>OU342737.1:71912408-73202208 GCA_910589765.1 Avena atlantica
GGTTAATCCAAAAGACATGACTGTATACTCATACAACCCATATCTGGTGGTAAAGGCAGTCTTTGGAATATCCTCTGCACGAATTTTGAGTTGATGATAACCAGTTCTAAGATCAATCTTAGAAAACACCTGGGCACCGGTCAACTGATCAAACAAATCCTCTATCTTGGGCAAGGGGTACTTGTTCTTGATGGTGACATCATTCAACTTTCGATAATCCGTACACAAATGGTTACCTCCATCCTTCTTGTCCACAAATAAGACAGGTGACCTCCATGGGGACGCACTTGGTTGAATCAATCCGATTTCTAACATGGAATCCAGTTGCTTCTTCAGTTCTTCTAGTTCTGACGGGTTCATACTATAGGGTCTCTGGGCTATAGGTCCTGTTCCGGGGATTAGTTCGATGATAAACTCGATATCCCTATCTGGGGGCATACCGGGCAAAACATCTGGAAATACATCGGGGTATTCACAGACTATCCGAACTTGGTCGATGGTAGGTTGGGCTAGACTCTTGTTACACTTGAATTGGCGAGGTAAGGTTTCCGATATATGCTCGACTAATATTCCGGCGGTACTAGTCATGGTAATGGCTTTCTTGGCACAGTCAATCATTCCTTTATGTTTAGACATCCAATCCATTCCTAGTACTACTTCCAAACCTTTAGTTCCGAGTACTATTAGATTAGCATAAAAATCTATGCCATGGATTCGGATAGGGACGGCTTTGCAAATATGCCTAGCCTTGGTGGTTGATCCGGGAATTTGTACAATCATCACATGCTTCAGTTTGGTTGGTTGGATTTTACTAGTGCATGCAAATTCTTCGGTGACAAATGAATGCGATGCACCAGAATCAAACAACACTCTTGCGAGTACTGAATTAACAGAAAACATACCCAGCACGACGTCTGGCGCTTCCTGAGCTTCTTCAGCATGCATGAGAAAAAGGCGGCCATTACGGTTGAGTGAATTTCCGGGGGCAAATCTTCTCCCTGGCTGGACACGACGCTGCTGCTGGGCTGGGACATTGGTATTAGGGGTTGTAGCGTTCTTCTTGTTGGGGCACTCGTTGGAATAGTGGCCTTTATTTCCACAGTCATAACAGGTCACTTGGGACTTGTCCTTGGCTGTGACAGGCACAACATTGCTTCCAGTCCTCGGGGCAGTATTGGGGTTGACGGTAGCATGGTTGGTGTTGAACTTGGGTGGGGCACGGTTGAAAGGGCTAGAATTGCCGGGGTTGTTGTGATTTCCTCCGGGTCTAGGGTTTCCACGGTTGGGATAGTTCGGACGGGTCATAGGGGGTCTGTTGGTTCTTGGGGCAAATCCTGGAGATGGGTTGGGGCGATACTTTGGGGTCTGATGGGTTCCTGGTTGATGCATCATGCGACGCTTGCGGTTCTCATTGGCCTGATTGATCTTTCCTTCCATCTGGATAGCGGAGTCGACAAGGGCTTCGATATCAGCAAAGGGAATATTGACTAATACTGTCTGCATCTCGTCATGCAGACCATTCAGGAATCTTTCTTTCTTCTTGGCTTCGGTGTCTATCTCATCTGGGGCGTACCTAGCTAATGACAAAAATTTGTCACGGTATTCCACTACAGTCATCCTTCCTTGCTTCAATTCTCTGAACTCGTCTCTCATTCTCTTGATCAAACCTGGCGGCACATGGGTTCTGCTAAACTTGACCTTGAATTCCTCCCAGGTCATCATTTGGCCTCCGGTCATTGCACGAACACTGTTCCACCATGCCCTGGCATCTCCGGCTAGATAATGAGTGGCGAACAAGACTTTCTCATTGGCTTCTACTCCGGCTACTTCTAAGTTATTCTCCATGGTTTGCAGCCAATCATCGGCGTCTAGGGGTTCTTCTGACTTGGTGAAAACGGGTGGGTTGGTATTCTGGAAGTTCTTGAGCTTAGATCCGTGGTTGTCCTGATTTCCATGACCTTGGTTGTTGTGGGCTAGCTGGGCTATCTGTTGCAGAGTAGCTAGGTTGGCTTGTCGTTCCGCTCGTTCAGCTTCGCGGTCAGAAGTCAACATTTGCAGGATCTGCAACATTGGGTCCGGGGTTGAACCACTTCCTCCACGTGGCATTTGAGGATTGATATAGATCATGAGAAAAGAGGGAAATTTCTAAGGTTTTGGGTCTTTGAAAAGTTTTTAGAGTTGACTCAAGTTTTCTAGCAACTTGCTTTTTCATTCATTCACTCATAGCACACAGTACAACACACACCACAACAAAGCAAAACAGATGGTTTTAAGAACCATTCTGGGAACTACGATACAGTGGGACCGACTACTACTCGCTACGCTAGTGCTCAGTGCTACTACTGCTCGGAGTCTGTGGCTTCATCATCTTCCGCATCATCGATGAAGGCGAAATCATCCTCATCGGTGAAGAAGTCCATGGCCTGGTCCTCCAGAAAATCATCGTCATCGCTGAGATAGGAGTAAGGGTCTCCACGAAGATCTTCTCCGGCATTTTCCCTTTCCTCTAACTGCATGTCTCTCTCATGGATGGTCTCTTCCAGAGCTGAGATACGATGGCGAAGACGGGCAATAATGCGCTCCTTCTTGTCGAGCTGACGGCGGTGAGACTTGCGATCCTTTGCTAGCATGGCGATGGCCTGATCCTTCGTCTTGATGATGGCAGACTTGTGGTTACAATAGTCACGGCAGTTGTCCAGTTCCTGCTGACGATCATACATCATGAAGCTAAGGTGGTCCAATTGGGTCTTCAGCTCGGGGTGGTATGGGGCTTCCAGTGGTTGACCATTTGCATCACGTCTTGGGCAAAACTCAAAGCGAGTACCTTTGATCTGATTGATGCTCTGCCCACACAGACGGGAAAGAGCTTCCTGCATTGCTCTGGCAAGTCCATCGAGCCAGTTGTTTTCCCTCAAGGTAAACTGAATTCCCTCCGCAGTGGGAGGTTCAATCTTTCCTCGGAGACTTGCAACTATTAGCCACTGTAGATCTTCTCCCCCTTGATCATTGAGCTGAGCTCCGAAGAACTCGGGATGCGGGCGCTCCAAAAGTTCCGAAAGCTGATCCAGATCCCTCTCAAAGATAAGGTCTCCTCCATTTCCAAGTTGGTAAAACTTGCTGTACTTCACGTCCATCTATAAAAATAGAGGAGGAGTAGTTTAGCAAAGTGATCAAGTGTGTCAAAATTTTATATATTTTGCAAGAGTTTTTGAGGTACATGAGGTTTATTAAAGAATTTAAGAGGTAAGAATGAGAATAAGTTTTCGTAAATAGTTTTGTTTTTGAGTATTGAAACTAAGTTTTTGGTTCAGCGTCCAATCTAACTAGGGTCTCCTATGGTCAGGATGGCTCTGATACCAACTTGTCAACACCCGGATTTTTCAATCCTAGATGTCTGTTATGCCATACATCGCAATCCCAGGATTACCATTTTTGCGAGACATAACAGAATTGGATACCATAGTACTTCATCCATTACAACGATACATAAGTTCTTACACAAATAGGGATCTCATAATCCAGTCCTTAATACAACATCAAGCAGCGGAATACGGCATAATAACGGTAGCGTAGGCGAGGCTCCATCTTCGGGGTCACAGGCAATGCTGACGATGGGAGATGATCCTAGTTGTCGTAACCGTCCTGGGGTCCATCCTCCAGGTACTCCTCTTCATAGTCTGGCCATGGGAATAGCCAGGGACAAAGCCATGAGTACTCTTTAAGTACTCGCAAACTAATACTAATAAGAAAGAGGGGTTTTTGGATAATAGGACACTAGGCTCTAGGGTTGTTTTGCAAAAGCCAGATTTATACTACTAAGTTCCCAAGCTGGTCACAATTTTATAACTCCTAAGTGGGATCTTGTATTTCCAGTCACAACTCTATTGTGGTCAAGTCAAAGTCTCAGGTCGTTCACAAGTCATTTTGAAAAGTCTGACGGGGGAACAGTATGGCCACTCAAACTGTCCATAACCGCGGACGCGGCTATTCGAATAGTTTGACACTCTGCAGAGATTGTACACTTTCACCACAACATTCGATACATCCGTCAGGAACAAATCCTGAATTCACCATACTCAGTATGCGGATAATCAATCCTAACCTTCCATTTACACTCCCTAGTATAAGCACCTCTCCTGTGAGTTTGGCCTCCCAACCATGACCACTGTCATCTTGGGTACTGCACAGGTGGACAATCTTCACAAGGTAGCCTCAGCTCAGACCTTGGCCGTGAGGGAACTAATACTAAGGTATATAAGTTTCCAGTCAAGCCCTACCCAATATTCGGGTATTGTGGTTGTACGATAAAATTGGAATGGTATCGCATCCAGACAACCATCAGTTTTATAAAGGGCTAAGGCTCATGCCTCAACATTTTCATCACCCAAAATCATCAAGTGTTTGGAAACACATGTCCAAAACATTTCAATAGAATGATCCATCATTCCAAGGTTTTCATAACCATTTTTCCACCAAGTATTCCCATCTAAAGTTGATCAAGTTTTAGGCTTAGCACTAGCATCTACAGGTGGGGTAGTACTAATAGAGGGGTGGTAACTAGTGAAATTGCCACTAAGTCCAACCTTATATCATAAGCTGATATCAAGGTGTCTAGCTTAGGTCAAATTTTAATGTTCTTTATGCAACCTTCAGCACAACTGTCTAGTATCTACCAAACTTCTTGGGTAGCCTCTAAGTAAACTTTGATAAGGAAATAGAGTAAAAATCTTGCCATAAAACTAGGATTGGTTTAGCGAGTGGGTATGGTTACATACGCTTAGGGCATATAGTAATCATGTCACAAGCATGGGTTGTGGCAACAATAGGGTATCTTGCAAGTGTTAGCTTGCATCAATATCAGTATAAGCTTGCATAGTTACTAGCTTGCCTTGTGCAGAGCAGTGGTTGAAGTTCTCCTCGGCTTCCTCTTCGTAGTATCCTCCTTCTTCTTCGTAGCCTTGGTCGGTACTAGCGTCTATGAATAAATACGAGGTACACAATCACCAAACAATACTTAACTACTTGCAATCATCACACACAAGGGTCCTATAGATGATCTAGCATCATCTCTAACATTACAAGGTTAAGGATTGGTTTAAGTCTTCTTATTTTAGAAAAGTAATTTCTACTCATTGAAGAACTACTTAAGATTTAATATTCTCCAAACTAAACATGGGATCATGTTGACACATGTCATCACCACATGTTGTAGTCCATGGGAATGTGATTTAAAGTGGTGTCACAATTTAACAAGGTTTTACCCTTTTATTTTAATTAATTAAAGTGGCTAGAAATGCTTATGAAGCATTCCTTTATTCCTTGAACATTATTTCTGCAAGTAACCTATATATATTTTTATATATTCTGAAAGGTATGGTTGAAAGTGATTTTTGAGAGTTGGAATCAACTCAAAAGCTATTGTGGTTTAAATTTGAAAAATGTTTGAATGCAGAAAAGCTTGTGCCTTGTCATTTTTGCTAAGGGTGATCTACAAATCCAAATGACTTGAATCCAACGGGCTTGGATTAAGCATTCACAGACCTTTCCAACAAAATTGGTTTCATCTAATTTGGTGCACTAAATTGATCTGGGTTGATTTTTGAAGTTGGGTACTGAAGTGTGTTTGAATTTTAAAAGAAAAAGTTTAATTTGAAATGCTGGGCTGCGCGGGAAATTCTAACGGGCCGGCCTGCTAAGCGCAGTGCTCCCGCGGGCTGCTTAAGTGGGTGTCCCCACTCGTCAGTGACACGGGGCTGGGCGAAGCGGTATGGGGCAACGTGGTTCGTTAGATCTGGTTCTAATCCAACGGCTGAGGGTCATCGTCGACGCGAGACAGCTCCGGCGAGAACGAAACCTAGCGCGGCCAGTGAGGGGTGCTGGGGGCTCACCGGGGTACGGGCGAGGGTCGGCGAGGCGGGCGAACGACGAAGTCGACGACGGTGAACCTCCTGGTACCGGTGGCTTCTCCTGGGGTGGCTCCAATCGCTGGCTCCTTTCTTCTCCGGCAGCGGCAGGCTCCGGCGAAATTCCGGCGGGGTGGTGCTCGCCTTGCTCTGAGAATGGTGTGGCACGATCAGTGAGGAGAGGGGAGTGAGATGGTGTGAAGAAATCGTGCGGGGGTGGCCTCTATTTATAGTCGAGCGAGGGGACCGTCGGGGCGCAAGGTGAGCTCGTCGGAGGCGATGTTACAGGCAGCTAATGGCATGGGCAAGGGTAGGGGACGGTGCTGTGTCTCCTGGCGATGCTCAACGGCATGGTCGCGAGTGATGGGGCGGTGTGGTTTGGTCTGGAACGGGCGGTGCTCTGCGCGGCAGAGGCGGCGTTCTCGACGGCGGGCGGTGGCTGTATGGCGCGGGGCGTTAAACGGGGATGTCTGGCGGTCTCCTGGGTCGGTGGTGATCGTGTGTGCGCGCGGTGAGGGCGGCGCGCGGTCTGTGGGTGGTGGTCGAGGGTGGCGCTCTGGCGCACGCTCGGCATGGTCTGGGCGTGTCTTGCGCGCGTGGTCCAGGGCTTGACAACGCTCGCGGCTGGGACAGGCAGTGGCGGTGGACGGTGGGCTGCCTCCCAGACATGCTGGCTAGGCTTGCTGCTGCTCCTAGCTTGCTGTCCACTTTGGGATGACATGGGGTTGCTCGGCTGTTCACCATTAATGGGAATGACAAGCTCACAGGGTGCTAGTATTGGGCTAATTTTTCTAGATGATCTACTGAGGTGTGTGAGAGCTGACTAGGGAACAAGTTAGGCAAGAATCACTGCACACTATAGTGTTTTGTGTTTTGTTTGATTTGTGTCTGCAACCTGTTTGATGAAATGGCCGCATGAAATCAAGTTTTGAATTTTGAAATGATTTTTGGTGGGTTTGCTAGATTGGTTCTGGTGAGTCTGCAGATGCTTGGGTTTTGAAAATTGAGCTTGTTTAAGTGGGTTTTGAAAAAGTGGGATCTTCCCATATGAAGAAGATTCAATTTTGAGTTGTCATTTAAACTATGCATTTGAAAGTTTCTGGATGATCACAAGGTGGGCCTTGATACTTTGTTATGAGTACATTCAAGGGGTGCAAAGATCCAGAAAAGTTTCTGTTAGGTTTTGAAAGTTTGAGTCAGCCAAAGTAGGCATGGGAGTTAAATTGGTCAAAATGACCATTCACTTGATATATTGGTTTTGACTTATTTTCCTTTAGGAAAAGTGTGGGGAATGTTTTAGATGATGTTCTTTTCACCTAAAAAACATTTTACAAGCAATGGATCACACAAACAAAGTGGTTTTAAAGAATTTCAAAATTCATGCATACACATAGACATGCTTTCATGAATTGATTTAGAAAAGTTTTTGTTAACCCTAAACTTTAGGATTAGTGTTTTGTTGATCTAAGTTTGATATTTTTGGGATGTTACACCCGCGACGCCACGTCGTGTTCGTGTGGTTAACTTATTTTGTGTATATTGTTATGAAAGTTGAGTTAAAAAAATTAGCGGTAAAATATTTTGGTTGAAGGGGAACGGAAGAAAAGTGTCAAAATGGCTGGTAAAAACTTAAGTTGAAGGAGAAGAAAGAAAAGAGAAAAACAATAGTATTGTTTTTTTACTGTTTATTGCATTTTACTTTACGTCTCCTGTTAGACAAAACCGAAAACCTACAATACCATCGCTAAATGAAGTGCAAATCTAACACGCCTTAAAAGATAGTATCTATTATGGTTAGAAAGTCGTGTAAAAAAATTATCGTTCAGTAGCTAGGAGGAAAGGACCTAAACAAATACCGTTTAGGTAACCTCCTGTTTGAGAGGTAGACGCAGTTAATTTATAGCCCGAAAATTGCAGTCAAAGAGTCAAAAAAGGATGAACCAAAAAAAAAGAGTGAAACATCTATGTAGCATGGACCGAGATGAGCGGAGAAAATATAGAAATAGTTTGAAATATTATCGACAAACCTTAAAAAACTATCGATAAACCTTAAAAAACTACGTCAATAAGCAATGATAGATTTATCTCTATCTTGACCAAAGGTAGGTGCAATTAAATGCAGCAAGGAAATATTAGTCGAGAAGTCAGGCCAAAAATTGTCGTCGAGGAGTCTAAAAGGGAACCAATATTTTTAAAACATTGTCGAGAAACATTAAAAATATGGTCCAAAATCTATTGTTTGGAAGGTAGGTCAAATGAGAATCGAAAATTTTAGCTCTAAGAGTCACACCAATAATTATCATCGAATAGTCTAAAAAGAAACAACAAACGTTAAGAAATACAGTCTAGAAAATCTACTATCGACAAATGTTAAGAAATACCGTCTAAAAATTTATTGTTTTCAAGGTAAACATAATTAAATACAGGTCGGTAATTTTAGCCGAAAAATCTCACTAAAAATCACGAGCGAGGATAGGAACCAATCTTTTTAAAACATTGTCAACAAACATAAAAATACGGTTGAAAATCTATTGTTTGGAAGGTAGGTCCAATTAAATGAGAATCGTAAATTTTAGCTTCTAAGAGTCACACCAATAATTATCATTGAAAAGTCTAAAAAGAAACAACAAACGTTAAGAAATACAGTCTAGAAAATCTATTATCGACAAATGTTAAGAAATATGGTTAAATACGGGTCGGTAATTTTAGCCGAAAAGTCTCACTAAAAATCACCAACGAGGATAGGAACCAATCTTTTTAAAACATTGTCGACAAACATAAAAATACTGTTCAAAATCTATTGTTTGGAAGGTAGGTGCAACTAAATGAGAATCGGAAATTTTAGCTTTTAAGAGTCACACCAATAATTATCGTTGAATAGTCTAAAAAGAAACAACAAACGTTAAGAAATACAATCTAGAAAATCTATTATCGACAAATGTTAAGAAATATCGTCTAAAAAATCTATTGTTTCGAAGGTAGACGCAATTAAATGCGGAAAGGTAATTTTAGCCAAAAAGTCTAGCTAAAAATTATCAACAAGGATTTTAAAAGGAGAAACAAAAAATACAAAAATTACTATGCATGACCCGTTTACTGTTCATGTCCGAGTGAATAGTACCGGAGCAAGGAGAAGGCCGTATCCCTGCGGGCCTTAATATATAGTATGATACTACATTGTACTTTGTCATGTCAAACAGCTCAGAATATTTAAAATACTAGTATTTTTAGAAACGCACGTTACACTTACACTCTCAACGTGAGTTCTGCTTCATATGCACGTTACACTTGCACTCATATCACGTTTTTTAGTCTGAAGTCTGAAAGCTACATGACTCCTGCTAGTCCTGAGTTGGATACAAGCCATTTATGGTCATGCCGCCATCAACCGCAATCGTTTGGCCGGTGATGTAAGACGAACCAGGCATACAGAGAAATGCCACCAGTGAAGATACTTCTTCCGGTTCTCCTACACGCCTCATTGGAGTTCGTCGTGCGATACCATCTACAAATTCCTCTTTCGCCAAATCCTGCAGAGCAGCACGGGAAAAGGCAAAGGATTACAGAAGAAATTTCAGGTAGTTTTGAGTTCCTTCATCCCTTGGTGCATCTATGATGATATACCGCACTCAGGTTTGGATCTACAAGGTGTAAGCTATAAACAGAGGATATATAACCCCTATGTCTGTCTGTTCACTGTTTACACTATGATGCTGTTTAAAACCAAGAATCGGAATAATGGATTGAACAATCGATTCCGTCATTTAACGATGTAGCCAATAGATGAACAAAATATTGCTGATGAAAAATCCAAATAGTATAACCCTTACTTCTTCCACAAGTGAAGTCTTGATGTACCATGGAGCAACGGAGTTGGTTCTAATGTTGTCTTTGGCCCACTCACATGCCAAGTTCTTGGCTAAGTGGTTCATGGCACCTAAAAAGCACCGGTGGGATGGGAAGAACAAACAAGGATCGATCCACCATATTATCATCTCCACTTAGCGGCCTATAGTCACAACACAACATATTGACAAATATTGCAGCAGTTACCTTTTGTCATACCATAAATAGAGCCACTGGATATGCCTACCACTCCAGAGACCGATGATATAAAAACGATGCTGGCTGATCCAGACGCTCTGAGAAGAGGATGTGCAAGTTGGCACAGATGATATGCAGATTCAAGATTTGTGGCCATTATGAAAGAGTATTCATCTGCTGAGTATTCAGTGGTTGGTTTTGTACGATTTGTGCCCACATTGTTTACCTGCATAACCAAATGTGGGAGAGTAAGACAGAGATCACCTACAACAGTCAAGCCGTGGAGCTTGCGAACTGCATTATATCTCTCAAGTGACGCAACGTTAATAAAACTGCAAAGTCATTCTGCTACACTTTCATGGCAATTAGCTGTATTCATGATCTTTGAAGGGTTACCAAAAAGACGACGGCCAGTAAAAAATGCTCAGAGTAATTGAAACACATTACTAAAGCGAAAACCACAACAATGTGTTACTGCTACTAAAGTTTTGCCTGAAAACGACCAAGCAATGTTTCAAGTTAATTATCTAATCAGTGAACTCGTTCGTCCATTAAGCACTATAAGTCACTCATGACAAGGCAGGAGCAGATATTCTAAAACCAATAATAACACGGTGACACCCATGAGTGATGAGTCACAGCTTCAGTCAGAGAGAGTGTGTACTTCTTTTCTCTTACACGAACTTTGATCACTGAACACTGTAAGCAGTCTTTCCAAGGCTATAAACTATACCATATACGGAACAGAAACTGCAGATTTTTTTTCATAAAACTAATAAGAGATAAAACAACCGCTAAATACTTTTCGGTAGGATCCAAGCCTAAACAACATAACAATTAACGGATTCGCTAGTTCTCAGGCGTCCGAGAACTTCTTAGTTCTCAGTCAACTCTCTCGCCATTAGATTTACCTCGCGATTCGTGTAACATAAGACTTTCACATGAGTTGCAACTAGGACCCGTGCACCTTTGACTATAGCTTCCCAGTGACAACCTTGATCGAATGTGTAGGATAGGTGGGAGGTGGGTAGTTTATCTGGGGCGGATGCCTCCTAAAGAGTAACGGAGGTGTGCGAAGGTAGGCTCAAGCGTTGATTCTGCTCGTGAGCCAACAATTAAAGGAGGAAAAGCCTGCAGTTAGTAACAGATCAACGAGAGAGAAAAATAAGGACTGGGAAGAGGACATGCGGAGAGATTTACGAGGATGTCGAGCTTGCCGGCGAAGCGGTCGGCGACATCGCGGAGCAGGAGCTCGCGCTGGTCGCGCAAGGAGACGTCGCAGACAGAGCCGGTGACACGGAATCCCTTGGCCTCCCACTCCTTCAAGCGCTCGCCGAGCTCGGCTTCCTTCCGGGAGCAGGTGTGCACGGCCGCCCCCAGCGCCGCCAGCTCCTCCACCACCGCGTGCCTGCACGTCACCGCAAATTCGCCACCAAGAACATAAGAAAATTATTATATCCACCACAGAGGCTCCGGTGGCGGCAGAAGCCGGCGCGAAATCGGAGAAAAAAGGGAGGCGCGGAGGGGTTCGTACCCGATGCCGCGGGTGCCGCCGGTGACGAGCGCCGTCTTCCCGTGGAGGGACCACCTCCCCGCACTGGCGCCAAGGGCTTCTACCGCGGCCATCTCCTCCTAAGCTAGCGCCGAAGCTGCAAGGCACAGTTCGTTTCGTACTTCACGAACGGGTTGCTGGATGACATTCGCGCCCCACATTTTGATGTGCTTGCGCCATGTGACACGGTTGCGTGGCACAGATCGAACGACCGGACTTCGACAGAGCGGTGGACGGTTAGCGTTGCGGTGCGGCATCAGCGACCAGAGTTTGACTTCCGCCAGAAGCTAATCTCTAGAATTTTCGCGAAGCAGTTCATACAATGAGAATCGGGGAAAATCAGTTCGGAGCCCATCCACACTGGAGCTCCTTTTTAAATGTTTTTAAAGGATCAAATACTTTCAAAAAAATATTTACGTTTTAGCCAAAATATGAAATACATGTCTGAAAATTTTAAATGGAAAATACCTATATTTCGTACGTAGCAAAAAAGGTAAATATAGCAAATTTTAAAAACGGTGGCCAGGCCCATTCAATATTGTAAGTTAACGTCCAGATAAAAAAAGTCTTTTTGCCTTAGGCCAAGAATACAAAATATTTTCACATGATATTTCTTACGCATGTATTATAAATCATTATCTTCCTGCCAAAAGTTTTTTCAGAATTTTTTGAATCTTTAAATTTATCTTTTTTTTTTTAGAAAAATTCCTCTAGGACGGGCTCCAAAATTGACCTTCTTCAATAGGAGTATGCTATGTTAGATTTATATAGGTTGTGGTCCACATAGACATCCCGTGTAGACTAATAAATTCTATAATTTTAAGTCTCATCTACTATGGCAATTTGGGAGCCATGTGGAAGACAAAGTTTAGTCTCATGTTGTTAGTTGGGAGAGAGTTAGAGCAGCTTATAAGGTGAGTTGTTTTACTCTCACTAAGGGCTCGTTTGATTCAAAGGATTTATAAAACATAGGAATAGAGAAAGTGAGGAAAAGAATGGCAGGACACTTAGAATCCGATAGGAATGAAAAATGCAGAAATAAGTAAGATAAGTTGTTTACCGCAGGAAAAATGCATGAAATTTTATAGGGTTTAGGTACATGTCATAGCTGTCATAGACACATAGGAATTTTTCCAAAAGGTCTCACCTCTTGTTAGAAATCCAATAGGATTGTAGTGTAGTAAAGAAACACATAGGAATTTTGTAGGATCTATTACTTTGAAACAAACACACTCTATTGGAAAAATGCATGTGGATTAGAATTCTTTTGAAAATCCTTTGAATCAAACAAGCCCTAAGTGAGTGAGAAGAGAATGAGCCCACACACACTCCTCCTCCGTGCACTCTTTCTATGCCCGCCTCACCCACACGGCTGAGGCGTTTCGTGAATCGAGTTCGAGTTAGAAACTTGTTTTATGGAAGACTAAAATTTTGAGCAGTGCACCAAATGTTGGTACCTGTGTGCATGTTTGACGCGTGTCCGCGTCTTCCACTGCGTGGTGGCTTGGTCAGCTCACCTCCCAGGCTATATAGAGAGAGAGAGAGAGAGACAAAACAGATCTAGAGGTGACATATTCTTTCTCTGTCTCTCTCGCCTTGTTTCTTTTGTTGCGCTGCTCTCTAGGCTTCCTCATCCCGATGACTGCATGCACGGCCGTTTGGGAGAGTATGCCTCCGAAGCCCCATCCGTCGAGATCCTACACCGTGAGACGGGCGATAAGATTTTTGGAAAGCGTCTCGGCGCGACTGCTCGCCTCCGTTCGTGTTTTTCTTCCTCAATGGATTTGGCAATCGATGACCTCAACAACACCATGGGCAACAACACCAATGATCATATTGTTGCTATGGTGAACCTTCCCGATCAACGTGTATGTGTTATTCCTCTCTTTGTTTGCACTAGTTCTTGCTATATTTACATATCTAGTAGATGTGTTTGTTTGGTTGCATGTGTTTAGTTCTGCTAGTGCTTACATGATATTGATTTTGGTAATTAATCTCATGCGGAAATTGCTTAATAATCCAACAATCCAAAAACCTTATTTGGTATCCACATGTACGGCTTGAGGTCGTCTCCTCCTCCTTGATCCCGCAAGGGAGAGATAAGAGCTTTGCAAGATTCCGGCAACACGACAGTGTTGCTTGGTATGGTGTATGGGAGAGCAGCAACGCTTTGCTAAGCGTTCTACAGAGTAGAGGCCGGAGAGAGGGGAGCGGTGGCCAGGAGTGGGAGGGTGTGGTGTCTCCACCCCTTCCTCCCTTTATATAAGCATGGGGTTGGGCTAGCCAGCCCTGACCCTTCCTCCAAGAGAGGGCGATAGTGGCCAAGAGGGAGGTTTCCCTCCCTCCACCTAGGGTTTTCCCTAGCGGCATGGGTTTGGGAAGTGGGTCGTGAA
This sequence comes from Avena atlantica, assembly GCA_910589765.1. Taxonomy (NCBI): domain Eukaryota; kingdom Viridiplantae; phylum Streptophyta; class Magnoliopsida; order Poales; family Poaceae; genus Avena; species Avena atlantica. The sequence continues at coordinate 71,926,301 of OU342737.1, forward strand.
TGAGCCTCTAGGGAAGTGGAGCCCTGGCCCATGTAGGACAAAGTTCCCCACTTGGCCCATGTAGCCCTCTAGATAGGTGGCCCCCATTCGAAACCTTCTAGACTCTTCTAGAACCTTCCCAAAACAATTTTGATAATATCTCGAAACCTAAAACCAGCACCCATATACATATTCTCTATCTCTAGACCACTCCAAAGCTCCTCCTGATATTTACAATCTCATCCAAGACTCCAAATCACCATTTAATTACACCATCTATTATCTAAGTGAAACCTAGCGATAAGCGTTAAGTGTGTGATCCTACGGGTTTGTGAACAGGCAGACATGATCGAGACACCACTTCGATCAATAACCAGTTGTGGAAAAGAGTATGTCCATATTGGTTCCCACACACGACGAATTTCTTTTAGCAGTTGAACCACGATGTTGAGGATTCAACTAATCCGGTATTCGATTCCCTTTTTTCGCTATATATTACTTATCCCATATTCAATCATAGGTATTACCATATATACCTAGTTTAATCTCGTTGCTGGCAAGTTCCATTTTACTCGTTATGTGGTGTAGGATCCCCTTGACTAAACACATTATTCACATGCTTGCTAGCTTTAGGATGAGGAGCGAAGCTAGGATTAAAACTTAGGGGTGGCGAGCGATGAAAACCTATGAGCTAGGTAACACCCGTCGGCGGAAGGGCACCTCCAAAATAGATAGCACGAAAGCGACCACAAAGCCTCAAGGTAGTTGAGACGCTTGTCGTCGAATATACCCTATTCATTTGTTTTTAGGAATGATTTACAAAATAATGGTGTATACTGGTAGACCACTATGGCACTTCTAGGGTAAAGTATCCTAAGGTATTGAGTCGAACAAAATTGGATACCTAGAAGTATCATATGTTGGCAACAATGTAGCTATTTTTTCAGAATGTGAAAATATACCTACAAAGTTATCATCGCCTGAATCCCCAATTTACATCACTTGGCCAGATCCAAGATCAATCTAATGTATTGTTTCTCATGGTCTCTGAACTAACAAAGTACAACTAAACTAAAGGCACAAAGCAGAATAAATTTGATTAGATCATATTAGACTATTAAAGTACTATGTACAAAAAAAGAGTATAGTCGCGAAAACGCTCTTCCAACGCTCCCGCACGCCAGATCCGCCTCTGCCCCAGATCTAGCCTCTCTGGTCCCCCTCCCTCCTCCGTCTGGCGGCCTTGCCGACGAAGAGAGGAGTGGGGACCCGTATTTTTCATCGTTTGCTTTTGTAGGTATGTTTTCTCTTGGTTTTGTCTTCCTAGCGGCATCGGTGAGATGGTGGCGATAATGACGTCTTGGAATAAGGTCTCTCTGGCCTCTCCCTACCTCGTGGGCGCTAGTTTTGGAGTCAATGAAGGGACCGTGAGCGTTAGCGTCGCCAGATCTATTGATTCTCTTCAGATCTTGGCAATTGGTGTGTCTATCAAGGAGACTTCTTCTAGATATGGGGATCTACGAATCGACAATGAGCTTCATTGATAGTTACTTCTTCTTCTTTGTTCCCTGGGACGGATGTGGTTTTCTAAAACCCGTTTGGCGACTTCTCATCCGTAATCAACAATGTCAGGCCGGCTCAGGGAGGAGTGGCAGTGGCGGCGCGCCGTTAACACGGTATGGAGGTTGAAGACGAAGGGCATCTCGAGGATTTCGTTGTAACTTTCATTTTTCTTGTGATGCTTTGTATTGTCGTACATTCCTTTTAATGCCGGGGTCCTTTTTGCAAAAAAAGAGTACTATGTACAATAGAGTGTACCTTGACTAATCTACTCGTGTTGATGCTGGCAAACAGTAAAAGGGCAGAAGATTAGATGCCGCAGCCATTCTACCTGGCAGCCTGGACAAGTTGGCAATGAAGGTCCAACGTCGGTGCCAGTAGGTTTCCTCGCACCTTGTCCAACAATATTGATCGATGGAGGATATGATTAGGCGAGAGTGGAAGGGGGTAAAATGACCAGGCTTCCACCCACGATCGGGCATTACTTATACATGGGTTCTTAGTACTCCCTCCGTTTAGAAATATAAAATGTTTTAGGTTTGTGAAGTAAATGTATCTAAACATCTTTTAGTTTGTAGATTCATTTAAACCTATACACTAAAAGGTGTCTAGGTACATTAGCTTTATTAACCTAAAACATCTTATATTTCCAAATAGAGGGAGTAGATGGATTATTCTTTTTACCTGGTGGGCTTCAATTCGTTCAAAATTAATAGAATTTGGGCTTAAGTATTGTATGATAGTTAGCAAACGCCCATTAGTACATACGCACACACTCTAATACCACTAATACCACATGTAAATTCTTGAGGAGGGCCAAAGGTTAAGGGGGGTCTGACCCTGCTAGCCCCCTTGTCTCTGCCCATGTTTAGGATGCTACACTACTAAGAGGGCCTAGAGATATCACTCGGTCACTTGGAGGGAAAAATTCCAATCTTGATTCATGCAACTCATCAAGTACTATCAGCCGAAAACCATTTTATAATCACTCAACTACGAAGTGACATTTGATGTCCACAAAGTATCCCTCCAGTTCCAGGGAGTAACAAAATCTCATGGTTTAAGAAAATGATACTTGACATATACAAAAGCGATATCAATCAAACTAAGTGACATGATCAAATGATATGCTTATTATTGGGTTTGTCCATCACATCATTCTTCTAATAAAATGATCCCATTATCAAGTGACATTACATGTCCATGCTTAGTAAACCTTAACCATCACTTCACTAACAAACTAGTCCATAAGAGGCTTACTAGGAACACAATGTTGTTTATAATCCACACATGTATTTAGTTTCTGGTACATACAATTATAGCATGGAGAATAAATACTTATCATGAACATTGTATATAATAATAACCACTTTATTATTGCCTCTTGGGCATATTCCCAACAACACCTACCAAATCAAATCCCTTCTTTGTGAAGGAAATCTTTGGATATAGACCTTGGAGACTTTTATAGTTTTCCTCTTTTATTCTTTCTCACTTATTTCCCCAATAGTTTTTAAAGTTTTTGTGGAATTTGCGAGTGGACAAATTGCTAGTGAATTATGTGCATCGGTTTGAGCTCTCTACGAAGAATTGGTTGGTGAAAGCATTTGAGCTTGTTACTCTTGGGTTCTTGGAACCCAGAACTTATTCCCCAAGATTGTTCCTCTCAGGTTCTTGGAAATATAGACGGTGTTGTGTCCTTGGTAGTGTTCCTTGGGAGCCTCTGATGACCCACAAATATAGGGGGTGTATCGTAGTACTTCCGATAAATAGGAGTGTCGATCCCAACGAGGAGCAGAAGGTGTTGAATAGTGATTTGGAGCAGGAATTCTCTGTAATACTTAGCAAACAGATTTTATGGTTTTTTGACAAAGCAAAGAAATAAAGTGCAAGTAAATAACGACAACAAATAGTTGGATCAAGTGGCCCAATCCTTTCTTAGCAAAGGACAAGCTAGTTGTATCACTTATGAGGACCAAACGTTCTCGAGGACACATGGGAATACTGTCAAGTGCTTTCGCTTCATATAGTTGATTAAACTTCGTTGGTTTGATAAGTGTTGTGTGGGTGAACCTATGCTAATGTACCGACCTTACTTGGACTAATACATAATTGTGATTAAACCCCTTGCAAGCATCCACAACTACAAGAAAGTAATTAAGATAGAAACCTAACCATAGCATTAAACTCTGAGATCCTACACTCCCTTGTGCAAAGGTTTCCTAACGGGGGTTCAAGTTTCTGTCACTCCGGCAACCCCACAATTAGTATCCAAATACACAATGAATTCCCCTAGGCCCATAAATGGTGAAGTATCATGTAGTCGATGTTCACATGACTCCACTAGAAGAATAGCACCACAACTTAAATATCAACCATTGAATATTACTTTAACACAATTCCACTACTAACTACATGATTTCTCCCATATCCTCAAGAACTAAAAGAACTACTCATGAGACATCATATGGATCAAGATCAGAGATGATATAATGATGAATAAAAATCTGAACATAGGCAATAATTCAATGGTTCCACTCACAAGCATCAACTATAAAAGTAATTAACACCGGAAAGTTTCCCCTAAGAACTATGCAAGATTCAACACAATTGTTACAGCGGGATGGAGTGGTGATGATGGTGCTGGTGGAGATGGTGGTGAGGATGATGATGATGATCTCGATAAAGTCTGGCTTGATGACGGTGTTGATGGCGACGATCTCCCCTCTCTGGGAAGGAATTTCCCCGACAGAAATCTATCTGCCGGAGAGCTCTTTCTCTCTCTATAGTTTCCGCCCCGCAGAGGCAGTGGAATCTTTTTGTGGTCTCTCCCCATGTATTAGGGTTTCAAGGAGAATATATAGGCGAAATGTCAAAGTAGGAGGTGGGCCAGGGTGGCCACACCCCCTGGTGGCGCGACCCAGGGTGGCCCGTGCAAGGGGGGTGTGGCCCCCCTGTGGCCCATCTCAGCCTCCCCTTCTGGCTTCCTTCGTCTTCTGGAAAAATAAGATTTTTTGTGTATTTTCTGGTATTTTCTGATCTTCACGAAAATTGCATCTAGACACCGCTTTTTCCATCAGAATCCTGACTCCGGCAGTTCATCCTCCAAAATTCATCCAACATGCAAAAATAGATGAAACAACATAAGTATCACCTCTTAATAGGAAATATATCAATAAATAGCAGTAAATTATGGTATAGAATAGAGATGCAAAATGGACGTATCAACTCCCCCTAAGCTTAGACCTCGCTTGTCCCCAAGCGAAAACTGAGCTCAGTAAACATGCCCACAGGTTTATGGAGTGAAGTGTCGATAAAATAATATGGACAAGAAGCATCACATTCACCAATACACAACTCATAATAGAAAGAAACTCACCATTATATAACTTAACTTGCAACGAGTATGGGAGTCACAATAAAGATGCATAAATAAAAATCATAATTGGTAATGGCAAACTTTGTTCTTGGTCAGAGAACAGTTGACAAATCATACTTTGTTTTCAAGCAAAGCTTTTGTAATGAAGTTTATAATAGGAGTCCTTTTGCTCAAACATAAAAGGCTTTTCACAATGAGTGCTTTCAAAGTGATACTCATTCAGATAAGAGTTTTGTGCAAAACAAGGAAGATAAGAAACATGATTGAATAAATCATGATATGAATGATTGAAACACAACAACTCAAATGCTTGCTGGATATAGAAAGGAATAGGTTTACTGACTCAACTAAGAAGTAAAAGAAAGACCCTTCGTAGAGGGAAGCAGGGATTTCAAGTTTCATAAAGAGCTTCCAAAAGATTATGGTACTTACTAGCTTTGAGCTCTCATTGCCCCTATCATAAGCATCTTGAGGTGATTAAGGTTAAAGTAAACAAATATGTAGTATATGCTTGACAAAGTATAAGTTGGCAATCTCATGTCCCTTGAGTACGAGGGTCGTTCCTCATGCTACTCAACTTTAGTTACCGGTAAGTTCTTGTCATTGTAAGTATATGTCTATCATAAAGAATCGCCAATGGGGTACCCCTTGCCCCGTGATACAAGAGCTATCCCATATCAAAATGACAAGGCAACAGACAGTGAGCATCCCAGCGATCTTTTTATTTGCTATTTGCATAGGTTTTTATTGAGGATGCTTCACAGATTGCTCACTATGGTTATGCTGCAAGTTTCTACCATGATTAGGCCTGGATTAGGCTAGCCGCCCAGGCGTTTCTCTAACACATATACATAACTCCATGGACTTACAAGCTCCCCTTTTATTTCACACCGCTGACATCCGCAAACAAAAGATCATGATATCAACGGGGTAGATATTTACAGGTGTTGAAAGCGTTCCCCGTGACAGCACGGTTCTGCTAATTCCCAACTTATAAGTGCAAGCATATACAACTTAGATGACACAATGGTTCAAGTTTATTAAGGGCGAGAAAATAAGGTGTGCCATCAAGTTCATGAGAGCTTTACTAACTAGTTTTCACATAACAAAAGACTTTTTAATTTGAAAGGTAGATGAAACTCGAGAATTTACTTGGAATAGCAATAATGATAATAGGTAGATATGGTGGACACAAATGACAAGGGTTTAAGTTTAAAGATTGGATGCACGAGAAGTATTCCCTCTCAGTACAGGTTTTAGCTAGCAAGGCTGGGTAGCAAGCAAAAGAGTTGAACGAAACAAGCAAACACACATGTGATAAAGTCAAACATGCAATCTTCCTTGAAAACGCAAAATATCTTAAATAAAGAATACTAAGCTTATGAGCCAATCAAGAAAGAAGGAAAATAATATAAAGTACCTATAAGCGCTTTTCTCTTTTCCTTTCAAACCTCAAAAAGTGTTGCTACTGACCAGAGCTCGGTTTTCCAAAACCAATTTAGATTTACTTGATGCTCCCAAAGTGATACCAATACTAATCAACAATATCAATCATATAATAGAGATTGCAAACTAAAAGAAGATGTGCAAAAGGTAAATGATGAAACTTCACATTAATATTCCATAAAGGCACTCACACCAAGGGATACACAGATAACCAACTAGAGGAGAGATACTTCCACAATGCAAACCATCCTATATGATAACTTCTCTATTCAAGATATGACTCTACTAAAAAGGTAAAAAAATGAAAGATAATGATGTGATACCGCGACACTCCCGTAAGCTTGGAACAAACCAAGGGGATGCTAAAACCTGATGACGAATTACTCCTTCGGTGGTGGTGGTTTTCTCTCGATAAGCTTTTCAATCAGCTTCCTCAAATCCTCAATCTCGAAGGTTAGAGTATGAATCAACTCCGAATTATGCTCAATGCGGTTCATGATCATGTCAGACCGAGAATTGCAGTCCTTGTGATTCTTTTCCCACTCTTCCTCCTTAGAGTGTTCTTTCCCTGCATGGTTAGAACGAGGCATATCCCAACTAGAGGTCAACTTCCCTTTGGGCAACTTTTGGAATTGTTGCTCATGTATAAGAGTATGGAAGGGGTTCTTGGTGCGTGGACGAAGTGACCGTGGAGCGAGGCAATGATGCAGAGTTTTCCCTCCTGTAGACATACGTTGCGGTGACCCAGCATACCACTGCATGATGTAGTACACTATAGTCGTTGACATAACACTAATGAAACACTGTTCACTAGTATTACATCCCTCAGAGTGGTACAACAGAAACAAAACGGGTCCAATACATGGCTAAAGGTTACAAATCACTCTATACACAAGATCCATAGAGCAGTCTAGGTTAAAGAGAGAGAAAGAACTTCTTACAAAGAAGAATCAAAGATAAACCACGCACAAACTATTATACTATTAAGACTAGTATTTTAACTAAGGGGTTGGCATTGCTTCTATCGCAATACACTGCAGAAATAGGTTCTTTGGCTAGAGAGTATATTCCTATCTAATCAGTAACTTTGTCTTCACCTGAGTTGATGTATATGTTGACTTCCTTGCCTTTGTTGAAGAGCTTTAGCTTTGGATGATGATTCCTGGAGCACAACTTAATGTAGATGTTGTCTGCACTGGCTTCAGAATCTAGCAAGGGTTTAAGAAGATACGTTGAGTACGAGCGTACTCAGCAAGTTCACTAGAAAAGGAGTGTTTTATGCACTATATCTACAGCCATGGACCGTAGGTCGTAGGCAATGCAAGTTTTCATAAAGATTTCTTCAAGGGTTGCTTTTATTTTGAAAAACTATGTCCGTCAGCCTTCACGGGTTTACCAGAACTTTCATGGAGTTCCTTTCCCGCCGCGTTCGCAGCTCCTTCCCGGAACAGGGAGTAACAAGTTACAGTTCTTACACTCTATAGAGGTGCGTTACTTTACCCATGAGAGATCAACTCCTTGTTGCAGAACCGGGCAGCTTACCCGTCCACAATTCCATGTTGTGGGGCCTAGTAGATGATCCAAGCCAATCACTGCCCTCTCCGTGACCTCATATGTCTGCACGATCCTTCGGGCCCGGCTCACCTCCGTTAAGCCCCCTTTCGGGCAGGCTAAAACCCTGATGAGTTCCCGAAGACTCTATGACCTGGTGATGCCCGGAATAGTACCATTTAAATGGACTATATCCCTAAACACCATTCATAGATAATCTAGACACCAAAAGTGTGGGGCGTAAGGGTGCCACCCATATGTTGGATCCGCACAAGGAATCACAACGTTACGTTAAGGTCGTCTTGCCTCCATACGAGAGGAAAAGGATACATCTGACTTCTCCGTCCCATTCCAAATCTCATGGTTAACGCGTAATATACGGTGCAAGAATCACTGGCGATATTGGTCGTTAAGTCCTAGATAATATGTTCCTTTACCACCGGAACTTTCATAGTAGATTATTACCTCATGGTAAATAACCTATAATCAAATTATTATGAAAATAGTGTTTTCTGACCTTTTTCAAATTCAAGTGATGACCTAACTGGATTAGCAAAATACTTTACAAAAAATAATCAAAGGACACAAGAAAGTGTGAACTTGCCTTTTGTGATTGCAAGATTATGCACTCACGGCCTTCAAGACAATATAAGATCCAATATCTGAAATCAGCATCATTGGTCCGATAAGGACTAATGTTTAAATAAGCAAGATGCTCTTATGTATAAGTAATGTGATGCATTTTATAAACGCGAATCCCGGGGATAACGTTGTTCTAGGGCTTGGCTATTGGAAATGATGTCTTTGAAAAGTGTTTTACTTTTAGTTAAGTTTCACACTTGTGCTTCTTGTTAAGGCTTGTGAGTGTGTGAAACAACACGTAATTATAATAACATAAAACAATGAGATACACACCGATGTGAAATGTTACTCAAGATTGCTTTGTTTATACTTAAATTTTACTTTACAAGTAATGGCCTTAATAGGGAACTTAAGTGTTTACAATCCTAAGTATACAAGTAAAGTTTGAAACAATGTGATTGTGATTAGTTGTCATATGTTGACTTAAGTGGCAAAACGGATAACTTTTGAAGAAAAGGTTCCTTTTCTAAGGTCTAAACAATCTTTGTGGTTAATCAAATGTGGTCGAGGTTGTTTGTGCTTGCTTGAATAGCTTAGACTTGAGATGCTTTATAACTTAATTATAAGACCAAAGTTAACTATAAAACATATAACAAATTCTTTAGTCTTATAATGAAAGTATTGTAGGCTAAAGTTAACTTTAAAAACATGGATGGTTTGAAAGTGTAATGCTTATGATATTTGTACCTTGTGTACCTTGTAATGTTTCCTTAAAGTTACCAAAGAATGGTTATTCTCCTATTTAAGTAATGGTCTCTTAATTTTATAATGGAACAAGATCACTTATTTCCTTATAAAGGTGTGATTATAGTTGGTGGATAAGTAAATAGTACCAGTGACTACTCATGAATTATCTTTGGATTCAGTCCATTATAAGGTTATGAGTGGAATAATGGTAAAGGTTGTATTTGATTAAAATATCATTTTTGAAGATATTATAATTGTTAAAGGTCTTTTTAGAAAATAAACTACACATATAGTTAAAAGATAATTCAATAAAATAGTATTTATAATGTTTTAAACTATTATGACTTCATATTATTAATATTTGAGACTAACACTATTTATTAGACTCCATTGACTAATTTTAGAAATATTAACAAATTTTATTTACCCTTATATGAATTAACAACTAAGGAAATAGGTTTAAATTCAAGTTGCTAAAGTGTTCTAATTTTTTATTTACTTCAAAGGTGTATTATTATATTTTTAATATGTAAGTATCATTTTTGTGATTATTTTGGTATATTACATTTATTTTTGGGATTTATAAATAATAAGATATGATTTTTATAAGATTTATTACTTTATAAATAATCAATACATAATAAGTATTAAATTAAGTGGAATAATAATGTATGATTATAATTTTAAAGTATTGTTTTTATTTTTTGAAGATTTTTGATATTTTATTTATATTTTTAATATTTACCAATATTAAAATATGATTTATCCAAGTTTTATTACTGATAAAATCTTTATTAAAAAATAATTATTTAAGTAACTAACACAACAATGTTTGATAATAGTTTAAGGTTATAGATTTTATTTTTCTAAAAAATCATATATTATACACATTTTTCTGAATTACAAAACAAAAGTTATTAATTAAACAAGATTTAATCATTTATTTCATTTCTGGAATATTGACATTTGAATTTATATTGTTTTATAAATTTACTAAACAGGGAATACTTTTTGTACTGAGGCTAAACCTAGACACATCACTGACTGGTGGGCCAGTGGCCACATCACATACCCCATTTTAGCAAATTCATTTGTTACCGAGCCTATTTCTACTCACAGTATTTGACAGATGGGCCCTATGCCACGTCATATGCCACATGGGGAAAGACTAGTCAAAGCAGTTGACTGGGTGACTCTACGTGAGCCCGATGCCATGATGACGTCACCTCGCCGGTGACGCTCAGACGGCGAACGACGACGATGATCTGGTAGCTTCTAGCGAATGTGACGGCTATGGTTCAAACCAGTACACTACGGCGAGGCTAATAGTGGTGCCGCCGCTAGTATATGGTCACCGGAGGATGACCGACAAAAAGGTGTCACGGCGGCGCAGGCAGATGCCCACTACGGTGGTGATTTCAGAAGCAATCCAGAATAAAAGCGGCATTGGCGTGTTCAGCAACTCACCAGGAACGCGATGGTGTGGTCGGTGAAGACGATGGTGCTCCGGTACGGACTAATTTGCGTGAACTCCGACGATCACCGGCGAAAGGAACGACGAAATTTCCTTGATTTCAAACGCCCCCTTGCTTCACGACTATGACTCACGCAACGAGGATGACAAAGCGCTTCTTCCCGACTACCCCATGGCCTCAGGGTGGTTTCTACCGGTGACAAGGAGTGGCTCCGGTGAGTTAGGGTTTCGGCCCTTTTCTCTACAGAGAGGATAAGGAGGAGTGGAGATGCGTGAGTGAGAGGATGAGGACGAGGGCTTCTTCGTGGCGTTCTTATCCTCGCAGAGCGACCTTGGCGGTGGTGGGAATCGCAGCGGCGACGTCGAACGACATCGGCGCCGCCCACGCAGCTGCTTGACTGCATGAGGATGACGAAGGGGTGACAGACGACGAACCGGTATGGACCAGACTTGGGCCAAGTGGGCCGCGGTGTGACGCGCGTGAGCGACGGGTAAGGCGAAGAGAAACTAGGCCATGGGCCAGAATTTTCTGTTGTTTTCTTCCTTTATTCTTTTTTGTTTTCAATTTTCCGTTTTACTTTCAGATTTGAATTTGCATCTTTGAATTTGAATTTTCTTTATGGGCTTTATTTGCTAAATAATTGTAACTATATTAAAAGGTATTTACTAGCATTTTGTGAGCTTTTATTCAATAGTTTTATATTTCTTTATTTTCTGTATATAGATCCTTTTAAATATTAAGGGCCTTTGTTATTAATTTTTTGTCCATAATAAACCATGGATTTAAATTATGATATTTCTTTATTTAATTATAGAATTTAATTCTAGTTATCTTATAGTTTGGAGGGAAGTTCTTATATTATGATCCTATATCCTTATTTGTTGTATGATATACAAAAGAATTAATATGGTTAATATTACTCTCGTCAATTTAGGAAATAGCAATGTATATATTCTATTATAATTAACATATAAGTTAGGGTTTTAATTGTAAGTGCTTACCCTAGAGTTTAGGGTTCTTAATATACTTATGTTCTTTTGTTGATAAAAGTTTATGGCTAAGCATATTGCCTTTTTGTTTGTGATCTTTAATGATATCACCTTTTTAAAATAGAAAGTTATTAACTAGAATGTATGATGGAAAAGAGTTGATAAAAATATGTCCTAAACACATATGGTTAATACAATTGGAAATGTCAGAGGTGTGCTTAAGTGATTTGCTATAGGAAATATTCCTACAAAACATTGTGGAAATAATATGATTTATCCAACAGATGAGATGGATGTTAAGCTTGATCATAGATTTTAGGGTTTAGTGTTTACCAAGAATTCCTATCTTCCATAATTCATAATTTTGGACTTCTGATTAAGGAATTCCTTTCTTGGATATTCTACATCTTCAAATCCATCATCATGTGCTAACATGATTAGCTTTGCTTTACAAAAATATTCCTATCCACCTTTAATTCCTCTAAATCCATTTATAAATCCAATGAGCTTGACACTAAGGCTTTCATAATCTTCTCATGTCCATTCTTGGTTATATCAACTGCTCTACTGCTGATAATCTCCAATCCAACAAGTAGCTACTTTTAACTCCATTCCTATTCTTCCATAATCATCCACCACTAATATTACTTCAGTAGATGTATTTATAATTAGATATACATCAAATCCTACTTCACCTCAAGTGTTTACTTTTTTTCCAGAGGAAAATACTAACTTTATAATTCAATGCTGCTCTAACATCATCTTAATCATACAATCTTATCTTTACTTGACTCCAATATCTCATATTAGAGTCCAACCATGTTTTACACACCAATGTTACTTATACTAGATATAAGCATTCAGTCTTGGTGACTACAACATGATCATTAATAATCCTTTGATCCTTTATGGTTTAGGTTTCCAGTTGGCTAATCAAGGCTTCATCAATACAAAATTACAGTTGTATTGAAATTATCTTCTTAATATCTCTATTGGATTAAGGAATGTTATTCATGGACTATGCTTACTTAATCCAATAGGATTACTCCTTGGTATATATCTTCAGGATTCATCCTTATAATCTTCTTTATAACCATACAATTATAGGCTCCATATAACTCTTCTATGATTCCAGGAGTGAGTTAACTCCATCAATTATCACATTGATCTTATTCTCTTCCAACTCTCCCATCCTATAAATGATATTGAAATCTAGCATTACTATTTACCTCTTCTTCCTTCTTTTTCTAAAGGACTTTAAATGAATGCTATGATAAGGATAAGAGTTAAAAGATCAAGAATTGATAGATTTAGAATTGGTGAATCAATAGTTGATTTCTCAACATTGATTAACAACAAATATAAGGATAGGATTCAATAGAGATGGTAAGGATTGATATGGAAAGAAAGATATGGGGTGAATGGTCTTGGTTTAGTTTCCTTCCTAACTAAAGAGTTAGGGTGAAATGTTACCATGTTTCTCATGGTAGAATAGATAAGGATTGAATAGGTCAATAGTTAGTTATTACATTCTTGTTACTTGGTATTCATGAGTTATTGTAATGAATACTAGGATGTGATCACCTAGGGATCTAATTACCATCATTAAATGTGTAATGGTTTAATTTTATTATATTTGATCTACCCTTAGATCAAATCATGTTTACCGAAATAAGGTTTTAGCAAAGGTCATATTGAAACTTATCGCAGTAAACTTGATGATATACTTCAATTCCATCAAGTTGAGAGAAGCTTCAATCGCTTTGACAAGTTTTGTTCAAAAGCGCAAAAATTATTCGGATTTTCTATGCATGAATGCAATGCACACATCTGGGTTTAGCTTATTTCTAAGCTCTAATCCTGGGATGTTACATACGTGTCGTCCTCTTGAGCTTGATATGATTTGCCACCACTCCAATGCTCGCAACGGTGACGCAGGTGTCCGGATGCTTGTCTTCCTCCACTACTTCTTCATCCTCAACCAAGATCTCCTCCTTCTTCTTGGGGTGTTGAAGATCATCTTCCACGGGCTTATTGCCCTTGTCATGGGCGGAGACCATGATGCCTCTAAACTGAGAATATTTCCTGACAAAAATAGATCGAAACGAAAACACGACAAGAACACGATATACGGACCTCGGGGGTTCCGGGGGGTTATATATTACGAAGTTTTACGACATAAGGAAGGTACTGGGCAAAAAACGGGACGGAGAGGGGCTCCGGGCTGGTCTCATCCCTGGTGGCGCGGCTAGGCAGGGCCCGTGCCACCAGGTGGTGTGGGCCACCCGGGCTCCGTTTCCTTCTCTTTTTCGTCTTGTTACCTTCCATATGGAATAAAAACTGCAAACATATAAAGAGAAAAGTTTTTCACGAACCTTGTATTTTCAGCACTCTTACCTATTCGGAAACGGACTCTGCAGGTTCCTGAGTTTGGTCTCTGATAAATTCTTCCGGAGTCACCATTTGAATAATATCAACATCTTCATTATAAGAGTCTCCAGAAATATAATGTTTGAGCCTTTGACCATTCACCACTTGTGTATTGTTGTCTTTCAAAGATGAAATTTTAATAGCACCTGAACGATACACCTCCTCAATAACAAAAGGTCATTCCCATTTTGAGAGTAGTTTTCTTGCAAAAAATCTAAGACGAGACCTATACAATAGAACTTTCTCACCAACATGGAACTCCCTTTTAGGAATTCTCCTAGCATGCCATCTTTTTACTTTTTCTTTAAAGAGTATAGCATTTTCATAAGCTTCACTTCTCCACTCATCTAAGATACTTAAGTCAAGCAATCTTTTCTCACCAGAAAGTTTAAAATCTCTATTTAGTTCTTTCACTGCCCAATAAGCTTTGTGTTCTAATTCTAAAGGCAAGTGAAAAGCTTTGCCATAAACCATTTTGTAAGGAGACATTCTCATAGGATTTTTATAAGCGGTTCTATAAGCCCATAAAGCATCATTCAACTTTTTAGCCCAATTTTTTCTAGATCTATTAACAGTCTTTTGCAATATAGATTTATCTATTCGAAAGTTCTACTTGCCCACTGGTTTGAGGGTGATAAGCTGAAGCAATTCTATGGTTAACATCATATTTATCAAGAGTCTTCCTAAAACCACCATAAATAAAATGAGAACTTCCATCAGTCATGAGATATCTAGACACACCAAACCTAGGAAAAATAACATCTTTAAGCATTTTTAAAGAGGTCTTACCATCGACACTATTTTAGGTATGGCTTCTACCCACTTTGTGTAGCACCCCGGGTAAAACCGCTACTAGAAAATCGTTGTTGTTTTTATTATGTGCATCATCATGATATCAGCATGCATCTGTTTGCCTAAAACTATTTTCTAAAAGCCTATTTTGTTTTCTGGATGTTCTCCTATCTGTTCAAATCCAAACCCCAGATCTGTCCGGATCTTAAATTTGACTAAAAACCTTTTACAAATGTTTTGTTTAAAAAAATATAAATAATAAATATATTTTGTTGGGGGAGGCAGTCCAGCCCGCCAGGCCCAAAGGCCCGGCTAGCCAGACCACCTACAACCCCCAAACCTACCCCAAACCCTAGCTAATCCTAGCCCCACATCAACCAGAAAACCCTAACCCTAGACCCAAACCTAAACCACCCAACTCCCTGCCGCCGCCAAATCGGCCCACCCCGCGTGCGCGCGAGCACGTTACCGACCGTTCCTGCCTGTCCCCACTACCCCGCTGTGTTGACCACCTCCAGTAACCCCGCAAGCAGGCATGCCTCACCATCTCATCCCGCCTCTCTCTCGACATGCCTCTGTCGCTCGGGCCCCACCCCCTGCAACTTCCTCCTCGCACGCTCCCGAGTCCTGTCCCCATCTCTCTTGCTCGCCCGTAATCCCCCCACCTTCCTCGCCTTCCTCTCTGTCTCTCCTCGCGAGCCTCCGCCGGCGCCCGTGACCGCCCTGATGGGTTTCGCGGCATAGTAAATCAAAATTTTCTACGGAGCGAACAGAGGGAAAGCCAAGATCTAATCTAGGAGATGCAAACAACGAGAGAGATTGGATTAGATCTTCATACCCTTGAAGATTCGCACAGCGGAACGTTCGTCGGAACGTGGGTGATGTAGTCGTACTCGCTTATCCTCCTCACGATCCGATCCGATCTAGCACCACAAGTGGCGGTGCCTCCGTGAGATGCACACGTGCAGCACCTCGACGTCTCCTCCTTCCTCGGACCAGCGAGTATGGTGGAGAGATAGATTGGATCTACAGCACGACGGCGTGGTGTATATGGTGGAGAATTTCTGCTGCAGGGCTTCGCCTACAAACAGTCGGGAGGGAGAGAGGAAGGTAGCAAGGCTGCTAGGGCTTGGAGGAAGGTGTGTGTGGGGGGAGGGGCGCACCACCCCTCTATATATAGAGGGGGGGCGGCCAGCCCTTGCCCCTCCTCCAAGCCTATCTCTAGTTTAAACAATTTAAACTCTCCCTTATCTAGAAATCCTATCTCTAGTTTAAACGATTTAAACTCTCTCTTATCTAGAAATTCTATCCCGAGATTTAAACGAGTCAAATCTCTCTAGAATCGGCTGGGCCGTATGGGGCCTTGTGCCCCTGGCCCAATGCGGCCAGGACACTCCCTCATAGGCCCATGCCCCCTCCCGGAAGGTGGGGCCACGTTGGTCCCCTTCCGGAAGGTTCTAGAAGCTTCCGGTACAATACCGATTAACCCGGAACAATTCCGAACTCCAAAAACTGCACTGCCTTATATGAATCTTATTCTCCGGACCATTCCGGAACCTCTCGTGATATCCCGGATCCCATCCGAGACTCCGAACAAAAATTCATAAACCAATTATCCAATCTATCCTAGCGTCGAGATACGTTAAGTGTGTGACCCTGCGGGTTCGAGAATATGCAGACATGATCTTCTATCAATAATCAACAGCGGGGTCTGGGCACCCATATTGACTCCCACACATTCATCGATGATCATATCGGATGAACCACGATGCCAGGATTCAATCAATCCCATATATATATTCCCTTCGTCTCGCGATATTTTACTTGCCCGAGATTCGATCGTCGGTACCGTCATACCTAGTTCAATCTCGTTCACAGCAAGTAATTTACTCGTTCCGTAATCCGATATCACTTTGTGATTAACTCCTTAACCACATGCTTGCAAGCGGTGTTGATATCGATTACCGAGTGGGCCCGAAGTATATCTCTCCGACTTGGGAGGGACAAATTCCATCTCGATACATACAACCCAACAGATACTTTCCGATCACCTGAGAGACACCTTTATGATCACCCTCTCATAGGATAACGTTTGATGACCTCAAAGCTTTCTTCCGATACCAGGGAGTTGCATTATCTCATGGTCTAAGGAATACAATATTTGACATAGGAAAAGCTTCGCAAAGACGAACACGATGACACGATCTAATTGCTCTGCTTTGTTTGGGTCTATCCACCATATCATTCTCCCAATGATATGATCTCATTATCAATTGACAACTCATGTCTATGGTCAGGAAACCTTAACCATCATTGATCAATGAGCTAGTCCATAGAGGCGTACTAGGGACACGGTGTTGTTTACAAACCACACAAGTATTAAAGTTTCCACTTAATACAATTCTAGCATGGAACATAAACTTTATCATGAACAAGAATTATAATAATAGCATCTTTATTATTGCCTCTAGGGCATAATTCCAACACGCCCCACCCGTCTCTCCCCATCGCGGCGCCCCTGTCGCCTCTCTCACCTTCTGCTTGCCTCCTCTGTGCCGCACCCTCAGTCTCCACCCTGTCGAGCACCGTCGGGCCCTCCTCGCGGCAAGGCCTCTTCGTCCCTCTCCTCACCGTCGACGCGCCGCCATCAGCTGCCGCTGCGTCCCCCTCTGACCGGAGTCGTCCTTCCTCCCCGCGTGGTTCCGCCATGTCGTCGTCGCCCGTGCGGACCGCCTCCGTCGCCAGGGGCCTGCCGCCCGAGCCGGCCGCCGTCCTCCGCTTCACCTGGGCCTTGCGGTCACGCCAACAAGAGCTTCGGCCGTTCCTGCCTCGCCCCACCGCCGCCGGCCTCAGGCACTGTAGCATCCCGGGGAGACCCTAATTATAATATCGCCTGTTGTCATCTGTTTTGTGCACCATCATTGCATCATGCATATTTTGTTCGCCAATTTGACCGTAAACTATTTTGGTAAAAACCTATTTTTGTTTTACTAAAATATTCCTACGGTTTTATTAAATCCGTTTCTCTTTTCTTATTTTCAAATTAAAACAAAATAATTTTTTTTGGTCCGATATGTGACCATAAATGATTTTTCTTATTTGACTAAAAAAATAATAAATAAAACTAGGCTAAAGACCCGTCTAAGTTTTAGCCCAAAACTAGCCCCATCTAGTCTACTTTGGACTAGATAATTAATCCATTCCCCTTCTTTCTCCCTAAACCCTAGCCTCCAAATCTAAACCAAATTAGCCACCTCTTTCCTTTTTCCTCCGCCGCCGCCGCCTCTTCTATTTTCTCTGGTCGGAAGGAAGCAGGTCAACAGCAGCCTCGTGCAAGAATTATCCAAGAGCTAGCTAGCTAAGAAGATCCCTTTTAATCCACACACACACACCATCACGCCTCCATACTCCAATCTCCATCTGCCGGCTCCACATCGCATCAAGCAGCAACAACAGCTGTGGCTCCACCCAGGTTCTGTGCCACGCCTCGAGAAGAGCTGATCCACTTCTCCCATGCACGCGCACGCGCCGCCCTCCAGCCCAGGCTCCCATGCCTACACAATTTTCTCTCGACGACCAAGTCTGCCCATCTTGTTCCTTGAACGCACGCAGCAGCCCAGCTCCACGCCACCATATCCCACCGACAGCCGGCTGGTCCTGTAGCTTCAACCGCCTTGGTTCTTTGCCCCTTCGAAGCAGCCAGGAGCCACCATGTGCAGCAGCCTGGCTCCACCCGCTTGATCCTCGTGCCGCATGTCAACAGCGGCGGCAGACCGTCTGCAGCACCCCGGTCTCCACAGCAGAGAGGCTCCGACCTCCACTGACCAGGTTTGTGCAGGTCGACCAGCATTAGTCTGCCAGGTCGTGTTCGTCTGATTGTCTTTTCTGATTCTCATCAACGCGCATGTACTGCTCTGTGTGTGCTGAACTGCAACCTGTTCTGCTCTTTGTCTGTTTCAGGTTTGCATAGTCCGTCATCTACAGCAGCGTGCACCCAACCCGTGTCGTTTCTCCGTCTGTGCGCTAGGTGTTCGACAAAATGTCCCACAAGAGTTTTGTCTTGAATTACTTTTATTTGGCGTGTTCAAGCCATTACCATTCTATATGTCAAGATCGGCACCAATTTGTCGCCCCATTGGATGGGACATCCGTCGCTTCTCCGACAAGATCTATTTCATGGTAGCCACCGCTTCGGCTACTTCGTCACTTCCACTACTTCAACTATAATTTGAGGACCTTCTCTTCGCCTCTCCAATCCAAACCGTGAGACCCAAATCCTTGTCCTATTTCAATAAGTACATCATTTAACTTGTTGCATATGAATTGGGCATCCTCGCATACATGTCTATTTGTTTGGGGGTATTATGCCGATTCACCTCATAATTAAATATGGGCTCCATATGCGGACAAATCTAGTATAATATTGGCCCCATTTAAATTTGTGCATCGAACCGGTGATATAATTTGCCTTGTTAAGACAACATTTAAATTGCGGGTTATCTAAACAACATGAACCATCTGATTAATTGTCGGGACCCCGGTTCCGCTTAATATGGCCTAATTGCATCGCATCCTTCGCCATGTCATACATCATACATGCATCATGCCCGATCTTTTGCCGTAGTATTAAATAGTGCATCTTGTGTTTATTCTAGTGTTTTGCTTCTTCGCGGATAAGGCCGTTGAGTTGATGTGAGCTTCGCCCCGTTCTTCGGATGAACCTTCGGCAATGTTTTCAGGCGAGCACCTCCCCCTTTCTACCTATCTTACTTTTATAGTATTTATTCCCTCCTGTTGATCTATTGCTATCTGTGTTGTGTTGCTCTAGTTTTCGTACCCGTGATATCCCCTGCAGCCTTATATTGCCTTGGACACATCCTATTACCTGTTGATTGGTAGATAGTTGTACTTGCGCGTCGTAGTCGCTTGATCAAGTGCTGTTGCGTGTCGTCAAGTACCACAGTTGTTGGAGTATTGCCACATGTTTAATGTTGGAGATGATCATGGCTTTAATTATCGTTACTTTAATTACTGTTTAACAACTAAAATTGAAGTAGGTAAGCAGAGGCACAGGTGGGCAATAGATGTTATTTGGTTGTTAACCGTCCACTTGTGTCCCGTAGGACCCCGAGTTCTTGACACCTGTTCCGAGATCGAGCGCGCTAACCACAGGTGGGGAGACATGGGCCCCCCATCGATTAGTACCTGATTTCAAAGTATTGTACTGGGGGCCACAAACTAGTTTGAGGATTTATTTACTATCCTGTACTTATGCCATGCTTTACTGCTTTATTTAAATTGTGCGATGGATAGCACCTGTACTGTTTAGGATCGGGACACGATTTCGCGGTGTCGAAAAGCCCAGTTTTGGGTTCCCAGTCGTTCACAGCCGTCTACCCAAACCCTGAGTCCGTCTCGGAGACCGACCGACTTCGTTGCGGGTCTACTTAGTGGGGTGCCCCCCCCCCCCCCCCCGTGCTTGCTTTGGGTCTGGAAACGTCATGACTTAGGCCCCGCCGACATACCGATGGGTGTATGTTAACCGATCTGGCAAAAAGGGTCGAAGTGCTTGTGGATACTTTGGTGCACCCCTGCAGGGTTAAATCTTTTCAAGAAGCCGTGTCCGCGGTTATGGACGACTTGGAGCACAGTGCTTGATCATAGACAACTATAACTAAAGTTTACTGTTATAACTTGACTTGTATCCGATATGACTAGTAATCAGCTTCACTGCAACAGAATGGCTAAATAAAAGTACCAACAACTGCTGGGTTTGGGGATATCTCATGCTAATTGTATCTGACTAGTAAGTGTCGCAACTACAACGGAATGGTTAACTAAAATTGCCCACTGCTTATTATATCAGGATGATTATCTATACTTGACTAGTAATTGCTGCAACGATAACTGAATTAAGAAAACTGCCAACTGTGTGAGTTCCTCGGTTGACTTCCTCGTTTGGTCTCGAGGGGGAAATATCAGGATGGGTTTGTTTGGTGTTAGCAACAGGTTGGTTTCGAATAGGTCTTTCTCATCCCTCTCTGATAGCCGCCAGTTATATTGAGTCTCTATAGGTTGTTTAGTGCATGCCGCGCTGCCGCTTCAGTCCACCATACCTATGTAGGCGAGGACCGCCGAATTCTAGCCTCGCCGTGTACTGGCCTCAATACTGACGCTCCTCTTTTTCCTTTGCCCTTTGTCGGCACCCCTTTTGTTTAAGAAGGTTTCGAGATCGACGTCGTTAGCAGGGTTACCCTTCCGGCTTGGCCTGGGCAGGGTTATGGACGCCATTGGTTATTCTTCAGGGCTCTTAGCCCCATTTGCATCTTGTCCGTAGCTGGACGCTCTATCGTTTTCAAGGTGATTTGGATCTTTGTTCTGTATATCTGTATTCTTGACTCATTGAGTCGTTGTTGTATATATATCTGTTCTGTGGGTCCCATCGAGGATTGTTGTGTAATGTTATTACTTCGTTTTCCACCCGCACGAAAGTGCCTGGTGGGCACCTTTGAATCGTTTCTATGCGGGTTTGGCGGGTTTCGCTAAAACTTGCATAGGGCCGATTCTGAGGGTGTTACAGGCACCCCCGATGCCTATAGGCTTTGCCACCGCCCAAGGCCCCTCCTCTACGTCCACCATGGACTCTCTCTTCTTCGTCGTGTTTCTCTTGGTAAGGTGGAGTTGCCTGCTGTAGGGTGCCCATTTTCTGTACAAGTGTGAGCTGCTTCTCGGATACAACCTCAGGATGATGTGCTAACCGTGGGCTATTGTTGCTAATGTGTGGGACCTTTGGTTGGATCGTTTGGCTCTGGTGTCGACGAGACAAAATAATATGACCTTTCTGAAGAGTGAACATGGATCGCCCAAAGACCACCGATGCTAATTCAAGTGACGGAACCCGAACCTCTAGGAACACCAAGATCATCTTCCCGAACCCGGAAACCCCGAGGCCCCGTTCCTGGCGCCCGAAGACCGACCCCGACGAGCCGAACCCACGGAGTCCCAAGATCGTCGGACCCATGTGTGACCCCTATTTGACACCCTATATTTTATAATATATGACATTATGACTTGTTGCATTTTATAAATTGTTCATGACGCATATCATGTGGTTTGGGGGCCTTATGCCAATTCACCTCATAATAAATATGGATGCCATATGCGGACAAATCTAGTCTAATATTGGCCCCATTTAAATTTGTGCATTGAACCGGTGATATAATTTTGCCTTGTTAAGACAACATTTAAATTGCGGGGTATCTAAACAACTTGAACCTATTAATTAATTGTTGGGACCCCGGTTCCACTTAATATGGCCTAATTGCATCGCACCTTGCCATGTCATACACCATACATGCATCATGCCCGATCTTTTGCCGTAGTATTAAATAGTGCATCCGGTGTTTGTTCTAGTGCTTTGCTTCTTCACGGATTAGGACGATGAGTTGATGCGAGTGACGCTCGTTCTTCGGATGAACCTTCGACAATGTTTTCAGGCGAGCACCTCCCCCTTTCAACCTATCTTACTTTTATAGTATTTATTCTCCCCTGTTGATCTATTGCTATCTGTGTTGCGATGCTCTAGTCTCTTACCCGTGATATCCCTTGCAGCCTTATATTGCCTTGGACACATCCTATTACTTGTTGTTTGGTAGATAGTTGGACTTGCGTGTCGTAGTCGCTTGCTCAAGTGCTGTTGCGTGTCGTCCAGTACCACAGTTGTTGGAATATTGCCGTATGTTTAAGGTTAGAGATGATCATGGCTTTAATTATCGTTTAATTCAATTATCGTTTAATAACTAAAATTGAAGTAGGTGATGCAGAGGCGCAGGTGGGCAATAGATGTTATTTGGTTGTTAACCGCCCACTAGTGTCCCGAAGGACCCCGAGTTCTTGACACCTGTTCCGAGATCGAGCGCGCTAACCACAGGTGGGGTGTATGGGCACCCCCATCGATTTAGTACCTGATTTCAAAGTATTGTACCGGGGGCCACAAGTAGTTTGGGGCTTTATTACTATCCTGTACTTATGCCATGCTTTACTGCTTAATTTAAGATTGTGCGAGGAATGCACCTGTACTGTTTTGGAAGCGGAGTGTTTTCGCGGTATCGACAAGCCCAGTCACATTTTCGGGTTCCCGATCGTTTACAGCCACTGACGCAAACCCTGGGTCCGTTTCGGAGCCGGCCAACTTCGTTGCGGGTAGCTTAGTGGGGTGGCCCCCCGTGCTTGCTTTGGGTCTGGGAAACGTCGTGTCCGAAACCCCGTCGACATACCGTTGGGTGTATGTTTTGTGATCTTGTACCTACCTGATCTGACAACAAGGGTGTAGGTGCGTGTGGAAACTTTGGTGCACCCCTGCAGGGTTAAATCTTTTCGAGAAGCCGTGTCCGCGGTTATGGACGACTTGGAGCACAGTTCTCAATCATAGAAAACTATAACTAAAGTTTACTGTTATAATTTGACTTGTATCCGATATGACTAGTAATCAGCTTCACTACAACGGAATGGCTAAATAAAAGTACCAACAACTGCTGGGTTTTGGGATATCTCATGCTAATTGTATCTGACTAGTAAGTGTTGCAACTACAACGGAATGGTTAACTAAAACTGCCCACTGCTTATTATATCAGGATGACTATCTATACCTGACTAGTAATTGCTGCAACGATAACTGAATAAATAAAACTGCCAACGGTGTGAGTTCCTCGGTTGACTTCCTCGTTTGGTCTCGAGGGGGAAATACCAGGATGGGTATGTTTGGTGGTAGTATCAGGTTGGTTCCGAATAGGTCTTTCTTATCCCTTTCTGATAGCCGACAGTTATATCGAGTCTCTATAGGGTGTTTAGTGCATGTTGCGCTGCCGCTTCAGTCCACCATACCTATGTAGGCGAGGACCGCCGAATTCTAGCCTCGCCGTGTACTGTCCTCAGTACTGACCGCTCTCTCCTTTTCCTTTGCCCTTTGTCAGCATCCCTTTTGTTTAAGCAGGTTTTGAGATCGACGTCGTTAGCAGGGTTACCCTTCCGGCTTGGCCTGGGCAGGGTTATGGACGCCATTGGTTATTCTTCAGGGCTCTTAGCTCAATTTGCATCTTGTCCGTACTCGGACGCTATATCGTTTTAAAGGTGATTTGGATCTTTATATTGTACATCTGTATTCTTGACTCTTTGAGTCGTTGTTGTATATATGTTTTGTGGGTTCCATCGAGGACTATTGTGTAATGATATTACTTCGTTTTCCACCCGCACGACAGTGCCTGGTGGGCACCTTTGAATCGTTTCTATGCGGGTTTGGCGGGAAGCGCTAAAACTTGCATAGGGCCGATTCTGAGGGTGTTACACTTTGTAACATAATCAACAACAACAAGAATATGAGTATACCCTTTTGAAGGAGGAAAAGGACCCAGAAAGTCGAATACCCAACAATCAAATGGTTCAATAACAAGAGAATACTTCATAGGCATTTCACTGCGTATAGAAATGTTACCAACTCTTTGACATTCATCACATGATAAAATAAACTTTCTTGCATCTTTAAAAAGAGTAGGCCAATAAAAACCTAATTGTAAAACCTTTTGTGTGGTTCTATCTCCAGCATGATGTACTCCATAAGCACTATCATGACATTTTCGCAATATATCTTGTTGTTCATATTCCGGAACACATCTTCACATAATACCATCCACTCCTTCTTTATATAAATGTGGGTCATCCCAAAAATAATGCCTCAGATCGCAAAAGAATTTCCTTATTTGACGGGCTGTAAAGGTTGGAGGCAAATACTTGGAAACAATAAAGTTAGCATAATCAGCATACCAAGGACTCTCTCGCGGGCTTACCTTTATTGCATACCAAGGTTGGAGGTCGTCGTCGATTAGGCGTAGGTGGCTGCTGGCAGTCGGAGTATACGACTTCAGAGTAGACATCCAGTCGAATCGTCGGCGGGCTCCTGTATAAAGGAGAAAACTAGTCATCCAGGTCGCAGCTTTGGCGAGTCGAGTCGGTGAAACACTGCCATAGTGATCGGGTCGGCGAGCCGAGTGGCTGAAGTTGAACCGTTAAACATGGTCAAACTAGCCGTTGGAGTAATCCAACGATAACTTTTGGCGTAATCGTCGCGCGGTAACGGTTCCCTGATTTGGCGGGTAACAACCGCTTTATAAGGGGAATTGCAGGCGATCAGGAAACCACTTTCTCGCCATTCCTTCCGATTGCGCGCACTTTCGCCTCCCTTCGCATCGCGATCCAGCCGACCGGAAATCCTCCGACCCTCCACAAATCCTTCCGCCATGGCCCTCTCCACCGAACCTTGGGGTAGATCTAAGTGTACGAGGGCGCAACTGGCTTCCTTTGAGGAGGCCGGGATCCTGCGAGCCGGCTGCTGGCGCATCCCTGCGGCCGGAGAGGTGACCCCGAGCCCGCGCGAGAGGGAGTTCATCTGCTTCACCAGTCATCTAGAACGGGGGCTAGGATTCCCCACGTCCCTGTTCTTCCGGCGCTTCTGCGCCTACTACGGGATCCAACCATCAGATCTGGGTCCTCACAACATCGAGCAGCTCGCCATCTTCGTGGCGTTCTGCGAGTGCTACTTGGGCTTCCGGCCCTACTTCCCTCTTTGGCAAGATCTGTTCCACGGACGGATCAGCCGCGAGGAAGCGGGCGGCCCAATGCTTGCCGCGGGCGGCCTAACTTTCCAGCTGAACTCGAAGGCTTCGTTCTTCGACTTGATGCTGCCCGCCAAGGCGGCGAGCGACTGGAAAAAATATTGGTTCTATGTTGCCGAGGCGACCCAGGAGGGCGAGACGGCGATCCCACGGTACTCCGCCAACCGGTCCAAACCGCGCCGTCTTCAAGCCGGCAAGCTCCCCAGCGACCAGCGGATGGTTGTGGACGAAATGCTCCAAACCATCCGCGGTCTGAAGAAGAAGGGCCTCCAGACGATCAACTTGTACAACTGCTGTCTCGGGCGGCGGCTCGTCCCGCTGGCTCGGCGCGAGCACTACATGTACCAGTACGCCGGCCGGGAGGACTCGACGAAGTCCTGCCTCGCCGAGTGGAAGCTCGAGGACTACGCCGCAGCACTGAAGAAGATCACCCAGGCGGTGTACCTGGACGCACAAGCTGGGGTCACCCCCTACACCGCAAAGCGTCCAGCCCCGACGGTAATCACCTAGCTTCATTCGCAGTCGCAGTTTTTGCAGTCGCGGTCATTCTAATTTCATCTTGCGTTCATTGCAGCTATTCCAAGTGGTGGAAGGATGGCTCCCGCCTTCGGACGACGAGAATTCGAGCTCGTCCGTCCAGGACATGGGCGAGTCGCCTCCCGCCAAGGGCGACGCCGGGAGCGACGAGAGTGACGGCGACGACGAGTCCGAGGAGGAAGTCGCCCCGCTGGTCCGCAAGACCCGCGGGCAGCGTCAACATGAGCTTGAGGCGAGCAAAAGCCTCGAGCGTCATGATGATGGCGAAGAACTTCCGGAGACCACCTCGCGCCGCTAGGCCACTCCGTCGAAGAAGAATAAGAAGGAGAAAGAGGCGAAGGCCCCTCCGAAGACGAAGGCGAAGCCGATGAGGCCGGCCTCGCCACCGCACTCGGCGAGCAGCTCCGACGCCCCCAGCCCGGCCAAGGACGAGGCGCCACCGAAGGCAGCCGCGCTAGACACGGCCACTGTCGAGATGCCACTGGCTTCGATGCCTCCACCATTCGCCCCAGTTTCTGGACTGGGGGATGCTTCGGCTGCGGCAGCTTCGCCTCGCAGGGAAGCTCCTGCCAAAGATGTCCCAGAGGCTCCCGTTGCGGCCTCGACGACAAAGAAGCTGTCCGTGTCTTGGGCACACGACGTCCTGGAAATGGGGCTCAGCCGCCGACTGGGCCCTGAACTGGAGAAGCCAGCCGGCATCCGCACGGGGCTACACTTCATTCCAGTCGCCAAGTGGGTTTGCTCACCTACCTTTGTCTTCCATAGCATCTTGAATTATCTTGCTTACGTGATTGATTTACAGGACCGGAGTGAAGAAGATGGGCCACCCGACCGTGGCTAAGGTGCCACCCGTCGTCGGCGAGGAGGATCCTTCCCGTAAGAGGAAGGCGGACAAGGTCGTCGTCCCTACGGATGGCGGCAAGAAGGCCCAGGGCAATGATGTCGTCACGATCTCTGACGACATGGCGGTCGCGCCGTCTGAACCCGCAACAGAGGCGGCCGCATCCACGAAAGAGGGCGCTCCTTTGCCTGGAGCGGCTGAGCCGACCTCCTTTGGTGCGGGTGCCTCCATCGCAACATTCCCGCGCTTCATGGCCAAAGCGGCCACAGCGAGTGGAACTTCGCCCTCGAGCCGTGCACCTGGGGTTGCCGATGTGGAAGTCGAGCAGCGTCGTGGGCACACACCAGCTCTCCTCGCGTCCGTGGACGCGATACAACTTCATGGCATGCTTGGCGCAGCCATCCAGGTATGTCCAGTCCCCGAGGATCAGGTCGGTGTATTGTAGCGGTCTGATTCTTTTGGTGTATAGTTGTTATTTTTCGCGTCCAGTCCCCGAGTGCGCACTCGCTGAATTTCAGCGGGTGGGCACTTAGGAGTTTTTTGATTGCCAGTCCCCGAGTGCGCACTCGCTGAATTTCAGCGGGTGGGCACTTAGGAATTTTTTGATTGCCAGTCCCCGAGTGCGCACTCGCTAAATTTCAGCGGGTGGGCACTTAGGAATTTTTTGATTGCCAGTCCCCGAGTGCGCACTCGCTGAATTTCAGCGGGTGGGCACTTAGGAATTTTTTGATTGCCAGTCCCCGAGTGCGCACTCGCTGAATTTCAGCGGGTGGGCACTTAGGATGTTGCTTTGATTAAGTGTTTGAATGATGTGCAGGTTCTGCAACGTGAATCAGCTGACCGATTGGCAGCGAAGCACCGCGCGGAGAAAGAACTGGCCACCGTCCAAGAGGCGAATAGGGGGCTTCAGGCGGTTGCCGCGAAGGCGGAGGAAGCTCGCCAGGGGCTTGTCCCAGCGGGTGAGTTGGCGGTGGCTCAATCGGCACTGAGCTCGGCTGAGGAGCGGATCGCCGAACTCGAGCGCGAGCTGAGGGAGGCAAGGGAAGAAGCGAACTCGGCGGATGGGAAAGCCAAGGCCGCTATTACCGCCGCCGCAGAGGATCGTAAAGTGTCCGACTCCCTTGTTGCTAGGCTTCAGGACGACTATACTTCGCTTCAATGCTTTATCACGGATCTCTCCCGCCCATTGATTGGTAAGTGTATCTGCCTCTGCCAATGACATGTGTTCTGTTGTGATACCCGACGTACTCATTGTTGTCTTCTATTCGCAGGTCGCATCCTGGATAGCGCAGAAGAGGCGAGCTCGTTCGACGCGCGGCAGTGTGTTGCCACGCTCGTCGACTCGGCTACGTTGTCGGCGACGTGCATCCGAGCCTACCTCCAGGAGATATCACCCACGGAGGTAATTCCCAGCGACCTTGTCGAGGTGTGGAAGTACTTGGAGAAGGCGCCCTCGGTCGTTGAATTCATGACGCGATCGGTGTTTCGGCGCGGAGCAGCGACGACGCTTAGCCTTGGACTTGCTCACTTCCCGGAGGACTTCGACCTCGACGACGTGACGAGTGGCTACCCGTCGTCGACTTGCGCGGTGGAGCTTTCCGAGGTGCTCAAGTTGACGGACCGCATCGCGATGTACTCCGAGCGTGTCTGGGCAATGGGCGACCTCCTCCCATACCAGGAGACGGTCGTCGCGCCCAAAGACCCCGAGCCGCAGCACCGGGATTTCAAGGTCGAGCAGCCCTTCCGCGCGGCGATGGCGGGTGAGCTGACGACGTACCCGTCAAACCCGTACATGCCGTTCATCCGCAATCGCCGGGGTGTTGGCGAGTCGTCGTCAAAGCCTGCAGAATAGGGTAGTTTGCCCTGAGGCGTTAGTAGCAGGTCTGCCGTATGGGCATATTTTGTAATTTGAGACAATGCGACATGCTATTGAATGATACATCGTGTCTGTTTTGGGATTTGTCATGTGTTTTGTGATTGTGGTTTGAACGAGTCCCCGAGCGCGTCCGCCCTTTTGTGGGATTTACCTCGTGTGTGATATGTTTGTTGTTTTTGAATGTTTTGTTATTGTGGTCAACTCGCCCAGACTCGAAGAGTCAGTCGCTAGGCGACTCCCTTGAGCGCTCTATACTTCGCCATTTTCCCTTGCGTGAACGAGGTCGGGTGGCCGAGTCCCCGAGCGTGGTACTTGGTTGTTCTAGGCGCGACTCGAGGGTGGGTAAGGACTTGGCGCGTTAGTTTGAGCGCATCACTCCTGCCTGGCCCGTGGGGTCAGTCGCGTGGCGAGTCCTGGGCATGCTCTCATACTTGGCGTTTTCCCGAGCCGCTCGCGCTGAACTGGTCATCAGTCCCCGAGCGTGGTACATGGCCGTTCGAGTCACTATGTCGAGGATGTGGAGGATCGTGGTCGCTGTGATAAGCGAAGGCAGTTGTCTTGGCTCGTAGAGCCAGTCGGGCTAGGCGACTCCGATGCGGCTCCGGGTAGGCGTTTTCCGTGGACGATGTAAAACCTGAGGTGACCCAGTGCTTTTGCATCGCACTACTTAGCCGTGCCGATCGCTTGACCAAAGGTTGACTTCTGTGGTTAGCTTGACGCTGTTAGTACGAGTGCGAGTGGCACAAGACACGGAGAGTAGACGCAATTTGCGGTAACCGATTCTTTTTATTTCATAGCGACTGGATAGTACATATGTGGGGTTCTAGGGGTAGAACTTCCGTAGGAGGTTTACATTCCATGGTCGCTTGACGTCGAGTTCGCCATCCCCGCGGACGTCGATGAGGTAGTAGGCGTCGTTGCCGAGTACTCGCCCGATGGCGAATGGTCCCTCCCACGGAGGGGAGAGCTTGTGCATGCCCTTCTTGTCCTGGATGAGGCGCAACACCAGGTCGCCTTCTTGGAAAGTGCGAGTTTTCACCCACCGGCTGTGGTAGCGGCGGAGTCCCTGCTGGTAGATGGCGGTGCGTCACCGAGCAAGGTCACGTGTCTCGTCGAGTTGATCGACTCCGTCTTGGCGGGCGAGTTCGTTTGCAGCCTCCGTGTAGTGGACGACCCGTGGCGAGTCGTGCTCGAGGTCGGTGGGCATGACTGCCTCGGCGCCGTATACCATGAAGAAGGGGGTGAATCCTGTCGACCTGTTAACCGAGGTGCGGATCCCCTAGATGACAGAGGGAAGCTCCTCGACCCAGCACCCGGCGGTGCGCTCGAGTGGTACTTGGAGTCGCAGCTTCAGGACGTGGAGGATGCTTTGATTGGCCCGTTCCGCCTGGCCGTTGGATTCCGGGTGGGCGACCGACGCGAGGTCGAGCCGGATGTGGTGCTCTTCGCAGAATTCGGCCATGGCTCCTTTGGCGAAGTTGGTGTCGTTGTCCGTGATGATGCTGTTTGGGAACCCGTAGCGATATATGAGCTCGCGTAGGAATTTAGTGGCGGTCTTCCCATCGCATTTCCGGACCGGCTTGGCCTCCACCCACTTTGTGAATTTGTCGACCGCGACCAGGAGGTGGGTGTAGCCGGAAGGAGCCTTTTTGAAGGGGCCTACCATGTCCATGCCCCACACGGCGAATGGCCAGATGATGGGGATTGTTTTGAGCGTTGAGCTCGGCACGTGCGTCTGGTTGGCGTACTTCTGGCACCTGGCGCACCGCTGGACAATGTCGACAGCATCGGCGTGTGCGGTGGGCTAGTAAAAGCCATGCCGCATTGCCTTGGCGACTAGAGAGCGGGCGCCGGCGTGGTGGCCGCAGTCATCGGAGTGGATGCCGTGAAGGATTTTGCGTCCTTCGGCGGGTTGGACGCATCGTTGGAACACGCTGGTGACGCTGTGCTTGTGGAGCTCGTCGTCGATGATGGTGTAGGACTTGCATCGGCGTGCGATCATCCGAGCGTCCGTCTCGTCTACCGGCAAGGTGCCAGCCTCCAGGTAGGCGACGTAGGGCTTGGTCCAGTCGTCTGGCTTGGTGACGAGTGCGACCAGGGCTGCCTCCGGTTGTAACGGGACTCCGATGTCGATCTCCCTCGGGGGAGAGACTGATGGCTTGGTGATTGTGTCCAGGAAGACGCCGACGGGTGGTGCGAGTCGAGCCGACCCAATGCGAGAGAGTGCATCGGCCTCCTCGTTCTTCCGCCTGTCGATCCACTCGACGGAGTAGCCTGCGAAGTGTCCGCCCAGCTTGTCCACTGCTTGGCGGTACGCCGCCATGGTGGGGGAGATGGCGTCGCAGGTGCCAGCGACTTGCCCAGCGACGAGGTCGGAGTCTCCGTAGCAACGTAGGCGGTTGACATTCATCTCCCTGGCAGCTCGCATGCCGTGGAGTAAGGCCTCGTACTCGGCCATGTTGTTGGTGCAGGGTGTGAAGTCGAGGCAGAGGACGTAGCGGAGCTTGTCACCCTTCGGTGAAGTTAGCACGATCCCTGCGCCTGCGCCGTCCGTGTTCTTGGAGCCATCGAAGTGCAGGCTCCAGTAATGGAGGTATGGCAGCTTCTCTGGCTGCTGGGCCTCTTCCCAGTCGGTGATGAAGTCCGCTAGGGCCTGCGACTTGATCGCTTTTCGTGGCTCGTATTTGATGTTGTGGACGCCGATCTCGACGGCCCACTTGGCGACCCGCCCGGTCGCCTCGCGGTTGCAGATGATGTCCTGCAATGGTGCTGAGGAGACGACCGTGATCGGGTGCTCCTGGAAGTAGTGCGGCAGGCGCCGCTGAGCTCTGAAGACCGCGTATACCAGCTTCTGGTATTGCGGGTACCGCTGGCGCGACTCGGTGAGGACCTCGCTGATGTAGTACACCGGTCGCTGCACTGGGCGCTCCTTTCCTTCCTCCGGTCGTTCGACGACCATGACGGCGCTGACGACGCGCCCGGAAGCCGCGAAGTAAACCAGCATGGGTTCTTTGTCGACGGGGGCAGCGAGTAGCGGTGCGGCGAGTAGCACCTTCTTGAGGTCGCGGAGCGCGTCATCCGCCTCCTTGTCCCACTGAAAGGTGGGGTTCTTGTGCATCAGGCGGTATAGGGGCATCGCCTTTTCGCCCAGGCAGGGGATGAAGCGACTGAGAGCCGCTACTCGCTCGGCCAGTTTCTGGACGTCGCGCAGGCACTCGGGTTTGCCGAGTCGGGCGATCGTGTCGATTTTCGTGGGGTTCGCCTCGATCCCTCGCTTGGAGACGACGTACCCGAGTAGTTGTCCTGCTGGTACACCGAAGGTGCATTTGCCTGGGTTATGCTTTATCTTGTATTTTCGCAAGTTGGCGAATGTTTCTGCCAGGTCGGCGAGTAGGTCACCCTGGCGAGCGGACTTTACGACCACATCATCGATGTAGACGTGGATGTTGCGGCCAATTTGGCTCGCGAGGCACTCTTGCATGCACCGCTGGTAGGTCGCCCCGGCGTTCTTGAGGCCGAAGGTCATGGCGGTGTAGCAGAAGGCTCCGAATGGCGTGATGAACGCCGTCTTCTCCTCGTCCTCGACGGCCATTTTGATCTGGTTGTACCCAGAGTAGGCGTCGAGGAAACATAGCGACTCCGAGCCCGCGGTGGAATCGATTATTTGGTTGATCCGCGGGAGGACGAACTGCTCCTTTGGGCAGACGCTGTTCAAGTTTGTGTAGTCGATACACATCCTCTAGGTCCCGTTCTTCTTCTCGACCGGGACTGGGTTTGCCAGCCACTTGGAGTATTTGATTGGCCGGATGAAGCCTGCAGCGAGTAGATGCTGCACCTCCTCGGCGATTGCTCGGCGGCGCTCTTCATTGAAGGGCTGCAGCGACTGTTTGACGGGTCGCACTTTGGGGTCGGCGTTTAGCTTGTGCTCAGCGAGCTCCCTAGGGACACCAGGCATGTCAGAGGGCTTCCATGCGAAGATATCCCTGTTCTCACGGAGGAACTCGATGAGTGCGCCTTCCTATGCTGGGCTCATGCCCATCCCGATCGTCACTGTCTGGCTGGAGTCGCCTGGGACCAGCTCGACGGTGCGGGTGTGCGTCGCCGCCTCGAAGGTTGAGGTGTTTGCGCCCTCCGAGTTGGGCTTCTTGAGTATGGTGGGGTCGTTGTTGTTGACCCCGCTCGCGTATTTGGCGAGCTCATCGGCGTGGTTGGTCTCCGCCGCGATGACGCCGTCAGCGAGTTCGGCTCCTTTGGCCTCGCACTCGGCGGCCATGTCGGGGTCGTCGTTGATGGTGATGACGCCGCACGGCCCGGGGAGCTTCATCGCGTTGTACGCGTAATGGGGCGCTGCCATGAACTTGGCGAACGCCTGGCGCCCCAGGACGCAGTGGTAGGGGCTGTCGAAGGGCACCAGCTCGAAGATGATCCGCTCGGTGCGGAAGTTTGCTGGTGTGCCGAAGGTGACTGGCAGCGTGACCTTGCCGATCGGGTACGCCTTCCGACCGGGGACGATGCCATGGAACGTGGTGTGGGTCGTCTCGATCATCGACTGCGGAAGCCGCAGCCGCCTGAAGGTGTCCAGGTACAGGATGTTGATGGAGCTGCCGCCGTCCATCAATGTCTTGGGGAGCCAGTAGTCGCCGACCTTAGGATTGACCACCAGGGCGACTCGGCCTGGGTACTCGATGCGTGGAGAGTGGTCTTGGCGGCTCCAGGTGATGGGCTGCTCCGACCAGTTGAGGAACTGGGGAACGTCCACCTGAGCCACCGCGTTGACGGCGACGGCGCGGGCGGTGACCTTCTTCTCGCGCTTCGTGTTGAAGCCTGTGAAGGTATGGAGCGAGCTGGCCACTTTGCCGAATTTTTCGCCGTTTGGCGGGTCGTTGTCGGGGTCCTCCCGTGCTCGCCGTGCCTTCTCGATCTCCCTGAGGGTGTGGCAGTCGGCGGTTGTGTGCGTTGCGGGCTTCCCTTCCCTGCTATGAAACGCACACGGTTGGTTAAGGAGGGCCGCGGGGTCGAACCTTGGCTTGGCTTTGTAGTTGCTGCCATCGCGACGGAAGCTCTTGGGCTCGCGTTGTGCGTGCCCGGCGTTGGCGACGAAGTCGTCTCGCCCGTCACTGCGGCGCTTGCCGGTGAGGCGAGTGTTGCTGTAGCGTAGGTTGGACCGTCGTCCGCTCGTGCGGCGTTGACCTCCCGACTCGTCGTCGGTTTCCTGGTTTGGATCTTCCTCCGCGTACCGTTTAGCGATCTCGAGGAGGTCCGGTATGTTGTCGAGTGTGCGGGAGTGTCGCTTGAGCTTGGCGACCAGAGGATTGTAGCGGCACGAGGTCTTGAAGCAATGGATCGCGGTGTCCGGGTGGATGCCGACCGCGTTGTACCAGAGTTCTTGCCACCGTTGGACCCAGTTGCGGGTCGACTCGCGGGGTCCCTGGACGCATCGCTCCAGGTCCTCGATGGTGGTGGCGCGGGTGTAGGAGCACTCGAAGTGCCTGACGAAGGCGTCGCGCATCTCCTCCCAGGAGTCGATACTGTCCTGGGGGAGGGTGTTGATCCAGTGCCTGCACGTCCCCTCCATCATCAGGGGGAGGTAACGGGCGGCTAGCAGGTCGGTGTGGCCTGCGATCCCCATCGCGATGAGGTATGTATCGAGCCAAACGGCGGGGTCGTACGAGGGGTAATACTTTTCTATCTCCTTCGGCGCCTTGAAGTTTGGCGGGTACTTCTCGCCTCGGATCATTGGTCCGAAGCACTTGGGGCCGAGTCGACTAAGCGACCCCATGGGCTCGCCGTCGTGGCGATTGGTTAGGGTGTGTCGCGGGCCGTCGAGCTGGCCTGCGCGCCAGCTTTGGTTGTTGATGATGTGGGTGCGGGCGTCGATGGGTTGACCGTTGGCAGCGACGAAGTTGGTCGCTGGCCTGGGGTCGTTGGTGGAGAGTGCCGCGTTCGCGGGTCGGTGTTGGAGCTGCAGTGGCTCCGATGGTGGGCAGTTGAGGGTGTTTGCCGCCATTGGGCGGCCGATTGAGGCTGCTCTACTTCCCGAAGAACGCGAGTATACTCGACCCTGCGAGTCGGCGCCCGCGTTTTGCTGCTCGACGGCTTTTGTGAGCAGGGCCCGGACGTACTGGATCTGTAGGGCGCCGTCGCCCGTGGCCGAGATGTTGTCGGCTGCTGCTCGGCCTGCCACGAGGTTGTCCATCGGGGTGGAGAACAGTGGGAGGTCGTTTGCGTCTCGCTCCCGTGAGGAGACTACTATCCGCGGCTGGTCCCTGGGAGGTGTGTTGTTGGGTGGAGGTGGGGCGCCCATCACCGTTGATCCTGGCGGGGGCCGCGCGCTTCCTCCTGGTGGCGCGTTCTCGCAGATCGCGCGCTCGGCCACGCGGGCCGGGTCGTTTTCGTCGTCAAAGTTCAGGGCGCGCCCCTGAACGGTGGGGTTCAGGCGCGACCTGATCCGCTGCTGATGGTAGCGCGATAGTTCCTGCGCCGTCACCTGCTCGAGGTGAATTTTTTCGCGCTCGGCTTGCTCCTTGTGCACCGCCTCCGCCAGTTTCAGGCGGAGTTCCTCGACCTCCGTTGTCGTGGCGTTAGGAGGGATTGGGGTGGAGAATAGGTCCTCCGGCGGCTCGGTGCCGGTCGCCATGTAGGTCGCGGTGTGGCGACCGGTTCCATCGCGGAGGTCGGCGGAGTTTTCCGACCCGGAGTCGAATTCGAAGATCCCGAGTATGGAGGGGTCCTCGAAGTCTCCCACGTTGGAGACTTGGGTGATGGAGCCCGCTGGTGAAGCAACGGTGGTGGACCCGGCGAGTGACGTCGGGGTCGCCAAATCGGCGTCGTCATTGAGGGCCGCGTCTTCTACGGCCGCTGAGTTTTCGGCCACGTCGCTATGGGCCGAGTTGTACTCGGAGGCGAGGCGATGGATCGTGCGGATCTGGCTCTCGGAGAGCCGATCGCGTGGCGGCGACTCACGGATGCGAGCCGAGTCCTCCGAGACGATGACGTCGGTGAGGCCGACGAAGAGGCTGATCGTGCCGACCGGCAGGATCACGCTGTGCGTGACGGGTCGCGCCGCCGGGACATAGCTGCTCGGCAAGATTTGGAGCATCTCGCTGATCGCTATCATGCGGCCGGTGGCGACCGTCTCGTTGATGGGCAGATTGGATCTCGCCGCAGAACACCGGCCAGGCCCCACGGTGGGCGCCACTGTCGTGGGAATGGTCACGGCAGATGCTGCAATCGGCAGCGAGTAGTAGAACGAGGGGCAAGGGCGGCCAGCCATCTGCGGTGCGAGATGAGGGCAGAGACACAGGGTTTTACCCAGGTTCGGCCCCCCGGAGGGTAAAGACCTACTCCTTCTAGATTGTATTATGGAGGTGATACAATGGGCGAGCTCGGCGGCTAGGCGGCGAGTCGCTTGGGTGTATGATGGAACGTATCTCTACACGCCCTGCAGGGAGGTTTATATAGGCTCACCTCCCCTAGGGTTTACATATCTCAACCGAATCAGTTAAGGCTTCGGTACTCGTTTAACCTAATCTGACTGGGCCTATCTACTCGCCCGGGCCTTCAACTTCCAGTCGCTTGGATCCTCGTGCTGGGCTTCGATCCAGTCGCCGTCTTGCAGGCCCACTTGCCAGTTCTTGGGCCAGTCGGAAATGTCCTGCTGGGTATACCACGGTAGGCACATCCCCATCAGTAACTTCAATCTCTCCCAAGCTTGGGTTGTACTCTCTCCATCACGAGGCCAAAAGTTATATATTTGATTCCTATCCTTATGAATCTCATTGGGAGGGTAGAATTTAGAATAAAAGAGAGGTACAATTTCCTCCCATTCCATAGATTGTCCATTCTTCAGCATCTTATACCATTCTTCAGCTCTTTCTTTCAATGATATAGAGAGTAACTTTTTCTTGACTTGTTCTGTTGTGATACCTACACACTTAAACAACCCGCATAATTCATGGATAAAAAGAAAGTGATCACCAGGATGGATAGTTCCATCCCCAAAATAATAATTATCCATTACATGATCAACAATTCTTGTAGGTATCTTAAAAGGATCTATCTCAGCAGGTGGTGATTCATCTACTACCCTAGCAGTGGTAGTAGCTTTCCCAAATAGGAAACCAAGTGCGTTATCCATATTGGAAACAAAGTAGCAAACAGAAATAAAAAGCAAAACTCACAGTAGAAGTTTCCTTTACCAGTTCCACTCTTCAATAGCACTTCACTCCCCGGAAACGGCGCCAGAAAATAGTCTTGATGACCCACAAGTATAGGGGGTGTATCGTAGTACTTCAGATAAATAGGAGTGTCGATCCCAACGAGGAGCAGAAGGTGTTGACTAGTGGTTTGGAGCAGGAATTCTCTGTAAATACTTAGAAAACCGATTTTATGGTTTTTTGACAAAGCAAAGAAATAAAGTGCAAGTAAATAACGACAACAAATAGTTGGAGCAAGTGGCCCAATCCTTTCTTAGCAAAGGACAAGCCAGTTGTATCACTTATGAGGACCAAACGTTCTCGAGGACACATGTGAATACTGTCAAGTGCTTTCGCTTCATATAGTTGATTAAACTTCTTTGGTTTGATAAGTGTTGTGTGGGTGAACCTATGCTAATGTACCAACCTTACTTGGACTAATACATACTTGTGATTAAACCCCTTGTAAGCATCTGAAACTACACGAAAGTAATTAAGATAAAAACCTAACCACAACATTAAACTTTGAGATCGTACACTCCCTTGTGCAAAGGTTTCCTAACGGGGGTTTAGGTTTCTGTCACTTCGGCAACCACACAATTATTAGCCAAATACACAATGAATTCCCCTAGGCCCATAAATGGTGAAGTATCATGTAGTCGACGTTCACATGACACCACTAGAAGAATAGCACCACAACTTAAATATCAACCATTGAATATTACTTCAACACAATTCTACTACTAACAACATGACTTCTCCCATGTCCTCAAGAACTAAACGAACTACTCACGAGACATCATATGGATCAAGATCAGAGATGATATAATTATGAATAAAAATCTGAACATAGACAATAATTCAATGGTTCCACTCACAAGCATCAACTACAAAAGTAATTAACACCGGGAAAGTTTCCCCTAAGAACTATGCAAGATTCAACACAATTTTTACAGCGGGATGGAGTGGTGATGATGGTTCTGGTGGAGATGGTGGTGAGGATCATGATGATGATCCCGATGAAGTCTAGCTTGATGACGTTGTTGATGGCGACGATCTCCCCTCTACGGGAAGGAATTTCCCCGGCAGAAATCTGTCTGCCGGAGAGCTCTTTCTCTCTCTGTAGTTTCTGTCCCGCAGAGGCGGCAAAATCTTTGTATGGTCGCTCCCCGTGTATTAGGGTTTTGAGGAGAAGATATAGGTGAAATGGCAAAATAGGAGGTGGGCTAGGGTGGCCACACCTCCTGGTGGTGCGACCCAAGGTGGCCCGTGCAAGGGGGGTGTGGGCTCCCTGTGGCCCATCCTAGCCTCCCTTCTGGCTTCCTTCGTCTTCTGGAAAAATAGGATTTTCCGTGTATTTTCTGGTATTTTGTGATCTTCACGAAAATTGCATCTAAACACCGCTTTTTTCCATCAGAATCATGACTCCAACAGTTCATCCTCCAAAAGTCATCCAACATGCAAAAATAGATGAAACAACATAAGTATCACCTCTTAATATGAAATATATTAATGAATATCAGTAAATTATCATATAGAATAGTGATGCAAAATGGACATATCAGCCTCCAATTGAGTTGTGGAGATTGCCCCAAGCTTTCACGGGTTTGGTGACTGCCCTCAAGTGACCCATAGTGTATTGGGGTGCCCACCTGGGTGGTGTGCATTCAGGATAATAAGGTGACCTTGGTAACTTCGATGAGTGGTGTGCATCTGCATCTTGAGGTAAGGCCTTGTGTGGCGTTTGGTGTGCATCGATCCACCACACCTCAAGGTGAATCTTTTGTGGTGTTCGGATAGCATTACGCTGTTGCACCTCTCCAACAGAGATTAGCGTCTTTGGAAGTGAACTGTAGGATAAAGTCATCGTCTCCACATGCCTCAGTTACTTTTATACATGAGATATTTACTTATGTACTTCATTTTTTTCTTGATTACACTATAGAAGGTGTATTAGTCATATAGAAGAAGTGTCAGACGACACACAACGCTGCAAAGCGGCAAGTTTGCTGCCAACAGGAGATGGCAGCTCCTCAAAATATCAAACACTAATTTTTGTCCATCCATGCCTAAAGCAACGACCGTGGGAAGCTAAAGCTATCGGTCTTGAAGATACCCGCTAAGCGCCACCTATCATACTCCTCTAATATCTTCGCCCTGATTGTCAACACCGTCGGGATGGCTTTGCTGAATACCCCATCATTGTAGTGCCTCTAGATGCACTGACTTATGCACTTCACTATGCGATAGCCTTCGTGGTTGAAGTTATGTATCTTGCTATCACTTAGTTGCTCATCCTACAAGCATAAGTTGTTGGTGCACTTAGTTGAACCTATCATATTTAGATATTATGCTTGATAAATTGAATGTTATTTTTATTCCGCAATTATTAGAGCTAAATTTGTAATTGGTTTAAATCACCTATTCACCCCCTCTAGGCGACATCCGTGTATTTTCACATACCAATTGCCAATCACGTGGAGGTAAAGCTTTGAGCGGAAACCATATTGAAAAGACGCCACTCCATCATACTACTCTCCTAGTGTTTTTATTATTTTTCACTCTTTGGTATCTTGATGCCAACAGGGAGAAAAATTAGAGTGTTCAAGGGATGGTTAGTTAAAAAGGCTTTGCAAAGGGAATATCAAACTTTCAGGGTTACATGTCTTACATATATATTATTGTATCTTAATGTTACTTGTAAACTCTATTATTTTGTATTTTCTACTCTATACTACATTTTTCATGCATTTTGTTTACTCTATCATAGAGCATGCAATCATTTTGGTTCACCACACTTGTGTGTATCCTTACTTTCTTTATCATGTAAAGAGTAAAATCCCATGTCCTAATCATGTACACTTTGCTTTCATTCTTATTGCATGTCACATATTTGCATTGAAAAAGCAAATTAAATAGCCCTAGAGTTGAGGTTAAAAAAAGCAAATTAAATTATGCATATATTTATGGGAGCTCATTATCTAGGACCCCCAAAGAGATTTAGGATGATTATTCATGACAAGACAATTGAGTAGTTAACCATTATTGCAAATGTCACGGGTTTTAGTTCAAAATATTTATATCATAACATGTGGATCATTTCAATGATATGAGGATCTTTCAAAATGCAAAGTGGATCAATGCCTTTGATGACCCTTAAAAAGTTAGAAAATTGTATTCGCTGCCCTTTAATGTAATTTCTGTTTTCTTGAGTCATGGGTACATCGTCCTATCAAGAGGGGGACTTTGAAAAGCATGGAGCAATAATCCCTTGCAAATTTCCACAAAGATATCCATTCAAATCGACCATAAAGTTTCCAATTTTCAACTTTTCCAAATACCCGAAGGGACAAATCGGTGATCCCTAGAGAAATATGTGTGAAATGGAGATGGCGTGTCCCTAGGGATCAACACAAATCCTACCCGTTTTAGTATTCTTTTCATAGATTGGTTTGCAACTTTCACTAGTTGTGGTAGAATGCTAAGAATGATTGGTAATACTTCTGTTATTCGGGCTATTTTGGAAGACATAAAATAAATTGTGCTTTCAATGTATTAGACCAGGAGTTCCTTCTAATGTTGTTTTTACGCCATTTTCTTCTTCAAAAAATGTGTGCTTCAAATACTACTACTTCTTCCGACCCATATTAGTTGACTCAACTTTGTGCTTTCAAGGTCGGAGAGAGTACTACATGGTGCTAGCAAAATAGCTAGGGTGGCGCAGGAAATCTATGGCTAGAATCCCTTGAGAAGGAGATTGACAAATATGACAATTTGTCGTGCGCCGAACCTATCTTCGACCTAGCTTGGCATGTAACTTGATTCCATGGGGTGCAATGGTAGTGAAGGAGGAGTGTGCATTGCTTTCATAACTAGAATACATTTGTGTTCTTACTACTAGTGTTTCGTGCTTTGGCTGTTTGGCATGAGCCAAAGGTTTCCCCATCCTCAAGTCCTGGAAATATGGTGTGGCTTGGGAAGCACTAAGGTCATTCCAATTTCGTAATGAAAACGGCAACCGGTGGGTTTCCCTTTATCTAAACAGGATATATGTAAAATCCATGCCTATGTTTACTGAAAAGAATATACGCACGATACTATAGTGATACTGGTTTTTATGGAGGCATTACAACATGATTTCTCCCAGATGTTGACAATTATAAGCCCCCTCGATGGTACAATTTGCTTAAAATAGAAATCTCTCGACACCTACCACCACATGCCAAAGCGTCGATCAAACGAGTCCGGTGATAGCTGAATCGCATACTCACAATGTAGGAGGAGTATGAAATCAGATCACATCTGCCAACTAGTAGGTCATCCTCCCTCATCTTTTCCGGGAGTGTCATGTCCTAGCCAGTCCGCGTGGATCTGCTCTCCTCCACGTATTTCGTTTGCCGCATGATACACAGCGGAATTTGTTTCCAACTTTTTGTGTATAGAATCGGAGTTTGTTCACCTGAACCTACGCAATCTCTTCTTTGTCGTCCTTCTTCTTTCAGACCGTGAGCGTCGCAAGTTTGGACTTCCGAGATAGTATCTTCGGCTTCTAGCAGTCTAGTCATCCTTGTTGTTGTGGGATGCAGATGTCACCGTTCGAATGGGCAGCTTGTAACAGGACGGCAAATGAAAAGCACCCGATGGCTCCACGCGTCCTGGCGCCGAAGCAAAGCCGCATCCATCCTCCGGCACCAAACTGTTTTGATGCAGCCGAGCGAACAAAACAGAAACTCATCCTCCCAGGCCGTTACCCGCACGACACGACTCGCCGTGGTGTGCGCGCTGCTCGTTGCCCGGCCGAGTTTTTATCGCAGGATTCTGGTAACAAAAGCCAAGAAGGATATGGGAAAACAATAGCAGTACCACGCCACGTCCCGCCCGTCCCAGCCTAATACCGACGGGCGAGCGTAAGGGGGAGTCCTTGGTCCTTGCGGAACTTGTCGCGTAAGGGGGCGTCGGGATCGCCTCGTACGGCGTCGACATCCCCTTCACATTCACAAGGCCGAGCGAGAGCGGCCGGCCGGCGCCCGGCGGGGGAGGCCGACAGCCAGCCAGCCAGCCAGCCAGCCAGCCAGCCAGCCAGGGATTACAAATACGCCCACGACACTACTACGAGCTCCTAGCAACATCAGCCTAGGCGCGTAGCGTAACGTACCAATCGGGCGCGCATAAGTTCCTCTTCCTCCGATTCCCTCGAGTCGATAGAGAAATCATTCCTCCGTCTCTCCGAGGCGGAGCCCCGACTAAAAGGTGCGCGCCTCCCTGGCGCCATCGCCACCCGCCATCTCTCTCATAATTGCTCTCCGTCGGGAAGCCTCGCCGTACGTTCTGCCCTGCCCCCCGCGCCACCAGATCCCCGTGATCGAAAACACCCGTCCTCCTAGGGGAAAGGAAAGGTGGTGCCGGTGATCTCGGCAACAATAACGGTCGATGCAGCCACCCAAATGGAAGATCGTGGAGGGCGGGATCGGCGGCGGCGACCAGCGCCGGCGGTGCGTGGCCGCGTCGCTGTCCATGCTGATCGCGGCCACCCTGGCCTTTCTCGCCTACGTCGCCTTCTTCCCGGACGACGGCGCCGGCGGGGTCTACCGCTGGTGGACTTGCCAGGATTGCGGGGGCGCGCTGGGAGAGTTCCCGGCCGACGAGCCCGCGGCGGCCGATGGGCCTACCGCCGCCGCCGGCGGCAGCCGTCGCCACACGCCAACCACGCTGTCGCACATCGTGTTCGGCATCGGCGCCTCGGCGCGGACGTGGGACCAGCGGCGCGGGTACGCGGAGCTCTGGTGGCGGCCCGACGAGATGCGCGGCCACGTCTGGCTGGACGAGCAGCCCGTGAGCCCCTGGCCGGCCAAGACGTGCCCACCCTACCGCATCTCCGCCGACGCCTCCCGGTTCGGGGACCGGGCGTCCGCCTCCCGGATGGCTAGGATCGTGGCGGACTCGTTCCTCGCCATCGCGGCGGAGCTGGCAACAAACGACACTGCCGCAACCGCAACCGCAACCGCAACCGCAACGGAGGAGGCGAGGTGGTTCGTGATGGGCGACGACGACACGGTGTTCTTCCCGGAGAACCTGGTGTCCGTGCTGCGCAAGTACGACCACGAGGAGATGTACTACGTGGGGGCGCCGTCGGAGAGCGTGGAGCAGAACGTGATGCACTCGTACGGCATGGCCTTCGGCGGCGGCGGCTTCGCGGTGAGCTACCCGGCCGCCGCGGAGCTCGCCAGGTCCATCGACGGCTGCCTCGACCGCTACCCGCTCTTCTACGGCAGCGACCAGCGCGTGCAGGCATGCCTCAGCGAGCTCGGCATTCCGCTCACCCGCGAGCCAGGATTCCACCAGGTCAGTGACCATCATATCCTTCCCTCCGCAGTTCAACTTAAAGTTCGTTCCTTCTTTTTTATTTTTACTCAAGAAAATGTTCTGCGTTCTATTCGAAACCTTTATATTTTTTTAATAATTAAATCATCATGCTACAAGGTAAAGACCTACATACCCAAAACCTGATTTATTTTCCTGTGCCTCCACCGATCTTT
Organism: Avena atlantica; assembly: GCA_910589765.1. Lineage (NCBI taxonomy): Eukaryota > Viridiplantae > Streptophyta > Magnoliopsida > Poales > Poaceae > Avena > Avena atlantica. The sequence goes on from OU342737.1 coordinate 71,969,883, forward strand.
CTGAAAACAGCTTGCGAACAAAAAACAAACGCTACTGCAACTTGTGTTGCCGATGCAAATTGAGCTCGGCTAGTTCCACTCATAGGGGGCACGCAGCTACGATTAGGTTTCTCTGCATATCGTTCTGAACCAAAACTTTTTTGACCGTCTATTCGCCTAGGACTCAGATTGTACTACTGCCAAAAACAAAACACTGCAGCCGAAGAAGATCTTGTAGTACTAGCTTTTACTAGAATCTTTCCGTTTTCTCAATGGCAAGCACAAAAGCATCTACCAGTTGCTGGAATGGAACCTTTCACTGGATCGAAGCCGACTGGCTGTGTGGACGACAAGACGAAGGTACATGGCCAGCGCGGAAGCACGGACAATAGGAAGGACCCAGGCCTGGTCCTTGGAGCGGCACAGCTCTGCCGCACACCATGTGGCGCGGGTATCTAGCAGGACAAGTGTCCACAGGACAGAGGGCGACTCGACCTAGCTAACCACCACCAGATCACCTCAACCAAAACGACAGCCACATACTAGGAGTAGCCTTTTTTCTTTGCCGGGCACCACACTACACCACCACCTTTTCAGCCTCCTTTGCCTGCCTCACGGTCCACACGGCGCCCGTAGTAGAAGATGAAGCCGGAGGAAGGAAGATGCCGTAGATATTATTTTTGCTTAGGGTGCTCACACCACAGAGTGGTAGAAGAACCCAATTGTTGCCTATTAGAACATCTCCATCAGCGTCCCCAAACGGTCAGTAGTGGCTTTGGGGTGTTCTGTCTAAACTACCGCTGGTTTGGAGAGGTTTGTCCACATCGACGACCCCCAACGTTTGCGTCCGAACCACTTTGTGCTAAAACTTGATTTTTATAGATATTTTGCCCAGGAACATAACTTTTATTCTAGAAAATAAAAACTACATGGGCTTTCCGGCCTTGCCTCCACGGCCTCGCTGCGCATGTGCCACTGCCTAACGCCGCTGGAGTCTTACCATGGACATGTGCTCTTTGTTTAGGGTCGACACCGCGTTACAGAGGTTCCTCTCTTCCCTTTGCGCTCCTTCCGCCGCTGTCGACGAGGACTCTGCCTCGCCTGTTTCCTTCATTCTCATCGCCCATAGCTCCACCAACACGTCACACTGCTCGATGTAAGGCTGTTGGACGTGGTTCTCTAGCCTTGCTGCTTCGCGGAAGCGCGCCCGTGTCCGCCTCATCTCATCAACACGGCAAAAGGCATGTACCCCCTCCGAGCGTGATGACTAGATGTTGGCGAGGAGCACCCACTGGTCGATTTGCTCCTTGGCCTACTCGTAGTAGTCGCCAAAGTCAAAGTCCTCGTCTTCGCCCACCTCGTCGGTGGCATCAACCTCCCATGCCTCTTTTACCACGAGCTTCTCTAGCAGCGGCTCCAGCGATGGGGTCAGCGAACGCGAGCGGTTGCTGAGAGCTAAGCCCAATCGGTGGGATGGCAGTGAGGAATGATGAGTGGTGTCGTGAGCCGTCTAGTTAGCGGCCTCCTTTTATAGCCGACGCTAAGGAGAGAACGAGAAGTTGATAGAAGCAGCGACAACTGGCGGGAAACGAAATGAGCAACGGGAAGGCGGGTGGCGAAGGCGAGGCGACGCCGGTGTCTCGAGATGAGCCATCACGGGCATGTGCCTTCCGTTGCTCCCAAGGGATTTCATGCGGTCAATCCAACATGGCGCGCGTTGCCAGCAACCTCAACCCGGTCCTACCGTGCTAGAGACAGCAAGGGACTATGGGACATATTGACGGATGGTCTAATCTGCCAGCAGCGGTTGAGGCGTTGGTGCGGACCTTTTTTTAGCCGCAAATCTCAAAGCCCGTTGGGAGACGGGCTTGGTAGCGCCCATGGAGATGCTCTTAGTGGAGCTTGAGCCAAATGTGATTGGCTGGCGTGTCATTTATGGTCCCATATATGTGGATTTGTTCTGCTTGGTCACCTAAATTGCTGGAGACCGGAGAGGGGAAGAGATATGAGGATTAGGGATGTACTCACTCCGTTCAGAAATATAAGACATTTTAAATCTAATTAAATAGTTCGTTCAGGACTTCAGGCCGTAGGTGTGGCGGCTTTAGTTTTACATCGAGCCACCGAGCGCATTACGCGCGTATACATCGTGGTAGTTACCTCCATGGTAGGTTAGAGAGTGCCGATGTTTGTGTGCGCACGATCGACGGCGCCAAGCGAAAGCTGATTCGCAGCACCACCATTTGTGACCCCAAGTCGTTGATGCCGCGAAAGGCCACCGGCAGGGAGGGGGTGGTGGTCCAAGGCCGTCCACTTTCCGTAGCGCACAGACAAAGCCAACGGTGTACGTCCTCGCCGAGCCAGGTGTTCCCCCGTCGTTTTCTCGTGACGCGTTTACGCCGCCACGGTAACACCAACGTCGGAGTAGTTTACTTCCTTTTTTTGCACGGTGAGTAGTAGTTTATACTTTCTGTAGACCACTTTCCGTTTCACCTTTTTCCGAACCTTGCGCCGTTGCCTGACACACGGGGGACTCACTCCCCAGATCTAACCGATGCCGCTTTTGTCGCGTGTCGCGCTCCCTTCCGCCTTTTGTCCCCTGCCCTTTTTTAAATCTCTGATGAAGCTCCACCTGGCCCTAACACAACAACGCTTTCGTAACGATGATGTACCTGGTGCAGGTGGACATCCGGGGCGACGCGTACGGGATGCTGGCGGCGCACCCGGTGGCGCCGCTGGTCTCGCTGCACCACCTGGACCACATCGAACCCATCAGCCCCTCCGGCCGCACCCCGCTGGACGCCGTCCGGCCGCTGGTGCGCGCGTCGCGGCTCGACCCGGCCCGGCTGCTGCAGCAGGCCTTCTGCTACCAGCACGGGCCGGGGTACGTCTGGTCGGTCTCCGTCGCGTGGGGGTACACGGTGCAGCTCTACCCGTGGGCCGTCGCGCCGCACGAGCTGGAGGTGCCGCTGCAGACGTTCAAGACCTGGCGGACCTGGGCCAACGGGCCCTTCGTGTTCAACACCCGGCCCCTCATGCCTCCCGACAGGCCCTGCTCCCGCCCCACCGTCTTCTTCCTCAGCCGTGCCCGGAACGACACCGGCCGGGGAACCGTGAGCGAGTACGCCAGGCACGCCGGCAAGTCGGAGAAGGAGTGCGACCAGGCCAGCTTCCGCGCCGCCTCCACGGTTCATACTGTCAAGGTGTTCGCTCCCAAGATGAGCCTGAACGCGTGGAAACGGGTAATGACATCGTTGTTTCGATGCTGTCTTCTACGCAGATATATATCCGTGTTAATCTTGAGATTGTACCGTGACTTGTTTCAGGCACCAAGGCGGCATTGCTGCAAGACGAAGAGGACGAGGCTGGGCACGGTGCTGGAGGTGCGGATACGCTACTGTGGCCGAGGAGAGCTCACAACGCCGTAACTAAACAGCTCTGCTTTGCCTTCGCCGAGACACCCGCCCACACGACGGAGAGTAGGATGCTACTGATAATAATTTGGATGGCAATGGGTGAATCATGCTCTCCGTGATCGTAGGGACGCAGAAACTAGCATCGTAGGGACGCAGAAACTAGTTTCTGCTACCCAACCAGCAGTGCTTAGTAACGTAGACTGTACATATTCCTGCTGCCTGCTGGAGTGCTGGACGAGATCGTCGTCAGTGATACTATCAGATGGCTATATGACTTACCCGGACACATGTATGTACGAAAGAGAGAGGTGCGCTATTTATGGTTCGGGCATATGATGATCTCGTGTACTTGCTATTGTACAGAGCTAGTTCTTCTGGTTAGATGGAGGCGATTGGCTGATTCTGATATGTAAATGTGGGTGAACCCGTGCAGGCAATAGCAATGAATAGGGATCCGGCTGTTTTCCAGGTGTTTGCCTCATTCTTTTATGTTTTTGAGCAGAACGACGGAGGCTTCACTACTCAATTGGCATAATGTTTACATGAATAGTACGGAGGCAGCGATTCTACAACGTTGTGGGTGTTCCGGGCTTATCCAACGGAGATCAGTATTCCATGATTCGTGCTAGTTATTTTTGCACCTACAACCTGGACACAGTACACAATCGCACACAATCGCACCCCTATGGTGCCGAAGGTGGACATGTACACCACATTTTTGTCCCGCGGGGCCGTACTCTCCAACCTCTCGGTCTCGTCTCGTCTCGTCTCACCCCTTTCTCCCTCCACCTCCCGCACCCACCGTACCCCACGTCGTCGAACATGGCGAGGCATCCTCCAGCAACCCGGTCGAGGTGTGGCAGCTACGGCATCCTTCCCTGCTCGACGAGCGGCCAGCGACGCCATGGATCCGCGCAGGACGGCGCGGTTCTCCCCTTCGATCTGGTCTTGTAGGACCCGGATGAACAGAGACGTCTGCACCCCAATCTGATTCCTCCTCCTCGATCTGATTCTCTACGAGTATGTCTCCTGGTCCGCCACCGAGTTTCTGCCTCTGACAAGGATTCTCCCTCCGATCTGTTGGTGGGAAGAACAAAAAAGATGCTCAGATGTTCCAATTTCTTCCATGTATGGGAAGCGGAAAGTCTGTTGTAATTACTTCGATGTATGTAGTGTCCCAATTTCTTCCTTGTTCTATGCGATTCACGATTGTTTTTCTTCCATATTTCCTAGATGTATCAGAGGAAAATAAGTTGCATTCTTTTCCTCGTTACTGGATCATTACATTCTTACAAAGTAGCAGCACAGGGATCTCATCGCGAATAGTCAAGACAGACTCAGGTGTCTCTTGTACTGAACGAAACAATAAATGAGAGGGGTTATTTGCTATATACACAACTGCTTGCAAAGATCTGTAAACATACATGGACGTCCAGGATAAGCCCGAGACGTCCAGGTATACGTAGAGTAGGATTTTCGGAATAGTACTACCCATCTCGGTATAGGAGGGTCTACGAAACAGCTAAAGAAGTTTGCTGTTCGAGCCATGTGATGAGCCTCCTTACTTGCTTCTCATCGTTCGTGGAAAAATTCCACTTGATGAAAATAACTCTTCCTGGTGATGATCTCTTTAACGATCATGCACGGTTGGCCCTTTGTTCATCCTGCATGTATCCCCTTTGTAACATTCAAGCCAAAAGTTTGCTGACCTGCAAATCTTCAGCTAAGGACAGCACCTTTGAAAAGGCCCAGGCTTCCGGCACCTCAGGGTTCGTTATTCCATCGAAGCCCGACGCGCAGTTCAGTACACAGCTTCGCTAAGCTGTTTTCTAAGTTGTCGGCTAATCGCCTGAGAGGGAGGCTCAGAGAGCTGGTGAGCCCTAATCAGAGCGCGTTCATCAAAAGCCGTAGCCTGCACGACAACTTCGTGTTAGTTAGGCAAGTGGCTAGAAAGATCAACGCTAGGAGGAAGAAAGGAGTGCTCTTAAAGCTTGATCTCTCGAGAGCCTTTGACTCGATCGCTTGACCGTTCCTTTTTGATGTGCTACGACGGATGGGGTTTGGGCGGAGGTTCCTCCAATGGATCGCGATACTACTGAACACCTCCAACACAAAAGTCATGGTAAATGGAGTCCCTGGCGAGCGGATTCAACATATGCGAGGGCTGAGACAGGGAGACCCCACCTCCCCTCTCCTGTTCATCGCAGGCATGGAGGCCCTCACGGCCATAGTTGTTAAGGCGATGGAGGAGCAAGTCCTAGAGAACTTGGCTCGGATATCGCGAATGCAAAGGATATCTGTTTATGCCGACGATGTTGTGCTCTTCTTTAAACCCACGGAGCTGGAGACAACTGTGGTCAAGGAAATTCTGAGAATTTTTGGCATGGCCTCAGGTCTCAAAGTGAACTACGCCAAAACCACAGCTACCCCAATCCGGGGAAGTGACGAGGAGAAGGAGATGCTGGAGGAGAGGCTGGGATGCGCAATGACACAATTCCCAATTAGGTACCTAGGATTACAGCTTGCACTCCGGCCACTCACCTGAGCCTAGTGGCAGCCCATGCTGGATAGAGTTATACAGTCGGTTCCGACCTGGAATCGAGGTCTAATTGCGAGGTCTGGGAGGCTGATGTTGATCAAGACAGTGGTGATGGCGCGGCCTATCCACCACCTTGTTGTGGAGGATGTGCCCCAGTGGCTCATCGATGAAGTGATAAAATGACCGAGAGCATTCTTCTGGGTGGGAAAGGACGTGGTTTGAGACTGTCAGTGTCTTGTGTCCTGGGAGAATATAAGTAAGCCTACGTGTCACGAAGGCCTTGGCGTGAAGGACATGCACCTTCAAGACCTAGCTCTAAGGCTGCGGCGGGAGTGGCTGAACCACACTGATCCCTCCCGTCCCTAGAAGGGACTACCCCAGAGAAGAGATAAGGAGTTGCTGGATGTGTTCCAGAGCTTAACTTGCATTGAGGTGGGTGATGGTAAAAACATCTGGTTCTGGAAATACCATTGGATTGGAGGCAGATCAGCAGAGCAAATTTCTCACGAGGTGTTTGCAGCGGTGCCCACTCGGCGGAAAAACATAAGAACAATTGATCAGGCTCTGCGAGGGAACAAATGGATCAAAGATGCTGATAAACTTTCAGTGGAAGGTTGCATCCAATGCATTAAACTCTAGGAGGAGATTAAGATAATCCAACGTGATGCGCAGGTGCCTGATAAATTTGTGTGGACGGGAGAAGTGTCTAGTATATACTCGACGAAATCGGCTTATAAAATGATGTGTCATGGCAACATAACCTTAAGTATGCACAAGCCCATTTGGAGGTCATGGGCGCCACTCAAATGCAAAATATTTAGTTGGCTCGCTCTAAGGTATAGGTTATGAACGTTGGACCGAAGATTCAGACATGGTTTTGAGGAGCAGACGCATACTTGCTTTGTTTGTCTTCAGGAGGAAGACACAGTTGATTATATCCTGATGTAGTGCCCTTATGCCCGACAAGTTCGGCATGACCGCATGCAAGATTCCGGGTTGCAAATACAAGGGACTCACGACAACTCTTCATGGGAAGGATGGTGGAAGGGCATTAGGAAAAGCATCCACGCCACAGATAGAAGAAAATTTGACACACTCGTAATTTTGATGGCCTGGACGATATGGAAGCACCAGAACACCTCGGTTTTTGATAATAGGTAACACCAACACAGCGCGAAACAACTTCTGGAGAAGATCAGGAGCGAGTGGAACCTCTGGGAGATAGCTAGGAGAGGAGGGAGTTCAACCGTGCCACGAGAGTAGGCGTAGGGACTAGGAGGGTGTTAGGAGTGGTGTGTGTGTTGGGTTCCCCGTACTCGTTGTTCGCGGTGTTGTTACGGGTTCTTGTAAAAAAAATTCCGTCTTCTATAAAAATAAGACACGTCTTTGGTGTATTTTAAAAAAAAGTTATTCCGTCAAAGACAGCTGCCACTACTAGGAAAAGGGCTATAGGTAATCTGCACATCCGTGGCTCACATGGTTGAAGTGCCCCACGGGTAAAATAGGCGTGGCTCACCTGTGGGTAGTGCCCTACTACTAACTAGAACAACCGTGGCGCACATGGGGTATGTGCGCCACAGATATGTATGGGCCAGGGGCCTGCCAGCCGCATGCCACGTACCCGTAGCGCACATGGGGTAGGTGCACTACGGTTGTGGCAAGTTCTGTGGCGCACTATGCCATGTGCGCCACGGTTGTGGCAAGTTCTCTGGCATACTATGCCATGTGCGCCACGGATGTATAAACTTAGTAGTAGGGCACCTTGCCCTAGTGCCCTACGCCTAACTATCCTGCACCAACTCCACCCCCCTGGATCGCCTTTTTAGGCTTTGCAAAAAATAAAAGAAAATAATAAACACTTCAAAAAATTAAATCCTTTCATATTTAGGAAGATAATGTTGACGAGGTTTAATCTCGTTAATGCCCATTGTTATGGACTTGGGTTTTGGAGAAGATGGGGATGCTGGAGATCGTGGCACGGTTAACAGACAAGCAACTAGGGGACACGAGATTTACCCAGGTTCAGGCCCCCAGAGGGAAAACCCTACTCCTGCTTGTCTGCTCTTTGATTATGGCGGAACCGAAAGTTATAGGGTGCGCAGATTCGATCTGGCGTGGATGCGTGTGCGAAAGTATGAGTCGAGGTTGGTTGAGTTGCCCTAGGACGTGCCCTCCTGGCCTTTATATAGACTTAGGCAGGTCTCGGGCATAGTCCTAGTCGGTTACAAGTTCTAGGGCGTTGCCCTTTTGAGTTTCCTATCTAAACTAGTCTTGTTCCCCAAGGATCCGAAGACATCCTGGGCCTTGGTCACCCGAAAATCTTCATGGGCCAGCGTATATCCGTAGTGGGCCTTCCTTGGGCTGGACTAGGTATGCTGAAGTTACGTACCCGTAGGGTATAACCATGTCATTAGCCCCCGAGTGGTCAGTCGAATCGTAGATTCGGCTGAGGACTCTTCAATCCTTCGGGTGCAACTCTGTCTTTCAAGAGAATGTGTAGGGTTTGCTGATACGTGTGCCTGACTCACCCGACGGATCAGGGTCAGTTAACTGTCTTAGGACGAAACAACACGATCTTCTTCAGGTTCGGGTCCCTTAACCCGGGCCTGGAACATATGCTGGTGTAATTCAACTCAGGCCGCGGAGGACTTACAGGAGAGGAATTCCAGTGATTTTAATTGGTGTACCCAACGCGTCCGTCAGGATTTTTCATCGTACCTGTTGGTACGGATTCATACTAGCAGAGCGCAGTCAGGTGCGTTGCCAAGCCATCAGATGATGTCTGTAGGTCTTATCTTTGCGTCGCAGACACAGCATCCGAACATTTATCACCTCGGAGGTGTTTCGGGTGGCCAAGGAGATTGTCGCTCGCTCAGCGTTTTGTTGGGGCAAAGTTGCCAAAAAGTTTTTGCGTGCTGATCCGAAAGATCGCAGTCGAAGATTTCATAGGGTGCGCGAACTTGACAAGACTCTTGGGAGTAGACTCGAACGGAGACTTTTAGTTCAAGCATTGTTTAAGTCTTTAGGTCCGCATGACTCGAAAATTTTCGGATGCTTAAATCCATCCTCCCTATGGGAGTAGCCCCCGAGTCCTTAGTGGAGTCGTAGACTCGATGTAGGACTTAGAGAAGCAATTGTGCCCTCATTTGTCTGTCGGGTGCGCGGCCAGCGCTCCTGATAGGAGTAGTCCCCAAGTATTTAGTCGAATCGTAGATTCGAGTGAGTACTTTTAGCTGTGGAGCCGAAGTGGTGCTAGTATAGCTTTTGATGACGTCAGTGCTTACGATTGATGACCTCAAGCGTCTGCTGCGCCAGAGATGACTTGACGGGACGAAGCGTGGGTCCCACTTGGTGACTTTGAATTGACCGGTCACGCGGGGCGTGGAGATGATTACGACGCCTCCTCGATTTCCGCGCGTAGTGGACGACGTGGTAACGACGGTTCGTTGTGGTGTTGACACGTGTACGGTTAGATCTACCGTTGGCGTTAGGTCTTCTTGATGGACGGCTGGCGTGCATCGTCTTCGCTGTTATAATCCTGGGTGAAATCGTGTTTTGTTTTTCACCGCACCAGTTCATCTGTTCGCTGCCCTCTTGTTCCTGAGCGATTCGTGCTGCGCGCTTAGCTTTTCTTCCACACTTCCTTTGTTCTTTGTCGTTGCCAACGCCACCACCGCTGCAGCGTCATGGGGAAGACAAAGAAATCCTCGTCCGCAGTTGGGACCAGCGCCGCTGGAGGCAAGAATGGCACCGCCGCCGCTCGCGTCACTGATGGTGGCTGGCGGCGATCGGAGACGCGAGAAAGCGATCTCCGCAAGCTGCGCGAGCGGAGCCTGATCCCGCAAGATGCGACGGCCGTGCGTCTCCCTGGCAATGAGGTAATCCCCCGTCCCCCAGCTGGGTATCGGGTTATGTTTCTTGCCTTTGTCTTGCGTGGTTTCTCGTATCCAGTCCATGACTTCCTTCGTGGACTGCTCTTCTTCTATGGGGTTCAGTTGCATCATCTGTCTCCCAACTCCCTTCTCCACATTGCGTGTTTTATCACGCTTTGCGAGTGTTGGCTTGGCGTTGAGCCGCACTTTGGCCTCTTCCGGAAGCTTTATTCCGTGAAGAGGCAATCTGGGTCGGATGGTGTGTATCCCATTGGGGGTTTCATCATCTCTCTCAGTCCCAATGTCCAATTCTTCTCCTTTTCCATGTCTGAATCTGTCCAGTACTGGCGGAGGAAATGGTTTTACATTCGTGACTCCGTACTTCCTGGGCAAGATTTTGGTCTCGTTCCTTTTGACCCCTCCCAGTTGATTGAGAAGAAGAGATCCTGGAAAAACCAGATCTTAGACGGTGAGGTGGCGGAGATAGAGGCCCTGTACCGTCGAGTGGAGGATCTTCAACTGATTCCTGAGAAGGAGGTGAACGGTGTCGACGTCATCCGAACGTTTCTTGAGCGTCGGGTGCAGCCTCTCCAAGCGAGGGCGCATCCGATGTTTCTTTACTCTGGGCGCCGTGATCCGACGAGGGTTTCGAGTGAGAAAATCTCCGAGGCGGAACTTGACAAGACTCTTCGCGCGCTATTGAAGTTCAAGGCAGACGAAGAAATTCCGGGGAAGTCGCAGACTCCTCCCTTTTCTTCGACGTTGGTCGTACCGAAGGTGTAGATTTGCGCACGTAGTGCTCCCCTTTTGTTTTGTCGGCTGTGTACTTTTTCCTTTGATTACTAACAAAGCTTCGTCTCTTTTTGTAGAGCTTCAAAGTTCCGGGCATGGCACCACCGTTGCCCGAAAGGTATCCGAATGCCCCGGATAATGAAGTGGTGGACTCCGTGTCCGAGTTGCCGTCAGCGCGATCTCCAGTGGAGGATGACGAGTCGAGTGAGGACCATTCGCATAAGCGATCACGGAGCTCCAGCGAGTCTTCGGATGCCTCGACTCCTCCGACTCCCAGAAATCCGCTGGGCCTTGAGCGTCATGATGATGTTCAGGGAGGCTCTTCCTCTCCTCTTCCTGCCATTCCTGTGTTGGCTGTTGCTCCGCAGACACCAGCAAAGCGGAAGAAGGAAGAAAAGAAGGAGGAGAAGAAGGAAGAAAAGAAGGAAGAGAAGAGGGCCCGAAGGGCTTCTCCTATCTTCGACCTGAGCGCGTTGGGCTCGTAAGTTTTCTTCGTGCCATTGTTTTCCTTTCTTTCCTTGCGATTTTGGCACCTGTGTTGATTTATTCGTGTGCAGGCAATCTTCCGACGGCTCTAGTGATGGAGCGCACGAGATGATGGGGGAGTCGAACATTGCGTCGCCTCCTCCTCAGACGGTGGCGACTTCTGGTGACGCTGCGCCAGTTCCTCCTGTGCAAGAGAGGCTGGTGGTTGCGCCTCAGAATTTCGGAGGCGGGCCTGCGGGTTCGCCTTCGGAGCACGTAAGTTGTCCTTCTTGATGTTATGGGGGGAAGCCCCCGAGTGTCTTCGAGTGCTGATGTTGTATTTTCTTATAGCCTTTTGTCCAAGAGGCCAAGCGGCTGGTGGAGGAGCGCCTGACTTGGAGGCGAAACTGCGGCAGCTGCAAGGTATTCGTCTGCCTTGTAGTATTTTTCTTGCGTATTCTGATCCTTTTTGTTGACACTTACTTGTTGTAAATGCAGAGGAGCATAACGACTCTCTCCGCGAGGTTGATGCTCTGAAGAAGAGCCTTGGCCAAGCGGAGCAGAAGGCCGAAGCTGCTGCAGGTGCGCGAGAGCGTCTTGAGCTGGAGCTGACGAAGGCAGCCGAAGCAAAAGAGCTTCTGTAGCAGGAGGCCGCGATCGTGAGGAGCAGCTGGCCACCGTTGCGGCTGCTCGTAAAAAAGGGGTGGCGGAGAAGCTCATGGCTGCTGCCAAGGCTATCTCGGGTGAGCTTTTAGCTTTTGCTTCTTTTCCTTCGGATCTTCTTCTATGTTGCCTTTCTTCATGCTTTCTTCGTTTTGTCGCAGATGCCGCAGGCATTGAGTTCGACCGTGGTGCTCTGGAGCACGGGTGTGCTCTGGATGATGCCACTGTAGCGGTCGAAGACCGCTGCAGCACCGTCGTCAACTCCCTCGCCAAGGCGAAAGAAGTCCTTGGTCGCTTCTACCCGAAGGGTGCGTCTCTTGAAGATGTGGATGCCCTGGCGGAGGCTCTGTCGGGCGAAGCGCCTGCAGCGTACAAGCGCAAGCAGAAGGGCATCAACGCGTCCGTTGGGCTGGCAATGGCCATGGCGGTTGGGGCGGAGCTGGACCTGCCCCAGATTACCTCTCGGATGCCGACGGCCGCGGATGGATCCGAGGTAGCCTTCGCCGCCTACTCCGCTCGCTGTCGACGATACGGGTCCAAGCTTATCGACTTGTTGTCTGAGTACGCGCTGCGGCAGCAGGGCGAGGCTAAGGCTAGGCAGTCTGGATCTGAGGCGACTCAGTGCCCTGCACCTTAGGCATAGTAGGCGTAGAGTAGTTTGTAGTCTGCTTGTAAATATCTTTTGTAGTACCATCATTGTGCCACGTAGTGGCCTTATTTTAATGAATTCCTCCGTGTTGTGCTTTTATCCTTGGCTGAATGTCTGAGTACCTTTTTGATGTTATAGGTTCCTTCGGGTGTTGACCCAGTTGGCACTTTATCCGAAAGGCCCTTGCGAGCATCCTTGGATGATTCCTCGCAGCTTGCTTTTCTTCGGGATCGCGTGCGTAGCTTGGAGAGGGATTTGCTTGGGTTACGCGGTTGTGCTGATGTTTGGAAATCCAAAGCAGGCCGTGGTGCGGCCAGAGAGGAGTATTTGATGGCGGAGCTGGGTCGACTGTCCGAGCAGCTGCAATGTAAGTTGATCCTTCTTTCGGGCTGTAGCCCAGTTCTTCGGGTGAGCCTGCTGGCCTTACTCTTTTTTTGTGCGTTTGTCGTAGGTGCCAATATTGCTCCGAGGGAAGAGAAAGAGCGTATTGCTATTCGGGTCAATTGTTTGACTCAACAGGATATGGAGGCCGGCGGCTTCTTCTGGATGGACCGAGATCGCGCCATGGTTCTGGCAACGGTGCAGGATCGCGTCTACCAGGTTTCGCGGGTGCTCCGCCAGGTGCAGACATCATTGTCTTCGGTATTGCACGTCATGTTTCCGCTGGATGCCGTGCCAACGACTCTTGCGGGTCTTCTGACGAAGTTTCGGAATGCCGGAAATGTCAAGGAGCTGGTGCGGGAGCAACTCGTCGCAGGGGTGAAGGCTGCCTTATCTCTTGTGAGGGTGCACCGCCCTGACGTAGATTTGGCTGCTGTAGCGACCGGGCCACCTCCGCGACCAGATGGTGGCGAGTGGAACATGCGTCCGCATTACGCGGCTGTAAGGCAGTATGCCGAGCAAATTGTGGACTTGTTTGAGCAGCGTGCGCAGGTTATTCTTCAGAGTAGATAGGACCTGAAAATAAACAGATAGATGTAAAATTTGTATATTGCGGCTGAGCGTGTATGTGCTCTTTGTTGTAAAGGTTTGCATGTGTGTGAGCACGCAGTGCTTTGATTGAGTACGTGCCCTTTTTGTTTGCCTAACATAGTCAGCTACTCAGGTGTACACGTTTGGTCCTCAGTCGATGAAATCGTGAGGTGGGGGGAGCCCCCGAGTGCGTTTGTAGCATGTAGTAAAGTTGCAGAAAAATAGTCAACCGAAGGTTGGGAGCGAGACACTTAGCTTTATTTATATCGTAATGGAGGAGGTACATGGTTCGGCTGAATAGCCTTGGCTGAAAGCCTTATTGAAAGTAAAAATAAGGGGTATGTTGCTACGGGTAGAATCGTCGCAGGTGCGAGACGTTTCATGGGTTGGAGTATGCGACACCGGACTCTACGTGCTTGAGGCGATAGGCGCCACCTGGGATGACCTCGGTGATGGCGTAGGGTCCTTCCCATGGTGAATCGAGTTTGTTCGGGCGCTTTTGCTTGATTCGCAAGACGAGGTCTCCTTCGACGAAGGACCTTGGGCGCAGCCGATGGCTGTGGTAGTTGCGGAGACTTTGCTGGTACACCGCTGATCTAGCTGCTGCTATGTCCCGTACTTCGTCGAGTGTGTCGACGGCATCTTCGAGCGCGGTCGTAGACTCGGCTTCGCTGTACGCTACGACTCGTGGTGCCTGATGGCGTACTTCGGCTGGTAGCACTACCTCGGCTCCATGAACCATGAAGAACGGTGTGTAGCCGGTGGAGCTGTTTGGCGTAGTACGTAAGCTCCACAGGACAGACTGTAGCTCTTCCGTCCAGTTTCCAGCTTTGTGCTCGAGTGAGCTCATGAGGCGCTTTTTGATGCCAGCGCCGATTAGGCCGTTGGCTTTTTCCACCTGCCCGTTTGTTTGCGGGTGTGCCACTGAGGCATACGTGATATTGATACCGAGGCCTTCGCAGAAGTCCTGGAATTCTTCGGAGATGAAGTTCGATCCGTTGTCGGTGATGATGCTGTGCGGTATGCCAAATCTGTAGACAATGGATTCGAAAAACTTGAGGGCGGTTGTGCCCTTCTGGTTGGTGACTGGCATGGCTTCGATCCACTTGGTGAATTTGTCGACTGCTACCAGGAGGAAAACGTGTCCTCCCTTTGAAGATTTTGGCAGTTTGCCGATCATGTCGAGGCCCTATTGGGCAAAAGGCCAGGCTATGGGTATGGGTCGTAGTTCGGACCCAGGTGTGTGCGGTTTGTCGGCGAACCGCTGGCACCCGTTGCATCTTCGGACGATGTCCTTCGCATCGCTCATGGCCGTTGGCCAGTAGAATCCTGCTCGTAGAGCTTTGGCGACAAGGGAGCGGCTGCCTGCGTGGTGGCCGCATGTGGCATCCCGCAAAACCACTACTAGAAAATCGCGTTGAATTTGTGCATTGCATCGTCATCATCATATGTTGTTTGTCAAAAACTATTTCGCAAAGCCAGATTTTGTTTTCCAAATGCCCCCTCTTAATTCAAATGCAAAGCCCGGTCTCCGGATTATTTTTGTTTGAATGCTATCGGTCTGCAAAAGTTGCATTTAAATTAAATAAAAATTATATTATTATTTTTTTGAGGGGGCAGCCGAACGGGCCGTTTCGACCCGAACGACCACCCCCAGGTTTTACAATCGGTCCGCTCTTAATCCTACAGCTACCCAGAAAACTACCCCCACCTAGCAGCCACATCACTCCACCCAATCAGAACGCGCCACCTCACTCCACCCCTCTTCCTCACCCAACCCCAGCCTGCCACCTAGCCTACCCCCACTTCCTCTCCCTCTAAACCCACCCTGCCAGCTCACACACTCCCTCCACCACACAACACACGCACGCACACAGACGCACGCGCTCACCCCTGCCCATCTCCCTGCCCCGCTGGTCCCATGACCCCACCCGGCCCCACCAGAGCAGCCCCGCTCCCTGTGCATCTTCTCCCTGGCCCTCTTCCCACGCCCGCGCGCACGCCTCCTCCCACCTCGCCTCTACCCGCCTCAGCCCCGCCTGCTCGCTCCTCGCCGTCGCCGCCCTCTCCCTCGGTGCCCCGCTCGCCGGTGACCCTCTCCCGAGCTCGCCCCGCGCCCCTCTCCCTCCACCTCGCCTCCCTCCTCGCCGGAGCTCTCCGCGGCCGCTCCCGCGCCGGAGCCCCGACGCCACCCCGCGACCCCGGGCTCGCCGTCGTCGGCCTCCCTCGCCCCGCAGACCGCCCGCAGGCCCCCGTCGCTCCCGCACCCCTCCGTCCTTCGCCCCGTCGCCCCTCCGGCCGTCCGCCGCCTGCGCCCCTTCATCGCACGCCGCCGGCACACCGCCTCCTCCGCGTCGCTGCGCTGGCCCGACAGCGCCGCCGCGCAGGCCCGCACCCCGCCCCACCGTCTGCCCGAGCACCGCGCCGCCCCTGCACGCCTGCGCCTCCGGCGAGCTCCTCCGCCGCCGCCCGAGGTCGCCCGTCCTCGGCCTCCTCCGGTCCGCCGCCGCCCTCGGGCCGAAGCCCGCGTCACCGCCTCCTCGCCCGCTCGCCGGCTCCGTTCCCCCACCGCGGAGCCCGCCGGAGACCGCCTCCCTCATGGAACGTGCTGTGGCTTACCTGTTCTCTAATGCCGAACATGTCGCCGAGTGGCCCGATCTGCTCCAGATGGCCGCAGTAGACCTCATCCGCAAGGTCTGCCGCTCTCCAAACCGTGCAGACAAGGGCAGATGCGTCTCCTCCCGGCTGCAAGAGCACTTGCATCGCGTCGTCGTCAAGTCTCGGACTTTGTTTCGCCAAGATCTCCGAAGGCCCGATATCGAAGCAAGTTCGCCATCGACAATTGAAGCCGGAACGCCAAGGCCCGAACCCGATAACCCCATGATCTCCGCTGCAGAACAACGAGTCCTGCGGAGTGAAACCAACAAGAGCTACCCCGGACGCCAAGCACTGCAACGACATCGAACCGTCAAGCCAAGTTCATCCGCGGACAAGACCAACAATTAAACATGGTAACCCAAGAGCGACATGAGGCCCCGGATGCACCGAGATCTACCCCGATCCGAGACCCTAACCCCGGAGCCGAGAACGTTCCGTCGAACCTTGGACCCTGTCGAACCCCGAACCCCTGAACCCCAAGATCGTCGAGCCCCGATGTGTGACCTCTTATCCGAGAACCTTATTTCATAACATAATAACAACTTGATTGCATTTTGAATTGTCATACTCGCATGCATATCTGTGGTTCGGGGGCCTTATGCCGATTCACCTAATAATTAAATATGGGGCCCATATGCGGGCAAATCTAGTCTCATACCGGCCTCATTTAAATTTGTGTAGCGAACCCGGTGCTATCCTCTGTCATGTTAAGACAACATTTAAATTGCGGGGGTTCTAAATAACTTGAACCATTTAAATAATGTCGGGACCCCGGTTCCGCTTAATATGACCTAATTGCATCGCACCTTGCCATGCCATGCATCATACATGCATCATGTCGATCTTCTGCCATGTATTAAATATTGCATCCGGTGTTTATTCTAGTGTTTTGCTTCTTCGCGGATAAGGCCGTTGAGTTGATGTGAGCTTCGCCCCGATCTTCGGTTGAACCTCCGACAATGTTTCAGGCGAGCATCCCCCCTTTCTACCTATCTTACTTTTATAGTATTTACTTCCCTCCTGTTGATCTATTGCTATCTGTGTTGCGATGCTTTAGTTTCCGTACCCGTGAGTTACCGTGCAGCCCTATATTGCCTTGGATACATCCTATTACCTGTTGTTTGGTAGCTAGTTGGACTTGCACGTCGTAGTCGCTTGCTCAAGTGCTGTTGCGTGTCGTTCAGAGCCACAACTGTTGATGTATTGCCGCATGTTGCTGTTGGAGATGATTCTAGTTTTACTTATCGTCACTTTAATTTCTGTTTAACAACTAAAATTGAAATAAGCAGAGGCATCGGTGGGTGATAGAAAATATTTGGTTTCCGAACGCCCACTTGTGTCCCGTAAGACCCCGAGTACTTGATACATGTTCCTTGATTTATCGCGCTATCCACATCCGGGAGGTATATGGGACCCCCCTGAGCCAGAGCTTGATTCAGTCTTATTTCTTGGGGCCACAAACTAGTTTGAGGTTTTATTTACGATCCTGTACTTATGCCATGTTTTACTGCTTTATTTACGATTGTGCGAGGAGCACACTGTACTGTTTAGGTAAGCGGAGTGATTACGCGGTATCGACAAGCCCAGCCACACTTTCGGGTTCCCAGTTGTTTACAGCCATTGTCGCAGACCTTGAGGCCGTCTCGGAGCTTGCTTACTCCGTTGCGGGATCTACTTAAGGGGTGGCCCCCTGAAATATTTCTGAATCCTGTGATTGTTCAGTCGTGAAAGCCTCATTGGGTTTTGATTTGGTTTTTCCGAGGTTGATCGAGCGTGTGTTGCTATTGGTGCACCCCGGCCGGGTAAAACTTTCTGAAAGCCGTGTCCGCGGATATGGACGACTTGGAGCACAGTATCTCGATCATAGACAAGCATAACTAAAGTTTATTGCTATAAATTTGACTTTATAATGACTAGTAATCAGCTTCACTATAACGGAATGTCTAATTAATACTGCCCACAATTGCTTGTTTTGGAGTGTCGCTTGCGACCATTGTACCTGACTAGTAAGTAATGCAACTACAACGGAATGGCTGAATAAAAGTACCAACAACTGCTGGGTTTTGGGGGTTTATCTCATGCTATCTGTATCTGATTAGTAATTGTTGCAACTACAACGGAATGGTTAGCTAAAAGTGCCCACTGCTTCTTTTATCAGGACAATTACCTATACCTGACTAGTAATTGCTGCAACGATAACCAAATAAGTAAAACTGCCAACTGTGTGAGTTCCTCGGTTGACTTCCTCGTCGGTATCGAGGGGGAAACGCCAGGATGGGTTTGTTTGATGATAGTATCAGGTTGGATCCGAATAGGTCTTTCTCACCCCTCTCTGATAGTCGTCAGTTGTATCGAGTCTCTATAGGTTGTTTAGTGCATGCTGCCGCTGCCGCTCAGTCCACCATACCTATGTAGGCGAGGACCGCCGAATTCTAGCCTCGCCGTGTACTGGCCTCAGTACTGACGCTCCTCTTTTTCCTTTGCCCTTTGTCGGCACCCCTTCTTGTTTAAGCAGGTGTGAGATCGACGCCGTTAGCAGGGTTACCCTTCCGGCTTGGCCTGGGCAGGGTTATGGACGCCATTGGTTATTCTTCAGGGCTCTTAGCCCCATTTGCATCTTGTCCGTAGTCGGACGCTCTGCCATTTTCAAGGTGATTTGGATCTTTGTATATTATATCTGTATTCTTGACTCTTTGAGTCGCTGCTGTATATATCTGTTTTGTGGGTCCCATCGAGGACTGTTGTGTAATGTTATTACTTCGTTTTCCACCCGCACGAAAGTGCCTGGTGGGCACCTTTGAATCGTTTCTATGCGGGTTTGGTGAATTTTGCCCAAACTTGCATAGGTCCGATTCTGAGGGTGTTACACCGCATATGCCTTCATGTATATCTTGGAGTATGGCCTTGCCGTCGTCGATGGTGACGCACCGTTGTAGTACACCCGTAATGCTGCGTTTGTACAGCTCGCCGTCGATGATGGTGAAGGCTTTGGACCGACGAGATATGCGCCGAGCATCAGTCGGGTTGTCAGGCAATTCTCCGTTTATCAGGAACTGGAGGTATGGACGTGTCCAAGTTTCTTCGACTGCCATGACCTGCACCAGGTTGACCATGGCAGCTTCGGTATCCAACTTTTCGGGTCCTTCCTGACCTTCGGGTAGTGTAGCCCCCGAGTGTTCTGCTTCTTCGGGTGATCCTTTGGGGAATTTCCGCTTGATGGATGGCACACAGATCTGCTCGAGGAATACACCTGGTGGCACCTTTGCGCAAGTGGAGCCGATGTTGGCGAGTTTATCGGCCTCCTCGTTGCTCTCTCTTCCAACGTGCCGAAGTTCGCAGCCGTCGAATTCTCCTTCGAGTGTGTTGTATAGTGCCCGGTACGCGATCATGTTTTCGGCGTGTGCGTCGCACTCATTCATCGTCTGCTGTACGACAAGGTTGGAGTCACCATAGATGACCTGGCGCGTTGCCCCGCATATTTTTGCCATCTTCATGCCATGAATCAGTGCTTCATATCCGGCCTCGTTGTTGGAGGCTCTGAATTTCATCCGAAGGACGTACTTCATCTTGTCACCTTGCGGGGATGTCAGTATGACTCCGGCCCCTGCTCCGGCTTCGCGTTTGGAGCCGTCGAAATGCATTGTCCAGGACTGCGACATGTCTGGGGTGTCAGGCAGCTGCAGCTCCATCCAGTGTACCAGGAAGTCCGGAAGGACTTGGGATTTGATTGCGTGTCGCTTCTCGTAGACGATATCCAAGGGTGATAGTTCAATGCCCCACAGGGCCACGCGTCCTGTGGCCTCTGGGTTATTCATGATGCTGTTTAGGGGTGCCTCCTTGACGACCATCACCTGATGTTCCTGGAAGTAGTGGCTCAGTCGTCGAGCCGTCATGAATACGCCATAGGCTAGCTTCTGGTAGTGCAGGTACCGCTGTTTTGTTGGAGTGAGAACCTCGCTGAGGTAGTAAATTGGGCGTTGTACCCCGTGGGTCTTGCCTTCTTCGGGTCGTTCGACCACGAGTGATGTGCTGACCACCTGGTGTGTGGCTGCTATGTACAGCAACAAGGGCTCGTGCTCTTTTGGCGTGACCAAAACAGGCGAGGTAGAGAGGAGCCGCTTGAGGCTTTTGAATGCGTCGTTTGCTTCTGGTGTCCACTCGAATTTGTCTGCCTTGCGTAGCAGCTGGTAGAATGGTAGGGCTTTCTCGCCCATGCGGCTGATGAACCTTCTTAGTGCCGCTACTCGCCCTGCGAGCTGCTGAACGCCCTTTAGGTTTTTTGGCTTCTCCATTGTCATGATAGCTTTGATTTTCTTCGGGTTCGCTTCAATCCCTCGTTGAGAGATGAAGTATCCGAGCAGCTGACCCGAGG
Source organism: Avena atlantica (assembly GCA_910589765.1). Classification (NCBI taxonomy): domain Eukaryota; kingdom Viridiplantae; phylum Streptophyta; class Magnoliopsida; order Poales; family Poaceae; genus Avena; species Avena atlantica. The sequence goes on from OU342737.1 coordinate 71,990,260, forward strand.
GGACGCCGAAGGCGCATTTTTCTGGATTGAGCTTGATCCTGTAGCGATCAAGGTTGTCGAACGTCTCGCGGAGATCGTCGATAAGTGTTCTTGCCTCCTTGGTCTTTATGACTATGTCGTCGACATAGACTTGGACGTTGCGACCGATCTGGTCCTTTAGGCAGGCCTGCATGCATCGCTGGTACGTGGCACCTGCATTCTTTAGCCCGAAAGGCATTGTGTTGTAGCAGTATACTCCGAACGGTGTGATGAACGCCGTTTTCTCTTGATCTTCGACCTTGAGTCGAATCTGGTTATAGCCTGAGTAGGCGCCGAGGAAGGAGAGTTTCTCGCAACCTACAGTCGAATCGATGATTTGGTCGATCCGAGGAAGAGGGAAGTGGTCCTTAGGGCAGTGTTTATTTAGTGACGTGAAGTCTACGCACATCCGCAGGATGTCCGTGTCCTTCTTCGGAACCATCACCGTATTTGCTAGCCACTCGCTTTCCTTGATTTCCCGGATGAAGTCTGCTGCGAGTAATCTGTTGATCTCCTTGCCGATAGCTTCGGCTCGTGGCTCCGACAATCTTCGGATAGACTGCTTGACTGGCTTGGTGTCTGGGAAGACATTGAGTGCGTGCTCGGCGAATTCCCTGGGAAATCCTGGCATGTCCGTAGGACACCAGGCGAATATTTCCCAGCGCTCACGGAGGAATTCGACGAGCGCGCCTTCCTATGTGGTGCTGAGGTCGTTGGCGATCAGCGCCGTCTTGGAGGCGTCTGTCGGATGGACCTTCACTTTCTTGGTGTTGACGGTGGAGTCGAAGGACATGTCGGGTGCGTTCTGCTTTGTGACTGGGGGTAGCGCATTGTCCGTCTCCTCGCGGAGCCTTACGAGCTCGTCTTGCATGCCGAAGGACTGGGAGATTTTGTTGAAATCCCTGTCGCATTGGTCCGATCGGGTGAAGCTCCCGTGGATTATGATGACGCCCCTTGGTCCTGGCATCTTGAGTAGCAAGTATGCGTAGTGTGGGACGGCCAAGAACCGTGCAAATGCTACACGTCCCAGGATGGCGTGGTATTGCGATGGCCAGTCTACCACTTCGAATTCGAGGCGTTCCTGCCGAAAATTGTCCGACTTCCCGAAGATGACGTCGAGCCCTATTTTGCCCAGGGGAAGATGCCCTTCCCTGGGACAATGCCATGGAACGTTGTGTCTGATTGTTCCAGGCTGCATTGTGGGATCCGCATAGCTGCTAGAGTGCTTGCGAACATTAGGTTGATGCCGCTGCCGCCGTCCATGAAGACGTGACTCATCTCGAAGCCTCCGATCTGCGCCTCCAGCACCAGGGCAGCATGACCTGGGCGAGGGATCTGGCAAGGGTGATCCGCGCGGGTGAATGTGATGCAGGACTCCGATCCGCTGAGGTACTCAGGGATTGCAGGCGGAGTTGCCACGACCAAGTTGATTTGTCGGGTGATTTTCTTCTGCACCCTATTTGTGGGGCGTCCCTTCTGTATCATATTGAGTGCTCCTTTTGATGGGGGATATGGGACCCCGGTGTTGTTTTGCGCTGGTGCGACTGGTTGGTTTTGGCCTCCAATAGGCGGCGGTGGAGGAGCTCCGTTTGCTATTTCACCTGGCGCAGGTGTGTTTCCAAACGCAGGGATTGGACCTTGTTGCCTCATCTGCATCATGCCTTCGCTGAGTTTTTGGAACTCGCGACAATCCTTGAGCATGTGGCTGGCCTTCTTTTTGCCATCCTGTTTGTCGATGTAGAAGTGGATGGTGCATGGACCCGAAAGTTTGTCGAATGCTGAGGGTCCGTTGTCGCGGTCGCGGCGTTGCCACGACTGTGTTGATCGTCCGTTGTCGCGGAAGTTTCCGCTGCGATATCCTCCGCTGTTGCGGCTGTTGTCATTACGGCGGTCGGCGTAGCTGGCCGCGACCATGTCGGGTCCGTCGCGGTCCTCATAGACGCGCGATCTCCTCTTGCTGCGGCGTTCGCGTCTTCGGCCGTAGTCGTCCTCTTCATCTGATTGCGGTCGCTGGATGCAATCTTCGCCGTCTGCCCAGCTGTTGGCTATTTCCATGAGGTGGTCAAGTGTCTTGGGCTTTACACGCCCAAGTTCCTCCTTGAAGTCTGGGCGCTTAACGCCGTCCCTGAAGGCGTTGATGGCCCTCTCTTCGGAGATGTGTGCTGCGGAGTTCTTGGTCGTAGACCAGCGTAGTATGTATGAGCGAATAGATTCACCCGTTCTTTGAGTGAAGGCTCGCAATTCTTCGATTGAGGCGGGCCTCTTGCTGGTGCCTTTGAAATTTCGGATGAATCTGTAAGAAAGCTCCTCCCAGCTTCGGATGGATCCTGATGATAGGCTGCTGAGCCAGACCCGCGCCGCGCCTGTCAGCTGCAGCTGAAGGCATTGCATGGCGGTTTCTTTGTTGCCTTCGTGAAGCTTGACGGATGACAGATAGTCACTGAGCCAGGACTTTGGATCTTGTGTGCCGTTGAACTTCGGAGTATCCGAAGGGAGCTTGAAGTTGCGTGGCATCTGCGTTCGCCGGACGGATCTGCTGAAGCATCGAGCCCCGCAGAGTTCTCCTTCGTCTTCGTCCATCTCAGATTCAGACGAGCATGCGCGTTTGGCGCGTGCTTTGTCGATCTTGCGTTGTGTAAGCTTGTCTCTGGCGTCGTAGTCGCGTTTGTGGCGGTTTGAGCTCTTCTTCCTTCGAGGAAGATCGTGCTCCTCTTCCTCTTCGGATGAGGGTGTGGGGCTCCGGTCGCGTCTGGCCGGATCTTTCTTCTTCGGCTCCGCAGGAGCGTCTTCGTGGAGCGCAGCTCCGATTAGTCCTAGTCCGGTGAGTGCGGACTTATGCATGGCCCTTTTCGGGTCTCCCTCCGGAGGTGGGTGAGTTGCGAGATACGCAGTGGCTGCCATGATCGCTGCTTGTGGCGTCTTCGGGGTGATGTTGCCATCAGCGTCCATATCCATGAATGATGTGTGAAGAGTTAGGGTCACGTCACGCCGCTCCTTGGGGTCCATGTTTTCCATCCGAGAACGGTGCTTGTTTCCTTGATTTCTGTTTGTGCTAGATCCAGGTTCCATGGCGGAGAGTGCAGCTCGTCGCGCGCTGGACTCAGAGGCTGCCTGCTTGCGCTTGTCGAGCGTCTTCTGCATCTCGACTTGTTTCTTGTGCTCCTCGATGAGAAGGTAGTGGTATGCCCTTAGCAGATCACGTGGGGAGTCCAGAGGTAGGACTATTTCGCCTGCGACGGCGCGGAGTGCTTCGACCCATCCTTCTTTGCTAAGTTGGATGAGGTGGCCTCTGTTTTCCCCGTTTTCGCCGTTTCCGTCCTGCGGGTTAGGGTTGGGCGGCGGGTTAGGCGTTTCCTCGTCGGCCTGGATGACTGCGGCGCACAGATAGCGTCTGCAGATTGGTTGGCTGCTGCCGCAGCGTTCGGATCCGGAACCGTAGGTTCCTTCATCCGAGGGTGGACTGCACAGATCAGAGTTGTAGCAGCTGCTGCTGTGAAACTCATCTGTTGATGGCGACGTGCGTAGCACGGGGTGTGGAGCCCACGAAGCGGGCCTGATTGACGGCACGGGCACCCGCTCAGGGAGGCGGAGGGTGCCAGTTTGTCCCACCTGGAAGCAGAAGCTCCCAAACAAAATCTCGAGTCCGTCGCCTACGGGCTCGAAATCCTTCATGGTGGCCGGCGAGTGGGCGGTGAAGTCGAAAGTGCTGAAGAGGAGGCGATTCTCCGTCGTTGCAGAGTTGTAGATCGATCGGGTCGGAACCGTCACGACCGCACAATCAGCAGCCCCAATTCCCACAGATGGCGCCAATTGACGAGGTTTAATCTCGTCAATGCCCATTGTTATGGACTTGGGTTTTGGAGAAGATGGGGATGCTGGAGATCGTGGCACGGTTAACAGACAAGCAACTAGGGGACACGAGATTTACCCAGGTTCAGGCCCCCGGAGGGAAAACCCTACTCCTGCTTGTCTGCTCTTTGATTACGGCGGAACCGAAAGTTACAGGGTGCGCAGATTCGATCTGGCGTGGATTCGTGTGCGAAAGTATGAGTCGAGGTTGGTTGAGTTGCCCTAGGACGTGCCCTCCTGGCCTTTATATAGACTTAGGCAGGTCTCGGGCATAGTCCTAGTCGGTTACAAGTTCTAGGGCATTGCCCTTTTGAGTTTCCTATCTAAACTAGTCTTGTTCCCCAAGGATCCGAAGACATCCTGGGCCTTGGTCACCCGAAAATCTTCATGGGTCAGCGTATATCCGCAGTGGGCCTTCCTTGGGCTGGACTAGGTATGCTGAAGTTACGTACCCGTAGGGTATAACCATGTCAAATGTGGTATAGTTTTTAGGAAAATTAACAAACATGAGTTTTGACTTTTTCTGCAAAAAAAAGTCATGCCACGGTAAAATGGCCGTAACTTTTGCATACGATGTCGGAAAAAATCGTATAATATACCAAAATGACGAGAACGAGATTTCGCATCCGCTCGTAACCACCTCTAGTCGTTTAGCGATTTTTTAGATTTTCAAAATTTGAAAAGAGTAAAAAGTTACGGTCAAAAGACCGTTTTTTTCCTGCAGAAAAAAAAAGAGGGCGACTTACCCGTAGCGCACAACCACCTAGTGCGCCACGGATAAGCTTGGGCGGGATTCAAATTTGAATCCCCACCCCGCCCTCCTCCCTTTTCCTTTCCCCTTTTCCCTTCCCCTTTTCCCTCTTCCTCTCCCTTTCCCTTCTCCTTCTTCCTTCTTCCTTCTTCCTTCTCCTCCTTCCCCTTCTCCTCTCCTTGCAGTGACGGCGCGACGTCGACCTCCTTCTCCTCCTCCTCGCAGTGACAACATGCGACGGCGGTGCAACGGTGGCCTCCTTCTCCTCCTCCTCGCAGTGACAACGGGCGACGGCGGCATCCTTCTCCTCACCGACCTCCCTTCCTCCCTCTCTTCCTCCATCTCTTCCTACCTTCCTCTCTTCCTCCATCTCTTCCTTCCTCCCTCTCTTCCTCCATCTCTTCCTTCCTCCCTCTCTTCCTACCTTCCTTTCTCCAACCACACCATTTCTACCACCTCGACGCCGGCGAGGACTAGAGCGGCCACGACCCCTCCCGCACCTCCCTGCCACGGCCATGCTCCGGCGAGGTGACACGACTGCGGCGGTGATGCACGGACCCGATTGCTTTTGCAATTCAAAACGAGGGTGTTTTTTTGCATTTTTTTTGTTTTTTGAAAAACACATCCGTGGCGCACCTGAAAAGGCCTTCTGTGGCGCACTACCAGGTGCGCCACGCCTATCTCGACACAACCGTGGCGCACCATGCAGTGCGCCACGGCTACGAGATAGCCGTAGCGTGAGGCCCGTGGCGCACTGCTAGTGCGTCACAGAAGGCCTTTTCAGGTGCGCCACGAACAGACGTTTTTCTAGTAGTGTGCCAATGCTCACAGGTATAAGAGCATCTCCACTCGCCTACCCAGGACGCCGATCCGGATGCCGAATTTAGGTCCGGACGCCGAAAATCGGCCCAGTCGCGTTCCTAGGAACCTATTTTCGTCCGGATTTGGGTCAACTTTGGTCCGGATTTTTCAGACCATTCCTAGGATTCCGGGTACGCCCTGGGAACGCCGAACGAAGTGAATTGACCGAGTGGACCAGCCTGTCAGTGACAGAAGCCGAGTCGTCGTCATCCTTCCCGCCGTTTTCCTTTTCCCGCCCTCGCCGCTACACCCCTCACGCCCTCGCCGCTGACCTCAACCTATAAAAGGAGCACATCTCGCCGTCTCCCGTTACACTCTCTCACACCGCTCCCAACTCCGGCGAACTCTAGACGCTTGCACCTTTCTACCTCCACAACTTCGCCGACAGGCCATGGCCGAGAGATTTCCCGGCGACATCGCGTCGGCGAACAGCCGACGCACGCTGCAGACGTGGGAAGCCCGGATGCTCCATGACGCGGGCTATACGGCGCCGCCGGACTTTCGTCTCCCCGTCGGCTGGCAACTCAGCGCCAGCGGGATCCCTATTCCGCCGGTGCCCACCGACGAGGACATTGCCGGAGAGATCCAGGCGGCTATCGCCCCCATGGAAGACCCGGATCTCGCCGAGGATCCTGACAACCTGGCCTTCTGGAGGCAGTTCTTCGCCGACATGCGCCTCCAGGATCTCGCCCAACACGAGGGACCGCCGGGCTCGCCATCGACACGTCACAATGCGGCGTTTCGCCGCCGCTGGTGGAGCGTTCCAGGGCGAATCTCGCCGCCGCTGGTGGAGCATTCCAGGGCAAATCTCGCCGCCGTCATGTGCGTCCTTATTCTAATTAATGAAATCCTCCTATATTCGCCTAAATTTCGTCGTGTTTAACTGAATTTTGTCGAACATGGTGTCCATGGATTCACCGTGTTCTTGCTCTCACCAATGTTCTTGCTCCGGTCGTCTGCTCCTTGTGATTCACCGTGTTGCCCCTTTCATGGTGTCCATGGATTCGGCCATAGAGAAATGGGTGATGGAAAAGAATGCAAGAAGTAGAGAAGAGTTGCTAGCAATGGAAGTGACCAGGAATGGCCCGTGGGTCTATTGGGCCAATATGCATGCGCAGACTGTAAGGCTGGAATGTTGAGCGGGCCATGCATGTACAAAGAAGGCCGAAGTTGGTTCAGGGCCTCTATGTATTGAACAGGCAATTCTCTTGCTAAAATAAAAGACAGGCAATTCTCAAAACAGAACGAAAAATCAATAGGTAGGGCAGGCAATGTAATGTAAGGAGGAAAATTTGCCAACAGGAACTAGTAACTACGAAGAGACTGCACCAGGTAACGTTAAAAGGATGATTGATCTGTTGAGAGGGTAGTTATTTTTTAGTGGGTTCAGAGGGTAGTTGACAAAGATCCACCTCATCCGTTTCAATAGGCCACCTTCATTTCCTAGAAAGCAAAGCATCCGACGACTCAAAAACTTTTCTGGACAGTACTGTACAACGCATCTGTCTGTCTGCGTACTTCGATTTCTACTCGATGGAGAACGCAAAAACTGTCCCACCTTTTGACCATGTGTTGCCCCTATAGCTAGCCAATAGCCACTTCTCTTTGTCCCTGACAGGCAAACCCTGAACACGCACCGGAAGTGCAAAAGCCACCTCGACCATCGACACGCAAGTGCAGTGCAGGAAAGGAACAACGAGGGAGCGCATCTCAACGTACGTCTCGATCCCTGTCATGGAGCCATCCAAACTGCAAGTGGGGGGCAGCGGAGAAGAAGGTCAAAGACACCAACTTCCGTCCGATCGCGTGGCTCACATTGCTCCTGGAATTATCCCACGAGTTCCCTGTCTGACATGGATAATTGTCCCATTTCCGTGTGTATTTAATTAAAGAAAGTCAACCAAGGAAGGAGAAACGATCCTAGCCACAAGCTCTTGGGCGATGCCAGTTCTATCGAGTTTATAGCATAAAACCACCACTTTACTATCTAAATTTCGAAAAACCACATGTTTACGTTTGAATCGCAAAAAACCACCACCCTACTGCTGATTTTTTGCAATGTGCGCTAACCAGCCGATTGACACGAATTGATGCTGGATCTGACAGATGGGGCCCACCAGCTTGGGACGACCGTTAACGACCGTTAACAGATGTTAACGACATATAGCATAAAACCACCACTCTTCTGCTTCAATTACGAAAAACCACCACCTTTCACTGAAATCGCAAAAAACACCACTTTACGGTATTTTTTTTGCAATATGCACTAAACACCATTTTCAGGCGAATTAACTCTGGGTCTGACAAGGCGACCCCACCAACGACGTGGCACCGTCGGACGGCGCGTCGTCTGCCTTTTTCATATAGGTCCTCTAGTTTTGATAGAAAATTACGTAAGGGTCCCTGGTACGTATGTTTTTTTCATAAAACCTTCTGTTTATTTGCGAATGTCCATAAATTTTGAATACAAATTTAAATAGATTTTTTTAATATGAAACGTCCTCAGAAATATTTGAACATTTTGAATACAAACTTGGTTCACTAATTTGGATAATTAGAATATGCAACTCATTAAAATTGCTTTTCTTAGTAATGAAAACTTTGGAAATTCATAACTTTTATTATATGACTCCAAATAATATAAATAATATATCTAAATTTATTAGAAAAAACAAGGAATCCCTTTCTGATATTCATCATGCATGAATAACCTATGTTTCTCTCGGATATTTTGATTATACAAACAAACATAATAATAAATATGTGCCATTTTATTTATTTTTGCATGTTAATGTATTGTATAATCATTAGAGTCGCATAAATTGGATGTATGTCTTTTCGTCCCATGCATGTATGCGTAATGAATCAAAATAAAGAAACAGAGCCTTGCTAGGCGAGCTGCACATGCTTCTTATTTGAGGGTCCTACACCGCAAACATGTTGAGCAGCATGACACTGACGACAACGTACATGGGTTGTCATCGTTAGAGTTTCATAATAAACATATCAATGAATCAAATATTTCTAAGTACGTTTTATATTAAAAAATCTATTTAAATTTGTATTCAAAATTTATGAACATCCGCAAATAAACAGAAAGTTTTGTGAAAACACGTATGTGTCAGGGACCCTTACGTAATTTTTTATCAAAACTAGAGGACCTATATGAAAAAGGCAGACGACGCGCCGATCCGGAGGTGCCACGCCGTTGGTGGGGTCGCCTTGTCAGACCCAGCGTTAGTTCGTCTGAAAACGATGTTTAGTGCACATTGCAAAAAAATTGCCATAGAGTGGTGTTTTTTGCGATTTTAGTGAAAGGTGGTGGTTTTTTGTAATTGAATCCGAAGAGTGGTGGTTTTATGCTATATGTCGTTAACCATCTGTTAACAGCCGTTAACGACCGTCCCAAGCTGGTGGGCCCCATTTGTCAGATCCAGCGTCAATTCATGTCAATCGACTGGTTAGCGCACATTGCAAAAAATTAGCAGTAGGGTGGTAGTTTTTTGCGATTCAAACGTAAACTGGTGTTTTTTCGAAATTTAGGTAGAAAAGTGGTGGTTTTATGCTATAAACTCCAGTTCTATCCGTATATATCCATGCTGATGGACTGTGGTAGACGCTCAAAATTCAACGCCTTGTTAAGTACGGAGATGTGATGAGGCTACGCGCTGCGTTCGCTTCTTCAGGTATTTCCTCCATCTGACCCGTGCGTCGGCTACAAATATCAGATTATCGGAAATGAGGGATGCAACTGGACTGCCAGCTTCAGTTGTCGCTACTACTTGTCAAGTTTTCTGGAGGGTATGCGAAATGTGTATCGTCAAATTTTCTCGACAGTATGCGAAATGTGAATCTTTTTTTTTTTTCTCGAGAGTAGTATAAGAGGAAGCAGCACCTCCACAAATCCAAACAGACACCACGCTGCTTGTCATTTATCAGGCGAAGTCAGACGCCACGATGCATGGCTACCCGAAGTCAGGCTCCACGCTGTTCCTTATGAAGATCTGGTCAAACCCTTTTAAATGAAATGGTCCATGAATATATGCAATGCAGCCTGGATGGAATGCATGTGGACAGACAGCCGGACAGTGACAGTATTTACGTACCGGACTTGAGTTCCTTGTGTGAGTTGATAGGCTGCCCGCCGGTTGCAGTGGTCGCGTTCACCGTTGGGGCCGGTGGGTGTAACTTGAGAAGATATAATCATTCGTCTTGTTCTGCACAAGGATATGCTGAAATCAACGCACATTCAGACGGCGGTACACAAGCTAGGACGAGACCGTGGCAAACTGGAAGCTCGAAGGCAAGCTTTCTGTGCCGGTTCTAATTGATACATACACCCGTGCCGACGTTGGCAACGTGCGGGTCAAACCCCTCGTGCTATGGCCATGGCCGGAAAGGTTTACTTACATTACAAGACAAGTAAACACGAACAAGCCACACCCTTTCGGCGTACTATAGATTTGTAGGGTTTGAGATGTGCCCGGTCATTGCGGGGGGTTTTCTTTTTTTGAACGATATAAAGGCCCCAAAGGGCCTGGAAGCTGTATTAAAAACAGGTAGGTGCAAGATTACAAGGAGGCCCCTAACTTTTAATGTCCTGAAAACCCTAGAAATTATGGATAAAGACACAAAGTTTATAGAAAACACAGTAGGACAGAAAAAGGAAATTCGACCAGGTCCCCTGCCCTCTCCACCTCTAGTTGACCTCGAACGCGCTCGTCGTAGCCTCCATCGGGAACGGAACCACTTGGAGAAGACGCTCTGGTAGGCGGTGCGTCGAGATCGGAGAGAAGCCTCCAGCAAAGGAGGTAGAAGAAGCTCGATTTGAAATGGAGCGAAGCGTGGCTTCCCTTACGACCGATAATAGCGGCTATCGTTGAGCTCTGCTTGGAATCCGCTTCTAGGGTCGCAGCTTTCGACGAGCACCATTGGCGCCCCCAACCACCACCAGCCATAGCACCGCCTCCCTCCTCTGCCTCGCCACTGAGGCCGGACGAGAGGAACATGATACGGCTAGGCTGCCATAGTGGGAGCGGGAAACGAGCCACCATCCATGTGGTGTCACGAAGGGCGCAGCGCTTCGCTCCTCCTCCTCGCCACCACGGCCGGCCTGGAATACCTCCGCATCATGCACAACTCGGCAATACCTCCCCCCGCTTCCACAACGGTCTAGGAGAGGGCCTCCAGAGGGATGGTGGCCACCAACTTCTCCCCAACAAAAAAGAACCTCGAGCACCGCCATATAGCTCTCTTGGACTCCCTTAGGGCATCTCCAGCGGCACGACCCATCCGGTCATGGTCCGTGCGGAAAGAAGTGCAAGCCGTGCACGCTCCAGCGGCACGAACCAAACAAACCGACTCACGCAGACGGACTCATCCTCCACCAAATTTGGGCCATGGTTGAGTTGTCCCGAACAGCATGCGCATCCTTCCCTTGGCTACCCCAGGCCCTCCTTCCAATGGCACACAAGGCACACACACAAGCCACCCCTATCCAGACCCTTGCTTGCCATCTCCGCCGCTACCCAGGAAGCCCTGCCGTCTATGCTTTCGGACGCCTGAGCCGTTGCCACTCCCTACTGCATCCAGCTGGCTATCCCGACACCGGTCGCATCCTTGCCTTGGCCTACTCGTCGCCGGCCACACACACGGGCACGTCGCTAGCCAGTGCGCCCACAACCTACTTGTCCAGTTGCCCTACCTTGTTTGAGGTATTTTGACCGCCCAATTTCCTTTGGACATTGCGTTGACCAACGACAATCTGCTATACAGATGGGCTAGTAAGGTAATCGTTTCTATCATAATGTCATCAAATCATTGTTGGGCGAGGATTCTGACGGTGAGACCGAACTTTTGTTTGTTGTTGCTACCATGATGCTTGAACACTACATGTTATCGCCGCATCGGGGTGGATCATCGAAGAAGCGCAGGGACTCGATTGTGATCGAGTAGGTGGCCACGAGTTCCTTATGAGGGACTACTTCCACCAAGCTTATCCGGTGTACAATGAGAAGGTATTTTGTCGCCGCTATCGAATGTCCAGAAAGTTGTTCATGCATATTATCGAGGGCATGAGGGAATATGATGACTACTTCGAGGCCAATCTCGATTGTACCAATAAGTTTGAGTTCTCCTCTTTTGAAAAATGCTCCACGGCCGATTTGGCAGCTTCCATCTGGAGTACCAGGTGATATCATTGATGAGTACTTGTGCATGAACGAGTCCACATGCCTTCATGCCATGTACATGTATTGTAGCGCATTCACTATAGTGTTCTGCAAAGTTTATATGAGAGAGTAAAACACCAAAGACATTGTCCGCCTTTTGTCCATCAATGAAAAGAGTTTTTTTTGGATGTTGGACATCATCGACTTCATGCATTGAGAGTGAAAAAACTGTTCTTTTTGGTTCGCAAGTCCAGATCAAAGGGCGTGCGAATGGGTACACGGTTATACTAGAGACAGTTGCATCACATGATCTATGGATTTGGCACTCCTTCGACATGGCAGGATTTAACAACGATACCAATGTGCTCTAGAGCTCACCTGTATTTGCTAGGCCTGCAGAAGGAAATGCTTCCCAGGTTAACTATTTGATCAATAGCAATCCTTACGACAAGGGTTAATATTTAGTTGATGTCATTTATACTTCCTGGTCCACCTTTGCCAAGACAGTGCGTAATCCTGGAGATGGGAAATGTAAAAGTTCCTTGAAAGACCAAGAGGCCTCTAGGAAGGATGTGGAGCATGCATTTGGTGTGCTTCAATCACGGTGGTCTATTTTTCGACACCATGCTAGAACCTAGAGCACAGAGAGGATGTGAGAGAGGATGACCGCTTGTGTGATCATGCAAAACACGATCGTTGAGGACGAGCGTCATGACCTCTTTGATCAAGGATGGGAATTTGAGGGTACCTTAGTTGAGCCACAACCTGGTCCAGCGTCTTGGGAATAGTTATTGCATGTGCATGATAGGTTGCGTGATCGGACCACTCATGACCAGCTTCAAGCCGTTTTCATTGAACATATGTGGACCCATGTGGGAAACCAACAATGCAAGTCAAATTCTCTTGTTAGTTATATGTAATTTGTGAATTATGTTTGATTATTTGTGTGAAACTATGTGGTTGTGAACTATTTATATTTATGTACTACATTTATTTTATTTATCGCTCTTTCTTATTGTTAATATGATGGTGAAATTTATATGCCAAAAGTCAAATTGACTCGTGCTTGGCAAACTAGCGAGCGCTAAGGGAATGGGTCGTGCCGTTGCGGCCCACTGGCCTGGCCTGGCAGGTGATGACCCACAAGTATAGGGGATCGCAACAGTCTTCGCGGGTAGTATTACCTAATTTATTGATTCGACAAAAGGGGAGTCAAAGAATACTTGCAAGCCTTATAACTGAGTTTTCAATTCAGCTGCACCTAGAAATAGTTCTTGCTCACATAAGTTTATCAGTAGCAACAGTTTGATAGTAGCAACAGCAACAGTAGAACAAGAGTAATAGTAACAGTAGTAGTAAACAGTAGGATTCGAGTGCGGTAGGCATAGAGATGGATGAACGGGCGTTGCATGGACGAGTCTAAACATGTCACTTCAAGATCTAGGGTATTGCAGATAAATAAGAACAAGCATGCAAGTACTAAACAATCCTAGGCATGTGCTCAATAAATAGTTATGCGTTCTCGCAATGAGAACTTGCCAACATCTTTTGTCCAGCCAGCCCGTGGCAGCGGGGCCTCTAGGGAACTACTGGCAATTAAGGTACTCCTTTAATAGAGCACCGGAGCAAACCATTAACACTCCGTGAACATACGTGATCCTCACATTACAGCCATCCCCTCCGGTTGTCCCCATTTCTGTCACTTCGGGGCCTTTGGATCCGGACAATGATATGTGTACACAACTTGCAGATAAGATCAGAAACAATACTATCAAAATGATTCAATAATAAGTTCAGATCTGAGATCATGGCACTCGGGCCCTAGTGACAAGCATTAAGCACAACAAGTTGCAACAAAGTCAAATAGCACTAATAGAGATACTAGGCACTATGCCCTAATAATATTATTCGATTACATGTAGAACTCATCCAATCCCTACCATCCCCATAGCCTACAGTGGGGGATTACTCACTCATGGATGAGGGAAACATTGATGGTTGATGGAGAGGCGTTGGTGATGACGATGATCCTCTCCAAATTCCCCGTCCCGGCAGGGTGCCAGAATGGAGTTTCTGGATGCAAATCGCGACTTCTGGTGGTGGCGGCGCAGCGAAACTCTTTCTGAAAAAACGTTGGACCCCCCTAGGTTTTTAGGTCAAGGGGTAACTTATAGGCAAAGAGGGAACCCGAGGGGGTTCCTGGGGTGGCCGCACCCCCCTAGGCGCGGGTTGGTCCCACCCGCGCCTGGCAGGGGTGTGGGACCCCCAGGCCTCCACTCTGTCTCGTCTTCTGGCTCCGTGGATCTTCGGGTGAAATATAATTTTTGGCATATTTTTCAGGATTTTTCCTGATAGTTGATTTTTTGCACAAAAACTAGACACCAAGTTAATTCTGCTGAAAACAGCGTCAGTCCATGTTAGTTGTATCCAAATCATCCTAGTTTAGAGGAGAAATTATAGCAAAAGTGTTCGGGAAAGTAGATACGTTTTGGACGTATCAACTCCCCCCAAGCTTAGCTTATTGCTTGTCCTCAAGAAATTCAGTTGAAAACTGAGTGCGATAAAAGAAATTTCACGAACACATTTTCTTCATATGATGTATATATTCTCAGCACAGGAGTAGATACTTAAACCATTCATAATAATAAGTATGCAACCAAGTCTACTCAATAATCATTGCAAGCTATGAAGAGAAACCAACTCAATAATAATAAGTAGCATGGAACGTAAACATAAGCAACATTGCAATGCTCATAATAAGGTATGATAGAGTGGTATCTCGCTGTCCTTTGTTTGTAGAGCACAATATAAATGCCAAGGCACCTCTGAAGTTCACATGAAGACTAGAAGTAAAGATATCAGAGATACAAGCATCAAAGACATGACATAATTAACCAAGTTTTGAGACAAACACAAGAATGACAACTATGCTCTCAAGAAGCTGCTCATAGAATAAGTGGTGACTCAACAAGGAAGTGAAATGGTTTTGAATAGTTTGAAAGGCTTCCAAATGCTGAAAGTAAGGTACTCATTAGCTTTGAGCTCTCATTTCCCCTATCATAGGCATCTTTATATGGTTAAGGTGAAAGTGAGGTCCGATCTGAGTTATATGCTTGACAGACCATAAACTGGAAATCCCATGTCCCTTGAGTACAAGGTCCGCTCCGCATGCTACTCAACTTTGGTTACCTACAAGTTCGTGTCATTGTACATACATGCATATCATAGAGAACCGCCAATGGGGTACCCCTTGCACATGATACAGGAGCTACCCCATGATCAAAATGACAAGGCAAGCAGACAATGAGCATCTCAGCGATCTTTTTATTTACTCCTTGGAGCGTTACAAAGGTCCCTCCTTGGAAACCAAGAACACGCAGCTTGTCATCCATCTCCTCCTTGGAGCGTTATAAAGGTCTCTGAGAAATACTGAACAAAGTGGTTGGGGGAGAGGGATCTCTCTCTCTTCCCCGTCAATAAACAATATTCTATAAACCAAGTTCTCAAGGGTAGAGCCAGTAGTGACAAAGTGATGCACCTTCATGGCAGCAATATCAAGCCTCTGAGGGTCCAAAATTGTATCATTTAGATCAACAACAAGGTCCAAGGAAGCAGCAACACGTGCAACAATAATTCCCCCATAAATGGGTCCCTTAGCAGCTAAGCGACGAGCAATGAGAGAACCAAAATTGTACTTAGTTTCATTGTTGAGTGCGGCAGCTAAGAATGCCAAATGATAGTTGGAAATATTACTAATGTTCTTCCTACCAAGAACACTAGTGGCAAGATAGTAAGCAAAGTACCTGACTGCTGGGAGTTGAATATTTCTTATCTTTCCCTGTTGAGCTTTACGGTCATCATCATTGGTTATCCCGCGGTAGAGCTCCAACAAATCAGCAGGTTGAGATGGAATCTTCTTTGTTGACCCAACTGTACCAAGCCCTAGAGCCTCACAAAATTTCTTCAATGTCATGTTGTAAGACCTGCCATAAATTTTGAAAGACACATCTAGCTTGAACATGCTGTTAGTAAAATAAAAGCTCTCCACAAATGTTTTAGTGAACGTAGCATATTGCACGCTCTCATCCTGCATAAAGCTTGTTAGTCCAGCCCTCCGAACCAAGGTTGTAAAATCATCAAGAATCTCAGCATCCCGCAAAAAGGTTGGGCAAGGAAAGGTGGAAGGCTGAGCATCCCCCTCATATCCCTCGTCGCCGAATCGCGGAGTAATGAGATCCTCATTGTATGAGGGCCTAGCTAGGGAGGATGATCTTGAAGGCCTTGCCCTCCTAGGTGCATCACCCTCAAATATTTCTCCAAATGTGTGGTTGTTCATGACCACTCTTTTCTGAAATTTTTAGACAAACATCAAACCAAGTGATTTCCAAGTTGATAAGTGATGAGAAACTACTAGGGAACTTGCTAGAGGGCTATACATGCATCAAAATAAAATCTCTAAGCACAAAACAAGCATGCAAGCTCACACAACCTGTCACCTATAGCAGCAAAATACTCAAGATACAATCTATCAATCACAAATCTAATTGGACAAGTGGAGGAGGCACATACCAAAGAGAAATCCCTCCAAAAATCAACAGCAAAGATGGGCTGAGCAAGGAGATCGAAAATCGCGAGCAAGAACAGCAGGAACTCGAGCTTGAGCAAGTTTTCCGGTGTTTTTCGGGAGAGAGAAAGAAGATGGCTGGGAGGAGACACTTTGGAGGGACCCAGGTGGGCCACACCCCACCCAGGCGCCAACTGTAGGGAGGCCGCGCCTACCTGTGGTGTGGGTGCCTGGGGTGGCCCCCTGGATCACTCCAGGTGTCCCTCTGCCCCTTTTTTCGAGGAAAAATTTATTTTGAATTTTCTGGGATTTTTTGGGAAAATTTATTTTGGCCAATTTTCAGGGTATGAAAATTGATTTTCTCGCAGAAATAGCTTTTTTAAGAAGAAGCAAAAGCAAACAAAAACCAAACTACATAAGTTCTAAGACACTAACAAGCAAGCAACTAGCAAAACTAAGACTAACAAGAGAAAAGGCAAAGATTAGGAAGGAGAAAAGTAAAAGAAAGCAAGTATAACCACAGTGAAAACATTATTTTGTCCATTAAAATCCTTTTGTTAACAAGGTTGATCAAGTCTTGTTACCAAAATAATCTTATATGAAACAAAACTTTGTATTCCACAATGTGATTATGTTACCTCATACTTGATAGCAATGGTCCCAATCATAATAGTTTCAAAATTTTCTTGTGCAATGGGACAATATATTTCTCCAACCTTGATGCTCTCAATATTTTCAATGGAATTCAGGCAATAGCTCTTAGCAACCTTCTTGGGGAAATAAACAGTATGCTATTTGTCATTAATATTGAATGTTACTTTTCCTTGATTGCAATTGATGACAACACCTGCAGTATTAAGAAAAGGTCTCCCAAGAATAATAGACATATTATACTCTTCAGGCATTTCAAGCACAAAAAAATCAGTTAAAATCAAGCAATTATGAGCCACTTGAACAGGAACATCCTCATATATACCAACAGGAATAGTAGTTGACTTATCAGCCATTTGCAAAGATATATCAGTTGGTATCAACTTTTCTAGTTGGAGTCTCTTGTAGAGAGAAAAAGGCATAACACTAACTCCAGCTCCCAAATCACATAAAGCAGTTCTAACATAATTATTCTTAATAGAGCAAGGAATAGTTGGTATACCTGGATCATCAAGTTTCTTTGGAACCTTACCATTGAAGGAATAATTAGCAAGCAAAGTAGAAATCTCCTCATTAGGAATCATCCTTTTATTAGAGACAATATCCTTCATATACTTTGAATAAGGAGGCAACTTAATAGCATCAGTCAAAGGAATTTGCAAAAATAAAGGCTTCATCCACTCACAAAACTTGTTGTAGTGTTCTTCCTCCTTTGACTTGTGTTTCTTACCTGGAAAAGGCATAGGTTTCTGCACCCAAGGTTCTCTCTCACTACCATGTTTATTAGCAATAAAATATTCCTTAGTGTACCTAGTGTTCTTAGTGTGCTTCTCTGGTTCTTCCTCAACTTCCTCCTTATCAGGAGCATCATTTTTATCATTACCACTCCCACTTTCAGCATCAGAGACAGATATACTATTAGGATCTACAGCAGGTTCAAGTGGTTCCTCAACTATCTTGTGTTTCTTTTTCTTTCTCTTACGAGGACTACCACTACTTTAACCTTGTTGAGAATACTTCTCAATTCTATTAGGGTGTCCTTAGGATATAAAGGATCTTGAGTAGCTATACCACTCCTTGTTCTAATTCCATAAGCATGTTTATCTCCTGAGGTATTAACTAGCATATCCTTTTGTATCTTAGCAAGTTGATCAAGTTGGGTTTGAACCATTTGAAAGTGTTTACAAAGCATTTTAATATCATTGGAAGTTCTTTCCACAATATCTTTCAACTCTTTAATAGCTCTAGAGTTTTCCAATAAATGATTCTGAACTTGTTTATTAAAGTTACCTTGCTTCACGATAAAAATGTCAAGTTCCTCTAAGCATTGATCAGGAGGCTTACCATAGGGAATATCACCTTCATCAATGTGTTGGAGAGAGTGTACCTCAATAGTGGATGAGTGGGGAATTGACTTACATAATTCTTCTATAGGAGGTAGATTCTTCACATCTTTAGCTCTAATACCTTTCTCTTTTAGACACTTCTTAGCTTCCTTTATCACTTCATCATTTAATGCAATAACTCCCCTCTTCTTTGGTGTTGGTGTTGGTGTTGGAACTGGTTCTGGCACAACTGGTTCAGGAGTAATAGGCTCAGGTGTATTTATCTCAGTTGAAGTCCAATCATCATAATTCTTGCTTATCTTAGCCATTAATTCTTTAGCATCTGTATGAGTTCTTTTCCTGAAAACACAATCAGCAAAGCCATCTAGGTATGTCCTAGAATCATCAGTTAGTCCATTATAATAAATATCAAGAAGCTTATTCTTAGGCACTGGACATCTAGGATGTGCATGAATCAAGGCATAGAACCTTGTCCATGACTCATGCAATTTTTCTTCTTCTCCCTGTTTAAAATCAAAAAGTCTCTACAAAGCAGCATGTCTATCACTGAGAGGAAAATATTTCTGGAAGAAAGAAGCAGTCAAACAATCAGAGCTATCAATGGAACCAGGAGGTAATCTATTAAACCAAGCCCCAGCTTCTCCTTTTAGTGAAAAAGAGAAGATCTTAGTAACAAAGTACTTGCGCATCTTAAAATCATCAGAGAATAAAGCACTCATAGTGGAAGGCTCATTCATATGAGCCACAACACTCTCATTTTTCAGTCCCACAAAAAGGTTTTTTCTCAACAATATCTAAATAGGATAAATCAAGAGAGAAATCATAATATTTATCTTTAATATGTATGGGAGAGGTGGCAAACTTATGATCAGAGTACAGTTTAGGAATAATGGTACGTCTAGCATGGAGACTTTTAATAGCACTAGTACCATGTGTGTTTCGGCACTCTTCAACAAATTCATCAGTGAACTCAATGTAACAATCATTAATATCATAACTCTCTCTAGACTCAGGTGAGCTAACAGGTGTAACAATGTCTTCACTAGGAGTTTTAGTATTTCCTAGACTAGCCATAGTAGCATCTAGGAAAGGACCTAATGAACCACTCGCATCAAGCACAATATAAGTAACATCATGAGTGTCAAAAGCAGTTTCAGACTCGGCAGCAGTAGTAGTGTGTGTAGCATGAGTATGTGGTGGTGGTTTAACAAGCTTACTTATAACAGACGACGAATCAAGAGCAACAGAGGGTGTTTAGGACTATACCTCTTCTTGTAGTGGATGGTAAAATAGGAAACTTTCCATCACGAGACTTCCCCATGATGTTGTACAAATAAAGCTATGCTCATCAGCAACGGTGTTAGAAAATAGTCCTGATAACCCACAAGTATAGGGGATCACAACAGTCTTTGCATGTAGTATTACCCAATTTACTGATTCAACACAAGGGGAGCCAAATAATACTTGCAAGCCTTAACAACTGAGTTGTCAATTCAGCTGCACCTGAAAATAGTTCTTGCTCCTAGAAGTTTATCAGTAGCAACAGTTTGGTAGTAGCAATAGCAAAGCAACGGCAACAGTAGAACAAGAGCAATAGTAACAGTAGCAGTAAATAGTAGGATTTGAGTGCAATAGGCATAGGGATGGATGAACGGGCATTGCATGGACGAGTATAAACATGTAACTTCAATATCTAGGGCCTTGCAGATAAATAATAACAAGTACCCAAGTACTAAACAATCCTAGGCATGTGCTCCATAAATATTCATGTGTGCTCGCAATGAGAACTTGCACAACATCTTTTGTCCAGCCAGCCCGTGACAGCGGGGCCTCTAGGGAACTACTAGCAATTAATGTACTCCTTTTAATAGAGCACCGGAGCAAAGCATTAACACTCCATGAACACATGTGATCCTCACATCACAACCATCCCCTCCGGTTGTTCCAATTTCTTTCACTTCGGGGCCTTTGGATCCGGACAATGATATGTGTACACAACTTGCAGATAAGATCACAAATAATACTATCATAATGATTCAATAATAATTTCATATCTGAGGTCATGGCACTCGGTCCCTAGTGACAAGCATTAAGCACAACAAGTTGCAACAAACTCAAATAGCACTAATAGAGATACTAGGCACTATGCCCTAACAATCTTATTCGATTACATGATAGAACTCATCCAATCCCTACCATCCCCATAGCCTACAGCGGGGGATTACTCACTCATGGATGAGAGAAACATTGATGGTTGTTGGAGAGGCGTTGGTGATGATGATGACGATGATCCTCTCCAAATTCCCTGTCTCGGCAGGGTGCTAGAACGGAGTTTCTGGATCCGAATTGCGGCTTCTGGTGGTGGCGGCGCAGCGGAACTCTTTCTGGAAAAACATCGGAACCCCCCCCCCCTCAGTTTTTAGGTCAAGGGGTAACTTGTAGGCAAAGAGGGAACTCGAGGGGGTGCCTAGGATGGCCGCACACCCCCTAGGCGCGGGCTGGGCCCACCCACGCCTGGCAGGGGTGTAGGCCCCCCAGACCTCCACTCCGTATCGTCTTCTGGCTCAGTGGATCTTCTAGTGAAATATAATTTTTGGCATATTTTCCGGGATTTTTCCTGATAGTTGATTTTCTGCACAAAAACTAGACACCAAGATAATTCTACTAAAAACAGTGTTAGCCCATGTTAGTTGTATCCAAATCATCCAAGTATAAAGGAGAAGTAATAACAAAAGTATTCGGGAAAGTAGATACGTTTTGGATGTATCACCAGACCGTGAACCAATTTTTGTCCACGGCCTGATCCAAACGGATCAAACTGGATAGTTTAGGTGTCAAGAATGGGTCGTGTTGTTGGAGATGTCCTTAGGAATCTGCTCATCACCCTTCATATTGTCTATTGTCCCTTTTCATCCCTCTTGGCCGCTATCCATCGCCTTTTCGTGCTCAGACGGCTGGAAGGAAAACCATGAGATCGAGCCGTTGGTTGCACGCCTACGATGATGGATGTGAAGTTAATCTGGCTATGGATCCTGCAAGGCTGGAAAGCACGGGCAAACCGACGCAAGGGTAGAGGATGCGGGAAGCAAAGTGTTACAACTCTAGGACCTGGTGAACGTGTCGTTCATCACCCCTTAAGTGTAATAATTGAAATTCCTTCTCTAATTTGTTTAGTTAGTGATTTGAATCCCGTGGTAATCGCGGGGATATGTGTTTATAACCGTAGGACAACCGTCACATCCATATTTCTACTAAGATTTGGCATGGGTGTCGAACTGAAATATTGCCCGACAGTAAAATTGCAGTTGGTGTTGGTTTTGATTATCGATTGACACTAGAAGATGTAGACCTAACTCTGTGTGATTTGTACATAGAATTTGACAAGTTCTCTATTAGGCGGAACGGCGAATTTGTGGCCATGCGATATGACACAAATTCTTAGAAATTGTGCAGCGTTAGGACTGATAAGACATTGACCATAATGTGGGATAAACATATGGGCACATGAGGAATGTGTTGATATATGTCCATATTGTTAACAATGAGACTAGAGAAGAGATTGTCATCAATGATTTCGAACCATCTGCTTCGCAAATAACTAAACTTTCCATGATGGGGAAACCACTCCTCATGCAACCGAGTGTAACCCTCCAGCTTGTGTTTGAGCATGATGCTTTTTCCAGCGAGTGGAAAGACACAGAAATTGGAGGGAATATGGTGATTTTGTTTTTGGAGATGATGATGATGATGGGAAAACATATCCAGAGGTGGCTGGTCACCCTAATAGGATGAAAACTAGCAAATATTTGGTCGATCCAAACTTTAAGCATGACTATGGGGCTAATGAGGATGAGGATGATGAAGATGTGGAAATTAGGTGAAAATATGATGATGAAGACAAGGACATACCAGTATACTTGACAAGGACATCGCTACAATTGATAAGGGCTTGTCTGTTAGAATATGGTGTACTGCAGATATGATGTTTCTACATTTGCGAAAAAGGGGTTGGCTATCATGAAAGGGATCCCATCATGAAAAGAGTGACAAGAAACTAAGGGTGCATTATAAGAAAAATAATGTTTGTAAACAGAGAATGGATGCAATCCTAACGAGAGGTTGGCACCAATTTTAAGTTACATTAACTAAATTATACTACCTCTATTTCAACACACTAAAAATGTTCTAGATATACTCATTTCACAAAGCTAAAACATTTTATATTTTGAAATAGAGGGAGTACTTTTTTATATCTAAATCCTAAAACTTAAATCGCAAAACCAACAAACTGATAGCTGGAGCCCTTCGCACGACAGGGACCATGGTGACAAGGGTTGTACTACCTCCGTCGTCGGCCTGATCTTCCTCCTCGGTCATCCTCTGATATCCTTGCATCAAGATCTGGCCTCCCCTCGACGCCCTCTTCCCTCCCACCCTCCTGGAATGTAGCGGTTGGGCCTATTGTCCTCGCGAATGCTCCTCGAGCTTCCTCCCCTGCACCCATGGTGGTGACGACGCCCTCCCTAGCCTCACAGCCTACCACTGTTGTAGCTGCTCTGGTCTCCCGGATGTCAGACCCTGTGATCCATGGCAGGGTGAGCTCTCCTGCGGCATCAAAGACGACAGCTCCGGCCTCACCACCCTCTGTGCCCGCTCCCCCGCTACCTTCTCTAGCTCCTACTCCGGCAGGCAAGGACCCATTCACGCTGGCGATGGCGCTGCTCTCTGCCGGATTATGGCGTCGCGCCAGGACAGCCTCGCTCCTCTGTCCCCATGCTAGCTTCATCTAGGCCGGCTACCATGGCGGTTGGCGTGGCGCACCATGCGCCTGACGATCTCTTCGTCAAGGTAGTTCATATGCCCCTGCTTGCTGACGGGATCGGCAGCGATGCGCCCCTCAAGGTCGATGGACAGGTTGGTCAGTGTCTCTTTGACGACGAGACTAATGGTGGGTGCGAGGCTTGCACGAGGGATAGGCCTGATGGTGCTCGACGTAGCACTTTGTTGGTAACCCCAAGCGTAGGCTGTGAAGAGCAAGCAGCAAGTTTTCCCCCAGTTGAGACCGAGGTTATCGAACCAGAAGGAGGAAGGAAACGTTACACAGGTGTTGCAAACAATGTGGAGACCTGCACAACACAAACTCAAGACTTTGCCCTAATGAATAGTGAGGTTGTCAAGCTCACCGGTTTGCTGTAACAAAGGATTAAACGAATGGTGTGGAAGGTAATGGTTTGCAGCAAGTAAACAAGTAACAGTGGAAGATGTATCAATGGTAAAGATTGGACCGGGATCGATAGTTCACTAGAGGTGCTCTCCTTAGATAAACAACATGGCATAAAGGGTAAACAAATTACAGCAGGGCAATTGACAGGAACTGAGCAAGGCATAAAAATGCAATTACTAGTCAGAAAGATCCTATGAGGTTGATTGGGCAATACAACAAGATACATAGACCTCCATCCAACTGCATCTATGACTAGAAGTCCACCTTCAGGTTATCATCCGAACCCCCTCCATAAGTTGCAAGCAACAGACAACTGCTTTAAGTAAAGTGTGTAAGGTAAACAGTCCACATGTTCCATGAACAAGAGACTGTTATTTTTTCCCTAGTAGCAACAACACATATAAAACCAAAGAGATTATTGCCACTTCCCTTGGAAACTAGAGTCATGAACCCACTATCGAGCATAAATACCCCCTCTTGGAGTCACTAGCAACTACTTGGCCAAGATAGCTACTAACAACGGAGAGCATGCAAGATCACAAACAACACAGACATGATAGAATCATAAATACAAAACCATTAATCAAACCAACATAATAATCTCAATATCCATTGGATCCCTACAAACACAAAATGCATGATTACAAATAGATTAGATCTTGATCATGAACGGAGGTCACAAGATCTATACATGAAAGCACAAAGGAGGAGATACAACCATCTAGATACTACATGGACCCATAGTCCAAGGTGGAACTACTCACGCATCGTACTGGAGAGAAGGCCTCCGGGATGATCTCCCCTCCGGCAGGGTGCCGGGAAGAACTTCAGATCCCTCCACGATCTAGGGACGACGGTGGCGGCGGCTACAGAAGGTTTTGTGGAATATTGATCGGGTACTCAGGGTTTCTGCATATGGGGGCTTCTTATAGGCGAAGGGGGAGACCAAGGCGGTGGCCAGGGCAACCAAACCCTAGCCAGGTGCGGGGTGGGGTCCACCTGCGCCTAGGGTGGGTCTGGCCCCTCTAGCCGCCCCCTCCGGCTCTCCTCTGGACTTATTGTTCCCCATGGAAAGTAATTGACTTTGTCCTTTGTCCCGTCCAATTCCGAGAATATTTCTTTACTAACTTTTCTGAACCAAAAACAGCAGAAAACAGGCATCTGGCACTGTTGCAACTTGTTAATAGGTTAGTATCAGAAAACATGTAAAAATCACCTCAAAGTGGGGACAAGTAAAGCAAACTAGATACAAAACAAGCATGGAGCATCAAAAATTATAGATACGTTTCCAACGTATCAGCATCCCCATGCTTAACTCCTGCTCGTCCTCGAGTAGGTAAGTGATAAAAAGAATAATTTTTTAGGTGACATGCACCCTCACAATAAAGACCCAACCATTTGCAAGCATTGAAAGCTGGGATCAAAGAACTCTAAACATGTGCATGAAAGATGGAGTTCTAACAATAGGACATAGTAACTATACATGCAACATGACAAGCTACAAACAAAGATCATGAATAACATGCATTGAAAAACGTTTGTTTGTTTCACATGCAGAAAACATAGCATAGTGGCAATCAGCTTGTCCCTCATGGAGTAGCAATATAGACGCATAGGACACCTATAAAGTTCACAAGGGTGACTAGAAACAAGTAGCACAAGAACAAGTAATAACACAATATGCATCAATTAATAAGCTTTGGAACACTGCACACAGAATGACAACTATGCTCTCTTAATGGTGCCTAAAGGTAGAAGGTGGAGACTCAATAATGGTGGAAGAATGGCTTTTTTTAAAGGAAGCAGGGATTACAAGTTTCAAAAGAGCTTCCAAAAATTATGGTACTTGTTAGCTTTCAGCCCTCATTGCCCCTATCATAAGCATCTTGAAGTGGTTAAGGTTAAAGTGGCAAAGCTGGAGTATATACTTGATGAAGTATAAGCTAGCAATCTCATGTCCCTTGAATACGAGGGACACACCTCATGCATACTCAACTTTGGGTCCAGGTAAGTTCTTGTCATTGTAAGTATTTGCATATCATTGAGAACCGCCAACGGGTACCCCTTGCACATGGTACAGGAGCTTTACCATAACCAAAATGACAAGGCAAGCAGACAATGAGCATCTCAGCAATCTTTTTATTTACCATATGCATAGCTTTTTATTGAGGATGCTTCATAGATATCTCATTATGGTGATGTTGCAAGTTTCCACCATGATTAGGCATGGCTTAGGCCAGCAGCCCAGGCGTTTCTCTAACACGTGATATAAACTCCATGGACTTACAAGTTCCCTCTTTATTTCACATCGGTGACATCCATAGACAAAAGAGCATGATATCAACTGAGTACAACAAGGTACAAGTGCAATGTTGAAAATGTTCCTCGTGGCAGCACGGTTATGCTAATTCCAACTTATAAGTGCAAGCATATACAACAAAGTTGTCACAATGGTTCAAGTTTATTAGGGGCAAATAATAAAGTGTGCCATCAAGTTCGTGAGGGCTTTAATCACTAAGTTTTCACATAACAAAATAGTTTTTAATTGGAAGATAGTTGAAAACAAGAATATACTTGGAATGGTGTAACACACAATGCATAGGAGTTTATAGTGGACACTTTGTGATAACTTGGTTTCTGGGGAGTTGGAGTCATGAGTAGAACTTACTCATACAAGTGGAGGCTAGCAAAAGACTGGGAGCAACCAACTAAGAGAGCAATAATGGCCAAAATCATGCAGTGCAACAATGCATACTAATCAAAGCAAAGAGTGGTACTACAAGTCAAGGACTAAATGATCATAGAGGCTAATGGTGACTTGTGAGAGTCATAACATGGTGTGAGCATGTGACAAGTCAACCCAAGCAAAGCATCAAAGGATAATACCACAATACTATGCTTTTGCATGCTAAAACAACGCATAATTTTCTTCAAGGCACACTAAGAAATCCCAGTTGTTTGGAACAAGACATGCTACAACAATAATCACTAAGCATAATGCTAAAACAATACCTAGCATGTCATGCTAAATTCTAAGTCACAGTCAATGCAAGCTCCTCTTGCACTTCAAGCAAGAACTTACTACTCGTTTCCAAACACCAAGCAAACTTATTTGCAAAACAACACAGCGAGAACGGGGGTCCAAACTTCTTTATTCAAGCAAACTAAACAACCTAAGCAAAGAAAACGAAAACTAAGACGCTCCAAGAACAACACAACTGTGCATGAAACAATAAAAACGAAGTGTCTAGACAGACCTGAGCTTTTTATTGATGAAGAAGGGGATGCCTTGGGCATCCCCAAGCTTTGACGCTTGTACCTCTTGGATATTTCTTGGGGTGACACCAAGGTGGCATCCCCAAGCTTGAGATTTTGTACATTCTTTATCTCATTGCATCATACTCTCCCTACACCTGGAATTTTTCCTTTATACAAAACTTCAGACAATTCTTCATTAGCAACATTAGTGTATTCAAAAGATATTAGACCACTGGCAAAGCTTTTAAATAGCAAGGCTTTTCACTAAAAACACAAACTACTATAGTAATTCCTTCAAAAAGCTCAATTTACCTGAAGAGAACTCAAAAAGGAATCAATAAGAAGCAAATGCAAATAATGGCAGAAATCTGTCAAAACGGGCCAGTAGGTAGAAACCGATTTTTTCGAACATATTATGTTGCTCAAATAAAAAATCATTGAACTAACAAAAGTTAGCTAACATACTGGGGGATTTACTCGTAATGTTCGGCATAATCCGAGTTATAGAGCCTCCTCACGAATTTTTTTGGTGGAGGACAGAAATCTGTTTCGGGACAGCAACTCCCCAAATATTACTTCCCTCTCATTAGAGGTCATTCTTGACACAAAAAGTAAACAAAAAGGATAAGGAGAGGTCATTACTGAAGTAATAACCTCCAAGACTCAAGGAAACTCTTGGGTTATATCCCGACAAGTACTTTTCTTTAACGCCTTTAAGTTAGGCACAAGAAGCAAGAAGAATCAAGTATTTTCAAATGAAAAGGCATTAACATCCATGCTTGCAAAGTATTCAACTATGAAAGGTATCTCATCCAACTGGGTTTTGTAGGATCCCTTCTCATCTCTCTTTGTTCTACTACTTTCATCAAAAATATTTTCAGGAGCAATCCAATCAAAATTCTTTTCAAAGGCTTCATGCATTCCAACAATCTTAAAGGGTATGGGTATCTTGAATTCTTCTCTAGACTTAGTTTTATCAGAAATACCCACAACATCTACACTTGAGCCTAGCATATTGAAACGCTCAAAGACCTTTTTGTCCTCCCTAGCAACATCATGAAATTCTTTTGATAAAATTTCAAGGATGAATTCTCTCTTTTCAACATTCTTTTCGTCTTTTAGTTTTAGGAACAATAATTGTATGAAGGGGTTAAGGCTAAAAAACCTAGCCTCCAACATATTAACTAAAGAAGCTGCAGCAATATCATAATTAGGAGCAAGCTCTGCTATATATTTATCCTCAATATCCTCATGCTTGCAAACATAGTTGAAGAATTCTTCAATATTATTTTTCCCAATTATGGAGCCACTACCTATTGCAAGATCTTTCAGGGCAAACTTGGGGAGCAACATGGTGAGCTAGAGCAAGGTGGCAACTTGAGCAGGAACTAATTTTTTTGTGTTTTTGAATAAAGCAAGCAAACCAAACTAGACTAATTTTTTGGTTTTTTTGGAAAGAGGCAAACAAAACCAAGCAAAAGAAACAAAGCAAACTAAAAACAAAGTAAAGAGAAAGGAAGTTAAGGACTCCCTAGTGAAGACGTACTTAGCCTTCCCGGCAACGGCGCCATAAAGACTTGATGGTGCTCGACGTAGCACTTTGTTGGTAACCCCAAGCGCAGGGTGTGAAGAGCAAGCAGCAAGTTTTCCCTCAGTTGAGACCGAGGTTATCGAACCAGAAGGAGGAAGGAAACGTCACACAGGTGTTGCAAACAACGTGGAGACCTGCACAACACAACTCAAGACTTTGCCCCAACAAACAGTGAGGTTGTCAAACTCACTGATTTGCTGTAACAAAGGATTAAACGAATGGTGTGGAAGGTAATGGTTTGCAGCAAGTAAACAAGTAATAGTGGAAGATGTATCAATGGTAAAGATTGGACCGGGATCCATAGTTCACTAGAGGTGCTCTCCTTAGATAAATAACATGGCATAAAGGGTAAACAAATTACAGCAGGGCAATTGACAGGAACTGAGCAAGGCATAACAATGCAATTACTAGTCAGAAAGACTATATGAGGTTGATTGGGCAATACAACAAGATACATAGACCGCCATCCAAATGCATCTATGACTAGAAGTCCACCTTCAGGTTATCATCTGAACCCCCTCCAGTATTAAGTTGCAAGCAACAGACAACTGCTTTAAGTAAAGTGTGTAAGGTAAAAAGTCCACATGTTCCATGAACAAGAGACCGTTGTTTTCTCCCTAGTAGCAACTTCACATCTACAACCGAAGAGATTATTGTCACTTCCCTTGGAAACTAGAGGCATGAACCCACTATCGAGCATAAATACCCCCTCTTGGAGTCACTAGCAACTACTTGGCCAAGATAGCTACTAACAACGGAGAGCATGCAAGATCACAAACAACACAGACATGACAGAATCATAAAGACAAAACCATTAATCAAACCAACATAATAATCTCAATATCCATTGGATCCCCACAAACACAACATGCATGATTACAAATAGATTAGATCTTGATCATGAATGGAGCTCACAAGATCTATACATGAAAGCACAAAGGAGGAGATACAACCCTCTAGCTACTACATGGACCCATAGTCCAAGGTGGAACTACTCACACATCATACCGGAGAGAAGGCCTCCAGGATGATCTCCCCTCCGGCAGGGTGTTGGGAAGAAATTCAGATCCCCCCGATCTAGGGACGACGGTGGCGGCAGCTACAGAAGGTTTCGTGGAATATTGATCGGGTACTTAGGGTTTCTGCATTGGGGGATTCTTATAGGCGAAGGGGGAGACCGAGGCGGCGGCCAGGGTGACCAAACCCTAGCCAGGCGCAGGGTGGGGACCACCCGTGCCTGGGGTGGGTCTGGCCCCTCTGGCCGGCCCCTCCGGCTCTCCTCTGGACTTCTTGTTCCCATCGGAAAGTAATTGACTTTGTCCTTTGTCCCATCCAATTCTGAGAATATTTCTTTACTAACTTTTCTGAAACCAAAAACAGCAGAAAACAGGCATGTGACACTGTTGCAACTTGTTAATAGGTTAGTACCAGAAAACATGTAAAAAGCACCTCAAAGTATGGACAAGTAAAGCAAAGTAGATACAAAACAAGCATTGAGCATCAAAAATTATAGATATGTTTCCAACGTATCAAGGCCCGTCCACCATCTTGTCCTTGCTTCCTCCTGAGGTGCCCCTCTTAGGCATGCCTGCTTCGTCTACGGCTGCGTCAGCCCCATCCGTCGTGAAACAACACTCTATTTGGACTTATGTAGCTGGGGAGGATGAGGATAGTGACGATGAAGATTTGGCCCCTCGGATGACGTTGGCTGCCAAACTTTGTGTTGCTACTGTTGTTGATGAGGTCGAGAGCAATGTGGTGAAGTTTACTTGTGATGTAGCTTCCACTCATGGAGATGGGCAAGGTTGGGTGCAGGTGGGTCGGGCGGTTGCCTCGGTCGCGAGGCATCGTCGTTGCTTTGCAAGGAAGGTTCTGAGCATAGCCTCACCTTCAAGCGATGGGCTCGAGGAAGATGCTTTTGGTGCCTCGAGCGTGGCCACCAGGTCAGCCCACGTCGTGAGCCCTTCAAATGCATTCGTTGTCGTCGTCTTGGTCATCGAGAGCGTTTCTGCCGTGCGCATTTTCTGGCTGATCGTTCTCGCTCTCCGGACACCCATGCTTGTTCTCCGGATGTTCGTGATCCTTGCCAGTGGAGCCCCTCTCCGTATGGCCAGCCTCGTCGTCCCTCGTCTTCCTGGAGTTGGGATGAGGTCGTATCCCACTCGTATTTGCATGAAGTAGTGTCGTGATGACCCACAAGTGTAGGGGATCGCAACAGTCTTCGCGGTTAGTATTACCCAATTTACTGATTTGACACAAGGGGAGACAAAGAATACTTGCAAGTCTTAACAACTGAGTTGTCAGTTCAGCTGCACCTGGAAATAGTTCTTGCTAACAGAAGTTTATCAGTAGCAACAGTTTGGTAGTAGCAACAACAAAGCAACAGCAGCAGTAACAGTAACAGCAAAACAGGAGCAATAGTAATAGTAACGGTAATAGTAGGATTCGAGTGCGTTAGACATAGGGATGGATGGACGGGCATTGCATGGACGAGTCTAAACATGTAACTTCAAAGAACTAGGGCATTACAGATAAATAATAACAAGCATCCAAGTACTAAACAATCCTAGGCATGTGCTCCAAATATAGTCATATGTGCTCGTAATGAGAACTTGCACAACATCTTCTGTCTAGCCAGCCCATGGCAGCGGGGCCTCTAGGGAACTACTGGCAATTAAGGCGCTCCTTTTAATAGAGCACCGGAGCAAAGAATTAACACTCCGTGAACACATGTGATCCTCACACCACAGCCATCCCCTCCGGTTGTCCCAATTATTGTCACTTTGGGGCCTTTGGATCCGGACAATGATATGTGTACACAACTTGCAGATAAGATCATAAACAATACTATCATAATGATTCAATAATAAGTTCAGATCTGATATCATGGTACTCGGGCCCTAGTGACAAGCATTAAGCATAACAAGTTGCAACAAAGTCAAATAGCAATAATAGAGATACTAGGCACTATGCCCTAACAAATCTTATTCGATTACATGATAGAATTCATCCAATCCCTACCATCCCTAAGCCTACAACGGGGGATTACTCACTCATGGATGAGGGAAACATCGGTGGTTGATGGAGATGCGTTGGTGATGACGATGGCGATGATCCTCTCCAAATTCCCCGTCCCGGCAAGGTGCCAGAACGGAGTTTCTGGATCCGAATCTTGGTTTCTGGTGGCGGCGGCGGAGAGAAACTCTTTCTGGAAAACTATCGAACCCCCCTCTATTTTTAGGTCAGAATGCAACTTATAGACGTGGAGGGAGGCCGATGAGCTGCCTGGGGTGGCCAAACCTCCCCCAGGCACGGGATCAGTGGGCCCGCGCCTGGGGTGGGTCTGGGCCCCCCAGGCTTGCCCTCTGTCTCCCCTT
This sequence comes from Avena atlantica, assembly GCA_910589765.1. Taxonomy (NCBI): domain Eukaryota; kingdom Viridiplantae; phylum Streptophyta; class Magnoliopsida; order Poales; family Poaceae; genus Avena; species Avena atlantica. The sequence goes on from OU342737.1 coordinate 72,021,920, forward strand.
CTGGCTCCGTGGATCTTCTGGTGAAATATAATTTTTGGCATATTTTCCGGGATTTTTCCTGATAGTTCATTTTCTGCACAAAAACAAGATACCAAGGTAATTCTGCCGAAAACAGCGTCAGTCCATGTTAGTTGTATCCAAATCACACAAGTATAGAGGAAAAACAACAGCAAAGTGTTCGTGAAAGTAGATACGTTTTGGACGTATCATGCCGCCAATACCCTCTCCTAGGTGTTGCGAGGAGTTCAAGGTCAATGCCAGCTTGGACTCCTTATTGCAGTCCTAGGTTGCGTTGATGCGCTTGGAACTCATTCAGCTGGTTGACGTCTGCATCGAGGAGGCGACTCGCCCCCTTCGTGAGGAGGTGGCAATGCTCATGCGGTTGTTGTCACGTGATGGTGTTTCTTTAGAGCCGACGGAGGCGCATGATTTGGCTCCTCTTGACTCCGCCGAGCAGAAGTCGTCTATGGTGGAGGAAGAACATCTCTTCGGTTGTTTCTCTCCTCGTGGCAGTCCTTACTCTTCGCCATAGCATGATGTGTCGGTTTCCTCTGAGGTTGAGGACTTGAGCAGGCATATGGCTTCGGTGCTGTAGATCACACCAAAGCCTCATGAGTTGTGTGGGGAGTCTATTGTGGTGCTTCCTGTGGAGTTGGGCTCTTTTGAGGCCGTGGCGGTGTCCACGACGACTTTGCCACCGCAGTTTCCCGCCTCTGTAGTCGATGGAAGAGTGCTCACGCATAGCTTCGAGACTCTTTCTTGCTAGAGAGCTCTGCGGCTTGCTTTCCAGTTTAGAGGCGGCGAGCCCCGGATATGGCGAGGACATTGATTGTGTGTTCACAGGGAAGGGTGTCGGGGGACTTAATCAGGAAGGTAGAAAAGTCTATGAGAAAGGTGTCTCTCAATGGCAGAAGAAGAAAGAGAGGTGTAGCGAGGAAGGATTTGGCTTACGATTGATCATTGGAGCTTCTTTTGGGTCGTCCGTTAAATGGGTCTTCTTTGCACTGTCGTGCTCCGGGTGTCTTTAGTTTGCTATTGTAGTAGGTTGTGGGTGCTAGTTGGTTCTAGTTGTGTTCTTTAGATGTTGCTCCATTGTGGTTGGTGTTTGTTGTATGGATTTCACCGGGTTTTTCGTTAATTAATTGGACAATTCTCTTTCTTCTTAATGAATAGATTGGACAAATCTTTTGTCCCTGTTTTAAAAAAAAATCGCAAAAACTTAGACCCTAAACCTTTCGTGTTATGTTTCTTATAGAAAAATTCCGTGTTACAAATTATATATTTTTATGCATATTAGATATCCCACTAAACTTTATACTAGTTAAACTTGTGTATTAGAGAGGCTGTGAAAATTCAAACACGCAATGTACATTTAACTTATGTAGTGGGATTCAGAGAGTGGTTGAAACACAACATGGGTTCGTGCTCTAATGGAGCACAACATGCAATCAGACGGATCCACGAGTGTCTAGCTAGCTCTGCTGGTTAAGAAAACAAGACCCCGACCGGCCCGAGGGGCTGTGGGACGATAATGTGGACGTAGTTGGGCGCGATTCTTACCGCCCAAAATCAACCCCTTGATTAGGGAGAAGCGAGTCAGTGTCGAGACGTCACGTCGATGGGTGCCAATTTCTAAAGGGGAGAACACGGATGGGATCGGGAGGGAGGTGGATGGGGGACGGGGGTTTCGCATGCAGTGCACTTGGGCGTGTGCGGGGGCCATTACTTCCGACTGCGGCCACACCGGTCGCTCCCCCCCTGCCGTCGCTGTCGCCGATCGCAACGCTCCAACCATCGAGTTTGGCCATGCCATGTACTCCTACGTGCGACACCAACACCAACACGAAAGCTAGCTGCCCTATTACCATCGACTCATCACACCAACCCTACGCGGTAGGGTCACAGCGTTCTCCATCGGTATCGGTAGATGGCCGCCTGCCTGCAGAGCCTCTCGCTGCTACCTCTGCAGGGAAAAATGGCGTGGGCGCACATCTGTGCGAGAACAACTCCAGGACCAGGAGATTATATACTCCCAAAACGAGGAGATTATAATCCGGTGTTTGATGTTATCGGCCAGCGTCCTTGTCTATTTAAGTAATCGGATCGAATGTTCGGTCCAATTAAACTGACTGGCCAAGTTTAATCAAATCCAAATGGATGGCTGAAACGGAGAGTAGAACGATGGGTCAGTGTGTAACCAGTGGTAGACTGTCTCTCCCCAGTCGTTTTATCTATAGCTTATAAGCTGGTCTTTAAATATGAAGAACGACAAGAACAGGTGTGGCTAGCAAAACATGATAACACCAAGGCAAACATGCACGTATGGCGGACTACTCTGTGCATGATGTGTGTGTCCATAGCAAGCACGCACGCATCAGTCCCTATCTCGCGCATTATTTCAGGCATTATCCTCTTCGAGAACGATCTTTCTAGAACTGTTCATGATTAAATGTCACAGGAAAATAACCAAGACATCGAGGTCCAACTCCTTGCGTCAAAAGGACATCCGTATAATTTGCAAGATATTTTCCTTTCGGATAGAAAGTGGTATGGTCTCTATATATCTCGATTATTACTTTTATATTATGATCTTTGTTAGCTACCTAATGCGTGTAATCACATATACACAACCATTTCGGGGAGAAAGTATCCAAGGAAAACCCTCTTTCAGCTCAAACATGAAACCTATTATGTCGACGGTGTGATCAATAATCACCGATAGAAAACGTGTCATGCGTCCCGGTTGGTAAGGGGCTTTAGTCCCGGTTGCCCAACCGGGACGGGGCAATCGGGACTAAAGCCCTAACGTTTAGTCCCGGTTGCCCCACCAAAGGGGACAAATGGGTGCACACGTGGCAGCGGCAGAGGGCGAGGGGAGTGGAGCATTAGTCCCGGTTCGTAACACGAACCGGGACAAATAACCAGAGATTTGGCCCATTTCTCTGCCGCGGCCCGGATTTCATTTTGGCATATTTTGTTGCCGCGGCAGCATTTTCGCCACTTTTTGTGCCGCGACAGAGAATTCATTTAGGTTGTTTTATTGTTTATTTAGTGTTTTGCACTTATCAACGAAGGAACCGTTATATTACACAAGATCATCATGACAATATTACATTCAATACACGGATCGAGTTCATGCATTACATACAAAAGTTGCTATTTTTATAATTCCTATTGTCTATGCACAGCCGAATAGTATTCCCCTTTTAGGTTTAGGACTTCTGCATCCAAGAATCCCGTCAATTCCTCGTGAATTGCTCGTACGCGATCCTTTGACAGAAGACCGTCCCGTAGACGTTCGATCTGATTTAAAAAAGAAGTCAGTCTATATGAATGAAACTAAACACAATTTGATTGTAATTAAAAACTATAGAAATTGTTTACGTACGTGGAGTTGCTCTAAATTTCTGCCTTTCTCATCGCACGTCTACCGGATGAACTCGCAAACATAGTATCCACATAGATTGTTACCTGGTCCATGCGTCAGACACTTTACGAGAACAAAGTTCAATCAAAATAATAATCAAGCATGATAATAACTGTATCAAAACTAGAATCAAAGAGATGCGCGGATATAGCTATTGGTGCTTACATCTAGTGGTTGAAATATAAGCTATCTTTCCAAACACTCCTAGCTTTGTTGGTGAATCGTTTCCAAGCGCTGCCCGGCGAAGAAAACGAATAAAAGAAGTTATTAATTACTTGATATCATAAAATTCACGAACGTTGCCGATATAGTGTCGTAACGATTAGAATTACCGCTGGAGAAACATCTGCATGTCCTTCCACGTCTCAAGGGGTTTATGTTTCGAGTCCATAACTAGTACACGCTCTTTGTCAAGTTGAACGATTAACAGAATATAGTGGAAGCTGCGAATGCATAACTAATCAATTATATACTTAACATCGAGTAAGCGAAATAGAAAGTGTATAGACGACAATACCACTCACTCGAAGTTGTAAGGAAAAAGTATTTCTCTTCTGGTTTCTTGAAATCTTAACGCATGTACTATATTATCCTCCGTATCCTGGGGGCTTGTTTTGAGATTAGCTTCATGAACCCAATATGGGTCAATGAAGCCAATGTCATAGATTTGTCCTCTGCTGCATTCGAGAATCTTCATTCTGCATATTACAGTATGATTATATACATGCAATAAACAAGGTGAGATAGCTGGAGACTAATTTAATTACAGAATTAGTACTTACAGACAATAGGCACTGATGATCGATTTGTCCTAGGCGTCTTGATTGAATAATTGAAATAGTTCATAAAATTCAATGGATATCATGTCATCCTTTTCTTTCCCATGATGCTTTTTTGTAACCCTCATCACTATCCAGTTAGCCCCGGCCTTTGTGACATGCATGTACCAGTTATGAAATCTTCGCATTTTTGTTGGAAGATTGTTTACCTCCTCAGGTTTGACGAGAGGTTTGCCGTACTGGTATTTGTATGCTACTTCACTCACGGGGAAGAACTCTAACTGGGATAAGTACTAGGCAATACTTATACCTTGAGCAGCGGCAGCTTCTCCGTATTGTGCAGCTACCTCTGGATCATACTGCTCTTCGTCCCCATATTTGCTCGACCCCACATTGGTTTGGGAAATCACCTTGAGAGGGGCGCAAGACTGTTTTGCTTGTTCTCCGAGCTGGGCAACAGATTTCTCGCTTGCATCAGTACTGCTCTTCGAGGCTTTTTGTGCCGCATGTGACTTGAGAATAGAACGCTTATAGTCTGATGACAGCTTTGGCTCGAGTTGATGAAGAGTCTTTAGCATTTTCAACACTTTGGCTTTTTCTTCTTTGGTGTTGGGGAACTCTGGCTCTTTCGGCTGCCTCAGCTTAGCGAAAAACGTTGTCGTTTCCGCATCAACGATCGCCGCAGTCTCCTCTTTAGTACAGTCATAAGCTCTCTTGGGAGGAACCTTTGGTACTTTTGGAAGAGGCTCTTGTATGCTTACCACGACGCAGAGTAGCGGTACGCTTACGCTTTTTATATTGAGGCGCCGGCGATGGCTCCCGCGGCGATGGTTGCGCCGGAGATTGGTGAGGCAACGGAGCCGGGTGAGGCGACGAAGACGGCTGCCGCCGCGGCGACGACCTCGCTGGAGACGGGTGAGGCGGCGGTGAAGATGGCCTTGGCGTGTGATTTTGAAGAACGATACATTCCTTCGGCCATAGAATGGTGAATTTTTTGCGTCTCCCCGTACAGTCACATCCCCTTCACCTGCAGGGTAGTCAAGATCCAAAACTTCAAAGGTGGGCATGATTTCATCCACCCCGACAACAGCGTAGCCCTCTGGAACCGGACGATAGTGGTAAGTTGGTGTGGGTCCAATTGGTAAGGCATAGCCGACCTCCACCTTCATTGATATGTTCACAACTTTGACATGTAGCTCGCAGTGTGTCATCTCTGTGATATCATCCACTGGGTAGCCAACAGGAGCCATCGTCGGTGCACCATCGCCATCGCCATTGTCATCACCCGGGATCTCGGTGGAAGCCACACTGCTTTTTCGATTATTCGATAGGCCGGTAGCATCGAATGCAGTGTGCTGCTGAGATGGGCCGGTAGTACTTTGCTCTTTAAGTTTGTTAATTTCATCTTGTTGTTGCTTTAATCGTTCTTCAATTAAACACATTCGCTCTTTCTGACTATCTGCTTCAACTTCCGCCCTGTCCTTTCTCCTCTGACGGCTTCTATCAGGATATTTCTTCCTCTCTTCGAGAAACCTAGTCCTCCATGGTTGGGAGCCTCTTGTGCCTTGTGTTCGTCCATCATGTTCCTTATTTCCAAGGGCGAGTGTGAGCTCATCATTCTCTCTATCGGGAATGAAGTCCCCATCTTTAACAGCCTTTACTGCTTTTCTCATCCTCTCGATTGGCAAGGGGTCTTCTTTATGTCGTATGTTATATATACACCTCCCTTCCGAGTCCAACGTGCCCCCATGCCCGTAAAACCAATTCCTTGCACGTTCTACCCAATCGTCTGTCTCTGGGGTGATCTTTTTAGCACGCAGTTCATTCTCAAGTTTCTCCCACTTAGGAATGACAGCCCTGTAGCCACCTTGCCCCATAGTATGGTGATACTTCTTGTTAGCACCATTCAGGGGCGGACCTAGAAGAAATTACGAGTGGGGGCAAATGAATTGACTGGGGGCCTTTCTTCTATAAATTTGTAAAATTTAAAGAAATTTCTTGCAAATATGAACAAATAGTGAAGGAATTTGAAATTTTGAGTGGGGGCCTAGGCCCCCACTCAGCTACACTTGGGTCCGCCCCTGGCAGCATTCATCTTATTCGTTGCAGACATTTTCTTAGCTTTTTCTGATGTCTTGTATTCCACAAACTCAGCCCAGAATGGTTTTATCTTCTCAAACTGAATATTCTTGAAATCGGGAGTCTTCTCTTTCACGACATAGTCAAGGTGCAATCTTTTCTTCCAGTTGGTGAAACACTGGGCCATCTTCTTCAAAGCCCACTCCCTGACCTTAGCCTCCATGGCTCTCCCATGTTGTAAGGCGTCCTCAACTGGATCCTCCGCATTTGGATCCAGCTCTATCTTCGGTAGTTTGAAATTAACCATGAGCCTCTTCCACAGTAAATCTTTGGCGTGGTTATGGACAAATAAACATGTTCCCTCTTCATCCCCATTAGCAGGCCTATTCCAATTTCTAATGGTGATCGGGATTAAGTCCCTAACGATTACTCCGCATTGTGCCACAAATTTGTTTGCGACAACTTCGGGAGCCGTCGGTTTGCTGTCTTCAGCGACATCTTCGATCCTGAACCTCTCATGGTCTTGCAACTTTTTGGTTGGGCCTCGTCTGCTCTTTTCAGTAGATTCCTTCGATCCAGAGGGCTAAAAGAAGAAAGATCATCGTTACTATTTCTATATAGATAGCAGATGATTAATTAATGAATTAATTATATTACATGCACCTCGCCAGAGTGGTCGTCTTCTCGATTACACAAGGGATCGCCTTCTCCCTCGCGGAAGGCAACACCTTCAACCTCAAACAAGTCGTCTATTCCGGTAAAAAGAGGATCACCCTCACCGGAGTTGTTCAGAAATGTTGATACGTCTAAATTTTCTTCCCCACGGATCACACCTTGGATTAACTCTTCCTTTTCTTCGTCTCTGACGTGTGGGTCCATATTTTCTGCATAGGTGGAAAAACGAATAAGTCAAAGCGGCTAAGGGAGAAAGTTAGGTACGGTGTTGAGAGATATAAACCCTAATTTAGAGAAACCCTAATATATACATACACAATAATACCAAACTAATTAATAAATCTAATAATACCTAACTAATAATAAACCTAATAATCCAAACACCGAAAAGAAAGGGAAACCCTATATCATCGATGCAATGATCAATCAAGTATGATGACATGACAAGTTAAATTGTATTGAAAGTAACCCTAAAGCATGCTCGACAAATTAAACGGGGTTCCAAGGGGCGCAAACCCTAACTCGGGGAAACTCCGGAATCACCTGTGAGGGGTTACTATGTTCTTCGAATCAAACTTGTCATTTAAGTTGCTTAACAATGCATGATTATAGCTTAAATAGGTAGGTTTCATTTTTCTGAACATTTTGGTATATTATACATATTTTTTGAACTAGACGGAGGGGTTCGGGGTGGCCGGAATCAGTGGTGGAGGCGGTGGCCGGAGTCAGCGAGGCTTGGAGCGCCGGCGAGGAGCACGTGGAGGCGCGACAGCGGGGCAGCGCGTGGAGTCCGACGGCGGGGCATCGCGTGGAGGCCGACGGCGGGGCGGTGGTTGGGCAGCCTAACGGCGTCGAGCGCTTGTCGTCGCGGCGGCGGCGATGATCTGTTACGGTTGATGAGGAACGGGGAAGAAGGAGAAGGAGAAGGAGCGTCGTGTATAAAGGGGAAGGGCCTTTAGTCCCGGTTGGAGGCTAAATTTATAAGATTTATTCATTTCCTATTAGAAAAATAGTATGTACAAAATATGATAATATACATATACATATATAAATACATATACATATACAACTACAAAATATGATAATATATAAAAAATATGATAATATACATATACTACTTAAATCATCTAACATTGTTTACAACTAAATCATCTAACAACTAAATAATCATCTACATGTACATCACCTAAAATTCATCAAACTAAATCATCTACATCATATACACCTAAATCATATTCTACACATACACCTAAAATTCATCAAACTAAATACAACTAAATCATCTAACAACTAATACACCTAAAATAATCAGACCTACTAAATCAACTAAAAAACTCCTCTACTCGGGCACGTACGGTACCGGCGGCGGCGGTGGGCGCGGGCGGCGCTGTGGCGGTCGGGCAGTGGCAGTGGCGGCGCTGGTCGGAGACGTAAGGAGGCGACGCGCGGCCGGAGACGTACGGAGGCGGCGCGCGGCGATGGACGGAGACGGAGGTGGAGGCGGCGGCGGCGCTCACGGCGACGGCAGACGCGTAAGGACGAGGCAGTGTCTCCCCTGCTGTGTGCGGCGCGTCGGGTGGTTGCAGAGAATGGAGAAGGGGAAGAAGAAGAAGAGGCACGCGTATATGAAGGAAGGACCTTTAGTCCCGGTTGGTGGCTCCAACCGAGACTAAAGGGTCATACGTCCCGGTTGGAGCCACCAACCGGGACGTATACTCCAATTTTTTAGCAGATGAAGGGGCGCGCGCGCAGGGGGTCTTTAGTCCCGGTTGGTGGCTCCAACCGGGACATATTCCCCTGTTTTCAAATTTTTTCACGTATTTTCTCTCTGTTCCCGTCTTATTTTTTATTTTGGGGTTTAAATTTGTAATGCTTTTTAAATGATAATTACTTTGGAATTTAGAAAAAAATAAACATAAAAAGTGTTTGAATTTGAATAACTAATTCGAAACCATTTTCTGTTTTTAAAAATAATTAATGTAACCATTTAAACTAAGAACCATTTAAAATTAATAATGAAATAACTTGTATTTTTTAAATATTAATTTGGAATTTAGAAAAACTTTAAACATAAAAAGTGTCTGGATTTGAATAAATAATCCAAAACCATTTTCTATTTTTAGGAAATAATTAATGTAACCATTTAAAATTAAAAATGAATTAACTTATATTTTTTTAATATTAATTTGGAATTTAGAAAAACTTTAAACATAAAAAGTGTTTGGATTTGAATAAAAAATTCAAAACCATTTTCTGTTTTAAAAAATAATTAATGTAACCATTTAAAATATGAACCATTTACAATTAAAAATGAATTAACTTATATTTTTTTAATATCAATTTGGAATTTAGAAAAACTTTAAACATAAAAAGTGTTTGGATTTGAATAAGTAATTCAAAACCATTCTCTGTTTTTAATGGGCAGGGAAAAAAAGGACGGAAAATAATGGACGAAAAGAAAATTTGATTAGAATAGAACTGGAATTAAAGTACATAACGCAACTAACACAAAGTTATATAGAAGAACTGAAAATTAAGATACATGGCCATATTAAGCCACAATCGGCCGAACTTGTTTTTCAATGTTGGAATAATTCAGTCATGCTCCTGCCTACACCTGTAATACTCGCCACTGTAGTCGTCGTACTCGCCGCGGCCGTCGTCGCTATCGTCGTCGGGGTCGCCATAGTTGAACCTTGAAGGCTGAGTACGAGTGGGCTGGACTTGAGGGTAGCGCAGGCGGGGGCTAGAGTCGGCGGCCATGACGCTCTGGAGAGTCCGGCCGCGCCACCACAGCCGACGACCGGCCTCGTTGAAGTTCGGAGGAGGTGGGCCATCCTCCTCGTGCCTGGCGAGTGCCCTCTCACGCCGATCCACGAAGAAGGCTTCCCAAGTCGGGAAATAGTCGGGATGCCATCTGGGATTCCTCCGCTGCTCCGGCGTGAGCTCGAAGTAGTAGTGGTTCGTGATGTCCATCCGACGCGCCACACCTATAGGGACAGGAGGAACCGGCACGCCTCCGGCGCTCAGCATCCAGCCGACGGGGACACAGTAGCCCGGCGGGCAGGGGTAGTTCGAGGCGCAAAGCGCCTCCACCTCCCTGGGAGTTAGTGCTACGGTGGAAGTCATGGGAAAGAGTGATGAGGTTTCAGATATGAGTCTAGAGATGTGCAATGACAATGGAGGCCAACCCTACATATATATAGTGAGAAATGACAGGAAGATAACTGGAGGGAAGAACTGGCGGGAAGAACCGGCGGGAAAAACTAGCGGGAAGAAATGGCGGGAAGAAACGGCGGGAAGAACTGGCGGGAAGAAACGGCGGGAAGAACTGGCGGGAACCGTTTTGAATTATCTGAATTTCTAACTATGGTCGAACCGGTGTGCATGAAGGTAGGGGACGAGCATCGTTAGAACTTGCATTGGATCTCTGAAGAAACCACATATTGCGAGTCTAAAAATGATTTTTTTCAAAAAATCACGGGCGATAGATGATGTACCTGTAGTACAAACCGGTCCCACTTCCTCCCGATTCGGCAGATATTTGTCCTTTTTACCCGGGATGGACGAAAAGTTTTGAGATCTCCCGGTTGGGAGATAGTCCATGTAAGGTGGTCTAGTATTTTAGGAAAATGGGACGATAGCATTCTAAAACGGCATTTTGGTGGTTACTTCACAAAACGACCCGTTTTTTGCGCTCGGAAAATGGAAAAGGGCTTTTCCGTGCGACAAAAAGGAAAACTTCCTCCTGCAACATTGTTCTCCATACCAATGTCCACACACATGCATAATATGGGCACAACATCACAAACTATGACGTGATTCAGCACATAACATCGGTCATTTGGACCGAAAGCCATGAAACCTCGAACATGATCGTTAGAACTTGCATTGGATCTCTATAGTACAAACCGGACCCACTTCCTGCCGATTCGGTAGACATTTGTCATTTTTATCCGGGATGGACGATTTCGGCAGGCTGGGCCAGGCAGCACTAATGATAGGGGTGAGTGTCGACATTATGTCGTGCGGCGTGTACCTTGTCCCGGATGGTGTCACCAACCGGGACTAAAGATCAACCTGTAGTCCCAGTTGGAGACACCAACCGGGACAAAACACGAGTCAGCACTAATGATAGGGGTGAGTGTCGACATTATTTCGTAAGTGTCGACACTATGCCGAGCTGCTTGTACTATAAATAGGCATCCTTGTGAGTCCAGTCCTCTAGCCATTTTGAGGCATCTCCATGATGGTTTTCGAGAGCAGGGACACCACTACGGCCAGTTTTAGGGAGATGCCGACGGAGCCCAGTCCTCCGGCATCTCCGAGAAACTGGTCATAGAGGCACTGCCTAATATGTGAAATTAGTTAGCTCTGAGGCGTATTGATCTAGTTAGAGAAGTTACAAGCTGCAAGATGGTTTTCGAGAGCAGGGACACCACTGCGGCCAGTTTCAGGGAGATGCCGACGGAGCCCAGTCCTCCGGCATCTCCGAGAAACTGGTCATAGAGGCACTCCCTAATATGTGAAATTAGTTAGCTCCGAGGCGTATTGACCTAGTTAGAGAAGTTACAAGCTGCAAGATGGTTTTCGAGAGCAGGGACACCACTACGACCAGTTTCAGGGAGATGCCGCCGGATCCCAGTCCTCCGGCATCTCCAAGAAACTGGTCATAGAGGCACTCCCTAATATGTGACTGCGCGCGTTTGGAGATCAGATCTTAATGGTAAGTACGAATCGGGACAACTTATTCATAGTCCCGGTCCAGCCACAAAACGGGACTAACACTCAAGACATTTATTAATATATCAAACTGAGACTACAAAACTGGGACTAAAGGCCACAACCCGCGAAAGATATCCTTCAGTCAAGCCACAAACCGCGAAAGACATGAACTAGAGTTACATAATATGAGCATGAACTTCTTGGCATATGTCCTTCCTTATGATCGCTTCAGACGTAACCATGGAGCATCTTCTTTACTTAACGGAATGCTTGGGTCAGTTTTCACTGTGAAGGGTGGAATTTCATCAAACTTATTATAATCTTCTGACATGTTTGTCTTGTCCTCGATTCCCACGATGTTTCTTTTCCCTGAAAGAACTATGTGACGCTTTGGCTCATCATATGATGTATTCGTTTGCATATTTTTTCTTTTTTGGTCTGGAGGACATGTCCTTCACATAGAAAACCTGAGACACATCATTGGCTAGGACGAATGGTTCATCTCTATAACCAAGATTGTTGAGATCCACTGTTGTCATTCCGCACAAATGGTCTATCTTTACCCCTTCCCCATTCAGGTTGACCCATTTGCAGCGAAACAAAGGGACCTTAAAAGAGACTCCATAGTCTAGTTCCCATATCTCCTCTATGTAACCATAATATGTGTCCTTTTCTCCATTCTAGTCTATTACATCAAAGCGGACACCACTATTTTGGTTGGTGCTCTTTTTATCTTGGGCGATCGTGTAGAATGTATTCCCATTTATTTCGTACCCTTGGAAATTCAATACAGTAGAAGATGGTGACGCGGCCAACAAGTATAGCTGATCTCCAATAGTGGTGTCATTCAAGAGATGTGTCCACATCCAACCACCAAAAGACTTCATGTGTTCATCTGTAATCCATGATTCAGGCTTCCCCGGGTTTTTGGAGCGTACAATATTCTTGTGTTCCTCGATATACGGAGCTGCCAAGGTGGAATTATGTAGAACTGTGTAGTGTGCTTTAGTGAAAGAATCACCGTCCCTACATATCATTGCTTTCTTTCCCAGCGTGCCTTTTCCACTTAGTCTTCCCGCATGTCGCGAGTCAGAAACACCAATCGGCTTAAGGTCAGGAATAAAGTCAACACAAAACTCAATGACCTCCTCTGTTCCATATCCCTTGGAGATGCTTCCTTCTGGTCTAGCACGGTTATGAACATATTTCTTTAAGACTCCCATGAACCTCTCAAAGGGGAACATATTGTGCAGAAATACCGGACCGGGAATGGCAATCTCTTCCACTAGGTGAACCAGGAGATGCGTCATAATATTGAAGAAGGATGGTAGGAACACCAATTCAAAACTAACAAGACATTGTACCACATCCTTCTATAACCTTGGCAGAATATCTGGATTGATTACCTTATGAGATATTGCATTGAGGAATGCACACAGCTTCACAATGGGTACTCGAACATTTCCGGTAGAAGCTCCCTCAATGCAATCGGAAGCAACTGCGTCATAATCACGTGACAGTCATGAGACTTCAGGTTTTGGAACTTTTTATCTGCCATATTTATTATCCCCTTTATATTAGATGAGAAGCCCGATGACACCTTGATACTGTAAAGGACTTCAAAAAATATTTCCTTCTCTGCTTTGGTAAGAGCATAGCTGGCACGACTTAAGTGACGCCCTTTATCCGTCTTGTTATGTGTATGCATGTTCTTTGGGTCTTTCATAATTTGTTGGTCCTCCCGTGCTTCTGGTGTATCTTTTGTCTTCCCATACACGCCTAGTAATCCTAGCAGGTTCACGCAAAGATTCTTCGTCACGTGCATCACGTCGATTGAAGAGCGGACACGCGGGACTTTCCAATATGGCAGCTCCCAAAATATAGATTTCTTCTTCCACATGGGTGCGTGTCCTGTAGCGACGTCGTTCGGAACTGAATGACCGCCGGGACCCTTTCCAAAGATTACTTCTATGTCCTTGACCATACCAAATACATCATCACCAGCAGGGAGTTCAGGCTTCTTCCGGTGATCTGCCTCATCTTTGAAATGCTTGCCTTTCTTTCTTACGGGATGATTGGTCGGAAGAAATCGTCGATTCGCCAGGTACACAACCTTCTTGCATTTATGCAAATATGTACCTTCAGTCTTATCTAAACAGTGTGTGCATGCCTTATATCCCTTGTTTGTCTGTCCTGAAAGGTTACTAAGAGCAGGCCAATCATTGATGGTTACGAATAACAACCCTCGTAGATCAAATGGCTCCTGTTTGTTCTCATCCCACGCACGTACACCTGGTTTGCCCCACAACTGTAAGAGTTCTTCAACTAATGTCCTAAGGTACACATCGATGTCGTTGCCCGGTTGCTTCGGGCCTTGGATGAGCACTGGCATCATAATGAACTTACGCTTCATGCACAACCAAGGAGGCAGGTTGTAGATACATAGAGTCACGGGCCAGGTGTTGTGACTGCAGCTCTGCTCCCCAAAAGGATTCATGCCATCCGTACTTATACCAAACCATAAGTTCCTTGCGTCACCTGCAAAGTCTGGGAAGTCTCTTTTGATTTTTCTCCACTGTGACCCATCAGCAGGGTGTCTCAACTTCCCGTCTTTCTTACGGTCTTCTTTGTGCCATCGCAACAACCTGGCATGCTCTTTGTTTCTGAACATGCGTTTCAACCTTGGTATTATAGCAGCATACCACATAACCTTAGCAGGAACCCTCTTCCGGAGGGGCTCTCCCTCAACATCACCAGAGTCATCTCGTCTGATCTTATACCGCAACGCATTGCATACCGGGCATTTATCTAAATTCTCATACTCCTTACCGCGGTAGAGGATGAAGTCATTAATGCATGCATGTATCTTTTGCACATCTAATCCCAGAGGACAGAGAGTCTTCTTTGCTTTGTAGGTACTCTCGGGAAGTTCGTTATGTTTTGGAAACTTTAGCTTCATTATTTTCAGCATCTTTTCAAATGAGGAGTCAGTTAGACCACACTCTGCCTTCCATCGCAACAATTCCAGTGTGGTACCGAGCTTTGTGCTGCCATCTTCACAATTTGGGTACAACAATTTCTTGTGATCTTCTAACATGCCCTCTAACTTCAACTTCTTATTTTCTGTTTCACAGTCTCGCTTTGCATCAGAAATGACCCTACCAAGTTCATCAGCCGGCTCATCTGATGCCCGTTCTTCACCTCTTTCCTCTCCATTGTCTTCCATTGCAGTATCACTGTATTCAGGAAACATATGATGATAGTTGTTATCATCATCTTCTTCTTCACCATCTTCCATCATAACCCCTCTTTCCCCGTGCTTGGTCCAGCAATTATAGTTGGGCATGAAACCTTTCATAATCAGGTGGCCGCGAATGATTTTCGAGGAAGAGTACTCTTTGTTGTTCCGACATTGAACACATGGACAACGTATAAAACCATTCTCTTTGTTTGCCGTAGCCACATCGATAAATTTATCCACGCCTTTCATATACCCGGCTACGCGCCGGTCACCGTACATCCATTCTTGACCGTTCATCTGTATCATATAAGTAAGTTTATCAAAAAACAGGACATCATAAATAGTGAAATGACCAATTTACATCGACACATGCATTGTATCAATGACAGAGAAAATATAAGATTGCTAACCTCGATCGAGGGAAATAAAGAGGAGAAAGCTCAAGTGCGTCTCGGACACCTTCTATATTTTTGTTCTATGAGAAATTGAACGGGATTATTCACTCAAACATTTCATCAAACACCTTCAATGCATGCATAGGAGAGAAAAAACTAGCACACCCCTCACACCTTCCACCAAGAGAAAAAATAGAGTGGAGGCAGAGAGGGCTGCGGTGTTGCATTTATAGAGGGAGGGAGCATACGTACCGGTTGGAGCCACCAACCGGGACTAAAGGTGTGTGCCACGCCACGTGGTTGTGGCCAAACCTTTAGTCCCGGTTGGTGGCTCCAACCGGGATGTATGCCCCCTTACCAACCGGGACGCATGCCTCCTAGCCCCGTGCCCGCTCGAACCGGGACGCGGGCCAGCATTAGTCCCGGTTGGTGGCGCAACCGGGACTAATGCTCTGAGGGGGCGCGAACGGATGGCCTGTTTTCTACTAGTGAATGTGCGTGATCATCATTTATCGTACATTTTTTGCGTCCAGAACCATGTGCTTCGATGAAATCGACCCTCGTCCACTTGGCTCCCTCCTACTTTGAATAAATCAATGTGTTTATTGTTCCTGCAAAATAATAGAGGGCCATACATTTTTTACCCATTTCCCACTTAGATCCTGCCTTTATATTGAAATAATCCTTCAAACAAGATCGATGTTGAATATGATTCTGAAACAAAAAATTAGGTTTAAAAGGTCGACTAAAACATTGATGAAATTTTTTGAAACCAAAAAGTAGGTCGACTGAAACATTGATGAAACTTTTTAAAATCAATTGCATCATTAATGCAAGCTTCATAAGATATGAGTGATTTTTCTTGTGGCTTCATAAAAGTATCGTACATTGTTTAGTGGATTCATAGTGGTAAGTTTCACTCGAATTATTAATGTATGATTCATGGGGGCTTGAGTGGGTTTTGGATAGGGTTACACTATTTCATATAGATTTTGTGCTATGTAGTTTCAGTGGAGAGTTTTATATGGGTTCTAATTTCACTCGGGTTTATGTCAAATATCCCTAAAATTTTAAAAATAAAAGAAAGCTCAATGAGACCTGATGAAGCATCAACTAAAAGTTATGCAACGGAGGTGGTGTGATCCAGACCAAACATTGTCAGTATGGTTTCTATATCTTGGTTTTCATGTGTCCTTTGTAAAGCGGATTCCAGGAGTAGAGATTTCGTGCACGTGGGCAACAATGATCCCAGTATTTTTTTAAAAAAAAAAATCATATTTATGAGTTCTAAAAATAAATCATGATATGGTCAAAGATGTATACCACAAACTTGCAAAATCTTAATTAGAAATAATGTGTATTTTGAGCTACAAAAAATGATAAAATTACAGATCTGAGCATATCGTGATTTCAAATAAAATCAATAAAACTTTGTCATTTTTGTATAGCTTGGAATACAAAATGTTTTGAATTGAGATTATACACGTTTGTTTGATACATCATTGGCTACTTTTAGAATTTTAATTCGAGTTTTTTAAACTTATAAAAACAGTTTTAATTTTTTTAATATGAGGATTGGAGCTTGGAAGTCAAAAGGACTTTCCTGTATTCCTTGCAACCTGATCGGCCACTCCAAAAAAAATGCATGCGCTCGCAAATTAGTACAATTACTGATTTATTTTTTAAGAAAAAACAGAAAATGGATTATTTTTTTGTTGGTTTAAGGTAGCTTATCACGTGTACCACTCGATAAGACAAAGTGGGTCTTGAAGCCAAAATTCTTTACCGATGGCCTTCCTTTAGAAAATCCGAGTCTAAAGAAGAGCATGGGCGTTGGCTGGAGCGAGGAACCTTGCGACAAGTTATGGTGCGAGTAACGTACCCCGTTTTCATCCACTTGGCCATTAGTATGTTTGCTCCTGCTGCCATATCAGTATGAAAGAAAAACATTTTGCCTCTATTAATAACAAAATAGAAAGAGCTGGAGGTGGGACATCCGATCTTGATTACTAAATTTATAATCAGACACACGGAAGTTACTAAAATGTGCAAAATATCACAAATATACGCAACGTGGAATTATTCAAACACATGTACTCCTCCATTTTGTGTTGAATGTACAACCAGGTATGCTTTTGAAAACCGTGGCAGTATAGTTGAATTCCCAACCTAGCCGCCAGGAACCTCTCATGCGACTAGACAGACACTTCTCCCCCGATCTTCACCAGTGAGGCTGCTGGTCCTCTCTCCCTCTGCTTGCCGCTCCGGCGGCAGGAGGGAAGGGGGATCTCGTTCCTCCGTTCTGGCTTGGTAGTTAGGGTTGGGGCAAGTTTTCCATGGCACATCGTTTGGGTGGTGGGAGCGTCGTCCGGGTAAATAAACCTCCCTCATCTCCACTTCCACACCGGCGGTGTCCTTCATGGCGGCGTCTCGAAGGTGATGACATTGTGTGCTTGCTGATCTTTTAGATCGACAGCGGTAGATTTTGTGTATGGTGTCGGCGAGGCGGAAGCGGTGACTCCATCATATGTGTTTGTCCTCCTGCTTTGTCCTCGTTGTTGTGGCGCTGTCTCTGGCGTCATGGTGGAGCAGGGAGGGTTTGTTCAGGAGTTGTCTGTTGGAATTATGCCCTAGAGGCAATAATAAAGATATTATTATAATTCTTGTTCATGATAAAGTTTATATTCCATGCTAGAATTGTATTAAACGGAAACTTTAATACTTGTGTGGTTTATGAACAACACCGTGTCCCCAGTATGCCTCTATAGGACTAGCTCATTGATTAATGATGGTTAAGGTTTCCTAACCATGGACATGAGTTGTCGATTAATAATGAGATCATATCATTGGGAGAATGATATGATGGACAGACCCAAACTAAGCGAAGCAATTAGATCGTGTCATTGTGTTCATCTTTGCGAAGCTTTTCTTATGTCAAATATTGTATTCCTTAGACCACGAGATAATACAACTCCCTGGTATCGGAAGAAAGCTTTGAGGTCATCAAACGTCATCCTATGAGAGGGGTGATCATAAAGGTGTCTCTCAGGTGATCGGAAAGTACCTGTTGGGTTGTATGTATCGAGATGGGATTTGTCCCTCCCAAGTCGGAGAGATATACTTCGGGCCCACTCGGTAATCGATGTCAACACCGCTTGCAAGCATGTGATTAAGGAGTTACTCACAAAGTGATATCGGATTACGGAACGAGTAAAGTACTTGCTGTGAACGAGATTGAACTAGGTATGACGGTACCAACGATCATATCTCGGGCAAGTAAAATATCGCGAGACGAAGGGAATATATTGGGATTGATTGAATCCTGGCATCGTGGTTCATCCGATATGATCATCGATGAATGTGTGGGAGTCAATATGGGTTTCCAGACCCCGCTGTTGATTATTGATATAAGATCATGTCTGCATGTTCTCGAACCCGAAGGGTCACACACTTAACGTGTCTCGGCTAGGATAGATTGGATAATTGGTTTATGAGTTTTTGTTCGGAGTCTCGGATGGGATCCGGGACATCACGAGAGGTTCCGGAATGGTCCGGAGAATAAGATTCATATAAGGCAATGCAGTTTTTGGAGTTCGGAATTGTTTCGGGTTAATCGGTATTATACCGGAAGCTTCTAGAACCTTCCGAAGGGGGACCAACGTGGACCCACCTGCCGGGAGGGGCATGGGCCTATGAGGGAGTGCCCTGGCCGCATTGGGCCAGGGGCACAACCCTAGGGGAGCTTCTAGAAGGGGGGAAACTTGCCCCCCACTCCTCCCTCCTTGGCCGCCGGCCCTAGGGCTTGGGGGAGGGGCAAGGGCTGGCCGCCCACCCCTCTATATAAAGAGGGCTAGGGGCACACCCCCTCCTACACCTCCTCCTCAAGCCCTAGCCGCCCTGCTGCCCTCCTCTCTCTCTCCCTCCCGACTGCACGTAGGCGAAGCCCTGCTGCAGAAACTCTCCATCACTTGCACCGCGCTGTCGCGTTGTAGATTCAATCCGTCTCTCCACCATACTTGCTGGACCGAGGAAGGAGGAGACGTCGAGGTGCCGCACGTGTGCATCTCTCGGAGGCATCGCCACTTGCGGTGTTAGATCGGATCGGATCGCGAGGAGGAGAAGCGAGTACGACTACATCACCCACGTTCCGACGAACGTTCCGCTGTGCGAATCTTCAAGGGTATGAAGATCTCATCTATTCCCTCTCGTTGTTTGCATATCCTAGATTAGATCTTGGCTTTCCCGTTCGCATCCGTAGAAAATTCTTATTTACTATGCAGCGAAACCCATCATTGTCCGGCAGCTGCGACCTGTGGTCGTGGCGACGCTGGCGTGCGGTTGAAGATGACGACTCTGGATCTTGGAAGATGGTACATGGATGACGGATCTGGCGTGATCTCTCGACCATGTCGACGGGAGGCGATGGATCTAGGGGCGTGATGGCATGGGAAATATCACCGTTCGACATGCCACAACGATATGTGCCTTGTCGTGCGCGGCATGCTTAGTCTTTGACTCAAAACGTCTTGATGTCGATGGTGCTTCCTCGGTTCTGGCAACGATGGAGGCCTTTCTCTTCTTCTATTGACGGACGTCTCAGCGGTGCTCGTGGTTGGCATTGGCCGTTTGTGTCGGTATGTGTACGATTCTCCCTGCATAGTTTCAAAGGTAGTTGTCTTCACACGGTGTCTTTGGTAGTTTCCGTGAGGAGCTTTTGTAATCTCTATTTGCAATGATGAAATACACGGTTACATAAAAAAAAGGTATGATTTTGAAGACATGACTAGGGCACCTTGCTAGTCTGTTTTTAGCATCTTCTTCGGAATGTTGAGGCAACGGCTACATCTTGAAGTCATAATAAGGGCTTCCCGCTCTATCCTCGCTTTGGTAATGCATCTAGTGCCGACGAAGGGCGGATGGAGTAGTTTGTCCGATGGGTCTCCTATGATTCTATTCGTTTTCGTCTTTGTTGGCTTGTTTTGAGGCCAGTCTCTTCCGATCTACGGTTGTCATCATTGCCGATGATTGGTGCTCTGTTGCGCTGGTCCTTTGTGACCTTAGCATAACGACTTCTCATCTTTCTACTGCAACAAGCTCTACTACGACAAGTTTTGTCTGACTCCGGTGTTGGAGATACGAGGACATGAGCACGCATTCGGCTCGCGCTAGTGTTTATAGTCGTCGCTAGGTAATCCAGTGATCTATTTGTAGTTTTTATTACTTTTGGCCATCTTTGTATATGTTGTTGACGGTGATTAATAGATTGGTGAAATTTCAAAAAAAAAAGACACATACACAAAAAAAAGTTATAAAAGGTGCATGCAAAAATAAGTCACAAGCATACACATTGTGGGAAAGAAAAATGTAATAGTACATGTAGTACATTTTGCGTTGAATGTACAAGCAGGTATGATTTTGAACCCCCCAACTTGCGCACCCTGAGTAGCCAGAGGTGGTGGTTTTCAATTTGTTGTTTCTCACAGCCGATAGATAGTCGTATCGGTTGAACACGTCCGATATAAAGCAGTACGATTGACCGTGCGCAGGGAGGGCGACAACACAAGAGGGCACGGCTCATCATCATGCATGGATCCCCAAACGCGCACGTGTTTGAACAGCTCCGTGCACCCCCGAATGCGCGTACGTACGTAGCTGCTCCGTTCGCACGACATTTTTTCAAAGCCCACCTGACCCGATCAGAAAGGCCATGCTGCCTAGCTTCCCTCTCCTCCTAACACTGCTTAACGTGCGTTACACATGTGGCCGCTGCCCGCTGGGTCACACCACCTAGCTATAGCTAATTAACCTCTCCATCCACGCTGCTGCTGCCACTGCCGTAGTCCGTAGCGGCTAGCTAGCCAAGAGGAGGGAGCGTGAGCCATATTTAGGCCGCCGCGTAGGTTTTGATTGGGAAAAAAAGGCCGAGTACGTGCTCCCAGCCTCCGACTAGGACTGCTACCGCGCGCTACACGCCGATCAGAGAAAAGCGAAGCGAATTCTAGAAAGATGTGTAATAAATAGCTGATGAGAGCAACGCCCATAGTTCCGTTCCACACCATACTCCATCCATCCACAGGCTAGCTAGCTTGCGGCGAGCGAGAGACTGACTGCTACCTGCTGCTGCCGCCTTGCACTAGCACTGCGTCTCTTCGCCTCTTGCGGTGCCCGTCTTTGACTATACGTACGGCGGCGAGGATAGTAGGGCTGGCAGACTGGTGGCCGGCCGGCGCGGCGGCCGGGGAGATGGGGAGCATGGACGGGCACTCGCTGCAGGGCGGCTACGCCCACGTCGGCGCGGGCCCCGCCGGCAGCAACAACGACGAGGACGACGCGTCGCCGCCGCCCTCGGCCGGAGGCGGGGGCGGCTCCTCGGGGGGGTCGGGACGCCGCCCGCGCGGCAGGCCGCCGGGGTCCAAGAACAAGCCCAAGCCGCCCGTCGTGGTGACGCGGGAGAGCCCCAACGCGATGCGCTCCCACGTGCTGGAGATCGCCAGCGGGGCCGACATCGTCGAGGCCATCGCGGCCTTCTCCCGCCGCAGGCAGCGCGGGGTCTCCGTGCTCAGCGGCAGCGGCGCCGTCACCAACGTCACGCTGCGGCAGCCCGCGGGGACCGGGGCGGCCGCCGTCGCCCTCAGGGGCCGGTTCGAGATACTCTCCCTCTCCGGCGCCTTCCTCCCTGCCCCGGCCCCGCCGGGCGCCACGGGCCTCGCCGTGTACCTCGCCGGCGGGCAGGGGCAGGTGGTGGGCGGGAGCGTCATGGGGGAGCTGATCGCGTCCGGCCCCGTCATGGTGATCGCGGCCACCTTCGGGAACGCCACCTACGAGAGGCTGCCGCTGGACCAGGACGCCGAGGAGGGCGCCGTGCTGTCAGGGTCCGAGGGAGCCGCCGCGCAGCTGGAGCAGCAGGGCAGCGGAGGCGCCGCCGTGCCACCACCGATGTACGCCGCCGTGCCGCAGACACCGCCGCCGCACGACATGTTCGGCCAGTGGGGGCAGGCTGCCGTGGCGCGCCCGCCGCCCACCTCCTTCTAGAACTGCACCGGCGAATCGCGCGCGTCATTATTCCTCTACCTAGCTAGTAGTTTTTAGCTTTCTGCTTTCCCCCTTCTACTTGTTTGCCTAGCTTTGATTTTCTTGTTAATTAATGTGCTATGTCATGCATGACTACTTGCAGTAGTATGATCTTTTTCGTTTTTGTTCCTCTTTCATGTTTGGAGCTTGGGAATGTACAATTCCTACACGTATCAAGAACCCCAACGAACAATTGTTGCTCGCTCGTCAATTAGCTTCTTCATTTATTTTTGCAATGATCATTTGGCTTTCGTATAATGTCCAATTATTAACTACTCCTAGGTACTAGAATATACAATCCAGTTTCATACTGTAAGAAACAATGATCCTTCTCGAGATTCGAGTTTTTGTACGGCCATGCATGCTTTGTATGGTTGTATGCTTGGTTTGGGGTAAGCTTTGGTTCTTCTTTTATTTTTTGAAGAAAAGCCGGCCACTCTTCCATTCACATAGATAGAGGTAAAAAGAGGTCCACAAATATTTAGTTAATACAAAGAATGGAAGAAAAAACAAAGCCATTAGGCTCTCCAAGATCTGGTAAATAGGCATTTTCTACTTTGGCTTTTTCAAGAAAATCGGCCGATTTCTTCCTTTCCATCCCCTTTCTTCCAACTTCCCCCTCCGCGGTGCACATGGTTTAGGTATGCATCCAGTGAGATTTCTGCAGCGGTTCTTTGAACAATGCATAAGGAGGGATCGCATGGAGAATTCAATGTGTTCGATTTGAAGCGGGGGGAGATGGTCGATTTGGAACTGTTCCACGGGCACACAACCTTACAAAAACTCGGGTTCATAAAAAAACATAACAAAACTTCCAAAATGAAAGAACGGTCGGCAGCAAAGGTGAAACGGTTCTATCGAGACAGGATGCTCCACGTTCTTGGTGACTCTCTTTGATTCCTCAGCTCAGTTCATCTGTTTACATTATATTCGTTCAAAATGTTCTGAATAAATTTTAGAAGTTCTGGAGCAATGTTTTACAACAACAAAAAACTTATTATTGTACTTTGGCTGAATTTCAGTTAATTTATTAGTCCGTGCAACTTTTTAGACTTCTTTTCCCATATATTTTCTCTCTATTGGTGCCGTTTATGTACAACTGCGATATTTTATGCCTTAGTTGATTCTAAAAACACAACTTGTCCAGACTGGTGCCACTATTTAGTTTGAATTCTCGGTCAATTGAGAATCAACAAAACCATTAGCTAAATACTATGAAGCTCGAATGTAATCCTTACACTTTTGCTTGAGTACAGATTGCATGGCTATTACTCTAGATATACTAGTAGCAATCAGACAAAAGGTGTAGCTAGCTAATGCACACACACATCCCCCCAAAAAGGCACCACACATACATAAAAGCCTGAACAGTGGACCTGGGCCATAAACGGTACAGTACCATGATCAACGGATCGACCAGTACAACCCAATTTTGCCATATTCGGTATTTTTCCTGGAAGCAAGTACGTTTTGTGGGCATATATATATGTTGTGCGTGACGGACAGGAGCACTATAGCAGGAAAGATGGCGGGTCATCAATATTCCGCTCGTCCCTAGGGGAATCTATCTAACTTTGCATCCTTCCTTGTCTGCCTCCTCTCCAAACATGCATATTTCTGATCCGTCAAGAACAAACCCCCACTACCGCAAATGCTCACTCGTCTTTTCCCTTTTCTCCTTTTTCCCAAATCAGCTCAGGTTGGGCAGGAAAAGGCTCGGCACAGCCACAGGGGGTAGCACTGCAGGCTATCTATAGCTGGAGCTTGTCAGTGCAGATTTAAAGTAGCATGGAGACGGCGACTGTGAGCGGCCCTACCGGACCGGACCGGACCGGACGGCCACCGCCGGTCGGGTCGGGTCGGGTGAGCCGAAAGAAATGATAGGCGCGTGTACATGGTGACATGGTGTGGCAACGAAAGAAATGATAGGCGCGTGTACATGTTCGAATGTCCATCTTTGGATGCCTCGGGCCATCTTTTCACTCTCACTTCGGGACGCTGTGGAGGCGAACCTTGGTGTCAAAACGTATTCGGTCACCCATTCACCCTGCTGTGGTTGTGCGGTGATTTCTGCAGGAATGGGATCGGTTTATCCCAATCCTTGCTCCACTCTCTCGCTAGAGAGGAGGACGTGATGGGTTGTGCATTTATGCTCATCCGAGCTGGCGATGCCTGTGTCGCCGCTGAGAAGCAAGCAGCAGCGAGCGGTGGGTGAGCAGCGGCGCTTTGGAATGCAAGGGTTTCACATCGGAGTTGACGTTCTTCTGCACGGCAACGTGGATCGTGCTGCTTAATTTGCCTTTTTTTGCCTTGGCCCGTTAAGGGAAGCAATCAATCAGCTTCGTTTTCACCCTACCTCGCGTCGGTCGGGAGGGGGATTAGGTTCCACCACATTTCCGCCGATTTGACCTCACCCACTGCTACCCTGCTACTCCTACGTAGGAGTAGGGATTCCTTTCCGACGCATCCGCTCGCCGCCCGTGCGCTCGCTCCGGCAGGATACGTACGTGTATACCCAGGATCGCAGGCTGCGCGTTTGCTTTGATCCCGGTGCGGTCCCGTGCGTGCACGCCGCCAATGATTGTTGCGGACTGGTGGCCGGGCGAGGCGAGGCGAGGCGACGGGGAGGAGCCATTCCGGCCGTTGCTTGTGCCGCCCACCTGTCGGACGGACGGCATGGGGTTGATGGGTGGACGCTGGGGCCGTGAGGCGGGTCGACGCCGCACGTGGACATGACCGTGCACAGCCCAACCTTCCCACGTGGAACCAGTAGCCGCATTCAAGCACCCGACTGTCGCGCCAAAGATAGTGTGGGGGAGACGGAGCACGGGGCCCCATGCACGCGCCGCATGCATGTACACTTTGCAGAAGTAAATGCTTCTTATGCTTACCAGCGACCATTTTTTTTTCCTCCATCAGTTCGGCCGTCCAAGACCAGGTCCTCCAAGTTTTTCGACCGGCGAACTGTTTGTTCTGACTATCATCATAGATGAAGTGTTCCAATACGACGACGATCCAAGCAGATCCTCCAAGCCATATAGGTTAGATGATGATCCGTGCCCCTGCACACGCAAACGGCTAGGATTGTGGTAGTGGCGAGGAATTTCTTGCTCGCCTCCCACCCCCCCGTCCTGCGTTTTGTCTTTGTCTTGATACCAAAGTCTGACCTGCTCTCATAATAACTTCTAAAACAAGCAAATTCAAGGCACTGCTCTGGGTCTCTACTCTAACCAACTTGCCCAAACTTGCTGCAAGGAAGACGAGGACAGCGACGCCGGATGGTCGCTCATACTCACAGGCTCAAGGTTACGTGAGCTACCGGAGCGGCAGCAAGTTGCACGACTTATGAGAAGGACCGATCAGAGCAGAGCGCACAGTGGGTTTTGAGCTTTTATTTACGACCTTTTCCAGGATCGCCCACCAACCGACGATCTAGTTCCCAGCTTTCGAATTGACAACGTGGCCACCGTCGTCGGTCTAATTTGGGTGGCAGTCGTAACAGTGCGCAGGAACAAGTTGAAGAAGAATTCGATAAAGAGTTCAGGACCTGCAAGCAACTAAATCATGTATAAAAGCAAGGACCGGCGAACTATTTGTTCTGACTATCATCAAACAAAAAACGAATGAAAAACATGTGAAGAAACATGTATAAAAGCAAGTCATGGGTGAAGACTAAATCTAAGCGTGTACTGTAAAAGCTGTTTAGCCAACCAAACTCACCGGCCGTGCTAGTCATGGTTGTTTGGACATTACACTGCCACTAAATCTCTTATTCTTTTGATGCCATTTGAACAAATAGCAAAAGAAGTGACTTGGTCGTTAACAGCAATCATATGAAGGATCCTAGATAGCGTAATGACCTCACACGGTTCTACTCGTAAGCAAAACATTGGACAAATTAAAAAGTGTGGCGATGTTGCTGTGTCAAATGAGAACTGCACCAGAAAAAGGTACAGCTTGCCACTGATGACATTACAAATGTAGTAGTGATGATGCACAATGAATGGAGATCTAGTACCAAAAAACTGGCAATATGGTCACAAATGAGAACGCATGATAGTATTGCCCATAAAAACAAGACTGAAAAGCATGAAAAAACGAAAATCTGCTATAGAAGATTCAAAAAGAATACTCAAAAACATTTTTCCAAAGCAAGCAGAACACATTATAGAACACTAACGATAGGGTAAATTCCTATCTGAGGAAATGAAAATTAATGCAAAGAAAGCAAATTCAGCATCACATAAAGTGGAGTAGGGCAAGAAATGGAAGCTCACATGCTGTCATTATAAACTACAAGGTTGCACCTGAATACTATCAACTGCCCTCAGGCTAGCACCATGCGTTATCTTTTTCACAGATAAAGCGTGACATGCCAATCTATTATTTGAACTCAAATATAACAGGTTCCTTGTAGAACCACAATATATAAAAGGACAACTCATGTTCACTGAATAGTTAAAGGTAGCTTCTCAGCATTCAGTGACATTTAGCAGAATGGCAAACAACCTAACAAGCATCAAATACTTACAAGAATTTTCATCTGCTTTACCAGAACCTAGCAAAAAAATAAGTATCATGCAAACCTCATTATAATCAGCAGCAACCAAACGAAACAGGAGCACTTTGTGAAAGTTTCACAATATCATCAAAGGAGTTACCAACTTGGATGGTGCTGAGGTGTGGGTTATATCTCTGGTACACAAAAAAGCTTGTTCGCATGGTGCTAATCTGCCAACAATCCAAACTTAAATCAACAAAATGACGCAGTTCACATTAATGAAGTGTGGTGCCACTGCTAAATAAGCATGCTACCATCACAAATCTACAGCTTTTTGTTGATATTTTTGGAACATATCAGATACCAGGTATTTGATAGGACAAAATCATCTATGAGGCGACACAATTTAGCTGATACAACATTCTCATCTAGTAAGATATAAGTAGCATGTAGTACATTATTGTCTAGGACTAATTAGCATCTTTTTAATAAATTGTCTAACAGAAATAGTTGACTAATGGTGAATTATTCAGTTGATGAAAATCTACTGGAATGGCGCAAAAGGAGCACAACATCACAAAATATAAATATTTCCTTCTCAGAGTTATGGTTCTTACAAACATGTTAAAGCAAACATTACCAGATAAAAGCAGCTAAGCCTGAAAGCAGCTGCAACAAGGAAACAGCTCAGGAATCGTCAATTACTCAGAGCAACTGCCACATAAACACACAAAACATTAAACATGTATCATATAAGCACACTTCAATAACATAAGGTATGCACTTCAAAAAATGGAAACATGCAAACGCATTGCGAGAGTCCTCAGCCTAGTGATTGACAGCCTTCTTTGATCCAAAGAGATTCAAGAGCCTTCTTCTGAAGCTCATCTTCAAGTTGGTTTTGATCAGATCCTTCCCACCCAGCCTATGAAATTCTCTTCCTAACATCAGCATCCGAGTTAGATTCAGTATCCTTCTCAACATCTGAAGACGGAATAACCACAAGCTTTGACTTCTTTGCACTAAAAGATTCAAGGGCCCTCTGTCGAAGCTCAACTTCAAGTTTGTTCGGATCAGGTTCTTCTCTGTGAGTGTATAAACCTTTCTTCTTAACATCAGCATCTGAGCCAGATTGATCCTTCTCAAGATCTGAAGGTGGAGTACCAGCATACTTCGATTTTTGTTTACTGGCATGACGGTCTGCCCTTCTGCGGTGTCGTTCTTCACGCCTATGGCGCCTTTCCTCTTTCCGCAGCCTTTTCTCTTCTCTCCTCCTCTTCTTGGACTCCTTCCCATCTGAGTCGGAATCAGACTCGGAACTATCATCATGACGCCTTTTATGCTTGTGACCCTTCTTATGCCTTTGCTTCTCAGAATGGGATCTGTGTTTCTCAGATTCTTCTGAGCCTGAACTGTGATGCTCAATGTGATTACTGTCATATGTTGTTGTTTTAGCTTTTTGAAGAGGACTTCCAACATCCGATTGGGAAGCTTCATCAACTTTACCAGAATATTTCTTTGCTAAATTAGCATAATGTGAATCTGTCTTGGCACGCTCATTGTTAATCGCGTCCCTTGCAGGGGACCGCCGTTTCACAGGAGAACCATCAGGAGAATAAAACGGCCGTTTCATTCCACTACCATCACGTGCATCATCTGATGAATCTGATGGTTCATTGTCATATTTCTTGGACATATCCTTGCTGCTGCTAGAATAGAAAGAAACTGTCAAGGGTTTTACCAAAAGAAAATACTCTCTCCATCCAGAAATAACTGACTTGAGATTATCTAGATTCAAATATATCTAGACGCATTTTAGTGTATAGATACATTCGAATCTAGACAAACCCAAGTCAGTTATTCTTGGACAGAGGGAGTATGTAAGTTGTGCTGACGAGGTGCTTCAGAAAATCATCGTTAATACTGATTATTACTAGAAGAAAGTTTTATGACTTTGGAGCATGCCTTGTCAGAATCTGCCAAATACCATGCAGGAAGAACTTTTATTGAGAAATTTATCCTGAATTATAACTAAGTACACAACACTAGTCTATGAGGTGGTGGCAGTTGTTGCACATTTGTGATTTAATATTCTATTTTTTTAAGCAACCGGCAGGAGCTCTGCCTTTTCAAATAGAAAGAAGGGAAAACCAAACGTTCAGTAGAGGTCGGGCATGTTTTGATTATAGTGTAAACATGCCAAAAAAAACACCGTCCACGACACACAAAAAGGAAAATGCTAGTCTGGCTCTGCCGGAATAGCAGGCCCGAAGGCCGTGAAAGCACGCGCACGTTGGAGCATGTCCTCCCTGGCGATCTCGGCAACCTCCACAATGGTAAGGTGTTGATTAGTGAAAATTCTTCTGTTTCTTTCCTTCCAAGCGTTCCATAGGACGTAGAGCAGTCAGCCCCTGATTCTCCTTTGCTCGTTTGTGGGGATTCTCCTTTGCTCGTTTGTGGGCCTTCCGGCAATGAGGTTATCCCACCAATCCGATATGGAGGGGAACCCAATCCCCGGTGGTCCATTCCCGGCATCATTCCAGAGTTGAGTTTGGTTCCATAATGCAGACGTGAAGGGGCAGTCTTTGCATAAGTGGCCAGCCGTCTCAGGGGCTCCGCGACAAAGTGCGCAGATGGGGTCATGCGTCCATCCCCTCGTGGCAAGATTGTCAGCCGTCAGCAGCTTGTCGTGCATGGCAAGCCAGGCGAAAAGCTTGCATTTTGGCTCGGTGTGGGCAGTCCAAATTTTCTTGGAAGTGAATTTGGGGTGGCTGCCATGAAATTGCACATGGTAGGCTGAGCTGGCATTGTAGGTTCCGTTCGCAGTCAGAGTCCAGGCAATGGCATCGGCTTGTCCAGGCACTAGTTGCGTGCTTTCCACCACGTCCCAGACCAGGAGGTATTGAGATAGTTGCGCAGGCGTGCTCAAACGGGCGATTGAACGTATCCAGTTGCCGTTGGATAGCTCTTTAGCCACACTCCGGTTCTTTCTCGTGGCAATTTCGAAGAGATCCGGGGCAAAGAGGCGAATAGGGCACTGAGGAGACCAGTTGTCGTGCCAGAAAGAAGGGTCTTTAATATTTTATATTAGAATAAGAAATAAGTAAAAGATGCAGTGAACCATAATCTAGCAAAAGAACAAAAGTGCACAAAAAATACACAATGGAGAGTATACGGAGATACCCAACCGAGCGTCATGGGGCATCATGACCTGAGCCTCGAGAACAAACTGATGGAAACTACAAGCAATCTTCAGGAAACTTGTAGAGTCCTTTTTCCTCTCTCGCCCCCGCGTCGTCCCACTCGGGCGACACGGGCGGCCGCCCAAATCTTCCCCTCCCCAGCCGCCGCCAGTGGGTGCTGCCCGGGCAAAGCCCGTGTGGCTTCCAACGCCGGCAGGACTTTACTGGTTGCGTGCTGCGGGCGTGGACGCTGCAGATCTAGCGGTTGGGCATCGGCGGCGGCTCTAGGCCAGGGGGATGGCGGATGGCAAGGCACGGGCGGCGGTGAACCTTGCGCACCTGGATGCAGGTTCGGCGCGTGGGGCTGCGGCCTTGCTTCGCGCGGTCGAGGGCGGGCCCGATCTGGGCTTCTGCGGGCCTAAGGCCTGGAGTCATCGCGGACCAGATTCTCGGTGCTGCGGTGGCTGATGGCCGGAGGGGCCATGGCTCCTGCATCGGGTGGGTGTGTATGGTGGTCGGCGACAAGGTTCCTGCTTTGTTGGTTGCGCCCTGCTGCCCACGCTTCCAGGTGGGTCCCGACGGCTGAGATGAGATGCCAGGCGAAAGCTTTGCACCGACTCCATGTCGTTGCCGATGACGGCGGTGCCATTGGGAGCCATTCCCCTTCTTGAAGGCGTCATCGTATGCGGAGTCTCCTGCCGTCGCGGGTGTCGAGAGGTCTCCGGGTGAAAACATGAGCTCCTTCAGAGCGGGCGACAGCAACAACTATGCCGCTACCTTCTTGAAGGCGTTGCCTTGGAGTCCTCTACACTCGTGGCGTGGCAAGTGTGCGAGAGCTAGGTATGGTTACCTTGTGGCCAAGGGTGGTGGACGCTACCTTGTGGCCAAGGATGGTGGACGCCGGGGCAACGGACCCGGATGATGGATGTGTGCCAAGGCGGCAGCCTCAGACGACTTTGCAGCGATGGCTTCAAGGGGTGTTGGCCTAGCAAGGCAAGGGTGGTGTGCTGGTGCTATGTGGGTAGCAAGTCCGTCGGCCCGGTCGACGCGATCGGTGGGTCGGTCTGGCTGGCATGTCGGGGCGGCGGCCCCGGATCCCATTGGCGTGACGTTTGTGGCCTGCGGGTGGTCGTCTTGTGTAGTTTGGGCTACAAGGCGTTTCACCTGTGCTGTGTTGCGGCTCGTGACCGAGCGGAGGATGTCGGAGCAACGGCTCCGGATACAGTTGTGTGTTAGGTGCGACGGTGGTCTTGTGTCGCGTGGGCGGCGAGACTCCGTTGTTTGTGCGGTTTTATTGACCCGGTTTTCCTCATAAACAGGGTCGATCTGTATGGTTGGGCCCGGTTTTCCTTATAAACTGGGTCAATGGTCGTCTTGACCTCTCCTCATACGCGATAACATAACAGTTCTGTTGTTATTAAAAAAAAAAGCAATCTTCAAGCAAGGAATAGGTAGAGAAACTTACTCCTTTTGTAATCTAGATGGGGATTTTTCTCCAGGGCTTGACTTATCAACGTCCACTTCCTTTAGTTGTAGATCAGCTGGAAAATCCTTAGATTTCATGCGTGATGAATTGGCCTTCCGTGCATTCTCTCTGAGTGTAAAAGAGAAGAAATTTATATACATCGACAGCGAGCCAGATATTTTGAAATAACACAAAGTTCATGCAAGAATGGAGTCCAACCTTGCACGACTCCCTTCTTCCTCATCGCTGTTATCTGTGCTGTCTTGACTGGGTAACTGTTTCCCAGTGTTCTTCAAAGGACTGTCAAAATATGGTGAGGAACTTGAGTACTTGACATTTCAGTTTGGACAGTGTTATGTATAAAATAAAACTGACAGAGTACAGATCAATATAAACAATTACACACCTATCACGTGTGGAGACTCTTTCTGCATTTGTACGAGACCTCAAGGAATTTGTGAGCTTATGTTGTTCAGACCCAGGTGAACGATGACCACCCATTTCTCTATCATTGCTGCCATCGACATATGATTTCCTTCCTTGGTTCCTGCGGCAATACTGGAAGTAAGACAATGACTTCCAGAATAACAATAGCAAAATATGCCTGCATTATGGTATTACCTTTGAGCCACATCCCTATCTTTGGTGGAGGGATTACCATTTGTTCCATTTTCGGTGTCTCTACTCTGACTCCTACGGGAACGATCTGGGCTCCTGCTGTATGGACTGATACTCCTGTAAGCATCGGCGCAAATATATTCAAAACAAAAGAGTATTTAATGCAGAAAGACAACATCAGGTGCAAAGAAAATCAGAGAGCAGCATACCTTCTCCGCTGGGGAGAGACTCGACGATTTGCGGAAAGTGTTCTACTAGAAATTGGGGATTTTCTCAGGCGTTTTGGTGACCTCAGTTGGGGTGAGCGATGAGGTGACGGTGACTGCCCTTTTACTGGAGACCGTGCCCTATTTCTTCTTGGAGATGGAGATCGTAGCCTGCGTCTTCCAGGTGATGGGGACCGTGGCCTACGCCTTCCTGGAGACGGGGACCAGTGTCTGTCGGCTGGCAATCTGCGCCGAGCAGGTGATCTGCGGCGTGCAGGAGATGGTGATCTCCTAGGTGGACGAGCTGGGGACCGGCGGCGATAGGGAGATGGTGATCTACGTCGCCCTGAAGGTGGAGATCTTCTCCGAATATGAAATCTCCCCCGAGGTGATGGGGATCTCGGTACTGAAGGTGATCTCCTGGCGTACGGTGACCTCCGCCTAAATACTGAAGGAGCAACTCTTGGAGAATGCCTTCGTGGAGAAACAGAACGTCTAGGTGAAACTGAACGTCGTGATGATCTTTGCCTAGAAGGGGATGGAGAACGCCTCCTCGGAGAAATAGACCGTTGCCTACCACGGGGTGACATAGATGTGCTCCTAGGTCTGCGATGTTCCCTGGAATGAAAAGTCAAATAGTACTGCAAGTGAGCAATTGTTACTGTTGAGACTGGCAGAACCTGTACTTGGCATGTCTAGTATAACTAGTAATAGAGAGGACAGCTGACAATACAAACACCATGACAAGGTAAAAAGAACTCGAGGTTAAACCACTACAGATAGTGTTGCACGAGACATCATGTTTATTCTTCACTAATTAGGTCGCTCAGTTTATCAGAAAGGTTGAATGTCACACCGGTGCATATTCTCTTATCAAGGGTTTGGGGCATCACAGGGCCTTACTGTTTAACTAATTGAAAGGTGTCAGTAAAAGGCAACTGCCTACAAAGAACTGTCCTTTGAGTAAATTAAAAAGCTAACATGGGACCAAGATAAGGATACTCAAAAGAAGATACAAATGTGAAAGAATTATGCATGAAACAGTTCAACAATTAATCACATTAGGAAGTGAGCTCAGTTAGGTTGGGAGTGGATGTACAATCCCACCACCTGGGTTCAAGTCCTCGCAGACTCAAATCACATTATCTTTCAAAAATAGTTATCAACACAAACATGACAAAACTACAAGGTTTTGGAAACACCCCTTATTAATGAGCTTGCTGGAAAGTTGTAAATACAAAGAAATACCCCTTCATCTTTACATCTATGCTTGTGTATAAGGTACAAATGGAGACTACAATTATTCCAGAGTATTACTGGTGTTGTTCAGACACAGAAATAAAAACCTTATTAAAGAGTGCAAACAAATAGCTAACTATATGAAGGAACAGAATTGAGTTTGTCAATTTGGCAATGCCCATTTGTGACGTGACATTTCTTTTCCTGGACAGCTGTTCAGGTCATCGCCAGAACATAACAATAAATAATTGGAGGAAGAGAAGAATTATTGTACAAGCTGAATAAAAGCAAAGAAAAACACACAAAGATGATAATATCATTGGGCAAGAAAATACAAGTTTGATTCATGCATGGTCTGAGAAAAAATTAATGAACTCCATCTCAAGGGCATGCATTATAGGGTTCTCCTGGTAAGAAAATAATCAAGGGGTTCTCCTGGTAAGAAAATAATCAAGGGGTCTCGAAGGTGGGATTCTATAAATATTATCCAATCTGGTGGCATGCATTAAAGAGTAGTACAAGCTAATGAAAGAAGTTAATAACTAACCGGCTCTTTGTTCTTGAGCTATGCTTCGAGTCCAATCCCTTTTCTCTCTCGGCATTGACATCAGGATTATTTAAAGCAGAGCCAAGTGAATCACCATAAGCTCTCGAATTACTGGTATCCCCGTCCTACAGTAGTTGAGGTAAAGAACGATATGAACCGATATAATCGGGGAAGCTATCTGAGTGTCATCAGAAACACAAGAGGTCACAAGATAACCATAGAACAAGTTATTCAAGGAAACTGTTCAGAAGGAATTAACTCACCATCATTTTGCGTTTATCCAGTTCTGTGTCCCTTCCATCTTTCTCTCGTTTCTTCTGGATTTCCTGGGCAATTCTAGCCTCTTCCACCTGAACAGAAGATGGATGGATTAAGAAATATCTCTTTCTGTAGTTTAAGCCCCGCATGCAACTCCATGAGTTGTAAAATACCAAGTTCACTGAACAAGACAGAAATACCAAATGCCAAAATAAAGTACAGTCGTTTTCCAGAAATCACATCGCAGAGAAATGTAATAAGTCCACAAATTTTAATTGCAGAATATTTTACCAGTAAGAATACAAAAACAAAATTTTACTGAACAATATTGACATATTTGACATTTTATTGTTCTATGTGCAATGTCCAAGAAAAAATAAGGTTGTCCACGGCTTCAACCATAATGACAGATTGCTTTCTTCTGTCAAGACAAAATAACAAAAATTACAATACTATAATGTAGGTGCCTAGCTGAATATCTCTGACGGTTGTATTCTAACTTATTAATTACTCCATGTGTTACAAAGTACAAGGCAATTTTTGTTAGTTGGATGAATCAGCAAGTCATAAAACCAAGAGAATGGGGGGAAATGACATTGCTATACATGGCATCAA
Organism: Avena atlantica; assembly: GCA_910589765.1. Taxonomy (NCBI): domain Eukaryota; kingdom Viridiplantae; phylum Streptophyta; class Magnoliopsida; order Poales; family Poaceae; genus Avena; species Avena atlantica. The sequence goes on from OU342737.1 coordinate 72,056,943, forward strand.
TGTGTTGGAAATAAGAGAGTGAAAAATTAGTGAGGATGTTTATCCATAACTGTGTACAAAGGGAGCATAAATGAGGGCAAAAGAGAGAAAATGATGTCAGATTTGGATGCAGGCCTTATATTGTTAAGGCATAGAAGTAATCCTTGAACATGGAGGGTTAGCCAGCAGGCCGGACATACTGAGGACTGAAAATGTACACATACCATAAGAGGAATCCAGACTTTGCACATACATGGGAGCAAGGAAGCACACATACATGTCGAGGCAGGAATTAGGTAGTGTCTAAAAAATCCAGGATTTGGGTACAGACATTAACCTCCGCAATAAAAAGTGGAGACACTAGGAAATGGGTTATTTCTAATTAAGATTTGAGAGTCCTCAGTTTAGGAGCTTAATCCATATAAAAAAGAAATGTTTTAGTTTGTCAATACTTGAATTCGATTCAAGTCAAACTTGTGGAACCAGTCAGTTGTCCTATATAGAACAAATGTGTAATGTTTCAATCAAGCAATAGAATAATCACAAGTTCTATAAGCCTTAGAACCTACCTTCCACGTCAAGGATGAGCTCTGTCACCTGTCGTTGAAGGTCGGTGCCCTATCCCCGGTTTTCCAACACGCACACTACTAACTAATCTGTTGTGAACAAAGGTTCATAACACTATACGCTTTATATTTTCAAAGGATTACTGATAACATATCTAACATACATCACAGGAATATAGTTATAATACAGTTGAACAAAAGGAGGTGACTCAAATGCAAGGAATTTCAATGTGATCGAATCTAGCTTCCTCTCAGTCGACACAGATGTTAGTTAACATCGTAGTCGATTGAATTATTCGAGTCAAAAAGACAGTTGAGTCCTTGGGTTACCAATTCATTGACTACTAGGCTAGTCATATGACTAATTGATGTTTCCTGATGGAAGCAAAGTACGATAAGGCAAGCAAATCTAGTTGAATTTCTTATGTGTGAATTCTAGCTTATGAGTTAACTGAAAACAACATGCCCGAAGTATGCCCTATAAATATAGTGGTAATACAGTGATGTGTTTAATGCAAACCTTTCTCTGCTGAATCTCAGCCTCCTTTGCATCCAAAAATTGCTGGGGAACACCACTGGCATTCTGCTGAGCACTGAGGAGGAGGCTCCAGAGCTCCCTCATGAACTTCACTGTGTTCTTCTCCATGAACCCTGTCAACTGGATCTGTATGTGCTTCCCGTCCACCTCCTTGTAAAACAAACAAAAAAAGCAACGAAAACCATAAACCTCGTGAGCTCATACTATATCAGGTCACAAAGCAATTAACTGAAACATTACATAGGCAGAATTAATAGCACTTAGTTCAGGTTAGCTAACCCAACAGAATTATATCCAAGTAACAAATAACCCGACGAAATGGCCAGAAACAAATCTAACCTACGAATGATCTACTGTTATAGATACAACCCAGACAATGTTTTGCCAATTCATGACAAGTAGATGAGCTAATCCGGTTGGAATATTGGAAATGAGAAACTGATGTCGTTTAGGCGTTTAGCTCCACAAGATGGCGACGAGTACCTGCCTTACACTATCCAAACAAACACATGCAAGATTCTGAACTTAATTCCTGAGTTACACATTCAGTTTAAACTCCAGAATAACACATGTATGATTTCAGTTTTAATTTCTGAGCTAAATCATGACATAGTTTGGTTTGTAGGGTAAAATCTTGGAGCTGATTGGGCCAGCTCTAATGTATCTATCCCAGGATGATTTATATTAACTGAGTACACAGTTTGGATTTTACTGGGTGCACACAATTCAATGAGGGCACAAGAAATATCTCTTATAAAATATCACCTTGACGTCGAGCAGGCCGTAGATGAAGTTGATAAGCACTTCATCCTCGAACCCAAGAAGCTCAGTGACCCTTGTCGCAATCCACGGCTTCATAACGTCCATCTTCACCTTTGACATGTCCACCTAAATCCAACAAAAAAATAATTATAGTTTCCGCTGAACCAACAGCAGATAGTTCCCCTCTGGACTCTCGTCGGCCAGAACCCAATGAAGGCATAGGGCACGAACGGACAAATTAACCTGGTGGTCAAGCTCGGACGCAAACTTCTGCGTCTTGAGCAGCTTGGCATGCTTGTTGGAGAAACGGGTATCCTGGTCGGCCGACGTCCCCTGCGAAACCACGGCGAATCAGCGCACCTCTCACAGATCCGACGAACCAGAAATACAAAGCGAGGTTGCCAAGCTAGATCGATACGTCGATTGGTAACCGCTTACCCGGAAGAAGCCTCCCGACATCTTCACAGACGGAACGGCCGCCGGAGCAGCCGCCGCTTGTGGAGAGGATACCGATGAAGGGTTGCTAGGGTTGGAGGCGTGCGTGGGAAGACGACGACGAGTTGCGGGTGCAGGGGGAAGAAGAGACGGCAGGAAGGGCCAAGACAAATAGCCCGATCCAAAACAGTCGCGCACGTGGGCTCAGCCCACCCGTTTGTGGGCTTTCAAGTCAATTCACTCCGAGTGCGTGTGGATCGCGATTCATCTTTGCACTCTACAACCTAAAAAAACTTTGCTCTCTTTTTACAATCAAGTGACATACTCCCTCCTACTTAAAATAGACGTCGTATATTTATCAAAAAAAATATAAATTTATTTAGTATATAAATTTATCTAAAAAAAATTAAACATGTGACGTCTATTCATCTAAATTTTGCTAAACCCGCGACATCTATTTTGAGACGAAGGGAGTACTTGAGTAGTACACATGGTACATATGAATAAGTTGTATCCAACGGTTACAAAATAAAGTCTAAAAGAACGAGTAAATCTGTGATTTTAAAACTCTTTCTTCTTTCATAACATGATCTTATACTTTTGTGAAAGCAACTAACAAAAACTAATATAGATGTCAAACCATATATGTGTAAATACCAACGAGAATTCTCGTATAATTTTAATGTGAACTGCAGTGTCAAGGCTACATGTAGCCATTAAAGTAATCACACAACATCGCCAAGAGTCCGAGGGTCAACGGCGGCAAGCGGCGCATGATAAATAGGAGAGGAAGAGGAATCGAACGGGCCTCATTGTGCTCATCGAGGGTGACGGGGCACCAGCGGCAAGGTCGGGGCGGCGGAGTGGTTCGGCCATCCGTAGGCAGCAGCTTCACGTGGTCGTCGAGGTCGTCTTCGTAGCTGACGAGGTCCTCGCCGTCCTCCTAAATCTCAAGGTGTGATCAACACGGCTCAGAGGCTCCTCCCCCGATAGTCGTGGCTCGCCGGATAACGGCTACGGGGGAGCTCGAGTCGAGCTCTACAGCTCGGGCGGAAAAGGATAAAGTGGAGGAGGTGGTGCAGCGAGATGAGGGTGGGGCTCCTTTATAGATTAAGGGAGGGACGGTGGTTTGTGAAAGTGGCGGCGTCAACGACGGAACAACCGCGAGATCTACAAGGTCGTAGGCAGGATAAGGAGAGAGGATAGGGGCGTAGAGAGGATAAGGAGGGGTGTAGAGCTTATCCTCCACTGGTGCAACGCACCTTGAATGAGAGGGGCATGAGGGGCACGGGGGGTTGACCACTGGCGGTTTCGGGAGGCCGGCGGGAGAAGGAAACGGATCTGACTATCGGGGGGCCCTTGCCACTAAGTGAGAGGGGAGAGAGGAAAACGGGAGGGTGTCGTCTTGGCGTCCAATTTTTATCGGACGACCGAGGGATAGTTGTACCCTTTCGGTGGTTAGTTGGGCCATTGGGCCGAGACGGTGCGATGTGCGACACTCGCGCGGGAGGGAGTGGCTGGGCCAGACCAGGTTGGTTCGGTCCGAGCTGATAATACATTTTCCCAACATGTTTATTGTGTTATAAACATGGTTAAAATATTATTAATATTCCAAAAATACAAATAACTAGAATAAGGTCCAAATTAGACTTACAGAGAATTCTCCAACCAAAATTCATTTTATTAAACAAGGTTGAGAAAAAAATCAAATAAGCCCTCGAAAAGTTTCAATTGCTCCATAATAATTCAACACAAATAAACAACTAATTTAATAATATGTCTATTTTACTAAATGTTACAAAATGGTAAATTTTAAGATGTTACAATAGGCCACCACAGGACAATACCAAGGATTTGTTTACCAAATGGTTTACAGCATGATGGTACTTGATATCTCATGGTCTTAAGGATAACAATATGAATCCATCTTATAGTAAATCATCTGGTGGATATGTTTCATACCCTTGTCTCTCTCAGACAATGTACTCTCATTGTTGGTGGCATACCCTATAGGTAAACCATGACTTAAAAAATATGATCATCACACAACACATGAACTAGTTCTAGAGGCTATACTAGGAACAACTTGGTGTGTTCATCTTTACTACACTTGCGTGTGATGCTTATTTTGATTCTCACAATTAAGGTTCACAACAGTTCTAGCATATTTCGATGAACTCATATATTGAACAAGAGATTATATACTAATCATTAGTATTATTGCTTCTAGAGCATTAATCCAAACAATAAAGTCTTAGTTATATAACTATAAAAAAACTCTTTGCGGGAGACAAACCGGTTATTTTTTAGATTTTTCTTTTAAGTTTTTGTTGTAGCAAGAAGGTTTTATTTTTTGTTTACTAGAGTTTCAAATAAAGTACCAAGTTTTATCCATGTTAGATGTTTAAGTTGTAATACATATGCAGAGTTGTATATTTCTATACGTTGTTGCTCACGAAACGATTTGTGTAATTTTCTTGGTATCTCTTATTGGGCTAATTTTTTTATCAGATGTACAACTTTTCATTCTCTGTATGTAAAAAAATAACAAAAAATACTGACATATATTCCTAAGTGGTCAAAAAATTACGTTTTCCAAGTTGTTTTTCTAGACGGGTTTTGTCTTTTGATGCAATAGTGGTTTTTTTTGAGTTTCTATTTAATTATTTTTAGTACTTTTAAATATTTAAATAAATGTTGGCCACTTAAGCAACCCTCTGGACATATGATATTCCAGTTTATTTGAAGTTTGGATGGTACCTTGGATATTGTCTTTATGCCACTAATTTCGTCCCACATAAAAAGATATGAGAGAAAGTTTTGTGTTGAAGTTTTTCCAGTCAATGGAGGAATAACATACCATGAGCTATCCAAGAATGGTGAAAATCATAGGTTTGTATATGCCCAAGGTTTTCCACCGGACCTATCACGCTCTTGGTTTGTACACCTCTACATTCTGTTTTTCGAGTAACATAAGATTATGGCAAAAACTTAGAGCGTATGTATCTAGTTTTAGTTTTGAATTTTTTTTATCAATTTTCCACTAAATAAAAGGCCACCAAATGTAGATGTATTTATTGTTTATAATCTAGCTACTGGAATAAAAACTAAGTTCATGAGCAAAGGTCATTAAAAAAGGTGAGAAGATGAATAGTTACATAAAAACAACTAATGACTATTCTTACACTTTGTGCGATGTTTTATTTTTGAGTTTATGATATCTTGCAAGTGTCACATGTAGTATCAGAACTCATTTACCTTGTGTATGTTTAAGTCTAAGTTCATCTTTCATGTTAGGAAATTAGTAGTGTTATGGACACTTTTGCATACTTATTCCTAGTGGTAAAAAATCCTCCTTATTGCTAGCCTTGCACGCACTAAACATGATATAGTGTTTGTACATCCATCAACCTTAAACCAAGTTATTCCAGTGTGCCCACCATATCTACCTATATGTATCTTCCAATGTTATTTCAAGTAAATTTCTCATGTGTTGTTTTATCAAAATTACAAATCATGCTACTTTGTCTATGCTTGGCCTGAATAAGTTGGTTGTGGAGTGATTCACAATCTTGACAGGACCACCTTTGTGAAATTAAATAAAGAACCAATAACCATGGGTGGTATAGAAAATTTATCAAAAGGGGCAAGAAAGAAAATAAATGTTTTATGGTGTAAGTTGTGTATGACATTTGTTCAGTTGACTTTGACATGATTTTTTGACCATTAAAATAAGACACACTTACGCGGTGGACATTTTCAGCTAAAAGTTGATCATATTATCATTGGAGTATGGATGGTCATCAAAATATACATGCAAGTGTGAGCACAGTGTGCCCACTCGTGCAAATGGGTAATCGATACTCTAAAGATTCATGTCAAACTTAACCATTCTTATGTCATGTATAACTTATAACATCTGAGACATGAAAGTGTAATTAAGCCATTAAAGATGCTTATGATAGGGGTAGTGGAACAAAACACTAATGATAAACTATGAACCAAAGCATGCCCTTAAGTAATGTTATTTGGAAGATAGATATCCTGCACATGTTTAATCTTTGCTTCCCATTTCGAAGGGACTTTCTACTTTTTTCTGACTCAAGAGGAACAATGTTTTTTGAAAAATATATCTATTCTAAGACCAAAAGTTAGGAACAATTATCAATAGATAAGCTTGCTTATGAATCATTTATATCTTGCATACAAGTTTGTTTAATTGTCCATAGTACTTGTTTAGTGACTATTACGGAAGATGCTTCTATTCTGATGCGTATTTGAAGTTTAGATGTTATTTTACTTTATATGATGACTGCTTGCTATTATTTACTTATCAATGAACCATCATCCTTTGTGTAGCAATGATTATGAATTCTATATTGACAATGAACTCCAAATATCATTTACTCCCTCCGATTTATATTACTTGTCGCGAAAATGGATGTATCTAGACACGTTTTAGTGCTAGATACATCCATTTCCGCGACAAGTAATATGGGTTGGAGGGAGTAGTTATTACCATTATGCTCCAGAATGAGCATAAGTTAAACTTGGGGATGCTGATGCATGCAAAATGCATCTATGATCTTTATAGTTTATTGTGCCATATACGATCATACTTGATTCGTATAAGTGGTTATAATCATGTTTTATAATTATTTTCGGGATTTTCCTAAAATATCCCTTTTATTTTTTTGAAAGGAAAGCGGTAGAGGAAGCCTCCACATCGAGTTTTATTTTTATAATAATAAGAATCCAAATTCATGTATGTGAAGATTTGAACCTAAGTTGTTGGATTGTACATCCACTTCACTAATCAGATGATCTAGGCACAGTTCTTAAGATCCTTTTTGTTTGTATTATAACTCTGCGAGAACTGAGCAGGAAATGTTGGAGAAGAAAAAGGAGAAGACATAAGTTTTGAAGAATGAAGTGGAAATGTTGAACTAGGTGCAGAAATCTAAAGTATAGATAATGAAAGCTAGTTAGAATAAATGGGATGAGGAAAAGGGAGGTATGAAGGAGGAAAATAAGAAGCTCGAGTACATGTTATTTGATATGCTCAATGCTAGCGAGGCTAATAGGGATAAGTTGAAGAGGATCAAATAAATAATGATGAGTGATCTATAAGTTCTATCATTTCAGTTTGTTGTAGCTATATTTAAAAAACTTTTGATGGATCGTTTCTTCTAATGAGGTGGTATATAGTACCCCCCTCGGGTTATGGAAAAATAACGGTGGTAGAATGCCACCCACTTTTGATGTAGTGGTAGGATGAAATATGGTGATACCCTTTTGCTAAGGATCATGTATGTGTTGTGAAGTTTTAATCCTATGTTATGATTTCAGTTGAGGATATGCATTCGCAAAGTAAGCTCATCATATGTGGATTTTGGTAACTATATGAAAACTCATGTGGACAGCCAAACACCTTTGATTTGCATCACCCAACCTAAAATCATTATGTGAAACCTAACAAATAAAATGGGATTGTTGTCAACCCCAAGCAGCCAAATAATATGTGGGCAACCAAATGGTAGCAAGAACATGTCTTTTAGGCTGTTTTCGGAGTCCTTGTGCAAGAGCACGAGGGCCCCATGTGTGGTCTTGGTAATTAATGACAATCTCTATAGACTAATGTTTGCATCAAGTTTCTCTTATAGTAATTGGTCATTGACATTGCTTGGAGAATGTGTTGGATTCAAGGTAGAGAAGAAATGAAGAAGAAGAAATGTTCAAGGGCTTTGGTCCTATTGGAATCATGTAGTAGAAGAAGAATAAAGAAAAGAAGATCAAGAGTGTCTTGAAGAAGCAGATGGAGTTCCTCATGTGTATCTTCAATACATCATCAATCCAAATGAAATTATAATAAATGAAGTGCAAGCTTGATACGTCGTAAACGTATCTATAATTTTTGATGCTCCATGCTTATTCTGTACCAACTATCTTATGTTTTGTCTACACTTTGAGGCATTTTTATACATTTTCTGGAACCAACCCATTGACAAGATGTTGTAGTGTCAGTTTCTTGTTTTCTGCTGTTTTTGGTTTCAGAAAAGCTAGTAAAAAAATATTCTTGGAATTGGACGAAACAAAAGCCGAAGTTCCTATTTTTCCAGACACAACACAGAGCCCGAAGGAGAGACGAAGTGGAGCCACGAGGTGGCCACACCTAGGGCTGGTGCGGGTCCACCTTAGGCCGCACCGCCCTATGGTGTGGGGCCCTCGGGCGTCCATCGACCTTTCCCTTTCGCCTATATATACGGCTCCCCGAGACGAAAACCCTACGCAGATCAGAAATCCACAAAAAGTTCCGCAGCACCGCCACCACCGAAGAGGAGATTCGGGGGGACAGAAGTCTCTGTTCCGGCACCCTGCCGGGACGAGGAATTGCCCTCGGAACCATCTCCATCAAATCCACCGCCATCTGCATCGTCGTTGTTGACTCCCATGATGAGGAGGGAGTAGTTCTCCCTCGAGGCTAAGGGCTCTACCGGTAGCTATGTGTTCATCTCTCTCTCTCTCTATGTGTGATCTTATTGAGATCATGAGCTTTGTAATCTAGTTGAATAAGTAGATATATTCTGCTACTCAAGTGCTTTAATTAATCTCCGCTTATCCCCACATGTGTGAAGTTGACAGTGTGCACACCGTGTGGCACTTAGGCTAAAGATTACATAAATACTTATCATGAGTTATATTTTGAGTTGGATGTCTCTATGAAATTGTGGTGTTTGTTGGAACCATCTAGCGCTCAAGGTGATAGTGTGGCATTACCTAGATGGGGAATGCGAACTTTAAGGAGAGCTTTTGTACCCCTACCGTGGATTAGAGTTATCCAATTGGAAAGTAGTTCAGAGTAACATAATGAAGAGAAGATATTTATATGAGAGTGTACACTAGTGAAAGTATTGTAGGGGTTCGTAGCATGGAAAACAAAAAATTCTACCGCATGAACACACAATCAAGATCTAATCTATGATCAAGCCAAGATCTATATACTAGATTGTATCAACGAGTCAATAGAGTACTAACCCTCGAAGATCCAAAGCGGTTAACGAGAGCAGATTCTCGTGGATGATGTAGTCGTACACTTCCGATCTCAAGATCGCGTAGACGATCCTTCTGGCGCTGCGTTCCGGCAGCGCTTCCGCAGTCGGTCACACATTCGGTACTCGATGAAGACCTTCCTCTCCCTTGTTCCAGCAGGCAGCGGAGGTTGTAGCACTCTCCTCGCGATTCCGGCAGCACGACGGCGTGGTACCGGAAATAGAGGGGAGATCTCGCAGGGCTTCGCCTTAAGCCGGAGCGAGTATGGTGGACTATGAGAGAGGCCTTGGCGATCTAGGGTTTAGAGGCACCAAGAAGAGAGAGCTAGGCCGGAAGCTAGGGCAAGGGGAGGGCCCCAACTCGGCGTCTAGGCAAACCCTAGGGGCGGCGGCGACTTGGTGGAGGCCGGCGGCTAGGGCTAGGGTTTAGAGGAGAGAGGTGTAGGGAAGAGGGGCACCCCTGCCCCTCCTTTTATAGGTGGGAGGGAGGCGCGGTTGGGAGGAGGGAGTCCTCCTCCAACTCCTCCTCCTTGGCCGGCGGGTGGAGGGAGTAGGACTTCCTCCCTAAGTAGGTTTCCTACTCTCCCTCCACCAAGCAAACTTGCCGTTTGACTTTTCAAATTGGCGTTTGACTTTTCAAACTAGGATTTGATTTATCCCTTTATTTTGCTCAGCGGTGACACCTAGTACATGATGCAACCATTCCAACTTGTTATGACACATTCATGTACCCTTCCCCTCCGGAGTGTCGGACCTTCTGGACCCTTCTAGAACATTCCCGATGAAAACACCGGAATCATTCCCCAACTCCGAAACAGGACTTTCCTTATATGAATCTTATTCTCTGGACCATTCTGGATCTCCTCGTGATATACCGGATCCCATCCGAGACTCCGAACGACATTCGGTCTCTTTCTCATCATTCCATAACTACTCAACAACATCGAATCCTTAAGTGTGTCTCCCTATGGTTCGTGAATTATGCGGACATGACCGAGACACTTCTCCGATCAATAACCAATAGAGGAATCTGGAAATTCATATGGCTCCCACATATTTCTACGATTACTTTGCAATCGAATGAACCACTTACATACGATACCAATTTCCCTTTGTCTCACGATAGTTTACTTATCCGAGGTTTTGATCGTCGGTATCTCTGCATACCTAGTTCAACCTTGTTACCGATAAGTACTCTTTTCTCGTTCCTGTGATATGTGATCCCTTGTGAGCCAGTCACATGCTTGCAAGCTAATAGGATGACATTCCACTGACAGGGCCCAGAGTATATCTATCCGTCATATGGATGGACAAATCCCACTCTTGATCCATGTGCCTCAACCCATACTTTCCAAACACTCAATGCCACCTTTATAGCCACCCAGTTACGGTGTGGTGTTTGATGTCATCAAAGCATCCTTCCGGTGATGGTGTTTAACATGATCTCATGGTCGAAGGAATTAGGTTACTATGTATCAGAAAGCTTATAACAAATGAACTATATTAAATGACTTGATCTTTATGCTACGCTTAACTATAGGAGTATGTCCATCACATCATTCTCCTAATGATATGACCCTGTTATTAATAACATCTCTATGTTCATGATCAGGAAACCATGATCATATATTAACCAACAAGCTAGTTTAACAAGAGGCTTTACTAGGGACTCTTTTATGTTTACAAATCACACAAGTATTAATGTTTCCGGTTAATACAATTATAGCATGGTATGTAAACATTTATCATAAGTATGAAGATATGATAATAACCACTTTATTATTGCCTCTTGGGCATATCTCCAACAAGTATGATCGCTGGGCCTCGTTTCTAAGCATTGAAACACCGTTTACAACTAGTCCCGCTACATGTTTGCTTGATGTCATATTTATTTTAGATTGCAGTTACCACTTATAATAATCCATAATACTTGTATTTCACTATCTCTTCATCGAACTAGTGCACCTATACACCTGACAAGTGTATTGGGTGTGTTGGGGACATAAGAGACTTCTTGTATCTTGATTGTAGGGTTGCTTGAGAGGTATAACTTTGACCTCTTCCTCCCTAAGTTCGATAAACCTTGGGTGATCCACTTAAGGGAAACTTGCTGCTGTTCTACACACCTCTGCACTTGGAGGCCCAACATTGTCTACAAGAATATAAGCGTGCGTAGACATCAAGCTCTTTTCTGGCGCCGTTGCCGGGGAGGTAAGGTAAAAGGTACTCACACACTCTAACTACTAAGCTATCTTTTAGTACTGTTGCTGGTGTGTGAGTGCTCGAAGTTATTTCCTTTAGGTTCTGCAAATATATCTTTTTGTTTCTTGTTTTTATTTTCACTAGTTAGGCTTAACGTAAAACAACAACAAAATTAGAGAGATTCTTGGTATTTTTCCTGAGGTAGAACATGAATGGTTTGAAAAGAAAATTAAAAAACTTATGGAACTTTCTTTGCATGCTAATACCAATGTTATTAGTATGAATTTTTTGAACACCTTTGTTACTAATGCTATGGAAACGTCTAAGCTTGGGGAAGCTAGTTTTTATGAAAATGATCTTTTTAGTTCCCCAGCTTTAGAGGAGAAAGTTTGCTCTGATCATACTTTATCTCCCATATGTGGTAATTCGTATGATGCTTGTGATATTTTAAATCCACACACTGAAAGTGTCCCTTTTAAAATACCTATGGAAATTGTTGAACGTGTTATGAATAACTGCTATTTTGGAGATGGAACTGTCCATCCTGGTAATCATTTACTCTTTATACATGAATTATGTGAGTTGTTCAAGTGTGCAGGTATTTCAATAGACCAAGTTAAGAGGAAGCTATTCCCTTTATCACTTAGGTACAAAGCAAGGGAGTGGTATGAGCTACTAGATGATCCTCGTCATTTGGAATGGAAGGAACTTGAATCTCTCTTTTACTCTAAATTTTATCCTCCTCATGAAATTCATAAAGATAGGAATTACATTTATAATTTTCATCCTCATGATGGAGAATGTATTTCCCAAGCATGGGGGAGATTGAAGTCATTAATGCTCAAATGTCCCATTCATGAACTCCCCAGTAATATTATTATTGATAATTTTTATGCAAGGCTTCCAGGACATTACAAGGACTATCTAGATGCTTTTTGTAGAGGTCCCAGCCTTTAATAAGGTAGAGATCCCTGTGTTTACAATGCTAGTCATTGGATCAATAGCTAGCATCCACAGTTAAGATGTAATATCAAGAAACAAAGGTCATAATACAACTTTATAACCAGGAATAAAATAATTTATTACATCTTACATAGCTCATTTGGATATCACATTACATTGCAGCAGAATATCTATAAGAATGGGGTCCTTCATCTTCAAAGTGCCACAGGCAAACATGTTGGTTATAGACTTGTAATCCTAATCAATCAACTTCACTAATATCAAACAAACCTGCAACATAACAAGTTACAGCCACAAGGGTCAATACATTTGAATTGTATTGGCAAGTTTCACTACTTTATAGAATATGAGTGGATCCTATCATTACATGTATATTTTGCTAAGTGAGGTTTAGGCTCATTTGCAGAAAGCAATATAGTTTTATCCTATCTTTTCAAAATGGTTTTGATCTTTGTAAAATCTTTCTGATCTCCTTGGAATCCACCAAGTGCTTCAAGTCTCTTGTTGTCACTTTCAAGTTTTTCTTTTTAGAAATTGGAATGTCGAGATTTCCCATAGCTTCAGGCCTTAGTTGCTCAGTATTGTCCATAACCGGGGACACGGCTAAGTACTTAGATTTTTATCTTCTGCAGAAGTTGTACACTTTATCCACATGACACAATCTCATCTTGTTGCCACCAGTGGCCGCTGGATAAGTACTCACCAAGATGGAGTACTGGCAGACTGAGAATGTGACGAAGTCTTTCCATAGGGTCCTCCCATACACAATGCTAGCTTGTCTTCAGGCACCAATGTAGGGTTCCTAGTTCCCTCATTCCAGTAACCTGAAGAGGCCAATGCATGGGTCTTCCACAATGTAATTGACTAAGCCAGTGCCCATTTAGCATGTGGCTGTACACGGAAGCCACTGTACGAGAAACATGTTCAATCTCTAAGTCCCTGGGTGGTTTTCTTTTGGTGCACATACAAAAAGAGATTGCCATATAAACATGGTTCCTTTTGTTGCCACCTTGTCCAAAACTTGAGTATCCTTGTCCACCCAGGTGGTTCATTGAGTACTTGTTTTATTATATAAAACACAAGTCTTTTCAATCCTTCTCATAATCTTAACATGTATCCTTTCTCAAAATATATATAGCAGGGCTAAGCATATTACAACTACATTGTTTTCACTAAGGGATGTATAAGGGTATCCTATTAGGATTTAGCATAGCAAAATATAGTAGTCCTTATCATGCATGTTTCAAAATCCACTAAGTGTAATGAAAAATAGTAGGACTTGGATGATAGTGTCACTTGCCTTTTTGGTAGGGAATGTTGGTTCACTTCTTGATCTTGCTAATATCACACTCTTCTAACTTCACTACAAATCAATCAAACAAACATAGATTCAACTAGCATTCCAACCAATATTCAAACCATTTAACACACATAAAATAATAGAAGCAAAGTCATGCGTGCAAGCATGCAAAATATAATCTCATTTGCAAAAGTGGTTTCTACTAGGCTCTAAACATTGTAAGGTTCAAAGTGGTCATTTCCTAAAGTTTCAAACCCATTTGCAAAAGGGTTTTATCTAAAAACCATTTTTAAATCAAATCATTATTTCATGTGGTGGAAAATGCTTTTAGCAAAGCAACAATTTTATGTTGTTCACCAAATAAGTTGTTAATTCTCAAAACTTGGTGTTTAGGGTCAGTAGGTTTGAATCAACACATTTTCCAAAGGTTTTTCTCAAAAATCATTTCCATAACAAAATCAATATTTTTATTTGACTAGAAATGAGATAATTCAATTATCCAATCCTAAACTTCTCAAAATACATTTTTAAATCCATAAGTTGGTTCCTAGGGTCAGTAGGTTCACAACAAACCATTTTGCAAAGATTTCAACCAAAAAATCTTTTGGAATAAATTTTATATCCTAAACAAGCACACACAAGTTTCTGCAAAAACAAACATTTTACCAGAAGCTTTTTACTAAACAAAGTGCATGGTTGGCTAGGGCTTGTTTTTCTGAATCCATTGATATAAAATTTGCAAAATTTGGACGTGTAGAACTAAAGTTATGGATTTTTCAAATTTGTATACAAATCAGATTCTAATTCTGTTTTAAATCAAAGGCTGGGCCACGTGGCTGCTTGCTATTGGCTGATACCGGTTTGGTTGGATCAACCTCTCTGGTGCGTTAGATCTAAATGAAAACCTGCGGCTCTGATTCAAACTTACCCCTTTGACCTAATCTAATCGTAGCCACATGATTTGGATCCGACGGGCTCAGTGTGTTTGACCACGAACTGGCGGTGCTAGCGGCGGCTGGTGGCGGCGCGCGGTCAGACGGTGGCGTCACGGCGGTTACAGGAAGCAAGGAGAGAAGTGGAGGTGCTCACCGTGCTCGCAAGGTCGAGGTGAAGCTCAAGGTGGTACTGGCTGGCGAAGGGGCGAACGGAGGTGATTGGAATCGCTCGCCGGAGTGGAGTTGCGCCTCGGGTTCGTACGGTCATCGACGGGGGCGGGGCTACAAGGCATGCCAAATCAAAATAAGGGGTGCGTTAGACGCGCACGGTACCAGGAAACATGTGATCATCAATGAATGGCTTCGGGGCAGTCTGAGCTTACCAGGGGAGGTCGCCGGAAAAAGAAACAAACGCGGCGACGCTCAGTAGATGACGCAGTCGACGTTGCGAAGCGCCCGCGAGTGAATGAGTGGCACGGGGAGATGCGCCAGAAGATGAGGAGCAAACTCGTGTGCTTGGGCAGGCGAGGCGAGGCTGGACGGCGCCGGAATTTGCTCGCGAGTTCGTCGGAGCAGTGGCAAAGCAAAGGGAATTGGGGGCAGCCTGGTGGCTCACTTGCAGCGGGGTTGGAGGGGAAAGGAAGAGGAGAGGGAGGCGTTTAAGGGGGCGTGGTCGCGGCGAGATTAAGGCGAGGCATTGAAGCGAATTCAATCGCGGCGTCAATGGCAGGAAACGGCCGGCGAGTTCAACGCGGGGGAGGAAGACGGTGACGTGGCGTGGGGCCGTCTGGCAGCGAGAGAGAGAAGGGGTGCAGTGGGGTCCTGCTGTCTGCGACTGCGCGGGTGTGTGGTTGAGTAGAAAAACGATTCGCTGAGGGTGAGTTGGTGGGCTGGAGCTGGGCTACTGGGCCTGCTTAGTTGGGTCGAGTCTGATTCCTCTCTTTTTTTTGTTCTGAATGTCTTTTTCTTTTTCTAAATGATTTTCTGTTTTGAATTTCAAACAATAAATCAAACACCCAAATCAAATCAAACTTCCACCAAACTTTGTATTGAGTTTAGTTCTGTTTAACATTACAAATCCAAAGTCCAAAATAAAATAACATTTTTATTTTAGGGTCCATTAATAATTAAATGAATAGACCTTAATCATTTAATTCAAATAGGATTTGTTTTATTAAAATCTTTATTTTGAAATCTAAAATAAAACCAAAAACACTTCAGTAGGTTTTATTTGAGAATATAAAATACTTGGAAAACTTGTTTAAAATAATTTAACAAGTTTTGATGTTTAATTAAAATGGCAAAGCCTTTGCTTTAATAAATTTGGATATTAACAAATCCTCATTATTTTATTTAAATAAACTTTTACTCTTTTAATTAAATATAAATATTTTTATTTCAAAAGTTTGGCCAAGATTTAATTTGGCTCTATAAAATAATCTTTATTTATAATTCTACCTTTTCATTTGAAAACTAAATATTTTTACTAAAAGATCCAAAAATAGTAATTCTACTTATTTAATATTTTCTTTATTAATTGTTTAACTTTTCCAATCCCTTTAGGATTTGTTTGATCAAATAGGTTTGAAGGTTTCCAATTGGAATCAAAAGGTTCTTCTCACTCTGAAAATCAACAAAGTTTTATTTTATTCATTTATTTTTCACATAACAAGATTTGGAAACTCTTGGGATGTGACAGGCTACCACCCTTAAAATAAATCTCATCCCGAGATTTGGGAAGGCTAGGGTTACAAGTAGGCTCAAAGCATCTAGGGTACTACCACCCTTAAAAAAATTCCAACTAAATTACATATTGGCTTGCTTGGGATCTTGGGGAAACTTCTCTGGGCAAACATCTGCATAGTGTCCTTTGTTTCCACACTTGAAACATGTGACAAGGCTGAGATCCTTCATAGGCTTGTTTATCTTGTGCTTCATCTTTTCTGGACAGTTGCTTGCATAATGTCCTTGGTTACCGCAATTGTAACATGTGATAAGTTTGAGTTCTTCACGTATCTCTTGTGGACAGGTTGCTGCATAATGGCCTAGCTCTTTGCAGTTGTTGCACCATACTTGGCCAATCTCCTTATACTTCTGTTTCTCTGGACATTCACTGGAATAGTGTCCCATTTCTTTACAACGATTACATTGTACATGGCTTTTGTCCTTCTTTTTCTTGGGTTTCTCCAAAGCTAGGAGTGCCTCAAGTTCATGTTCCTCATATGTTATCTCATAGGTAGGAATGTCTACTGGTTTCTTTGACCTTCTATTGCTCTTTGGATAATTCATATGCCTCTTCTTTGGTCCTTTAAATTGGGTTGTATTGCATGGAGGTACAAGTGGAGATTTTCCTTTGTCCTCATCCTTTTTGGTAGACTTAGCTCCCTCTTGATAGTTTGCAATCAGTTGTTGCACTCCACCTTGTTTCCTTTGTTCAACTATGGAATAGATGGGGCATTGGATAGGGACATGATTACTTCCCTCACATAGGTAACAAGTAACTTGAGAGGTGGGACATTGGCCAACTGGATGTTTCTCTTCACAGTTGGGGCATTGATCTCCATGTTCCTTGGATGTGTGATCCTTGTCTCCACAAATATTGCAAGCTTTGACTCCTTCTAGAATAACATCTTTGTCATCCTTGTTGTCACAAACTCCTTTGGAAGAGTTGCCTTCCATGTTGATCATTTGATTTGTCACCTTATGCAACATTTGGGCTTGAGTTTCCAAAAATCCTTGCAGGGTTGGATCTTCCCCACTGGTGTTGGCTATGAATTGAGCTGTCATTTGGTTCAACTGGTTTTGGGTTGCTATGAGTTCTCTCATGTTGTCCTCTTGGTTGTTGTTGGTGTCATCAACCTTGATGTTGGAGTCACTTGGAGTATTCATCTGTTTGGGTTGAATTGAGATTAGAATAGGCAAAATATTTCTAAATAAGGATTCTAATCACACACATCACAATTCACACAAGCAATGTGCAAGCAATCACAAACAAACATTTCACTCAAACAACAAAGTTCAAGCACATTTTTGGGCAACAAAATATTTTTGTTACACCACATAAGTTGGTGGGTTTGACTTAAACTAAATATGGTAGTCCATCTATATGGTTCTCTTGAGATCTTTCCATCTTTCTTGGTTGATTCTTCTTGCATGATATCATGGTTTCCTTGGGAAAACTCTTGGTCACAAAAACTTTAAAGTGATGATGGATCCTTCTAACTTGTGTTTCCTTAGTTTTCCAAATCTTTGAGCAAGATTTCTTGTCTCACTTGTCCTTAGTGATATCCAAGGTTGAAGTCCTTGGTGAAAAATGCTGAAGATGTTGAAGTCATTAGAGTTGAATATGTTGAAGTCATTAGAGTTGATGAAGTCCTTAGCTCATGGTGAAGTCTTTGGCCATGGGGTAGGTTTGTCCATCAAGTTGAAGTAGAAGAGATGTAGAGTTGAAACCAAAATGGCTGAGGAAAGAGTTTACAAGATTGTTTGTAAATAAGTTTTGGAACAAATACAACTCCTATTTTTCTAAGGGGTTTTGTCCAATCCTAGGGTCACAAATCCTACAGGCAACACAATGCTCTGATACCATCTGTAGAGGTCCCAACCTTTAATAAGGTAGAGATCCCTGTGTTTACAATGCTAGTCCCTGTATCAATAGCTAGCATCCACAGTTAAGATGTAATATCAAGAAACAAAGGTCATAATACAACTTTATAACCAGGAATAAAATAATTTATTACATCTTACATAGCTCATTTGTCTATCACATTACATTGCAGCAGAATATCTATAAGCATGGGGTCCTTCATCTTCAAAGTGCCACAGGCAAACATGTTGGTTGTAGACTTGTAGTCCTAATCAATCAACTTCACTAATATCAAACAAACCTGCAACATAACAAGTTACAGCCACAAGGGTCAATACATTTGAATTGTATTGGCAAGTTTCACTACTTTATAGAATATGAGTGGATCCTATCATTACATGTATATTTGGCTAAGTGAGGTTTAGGCTCATTTGCAGAAAGCAATATAGTTTTATCCTATCTTTTCAAAATGGTTTTGATCTTTGTAAAATCTTTCTGATCTCCTTGGAATCCACCAAGTGCTTCAAGTCTCTTGTTGTCACTTTCAAGTTTTTCTTTTTAGAAATTGGAATGTCGAGATTTCCCATAGCTTCAGGCCTTAGTTGCTCAGTATTGTCCATAACCGGGGACACGGCTAAGTACTTAGATTTTTATCTTCTGCAGAAGTTGTACACTTTACCCACATGACACAATCTCATCTTGTTGCCACCAGTGGCCGCTGGATAAGTACTCACCAAGATGGAGTACTGGCAGATTGAGAATGTGACGAAGTCTTTCCATAGGGTCCTCCCATACACAATGCTAGCTTGTCTTCAGGCACCAATGTAGGGTTCCTAGTTCCCTCATTCCAGTAACC
Organism: Avena atlantica; assembly: GCA_910589765.1. NCBI lineage: Eukaryota > Viridiplantae > Streptophyta > Magnoliopsida > Poales > Poaceae > Avena > Avena atlantica. The sequence goes on from OU342737.1 coordinate 72,076,114, forward strand.
TGAAGAGGCCAATGCATGGGTCTTCCACAATGTAATTGACTAAGCCAGTGCCCATTTAGCATGTGGCTGTACACGGAAGCCACTGTACGAGAAACATGTTCAATCTCTAAGTCCCTGGGTGGTTTTCTTTTGGTGCATGTACAAAAAGAGATTGCCATATAAACATGGTTCCTTTTGTTGCCACCTTGTACAAAACTTGAGTATCCTTGTCCACCCAGGTGGTTCATTGAGTACTTGTTTTATTATATAAAACACAAGTCTTTTCAATCCTTCTCATAATCTCAACATGTATCCTTTCTCAAAATATACATAGCAGGGCTAATCATATTACAACTACATTGTTTTCACTAAGGTATGTATAAGGGTATCCTATTAGGATTTAGCATAGCAAAATATAGTAGTCCTTATCATGCATGTTTCAAAATCCACTAAGTGTAATGAAAAATAGTAGGACTTGGATGATAGTGTCACTTGCCTTTTTGGTAGGGAATGTTGGTTCACTTCTTGATCTTGCTAATATCACACTCTTCTAAATTCACTACAAATCAATCAAACAAACATAGATTCAACTAGCATTCCAACCAATATTCGAACCATTTAACACACATAAAATAATAGAAGCAAAGTCATGCATGCAAGCATGCAAAAGATAATCTCATTTGCAAAAGTGGTTTATACTAGGCTCTAAACATTATAAGGTTCAAAGTGGTCATTTTCTAAAGTGTCAAACCCATTTGCAAAAGGGTTTTATCTAAAAACCATTTTTAAATCAAATCATTATTTCATGTGGTGGAAAATGCTTTTAACAAAGCAACAATTTTATGTTGTTCACCAAATAAGTTGTTAATTCTCAAAACTTTGTGTTTAGGGTCAGTAGGTTTGAATCAACACATTTTCCAAAGGTTTTTCTCAAAAATCATTTCCATAACAAAATCAATATTTGTATTTGACTAGAAATGAGCTAATTCAATTATCCAATCCTAAACTTCTCAAAATACATTTTTAAATCCATAAGTTGGTTCCTAGGGTCAGTAGGTTCACAACAAACCATTTTGCAAATATTTCAACCCAAAAATCATTTTGGAATAAATTTTATATCCTAAACAAGCACACACAAGTTTCTGCAAAAACAAACATTTTACCAGAAGCTTTTTACTAAACAAAGTGCATGGTTGGCTAGGGCTTGTTTTTCTGAATCCACTGATATAAAATTTGCAAAATTTGGACTTGTAGAACTAAATTTATGGATTTTTCAAATTTGTATACAAATCAGATTCTAATTCTCTTTTAAATCAAAGGCTGGGCCACGTGGCTGCTTGCTATTGGCTGATACCGGTTCGGTTGAATCAACCTCTCTGGTGCGTTAGATCTAAATGAAAACCTGCAGCTCTGATTCAAACTTACCCCTTTGACCTAATCTAATCGTAGCCACAGGATTTGGATCCGACGGGCTCAGTGTGTTTGACCACGAACTGGTGGTGCTAGCGGCGGCTGGCGGCGGCGCGCGGTCAGACGGTGGCGTCGCAGCGGTTACAGGAAGCAAGGAGAGAAGTGGAGGTGCTCACCGTGCTCGCAAGGTCGAGGTGAAGCTCAAGGTGGTACTGGCTGGCGAAGGGGCGCACGGAGGTGATCGAAATTGCTCGCCGGAGTGGAGTTGCGCCTCGGGTTCGTACGGTCGTCGACGGGGGTGGGGATACAAGGCGTGCCAAATCAAAATTAGGGGTGCGTTAGACGCGCACGGTACTAGGAAACATGTGATCATCAATGAATGGCTTCGTGGCAGTCTGAGCTTACCAGGGGAGGTCGTCGGAAAAAGAAACAGACGCGGCGGCGCTCAGTAGATGACACAGTCGACATTGCGGAGCGCCCGCGAGTGAATGAGTGGCACGGGGATATGCGCCAGAAGGTGAGGAGCGAGCTCGTGTGCTTGGGCAGGCGAGGCGAGGCTGGACGGTGCCGGAATTTGCTCGCGAGTTCGTCGGAGCAGTGGCAAAGCAAAGGGAATTGGGGCAGCCTGGTGGCTCACTTGTAGCAGGGTTGGAGGGGAAAGGAAGAGGAGAGGGAGGCGTTTAAGGGGGCGTGGTCGCGGCGAGATTAAGGCGAGGCATTGAAGCGAATTCAATCGCGGCGTCAATGGCAGGAAACGGCCGGCGAGTTCAACACGGGGGAGGAAGACGGTGATGTGGCGTGGGGTCGTCTGGCGGCGAGAGAGAGAGAAGGGGTGCGGTGGGGTCCTGCTGTCTGCGATTGCGCGCGTGTGTGGTTGAGTAGAAAAACGATTCGCTGAGGGTGAGCTGGTTGGCTGGAGCTGGGCTGCTGGGCCTGCTTGTAGAGGGTTCGTAGCATGGAAAACAAAAAAAATTCTATCGCATGCAAACAAACAAGCCAAGATCTATCTACTAGATTGTAGCAACGAGTCAATAGAGGAACTCGCCCTCGAATATTCCAAAGCGGTTAACGAGAGCAGATTCTCGTGGGTGATGTAGTCGTACACTTGCCGATCTCAAGATCGCGTAGACGATCCTTCCGGCGCTGCGTTCCGACAGCGCTTCCGCAGTCGGTCACACGTTCGGTACTCGTCGAAGACCTTCCTCTCCCTTGTTCCAGCAGGCAGCGGAGGTTGTAGCACTCTCCTCGCGATTCCGGCAGCACGACGGCGTGGTACCGGAAGTAGAGGGGAGATCTCGCAGGGCTTCGCCTTAAGCCGGAGCGAGTATGGTGGACTATGAGAGAGCCTTGGTGATCTAGGGTTTAGACACACCAATTAGAAGGGGCTAAACCAGCGGCTAGGGCAATTAGAAGCTCTAACTCGGCGGCTTGGGAGAAATCCCTAGGTTGTGGCTAGGGTTTAGGTTTAGAGGGAGGCAACTTGTGTGTCTAGGAGGGGAGCCCTGCCCCTCCTTATATAGGTGGAGGGAGGCGCCGGCCAAGGGGAGGGAGTCCCTCCCCAACTCGGATCCCTAGTGGGCCAGCGGTGGAGGAGGAACTCCTCCCCAACTCGGTTTCCCACTTCTTCTCCACTTTCCAAAATAGTCGTTTGACTTTTCAAATTGGCGTTTGACTTTTCAAACTAGGATTTGAATAAACCCTTTATTTTGTATAGCGATGACACCTAGTACATGATGCAATCATTCCAACTTGCAATGACACATTCATGTACCCTTCCCCTCCGGAGTGCCGGACATTCCGGAACCTTCTAGAACATTCCCGATGAAAACACCGGAACCATTCTCTAACCCCGAAACAGGACTTTCCTTATATGAATCTTATTCTCCGGACCATTCCGGATCTCCTCGTGATATCCCGGATCCCATCCGAGACTCCGAACAACATTCGGTCTCTTACTCATCATTCCATAACTACTCAAACAACATCGAATCCTTAAGTGTGTCTCCCTATGGTTCGTGAATTATGCAGACATGACCGAGACACTTCTCCGATCAATAACCAATAGAGGAATCTGGAAATTCATATGGCTCCCACATATTTCTACGATTACTTTGCGATCGAATGAACCACTTACATACGATACCAATTTCCCTTTGTCTCACGATAGTTTACTTATCCGATGTTTTGATCGTCGGTATCTCTGCATACCTAGTTCAACCTCGTTACCGATAAGTACTCTTTTCTCGTTCCCGTGATATGTGATCCCTTGTGAGCCAGTCACATGCTTGCAAGCTAATTGGATGACATTTCATCGAGAGGGCCCAGAGTATATCTATCCGTCATATGGATGGACAAATCCCACTCTTGATCCATGTGTCTCAACCAATACTTTCCGAACACTCAATGCCACCTTTATAGCCACCCAGTTACGGTGTGGTGTTTGATGTCATCAAAGCATCCATCCGGTAAAGGTGATATGCATGATCTCATGGTCGGAGGAATTAGGTTACTATGTATCAGAAAGCTTATAGCAAATGAACTATATTAAATGACTTGATCTCTATGCTATGCTTAACTATAGGAGTATGTCAATCACATCATTCTCCTAATGATATGACCCTGCTGTTAATAACATCTCTATGTTCATGATCAGGAAACCATGATCATATATTAACCAACAAGCTAGTTTAACAAGAGGCTTTACTAGGGACTCTTTTATGTTTACAAATCACACAAGTATTAATGTTTCCTGTTAATACAATTATAGCATGGTATGCAAACATTTATCATAAGTATGAAGATATGATAATAACCACTTTATTATTGCCTCTTGGGCATATCTCCAACAGTCTCCCACTTGCACTAGAGTCAATAATCTAGTTTCAAACCTTTGTGTATTCAACACCTATGGCTTTCCGGTGTTGTATGTACACGATTGCTAGTGGTCAACTGATCTCCGGATCTGACACTTCCAGGTCCGTGTGTAATTGCAAGTCTTTGCGTCTCTACGCATCACTCATTCTCTAATGAGATGACTTTGTATAAATTTGGTCCTTTGGTGAGACCTTTAGTTCTTTGGGGTTAAAACATGTTGATAATATTGTCATACAATATATCTTCACAGTATTATCCCGCTGTGAACTACACCTAGTTTGATAACAAACTACTTGACACAAATGCCCTCTTTAGCTGCTATTATAGCAGTCATATACTTAGCCTTTTGTTGTAGTATCTATCACAATGTCTTAACTTTGGAACTCGTCCAAATCCATTATGGAACTTACTTTCCATTATATTGTGCCACCCTTAGATTGAGATAAACTTAATTTGTACTTTGTGACAAAACTAGTATCAATGTAATTCATTTACAATGAACTAACCATCTATTTGTCACTTCCAAAATAATATATTCTTAGTTCTTCCAAAAGATCACAAGAATATCCTTACTATTGTCCAATGATCATCTTATGAATCATTCTAGTATATGCTCACAACATTTAGAGCATAGGACATATCTGGATCTGTACATATCACAGTATGATTGATATAAATAATCTTTGTGATTTCATACATCAAGTATCAATCTATACTTGAATCTTTGTTTCACTTACCAAGTGTCAATACACTTGAATATATCATCAATATTGAACTGATTCAATCCTTTCTGTGCGACAAGAACCTTTCTTGTAGTTTCTATATTGAACTCATTCAATATATCATCTATGTACTTTCGGCACAACCATATTAGCGTCTATTGATGCCAAATATTTGGGTTTTGCCTAAGTCTTTCATCAGGATGAAATTCTTTAATATGTGTTAATAAAAGATACATCATTTCCAATCAACAATATGTCTTCCACATAATGTATTAGAAACATGTCTTAGCGCTCCCACTTAATTTCTTGCAAATGCAAGTATCTTCATCGTCTCTGATGAATTTAAACTCCTTTAACATTTTCATCATAGTGAAGATTCCAACTCCGCGATGCTTACTTCAACCATTGAAGTTTGTATATGCTTTTAGCATCCTTTGAATTAATCAAAAACCCTTATGGACCATGTTATGCACATGTCCTAGGTAACAATTCTATTAGAAGAACTTGTTTTGTTTATTCAACTACCACATAACAAAATTATATGTAGTGGCTCATTAATCCGTCTAGACTAAATATCGCTATGAAAGATCAAATCTTGTCATAGTCAACCTTTGAACATTGTTGTGAACTCTTTCCCAACATGTCGACTACTTCATAGATGTGAAACATCCATGTCTATTTCTTTATAGATCCAAACACAACTGTAAGGTCTTACACCTTTCTGGAGGGTCCTTCAAGTTCAAAACTTGATTTCTCGTGTATGGAACTATCACAGATTTTATGGCTTCAAGCCATTTGACGGAGTCAGGGCCCATCATCGCTTCTTTGCATGCAGTCCGTTCATTATTCTCAAATAATGATTCAACCCTCAAATCTTGGTATTTGATTGTTTACTCGACCTACTTGGTTCAATAGAAACTTTGACCTTCGTAACCACAACCTTTGAGGCATGTGAGTCATGAGCATTGTTGCTGCCTCCGGAACACTTTTCGGTGCTGCGCAACTTTGCACATATAGCTAAGGTTCCTTTAACCTTATCAAAGTTCTATTGTCCTCCCACTTATCTTTTCACGAAAAATTCCTTCTCAAAGAAACTTGACGTTCTAAGCGACAAACACTTTTGTCTCCGGTGTTTATGGAGGAATACTTAACAATTATACAAAGACAGGTTCATCCGACTTTGGTTGCAAACATCTTTCTTATGCATAGCATACCAATGTTTAAGAAAGGACTACTTGGGTTTAATCCCAAACCATAACTTTATATGGTGTCATTTCAGCGGATTATGATGGAGCTCTTTTCAGTGGAAAACGGTAGTTTCTATAGCTTTTAATCTTTTAAAATATAATGGCAGTTTTATGATTTACACCTTCGATCTTACCATGTTAAACAAGGTTTAATTACATATCTCGAACGCTCCATACTCTTATGGTGTTTCGGGAAAAATGCAAATCCACGGAACGATTCCTTAAATCTTAGGTATTATGCTAAACTTGTAACTCAAATATCTTCCTTTATGATCTTATCATAAACTATTTATATTCTTGTTACAATGATTTTGCACTTCATCTTGGAAGTCTTTGAACTTTTCAAATGTTTCATACTTCATCCTTATTAAGTAAATATTCATATATTCACTCAAATTTTCGGAGAAAGCATATGAAGTTGAAATCCATCGCTCTTGACTACACATAATGGTCTTCGTACAACAATATGTACAAGTTCCAATAATCTAGTCATTCGTTCCTTTTTGGCCTATGAACGAAGTTTTAATTATCTCTAGGAAAGTTTCACAAGCGTCATGTGATCAAAAATCAAAAGACTCCAAAATTCCATCCACATGGAGTTTCTTCATGTTTTCTTTCCAATATAATTTAAACGGCGATGTCACTTCCTAAGTGATCTTTCAATCAATTTGTCTTTCGACATTTTTAGCACTAGTTTTATGGATGTGATTTCTCCAACGAGATTTGTGAATCATCCATCTTTTATGGATTACGGCAATTGTTTGAACAACCCTTTTGTTCTCATAATACCTGATAAAACAAATCTCGAAGGCAAGCTTTGATGTTTAACGAGCAACACAGTAACCCTTTATTTGTTCTCGATGAACATCATCACATATTCTTTTGCTAGTTACTTAGGCCATTGTAGTTCATGAATTGTGTTGTTTCGTATGACGATTCACACCAACAAATTCAGTATCAAATACTTAAGAACCACATTGTTTAATAAGCAAAGAATATAGCCATAACATGTATAATCATCTATATACTTAAACTGAACAATTCTTGTCTTTTTCTTTTCTGCCATATATTTATGAGATTCTCTTTCCGTATTTATTTTCTGTTTGAAAGAATCTATCAACATCAATAGTGGAGTCATACATATGACACATAGTCCAAAGCGTGTATAGTTAAATACCAATGTCTTTGGACTTGCACTTTGAAGTAGATCACCATCATCAAATGTTTGGTGTTCTTACAAATTCCTTTCTTTAGTAATCTCTTGGTGTAGTAAACATTTTGCCTACATCAAACATTCACCCTTCTTATGGAATTAGTCATGATCAAGCTACTTTAGCTTATAACGGTGAATTGCGAGTATAATGTTGCTCTCCAAAACCTTTTGGAGGATTAGGACAACTAGTGTCTCCAACCTTTTGCAAATTCTCATCAAATATGAAAACATGACTTTTGCCATATTATACTCTATCATGTTGCAACCAAAACTTCGTTTCAGATATCACAATATCTTCCACAAATCATGGTTTCTGAAACAACTCTTTCAGATCCTAGGTAACCTTGATATTAAGACAATCCTTTGAATATCAAGAATCATGGAGATAAACATGATACTTATATACTAACACTGGAATTGTTACTCTTGATTTAATACCAACTATTAAACTTCATGGAGTAACCGGAACTTACTGAAAGTTTGCAATGGGACTTTTAAACTTTAGATTAACACTTCAAAAACAATACGATACCAATTCGTAAAGTAACTAACCAGAATTCTATAGTTCTATCGTCTCAATTATAACTAAGCGCAAGGTGGTAAACGGATGGCAATGACTACAATAATTATGCAAATTCACTTTGATTTAATTTATGATAAATAGTGTTCAACTTTTAATCATATTGCCGTTGAACTCCCACTCAAAACAATATCCCTCACATTGTTTTAGTGAACACACGAACCAAATCCACCACATCAAAACCGATCATCACGAGAGTTGATGTAGCTTCAATGGCGAACAATCAACATGTTCATCATATCTACTATATGACTCATGCTTTACCTTTCGGTGATCCATGTTCCGAGACCATGTCTGTACATGCTAGGCTCGTCAAGAACAAACCTTAGCTTCTGCATGAGCAAATCTGGCTTGCTCACGTTGTATACACTGGCATAATCTAACACACCCGATCATCACGTGGTGCTTCGAAACAACGAGCTTTAGCAACGGTGCTTACTAAGGATGAACAATTTAAAACTTGAAATTGTGTGCTTGAGGGATCATCTTATAATGCTACCGTCGTGAACTAAGCAATACAAGATGCATAAAAGGATTAACATCACATGCAATTCATAATATGTGATATGATATGGACTTTCTTCTTGTGCTTCCGATCTCCATCTTCAAGCACGAACATGATCTCCATCATCACCGACATTGCATCAAGGTCAATGACGCTGCTCCATGGTTGTCGTCCACCAGCTTCAACTATTACAACTACTTTGAATAGACACGCGGGTCTTAACAGAATTTAAAGACAACCATATGGCTCCTGCCGGTTGCCAACTTACAATAAGGAACATTTCATACATCAAATATAATCACAATCATGGCCATATCACATCACAGCACACCACTGCAAAACAAAGTTAGACGCCTCTAATTTTCTTTGCATATTTTACGTGGTTTGGGGCTTTCAATAAGTGTCGCTCTAACTTACGAACAAGAACCACAACATTGATACTAGTATTGTCAATCACCCGTTGTAAATTGAATCTTAACTATGTTGGGAGAAACAGGCACCCGCAAAGCCACTTATGCAATACAAGTTGCATGTCAAGCGTGGAGCAAGTCTCATGAACGATGTCATGTAAGGTTAGCCCGGGCCGCTTCATCCCACCATCCCGCAAGATGCAAAGTACACAAGAAGCAATCGACAACAAAAGCATCAACACCCACAATGACCATTGTGTTCTACTCGTGCAACAGATCTACATATAGACACGGCTCTGATACCACTATAGAGGGTTCGTAGCATGGAAAACAAAAAAATTCTACCGCATGCAAACAAACAAGCCAAGATCTATCTTCTAGATTGTAGCAACGAGTCGATAGAGGAACTCACCCTCGAAGATTCCAAAGCGGTTAACGAGAGCAGATTCTCGTGGGTGATGTAGTCGTACACTTGTCGATCTCAAGATCGCGTAGACGATCCTTCCGGCGCTGCGTTCCGGCAACGCTTCCGCAGTCGGTCACACGTTCGGTACTCGACGAAGACCTTCCTCTCCCTTGTTCCAGCAGGCAGCGGAGGTTGTAGCACCCTCCTCGCGATTCCGGCAGCACGACGGCGTGGTACCGGAAGTAGAGGGGAGATCTCGCAGGGCTTCACCTTAAGCCGGAGCGAGTATGGTGGACTATGAGAGAGCCTTGGTGATCTAGGGTTTAGACACACCAATTAGAAGGGGCTAAACCAGCGGCTAGGGCAATTAGAAGCTCTAACTCGGCGGCTTGGGAGAAATCCCTAGGCTGTGGCTAGGGTTTAGGTTTAGAGGGAGGCAACTTGTGTGTCTAGCAGGGGAGCCCTGCCCCTCCTTATATAGGTGGAGGGAGGCGCCGACCAAGGGGAGGGAGTCCCTCCCCAACTCGGATCCCTAGTGGGCCGGCGGTGGAGGAGGAACTCCTCCCCAACTCGGTTTCCTACTTCTTCTCCACTTTCCAAAATAGCCGTTTGACTTTTCAAATTGGCGTTTGACTTTTCAAACTATGATTTGAATAAACCCTTTATTTTGTACAGCGATGACACCTAGTACATGATGCAATCATTCCAACTTGCAATGACACATTCATGTACCCTTCCCCTCCGGAGTGCCGGACATTCCGGAACCTTCTAGAACATTCCCGATGAAAACACCGGAACCATTCTCCAACCCCGAAACAGGACTTTCCTTATATGAATCTTATTCTCCGGACCATTCTGGATCTCCTCGTGATATCCCGGATCCCATCCGAGACTCCTAACAACATTCGGTCTCTTACTCATCATTCCATAACTACTCAAACAACATCGAATCCTTAAGTGTGTCTCCCTACGGTTCGTGAATTATGCGGACATGACCGAGACACTTCTCCGATCAATAACCAATAGAGGAATCTGGAAATTCATATGGCTCCCACATATTTCTACGATTACTTTGCGATCAAATGAACCACTTACATACGATACCAATTTCCCTTTGTCTCACGATAGTTTACTTATCCGAGGTTTTGATCGTCGGTATCTCTGCATACCTAGTTCAACCTCGTTACCGATAAGTACTCTTTTCTCGTTCCCGTGATATGTGATCCCTTGTGAGCCAGTCACATGCTTGCAAGCTAATTGGATGACATTTCACCGAGAGGGCCCAGAGTATATCTATCCGTCATATGGATGGACAAATCCCACTCTTGATCCATGTGTCTCAACCAATACTTTCCAAACACTCAATGCCACCTTTATAGCCACCCAGTTACGGTGTGGTGTTTGATGTCATCAAAGCATCCATCCGGTAAAGGTGATATGCATGATCTCATGGTCGGAGGAATTAGGTTACTATGTATCAGAAAGCTTATAGCAAATGAACTATATTAAATGACTTGATCTTTATGCTATGCTTAACTATAGGAGTATGTCCATCACATCATTCTCCTAATGATATGACCCTGTTGTTAATAACATCTCTATGTTCATGATCAGGAAACCATGATCATATATTAACCAACAAGCTAGTTTAACAAGAGGCTTTACTAGGGACTCTTTTATGTTTACAAATCACACAAGTATTAATGTTTCCTGTTAATACAATTATAGCATGGTATGTAAACATTTATCATAAGTATGAAGATATGATAATAACCACTTTATTATTGCCTCTTGGGCATATCTCCAACACTGCTTAGTTGGGTCGAGTCTGATTCCTCTTTTTTTGTTCTGAATGTCTTTTTCTTTTTCTAAATGATTTTCTGTTTTGAATTTCAAACAATAAATCAAACACCCAAATCAAATCAAACTTCCACCAAACTTTGTATTGAGTTTAGTTCTGTTTAACATTACAAATCCAAAGTCCAAAATAAAATAACATTTTTATTTTAGGGTCCATTAATAATTAAATGAATAGACCTTAATCATTTAATTCTAATAGGATTTGTTTTATTAAAATCTTTATTTTGAAATCTAAAATAAAACCAAAAACACTTCAGTAGGTTTTATTTGAGAATATAAAATACTTGGAAAACTTTTTTAAAATAATTTAACAAGTTTTGATGTTTAATTAAAATGGCAAAGCCTTTGGTTTAATAAAATTGGATATTAACAAATCCTCATTATTTTATTTAAATAAACTTTTACTCTTTTAATTAAATAGAAATATTTTTATTTCAAAAGTTTGGCCAAGATTTAATTTGGCTCTATAAAATAATCTTTATTTATAATTCTACCTTTTCATTTGAAAACTAAATCTTTTTACTAAAAGATCCAAAAATAGTAATTCTACTTATTTAATATTTTCTTTATTAATTGTTTAACTTTTCCAATCCCTTTAGGATTTTTTTGATAAAATAGGTTTGAAGGTTTCCAATTGGAATCAAAAGTTTCTTCTCACTCTGAAAATCAACAAAGTTTTATTTTATTCATTTATTTTTCACATAACAAGATTTGGAAAATCTTGGGATGTGACACTTGTTTAGAGGGATCCTTCACAAGTAAGGAGGTCAAAGCTAAGTGGGATCTTCTTGAAACAATTCAAAGCAATACCGAAGATTGGGATAACGACAAAGGTAAAGAACCAGGAACTATGAGTATGATTGCATTAAGTCTTTCGCTGAAACTGCTGATTTTCAAGAGCTTAATGATAAATATGGTCTTGATCCTCAAATTATTGTTATTTGTTGTAGAGCCTTTGTGTCTCATATTAATGCTCCTAGAGAAAAGTGGGACATGTATCATGAACCTTTTAAGGACACTTGCATGAAAAATGAAATGGTTATTAACGATTGCAAAAAACATGCTCAAACCTCTGAAAGTACTATTTCTTATAAGCATGTTAATTTTTGTGGAGTACATTGACCTTGTGAAAAGAATCAAATCGAAGAAGAATATTGTATCCACCACAGGGATGAAAAAACTAGAACGTGGTATAGGGATCTAAATCATCTTGGTAAAAAAGTTTGTGCCATCTATCATTTTATTTGTGAACTTTGCTTTGAAGTGGGTCATTTCAATTTTCAATTCTCAGACCATAATAATGACCTTTCTAATCCAATGAGTACTGCAAGTTTGTATTGTGATAACATGATCACTTTTAATCAACATGATGAACTTACATTATTTTTGGGGTGTGAAGAGTTATCAAGAAAAAGTTCTTTGGTAGATATGAGTGCTTTTGATATGAACAACGTCCTGCATGGTTGTCATATTTACTATGTTGATAATTGCCACGCAAATACTTACATACAAAATATTATAAAAGATGAGATTTTACCAAAATATGACAGGACTAACATGTGTTTTGTTTTTATTAATGAAAATGAGGAATCTTCCAAAGTTTTTTCGATTGTCTCTAACCATAAACCAGGGTATATGGAGAAGATTCCTTTCAATCCTCTCCCTCCTAAAGAGGGGAAGAAGAAGAAGAAGAAGAAGAAGAAGAAGAGGAGGAGGAGGAGTAAAAGGAGAGAGGAAATAATATTTTCCCCTAAGCATGTTGCTCCTATTATAGTTTTTGCTGATGAGTCTGAACTCGATGATATTCCTACGCCTATTACTTATAGTAGTGATCATGATTGGGAAAAGCACACTACTTTTGATATTGAAAATCTCTTTGGTACCAATTCTGAAAATGATGATGTTAATAATTGTTGTACTATTAGTACCATCCATGTTCCTTCCAATGATGATATGTTTAGAAATGAACATACCTTGGAAGAAAACTATTCTATCGCTTATAATGATACTATACCTCCAATATATGATGATTACAATGATGAATATGATATTTTCAGTCCACCTACTATTGAGGAGAAAATTAACTATGATTACAATATGCCTCCTATATTTGATGATTATGGTGATGAGAATAATAATGATAGCTATTTTGTTGAATTTGCTCCTACTACAATTAATAAGAATGACTATGCTTATGTGGAGAGTAATAATTATTATATGCACGTGGCTCATGATAAGAATGTTTTATGTGATAGTTATATTATTAATTTTATTCATGATGCTACTGAAAGTTATTATGAGAGAGGGAAACATGGTTTTATGTTTCTCAATAATATTAAGTTTCCCCTCTTTATGTTGAAAGTTTTGATGTTTCACTTGTTTTGCTTTCCTATGCTTGTTGATTTGTGCTTTCATGACTTGTTTCTTTACAAGATTATTTTTCAGATGAAGTGGGTTAGACTTAAATTTGTTTTATATTTGCTTCTTGATGCTATATTTTACTTCATTTCATATTTCTTATGTGAGCATCATCGAAATTATCATGCCTATCTTAATGGCTATAAAGAAAGAGCTTTTGGGAGTCAACCCATTATATTTTTGCTTTCAGTTTTATTTTTGTTTTGTTGAGTCCTGGAAGTTATTGCCTCTGTAATAACCTATCCTTATCCTTTTTGTGTGGTTTTGTGCCAAGAATAACCTCTAATGAGAGAGAAGTAAGATTTGGGGAAGTTGTTGTCCCGAAACAGATTTTTGTGCTTTACTGTAAAAAATCGTGAAAAATCCAAATACGTCGGATTGAGCTGTAACTTTCTGTGCATATGACCCAGGTTATTATCTAACTTTCATTAGTTTAGCACTTTTAGATTTGATCAACATAAGGTCTTAGAAAAAATCGGTCTTTACCTGCTGGTCTGTTTTGACAGATTTCTGCCATTATTTGTATTTGCCTCTTAATCGGTTTCTTTTGAGTTCCATTTGATCACTTGAGCTTTTTAAAGGAATTGCTACAGTAGCTTGTGTTTTAATGGATAATATACTTGAGTTGAAACTAAACCCAATGGCTTGTTATCCTGAATACACTAATGTTGCTAATGAAGAATCGTGTGGAGTTTTGTATGAAGGAAATTTTCAAGTGTAGGGGAAGAATGATGTGATGAGCTCAAGAATGGACAAAATCTCAAGATTGGGGATGCCACCGTTGTCACCCCAATAAATATTCAAGAGGTACAAGCGTCAAAGCTTGGGGATGCCTAAGGCATCCCCTTCTTCATCAATAAAAATCTCAGGTTTTCTTTCGAGACACTTCATTTTTATTGCTTCATGCACTATATGTTGTTCTTGAAGCATCTTTGTTTTCATTTTTAGTTTTATTTTATTTGGTTTGCTGCAATAAATAAGTTGGTCCGACCCCAACACTCCTATTTTGGAGAAGTCATGCCTAGTTCTTCATTGTCTAGAACACTTTAGTTTTCACTCTTACTATTTTGTGAGTGTTCTCTTTTGCTAGCACTGTGTTTAGCCTTAGTTTCCTTATGCTTTTTTCTTAGAACTTTTTAGTTCTTCTTTGTAGATTTGTGAAACAAGCTCACTGATCATTATTGATTATTATCTTTGTGAGTTGTTTCAAATAAGTCGATTGGTGTTGGAAGAGAGTAGGAAGCTTCATGCTTATAGTGGTACAAAAATAAGATTGTTTTGACTGTGGCTTAGACTTTATCATGTCATGTTATATGTTGCTTTGACTATATGCTTAGTCATTATTGTTTTAGCATGACTTGTTTCAAACAATTGAGATTGCTTAATATGCCATGAAAGAATCATGCATTATTTTAGCATACAGAAGCATAGTATTGTGGTATTCTCCTTTGATGCTTTATTTGGGTTGACTTGGCACATGCTTACACCATGTTAAGACTATGAACCAGTCACCTTAGCCTCTATGATAATTTAGTTTTTTACTTGTGATATCACTTTATTCTTTAGTTAATAATGTTTTGTCGCTTTGCATGAATATGGCTATTATTGCTCTCTTAGTTAGTCGCTCCCAGTCTTTTGCTAGCCTCCACTTGTACTGAGTATGAGCTCTACTCGTGCATCCAACTCTGAAGAAACCAAGTTATTCCAAAGACCACTATAAATTATTATGCATGGTGTGTTACACCATTCAAAGTATCTATCTTCCAAATTAAAATTTTGTTATGTGAAAATTAGTGATTAAATCTCTCACGAACTTGATGGCACACTTTATTTTCTTGCACTTAATAAACTTGAACCATTGTGCCATCTGTGTTGCTTATATTCTTGCAAATTATAAGTTAGGAGTTAGCAGAACCATACTGTCATGGGGAACGCTTTCAACACTTGTACATATCTATCCAGTTGATATCATGATCTTTTGTCTATGGATGTCAGCGGTGTGAAATAAAAGGGGAGATTGTAAGTCCATGGAGCATTGTATATGTGTTAGAGAAACACCTGGGCGGATAGCCTAATCCATGCCTAATCATGGTGGAAACTTGTAGCATAACCATAGTGAGCAATCTATGAAGCATTGATGGTGCCTGAGAGCGCTTCGTCGGGAAACCCCAAGATCAAGGTGTGAAGAGCACAACAGCAAGTCTTCCCTCAGTAAGAAACCGAGGTTATCAAACCAGTAGGAGGAAGGAAACGTCTCAAAGGTGTTGCAAGCAACTTGGAGACCTGCACAACACAAACTCAAGATTTTGCCCCAACGAACAGTGAGGTTTTCAATCACACCGGTTGTTGTAACAAAGGATCAACTGTATGGTGTGGAAGGTAATAGTGGTTTGCAAAAAGTAAACAGTAATAGTGGAAGATGTATCAATGGTAAAGATTGGACCGGGGTCCATAGTTCACTATAGGTGTTCTCCTTAGATAAACAAACATGGCATCCCGGGTAAACAAATTACAGCAGGGCAATTGACAGGACTGAGCAAGGCATAACAATTCAATACTAGACATCATGATCCTATGAGATTCGATTGGGCAATACAACAAGATACATAGACCGCCATCCAACTGCATCTATGACTAGAAGTCCACCTTTGGGTTATCATCCGAACCCCCTCCAGTATTAAGTTGTAAGCAACAGACAACTTCTTTAAGCAAAGTGTGTAAGGTAAACAATCCACTTGTTCCATTAACAAGAGACCGTTGTTTTCTCCCTAGTGGCAACAACACATCTACAACCTTAGAGATTTCTGTCACTTCCCTTAGATTAAATAGAGGCATGAACCCACTATCGAGCATAAATACCCCCTCTTGGATTCACTGGCAACTACTTGGCCAAGATAGCTACTAACAACAGAGAGCATGCAAGATCACAAACAACACAAACATGATAGAATCAATAAGACAAAACCATTAATCAATCTGACATAGTAATCTCAATATCCATCGGATCCCCGCAAACACAACAGGCATGATTACAAATAGATGATATCTTGATGATGAACGGAGCTCATAAGATCTAGACATGAAAGCACAAAGGAGGAGATACAACCATCTAGCTACTACATGGACCCGTAGTCCAAGGTGGAACTACTCACGCTTCATACTGGAAGCACAAAGAAAGCAGACAACTGGCACTGTGGCATCTTGTTAATAGGTTAGTACCAGAAAACATATAAAAACACCTCAAATTGTAGACAAAGCAAAGCAAAGTAGATAGTAAACAAGCATGGAACATCAAAAATTATAGATACGTTTCCGACGTATCAAGCATCCCCAAGCTTAACTTCTGCTCGTCCACGAGTAGGTAAGTGATAAAAGAATAATTTTTTAGGTGACATGCACCATCAAAATCAGATCAAACCTTTTGCAAGCATTGAAAGATGGGATCAAAGAACTCTAAACATGTTCATGATGAAGGGTTCGCAGCATAGAAAACAAAAAATTTCCTACGATGTGAACTATATACCAAGATCTATCTACTAGATACAAACAACGGGCGAATGTATATCCGTAGAGAACATACCATTGAAGACCGACAAAGCTTAACGAGTTCAACTCGTGGTTGATGTAGACGATCTCTTGCCGATCTCAAGATCGAGAGGAAGTCCTAGCGCCGCAAATCAGCAGCGCATCCGTGCTCGCACACACGTTCGAGGCACCGAGCAACCTCCGCCTCCTCGCTCCAGCGATGCAGCGGAAGCACAACTCTTTCTTGCCGAATAGCCAACGGGAACATGTATATCGCTAGTCCGAGACCATGGGGGATAAATTCTAGAGGGGGAGAGAGATCCTTCACGAGGAGGTGTGTGAGACAAGTGAGGAGGGGGGCTCCTTTTATAGGAGGAGGGAGGCACCCAAGGGGGTGGCCGCCGGCCATGGGGTCTGCCCCCTCCCCTCCTTCATTCATGTGGGTGGACACTCCACTCACAAAATGCCCTTTAAAATCCCTCCACTCAAAAGTCCACTCAAATTCCCATTAAATTTCCACCAAATTTAATGCAAACTCTCATTAAATAAAACTCTTTTATTTTATTCAGAATTTTGTCAATTACTTTAATGACAAACATTCACAAATAACCCCTTGCTAGAATTCTATTTCACATGCATAATCACTTCATGCAATTTCACCCGAAAACCTGTTTCGGTATCTAGTGAAATAAATTCCTGCGCTTGTTCATTCTTTCGGCATGAAACATTTGCTCCAATTGGATGTCGGTGTCTCTTAAGTGTGTCACCCTATGGTTCGTGAATAATGCGGACATGATCGAGACCCCTCTCGGATCAATAATCAGAAGCGGGATCTGGAGACCCATACTGACTCCCACACATTCAACGATGACTTTCTTGTGATCGTCGGAACCTTTTACGCTAGTATCTTAATCCCTTTGTTTCACGATATATTACATGTCCGAGATTCGATCATCGATATCTCCATACCTAGTTTGATCTCGTTGCCGACATGCACTCTTTTCTCGTTCCTGTGATATAACATTCTAGTGATCAAATCACTTGCTTGCAAGCTAATCAATGTGATATCACCGAGAGGGCCCAGAGTATATCTATGCGTCATCGGGATGAACAAATTCCACTCTCGATCCATGAGCCTCAACATAACACTTTATTAGTTCTGAATCCATCTTTATAATCACCCTGTTACGGTGTGACGTTTGATGTTATCAAGAAACTCTTCCGGTGTTAGTGATTGACATGATCTCATGGTCTAAGGATTAGGATCACTTCGTAAGTTGTTATAGCAATATAAACTCAATGACTTTGATCGTAATGCTATACTTCGGATGAATGTTCATCACACCATTACACTAATGTTGTGATCCCGTTATTAACAACATCCAATGTCCATGATCAGGAAACCTTGATCATCTTGTTAATCAACGAGCTAGTTTATGAGAGAGGCATAACTAGGAACTTTCTGTTTGTTTATTAAACACACATGTATTAACGTTTCCGTATTAATACAATTATAGCATGCAAAATAAACATCTATCATATACTTGGAATACACATAATAAACACTTTATTATTGCCTCTGAGGGCATATTCCCTTCACATGAAATATGAAGTTCTAACAATAAGACAAAGTAACTATGCATGCAACATGAAAGGCTATAAACAAACATCATGAATAACATGCATTAAAAAACATTTGTTTGTTTCACATACAGAAAACATAGCATAGTGGCAATCAGCTTGTCCCTCATAGAGTAGCAAATAGATGCATATGACACCTTCAAAGTTCATAAGAGTGACTAGATACAAATAGCACAAGAACAAGTAATATCAACAGTATGCATCAATCAATAAGTTTTGGAACAATTCACATAGAACTAAGAATGGCAACTATGCTCTCTTAACTGGTTCCTAAAGGTAGAAGATGGAGACTCAATATAATGGTGGAAGAAAGGCCCTTCATAAAGGGAAGCAGGGATTTCAAGTTTCAAAAGGAGATTCCAAAAATTATGGTACTTGTTAGCTTTCAGCCCTCATTGCCCCTATCATAATCATCTTGAAGTGATTAAGTTTAAAGTGAACAAACTATGGAGTATATGCTTGACAAATTATAAGTTGGCAAACTCATGTCCCTTGAATACGAGGGCCGCTCCTCATGCTACTCAACTCTAGTCACCTGCAAGTTCTTGTCATAGTAAGTACATGTGTATCATAGAGAACCGCCAAGGGGGTACCCCTTGCACATGGTACATGAGCTATCCCATAACCAAAATGACAAGGCAAGAAGACAATGAGCATCTCAATGATCTTTTTATTTGCTATTTGCATAGGTTTTTATTAAGGATTCTTCACAGATTGCTCATTATGGTGATGCTGCAAGTTTCCACCATGATTAGGCATGGCTTAGGCTAGCGGCCCAGGCATTTCTCTAACATTCATACATAACTCCATGGACTTACAAGCTCCCTTTTATTTCACACTGATGACATCCATAGACAAAAGAGCATGATATCAACTGTGTGCAAAGTACAAGTGCAATGTTGAAAGTGTTCCCCACGACAACATGGTCCTACTAATTCCAACGTATAAGTGCAAGCATATACAATATAGATGACACAATAGTTCAAATTTATTAGGGGCAAGAAATATAAAGTGTTCCATCAAGTTCGTGACAACTTTAATCACTAAGTTTTCACATAACAAAATACTTTTTATTTGGAAGATAGATGAAAACAAGAATATACTTGGAATGGTGTAACACACCATGCATAGGAATTTACAGTGGACACTTTGGAATAACTTGGTTTCTTGGTAGTTGGAAGCATGAGTAGAGCTTACTCATACAAGTGGAGGCTAACAAAAGACTAGGAGCGAACAACTAAGAGATCAATAATGCCCATAATCATGCAGAGCGACAAAACATTACTAATCAAAGCATAGAGTGGTACTACAAGTCAAGGACTAAATGATCATAGAGGCTATGGTGACTTGTTCATAGTCATAACATGGTGTGATCATGTGCCAAGTCAACCCAAACAAAGCATCAAAGGAGAATACCATAATACTGTGCTTTTATATGCTAAAACAACGCATGATTCTTTCAAGGCACACTAAGCAATCCCAATTGTTTGGAACAACTAATGCTACAACAATAATCACTAAGCATAAGGTCAAAACAACACCTAACATGACATGCTAAAGTCAAAGTCACAGTCAAAGCAAGCTCCTCTTGCACTATTTCAAGCAAGAACTTTCTACTCCATTCCAACACCAATCAACTTATTTGAAACAACACAGAGAGAACGGGGGTCCAAACTACTTCATTCAAGCATACTAAGCAAACTAAACAAAGCAAACGAAAACTAAGATGCCCCAAGAACAACACAACAGTGCATGAAACAATAAAACCGAAGTGTCTAGAAAGACCTGAGATTTTTATTGATGAAGAAGGGGATGCCTTGGGCATCCCCAAGCTTTGACGCTTGTACCTCTTGGATATTTCTTGGGGTGACACCAGGGTGGCATCCCCAAGCTTGAGCTTTTGTCCATTATTTATCTCATTACATCATTCTTTCTGTACACTTGAATTTTTCCTTCATACAAAACTTCACACAATCTTCATTAGCAACATTAGTGTATTCGAAAGATAATAGACCCTTGGGTTTAGCTTTAGAATAGCAAAACTTTTCACTGAAAACACAAGCTACTGTAGTAATTCCCTCAAAAATCTCAATTTCCCAAAAAGAACCCAAAAAGGAATCAATAAGAAGCAAATACAAATAATGACAGAAATCTGTCAAAACAGACCAGCATGTAGAAACCGATTTTTTCGAAGACCTTTTGTTGCTCAAATCAAAAAGTGTTGAATTAATGAAAGTTAACTAATATACTGGGGGATTTATTCGTAAATTATAAGCTTAATCCGACTTACAGAGATTCCTCACGAATTTTTATGGTGGAGCACAAAAATCTGTTTCAGGACAACAACTCCCCAAATTTTACTTCCCTCTCATTAGAGGTCATTCTTGGAACAAAAAGCAAACAAAAAGGATAAGGAGAGGTCATTAATGAAATAATAACTTCCAAGACTCAAGAAAACTCTTGGGTTATCTCCCAACAAGTACTTTTCTTTAACGCCTTTAAGTTAGGCATGATAGTTTGAAAAGATGCTCACATAAGAAATATGAATTGAAGTAAAAGACAACATCAAGAAGCAAATTCAAAACACATTTAAGTCTAACTCACTTCCTATGCATAGGAATCTTGTAAGAAAATAAATCAAAGAAGCACAAAACAACAAGCATATAGGAAAGCAAAACAAGTGCAACTTCAAGATTTTCAACATAAAGAGGGGAAACTTAATATTGTTGAGATACATAAGACCATGTTTCCCTCTCTCATAATAACTTTCAGTAGCATCATGAATAAAATCAACAATATAACTATCACATAAAGCATGCTTTTCATGATCCACAAACACATAATTTCTATCAAGCTCAAAAATAGTGGGATTAAAACCTTCAAACCCACTTTTAACAATTTATAACAAGAAGACTAATCATTCAATATAGGACCATCATCTAGAGATTTATCATAAACATTTTCTAAGCAAAACTCTTTAGTACCATGCGTTTCAAAGTTAGGCACAAATCTAGGATTATCATAGATAACATGAGCATCAATATTATCACAAGTTTTACCTATAGCAAATATTGAAGGGAATATGCCCTGAGAGGCAATAATAAAGTGGTTATTATGTATATTCCAAGTATATGATAGATGTTTATTTTGCATGCTATAATTGTATTAATACGGAATTTTATGTAGAGGTCCCAACCTGATAAGGTAGAGATCCCTGTGTTTACAATGCTAGTCCCTGGATCAATAGCTAGCATCCACAGTTAAGATGTAATATCAAGAAACAAAGGTCATAATACAACTTTATAACCAGGAATAAAATAATTCATTACATCTTACATAGCTCATTTGGCTATCACATTACATTGCAGCAGAATATCTATAAAGCATGGGGTCCTTCATCTTCAAAGTGCCACAGGCAACCATGTTGGTTGTAGACTTGTAATCCTATTCAACAAACTTCACTAACATCAAACAAACCTGCAACATAATAAGTTGCAGCCACAAGGGTCAATACATTAGAATTGTATTGGCAAGTTTCACTACTATGTAGAAATAAGTGGATCCTATCATTACATGCATATTTGGCTAAGTAGGGTTTAGGCTCTTTTGCAGAAAGCAACATAGTTTTATCCTATCTTTTCAAAATAGTTTTTGATCTTTGTCAAATCTTTTTGAACTTCTTGGAAAACTCCAAGTGCTTCAAATCCCTTGTTGTCACCATCAAGTTTTACTTTGAGAAATTGGAATGTCGAGATCTTCCATAGCTTCAGGCCTTAGTTGATCAGTATTTGTCCATAACCGGGGACACGTCTAAGTACTTAGAATTTGATCTTCTGCAGAAGTTGTACACTTTACCCACATGACACAATCTCATCTTGATGCCACCAGTGGCCGCTGGATAAGTACTCACCAAGATGGAGTACTGGCAGATTGAGAATGTGACAAAGTCTTTCCATAGAAGTCCTCCCAATACACAATGCTAGCTTGTCATCCAGGCACCAATGTAGGGTTTCAAGTTCCCTTACACAATTCTAGTTAACCTGAAGATGCCAATGCATGGGTCTTCCACTATGTAGTTGGCTAAGCCAGAGCCCATTTAGCATGTGGCTGTACACGAAAGCCACTGTACGAGAAACATGTTCAATCTCTAAGTCCCTGGGTGGTTTTCTTCTAGTGCACATACAAAAAGAGATGGCCATATAAACATGGTTCCTTTTGTTTCCACCTTGTCCAAAACTTGAGTATCCTTGTCCACCCAGGTGGTTCATTGAGTACTTGTTTTATTATATAAAACATATATCTTTTCAATACTTCATATAATAATATCATGTATCCCATCCCAAATATATAGCAGGGCTAAGCTTACTACAACTACAATGTTTCCACTAAGGGAGATGTAAGGGTATCCTATTAGGATTTAGCATATCATAAAATATAGTAGTCCTTATCATGCATGTTACAAAAATCCACTAAGTGTAATGAAAATAGTAGGACATGGATGATAGTGTCACTTGCCTCAGTAGTTGGTGGTGTTGGTACACTCTTCGCAATAACACACTTGACAATCAACACAATCTATCAAGCAAAACAACCAAGACAAAACATACACAAGATCAACACTAATGGCAACACAAAAATCATGCAAAGTATGCAAACATGCAAGATGGAAAGTTTTATTGTACAAATTTTTATAACAAGGTTCTGAACATTACTAAGTGATTTATTGACACTTTATATTTTCAAGATTACAAATGCAACCATTTGTGCAATTGTAGGAATTAGCAACATTTTCCAACAGTTGGAAACGTCATTCTCACTAAATAATTGCCACGGTCTTATTTATACTAGAATAAAATTATATTTTGGTCTTACTGTACATAGGGTTCAATTTACAACCATTTGCAAAAGGATTGACTTAAAATTAATTTACACAACAATTTTTATACTCAAAATACTCCAAAAATGGTTCTGTATAAAACGTGATTTTAACATACTCAAAAATACCGAATTATGATTCCACTGTATTCTACTCGTTTTTGTGAATCCATAGACATATTATTTGCTAAATTTGGATATACAGAACTAAAGATATAATTTTTATGGTGAAAATGGCCAATAAAACCATTTAATTTATAAATCAAATTTTTGTATAGATAATAAGTAATATTATTGCAGAAATGGATTCTACAGAATCTCAGCTTTTCAGGGATACCAAATTTATAATTTTTGGACTTCTAAATCTTTTTCTATGAATTATACAAGTTCATACTAAAATCTGGAAAAGTCAAACTCGGGAATTGACTGAAATTGACTTTGACTAATCTGACTGTTGACTACGCTGATGTCATGATGATGTCAGATTTGACTACAGAAAAAGTTGCTCGGATAGAAGAACTTTCTACATGAAAGTTGTAGATAACAACTAGATTTATCTACTGTTTAAAGGAAATTGTGTTTGGAGCAACGAGGTGGGCGTAAAATGGATTATACCTTCTAAGATCTGAATCTTTGACTGTGTTTTTCTCTCTGCTCGATGAACGAAACGAGGTGAAACCAGCGGGAATAGAACCGTCTTGACGAGGGGAACAACTTCCGTCTTCAAGCCACCGCGATCCGATATCGTTTTGAAGGTCGATTTGGATGGAGAAGATTGGGAAGAATTTTGGACGAAAATGGGGCTAAGATGAGTTGAAAACTTTGAACTTTTCTGTAGTGGGGTTTATATAGGAGTGGGGTGGGGGCTGGATTAAAGGAGATTAAAGAGGGAGAGAAATTAGGGGACATTTAGTGCAATTTAGGAGGGCAATTGAGAGTCATTTAGGAGCAATTACATAGGAGGAAGACCAAGTACTCCCTCCTACTGGTACCATGTAAGTAGGTGCTCTCCTGGACGTTCGGCCTGGCTGGACCGGCCCATTCTGGCTGGCCTGGCCGGTCATTTTTTTTGTTTCATTTTTTTAATCCTTTCATAACTTTTGATTTAGAGCTCTGAATTTACCGATTCAAATTTCTGCGGGTTCGTAAATTCATGGGCAATATTTTAGGACATAAATTTTATATATTTGGAAATATTTATTTTTCTCAATTATTAATTAGTCAATTATTGTACGATTGCACGTGTGCGATATTGGCCTAGTTGCATGGCAATATATTTGGAATGACCTGGATTCTTTCCTTATTTGAACTTGATTCGATTTAGTTCCACTTTACATGGATAACCATGAATTAAAGTTTGAAAATATGAGAGGATAATTTTATAAAATCTTAAAATAGCTCACATAAGCTATGGTGCTTATTTTAAAACGAGACTCTTTGCTTTTATTTTTGGTTCAAAACAAAACAAAGGTTGTTTGAAAAATGGAAAAGAAGTAGTTGAGATATATAGATGGTTTTTGGTTGAGAACTTCCTCAAGATTAAAAATAGATTTTCAAATACAGGAAGTTTATGAAAAAGATTTTGAAGGGGAATCTTGCAAATTATAATTTTGAAGTAGAGGAGATATATGGATAATATTGATGCTTTGATTTTAGGGTTTTTGTTAAATGCTATTTTTATTTTAAGAAGTACCTTTATTTGGGGGAAAACTTTTGTAATAGTTTAAAAGGTTTTAATGTTTCCAATTAGAAGCAAAAAGTTTCTTTTCCCCATAAATTTCAACAACTGTTTCTTGTGTTTATTTATTTTTCACATTTCAAAATTTGGAAAATTTTGGGATGTGACAGGCTACCACCCTTAAAAGAAATCTCGTCCCGAGATTCGATAAGATTAGAGAAAAATAGATTGGGTTTTAAGATAACTCGGGTACTACCACCCTTAAAAGGATTTGACTAGATTGAATCTTGAGAATTACTTTGGCTTCAGTCTTGGTGGTTATTGTACCTTCGGGGTTATCATTAGGAGATTGAAAATTCCATCCTTGACTTTCATATGTTAAACTACAATATAAATGTGGCATTTGATAGGGACATGATCAGTTTCTTCACATAGGAAACAAGTCACTTGAGAAGTGGGGCATTGTTTAGTGGGATGTTTCTCTTCACAATTAGGGAATTGATCCTCATGCTCTTTGGAAGTGTGTTCCATGTCTCCACAAATATTGCAAGCTTGAGTTCCTTCTATAATATCATCCTTGACATCATTGTTGTCACAATCTCCTCGGGAAGAGTTGCTTATCATGTTGATCATTTGATTGGTCATCCTTTGCAACAATTGGGATTGGGTTTCCAAAAACTTTTGCAAGGTTGGGTATAACTCATTGTTGTTGGATAAGAACTAAGTTGTCACTTGATTCAACTGGGCTTGGGTTGCTAGAAGTTGTTCTCTCATATGTATCTCTTGGTTGTTGTCACCATTCTTGATGTTGGAGTTTCTTGGAGAAGTCATTTGTTTGGGTTGGATTGGGATTAGAATAGGCAAAATATTTCTAAGGAAGAAGTCTATCACACACAACAATTCACACAAGCAATGTGGAAGAAATCACAAACAACATTCCACTCAAACAAAAAGTTCAAGCACATTTTTAGGCAACAAAATATTTTCCTACACCACATAAGCTGGTGGGTTTAAACTAATCATTAGTATGGTGGTCCAACTATATGGTTCACTTGAGATCATACCATTCTTCTTAGTTGTTTCTTCTTGAACAAGATCATTGTATCCTTGGAAAAAAATTCTTGCATCTTGGTCACAAAACTTCAAAGGTGCTGATGGTTCCTTCTAGGTTGTGTTTCTTTAGTCTTCAAGTCTTGAATAATATTTCTTGACTCACTTGTAGTCCTTAGTGATATCCAAGTTGAAGTCCTTGGTGAAAATAAAGTTGAAGTCATTGATGATGTTGAAGTTGAAGTCATTTGAGTTGGTGAAGTCCTTTGCTCATGTTTAAGTCTTTGGTCATGATGGAGGCTTTGTCCATCAAGTTGAAAAGGAAGAGATGTAGAATCAAAACCAAAAAGGTTGAGGAAAGAGTTTACAGATTGTTTGTAAATAAGTTTTTGGAACAAATACAACTCCTATTTTTCTAAGGGGTTTTGTTCAATCCTAGGGTTACAATCCTACAGGCAACACAATGCTCTGATACCATCTGTAGAGGTCCCAACCTGATAAGGTAGAGATCCCTGTGTTTACAATGCTAGTCCCTAGATCAATAGCTAGCATCCACAGTTAAGATGTAATATCAAAAAACAAAGGTCATAATACAACTTTATAACCAGGAATAAAAAAATTCATTACATCTTACATAGCTCATTTGGCTATCACATTACATTGCAGCAGAATATCTATAAAGCATGGGGTCCTTCATCTTCAAAGTGCCACAGGCAATCATGTTGGTTGTAGACTTGTAATCCTATTCAACAAACCTCACTAACATCAAACAAACCTGCAACATAATAAGTTGCAGCCACAAGGGTCAATACATTTGAATTGTATTGGCAAGTTTCACTACTATGTAGAAATAAGTGGATCCTATCATTACATGCATATTTGGCTAAGTAGGGTTTAGGATATTTTGCAGAAAGCAACATAGTTTTATCCTATCTTTTCAAAATAGTTTTTGATCTTTGTCAAATCTTTTTGAACTTCTTAGAAAACTCCAAGTGCTTCAAATCCCTTGTTGTCACCATCAAGTTTTACTTTGAGAAATTGGAATGTCGAGATCTTCATAGCTTCAGGCCTTAGTTGATAAGTATTTGTCCATAACCGGGGACACGGCTAAGTACTTAGAATTTGATCTTCTGAAGAAGTTGTACACTTTACCCACATGACACAATCTCATCTTGATGCCACCAGTGGCCGCTGGATAAGTACTCACCAAGATGGAGTACTGGCAGATTGAGAATGTGACAAAGTCTTTCCATAGAAGTCCTCCCAATACACAATGCTAGCTTGTCATCCAAGCACCAATGTAGGGTTTCAAGTTCCCTTACACAATTCTAGTTAACCTGAAGATGCCAATGCATGGGTCTTCCACTATGTAGTTGACTAAGCCAGAGCCCATTTAGCATGTGGCTGTACACGAAAGCCATTGTCCGAGAAACATGTTCAATCTCTAAGTCCCTGGGTGGTTTTCTTCTAGTGCACATACAAAAAGAGATGGCCATATAAACATGGTTCCTTTTGTTGCCACCTTGTCCAAAACTTGAGTATCCTTGTCCACCCAGGTGGTTCATTGAGTACTTGTTTTATTATATAAAACATATATATTTTCAATACTTCATATAATCATATCATGTATCCCATCCCAAATATATAGCAGGGCTAAGCTTACTACAACTATAATGTTTCCACTAAGGGAGATGTAAGGGTATCCTATTAGGATTTAGAATAGCATAAAATATAGTAGTCCTTATCATGCATGTTACAAAAATCCACTAAGTGTAATGAAAATAGTAGGACATGGATGATAGTGTCACTTGCCTTAGTAGTTGGTGGTGTTGGTACACTCTTCGCAATAACACACTTGACAATAAACACAATTTATCAAGCAAAACAACCAAGACAAAACATACACAAGATCAACACTAATGGCAACACAAAAATCATGCAAAGTATGCAAACATGCAAGATGGAAATTTTTATTGTACAAATTTTTATAACAAGGTTCTGAACATTACTAAGTGATTTATTGACACTTTATATTTTCAAGATTACAAATGCAACCATTTGTGCAATTGTAGAAATTAGTGTTGGAGATATGCCCAAGAGGCAATAATAAAGTGGTTATTATCATATCTTCACACTTATGATAAATGTTTTCATACCATGTTATAATTGTATTAACCGGAAACATTAATACTTGTGTGATTTGTAAACTAAAATTAGAGTCCCTAGTAAAGCCTCTTGTTAAACTAGCTTGTTGGTTAATATATGATCATGGTTTCCTGATCATGAACATAGAGATGTTATTAACAACATGGTCATATCATTAGGAGAATGATGTGATGGACATACTCCTATAGATAAGCGTAGCATAAAGATCAAGTCATTTCATTAGTTCAATTGCTATATGCTTTCTGATACATAGTAACCTAATTCCTTCGACCATGAGATCATGCATATCACCTTTACCGGATGGATGCTTTGATGTCATCAAACACCACACTGTAACAGGGTGGCTATAAAAGTGGCATTGAGTGTTCGGAAAGTATTGGTTGAGACACATGGATCAAGAGTGGGATTTGTCCATCCATATGACGGATAGATATACTCTGGGCCCTCTCGGTGGAATGTCATCCAATTAGCTTGCAAGCATGTGACTGGCTCACAAGGGATCACATATCACGGGAACGAGAAAAGAGTACTTATCGGTAACGAGGTTGAACTAGGTATGCAGAGATACCGACGATCATAACCTCGGATAAGTAAAGTATCGTGAGACAAAGGGAAATTGGGATCGTATGTAAGTGGTTCATTCGATCGCAAAGTAATCGTAGAAATATGTGGGAGCCATATGAATTTCCAGAGTCCTCTATTGGTTATTGTTCGGAGAAGTGTCTCGATCATGTCCGCATAATTCACGAACCGTAGGGAGACACACTTAAGGATTCGACGTTGTTTAAGTAGTTATGGTATTATGAGAAAGAGACCGAATGTTGTTCGGAGTCTCGGATGGGATCCGGGATATCACGAGGTGATCCGGAATGGTCCGGAGAATAAGATTCATATAAGGAAAGTCCCGTTTCGGAGTTCGGGAATGATTCCGGTGTTTTCATCGGGAATGTTCTAGAAGGTTCCGGATTGTCCGGCACTCCGGGGGGGGAGGGGTACATGAATGTGTCATTACATATTGGAATGATTGCATCATGTACTAAGTGTTCTTGCTGTCCCAAATAAAGGATTAAATTGAATCCCAAAACAGAAAAGTCAAATGTCCAGTTTGAAAGTCAAACTGCCAAAACAAGAAACTGTGGGAAACAAGCAAGAGGAGTTGGAACCAACTTGGAGGAGGAGTCCCACTCCTCCAAGCCGGCGGCCAGCCCTAGGCCGAGTTGGGGAGGGACTCCCTCCCTCCCTGGCGCGCCAAGGCCCCTCCCACCTATATAAGGAGGGGCAGGGCTCCCCTCCTAGAACACACAAGTTCCTATCTTCTACCTCCGGTTTAGAGCCGTTTTGGTTTAGAGCTTCTAATTGCTTTAGCCAGCGGTTTAGAGCCTTCTAATTGGTTTAGAGCCTTCTAATTGGTGTGTCTAATTACTAGACCACTAATAGCCTCTCTCATACTCCACCATACTCGCACTGGCTTAAGGCGAAGCCCTGCGGGATTTCCCCACTACTTCCGGTACCACGCCGTTGTGCTGCCGGAATCTCGAGGAGAGTGCTACAACCTCCGCTGCCTGCTGGAACAAGGGAGAGGAAGGTCTTCGTCGAGTACCGAACGTGTGACCGACTGCGGGAGCGCTGCCGGAACGTGGCGCCGGAAGGATCGTCTACGCGATCTTGAGATCGGAAAGAGTACGACTACATCACCCACGAGAATCTGCTCTCGTTAACCGCTTTGGAATCTTCGAGGGTGAGTTATTCCATCGACTCGTTGCTACAATCTAGTAGATAGATCTTGGCTTGTTTGTTTGTATGCGATAGAAATTTTTTGTTTTCCATGCTACGAACCCCTACAGTGGTATCAGAGCCGTGTCTATATGTAGATCTGTTGCACGAGTAGAACACAATGGTCATTGTGGGCGTTGATGCTTTTATTGTCGATTGCTTCTTGTGTACTTTGCATCTTGCGGTATGTTGGGATGAAGCGGCCCGGGCTAACCTTACATGACATCGTTCATGAGACTTGCTCCACGCTTGACATGCAACTTGTATTGCATAAGTGGCTTTGCGGGTGCCTGTTTCTCCTAGCATAGTTAAGATCCAATTTACAACGGGTGATTAACAATACTAGTATCAATGTTGTGGTTCTTGTTCGTAAGTTAGAACGACACTTATTGAAAGCCCCAAACCACGTAAAATATGCAAAGAAAGTAGAGGCGTCTAACTTTGTTTTGCAGGGGTGTGCAGTGATGTGATATGGCCATGATTGTGATTATATATGATGTATGCAATGTTCCTTATTGTAAGTTGGCAACCGGCAGGAGCCATATGGTTGTCTTTAATTTTTGTTAAGACCCGCGTGTCTATTCAAAGTAGTTGTAATAGTTGAAGCCGGTGGACGACAACCATGGAGAGGCGTCATTGACCTTGATGCAATGCCGGTGATGATGGAGATCATGTTCGTGCTGGAAGATGGAGATCGGAAGCACAAAGAAGAAAGGCCATATCATATCACATATTATGAATTGCATGTGATGTTAATCCTTTATGCATCTTGTATTGCTTAGTAGACGACGGTAGCATTATAAGATGATCCCTCATGCACATGAATTTCAAGTCATAAAGTGTTCACCCTTAGTTAGCACCGTTGCTAAAGCTTGTTGTTTCGAAGCACCACGTGATGATCGGGTGTGTTAGATTCTGCAAGTGTATACAACGTGAGCAAGCCAGATTTGCTCATGCGGAAACCAAGGTTTGATCTTGACGAGCCTAGCATGTACAGACATGGCCTCAGGAACACGGATTACCGAAAGGTAGAGCATGAGTCATATAGTAGATATGATGAACATGTTGATTGTTCGCCATTGAAGCTATATCAACTCTCGTGATGATCGGTTTTGATGTGGTGGATTTGGTTCGTGTGATCACTAAAACAATGTGAGGGATATTGTTTTGAGTGGGAGTTCACCTAGATTAATTTAATTATTAATTAGAACTCAATTTATCATAAACTAAATCAAAGTGAATTTGCATAGTTGTTGTAGTCATTGGCATCTGTTTACCACCTTACGCTTAGTTATAATTGAGATGATAGAACTATAGAATTCTGGTTAGTTACTTTACGAACTGGTATCGTATTGTTTTGAAGTGTTAATCTAAAGTTTAAAAGTCCTATTGCAAACTTTCAGTAAGTTCCGGTTACTCCATGAAGTTTAATAATTAGTATTAAATCAAGAGTAACAATTCCAAGTGTTAGTATATAAGTATCATGTTTGTCTCCATGATTCTTGATATTCAAAGGATTCTCTTAATATCAAGGTTATCGAGAATCTGAAGAGTTGTTTCAGAAACCGTGATGTGTGGAAGATATTGTGATATCTGAAACGAAGTATTGGTTACAACATGATAGAGTATAATATGGCAAAAGTCATGTTCTCATATTTGATGAGAATTTGCAAAAGGTTGGAGACACTTGTTGTCCTAATCCTCCAAAAGGTTTTTGGATAGCAACATTATACTCATAATTCATCGTTATAAGCTAAAAGTAGCTTGATCATGGACGAATCCATGATAAGGGTGAATATTTGATGTAGGTAAAATGTTTACTACACCAAGAGATTACTAAAGAAAGGAATTTGAAAGAACACCAAACATTTGATGATGGTGATCTACTTCAAAGTGCAAGTCCAAAGACATTGGTATTTAACTATACACGCTTTGGACTATGTGTCATATGTATGACTCCACTATTGATGTTGATAGATTCTTTCAAACAGAAAAGGAAATATTGAAAGAAAATCTCATAAGTATATGGCAGAAAGGAAAAGACTAGAATTGTTCAGCTTAAGTATATAGATGATATACATGTTATGGCTATATTCTTTGCTTATTAAACAATGTGGTTCTCAAGTATTTGATACTGAATTTGTTGGTGTGAATCGTCATACGAAACAACACAATTCATGAACTACAATGGCCTAAGTAACTAGCAAAAGAATATGTGATGATGTTCATCGAGAACAAATAAAGGGTTATTGTGTTGCTCGTTAAACATCAAAGTTTGCCTTCAAGATTTGTTTTATCAGGTATTATGAGAACAAAAGGGTTGTTCAAATAATTTCCGTAATTCATAAAAGATGGATGATTCACAAATCTCGTTGGAGAAATCACATCCATAAAACTAGTGCTAAAAATGTCGAAAGACAAATTGATTGAAAGATCACTTAGGAAGTGACATCGCCGTTTAAATTATAATGGAAATAAAACATGAAGAAACTCCATGTGGATGGAATTTTGGAGTCTTCTGATTTTTGATCAAATGACGCTTGTGAAACTTTCCTAGAGATAATTAAAACTTCGTTCATAGGCCAAAAGGGAACAAATGACTAGCTTATTGGAACTTGTACATATTGTTGTACGAAATCCATTATGTGTAGTCAAGAGCGATGAATTTCAACTTCATTTGCTTTCTCTGAAAATTTGAGTGAATATATGAATATTTACTTAATAAGGATGAAGTATGAAACATTTGAAAAGTTCAAAGACTTTCAAAATGAAGTGCAAAATCATAGTAACAAGAATACAAATAGTTTATGATAAAGATCATAAAGGGAGATATTTGAGTTACAGAGTTTAGCATAATACCTAAGATTTAAGGAATTGTTCTGTGGATTTGCATTTTCCCGAAACACCATAAGAGTATGGAGCGTTCGAGATATGTAATTAAACCTTGTTTGACATGGTAAGATCAAAGGTATAATTCATAAAACTGCCATTATATTTTAAAGATTAAAAGCTTTAGAGATCACCGTTTTTCCACTGAAAAGAGCTCCATCATAATCCGTTGAAATGACACCATATGTTATGGTTTGGGATAAAACCCAAGTGTTCCTTTCTTAAAACATTGGTATGCTATGCATAAGAAAGATGTGTGCAACCAAAGTCGGATGAACCTGTCTTTGTATAAACTATTAAATATTCCTCCACAAACACCGGAGACAAAAGTGTTTGTCGCTTAGAACGTCAAGTTTCTTTGAGAAGGAATTTTTCGTGAAAAGTTAAGTGGGAGGACAATAGAACTTTGATAAGGTTAAAAGAACCTTAGCTATATGTGCAAAGTTGCGCAGCGCCGAAAAGTGTTCCGGAGGCAGCAACAATGCTCATGGCTCACGTGCCTCAAAGGTTGTGGTTACAATAGTCAAAGTTTCTATTGAAACAAGTAGGTCGGGTAAACAATCAAATACCAAGATTTGAGGGTTGAATCATTATTTGAGAATAATGAACCGACTACATGCAAAGAAGCGATGATGAGCCCTGACTCCGTCTAATGGCTTGAAGCCATAAAATCCGTGATAGTTCCATACACGAAAAATCAAGTTTTGAACTTGAAGGACCCTCGAGAAAGGTGTAAGACCTTACAGTCGTGTTTGGATCTATAAATAAATAGACATGGATGTTGAACATCTATGAAATAGTCGACATGTTGGGAAAGAGTTCACAACAATGTTCAAAGGTTGACTATGACAAGATTTGATCTTTCATAGTGATATTTAGTCTAAACGGATTAATGTAGCAACCACTACATATAATTTGTTATATGGTAGTTTAATAAACAAAACAAGTTCTTCTAATAGAATCGTTACCTAGGACATGTGCATAACACGGTCCATAGGGTTTTGTTAATTCAAAGGATGCTAAAAGCATATGCAAACTTCAATGGTTGAAGTGAGCATTGCGGAGTTGGAATCTTCACTATGATGAAACTGTTAAAGGAGTTTAAAAGTTCATTAGAGACAATGAAGATGCTTGCATTTGCAAGAAATTAAGTGGGAGCGCTAAGACATGTTTCTAATACATTATGTGAAAGACATATTATTGATTGGAAATAATGTATCTTTTATTAACACATATTAAGAATTTCATCCTGATGAAAGGCTTAGGCAAAACCCAAATATTTGGCATCAATAGACGCTAATATGGTTGTGCCGAAAGTACATAGATGTTGTATTGAATGAGTTCAATATAGAAACTACAAGAAAAAGTTCTTGTCGCACAGAAAGGATTGAATGAGTTCAATGTTGATGATATATTCAAGTGTATTGACATTTGGTAAAGTGAAACAAATAATCAAGTATAGATTGATACTTGATGTATGAAATCACAAAGAGTATTTATATCAATCATACTATGATATGTACAAATCCAGATATGTCCTATGCTCTAAATGTTGTGAGCATATACCAGAATGATTCGTAAGATGATCATTGGACAATAGTAAGGATATTCTTATGATCTTTTGGAAGAACTAAGAGTATATTATTTGTAGAAGTGACAAATAGATGGTTAGTTCATTGTAAAAGTACTACATTGATACTAGTTTTGTCACAAAGTACAAATTAAGTTTATCTCAATCTAAACTAAGGGTGGCACAATATAATGGAAAGTGAGTTCCATAATGGATTTGGATGAGTTCCAAAGTTAAGACATTGTGACAGATACTACAACAAAAGGCTAAGTATATGACTGCTATTTTAGCAGCAAAAAGAGGGCATTTGTGTCAAGTAGTTTGTTATCAAACTAGGTGTAGTTCACAGTGGGATAATACTATGAAGATATATTGTGCGACAATATTATCAACATGTTTTAACCCCAAAGAGCTAAAGGTCACACCGAAAGACCAAATTTATACAAAGCCATCTCATTAGAGAATGAGTGATGCGTAGAGACGCAAAGACATGCAATTACACACGGACCTGGAAGTGTCAGATCCGGAGATCAGTTGACCACTAGCGAACGTGTACTTACAACACCGGAAAGCCATAGGTGTTATATACACAAAGGTTTGAAACTAGATTATTGACTCTAGTGCAAGTGGGAGACTGTTGGAGATATGCCCAAGAGGCAATAATAAAGTGGTTATTATCATATCTTCACACTTATGATAAATGTTTACATACCATGCTATAATTGTATTAACCGGAAACATTAATACTTGTGTGATTTGTAAACTAAAATTAGAGTCCCTAGTAAAGCCTCTTGTTAAACTAGCTTGTTGGTTAATATATGATCATGGTTTCCTGATCATGAACATAGAGATGTTATTAACAACAGGGTCATATCATTAGGAGAATGATGTGATGGACATACTCCTATAGATAAGCGTAGCATAAAGATCAAGTCATTTCATTAGTTCAATTGCTATATGCTTTCTGATACATAGTAACCTAATTCCTTCGACCATGAGATCATGCATATCACCTTTACCGGATGGATGCTTTGATGTCATCAAACACCACACCGTAACAGGGTGGCTATAAAAGTGGCATTGAGTGTTCGGAAAGTATTGGTTGAGACACATGGATCAAGAGTGGGATTTGTCCATCCATATGACGGATAGATATACTCTGGGCCCTCTCGGTGGAATGTCATCCAATTAGCTTGCAAGCATGTGACTGGCTCACAAGGGATCACATATCACGGGAACGAGAAAAGAGTACTTATCGGTAACGAGGTTGAACTAGGTATGCAGAGATACCGACGATCATAACCTCGGATAAGTAAAGTATCGTGAGACAAAGGGAAATTGGTATCGTATGTAAGTGGTTCATTCGATCGCAAAGTAATCGTAGAAATATGTGGGAGCCATATGAATTTCCAGATTCCTCTATTGGTTATTGTTCGGAGAAGTGTCTCGATCATGTCCGCATAATTCACGAACCGTAGGGAGACACACTTAAGGATTCGACGTTGTTTGAGTAGTTATGGTATTATGAGAAAGAGACCGAATGTTGTTCGGAGTCTCGGATGGGATCCGGGATATCACGAGGTGATCCGGAATGGTCCGGAGAATAAGATTCATATAAGGAAAGTCCCGTTTCGGAGTTCGGGAATGATTCCGGTGTTTTCATCGGGAATGTTCTAGAAGGTTCCGGATTGTCCGGCACTCCGGGGGGGAGGGGTACATGAATGTGTCATTACATATTGGAATGATTGCATCATGTACTAAGTGTTCTTGCTGTCCCAAATAAAGGATTAAATTGAATCCCAAAACAGAAAAGTCAAATGTCCAGTTTGAAAGTCAAACTGCCAAAACAAGAAACTGTGGGAAACAAGCAAGAGGAGTTGGAACCAACTTGGAGGAGGAGTCCCACTCCTCCAAGCCGGCGGCCAGCCCTAGGCCGAGTTGGGGAGGGACTCCCTCCCTCCCTGGCGCGCCAAGGCCCCTCCCACCTATATAAGGAGGGGCAGGGCTCCCCTCCTAAAACACACAAGTTCCTATCTTCTACCTCCGGTTTAGAGCCGTTTTGGTTTAGAGCTTCTAATTGCTTTAGCCAGCGGTTTAGAGCCTTCTAATTGGTTTAGAGCCTTCTAATTGGTGTGTCTAATTACTAGACCACTAATAGTCTCTCTCATACTCCACCATACTCGCACTGGCTTAAGGCGAAGCCCTGCGGGATTTCCCCTCTACTTCCGGTACCACGCCGTTGTGCTGCCGGAATCTCGAGGAGAGTGCTACAACCTCCGCTGCCTGCTGGAACAAGGGAGAGGAAGGTCTTCGTCGAGTACCGAACGTGTGACCGACTGCGGGAGCGCTGCCGGAACGTGGCGCCGGAAGGATCGTCTACGCGATCTTGAGATCGGAAAGAGTACGACTACATCACCCACGAGAATCTGCTCTCGTTAACCGCTTTGGAATCTTCGAGGGTGAGTTATTCCATCGACTCGTTGCTACAATCTAGTAGATAGATCTTGGCTTGTTTGTTTGTATGCGATAGAAATTTTTTGTTTTCCATGCTACGAACCCCTACAATTAGCAACATTTTCCAACAGTTGGAAAGGTCATTCTCACTAAATAATTGCCACGGTCTTATTTATAGTAGAATAAAATTATATTTTAGTCTTACTGTACATAGGATTCAATTTACAACCATTTGCAAAAGGATTTACTTAAAATTAATTTACACAACAATTTTTATACTCAAAATACTCCAAAAATGGTTCTGTATAAAACGTGATTTTAACATACTCAAAAATACTGAATTATGATTCCACTGTATTCTACTCGTTTTTGTGAATCCATAGACATATTATTTGCTAAATTTGGATATACAGAACTAAAGATATAATTTTTATGGTGAAAATGGCCAATTAAACCATTTAATTTATAAATCAAATTTTTATACAGAGAATAAGTAATATTATTGCAGAAATGGATTCTACAGAATCTCAGCTTTTCAGGGATACCAAATTTATAATTTTTGGACTTATAAATCTTTTTCTATGAATTATACAAGTTCATACTAAAATCTGGAAAAGTCAAACTCGGGAATTGACTGAAATTGACTTTGACTAATCTGACTGTTGACTACGCTGATGTCATGATGATGTCAGATTTGACTACAGAAAAAGTTGCTCGGATAGAAAAACTTTCTACATGAAAGTTGTAGATAACAACTAGATTTATCTACTGTTTAAAGGAAATTGTGTTTGGAGCAACGAGGTGGGCGTAAAATGGATTATACCTTCTAAGATCTGAATCTTTGACTGTGTTTTTCTCTCTGCTCGATGAACGAAACGAGGTGAAACCAGCGGGAATAGAACCGTCTTGACGAGGGGAACAACTTCCGTCTTCAAGCCACCGCGATCCGATATCGTTTTGAAGGTCGATTTGGATGGAGAAGATTGGGAAGAATTTTGAACGAAAATGGGGCTAAGATGAGTTGAAAACTTTGAACTTTTCTCTAGTGGGGTTTATATAGGAGTGGGGTGGGGGCTGGATTAAAGGAGATTAAAGAGGGAGAGAAATTAGGGGACATTTAGTGCAATTTAGGAGGGCAATTGAGAGTCATTTAGGAGCAATTACATAGGAGGAAGACCAAGTACTCCCTCCTACTGGTACCATGTAAGTAGGTGCTCTCCTGGACGTTCGGCCTGGCTGGACCGACCCATTCTGGCTGGCCTGGCCGGTCATTTTTTTTGTTTCATTTTTTTTAATCCTTTCATAACTTTTGATTTAGAGCTCTGAATTTACCGATTCAAATTTCTGTGGGGTCGTAAATTCATGGGCAATATTTTAGGACATAAATTTTATATATTTGGAAATATTTATTTTTCTCAATTATTAATTAGTCAATTATTGTACGATTGCACGTGTGCGATATTGGCCTAGTTGCATGGCAATATATTTGGAATGACCTGGATTCTTTCCTTATTTGAACTTGATTCGATTTAGTTCCACTTTACATGGATAACCATGAATTAAAGTTTGAAAATATGAGAGGATAATTTTATAAAATCTTAAAATAGCTCACATAAGCTATGGTGCTTATTTTAAAACGAGACTCTTTGCTTTTATTTTTGGTTCAAAACAAAACAAAGGTTGTTTGAAAAATGGAAAAGAAGTAGTTGAGATATATAGATGGTTTTTGGTTGAGAACTTCCTCAAGATTAAAAATAGATTTTCAAATACAGGAAGTTTATGAAAAAGATTTTGAAGGGGAATCTTGCAAATTATAATTTTGAAGTAGAGGAGATATATGGATAATCTTGATGCTTTGATTTTAGGGTTTTTGTTAAATGCTATTTTTATTTTAAGAAGTACCTTTATTTGGGGGAAAACTTTTGTAATAGTTTAAAAGGTTTTAATGTTTCCAATTAGAAGCAAAAAGTTTCTTTTCCCCATAAATTTCAACAACTGTTTCTTGTGTTTATTTATTTTTCACATTTCAAAATTTGGAAAATTTTGGGATGTGACAGGCTACCACCCTTAAAAGAAATCTCGTCCCGAGATTCGATAAGATTAGAGAAAAATAGATTGGGTTTTAAGATAACTCGGGTACTACCACCCTTAAAAGGATTTGACTAGATTGAATCTTGAGAATTACTTTGGCTTCAGTCTTGGTGGTTATTGTACCTTCGGGGTTATCATTAGGAGATTGAAAATTCCATCCTTGACTTTCATATGTTAAACTACAATATAAATGTGGCATTTGATAGGGACATGATCAGTTTCTTCACATAGGAAACAAGTCACTTGAGAAGTGGGGCATTGTTTAGTGGGATGTTTCTCTTCACAATTAGGGAATTGATCCTCATGCTCTTTGGAAGTGTGTTCCATGT
The DNA here is from genome assembly GCA_910589765.1 of Avena atlantica. Classification (NCBI taxonomy): domain Eukaryota; kingdom Viridiplantae; phylum Streptophyta; class Magnoliopsida; order Poales; family Poaceae; genus Avena; species Avena atlantica. The sequence goes on from OU342737.1 coordinate 72,115,779, forward strand.
CTCCACAAATATTGCAAGCTTGAGTTCCTTCTATAATATCATCCTTGACATCATTGTTGTCACAATCTCCTCGGGAAGAGTTGCTTATCATGTTGATCATTTGATTGGTCATCCTTTGCAAAAATTGGGATTGGGTTTCCAAAAACTTTTGCAAGGTTGGGTCTAACTCATTGTTGTTGGATAAGAACTAAGTTGTCACTTGATTCAACTGGGCTTGGGTTGCTAGAAGTTGTTCTCTCATATGTATCTCTTGGTTGTTGTTGTCACCATTCTTGATGTTGGAGTTTCTTGGAGAAGTCATTTGTTTGGGTTGGATTGGGATTAGAATAGGCAAAATATTTCTAAGGAAGAAGTCTATCACACACAACAATTCACACAAGCAATGTGCAAGAAATCACAAACAACATTCCACTCAAACAAAAAGTTCAAGCACATTTTTAGGCAACAAAATATTTTTCCTACACCACATAAGCTGGTGGGTTTAAACTAATCATTAGTATGGTGGTCCAACTATATGGTTCACTTGAGATCATACCATTCTTCTTAGTTGTTTCTTCTTGAACAAGATCATTGTATCCTTGGAAAAAAATTCTTGCATCTTGGTCACAAAACTTCAAAGGTGCTGATGGTTCCTTCTAGGTTGTGTTTCTTTAGTCTTCAAGTCTTGAATAATATTTCTTGACTCACTTGTAGTCCTTAGTGATATCCAAGTTGAAGTCCTTGGAGAAAATAAAGTTGAAGCCATTGATGATGTTGAAGTTGAAGTCATTTGAGTTGGTGAAGTCCTTTGCTCATGTTTAAGTCTTTGGTCATGATGGAGGCTTTGTCCATCAAGTTGAAAAGGAAGAGATGTAGAATCAAAACCAAAAAGGTTGAGGAAAGAGTTTACAGATTGTTTGTAAATAAGTTTTTGGAACAAATACAACTCCTATTTTTCTAAGGGGTTTTGTTTAATCCTAGGGTTACAATCCTACAGGCAACACAGTGCTCTGATACCATCTGTAGAGGTCCCAACCTGATAAGGTAGAGATCCCTGTGTTTATAATGCTAGTCCCTGGATCAATAGCTAGCATCCACAGTTAAGATGTAATATCAAAAAAGAAAGGTCATAATACAACTTTATAACCAGGAATAAAATAATTCATTACATCTTACATAGCTCATTTGGCTATCACATTACATTGCAGCAGAATATCTATAAAGCATGGGGTCCTTCATCTTCAAAGTGCCACAGGCAATCATGTTGGTTGTAGACTTGTAATCCTATTCAACAAACTTCACTAACATCAAACAAACCTGCAACATAATAAGTTGCAGCCACAAGGGTCAATACATTAGAATTGTATTGGCAAGTTTCACTACTATGTAGAAATAAGTGGATCCTATCATTACATGCATATTTGGCTAAGTAGGGTTTAGGCTCTTTTGCAGAAAGCAACATAGTTTTATCCTATCTTTTCAAAATAGTTTTTGATCTTTGTCAAATCTTTTTGAACTTCTTGGAAAACTCCAAGTGCTTCAAATCCCTTGTTGTCACCATCAAGTTTTACTTTGAGAAATTGGAATGTCGAGATCTTCCATAGATTCAGGCCTTAGTTGATCAGTATTTGTCCATAACCGGGGACACGTCTAAGTACTTAGAATTTGATCTTCTGCAGAAGTTGTACACTTTACCCACATGACACAATCTCATCTTGATGCCACCAGTGGCCGCTGGATAAGTACTCACCAAGATGGAGTACTGGCAGATTGAGAATGTGACAAAGTCTTTCCATAGAAGTCCTCCCAATACACAATGCTAGCTTGTCATCCAAGCACCAATGTAGGGTTTCAAGTTCCCTTACACAATTCTAGTTAACCTGAAGATGCCAATGCATGGGTCTTCCACTATGTAGTTGGCTAAGCCAGAGCCCATTTAGCATGTGGCTGTACACGAAAGCCACTGTACGAGAAACATGTTCAATCTCTAAGTCCCTGGGTGGTTTTCTTCTAGTGCACATACAAAAAGAGATGGCCATATAAACATGGTTCCTTTTGTTGCCACCTTGTCCAAAACTTGAGTATCCTTGTCCACCCAGGTGGTTCATTGAGTACTTGTTTTATTATATAAAACGTATATCTTTTCAATACTTCATATAATCATATCATGTATCCCATCCCAATTATATAGCAGGGCTAAGCTTACTACAACTACAATGTTTCCACTAAGGGAGATGTAAGGGTATCCTATTAGGATTTAGCATAGCATAAAATATAGTAGTCCTTATCATGCATGTTACAAAAATCCACTAAGTGTAATGAAAATAGTAGGACATGGATGATAGTGTCACTTGCCTCAGTAGTTGGTGGTGTTGGTACACTCTTCGCAATAACACACTTGACAATCAACACAATCTATCAAGCAAAACAACCAAGACAAAACATACACAAGATCAACACTAATGGCAACACAAAAATCATGCAAAGTATGCAAACATGCAAGATGGAAATTTTTATTGTACAAATTTTTATAACAAGGTTCTGAACATTACTAAGTGATTTATTGACACTTTATATTTTCAAGATTACAAATGCAACCATTTGTGCAATTGTAGGAATTAGCAACATTTTCCAACAGTTGGAAACGTCATTCTCACTAAATAATTGCCACGGTCTTATTTATACTAGAATAAAATTATATTTTGGTCTTACTGTACATAGGGTTCCATTTACAACCATTTGCAAAAGGATTGACTTAAAATTAATTTACACAACAATTTTTATACTCAAAATACTCCAAAAATGGTTCTGTATAAAACGTGATTTTAACATACTCAAAAATACCGAATTATGATTCCACTGTATTCTACTCGTTTTTGTGAATCCATAGACATATTATTTGCTAAATTTGGATATACAGAACTAAAGATATAATTTTTATGGTGAAAATGGCCAATTAAACCATTTAATTTATAAATCAACTTTTTGTATAGATAATAAGTAATATTATTGCAGAAATGGATTCTACAGAATCTCAGCTTTTCAGGGATACCAAATTTATAATTTTTGGACTTCTAAATCTTTTTCTATGAATTATACAAGTTCATACTAAAATCTGGAAAAGTCAAACTCGGGAATTGACTGAAATTGACTTTGACTAATCTGACTGTTGACTACGCTGATGTCATGATGATGTCAGATTTGACTACAGAAAAAGTTGCTCGGATAGAAAAACTTTCTACATGAAAGTTGTAGATAACAACTAGATTTATCTACGGTTTAAAGGAAATTGTGTTTGGAGCAACGAGGTGGGCGTAAAATGGATTATACCTTCTAAGATCTGAATCTTTGACTGTGTTTTTCTCTCTGCTCGATGAACGAAACGAGGTGAAACCAGCGGGAATAGAACCGTCTTGACGAGGGGAACAACTTCCGTCTTCAAGCCACCGCGATCCGATGTCGTTTTGAAGGTCGATTTGGATGGAGAAGATTGGGAAGAATTTTGGACGAAAATGGGGCTAAGATGAGTTGAAAACTTTGAACTTTTCTGTAGTGGGGTTTATATAGGAGTGGGGTGGGGGCTGGATTAAAGGAGATTAAAGAGGGAGAGAAATTAGGGGACATTTAGTGCAATTTAGGAGGGCAATTGAGAGTCATTTAGGAGCAATTACATAGGAGGAAGACCAAGTACTCCCTCCTACTGGTACCATGTAAGTAGGTGCTCTCCTGGACGTTCGGCCTGGCTGGACCGGCCCATTCTGGCTGGCCTGGCCGGTCATTTTTTTTGTTTCATTTTTTTAATCCTTTCATAACTTTTGATTTAGAGCTCTGAATTTACCGATTCAAATTTCTGCGGGTTCGTAAATTCATGGGCAATATTTTAGGACATAAATTTTATATATTTGGAAATATTTATTTTTCTCAATTATTAATTAGTCAATTATTGTACGATTGCACATGTGCGATATTGGCCTAGTTGCATGGCAATATATTTGGAATGACCTGGATTCTTTCCTTATTTGAACTTGATTCGATTTAGTTCCACTTTACATGGATAACCATGAATTAAAGTTTGAAAATATGAGAGGATAATTTTATAAAATCTTAAAATAGCTCACATAAGCTATGGTGCTTATTTTAAAACGAGACTCTTTGATTTTATTTTTGGTTCAAAACAAAACAAAGGTTGTTTGAAAAATGAAAAAGAAGTAGTTGAGATATATAGATGGTTTTTGGTTGAGAACTTCCTCAAGATTAAAAATAGATTTTCAAATACAGGAAGTTTATGAAAAAGATTTTGAAGGGGAATCTTGCAAATTATAATTTTGAAGTAGAGGAGATATATGGATAATCTTGATGCTTTGATTTTAGGGTTTTTGTTAAATGCTATTTTTATTTTAAGAAGTACCTTTATTTGGGGGAAAACTTTTGTAATAGTTTAAAAGGTTTTAATGTTTCCAATTAGAAGCAAAAAGTTTCTTTTCCCCATAAATTTCAACAACTGTTTCTTGTGTTTATTTATTTTTCACATTTCAAAATTTGGAAAATTTTGGGATGTGACAGGCTACCACCCTTAAAAGAAATCTCGTCCCGAGATTCGATAAGATTAGAGAAAAATAGATTGGGTTTTAAGATAACTCGGGTACTACCACCCTTAAAAGGATTTGACTAGATTGAATCTTGAGAATTACTTTGGCTTCAGTCTTGGTGGTTATTGTACCTTCGGGGTTATCATTAGGAGATTGAAAATTCCATCCTTGACTTTCATATGTTAAACTACAATATAAATGTGGCATTTGATAGGGACATGATCAGTTTCTTCACATAGGAAACAAGTCACTTGAGAAGTGGGGCATTGTTTAGTGGGATGTTTCTCTTCACAATTAGGGAATTGATCCTCATGCTCTTTGGAAGTGTGTTCCATGTCTCCACAAATATTGCAAGCTTGAGTTCCTTCTATAATATCATCCTTGACATCATTGTTGTCACAATCTCCTCGGGAAGAGTTGCTTATCATGTTGATCATTTGATTGGTCATCCTTTGCAACAATTGGGATTGGGTTTCCAAAAACTTTTGCAAGGTTGGGTATAACTCATTGTTGTTGGATAAGAACTAAGTTGTCACTTGATTCAACTGGGCTTGGGTTGCTAGAAGTTGTTCTCTCATATGTATCTCTTGGTTGTTGTTGTCACCATTCTTGATGTTGGAGTTTCTTGGAGAAGTCATTTGTTTGGGTTGGATTGGGATTAGAATAGGCAAAATATTTCTAAGGAAGAAGTCTATCACACACAACAATTCACACAAGCAATGTGCAAGAAATCACAAACAACATTCCACTCAAACAAAAAGTTCAAGCACATTTTTAGGCAACAAAATATTTTCCTACACCACATAAGCTGGTGGGTTTAAACTAATCATTAGTATGGTGGTCCAACTATATGGTTCACTTGAGATCATACCATTCTTCTTAGTTGTTTCTTCTTGAACAAGATCATTGTATCCTTGGAAAAAAATTCTTGCATCTTGGTCACAAAACTTCAAAGGTGCTGATGGTTCCTTCTAGGTTGTGTTTCTTTAGTCTTCAAGTCTTGAATAATATTTCTTGACTCACTTGTAGTCCTTAGTGATATCCAAGTTGAAGTCCTTGGTGAAAATAAAGTTGAAGTCATTGATGATGTTGAAGTTGAAGTCATTTGAGTTGGTGAAGTCCTTTGCTCATGTTTAAGTCTTTGGTCATGATGGAGGCTTTGTCCATCAAGTTGAAAAGGAAGAGATGTAGAATCAAGACCAAAAAGGTTGAGGAAAGAGTTTACAGATTGTTTGTAAATAAGTTTTTGGAACAAATACAACTCCTATTTTTCTAAGGGGTTTTGTTCAATCCTAGGGTTACAATCCTACAGGCAACACAGTGCTCTAATACCATTTGTAGAGGTCCCAACCTGATAAGGTAGAGATCCCTGTGTTTACAATGCTAGTCCCTGGATCAATAGCTAGCATCCACAGTTAAGATGTAATATCAAAAAACAAAGGTCATAATACAACTTTATAACCAGGAATAAAAAAATTCATTACATCTTACATAGCTCATTTGGCTATCACATTACATTGCAGCAGAATATCTATAAAGCATGGGGTCCTTCATCTTCAAAGTGCCACAGGCAATCATGTTGGTTGTAGACTTGTAATCCTATTCAACAAACTTCACTAACATCAAACAAACCTGCAACATAATAAGTTGCAGCCACAAGGGTCAATACATTTGAATTGTATTGGCAAGTTTCACTACTATGTAGAAATAAGTGGATCCTATCATTACATGCATATTTGGCTAAGTAGGGTTTAGGATATTTTGCAGAAAGCAACATAGTTTTATCCTATCTTTTCAAAATAGTTTTTGATCTTTGTCAAATCTTTTTGAACTTCTTAGAAAACTCCAAGTGCTTCAAATCCCTTGTTGTCACCATCAAGTTTTACTTTGAGAAATTGGAATGTCGAGATCTTCATAGCTTCAGGCCTTAGTTGATAAGTATTTGTCCATAACCGGGGACACGGCTAAGTACTTAGAATTTGATCTTCTGCAGAAGTTGTACACTTTACCCACATGACACAATCTCATCTTGATGCCACCAGTGGCCGCTGGATAAGTACTCACCAAGATGGAGTACTGGCAGATTGAGAATGTGACAAAGTCTTTCCATAGAAGTCCCCCCAATATACAATGCTAGCTTGTCATCCAAGCACCAATGTAGGGTTTCAAGTTCCCTTACACAATTCTAGTTAACCTGAAGATGCCAATGCATGGGTCTTCCACTATGTAGTTGACTAAGCCAGAGCCCATTTAGCATGTGGCTGTACACGAAAGCCATTGTCCGAGAAACATGTTCAATCTCTAAGTCCCTGGGTGGTTTTCTTCTAGTGCACATACAAAAAGAGATGGCCATATAAACATGGTTCCTTTTGTTGCCACCTTGTCCAAAACTTGAGTATCCTTGTCCACCCAGGTGGTTCATTGAGTACTTGTTTTATTATATAAAACATATATATTTTCAATACTTCATATAATCATATCATGTATCCCATCCCAAATATATAGCAGGGCTAAGCTTACTACAACTACAATGTTTCCACTAAGGGAGATGTAAGGGTATCCTATTAGGATTTAGCATAGCATAAAATATAGTAGTCCTTATCATGCATGTTACAAAAATCCACTAAGTGTAATGAAAATAGTAGGACATGGATGATAGTGTCACTTGCCTTAGTAGTTGGTGGTGTTGGTACACTCTTCGCAATAACACACTTGACAATCAACACAATCTATCAAGCAAAACAACCAAGACAAAACATACACAAGATCAACACTAATGGCAACACAAAAATCATGCAAAGTATGCAAACATGCAAGATGGAAATTTTTATTGTACAAATTTTTATAACAAGGTTCTGAACATTACTAAGTGATTTATTGACACTTTATATTTTCAAGATTACAAATGCAACCATTTGTGCAATTGTAGGAATTAGCAACATTTTCCAACAGTTGGAAACGTCATTCTCACTAAATAATTGCCACGGTCTTATTTATACTAGAATAAAATTATATTTTGGTCTTACTGTACATAGGGTTCAATTTACAACCATTTGCAAAAGGATTGACTTAAAATTAATTTACACAACAATTTTTATACTAAAATACTCCAAAAATGGTTCTGTATAAAACGTGATTTTAACATACTCAAAAATACTGAATTATGATTCCACTGTATTCTACTCGTTTTTGTGAATCCATAGACATATTATTTGCTAAATTTGGATATACAGAACTAAAGTTATAATTTTTATGGTGAAAATGGCCAATTAAACCATTTAATTTATAAATCAAATTTTTGTACAGAGAATAAGTAATATTATTGCAGAAATGGATTCTACAGAATCTCAGCTTTTCAGGGATACCAAATTTATAATTTTTGGACTTATAAATCTTTTTCTATGAATTATACAAGTTCATACTAAAATCTGGAAAAGTCAAACTCGGGAATTGACTGAAATTGACTTTGACTAATCTGACTGTTGACTACACTGATGTCATGATGATGTCAGATTTGACTACAGAAAAAGTTGCTCGGATAGAAAAACTTTCTACATGAAAGTTGTAGATAACAACTAGATTTATCTACTGTTTAAAGGAAATTGTGTTTGGAGCAACGAGGTGGGCGTAAAATGGATTATACCTTCTAAGATCTGAATCTTTGACTGTGTTTTTCTCTCTGCTCGATGAACGAAACGAGGTGAAACCAGCGGGAATAGAACCGTCTTGACGAGGGGAACAACTTCCGTCTTCAAGCCACCGCGATCCGATATCGTTTTGAAGGTCGATTTGGATGGAGAAGATTGGGAAGAATTTTGGACGAAAATGGGGCTAAGATGAGTTGAAAACTTTGAACTTTTCTATAGTGGGGTTTATATAGGAGTGGGGTGGGGGCTGGATTAAAGGAGATTAAAGAGGGAGAGAAATTAGGGGACATTTAGTGCAATTTAGGAGGGCAATTGAGAGTCATTTAGGAGCAATTACATAGGAGGAAGACCAAGTACTCCCTCCTACTAGTACCATGTAAGTAGGTGCTCTCCTGGACGTTCGGCCTGGCTGGACCGGCCCATTCTGGCTGGCCTGGCCGGTCATTTTTTTTGTTTCATTTTTTTTAATCCTTTCATAACTTTTGATTTAGAGCTCTGAATTTACCGATTCAAATTTCTGCGGGGTCGTAAATTCATGGGCAATATTTTAGGACATAAATTTTATATATTTGGAAATATTTATTTTTCTCAATTATTAATTAGTCAATTATTGTACGATTGCACGTGTGCGATATTGGCCTAGTTGCATGGCAATATATTTGGAATGACCTGGATTCTTTCCTTATTTGAACTTGATTCGATTTAGTTCCACTTTACATGGATAACCATGAATTAAAGTTTGAAAATATGAGAGGATAATTTTATAAAATCTTAAAATAGCTCACATAAGCTATGGTGCTTATTTTAAAACGAGACTCTTTGCTTTTATTTTTGGTTCAAAACAAAACAAAGGTTGTTTGAAAAATGGAAAAGAAGTAGTTGAGATATATAGATGGTTTTTGGTTGAGAACTTCCTCAAGATTAAAAATAGATTTTCAAATACAGGAAGTTTATGAAAAAGATTTTGAAGGGGAATCTTGCAAATTATAATTTTGAAGTAGAGGAGATATATGGATAATCTTGATGCTTTGATTTTAGGGTTTTTGTTAAATGCTATTTTTATTTTAAGAAGTACCTTTATTTGGGGGAAAACTTTTGTAATAGTTTAAAAGGTTTTAATGTTTCCAATTAGAAGCAAAAAGTTTCTTTTCCCCATAAATTTCAACAACTGTTTCTTGTGTTTATTTATTTTTCACATTTCAAAATTTGGAAAATTTTGGGATGTGACAGGCTACCACCCTTAAAACAAATCTCGTCCCGAGATTCGATAAGATTAGAGAAAAATAGATTGGGTTTTAAGATAACTCGGGTACTACCACCCTTAAAAGGATTTGACTAGATTGAATCTTGAGAATTACTTTGGCTTCAGTCTTGGTGGTTATTGTACCTTCGGGGTTATCATTAGGAGATTGAAAATTCCATCCTTGACTTTCATATGTTAAACTACAATATAAATGTGGCATTTGATAGGGACATGATCATTTTATTCAAATAGGAAACAAGTCACTTGAGAAGTGGGGCATTGTTTAGTGGGATGTTTCTCTTCACAATTAGGGAATTGATCCTCATGCTCTTTGGAAGTGTGTTCCATGTCTCCACAAATATTGCAAGCTTGAGTTCCTTCTATAATATCATCCTTGACATCATTGTTGTCACAATCTCCTCGGGAAGAGTTGCTTATCATGTTGATCATTTGATTGGTCATCCTTTGCAAAAATTGGGATTGGGTTTCCAAAAACTTTTGCAAGGTTGGGTCTAACTCATTGTTGTTGGATAAGAACTAAGTTGTCACTTGATTCAACTGGGCTTGGGTTGCTAGAAGTTGTTCTCTCATATGTATCTCTTGGTTGTTGTTGTCACCATTCTTGATGTTGGAGTTTCTTGGAGAAGTCATTTGTTTGGGTTGGATTGGGATTAGAATAGGCAAAATATTTCTAAGGAAGAAGTCTATCACACACAACAATTCACACAAGCAATGTGCAAGAAATCACAAACAACATTCCACTCAAACAAAAAGTTCAAGCACATTTTTAGGCAACAAAATATTTTTCCTACACCACATAAGCTGGTGGGTTTAAACTAATCATTAGTATGGTGGTCCAACTATGGTTCACTTGAGATCATACCATTCTTCTTAGTTGTTTCTTCTTGAACAAGATCATTGTATCCTTGGAAAAAAATTCTTGCATCTTGGTCACAAAACTTCAAAGGTGCTGATGGTTCCTTCTAGGTTGTGTTTCTTTAGTCTTCAAGTCTTGAATAATATTTCTTGACTCACTTGTAGTCCTTAGTGATATCCAAGTTGAAGTCCTTGGTGAAAATAAAGTTGAAGTCATTGATGATGTTGAAGTTGAAGTCATTTGAGTTGGTGAAGTCCTTTGCTCATGTTTAAGTCTTTGGTCATGATGGAGGCTTTGTCCATCAAGTTGAAAAGGAAGAGATGTAGAATCAAAACCAAAAAGGTTGAGGAAAGAGTTTACAGATTGTTTGTAAATAAGTTTTTGGAACAAATACAACTCCTATTTTTCTAAGGGGTTTTGTTCAATCCTAGGGTTACAATCCTACAGGAAACACAGTGCTCTGATACCATCTGTAGAGGTCCCAACCTGATAAGGTAGAGATCCCTCTGTTTACAATGCTAGTCCCTGGATCAATAGCTAGCATCCACAGTTAAGATGTAATATCAAGAAACAAAGGTCATAATACAACTATATAACCAGGAATAAAATAATTCATTACATCTTACATAGCTCATTTGGCTATCACATTACATTGCAGCAGAATATCTATAAAGCATGGGGTCCTTCATCTTCAAAGTGCCACAGGCAATCATGTTGGTTGTAGACTTGTAATCCTATTCAACAAACTTCACTAACATCAAACAAACCTGCAACATAATAAGTTGCAGCCACAAGGGTTAATACATTTGAATTGTATTGGCAAGTTTCACTACTATGTAGAAATAAGTGGATCCTATCATTACATGCATATTTGGCTAAGTAGGGTTTAGGATATTTTGCAGAAAGCAACATAGTTTTATCCTATCTTTTAAAAATAGTTTTTGATCTTTGTCAAATCTTTTTGAACTTCTTAGAAAACTCCAAGTGCTTCAAATCCCTTGTTGTCACCATCAAGTTTTACTTTGAGAAATTGGAATGTCGAGATCTTCATAGCTTCAGGCCTTAGTTGATAAGTATTTGTCCATAACCGGGAACACGGCTAAGTACTTAGAATTTGATCTTCTGCAGAAGTTGTTCACTTTACCCACATGACACAATCTCATCTTGATGCCACCAGTGGCCGCTGGATAAGTACTCACCAAGATGGAGTACTGGCAGATTGAGAATGTGACAAAGTCTTTCCATAGAAGTCCTCCCAATACACAATGCTAGCTTGTCATCCAAGCACCAATGTAGGGTTTCAAGTTCCCTTACACAATTCTAGTTAACCTGAAGATGCCAATGCATGGGTCTTCCACTATGTAGTTGACTAAGCCAGAGCCCATTTAGCATGTGGCTGTACACGAAAGCCACTGTACGAGAAACATGTTCAATCTCTAAGTCCCTGGGTGGTTTTCTTCTAGTGCACATACAAAAAGAGATGGCCATATAAACATGGTTCCTTTTGTTGCCACCTTGTCCAAAACTTGAGTATCCTTGTCCACCCAGGTGGTTCATTGAGTACTTGTTTTATTATATAAAACATATATCTTTTCAATACTTCATATAATCATATCATGTATCCCATCCCAAATATATAGCAGGGCTAAGCTTACTACAACTACAATGTTTCCACTAAGGGAGATGTAAGGGTATCCTATTAGGATTTAGCATAGCATAAAATATAGTAGTCCTTATCATGCATGTTACAAAAATCCACTAAGTGTAATGAAAATAGTAGGACATGGATGATAGTCTCACTTGCCTTAGTAGTTGGTGGTGTTGGTACACTCTTCGCAATAACACACTTGACAATCAACACAATCTATCAAGCAAAACAACCAAGACAAAACATACAGAAGATCAACACTAATGGCAACACAAAAATCATGCAAAGTATGCAAACATGCAAGATGGAAATTTTTATTGTACAAATTTTTATAACAAGGTTCTGAACATTACTAAGTGATTTATTGACACTTTATATTTTCAAGATTACAAATGCAACCATTTGTGCAATTGTAGGAATTAGCAACATTTTCCAACAGTTGGAAACGTCATTCTCACTAAATAATTGCCACGGTCTTATTTATACTAGAATAAAATTATATTTTGGTCTTACTGTACATAGGGTTCAATTTACAACCATTTGCAAAAGGATTGACTTAAAATTAATTTACACAACAATTTTTATACTCAAAATACTCCAAAAATGGTTCTGTATAAAACGTGATTTTAACATACTCAAAAATACCGAATTATGATTCCACTGTATTCTACTCGTTTTTGTGAATCCATAGACATATTATTTGCTAAATTTGGATATACAGAACTAAAGATATAATTTTTATGGTGAAAATGGCCAATTAAACCATTTAATTTATAAATCAAATTTTTGTATAGATAATAAGTAATATTATTGCAGAAATGGATTCTACAGAATCTCAGCTTTTCAGGGATACCAAATTTATAATTTTTGGACTTCTAAATCTTTTTCTATGAATTATACAAGTTCATACTAAAATCTGGAAAAGTCAAACTCGGGAATTGACTGAAATTGACTTTGACTAATCTGAGTGTTGACTACGCTGATGTCATGATGATGTCAGATTTGACTACAGAAAAAGTTGCTCGGATAGAAAAACTTTCTACATGAAAGTTGTAGATAACAACTAGATTTATCTACTGTTTAAAGGAAATTGTGTTTGGAGCAACGAGGTGGGCGTAAAATGGATTATACCTTCTAAGATCTGAATCTTTGACAGTGTTTTTCTCTCTGCTCGATGAACGAAACGAGGTGAAACCAGCGGGAATAGAACCGTCTTGACGAGGGGAACAACTTCTGTCTTCAAGCCACCGCGATCCGATGTCGTTTTGAAGGTCGATTTGGATGGAGAAGATTGGGAAGATTTTGGACGAAAATGGGGCTAAGATGAGTTGAAAACTTTGAAATTTTCTGTAGTGGGGTTTATATAGGAGTGGGGTGGGGGCTGGATTAAAGGAGATTAAAGAGGGAGAGAAATTAGGGGACATTTAGTGCAATTTAGGAGGGCAATTGAGAGTCATTTATGAGCAATTACATAGGAGGAAGACCAAGTACTCCCTCCTAGTGGTACCATGTAGGTAGGTGCTCTCCTGGACGTTCGGCCTGGCTGGACCGGCCCATTCTGGCTGGCCTGGCCGGTCATTTTTTTTGTTTCATATTTTTTTTAATTCTTTCATAACTTTTGATTTAGAGCTCTGAATTTACCGATTCAAATTTCTGCGGGTTCTTAAATTTATGGGCAATATTTTAGGACATAAATTTTATATATTTGGATATATTTATTTTTTTCAATTATCAATTAGTCAATTATTGTACGATTGCACGTGTGCGATATTGGCCTAGTTGCATGGCAATATATTTGGAATGACCTGGATTCTTTCCTTATTTGAACTTGATTCGATTTAGTTCCACTTTTCATGGATAACCATGAATTAAAGTTTGAAAATATGAGAGGATAATTTTATAAAATCTTAAAATAGCTCACATAAGCTACGGTGCTTATTTTAAAATGAGACTCTTTGCTTTTATTTTTGGTTCAAAACAAAACAAAGGTTGTTTGAAAAATGGAAAAGAAGTAGTTGAGATATATAGATGGTTTTTGGTTGAGAACTTCCTCAAGATTAAAAATAGATTTTCAAATGCAGGAAGTTTATGAAAAAGATTTTGAAGGGGAATCTTGCAAATTATAATTTTGAAGTAGAGGAGATATATGGATAATCTTGATGCTTTGATTTTAGGGTTTTTGTTAAATGCTATTTTTATTTTAAGAAGTACCTTTATTTGGGGGAAAACTTTTGTAATAGTTTAAAAGGTTTTAATGTTTCCAATTAGAAGCAAAAAGTTTCTTTTCCCCATAAATTTCAACAATTGTTTCTTTTGTTTATTTATTTTTCACATTTAAAAATTTGGAAAATTTTGGGATGTGACACATTAATACATGTGTGTTTAATAAACAAACATAATGTTCCTAGTTATGCCTCTCTTATAAACTAGCTCGTTGATTAACAAGATGATCAAGATTTTCTGATCATGGACATTGGATGTTGTTAATAACAAGGTCACAACATTATTGGAATGGTGTGATGAACATTCATCTGAATTAGCATTACAATCAAAGTCATTGAGTTTATATTGCTATAACATCATACGAAGTGATCCTAATCCTTAGACCATGAGATCATGTCAATCACTAACACTGGAAGAGTATCTTGATAACATCAAACGTCACACCGTAACAGGGTGATTATAAAGATGGGTTCAGTACTACTAAAGTGTTGTGTTGAGGCCCATGGATCGAGAGTAGAATTTGTTCATCCCTATGATGGATAGATATGCTCTGGGCCCTCACGGTGATATCACATTGATTAGCTTGCAAGCAAGTGATTTGATCACTAGAATGTTATATCACGGGAACGAGAAAAGAGTACATATCAGTAACGAGATCAAATTAGGTATGGAGATACCGATGATCGAATATCGGACATGTAATATATCGGGAGACAAAGGGATTAAGATACTAGCATAAAAGGTTCTCACGGTCACAAGAAAGTCATCGTTGAATGTGTGGGAGTCAGTATGGATCTCCAGGTCCCGCTTCTGATTATTGATCTGAGAGGGGTCTCGATCATGTCCACATTATTCGCGAACCGTAGGGTGACACACTTAAGAGACACCGACACCATTTGGAGCAAATAGTTTCATGCTGAAAAGAATAACAAAGCGCAGAAATTTATTTCACTAGATACCGAAACTGGTTTCGGGTGAAATTGCAGAAAGTGTTTCTGCATGTGAAATGAAATACTAGCAAGGGGTTATATGTGAATGTTTGTCATTAAAGGAATTGACAAAATTTTGAATAAATAAAAGGAGTTTTGTTTAATGAGAGTTTACATTAAATTTGGTAGAAATTAAATGGGAATTTGAGTGGGATTTTGAGTGGAGAAAATTGAAGGGGCATTTTGTGAGTGGAGCTTCCACCCACATGAATGAAGGAGGGGAGGGGGCAGCCCCCATGGCCAGCGGCCACCCCCTTGGGTTCCCCCCTCCGCACTTCTCACTCACACCTCCTCATGAAGGATCTCTCTCCCCCTCTAGTATTTATCCCCCATGGTCTCGGACTAGCGAGATACATGTTCCCGGTGGATATTTGGCAAGAAAGAGTTATGCTTCCGCTGCATCGCTGGAGCGAGGAGGAGGGGGTTGCTCGGTGCCTCATACGTGTGTGCGAGCACGGATGCGCCGTTGACTTGCGGCGCTAGGACTTCCTCTCGATCTTGAGATCGACAAGAGATCGTCTACATCAACCACGAGTTCAACCTCGTTAAGCTTTGTCGGTCTTCAAGGGTATATTCTCTATGGATGTATATCCGCTCGTTGCTTGTATCTACTAGATAGATCTTGGTACATAGTTGTTCCCATCATAGGATTTTTTTGTTTTCTATGCTGCGAACCCTACAGTGGTATCAGAGCCGGATCTATGCGTAGATGCTTTGCACGGGTAGTACACATATGAGTATGTGGGCGATGATGATCATGTTATTGCTTCTTAGTTGTACTTTGGATATTGGTGGCATAGTGGGATGAAGCGGCCCAGACAAACTTTACATGTCCTCACACATGAGACATGTTCCACGTTTGAAATGCAACTAGTTTTGCATAAGTGGCTAGCGGGTGTTTGTCTCTCCTACTATAGTCAATATCTAATTTGCAACGAGTTGTCAAAAATTTGGTTATCCTCGTTGTGGTTCATGTTCGTAGGTAAGGACGGTTCTATCTTCGAAAGCCCTAAGCCACGTAAAACTTGCAATGGATAAATTAGAGGCGTCTAGTTTAGATTGTTGTTGGGCTAGTGTCATGATATGGTGATGTTGTAAGTAGAAGTATAAGTCGATACTCTTACAACACACATAACGTGTAAGTTCCATAGACCTTGGCCTTACACATAAAGGTATGATGAGGATCATACCACGATGCACATGATGGAGATCAAGTGCAAGAACCATATCATTCCACTTATTAACATGTGATGTTTATTGCATCTTATATTGCTTGTTTGGCAGTTTATTAGCATGATGATCCCTCATTTAGATATCAAGATAAAAATGTGTTCTCCCTTAAGTATGCACTGATTATGTTTCGTCGCTCCAAGACATCACGTGATGATCGGGTGTTCTTGTATCCACGATCATTTTTCGGGTGTAAGACAGTTACACACGCGAATTCTAAGGTTCTTACTTGGTGATCCTAGCATGTACAGACATGGACTCAGAACACGGACCGACAGGTTAAGCATGAGTCATATGGAAGATACGATGCCCATTTGATGCTCGCCTTTGAAGCTACACCGACTCACGTGTTGATCGGACTTGGTGTAGTGGATTTAGTTCATGTAATCATGAAAAAGGCACGAGGGATGTATTTTTTAGTAGGAGTTCATTCTTAATTTGGATTAGTTGAACTCAATCTATCATAAACTTAGTCGAAACTTTACAAATTTTGTTGTAGATGGCACCACCTGCTTTTAATTTCAATCTGTTCATGGAGAAAGAGAAACTTGCAATGAATGCTCGCAACTTTACCGACTGGGCCATGAATTTGAGGATTCTCCTCACTGCTGCACAAAATCAATATGGGCTAGAAACACCGCTAGGCCCCCCACCACTTGATGATGCCCCTGATGAGGAAAAGAACGTCTTTCAGACTCATTAGGAGGACCACAACTTAGTTCATTGCGTCCTATTGTATGGTCTAGAGCCAGAACTTCGAAAGCGTTTCGAAAATGGCAATGCTTTTGATACAATGGGTGAGTTGAAAATGATTTTCGACACATATGCTGCTGTAGAGAGTTATAATGCTTCAGAAAAGTTCTTTAGTTGCATGATGGAAGAGAACAACTCCGTAAGTGAGCATGTACTCAAGATGTCGGGTTACGCCGATAAGCTTGTGTCCTTGGGAATAACGATTCCCATTGACTTAGGCATCCATCGTGTTCTCCAGTCTCTGCCACCTAGCTATAAGAGTTTCGTGATGAACTATAACATGCAAGGCATGAAGACGTCTCTCCCCGAGCTTCTGTCAATGCTTAAAACTGCAGAAGTGGAGATCAAGAAGGAACATCAAGTGTTGATGATCAATAAGACCACTGGTTTCAAGAAAGACAAGAGTGGTAAACAGAAGGGAAAGAAGGGCGGCAAGCCGGTTGCCGTGCCTGAAAATAAACCCCGAGTTGGCCCTAAGTCTGATACCGAGTGCTATTATTGCAAGGGGACTGGCCATTGGAAGCACAACTGCCCCAAGTATTTGGCAGACAAGAAGGTCGTCAAGGCAAATAAAGGTATATATGATATACATGTTATTGATGTGTACTTGACTAGTACTCGCAGTAGCACCTAGGTATTTGATACTTGTTTAGTTATTAGTTGATACGTCCAAAACGTATCTACTTTCCCGAACACTTTTTCTATTATTTCTCCTCTAAACTTGTGTGATTTGCATACAACTAACACAGACTGACGCTGTTTTCAGCAGAATTACCTTGGTGTCTAGTTTTTGTGCAGAAAATCAATTATCTGGAAAAATCCCGAAAAATATGCCAAAAATCCTATTTCACCAGAAGATCCACGGAGCCAGAGTACAAGACGGAGTGGAGGCCTAGGGGGCCCACACCCCTGCCAGGCGCAGGCCAGGCCTGGTCGCGCCTAGGGGGTGCGGCCACCCCAGGCACCCCCTCAGCCTCCCTTTGCGCCTATAAGTTGCCTCTTGACCTAAAAACCGAGGGGGTTCGACGTTTTTCCAAAAAGAGTTCCGCTGCGCCACCACCACTAGAGACCAAGATTCGGAACCAGAAACTCCGTTCTCGCACCCTGACGGGACGGGGAATTTGGGGAGGATCATTGCCATCGTCATCACCAACGCCTCTCCATCAACCATTAATGTTTCCCTCATCCATGAGTGAGTAATCCCCCGCTGTAGGCTATGGGTATGGTAGGGATTGGATGAGTTCTATCATGTAATCGAATGAGATTGTTAGGGCATAGTGCCTAGTATATCTATTACTGCTATTTGACTTTGTTGCAACTTGTTGTGCTTAATGCTTGTCACTAGGGCCCGAGTGCCATGATCTCAGATATGAGCTTATTATTGAATCATTATAATAGTATTGTTTGTGGTCTTATCTGCAAGTTGTGTACACATATCATTGTCGAGATCCAAAGGCCCCAAAGTGACAGAAATTGGGACAACCGGAGGGGATGGATGTGGTGTGAGGATCACATGTGTTCATGGAGTGTTAATGCTTTGCTCTGGTGCTTTATTAAAAGGAGCACCTTAATTGCCAGTAGTTCCCTAGAGGCCCCGCTGCAACGGGCTGGCTGGATGGAAGATGTTGTGCAAGTTCTCATTGCGAGCATGTATGACTATATATGGAGCACATGCCTAGGATTGTTTAGTACTTGGATGCTTATTCTTATTTATCTGCAATGCCCTAGATCTTGAAGTTACATGTTTAGACTTGTTCATGCAACGCCCGTCCATTGATACGTTGGAAACGTATCTATAATTTTTGATGCTCCATGCTTGTTTTGTATCTACTTTGCTTTGCTTGTCTACACTTTGAGGTGCCTTTTACATGTTTTCTGGTACTAACCTATTAACAAGTTGCAACAGTGTCAGATGCCTGTTTTCTGATGTTTTTGGTTTCAAAAAAGTTAGTAAAGAAATATTCTCGGAATTGGATGGGACAAAAGTCAAAGTCAATTACTTTCCGTGGGGAACAAGAAGTCCAGAGGAGAGCCGGAGGGGCCGGCCAGACCCACACCAGGCGCGCAGGCAGGTGGGCCCGCACCTAGCTAGGGTTTGGTGGCCCTGGACGCCTCCCGATCTCGCCCCTTCGCCTATAAGAAGCCCCCGATGCAGAAACCCTGAGTACCCGATCAGAAATCCATGAAACCGTTTGTAGCCACCGCCACCATCGTCCCTAGATCGGGGGGATCTGAAGTTCTTCCCGGCACCCTGCCAGAGGGGGGATCATCCCGAAGGCCTTCTCTCTGGTATGATGTGTGAGTAGTTCCACCTTGGACTATGGGTCCATGTAGTAGCTAGATGGTTGTATCTCCTCCTTTGTGCTTTCATGTATAGATCTTGTGAGCTTCGTTCGTGATCAAGATCTAATCTATTTTTAATCATGAATGTTGTGTTTGCGGGGATCCGATGGATATTGAGATTATTATGTTGGTTTGATTAATGGTTTTATCTTTATGATTCTATCATGTCTGTGTTGTTTGTGATCTTGCATGCTCTCTGTTGCTAGTGGTTATCTTGGCCAAGTAGTTGCTAGTGACTCCAAGAGGGGGTATTTATGCTCGATAGTGGGTTCATGCCTCTAGTGTCCAAGGGAAGTGACAATAATCTCTTCGGTTGTAGATGTGTTGTTGCTACTAGGGAGAAAACAATGGTCTCTTGTTCATGGAACATGTGGACTGTTTACCTTACACACTTTGCTTAAAGCAGTTGTCTGTTGCCTGCAACTTAATACTGGAGGGGGTTCGGATGATAACCTGAAGGTGGACATCTAGTCATAGATGCAGCTGGATGGCGGTCTATGTATATTGTTGTATTGCCCTATCAACCTCATGGGATCTTTCTGGCTAGTAATTGCATTGTTATGCCTTGCTCAGTTCCTGTCAATTGCCCCGCTGTAATTTGTTTACCCTTCATGCCATGTTGTTTATCTAAGGATAGCACCTCTATTGAACTATGGACCCCGGTCCAATCTTTATCATTGATACATCTTCCACTGTTACCTGTTTACTTGTTGCAAACCATTACCTTCCACACCATACGTTTAATCCTTTGTTACAGCAAACGGGTGAGCTTGACAACCTCACTGATTCGTTGGGGCAAAGTCTTGAGTTTGTGTTGTGCAGTTCTCCACGTTGCTAGCAACACCTGTGTGACATTTCCTTCCTCCTACTGGTTCGATAACCTCGGTTTCTTTTACTGAGGGAAACTTGCTGCCGTTTTGCTTCATACCTTGCTCTTGGGGTTTCCAACAAAGCGTTCCACGACAAGTACTGGGTGCCATCATCCATCCATCCCTATGCCTACCGCACTCGAATCCTACTGTTTACTGTTATTGTCACTATTGCTCTTGTTCCACTATTGTTGTTGCTTTGCTGTTGCTACTACAAACTGTTGCTACTGTTAAACTTCTGTGAGCAAGAAATATTTCCAGGTGCAGCTGAATTGACAACTCAGTTGTTAAGGCTTGCAAGTATTCTTTGGATCCCCCTGTGTCGAATCAATAAATTGGGTAATACTACCCTCAAAGACTGTTGCGATCCCCTATACTTGTGGGTCATCAAGACTATTTTCTGGCGCCGTTGCCGGGGAGCATAGCTTTATTTGTAAGTTCACTTGGATCTATTATTGTTCATTGCTACTCCTTTCATCATGGGGAAGTCTCGTGATGGAAAGTTTCCTATTTTACCATCCACTACAAGAAGAGGTACAGTCCTAAACACCTTTGTTGCTCTTGATTCACCGTGTGTTATAAGTAAGCTTGTTACACCACCACCACATACATATGCTACACACATTGCTACCACTGCTGAGTCTGAAACTGCTTTTGATACTCATGATGTTAGTTCTACCGTGCTTGATGCGAGTGGTTCATTAGGTCCTTTCCTAGATGCTACTATGTCTAGTCTAGGAAATACTGAAACTCCTAGTGAAGACACTGTTACACCTGTTAGCTCACCCGAGTCTAGAGAGAGTTATGATATTAATGATGGTTACATTGAGTTCACTGATGATTTTGTTGAAGAGTGCCGAAACACACATGGTACTAGTGCTATTAAGAGTCTCCATACGAGACATACCATTATTCCTAAGTTGTCCTCTGATCCTAAGTTTGCCACCTCTCCCATAGATATTAAAGATAAAGATTATGATTTTTCTCTTGATTTATCTTATTTAGATATTATTGAGAAATAACCTTTCTGTGGGACTGAGAGTGAGAGTGTTGTGGCTCATATGAATGAGCTTTCTACTATGAGTGCTTTATTCTCTGATGATTTTAAGATGTGCAAGTACTTTGTTACTAAGATCTTCCCTTTTCACTAAAATGAGAAGCTAGGGATTGGTTTGATAGATTACCTCCTGGTTCCATTGATAGTCCTGATTGTTTGATTGATTCTTTCTTCCAGAAGTATTTTCGTCCCAGTGCTAGACATGCTGCTTTGCAGAGACTTTTTGATTTTAAACAGGGAGAAGAAGAGAAATTGCCTGAGTCATGTACAAGGTTCTGTGCCTTGATTCATGCACATCTTGGATGTCCATTACCTAAAAATGAGCTTCTTGATATTTGTTATAATGGACTAACTGATGATTCTAGGACGTACCTAGATAGCTTTGCTGATTGTGTTTTCAGGAAAATGACTCCTACAGATGCTGAAGAATTAATGACTAAAATAAGCAAGAACTATGATGATTGGACTTCAACTGAGCTAAATACACCTGAGCCTATTACTCCTGAACCAGTTGTTCCTGAACCAATTCCAGCACCAACAACAAAGAAGAGGGGAGTTATTGCATTAAATGATGAAGTGATGAAGGAAACTAAGAAGTGTCTAAGGGAGAAAGGTATTAGAGCTGAAGATGTGAAGAATCTACCTCCTATAGAAGAATTATGTAAGCCAATTCCCCACTCATCTACTATTGAGGTACACTCTCTCCAACACTTTGATGAAGGTGATATTCCTTATGGTAAGCCTCCTGATCAATGTTTAGAGGAACTTGACACATTTATTGTTAAGCAAGGGTATTTTAATAAACAAGTTCAAAATCATTTATTAGAAAACTCTAGAGCTATCCATGAGTTGAAAGATATTGTGGAAAGAACTTCTAATGATATTAAAATGCTTTGTAAACACTTTCAAATGGTTCAAACTCAACTTGATAAACTTCCTAAGGTGCAAAAGGATATGCTAGTTAATGCTTCAGGAGATAAAAACATGCTTATGGAATTAGAACTAGGAGTGGTATAGCTACTCAAGATCCTTTATATCCTGAAGGACACCCTAAAAGAATAGAGCAGGATTCCCAACAAGGTGAAGATAGTGGTAGTCCTCGTAAGAGGAAGAAAAAGAAACATAAGATAGTTGAGGAACCACTTGAACCTGATGTAGATCCTAATAGTATATCTGTCTCTGATGCTGAAACTGAGAGTGGTAATGATAAAAATGAGTCTCCTGATAAGGAGGAAGGGGAGGAAGAACCTAAGAAGCACGCTAAGAACACTAGGTACACAAGGGAAGATTTTTATTGCTAATAAACATGGTAAAGTGAGGAACCTTGGGTGCAGAAACCTATGCCTTTTCCAGGAAAGAAACACAAGTCAAAGGAGGAAGAACACTACAACAAGTTTTGTGAGTGGATAAAACCTTTATTTTTGCAAATTCCTTTGACTGATGCTATTAAGTTGCCTCCTTATTTGACGTATATGAAGGATATTGTCTCTAATAAAAGGAAGATTCATAATGAGGAGATTTCTACTTTGCTTGATAATTATTCCTTCAATGTTAAGGTTCCAAAGAAACTTGGTGATCCAGGTATACCAACTATTCTTGCTCTATTAATAATAATCATGTTAGAACTGTTTTATGTGATTTGGGAGCTGGAGTTAGTGTTATGCCTTTTTCTCTCTACAAGAGACTCCAGCTAGAAAAGTTGATACCAACTGATATATCTTTGCAAATGGCTGATAAGTTAACTACTATTCCTATTGGTATATGTGAGGATGTTCCTGTTCAAGTGGCTCATAATTGCTTGGTTCTAACTGATTTTGTTGTGCTTGAAATGCCTAAAGATGATAATATGTCTATTATTCTTGGGTGACCTTTTCTTAATACTGCAGGTGTTGTCATCAATTATAATCAAGGAAAAGTAACATTCAATATTAATGACAAAGAACATACCGTCTATTTCCCCAAGAAGGTTGCTAAGAGCTATTGCCTGAATTCCATTGAAAATATTGAGAGCATCAAGGTTGGAGAAATATATTGTCCCATTCCACAAGAAATTTTTGAAACTATTTGAAGGGAATATGCCCTGAGAGGCAATAATAAAGTGTTTATTATGTGTATTCCAAGCATATGATAGATGTTTATTTTGCATGCTATAATTGTATTAATACGGAAACGTTAATACATGTGTGTTTAATAAACAAACAGAAAGTTCCTAGTTATGCCTCTCTCATAAACTAGCTCGTTGATTAACAAGATGATCAAGGTTTCCTGATCATGGACATTGGATGTTGTTAATAACGGGATCACAACATTAGTGTAATGGTGTGATGAACATTCATCCGAAGTATAGCATTACGATCAAAGTCATTGAGTTTATATTGCTATAACAACTTACGAAGTGATCCTAATCCTTAGACCATGAGATCATGTCAATCACTAACACCGAAAGAGTTTCTTGATAACATCAAACGTCACACCGTAACAGGGTGATTATAAAGATGGATTCAGAACTAATAAAGTGTTATGTTGAGGCTCATGGATCGAGAGTGGAATTTGTTCATCCCGATGACGGATAGATATACTCTGGGCCCTCTCGGTGATATCACATCGATTAGCTTGCAAGCAAGTGATTTGATCACTAGAATGTTATATCACAGGAACGAGAAAAGAGTGCATGTCGGTAACGAGATCAAACTAGGTATGGAGATACCGATGATCGAATCTCGGACATGTACTATATCATGAAACAAAGGGATTAAGATACTAGCGTAAAAGGTTCCGACGATCACAAGAAAGTCATCGTTGAATGTGTGGGAGTCAGTATGGGTCTCCAGATCCCGCTTTTGATTATTGATCCGAGAGGGGTCTCGATCATGTTCGCATTATTCACGAACCGTAGGGTGACACACTTAAGAGACACCGACATCCAATTGGAGCAAATGTTTCATGCCGAAAGAATGAACAAGCGCAGGAATTTATTTTACTAGATACCGAAACAGGTTTTCGGGTGAAATTGCATAAAGTGGTTATGCATGTGAAATAGAATTCTAGCAAGGGGTTATTTGTGAATGTTTGTCATTAAAGTAATTGACAAAATTCTGAATAAAATAAAAGAGTTTTATTTAATGAGAGTTTGCATTAAATTTGGTGGAAATTTAATGGGAATTTGAGTGGACTTTTGAGTGGAGGGATTTTAAAGGGCATTTTGTGAGTGGAGTGTCCACCCACATGAATGAAGGAGTGGAGGGGGCAGCCCCCATGGCCGGCGGCCACCCCCTTGGGTGCCCCCCTCCTCCTATAAAAGGAGCCCCCCTCCTCACTTGTCTCTCACACCTCCTCGTGAAGGATCTCTCTCCCCCTCTAGAATTTATCCCCCATGGTCTCGGACTAGCGAGATACATGTTCCCAGTGGCTATTCGGCAAGAAAGAGTTGTGCTTCTGCTGCATCGCTGGAGCGAGGAGGCGGAGGTTGCTCGGTGCCTCGAATGTGTGTGCGAGCACGGATGCGCTGCTGATTTGCGGCGCTAGGACTTCCTCTCGATCTTGAGATCGGCAAGAGATCGTCTACATCAACCACGAGTTGAACTCGTAAAGCTTTGTCGGTCTTCAAGGGTATGTTATCTACGGATATACATCCGCCCGTTGTTTGTATCTAGTAGATAGATCTTGGTATATAGTTCACATCGTAGGAAAATTTTTGTTTTCTATGCTGCGAACCCTACACTGGTATCAGAGCAGGATCTATGCGTAGATACTTTACACGGGTAGTACACATATGAGTATGTGGGCGATGATGATCATGTTGTTGCTCCTTTGTTGTAATTTTGGATATTGGTGGCATAGTGGGATGAAGCGGCCCGGACAAACTTTACATGTCCTCGCACATGAGACCTGTTCCACGCTTGACATGCAACTAGTTTGCATAAGTGGCTAGCGGGTGTCTGTCTCTCCTACTATAGTCAATATCTATTTTGCAAGCGAGTTGTCAACAATTTGATTATCCTCGTTGTGTTTCATGTTCGTAGGTAAGAACGGTTCTATCTCGAAAGCCCTAAGCCACGTAAAACTTGCAATGGATAAATTAGAGGCGTCTAGTTTAGATTGTTGCTGGGCTAGTGTTATGATATGGTAGTGTTGTAATGTAACATCCCTAAATTCATGTTTCAAAACTCATTCATATCATCCTTGCATCCATCATCATTTAGGGTTTTCTCAAAACATTTCAGAAAACAGAAACATATGGTATCATGATTTTATGTGGACAGACTTATTTTAAATGGCCAACACCACTTGTAAGTTTGATTGTTGTGAACCAGGAAGGTTGCCTTCTATGAGCATAGGATTTAAGTGTAGATTTAAAACCAAGTTTTTCAAATGGAAATGGGTTCCAAAAACCATCTTTCAAATTTTAAACCAAGTGCCTAGCCTCTGATATTTTGATCTCCAAGCTTGACCAATCCTTTACAAAGCTACCCATGGATATATGACCATTTTTGAGACTACTGCTCACTACAAAAATCCTAGGAAAATTTGAATTCAAATTGAACTTGATTTCATTTGAAAATCTACCCAGAAAATCAAAATAGAAAAGGAAAAGGCCACGCGCCAGGTTTTAGGCCCAGCATCGAATCGAGCCCAACAAGCCCACCCGGGGGTTTTCTATTCCTCTCGCACGCGCCAGCGCACCCAGATGGTCACTGACGACCGGACCCCACCCTCACTTCGCGCACATCGCTGATGAGCGGGCCCTGCCCACGCTGTCCTCGTCTTCCCCAAACTGCGCCCGCGACCACGTCGCAGCTGCAGTCATGGCCGGTAATGGCGCGGCATAAATGGGCATTAATCCGCGAGCGTTTCCTGTCGAGGCTCCGGCTATAAGATCCCCACCTCCTAGCGACCATTTCCCCCCAGTCAATTCTGCCTTCACGCCACCAGGCTGCCCACGACTCACACAACACCGCCGCAGACAGAGCTTGCTCCGGCGAACGATTCCGGTGAGATCCGTGCGCCCCTTCCTCTCTGATTCGTTCGAGCCATTTTGCAATCTCCTTGCGCACCTCCTGACCCCACCAGTTCATCCTGTACTGCCCCAGGTCGCCGTTCCCGCTCGACGCCGCAAGCATCTGACGACCACCTCGACTCCGGCGACCAAATTCCGTAAGTCCCGTGCGCCCCTTCACTTCTGACTCACACGAGATTGTTCGCCACGTTCTTGCGCATCTCCTAAACCCCCTGGCTTGTGTTAGGGCGACGCGGAACCTCGGCAACTACTCCGACAACAACCACCCGACGCCGCCCGTAACTCCGACGAGCAATCCTCGCCGTGTCAGCGTGCCCCTCCGCAAACTAGTACCACGTCGAGCTTCAGCACGCCTTTGCGGATCTGGTAAGCACCTTCTTGCATCCTGGAACGATCTGGAACGCTAGCGCCGCCGTAGACCGAGCGCTCCGCCGCTCGCCGACGCCGCGCGCCGCCAGGACATGGTCGCTTGCTCGCGTGCCGTTGGATCTTGATCCAAGCGTTAGGATAGATTTATTAATCGGCGAAGAGGTACGCGATCTGGAGCGTGCGATCTATTTAGATCCTGCGGCTACAGAGCTCGATCCGGTGCGAACCGGTACGCGCAAATCACAACGCGACGCGTGGCAAGTGTTAGAACTAAAAACAGATTTAAAACCAGAATTTGATCCAAATTTCAAATGCTGATAACTTTTGATTGCCACGTTGGAATTTTGCAAACTTTATACCGTTGGATTCAGTGAAACAAGACCTTTCTGAATATCCAATGTGTTTAACAAATAGTAACAGTTAAAATGACTTTATTTGTAGAAACATGTTTAAGGCTATTTAAAGTATAGATTTATTTTGGTAAATTGTATTAGTGCCAAATAAGTTTAGTTGGCAAACTTGTGACTTGTTAAGTTTATCTAAACATGTGCATGCTTGGTAGAGTTTTCAAAATCACCACTTGGTAAATTCTTGCATGCATGCATTCATATTATTTTTGATTGTATATAATTGTGTGTAATTATATGCTATAATTTTTGTGTAGATTTTGCTAGTGATTGTGATTGTGAAGAGTGCTACTCTCCCCACTACCAAGGCAAGTGATATTTTCATGAATATTTCTATCCTATGTTTTGTACTAGCATTAGATATTTTGCTAAGTCTTGCATGCTATTTTTGCCTAATGCTAAGTTGGGAAATCCTAAGTAGTGTAGAATTGTAGAATTGCTAGGGAATTTTCCTAAGTTAAGTTATCATACCATGCTTAGCCTAGCTATTTAGCAAACAAGGGTTGGTGAAAATCTATACCTACTATGATGAAAATATTTCTAAGTCATGAGACTTATGCTTTCCTAATAAAACAACTAAGTTAAATGAACCTCCTGGGTGGAATGGAAGGATTGGGTTATGTTGAGTGGTTACACAAGGCCATGGACTTGGGTTGTGTATCTCACTTGTGGTATGCCACCCAGGCACAAAGGGATTTGGAGGCCAAGTGTTGAGAAAGCTTACAGTGCAACCACTTGGCAATATGGGCTCTGCCTTGATCGTATAGGTTGCTAGAACTTAGTCACTTGGACAGTTGGTGGTAGTGGGAATGATAGGTTGGAGCGCGTCCATTTGACTAAGGAAAGGCTTCTGAAAGGTCCTGTCTTGGGAAACCAAGTCTGGTGGGGAAAGTGCACAACCTCTGCAGATGGAAAACCTAAGTACTTAGCCTAGTCCAAGGCAATGGACAATTTGAGCATCAAGACATGGAAGCTACAAGAATCTCATCACTCCAACTTCTAAGTAAAATTTGGTGGGTGAACAAGGGTGAAGGACCCCAATGTCTATTGGTGGTTTCTTGGGAATGTTTTGACAAAGAAAAACTTAGTGATTTCAACTAATAGGAAAAACCTATTTTGAGCAAAGCAAGCCAAGCTACACTTAGCCAAAATGCATATAGTAATATAGTCCACTTAAAATAAACTAAGGTATCACTTGCCAATACTATTCCAAAGTATTGACCCTCTGTGGCTGTAACTTGTGATGTTGCAGGTTACTCCGATGATGAATAGGAGTCATGAGTCTACACTCAACATGCTTGCCTGTGGCACATGAAGATGAAGACTTATGTTTATTTACTTATTCCTTAAACTCTTGTATTAGGCCTATGGCCCTGAGTTGTAAAAGACTATGTTTTATCTCTGGAATTAATGTAATAAACGACCTTTGTATCTGTGTACTTCATCTTAAACTGTGGATGCTAGCATTGATCCAGGGACTAGCATTGCAATCACAGGGATCCTTTCCTTTATAAAGGAGGGGTCTAACAGATGGTATCAGAGCACTGTGTTGCCTGTAGGATTATGACCCTAGGATTGGAAAACCACTAAGGAAAAGTTTTCAACTACTTCTACACTTGTCTATTCTTCTCGTAAAACTTTTCTAATCTTTTCATACTCAACTCCATTTGTAGATGAACTCCATCAACGAAGCCGTGAAGAAAGGACCACTCATGACCATGACCTTGGAGTGTGAAACTGAGTTTCCCAATATTCTCAAGGACCTCATGGTGGCAATGGAAGCACATGGTGCAGCTGTGTACAAGGGCTTTCTAGTGATGGATGAAGGAGTGGAGTATTGGTGGGTGCAACTTCACTTGTACAAAAACAAGGAAGACAACCACAAAGAAAGGGGATTCTGCATGTACACCAACACTATAATGCACACCACATTCTTTGAGTCAGCCAGAGATGCAGCTTGGAGGACTATCAAAGAACTAAGTGCTAGAGTCAAGTGTAGAATGCTCAACCTCCAAAAAGACTTAGAGAAAGAGAATGAACTTACCCAAGAGTTGGAATCCACCAACCAAGAGTTAAGGGGAGATGTTATAGACTTAGTGATGGAATCAAGTGAACAAGATAGGTGGATTGCCTCTAGGAACATTGTGTTTTCTAATAGATCCAGTGAGATAGGATTGTAAGGGCACTTTGTTAGATGGACCACCACTTATCACCTTATTTTACAAAATGATACCTTAAATACGTTGGACCTTGATTGATGTAATGGATTCATGTATGCATGACTTGTGTGATTTTGTGATTCCAAGTATGTGTATGTGATGTTGTCTTTATTTATCTTAAATTGTGTTGTTCTAACTTTTTCAATCTTATAAATAGATGCCTATTACCATCAGCACCGTTGAGGAGTTCCAGGTTACCCGTTTTGGTCCCTGTATCGTTGAGCTTACCACTTTGCTCGATCTCCCTCTTCCCACCATCACGGTGTACCCACTCACCAAGTTCGAGAGGAAGGACCTCTGGGGCTTCAAGGTGAACCAGCCCGGACGCCAGACAGAGCCTACTACAGAGGCCATCGTCTTCAAGCTGATGCACGACGACAGGGAGAGAGGCATGGAGGTAGTCATGCAGGACCTGATAGGACGTCTATTAGGCCGTCACTCCCGACAGGTTAGGGGCACCCACTTTCACGTCTTCGGAATACGTGATGTTGATGGAGAGTCCATCGACTTTGAGGACGACTCGAGGGACGCGGTAGAGCCGATACGTCTCTATCTCCAGGACTTAGAGACTCTCCTCAGGCACGTGGACACGGACAGGACGAACGTCATGATCAGCAATGACGAGCTCCAGGTGCAGCTTCGCGAGAAGGACAAGCTTTTCGCACAGCAGGATGAGATGATCAAGGAAATGGAGACGAAGTTCGAGGCCCAGGACCGCAAGTTCAAGAGTCAGGAGAAACGCGTCCAGGATAGGAACAAGAAGAGCCGGGACATGACCGAGGAACTGAAGTCCAAGGATTTCGAGCTAGAGCAGCAGCAGATGGTTATTGAGAGGCTTCGCTCCCAGAAGAGGGCTCTCAAGGCCAAGGTCGATTCCTTGACCACTACGATTGAGGAGAACAAGACCGCGATGGAGAACGCAGGTCTTACCTTCGTCGAGGAGGAGATTGATGCTGATGAGTAGACTTGACTACTCGTTTATCTTTCATATTCGTACTTGTTATTGTGAACTTATTATTGGACCATCCGACATGTGGATGGCTTGCCACTTGTGTGTTTTACTTCATGAACTTATTATGTGGTTGTTGAACTTTTATTCTTATGTTGCTTGCCATGTGTTTGTTTGTGATGTAATGTGCATAAAACATCTATGGGTATCTCATTCTTACCTCTATTTGAACAAACCACAGATGCCTCCCCGTCGCGCAAACCCCAACCCCAACAACATCACTCCAGAAATGCAACAGATGATGAATGCTCAAACACAGCTTATGCAGATGATGACAACATTCATCCAAAACCAGAATAACAACAACAACAACAACAACAACAACCCCAATAACAACAACAACAATAACAACAACAATAACAACAACAACAACCCTCCGGGTTTTGATATGCTCACCAGATTTCTGCGTTTGAGGCCAGCTAAGTTTTCGGGGACAACTGATCTCATGGTAGCCAATGATTGGCTACGTTCTGTGAACAAGGACTTAGTGACCGTGGGCTGCACGGATGCTGAAAAGGTCAGGTTCGCAGCGCATCTGTTGTAAGGACCAGCCGCCACATGGTGGGACAACTTCCAAATCACCACTCCTTTAGATGAGGTGACTTGGGCTATCTTTGAAGATGGCTTTCGCACTGCTCATATCTCATCAGGAATGATGAGTCTGAAAAAGAAGGAGTTTCACAACCTGAAGCAGCGCCACCGCAGCGTGGCTGAATACATAGAAGAGTTCAACAATCTGGCGCGCTATGCACCGGATGAGGTTGACACAGATGCCAAAAGAAAAGAAAAGTTTCTGGAGGGATTGAATGATGAGCTGAATCTGCAGCTGTCTGTGGCATACGTTCCAACTTATCAGTCTTTGTGTGACAAGGCTGCTATTTTGGAGAGTAAAATGAAGCAAGTCGAGAGTAGGAAGAGGAAACACACCGACAAGCACAGCTCTTGATCGTCTCACAAACGATCTCACCATGATGATAGTGGCAGCTCGGGATCCCACAAGCATGGGAAATTCAACAAGCACCACAACCACAACCGTCATGACAACAAGCATCATCGCAGTCATGACAATGATAAGTACAAGAACCACAAGAGTGGACATAAGAGCCACCACAATGGGAATGGTAGTGGAAGTCAGCCTGCAAAAAGGGACATCAGTCAGGTTGAGTGCTTCAAATGCAAGAAGCTGGGGCATTATGCTAATGAGTGCCCTGAGAAGAAAGTTGAAGGACCTAACAAGCCAAATCCTTTTCAGAAAGGACAGGTTAACCACATCAATGTGGAGGAGGTGTATGAGGAGCCTGACGCTGTTGCTGGTAAGTTCAGACTCAATTCCATTCCAGCATTTGTACTCTTTGACACTGGTGCATCTCATTCATTCATATCAAAAGCATTTGTTGATAGAAATGGGTTTGCATCTGAAAACATTGGGTGTCCAATAAAAGTTAGTTCTCCGGGGGGAGATATGATAGTAAGACTTGGATGCCGGGATCTCGTCATAGAGTTTGGAAAGCATAAGTTTCCAGTAAGCCTGATAATCCTAGATTCCCAAGGACTAGACGTAATTTTGGGAATGGATTGGATGGCTAAGTATGAAGGAGTACTAGATTGTGCTAATCGTACTGTTGCACTCACAACCCCAGAAGGAAAAAGAATAAAATTCAAGTCAAACTTTGAATCCAAAGGAAGTAAGCTGAATTCTCTTAAGGGGGTTAGCATGGACAGTGTGCCAATTGTATGTGAGTATCCAGATGTGTTTCCGGAAGAGTTGCCAGGAATGCCACCAGATAGAGATGTGGAGTTTCTGATAGATTTGGTACCAGGTTCTGGACCAATAGCCAAGAGACCATACAAAATGTCAGTTGATGAACTGAAAGAGCTCAAGAAGCAACTAGGAGAACAGTTGCAGAAAGGGTTTATTCAACCAAGTTCTTCATCTTGGGGAGCCCCAGTATTGTTCATGGAGAAGAAAGATAGAAGCCAAAGGTTATGCATAGATTACCGTTCACTCAACGAGGTAACCATCAAGAACAAATATCCTTTGCCAAGAATCAACGACTTGTTTGATCAGCTAGAAGGAGCATGTGTGTTCTCGAAGATTGATCTCCGGTCAGGTTATTTTCAACTCAAGATAAGAGAGCAAGACATACCTAAAACAGCATTCACCACAAGGTATGGATTGTATGAGTACACTGTGATGCCTTTTGGTTTAACCAACGCTCCAGCATACTTCATGAATATGATGAACAAGGTATTCATGGAATTTCTCGACAAGTTTGTTGTTGTTTTCATCGATGACATCTTGGTCTACTCCAAGAGCAAGGAAGAACATGAAAGACACTTACGCTTGATACTTGAGAAACTAAGGGAACATAAACTTTATGCCAAATTCAGCAAGTGTGAGTTCTGGTTAGAGGAAGTTGGTTTTCTTGGTCATGTTATGACAAAGGATGGTGTGGCAGTTGATCCTGCTAAGGTTTCAGCTGTGACAGAATGGGAATCTCCCAGGAATGTGAAAGAAGTTTGTAGTTTCCTCGGCTTAGCAGGTTACTACAGAAGGTTCATTGAAAATTTCTCAAAGGTTTCTAAGCCAATGACTGAATTGTTAAAGAAGGACAAGAAATTTGCATGGTCAGAAGGTTGTGAAGTCAGTTTCCAAGAATTAAAGAAGAGACTTGTGACAGCACCAGTTCTATGTCTGCCAGATTTGGAAAAGGATTTCCAAGTATATTGTGATGCGTCTCATCAAGGTTTGGGTGCCGTACTTATGCAAGTGTCACATCCCAAGATTTTCCAAATCTTGTTATGTGAAAAATAAATGAATAAAATAAGACTTTGTTTGATTTTCAAGGCCAGAAGAAACTTTTTGAATTCAATTGGAACTTCAAACCCATTTGAATTAAATAAAACCTAAAGGGATTTAAAAAGATAAACATTTAATAAAAGAAAAAAAGAAAAAAAACATTTGGAAATACTATTTTGAAACAATTAAATGAAAAGATTTATTTTCAAATGAAATAGAAGTTTATAAATAATGAATATTTTATAAAGCTAAATTAAACCTTGGCTAAGCTTTGGAAATTAAAACAATTTTATTTTAAATAAAATTAGCAAAAGTTGATTTAAATAAAGTAATAAAGGAATTAATATCCAAACTTTATTTAAATAAAAGGTTTTACCAATTTAATTGAAACATCAAAACCTATTAAATTATTTAAAATAAGTTTTCCAAATATTAGATATTCACAAATAAAACCTACTAAAGTGTTTTGGCTTTATTTTAGATTTCAAAATAAATATCTCAATAAAACAAATCCTATTTGTTTTAATAATGAAAGTCTATTTGGTTTTGAAAATATTTAGGTTTCAAATAAAGATTTTATTAATAAAATCAAACTCTATTTGATTTAATAACTAAGGCCCATTTTATTTAATTATTAATGGACCCTAAAATAAAAGGTTATTTTGTTTTAAACAAGTTTTCCAAATATTCTGTATTTCCAAATAAAATCTACTGATTGGTTTTGAAAGTATTTGGAGTTCAAATGAAGATTTTATTAAATAAACCAAACCCTATTTTATTAATAAACCATGGACCATTTTACTTAATTAATAAATGGAACCTAAAAAGATTTAAAACATTATTTTTATTTTGGATTTTGGTTCATGTTACTGAACAGAACTAATTTCAATATTACAAAGTTTGGGTGTTGTTTGAATTGATTTGAACATTGTCTGTTTGTTTGAAATTCAAAACAGAAAATAAATTCAGAAAAAGAAAAGGGTTCAGATTAAGAAAAAAATAGAGTTTTGTCGACCCAACCCAGCAGCCCAATAAGCCCAGCAAAGCAGCCCAGCTCCCCTCCAGAAAGAAAACGTTTCGCACTCCTTTTTGAACCCGCGGAGCAACTGACATGTGGACCTTCTTCCCCCTCTTTTTCCCACTGACCAGCGGACCCCACTCCTCCTGTTCTTCTTTCCCACCCGCACGACCTCTTCTTCCCCCTCGCCGGCCGTTGCAGACTTTGATTTCGCGGCTTAATTCGCCTTAATGCCGCGAGTAAAACCTGCAGTGATCACGCACCTTAAAGCGCTCGCCCCTCCTCTCTGTTTTCCCCCTGTCACCCTGCAGTAGCACGCCCCCAGGCCGTCCCAATTTCTCCCCGAGCACCCTCTGTTCCAACGAAGTCCAGAGCCGATTCCGGCGACTCGACACCACCTCCTGCCTGCCCGAGCACACGAGCACGCTCACCACACCCTGGCGCATCTTTCTGTGCCATTCATTCATCCGCGGGTACCCTACAGCGTCGGCAACGTCGACGACCTGCAGACCACCGTCTGGATCTTCTCCGACGACGCCCATAGGTTGTACCAGACCGCCCCTCTCCCCCTCATTCACACACGCGTCATCCCCTCGACCATACGCATCTAACCGTGCCCTTTGTTTGCCTCCGCGTGATCTGCAATGTCGCCTTCGACCACAGACAGAGCCGTCCGGCGTTGCTCTCTACTCCGGCGAGCAATCGCAGCTGCCCCCTAGCGCCCCTCGACGGACAAGTACCACGTTGAGCATCAGCGAGCGTCAGCGATTCCGGTGAGCATCTCCCCACCCTCCTTTGCTTCCTGTACCGCCGGCTCCATCATCGACTGGCCGCTCCGCCGCTAGCCACCATCGTCGCGCCGCCAGCTTTTGGCAAAGCACTGAGAGCCGTTCGATCTAGTTTGAACGAGCAGGATTAGATCACTTAGTCGCGAAGAGGTACGTTCTCTGGACCGCGTGATTTGACTTGATCCAACGCACCACGATGCCGATCCGGCCGAACCGGTATCAGCCAGTGAGATAGCGACGCGTGGCCAGTGTTTGAGTTAAAACAGATTTTTGAATCAGATTTATTTGCAAACTTCAAACCTTTGTAACTTTCAAACCACACGTCCAAAAATTACAAATTTTATATCAATGGATTCAGTGGAACAATACCTAGCCAACCATGCCCTTAGTTTAGCAAATAGTATTTGTTAGTTTGCTTGTTTTTGCAAATTCTTTTGTGAGCTTGTTTAGAGTATAAAAATTGTTTAAAATTGATTTTAGGGTTAAAACTTTTGCAAAATGGTTTGTTGTGACCTTACTGACCCTAGGAACCAACCCATGGTTTTGAAAATGAAATTGGAAAAAATTAGAATGGATTAATTGAATTAGTCTATTTCTAGCTAAATAAAGATAATGGTGTTATTATGAAAAAGGATTTTGGAATAAAAACCTTGGGAAAATATTTTGATTCAAATCTACTGAACCAAAACACCAAGACTTGAGAGTTAGAAACTTTTGGTGAGAAACTTAAAGATTTTTGATTTGATAAAACCATTTTCCACCATATAAAATGTTGAATGGATTTTAAAATAGTTTTTGGGCAAACCCTCTAACTAATGACTTTGCCATTTTGGTAAATGACCAATTTGAAACTTACAAAGTTTATAAGCCTAGTGGAGACCATCCTTGCAATAGAACCAACCTTTGCATGCTTATGCATGACTTAGATTCCATTGCTTTGTGAGTGTGAAAATTATTTGTTTGACTTTGTTTTGGAGTATTAGTTGATCTTGTGTTTGCTTGATTGACTTATAGTGAAGTTAGAGAAGTGTGAGACTAGCAAGAACAAGGAGTGAACCCATACCTTACCAAAAAGGCAAGTGATGCTTCATACTCTCTATCCCATTACTTTCACTATGCATTAGTGATTTTGCTAAGTAAAACTTGCATGGATTTTGCTAAGTATAAACCTTGCTATAGGAAAACCTAGTAGATGAATCCTTAGTAGGATTTCCTAAGTTAAGTTTCCTATTACTACCAAGCTTAGCCTAGCTAATAGAAAACATGGGTGGAAAATATATTCACACTATGGAAAAAATCTCTAAGTCTGAAGACTTATATTTTGTTTAATAAAACAACTAAGATAATGAATCACCTGGGTGGAAATGGAGGGATTGGTTTATGTTGAGTGGTTACACAAGACCATGGACCTGGCTTGTGTATCTCACTTGTGGATGGCCACCCAGGAACAAAGAGATTTGAGATGTCAAATGTCGAGAAGCTTCAAGTGCAACCACTTGGCAGTATGGGCTCTACCATGATCATATAGGTTGCAAGAACTTAGCCATATGGACAGTGGGTGGTAGTGTTTGATAGGTTGGAACGCGTCCATTTTGGTCTAAGGGAAGGCTTCTGAAAGATCTTGTCTTGGGAAACCAAGTCTTGTGGGGAAAGTGCACCACCTCTGCAGAGTGTAAAACCTAAGTACTTAGCCATGTCCCTGGTAAAGGACAATTTGAGCATCAAGACATGGAAGCAATCAAGAATCTCATCATTCAAATTTCTAAGTTAAAATCTTGTGGATTGAACAAGGGTTGTTTGAAATCTTCAATCTTTGATGGAGAGATGCCTTGAAAGGATCTTCAAATCTTTGATTGGGAAAAATGATTTTTCCAAGCAAAACTCAGTATTTTCAAATGTTAAGGAAAAATCTATTTTGAGCAATGCAAGCCTCAACTCCACTTAGCCAAATGCATATAGATGATAGACTCCACTATACTACCATAGTATCACTTGCCAATACAATTCAAATGTATTGACCCTTTGTGGCTGTAACTTGTATGTTACAGGTTTGATTGTTTTAGTGAAGATTGTTTGATTAGGATTACAAAGTCTACAACCAACATCTGCCTGTGGCACTTTGAAGATGAAGGACCCCATGATTATAGTTATTCCGCTGCAATGTAATGTAATAGCCAAATGAGCTATGTTTGATGTAATAAAATTTTGTTATTCCTGGTTATAAAGTTATATTATGACCTTTGTTTCTTGATATTACATCTTAACTGTGGATGCTAGCTATTGATCCAGGGACTAGCATTGTAAACACAGGAGGAATCTACCTTATTAGGTTGAGACCCCTTACAGATGGTATCAGAGCATTGTGTTGCCTGTAGGATTTGTAAACCCTAGGATTTGACAAAAACCCTTAGATGAATAGGAGTTGTATTTGTTCAAAAACTTATTTACAAAAACACTTGTAAACTCTTTCCTCAACCATTCTGGTTTCAACTCTACATCTCTTCTATTTCAAACTTGATGGAAAAACCTACCCATGACAAAAGACTACACCATATGCAAAGGACTTCTTCAACATCTTCAACTCTAATGACTTCAACATCTTCAGCATGTTCACCAAGGACTTCCAACTTGGATACCACTAAGGACTACAAGTGATACAAGGAAATCCTACTCAAGATTTAGAGACTAAGGGAATGCAAAATAAGAAGGAGCCATCAACAACTTTGAAGTATTGCAACCAAGAGTTTTTCTCAAGGAAACCATGATCTCATGCAAGAAGAATCAACCAAGAAGGATGGAAAGATCACAAGTGAACCATATAGATGGACCACCATATTTTAGTTAAGACAAACCACCAATCTATGCGGTGTAACAAAAATATTTTGTTGCCTAAGTATGTGCTTGAACCTTGTTTGATTGAAATGTTGTTTGTGATTGCTTGCACATTGCTTGTGTGAATTGTGATGTGTGTGATTAGAAATACTTCCTTAGAAATATCTTGCCCATTCTAATCTCCCTTCAACCCAAACAGATGACTACCCCAAAAGACTCCAAGGTTGATGACACCAACCAAGCTGACAGCATGAAAGAGCTCATAGCAACCCAACACCAGTTGAACCAACTGACAGCTCAGTTCATAACCAGCAATAGTGATAAAGATCCAGCACTGCAGAGGTTTTTGGAGGAACAATCCCAACTGATGCTTAAGGTGACTAATCAAATGATCAACATAGAAGAAAGCTATCCCAAACGAGTCTTTGACAACAAGGATGACAGAAATATTGTTCTAGATGTAGCACCAGCTTGCATTATTTGTGGAGACAAGGAGCATACTTCCAAAGAGCATGAAGGTCAATGCCCTAACTGTGAAGGGAATCATCCTGTTGGACAATGTACTACCTCTCAAGCTACTTGTTACCTTTGTGAAGGAAACGACCATGTTCCTATCCAATGCCCCATCTATGCCATTGTTGAACAAAGGAAACAAGAAGGATCCAAGTATGCCAAAAATGTTGATGGCAAAGGAAAAGGACCACTTATACCTCCAAACAAGACAACCCAATTCAAAGGATCAAAGAAACCCAAGAAGCAAAAGATAGACAAAAGCCATGTACAATGTCATCAGTGTAAGGAAATGGGACACTATTATGGTGAATGCCCAAAGAATCTGAAGAATAAAGAGATTGGCCAAGTAGTGTGCAACAACTGCAGAGAGCTAGGCCACTATGTAGCAACTTGTCCACAAGAGCTACGTGAAGAACTCAAGGACATTCATTGTTTCAACTGCAAGAATCCAGGACATTATGCAAGCAACTGCCCAGAAAAGATGAAGAACAAGTTGAACAAGCCTATGGAGAAACTCAACCTTGGCCCATGAGTCAAGCCTGGAAACAAAGGACTCAATGCAAATGTTTGCTTAGAGAAGTTTTCCCCACGATCCCAAGAAGGACAATATGTAATTTTTGTTTGAGAATTTTTAAGGGTGGTAGTACCCTAGTTGTTTTGAACTTGCTTGTAACCCCAGCCTTCCCAAATCTCGGGACGAGATTTATTTTAAGGGTGGTAGCCTGTCACATCCCAAGATTTTCCAAATCTTGTTATGTGAAAAATAAATGAATAAAATAAGACTTTGTTTGATTTTCAAGGCCAGAAGAAACTTTTTGAATTCAATTGGAACTTCAAACCCATTTGAATTAAATAAAACCTAAAGGGATTTAAAAAGATAAACATTTAATAAAAGAAAAAAAATAAAAAAATAAAAAAAACATTTGGAAATACTATTTTGAAACAATTAAATGAAAAGATTTGTTTTCAAATGAAATAGAAGTTTATAAATAATGAATATTTTATAAAGCTAAATTAAACCTTGGCCAAGCTTTGGAAATTAAAACAATTTTATTATAAATAAAATTAGCAAAAGTTGATTTAAATAAAGTAATAAAGAAATTAATATCCAAACTTTATTTAAATAAAAGGTTTTACCAATTTAATTGAAACATCAAAACTTATTAAATTATTTAAAATAAGTTTTCCAAATATTAGAATATCACAAATAAAACCTACTAAAGTGTTTTGGCTTTATTTTAGATTTCAAAATAAATATCTCAATAAAACAAATCCAATTTGTTTTAATAATGAAAGTCTATTTGGTTTTGAAAATATTTAGGTTTCAAATAAAGATTTTATTAATAAAATCAAACTCTATTTGATTTAATAACTAAGGCCCATTTTATTTAATTATTAATGGACCCTAAAATAAAAGGCTATTTTGTTTTAAACAAGTTTTCCAAATATTCTGTATTTCCAAATAAAATCTACTGATTGGTTTTGAAAGTATTTGGAGTTCAAATGAAGATTTTATTAAATAAACCAAACCCTATTTTATTAATAAACCATGGACCATTTTACTTAATTAATAAATGGAACCTAAAAAGATTTAAAACATTATTTTTATTTTGGATTTTGGTTCATGTTACTGAACAGAACTAATTTCAATATTACAAAGTTTGGGTGTTGTTTGAATTGATTTGAACATTGTCTGTTTGTTTGAAATTCAAAACAGAAAATAAATTCAGAAAAAGAAAAGGGTTCAGATTAAGAAAAAAATAGAGTTTTGTCGACCCAACCCAGCAGCCCAAT
Organism: Avena atlantica; assembly: GCA_910589765.1. Taxonomy (NCBI): domain Eukaryota; kingdom Viridiplantae; phylum Streptophyta; class Magnoliopsida; order Poales; family Poaceae; genus Avena; species Avena atlantica. Next base: position 72,155,992 of record OU342737.1, read on the forward strand.
AAGCCCAGCAAAGCAGCCCAGCTCCCCTCCAGAAAGAAAACGTTTCGCACTCCTTTTTGAACCCGCGGAGCAACTGACATGTGGACCTTCTTGCCCCTCTTTTTCCCACTGACCAGCGGACCCCACTCCTCCTGTTCTTCTTTCCCACCCGCACGACCTCTTCTTCCCCCTCGCCGGCCGTTGCAGACTTTGATTTCGCGGCTTAATTCGCCTTAATGCCGCGAGTAAAACCTGCAGTGATCACGCACCTTAAAGCGCTCGCCCCTCCTCTCTGTTTTCCCCCTGTCACCCCGCAGTAGCACGCCCCCAGGCCGTCCCAATTTCTCCCCGAGCACCCTCTGTTCCAACGAAGTCCAGAGCCGATTCCGGCGACTCGACACCACCTCCTGCCTCCCCGAGCACACGAGCACGCTCACCACACCCTGGCGCATCTTTCTGTGCCATTCATTCATCCGCGGGTACCCTACAGCGTCGGCAACGTCGACGACCTGCAGCACCACCATCTGGATCTTCTCCGACGATGCCCACAGGTTGTACCAGACCGCCCCTCTCCCCCTCATTCACACACTCGTCATCCCCTCGACCATACGCATCTAACCGTGCCCTTTGTTTGCCTCCGCGTGATCTGCAATGTCGCCTTCGACCACAGACAGAGCCGTCCGGCGTTGCTCTCTACTCCGGCGAGCAATCGCAGCTGCCCCCTAGCGCCCCTCGACGGACAAGTACCACATTGAGCATCAGCGAGCGTCAGCGATTCTGGTGAGCATCTCCCCACCCTCCTTTGCTTCCTGTACCGCCGGTGCCGTCATCGACTGGCCGCTCCGCCGCTAGCCACCGTCGTCGCGCCGCCAGCTTTTGGCAAAGCACTGAGAGCCGTTCGATCTAGTTTGAACGAGCAGGATTAGATCACTTAGTCGCGAAGAGGTACGTTCTATGGACCGTGCGATTTGACTTGATCCAACACACCACGATGCCGATCCGGCCGAACCGGTATCAGCCAGTGAGATAGCGACGCGTGGCCAGTGTTTGAGTTAAAACAGATTTTTGAATCAGATTTATTTGCAAACTTCAAACCTTTGTAACTTTCAAACCACACGTCCAAAAATTACAAATTTTATATCAATGGATTCAGTGGAACAATACCTAGCCAACCATGCCCTTAGTTTAGCAAATAGTATTTGTTAGTTTGCTTGTTTTTGCAGATTCTTTTGTGATCTTGTTTAGAGTATAAAAATTGTTTAAAATTGATTTTAGGGTTAAAACTTTTGCAAAATGGTTTGTTGTGACCTTACTGACCCTAGGAACCAACCCATGGTTTTGAAAATGAAATTGGAAAAAATTAGAATGGATTAATTGAATTAGTCTATTTCTAGCTAAATAAAGATAATGGCGTTATTATGAAAAAGGATTTTGGAATAAAAACCTTGGGAAAATATTTTGATTCAAAGCTACTGAACCAAAACACCAAGACTTGAGAGTTAGAAACTTTTGGTGAGAAACTTAAGGATTTTTGATTTGATAAAACCATTTTCCACCATATAAAATGTTGAATGGATTTTAAAATAGTTTTTGGGCAAACCCTCTAACTAATGACTTTGCTATTTTGGTAAATGAACAATTTGAAACTTACAAAGTTTAGAAGCCTAGTGGAGACCATCCTTGCAATAGAACCAACCTTTGCATGCTTATGCATGACTTAGATTCCATTGCTTTGTGAGTGTGAAAATTATTTGTTTGACTTTGTTTTGGAGTATTAGTTGATCTTGTGTTTGCTTGACTGACTTATAGTGAAGTTAGATAAGTGTGAGACTAGCAAGAACAAGGAGTGAACCCATACCCTACCAAAAAGGCAAGTGATGCTTCATACTCTCTATCCCATTACTTTCACTATGCATTAGTGATTTTGCTAAGTAAAACTTGCATGGATTTTGCTAAGTATAAACCTTGCTATAGGAAAACCTAGTAGATGAATCCTTAGTAGGATTTCCTAAGTTAAGTTTCCTATTACTACCAAGCTTAGCCTAGCTAATAGAAAACATGGGTGGAAAATATATTCACACTATGGAAAAAATCTCTAAGTCTGAAGACTTATATTTTGTTTAATAAAACAACTAAGATAATGAATCACCTGGGTGGAAATGGAGGGATTGGTTTATGTTGAGTAGTTACACAAGACCATGGACCTGGCTTGTGTATCTCACTTGTGGATGGCCACCCAGGAACAAAGAGATTTGAGATGTCAAATGTCGAGTAGCTTCAAGTGCAACCACTTGGCAATATGGGCTCTGCCATGATCATATAGGTTGCAAGAACTTAGCCATATGGACAGTGGGTGGTAGTGTTTGATAGGTTGGAACGCGTCCATTTTGGTCTAAGGGAAGGCTTCTGAAAGATCTTGTCTTGGGAAACCAAGTCTTGTGGGGAAAGTGCACCACCTCTGCAGAGTGTAAAACCTAAGTACTTAGCCATGTCTCTGGTAAAGGACAATTTGAGCATCAAGACATGGAAGCAATCAAGAATCTCATCATTCAAATTTCTAAGTTAAAATCTTGTGGATTGAACAAGGGTTGTTTGAAATCTTCAATCTTTGATGGAGAGATGCCTTGAAAGGATCTTCAAATCTTTGATTGGGAAAAATGATTTTTCCAAGCAAAACTCAGTATTTTCAAATGTTAAGGAAAAATCTATTTTGAGCAATGCAAGCCTCAACTCCACTTAGCCAAATGCATATATATGATAGACTCCACTATACTACCATAGTATCACTTGCCAATACAATTCAAATGTATTGACCCTTTGTGGCTGTAACTTGTATGTTGCAGGTTTGATTGTTTTAGTGAAGATTGTTTGATTAGGATTACAAAGTCTACAACCAACATCTGCTTGTGGCACTTTTAAGATGAAGGACCCCATGATTATAGTTATTCCGTTGCAATGTAATGTAATAGCCAAATGAGCTATGTTTGATGTAATAAAATTTTGTTATTCCTGGTTATAAAGTTATATTATGACCTTTGTTTCTTGATATTACATCTTAACTATGGATGCTAGCTATTGATCCAGGGACTAGCATTGTAAACACAGGAGGAATCTACCTTATTAGGTTGAGACCCCTTACAGCAAGACGGTAAAGTTGTGGCCTGTGCCTCGAGACAACTCAAAACTCATGAAGTAAACTATCCTACTCATGATTTGGAGTTAGCCTCTGTCGTCCATGCACTCAAAACATGGAGACATTACCTTTTGGGAAAGCGATGTGAAGTGTTCACCGATCATAAGAGTTTGAAGTATATCTTCACCCAGAAGGAAATCAACATGAGACAAAGGAGATGGCTAGAACTTATCAAGGATTACGACTTGAGTTTGCAATACCACCCCAGTAAAGCAAATGTAGTAGCAGATGCTCTAAGTCGTAAGGCATTCGTAAATGGCCTTACCGATGGTGAATTGCCAGACGACTTGTGTAAGCAATTCAAAGAACTCAGATTGGAGATTGTACCAGAAGGACATCTTATGACTTTGGATGTTCAACCCACTCTGTTGGATAAGGTTAAAGAAGCCCAGAAGACGGATAAAGAAATCGAAGAGATTAAGGAAAGGATTAGCCAAGGGAAAGCTAAAAGTTTCCATATTGACGAACAAGGTACTTTATGGCACGGGAAACGTATTTGTGTTCCACAAGACACGAAGTTGCAGAAACTGATTTTACAGGAAGCCCACAACTCTCCGTATTCTATTCACCCAGGAAACACCAAAATGTACATGGATATGAAAGAAAGATTTTGGTGGAACAATCTAAAAAGGGACATCGCCGAGCATATTGCTTTGTGTGATGTGTGTAGCAGAGTAAAAGCGGAGCATCAGAAACCAGCGGGTTTGCTTCAACCACTGCATATTCCTGAATGGAAGTGGGAAAATATTGGTATGGATTTCATTACCGGATTACCAATGACCATGTCAGGGTATGATTCCATATGGGTAGTAGTGGATCGCCTAACTAAAGTGGCTCATTTTATACCCGTGAAGACAACTTATACAAGTGCCAAGTTAGCTAAAATCTACATGAGCAGAATTGTATGCCTTCACGGTGTGCCTAAGAGTATTGTGTCTGATAGAGGAACTCAGTTCACTTCTCACTTTTGGAGACAGCTTCATGAATCCTTAGGAACGAGGTTGGAATTCAGCACTGCTTTTCATCCTCAAACTGATGGACAAACAGAAAGGACTAATCAGATTCTTGAAGACATGTTGAGGGCATGTGCCCTAGACTATGGAGCAAGTTGGGATGAAAGTCTGCCTTACGCAGAGTTCTCTTACAATAACAATTACCAATCTAGCATTGGGATGGCACCATTTGAGTTTCTCTACGGAAGGAAGTGGACCACCCCATTGCTATGGAATGGAGTGGGAGAAAGGAGTTTGTTTGGACCTGATCTTATCAAGGACGCCGAAGAGAAAGTCAAATTGGTTAAGGACAGGTTGAAGATAGCACAGTCCCGACAGAAAAGCTACGCGGATTCTAAGCGTAGAGAAGTCACGTACGAGGTTGGGGATAGAGCTTATCTTAGAGTATCACCACTTCGTGGAGTGAAAAGATTTGGAGTCAAAGGAAAGTTGGAACCAAGATATGTTGGGCCATTCAAGATTCTAAGTCGCAAGGGAGAAGTTGCATATGAAGTTGAATTGCCAGAGTCTCTTTCAGCTGTCCATAATGTGTTTCATGTGAGTCAGCTTAAGAAATGTCACCCAGAAATGGAAGAATCATCTTTGAAGGATACCATACCCTTGGAACAAGTCCAGCTAGAAAGTGATCTTACCTATGAGGAAAAGCCTGTCAAGATTCTTGAGACCGCAGAAAGAGTCACAAGGACTAAAACTATCAAGTTTTGCAAGGTGCAATGGAATCATCATTCCGAAGAGGAAGCAACATGGGAAAGAGAAGATGATCTTCGGAAAGACCACCCTCACCTATTTGCTAGCCAATCCGAATATCGAGGGCGAGATTCATCTTAAGGGGGTTAGATTTGTAACATCCCTAAATTCATGTTTCAAAACTCATTCATATCATCCTTGCATCCATCATCATTTAGGGTTTTCTCAAAACATTTCAGAAAACAGAAACATATGGTATCATGATTTTATGTGGGCAGACTTATTTTAAATGGCCAACACCACTTGTAAGTTTGATTGTTGTGAACCAGGAAGGTTGCCTTCTATGAGCATAGGATTTAAGTATAGATTTAAAACCAAGTTTTTCAAATGGAAATGGGTTCCAAAAACCATCTTTCAAATTTTAAACCAAGTGCCTAGCCTCTGATATTTTGATCTCCAAGCTTGACCAATCCTTTACAAAGCTACCCCATGGATATATGACCATTTTTGAGACTACTGCTCACTACAAAAATCCCAGGAAAATTTGAATTCAAATTGAACTTGATTTCATTTGAAAATCTACCCAGAAAATCAAAATAGAAAAGGAAAAAGAAATAAACATTGGAAAAGGCCACGCGCCAGGTTTTAGGCCCAGCATCGAATCGAGCCCAACAAGCCCACCCGGGGGTTTTCTTTTCCTCTCGCACGCGCCAGCGCACCTAGACGGTCACTGACGACCGGACCCCACCCTCACTTCGCGCACATCGCTGACGAGCGGGCCCTGCCCACGCTGTCCTCGTCTTCCCCAAACTGCGCCCGCGACCACGTCGCAGCTGCAGTCATGGCCGGTAATGGCGCGGCATAAATGGGCATTAATCCGCGAGCGTTTCCTGTCGAGGCTCCGGCTATAAGATCCCCACCTCCTAGCGACCATTTTCCCCCAGTCAATTCTGCCTTCACGCCACCAGGCTGCCCACGACTCACACAACACCGCCGCAGACAGAGCTTGCTCCGGCGAACGATTCCGGTGAGATCCGTGCGCCCCTTCCTCTCTGATTCGTTCGAGCCATTTTGCAATCTCCTTGCGCACCTCCTGACCCCACCAGTTCATCCTGTACTGCCCCAGGTCGCCGTTCCCGCTCGACGCCGCAAGCATCTGACGACCACCTCGACTCCGGCGACCAAATTCCGTAAGTCCCGTGCGCCCCTTCACTTCTGACTCACACGAGATTGTTCGCCACGTTCTTGCGCATCTCCTAAACCCCCTGGCTTGTGTTAGGGCGACGCGGAACCTCGGCAACTACTCCGACAACAACCACCCGACGCCGCCCGTAACTCCGACGAGCAATCCTCGCCGTGTCAGCGTGCCCCTCCGCAAACTAGTACCACGTCGAGCTTCAGCACGCCTTTGCGGATCTGGTAAGCACCTTCTTGCATCCTGGAACGATCTGGAACGCTAGCGCCGCCGTAGACCGAGCGCTCCGCCGCTCGCCGACGCCGCGCGCCGCCAGGACATGGTCGCTTGCTCGCGTGCCGTTGGATCTTGATCCAAGCGTTAGGATAGATTCATTAATCGGCGAAGAGGTACGCGATCTGGAGCGTGCGATCTATTTAGATCCTGCGGCTACAGAGCTCGATCCGATGTGAACCGGTACGCGCAAATCACAACGCGACGCGTGGCAAGTGTTAGAACTAAAAACAGATTTAAAACCAGAATTTGATCCAAATTTCAAATGCTTATAACTTTTGATTGCCACGTTGGAATTTTGCAAACTTTATAATGTTGGATTCAGTGAAACAAGACCTTTCTGAATATCCAATGTGTTTAACAAATAGTAACAGTTAAAATGACTTTATTTGTAGAAACATGTTTAAGGCTATTTAAAGTATAGATTTATTTTGGTAAATTGTATTAGTGCCAAATAAGTTTAGTTGGCAAACTTGTGACTTGTTAAGTTTCTGTAAACATGTGCATGCTTGGTAGAGTTTTCAAAATCACCACTTGGTAAATTCTTGCATGCATGCATTCATATTATTTTTTATTGTATATAATTGTGTGTAATTGTATGCTATAATTTTTGTGTAGATTTTGCTAGTGATTGTGATTGTGAAGAGTGCTACTCTCCCCACTACCAAGGCAAGTGATATTTTCATGAATATTTCTATCCTATGTTTTGTACTAGCATTAGATATTTTGCTAAGTCTTGCATGCTATTTGCCTAATGCTAAGTTGGGAAATCCTAAGTAGTGTAGAATTGTAGAATTGCTAGGGAATTTTCCTAAGTTAAGTTATCATACCATGCTTAGCCTAGCTATTTAGCAAACAAGGGTTGGTGAAAATCTATACCTACTATGATGAAAATATTTCTAAGTCATGAGACTTATGCTTTCCTAATAAAACAACTAAGTTAAATGAACCTCCTGGGTGGAATGGAAGGATTGGGTTATGTTGAGTGGTTACACAAGGCCATGGACTTGGGTTGTGTATCTCACTTGTGGTATGCCACCCAGGCACAAAGGGATTTGGAGGCCAAGTGTTGAGAAAGCTTACAGTGCAACCACTTGGCAATATGGGCTCTGCCTTGATCGTATAGGTTGCTAGAACTTAGTCACTTGGACAGTTGGTGGTAGTGGGAATGATAGGTTGGAGCGCGTCCATTTGACTAAGAAAAGGCTTCTGAAAGGTCCTGTCTTGGGAAACCAAGTCTGGTGGGGAAAGTGCACAACCTCTGCAGATGGAAAACCTAAGTACTTAGCCTAGTCCAAGGCAATGGACAATTTGAGCATCAAGACATGGAAGCTACAAGAATCTCATCACTCCAACTACTAAGTAAAATTTGGTGGGTGAACAAGGGTGAAGGACCCCAATGTCTATTGGTGGTTTCTTGGGAATGTTTTGACAAAGAAAAACTTAGTGATTTCAACTAATAGGAAAAACCTATTTTGAGCAAAGCAAGCCAAGCTACACTTAGCCAAAATGCATATAGTAATATAGTCCACTTAAAATAAACTAAGGTATCACTTGCCAATACTATTCCAAAGTATTGACCCTCTGTGGCTGTAACTTGTGATGTTGCAGGTTACTCCTATGATGAATAGGAGTCATGAGTCTACACTCAACATGCTTGCCTGTGGCACATGAAGATGAAGACTTATGTTTATTTACTTATTCCTTAAACTCTTGTATTAGGCCTATGACCCTGAGTTGTAAAAGACTATGTTTTATCTCTGGAATGAATGTAATAAACGACCTTTGTATCTGTGTACTTCATCTTAAACTGTGGATGCTAGAATTGATCCAGGGACTAGCATTGCAATCACAGGGATCCTTTCCTTTATAAAGGAGGGGTCTAACATGTAAGTAGAAGTATGAGATGATACTCTTACAACACACATAGCGTGTAAAATCCATAGACCTTGGATTTACACATATAGGTATGATAGTGATCATAGCACGATGCACATGATAGAGATCATCTGCGGGAACCATATAATTTCACTAATAAACATATGATGTTTGATAGCATCTAATATTGCTTGTTTAGCGCTTTGGTAGCATAATAAGATGATCCCTCATTTAAATATCAAGATAAGAATGTGTTCTTCCTTTAGTATGCACCGATTATGTTTTCGTCGCTCCAAGACATCACATGATGATCGGGTGTTCTTGGATCCACGACCATATTTCGGGTGTAAAACAGTTACACACGCGAATACTAAGGTTCTAACTTGGCGAGCCTAGCATGTACAGACATGGCCTCGGAACACGGACCGAAAGGTTAAGCATGAGTCATATAGTTGATATGATGCCCATTTGATGCTCGCCTTTGAAGCTATACCGACTCACGTGATGATCGGACTTGGTGTAGTGGATTTGGTTCATGTAATCACCAAAAAGGCACGAGGGATGTCGTTTTTGAGTGGGAGTTCATTCGTAATATAGATTAGTTGAACTCAATCTATCATACACTTAGTCTAAACTTTACAAATTCTGTTGTAGATGGCACCACCTGCTTTTAATTTCAATGTGTTCATGGAGAAAGAGAAACTAGCAACGAACGGTAGCAACTTTACCGAATGGGCCATGAATTTGAGGATTCTCCTCTCTGCTGCACAAAAGCAATATGTGCTAGAAGCGCCATTAGGCCCCCCACCTTTAGATGATGCCCCTGACGAGGAGAAGAATGTCTATCAGACTCGTCAGGAGGACCACAACTTAGTTCATTGTGGCATATTGTATGGGCTAGAGCCAGAAATTCGAAAGCGTTTCGAAAACGGCAATGCATTTGATACAATGGGTGAGTTGAAAATGATTTTCGACACACATGCTGCTGTAGAGAGCTACAACGCTTCAGAAAAGTTCTTTAGCTGCATGATGGAAGAGCACAACTCCGTTAGTGAGCATGTACTCAAGATGTCGGGTTACGCCGATAAGCTTGTGTCCTTGGGAATAACGATTCCCATTGACTTAGGCATCCATCGTGTTCTGCAGTCTCTGCCACCTAGCTATAAGAGCTTCGTGATGAACTATAATATGCAAGGCATGAAGAAGTCTCTCCCCGAGCTTCTGTCAATGCTTAAAACTGCAGAAGTGGAGATCAAAAAGGAACATCAAGTGTTGATGATCAATAGGAACACTGGTTTCAAGAAAGACAAGAAGGGAAAACGGAAGGGAAGTAAGGGCGGCAAGCCTGTTGCCGCGCCTGAAAAGAAACCCCGAGTTGGACCTAAGCCTGATTCCGAGTGCTACTATTGTAAGGGGACTGGCCACTAGAAGCGCAACTGCCCCAAGTATCTGGCAGACAAGAAGGCCGGCAAGGCAAACAAAGGTATATATGATATACATGTTATTGATGTGTACTTGAATAGTGCTCGCAGTAGCACCTGGGTATTTGATACCGGTTCAGTTGCTAATATTTGTAACTCGAATCAGGGGCTGCGGAACAAGCAACCGCTAGCAAGGGGTGAGTTCAAGATGCGTGTCGGCAATGGATCAAGCGTTGATGTGATCGCCGTCGGAACGCTGCCTCTCCACTTACCGTCGGGATTAGTTATAAACTTGAATAAATGTTATCTGGTGCCTGCACTAAGCATGAACATTGTATCTGGATCGTGTTTGATGCGAAGTGGTTATTCATTTAAATCCGAGAACAATGGTTGTTCCATTTATATGAATGAAATCTTTTATGGTCATGCACCGATGATGAATGGTTTATTTCTATTAAATCTCGATGATAATGTTACACATATTCATAATGTTGATGCTAAAAGGATTAAACTTAACGATGATATATCCCCATATATGTGGCACTGCCGTCTAGGTCATATTGGCGTTAAACGCATGAAGAAGCTCCATTCGGATGGACTTTTGGAATCACTTGATTATGAATCATTTGATACATGTGAGCCATGCCTTATGGGCAAGATGACTAGAACGCCGTTTTCCGGTTCAATGGAACGGGCGACAGATTTATTGGAAATCATACATTCTGATGTATGTGGTCCAATGACTGTGTCGGCGCGAGGTGGATATCGTTATTTTGTTACTTTCACGGATGATTTGAGTAGATACGGTTATATCTACTTGATGAAAAACAAGTCTGAAACCTGTGAAAAGTTCAAGGAATTTTAGAATGAAGTGGAAAATCATCGTAATAGAAAGATCAAATTTCTACGGTCCGACCGTGGAGGTGAGTATCTAAGTTACGAGTTTAGCACTCACATGAAAGAGTGTGGAATTGTTTCACAACTCACACCTGCCGGAACACCACAGCGAAATGGTGTGTCGGAACGTCGTAATCGTACTTTATTAGATACGGTTCGATCTATGATGTCTCTGACGGACTTGCCGTTGTCATTTTGGGGTTATGCACTAGAAACTGCTGCATTCACTTTAAATTGGGCACCATCTAAATCCGTTGAAAAGACACCGTATGAATTGTGGTTTGGAAACAAACCTAAGCTGTCATTTCTTAAAGTTTGGGGATGTGATGTTTATGTGAAGAAACTTCAACCGGATAAACTCGAACCCAAAGCGGAAAAATGAGTCTTCATATGATACCCTAAAGAAACTATTGGGTATTCCTTCTATCACAGATCCGAGGGCAAGGTTTTTGTTGCCAAGAATGGATCCTTTCTAGAGAAAGAGTTTCTCGCGAAAGGTGTGAGTAGTCGGAAGGTAGAACTCGAAGAGGTTGTGGAACCTTCTCTTCAAAGTATGGCGAGTAGCACAGCGCCGGAAGTTGTTCTGGAGTTGGCTCCACCTGTTGAAGAGGGAACTAATGATAATGATCATGAAACTCCGAAAGAGAGTACTACCAAACCTCGCAAGTCAAACAGGACGCGTGCAGCTCCCGAGCTGTACGGAAATCCTGTCATGAATTTCATGGTTGATGAAAATGATGACCCTGCGACGTATGAAGAAGCGATGATGAGCCCGGATTCCAACAAATGGTTAGAAGCCATGAAATCCGAGATGGAATCCATGTATGAAAATCAAGTTTGGAACTTGGTGGAATTACCTCACGACCGAAAGGCTATGGAGAACAAATGGATTTTCAAAAGGAAAACTGATGCTGATGGTAATGTGACCGTCTATAAAGCTCGACTTGTCGCAAAGGGGTTTCGACAAATTCAAGGAGTTGACTACAATGAGACTTTCTCTCCCGTAGCGATGCTAAAGTCAGTTAGGATTATGTTAGCAATTGCTGCATATTTCGATTATGAGATATGGCAGATGGATGTCAAAACCGCGTTTCTCAATGGTAATATTGAAGAAGAGTTGTATATGATACAACTAAAGGGTTTTGTCGATCCTAAGGATGCTAACAAGGTGTGCAAGCTTCAGCGATCCATCTATGGATTGAAGCAAGCATCACGAAGTTGGAATCTCCGCTTTGATGAGGTGATCAAAGAGTTTGGATTTGTCCAAACTTATGGAGAAGCTTGTACTTACAAGAAAGTGAGTGGGAGCAATGTGGCATTTCTGATATTATATGTGGATGACATATTATTGATCGGAAATGATATAGATCTTTTAAACAGTGTTAAAAGTTATCTAAACAGCAAATTTTCAATGAAGGACCTAGGTGAAGCGTCATACATATTAGGCATAAAGATCTATAGAGATAGATCTAGGAGCCTAATAGGGCTATCGCAAAGTACATACCTTGATAAGATTTTAAAGAAGTTTAAAATGGACGGAAGTAAGAAGGGGTTCTTACCTATATTGCAAGGCAAGACATTGAGTAAGACTCAAAGTCCGGCTTCGGCGGAAGAAAGAGAGATAATGGACAAAGTCCCCTATGCTTCAGCCATAGGCTCTATAATGTACGCCATGCTATGTACAAGACTGGATGTGGCACATGCTATTAGTTTGACTAGTAGGTACCAATCGGATCCAGGTTCGGAACACTGGATAGCGGTCAAGAATATCCTTAAGTACTTACGAAGAACTAAGGATATGTTTCTTGTATACGGAGGTGAAGAAGAACTCGTTGCTAAGTGTTATGTCGACGCTAGCTTTGACACCGATCCGGATGACTCTAAGTCTCAATCTGGATACGTATTTCTCATGAATAGCGGAGCGGTTAGTTGGAGGAGCTCCAAACAACCTGTGGTAGCGGGATCAACAACGGAGACCGAATATGTTGCTGCTTCAGAAGCGGCTCAGGAAGCAGTTTGGATGAAGGAGTTCATATCCGAACTAGGAGTGGTGGCAAACGCGTTGGACCCAATGGTGATCTATTGTGACAACAATGGTGCCATTTCCAATGCTAAAGAGCCAAGGTCTCACAAGCATTCCAAGCATATTAAGCGTCGGTTTCACTCCATCCGCGAGCATGTCAAGGATGGAGATATAAAGATTTGTAAAGTACATACTGATCTCAATGTAGCAGATCCGTTGACTAAAAATCTCCCTAGAGCAAAACATGATCAACACCAGAACTCAATGGGTGTTATATTTATCACTATGTAACTAGATTATTGTCTCTAGTGCAAGTGGGAGACTGAAGGGAATATGCCCTGAGAGGAAATAATAAAGTGTTTATTATGTGTATTCCAAGTATATGATAGATGTTTATTTTGCATGCTATAATTGTATTAATACGGAAACGTTAATACATGTGTGTTTAATAAACAAACAGAAAGTTCCTAGTTATGCCTCTCTCATAAACTAGCTCGTTGATTAACAAGATGATCAAGGTTTCCTGATCATGGACATTGGATGTTGTTAATAACGGGATCACAACATTAGTGTAATGGTGGATGAACATTCATCCGAAGTATAGCATTACGATCAAAGTCATTGAGTTTATATTGCTATAACAACTTACGAAGTGATCCTAATCCTTAGACCATGAGATCATGTCAATCACTAACACCGGAAGAGTTTCTTGATAACATCAAACGTCACACCGTAACAGGGTGATTATAAAGATGGATTCAGAACTAATAAAGTGTCATGTTGAGGCTCATGGATCGAGAGTGGAATTTGTTCATCCCGATGACGGATAGATATACTCTGGGCCCTCTCGGTGATATCACATTGATTAGCTTGCAAGCAAGTGATTTGATCACTAGAATGTTATATCACAGGAACGAGAAAAGAGTGCATGTCGGTAACGAGATCAAACTAGGTATGGAGATACCGATGATCGAATCTCGGACATGTAATATATCGTGAAACAAAGGGATTAAGATACTAGCGTAAAAGGTTCCGACGATCACAAGAAAGTCATCGTTGAATGTGTGGGAGTCAGTATGGGTCTCCAGATCCCGCTTCTGATTATTGATCCGAGAGGGGTCTCGATCATGTCCGCATTATTCACGAACCGTAGGGTGACACACTTAAGAGACACCGACATCCAATTGGAGCAAATGTTTCATGCCGAAAGAATGAACAAGCGCAGGAATTTATTTCACTAGATACCGAAACAGGTTTTCGGGTGAAATTGCATAAAGTGGTTATGCATGTGAAATAGAATTCTAGCAAGGGGTTATTTGTGAATGTTTGTCATTAAAGTAATTGACAAAATTCTGAATAAAATAAAAGAGTTTTATTTAATGAGAGTTTGCATTAAATTTGGTGGAAATTTAATGGGAATTTGAGTGGACTTTTGAGTGGAGGGATTTTAAAGGGTATTTTGTGAGTGGAGTGTCCACCCACATGAATGAAGGAGGGGAGAGGGAAGCCCCCATGGCCGGCGGCCACCCCCTTGAGTGCCCCCCTCCTCCTATAAAAGGAGCCCCCCTCCTCACTTGTCTCTCACACCTCCTCGTGAAGGATCTCTCTCCCCCTCTAGAATTTATCCCCCATGGTCTCAGACTAGCGAGATACATGTTCCCGGTGGCTATTCGGCAAGAAAGAGTTGTGCTTCCGCTGCATCGCTGGAGCGAGGAGGCAGAGGTTGCTCGGTGCCTCGAACGTGTGTGCGAGCACGGATATGCTGCTGATTTGCGGCGCTAGGACTTCCTCTCGATCTTGAGATCGGCAAGAGATCGTCTACATCAACCACGAGTTGAACTCGTTAAGCTTTGTCGGTCTTCAAGGGTATGTTCTCTACGGATATACATCCGCCCGTTGTTTGTATCTAGTAGATAGATCTCGGTATATAGTTCACATCGTAGGAATTTTTTTGTTTTCTATGATGCGAACCCTACACTATTATGATTGGGACCATTGCTATCAAGTATGAGGTAACATAATCACCTTGTGGAATGCAAAGTTTTGTTTCATATAAGATTGTTTTGCTAACAAGACTTGATCGACCTTGTTAACAAAAGGATTTTAATGAACAAAATAATGTTTCCACCGTGGTTATACTTGTTTTCTTTTATTTTATCTCCTTCCTAGTCTTTGCCTTTTGTCTTGATAGCCTTGGTTTTGCTAGTTGTTTGCTTGTTAGAGTGTCTTAGAACTTCTATAGTTTGGTTTTTGTTTGCTTTTGCTTCTTCTAAAAAAGTCTGTTTCTGCGAGAAAATCAATTTTCATACCCTGAAAATTGTCCACAAACAAAGTTTTCCGAAAAATTCTAGAAAATTTAAAATAGAGGGACACCTAGAGTGACCCAGGGGCCACCCCAGGCACCCACACCCCTGGTAGGCGCGGCCTCCCTACAGGTGACGCCTGGGTGGGGTGTGGCCCACCTGGGCCCCTCCAAGGTGCCTCCTCCCAGCCATCTTCTTTCTCTCTTCTGAAAAACACCGGAAAACTTTCTCAAGCTTGAGTTCTTGCTGTTCTTGCTCACGATTTTTGATCTCCTTGCTCAGCCCATCTTTGTTGCTAATTTTTGGAGGGATTGCTCCTTGGTATGTGCCTCCTCCGCTTGTCCAATTAGATTTGTGATTGGTAGATTGTATCTTGAGTATTTTGCTGCTATAGGTGTCAAGTTGTGTGAGCTTGTGTAAGGTTCCCAACCTTTAATAAGGCAGAGATCCCTGTGTTTACAATGCTAGTCCCTGGATCAATAGCTAGCATCCATAGTTAAGATGTAATATCAAGAAACAAAGGTCATATTACAACTTTATAACTAAGAATAAAATAATTCATTACATCTTACATAGCTCATTTGGCTATCTCATTACAATGCAGCAGAATATCTATATAGCATGGAGTCCTTCATCTTCAAAGTGCCACAGGCAATCATGTTGGTTGTATACTTGTAATCCTAATCAACACACTTAACATCAAACAAACCTGCAACATAATAAGTTGCAGCCACAAGGGTCAATACATTTGAATTGTATTGGCAAGTTTCACTATTATGTATAAATAAGTGGATCCTATCATTACATGCATATTTGGCTAAGTAGGGTTTAGGCTCATTTGCAGAAAGCAATATAGTTTTATCCTATCTTTTCAAAATAGTTTTGATCTTTTGTCAAATGTTTCTGAAATCCTTGGAAAACTCCAAGTGCTTCTAATCCCTTGTTGTCACCATCAAGTTTTCCTTTGAGAAATTGGAATGTCGAGATCTTCCATAGCTTCAGTGTAGGGGTCCCAACCTTTAATAAGGTAGAGATCCTTGTGTTTACAATGCTAGTCCCTGGATCAATAGCTAGCATCCACAGTTAAGATGTAATATCAAGAAACAAAGGTCATAATACAACTTTATAACCATGAATAAAATAATTCATTACATCTTACATAGCTCATTTGGCTATCACATTACATTGCAGCAGAATATCTATAAGCATGGGGTCCTTCATCTTCAAAGTGCCACAGGCAATCATGTTGGTTGTAGACTTGTAATCCTAATCAACACACCTAATATCAAACAAACCTGCAACATAATAAGTTGCAGCCACAAGGGTCAATACATTTGAATTGTATTGGCAAGTTTCACTACTATGTAGAATATAAGTGGATCCTATCAATACATGCATATTTGGCTAAGTGGGGTTTAGGCTCATTTGCACAAAGCAATAGTTTTATCCTATCTTTTCAAAATAGTTTTGATCTTTTGAAAAAATCTTTCTGAACTCCTTGGAAAACTCCAAGTGCTTCAAAATCCCTTGTTGTCACCATCAAGTTTTACTTTGAGAAATTGGAATGTCGAGATCTTCCATAGCTTCAGGCCTTAGTTGCTCAGTATTGTCCATAACCGGGGACACGGCTAAGTACTTAGAATTTGATCTTCTGCAGAAGTTGTACACTTTACCCACATGACACAATCTCATCTTGATGCCACCAGTGGCCGCTGGACAAGTACTCACCAAGATGGAGTACCGGCAGATTGAGAATGTGACAAAGTCTTTCCATAGGAGTCCTCCCAATACACAATGCTAGCTTGTCTTCCAGGCACCAATGTAGGGTTTTAAGTTCCCTAGCACAAATCTAGTTAACCTGAAGATGCCAATGCATGGGTCATCCACTATGTAGTTGACTAAGCCAGAGCCCATTTAGCATGTGGTTGTACACGGAAGCCACTGTACGAGAAACATGTTCAATCTCTAAGTCCCTGGGTGGTTTTCTTCTAGTGCACAACAAAAAGAGATAGCCATATAAACATGGTTCCTTTTGTTGCCACCTTGTCCATCCTTGAGTATCCTTGTCCACCGAGGTGGTTCATTGAGTACTTGTTTTATTATATAAAACATAAGTCTTTTCAATACTTCTTATAATCATAACATGTATCCCATCCCAATATATAGCAGGGCTAAGCATACTACTACAATGTTTCCACTAAGGAATATATAGGGGTATCCTATTAGGATTTAGCATAGCATAAAATATAGTAAAGCTTATCATGCATGTTTCAAAAATCCACTAAGGGTAATGAAAATATTAGGACTTGGATAATAGTTTCACTTGCCTTAGTAGTTGGTGGTGTTGGTACACTCTTCGCAATAACACACTTGACAATCAACACAATCTATCAAGCAAAACAATAAAGACAAAACATACACAAGATCAACACTAATGGCAACACAAAAATCATGCAAAGTATGCAAACATGCAAGATGGAAATTTTTATTGTACAAATTTTTATAACAAGGTTCTGAACATTACTAAGTGATTATGAACATTTTATATTTTCAAGATTACAAATGCAACCATTTGTGCAATTGTAGCAATTAGCAATATTTTCTAACAGTTGGAAAAGCCATTCTTATTAAATAATTGCCACGGTCTTATTTATACTAGAATAAAATTATATTTTGGTTTTACTGTACATAGGGTTCAATTTACAACCATTTTCAAAAGGATTTACTTAAAAATAATTCACACAACAACTTTTATACTCAAAATAGTCCACAAATGGTTCTGTATAAAACGTGATTTTAACAGACTAAAAAATAACGAATTATGGGTCCACTGTGTTCTACTCGTTTTTGTGAATCCATAGACATATTATTTGCTAAATTTGGATATACATAACTAAAGATATAATTTTTATGGTGAAAATGACCAATTATACCATTTAATTTATAAATCAAATTTTTGTACAGAGAATAAGTAATATTATTGCAGAAATGGATTCTACAGAATCTCAGCTTTTCAGGGATACCAAATTTATAATTTTTCGACTTCTAAATCTTTTTCTATGAATTATACAAGTTCATACTAAAATCTGAAAAAGTCAAACTCGGGAATTGACTGAAATTGACTTTGACTAAGTTGACTGTTGACTACGCTGATGTCATGATGATGTCAGATTTGACTACAGAAAAAGTTGCTCGGATGGAAAAACTTTCTACATAAAAGTTGTAGATAACAACTAGATTTATCTACTGTTCAAAGCAAATTGTGTTTGGAGCAACGAGGTGGGCGTAGAATGGATTATACCTTCTAAGATCTGAATCTTTGACTACGTTTTTCTCTCAGCTCGATGAACGAAACGAGGTGAAACCAACGGGAATGGAACCGTCTTGACGAGGGGAACAACTTCCGTCTTCAATCTACCGCGATCCGAGGTCGTTTTGATGGTCGATTTGGGTGGAGAAGATTGGGGAGAATTTTGGACGAAAATGAAAGTATGATGAGTTGAAAACTTATGAAATTTCCTTTAGTGGGGTTTATATAGGAGGGGGTGGGGGCTGGATTAAAGGACATTAAAGAGAGAGAGAAATTAGGGGGTATTTAGTGCAATTTAGGAGAGACATTGAAAGTCATTTAGGAGCATTAGATAGGAAGACCAAGTGCTCCTGGTTATTCCTGTATGTGTCTGGTCGCGTGTACGTGGTTGCATGGTGCTCATCGGCCTGGTTGGGCCGGCCCAATTTGGCTGGCATGGCCGGCCTCTCTATTTTTTTTTCGTTTTACATTTTTTTCCTATTTCTTAATTCTTTTATAATTTTTGATTTAGAGCTCCGAATTTACCGATTCAAATTTCTACGGGTTCATAAATTCGTGGGCAATATTTTAGAACATAAATTTTATACATTTAGAAATATTTAATTTTCTCAATTATTAATTAGTTAATTATTGTACGATTGCATGTGTGCGATATTGGCCTAGTTGCAGGGTAATATATTTGGAATGATTTTGATTCTTTCCTTATTAGAACTTGATTCGATTTAGTTCCACTTTACATGGATAACAATGAATTAAAGTTTGAAAATATGAGAGAATAATTTTATAAAATCTTAAAATAGCTCACATAAGCTATGGTGCTTATTCTAAAACGAGACTCTTTGCTTTTATTTTTGGTTCAAAACAAAACAAAGGTTGTTTGAAAAATATAAATGAAGTAGTTGAGATGTATAGATGGTTTTTGGTTGAGAACATTCCTCAAGATTAAAAATAGATGTTCAAATACAGGAAGTTTGTGAAAAAGATTTTGAAGGGGAACCTTTCAAATTATAATTTTGAAGTAGAGGAGATATGTGGATAATCTTGATGCTTGATCTTAGGGTTTTTGTTAAATGCTATTTTTATTTTAAGGAGTACCTTTATTTGGGGAAAAACTTTTGTAATAGTTTAAAAGGTTTTTAAAGTTTCCAATTAGAAGCAAAAAGTTTCTTTTCCCCATAAATTTCAACAATTGTTTCTTTTGTTTATTTATTTTTCACATTTCAAAATTTGGAAAATTTTAGGATGTGACATTCAGGCCTTAGTTGCTCAGAGTTGTCTGTAACCGGGGACACGACTAAGTACTTAGAATTTGATCTTCTGCAGAAGTTGTACACTTTACCCACATGACACAATCTCGTCTTGACGCCACCAGTGGCCGCTGGATAAGTACTCACCAAATGGAGTACCGGCAGATTGAGAATGTGACAAAGTCTTTCCATAGAAGTCCTCCCAATACACAATGCTAACTTGTCTACCAGGCACCAATGTAAGGATATATTTCCCATACACAATTCTAGTTAACCTGAAGATGCCAATGCATGGGTCTTCCACTATGTAGTTGACTAAGCCAGAGCCCATTTAGCATGTGGCTGTACACAGAAGCCACTATACGAGAAACATGTTCAATCTCTAAGTCCCTGGGTGGTTTTCTTCTAGTGCACACACAAAAAGATAGCCATATAAACATGGTTCCCTTTGTTGCCACCTTGTCCAAAACTTGAGTATCCTCTTTCCACCCAGGTGGTTCATTGAGTACTTGTTTTATTATATAAAACATATATTTCTCCAACACTTCATATAATCATATCATGTATCCCATCCCAAATATATAGCAGGGCTAAGCTTTCTACAACTACAATGTTTTCACTAAGGAAGATATAAGGGTATCCTATTAGGATTTAGCATAGCATAAAATATAGTAGTCCTTATCATGCATGTTACAAAAATCCACTAAGTGTAATGAAAATAGTAGGACATGGATGATAGTGTCACTTGCCTTTTTAGTAGAGAATGTTGGTTCACTTCTTGATCTTGCAAATATCACACTCTTCTAACTTCACTACAATTCAATCAAGCAAAAATAAATTCAACTAGCATTCAAACCATTTCACCACATAACATAACAAAAACAAGGTCATGCATGCAAGCATGCAAACGATAGTTTTATTTGGAAAAGTGGTTCCAACTAGGCTCTAAACATTTTCAAGCTCACATTGGTCATTTACAAAAGTGGTAAAACCATTTGCAAAAGGTTTTATCTCATAACCCAAATATTATGCTAAGGTGATATTTTATGTTGTTGAAAATATCTTTTAGCAAAGCAATAACTTTATATGGTTCAACAAATATGTTCCTAATCTCAAAACTTGGTGTTTAGGGTCAGAAGGTTTGAATCAAATCATTTCCCAAAGGTTTTACTCAAAATTCATTTCTAAACCATAAACAATATTTTTATTTGACTAGAAATGTACTAATTCAAATATTTATTCCTTAACCTCACAAAATACATTTTAAATCCATAAGTTGGTTCCTATGGTCAGTAGGTTCAAAACAATCCATTTTGCAAAGATTTCACCTTAAAAATATATCTAGAACAATTTTTGTATTCAAATTATGCCTACGCATGTTTCTGCAATTTCAACCAATTTTCCAGAAGCAAAACATTAAACAAAGTGCATGGTTGCAAAGTACTTGTTCTGGTGATTCCATTGATATAAAATTTGCAAAATTTGGACGTGTAGAATTAAAGTTATGAATTTTACAAGTTTGCATATCTAATAGATTCTAATTTATGTTTTAATTCCTACTCTGACCACATGGCTCGATTCTATTGGTCGGTAACGGTTCATGCGGATCGACTAATACTGGCTGCTCGATCTTACTTAAAACGCACGACGCAGATGGACGTGTACCCCTTCGTTTATAATCTAATCTCAGCCACAAGATCAAGATCTAACGGGCACAGCGTGTTTGACCAAGGACTGGCGGCGCTAGCGGCGGCTGGCAGCGGCGCACGCTCGGGCGGTGAGCTTGGCGATGATTCAGGAAGCGAGGGAGGGAGTCAGTATGCTCACCGTGCTCGCGAGGTTGTGGTGAAGCTCAACGTAGCGGTTGTTCGTCAAGGGGTGCACGAGGATAGTGGCTATTGCTCGCCGGAGTTCCTGGCGTCGTCGGGTCCGTCTGCTCATTGTCAGAGGCAAGGTTGCAGGCCAAGCCAACGCAAAATAACGACTCAGTTAGATGCGTGCAAAGATGCTGAACACGTGAGCATCAAAGCTATGGAAAGGGGAGGTCAGGTTTTACCAGGGGGCTTCGCCGGAGTAGTGGCAGACGCCAGTGGTGCTCAGGCGAGCTTGTCGCCAATGTTATGGAGCGGGCACGGCCAATCGGTTGGCACTGGGAGATGCGCAGGAGTCTGCTGGTCAAGCTCGTGCAAAGCAAAGGCCGAGAGGGTGACTATCCTCCCCGGAATTGATGGTGGACCTCGTCGGAACAGAGAGGGTTCGAGCTCGCGATTACGGCAGCCTGGAGGCAGAGAGGCAATGGCGCTTGGGGAAAAAGAGAGAGGAGAAAGGTGGGGCCTAGCGTTCAGCGACTCTGCGGGTAAATTCCTGGGTGAAAAACGTTTCGCCACAGGGGTTTTAGTTGGGCTGCGCTGCTGGGCTTGCTGGGCTGGGCCAGATGGGTTGGGTTAGTTTCATTTTTTTAATACTGAAAGCTTTTCTTTTTCTGTTTTGAATTTCTGTTTTGATTTTATTTCAAACAATTCAAACTCCATTTGAATTCAAACCACCACCAAACTTTTGGGTATAGTTTATTTCTGTTTATCAACATATTCCAAAGTCCAAAATAAAATAATTCTTTTATTCTTTTAGGATCTATTAATAATTAAATAAATAGACATTAGTCTTTAATTCAAAATAGGATTTAATATATTTTAAAAACTATATTTGAAATCTAAATTTCTACAAAAATCTTTTCAGTAGGTTTTATTAAAAACATAACACTTTGAAATATAATTTAAAATACTTTAATAAGTTTTTAATGATCATTCAAAATAGGAAAATGTCTATACTTGAATGAAATTTGGATATAAATAAATCCTCATGGTTTTATTTAAATAAACCTTTACTATTTTTATCAAACAAAATATTTTATTTTAAATGCTTGGCCAAGATTAATTTGGCTCTTTCTGAAAAAATAGACCTTATTCATTATTTCTACCTTTGCTTATAAAAACCATATTTTTTTTATTTAAAGATCCAATAATGGTAATTCCAACTATTATAACTTTATTTATTATTTGTTTATCTTTTTAAATCCCTTTAGGATTTTATTTGATCAAAATAGGTTTTGATGTTTCCAATTGGAATCAAAAGTTTCTTCTCACCCTAAATTTCAACAATTATTTATTTTGTTTATTTATTTTTTCACATTTCAAAATTTGGAAAATTTTGGGATGTGACAGGCTACCACCCTTAAAAGAAATCTCGTCCCGAGATTTGGGAAGGCTAAGGTTACAAGTTGGCTTCAAGGCAACTAGGGTACTACCACCCTTAAAAGAAAGTATCATAGGGTTACATTGATGGTTCACTTGACTATGGGTTCAACACTTGATATCCAGACAAGGAATCCTTATTTGACTCTTCTGAGTTAACTAGTTTCTGACATCCACTTCTTCTATCTCTTCAAAGTTCCCATCCATGTCAATGTGGTTCACATGTCCTTTCTAGGTCACATTGGAGTCATTTCCATTGGAGTTTCTAGCATCCTTTTTCTTTTTCTTCTTAGGACAGTCTGATGCATAGTGTACAAGTTCCTTACAATTATAGCACTGCAACTGGCTAATGTCTTTCTTCCTGAAAGTGTCATGTTGGTTCTGACCAGGGTCATCTCCATTGTCAGTATCATTTCCATTATTATCACTTCCATTGTTGTTGTGGTGATACTAATGTGGTTCAGAATCTTCATTGCTCTTTTTGACTGAACGCTTCTTTTGTGATGATCCTGAGTGATACTTGAGTTTATGATTCCTCTTTCTGTTCTCAACTTGATTCATCTTGTTTTCCAAAATGGTGGCTTTGTCACAGAGTGATTGATAAGTTGGGACATAGGCAACAACTAGCTGTAGGTTCAACTCATCATTAAGTCCTTCAAGAAATTTCTCCTTTCTCTTAGCATCTGTATCAACTTCATCCGGTTCATAGCGTGCCAGATTGTTGAATTCTTTAATGTACTCAGCCACACTGAGGTGATGCTGTTTCAGTTTGTGGAACTCCTTTTTCTTCAAGTTCATCACTCCAACTGATATGTGAGCTGTACGGAAACCATCCTCAAAAATAGCCCAAGTCACATCCTCAAGAGGAGTGGTGATCTGAAAGTTGTCCCACCATGTTGCTGCTGGTCCTTCAAGCAGGTGTGATGCAAACCTACCTTTTTCTTCGTCGGTGCAGCCAACAGTCACTAAGTCCTTATTCACCGAACGTAACCAATCATTGGCTATCATTGGGTCAGTTGTTACAGAGAACCTTGCAGGCCTTAGCTTCAGAAACCTGGTGAGCATATCATGTGCTGGAGGATTATTCTGATTGTTGTTGTTGTTGTTGTTGTTGTTGTTGTTGTTGTTGTTGTTGTTGTTGTTGTTGTTGTTGTTGTTGTTGTTGTTGTTGTTGTTGTTGTTGTTGTTGTTGTTGTTGTTGTTGTTGTTGTTGTTGTTGTTGTTGTTGTTGTTGTGTTGTTGTTGTTGTTGTTGTTGTTGTTGTTGTTGTTGTTGTTGTTGTTGTTGTTGTTGTTGTTGTTGTTGTTGTTGTTGTTGTTGTTGTTGTTGTTGTTGTTGTTGTTGTTGTTGTTGTTGTTGTTGTTGTTGTTGTTGTTGTTGTTGTTGTTGTTGTTGTTGTTGTTGTTGTTGTTGTTGTTGTTGTTGTTGTTGTTGTTGTTGTTGTCGTCGTTGTTGTCGTCGTTGTTGTCGTCGTCGTTGTTGTCGTCGTTGTTGTTGTCGTTGTTGTTGTTGTCGTTGTTGTTGTTGTGGTTGTTGTTATTGTTGTCGTTGTTGTCGTTGTTGTCGTTGTTGTCGTTGTTGTTGTTGTTGTTGTTGTTGTTGTTGTTGTTGTTGTTGTTGTTGTTGTTGTTGTTGTTGTTGTTGTTGTTGTTGTTGTTGTTGTTGTTGTTGTTGTTGTGTTGTTGTTGTTGTTGTTGTTGTTGTTGTTGTTGTTGTTGTTGTTGTTGTTGTTGTTGTTGTTGTTGTTGTTGTTGTTGTTGTTGTTGTTGTTGTTGTTGTTGTTGTTGTTGTTGTTGTTGTTGTTGTTGTTGTTGTTGTTGTTGTTGTTGTTGTTGTTGTTGTTGTTGTTGTTGTTGTTGTTGTTGTTGTTGTTGTTGTTGTTGTTGTGTTGTTGTTGTTGTTGTTGTTGTTGTTGTTGTTGTTGTTGTTGTGTTGTTGTTGTTGTTGTTGTTGTTGTTGTTGTTGTTGTGTTGTTGTTGTTGTTGTTGTTGTTGTTGTTGTTGTTGTTGTTGTTGTTGTTGTTGTTGTTGTTGTTGTTGTTGTTGTTGTTTTTGTTGTTGTTGTTGTTGTTGTTGTTGTTGTTGTTGTTGTTGTTGTTGTTGTTGTTGTTGTTGTTGTTGTTGTTGTTGTTGTTGTTCTGATTTTGTATGAACGTGGTCATCATCTGCATTAGCTGCGTCTGAGCTGTCATCATCTGCTGCATCTCAGGAGTGATGTTGTTATTGTTGTTTTGGTTGGGGTTGGCACGACGAGGAGGCATCTGTCGGTTTGATAGGGATAAGTAATGATGGATAGGTCTAAAGAAGTTCTAACACACCATCCAAAACAATCAAGTTCAAATCAAACAATCAAGCAATCATCAAACAACTATTCACTTAACAACTCATGAGCTTAACCCATGAGTTGAAGGAAACAACAAGTTTTCTTGAAATAATTAACTTAGTATAGTCATACCTCATAGGTCAATATGATCCATACACTAACATGATATCAATGTTTTGGTAGGCAATCTAATGTCTCTTGGTTTTTCACTTGTAGTCCTTAGTGATGTCTAAGTTGAAGTCCTTGGTGAAACTAAAGTTGAAGTCATTGGTCATGGTGAAGGCTTTGTCCATCAAGTTGAAAAATAAAGAGTTGTGGAATCAAAACCAAAAAGGTTGAGGAAAGAGTTTACAAGATTGTTTGTAAATAAGTTTTGGAACAAATACAACTCCTATTTTTTGAAGGGGTTTTGTCCAATCCTAGGGTTACAATCCTACAGGCAACACAGTGCTATGATACCATCTGTAAGGTTCCCAACCTTTAATAAGACAGAGATCCCTGCGTTTACAATGCTAGTCCCTGGATCAATAGCTAGCATCCACAGTTAAGATGTAATATCAAGAAACAAAGGTCATATTACAACTTTATAACCAGGAATAAAATAATTCATTACATCTTACATAGCTCATTTGGCTATCTCATTACAATGCAGCAGAATATCTATATAACATGTAGTCCTTCATCTTCAAAGTGCCATGGGCAATCATGTTGGTTGTAGACTTGTAATCCTATTCAACACACTTCACTAACATCAAACAAACCTGCAACATAATAAGTTGCTGCCACAAGGGTCAATACATTTGAATTGTATTGGCAAGTTTCACTATTATTTATAAATAAGTGGATCATATCATTACATTCATATTTGGTTAAGTAGGGTTTAGGCTCATTTGCAGAAAGTAATATAGTTTTATCATATGTTTTCAAAATAGTTTTGATCTTTTGTCAAATGTTTCTGAACTCCTTGGAAAACTCCAAGTGCTTCTAATCCCTTGTTGTCACCATCAAGTTTTACTTTGAGAAATTGGAATGTCGAGATCTTCCATAGCTTCAGGTCTTAGTTGCTCAGAGTTGTCCATAACCGGGGACACGGCTAAGTACTTAGAATTTGATCTTCTGCAGAAGTTGTACACTTTACCCACATGACACAATCTCGTCTTGACACCACCAGTGGCCGCTGGATAAGTACTCACCAAATGGAGTACCGACAGATCGAGAACGTGACAAATTCTTTCCATAGAAGTCCTCCCAATACACAATGCTAGCTTGTCTACCAGGCACCAATGTAAGGATATATTTCCCATACACAATTCTAGTTAACCTGAAGATGCCAATGCATGGGTCTTCCA
Organism: Avena atlantica; assembly: GCA_910589765.1. NCBI lineage: Eukaryota > Viridiplantae > Streptophyta > Magnoliopsida > Poales > Poaceae > Avena > Avena atlantica. Next base: position 72,182,333 of record OU342737.1, read on the forward strand.
CTATGTTGTTGACTAAGCCAGAGCCCATTTAGCATGTGGCTGTACACGGAAGCCACTGTACGAGAAACATGTTCAATCTCTAAGTCCCTGGGTGGTTTTCTTCTAGTGCACACACAAAAACATAGCCATATAAACATGGTTCCCTTTGTTGCCACCTTGTTCAAAACTTGAGTATCCTCTTTCCACCCAGGTGGTTCCTTGAGTACTTGTTTTATTATATAAAACATATATTTCTCCAACACTTCATATAATCATATCATGTATCCCATCCCAAATATGTAGCAGGGCTAAGCTTTCTACAACTACAATGTTTTCACTAAGGAAGATATAAGGGTATCCTATTAGGATTTATCATAGCACAAAATATAGTAGTCCTTATCATGCATGTTACAAAAATCCACTAAGTGTAATGAAAATAGTAGGACATGGATGATAGTGTCACTTTCCTTTTTAGTAGAGAATGTTGGTTCACTTCTTGATCTTGCAAATATCACACTCTTCTAACTTCACTACAATTCAATCAAGCAAACACAAATTCAACTAGCATTCAAACCATTTCACCACATAAAATAACAAAAACAAGGTCATGCAAGCAAGCATGCAAAAGATAGTTTTATTTGGAAAAGTGGTTCCTACTAGGCTCTAAACATTTTCAAGCTCACATTGGTCATTTACAAAAGTGGTAAAACCATTTGCAAAAGGTTTTATATCATAACCCAAATATTATGCTAAGGTGATATTTTATGTTGTTGAAAATATCTTTTAGAAAATAAATAACTTTATATGGTTCAACTAATATGTTCTTAATCTCAAAACTTGGTGTTTAGGGTCAGAAGTTTTGAATCAAATCATTTCCCAAAGGTTTTACTCAAAATTCATTTCTAAACCATAAACAATATTTTTATTTGACTAGAAATGTACTAATTAAAATATTTATTCCTTAACCTCACAAAATACATTTTTAAATCCATAAGTTGGTTCCTATGGTCATTAGGTTCAAAAAAATCCATTTTGCAAAGATTTCACCTTAAAAATATATCTAGAACAATTTTTATATTCAAATTATGCCTACACATGTTTCTGCAATTTCAACCAATTTTCCAGAAGCAAAACATTAAACAAAGTGCATGGTTGCAAAGTACTTGTTCTGCTGATTCCATTGATATAAAATTTGCAAAATTTGGACGTGTAGAATTAAAGTTATGAATTTTACAAGTTTGCATATCTAATAGATTCTAATTTCTGTTTTAATTCCAACTCTGACCACGTGGCTCGATTCTATTGGTCGGTAACGGTTCGTGCGGATCGACTAATACTGGCCACTCGATCTTACTTAAAACGCACGGCGCAGAAGGATGCGTAACCCTTCGTTTATAATCTAATCTCAGCCACAAGATCAAGATCTAACGGGCACAGCGTGTTTGACATAGGACTGGCGGCGCTAGCGGCGGCTGGCGGCGGCGCACGCTCGGGCGGTGAGCTTGGCGATGATTCAGGAAGCGAAGGAGGGAGTGAGTATGCTCACCGTGCTCGCGAGGTTGTGGTGAAGCTCAACGTACCGGTTGTTCGTCAAGGGGCGCACGTGGATAGTGGCTATTGCTCGCCGGAGTTCCTGGCGTCGTCGGGTCCGTCTGGTCGTTGTCGGAGGCGAGGTTGCAGGCCAAGCCAACGCAAAATAATGACTCAGTTAGATGCGCGCAAAGATGCTAAACACGTGAGCATCAAAGCTAGGGAAAGGGGAGGTCGGGTTTTACCAGGGGGCTTCGCCGGAGTAGTGGCAGACTTCGGTGGTGCTCAGGCGAGCTTGTCGCCGACGTTGTGGAGCGGGCGCGGCCAATTGGTTGGCAATGGGAGATGCGCAGGAGTCTACTGGTCAAGATCGTGCAAAGCAAAGGCCGAGAGGGTGACTATCCTCGCCGGAATTGATGGAGGACCTCGTCGGAACAGAGAGGGTTCGAGCTCGCGATTACGGCAGCCTGGAGGCAGAGAGGCAATGGCGCTTGGGGAAAAAGAGAGAGGAGAAAGGTGGGGCCTAGCGTTCAGCGACTCTGCGGGTAAATTCCTGGGTGAAAAACGTTTCGCCACAGGGGTTTTAGTTGGGCTGCGCTGCTGGGCTTGCTGGGCTGGGCCAGATGGGTTGGGTTAGTTTCATTTTTTAATACTGAAAGCTTTTCTTTTTCTGTTTTGAATTTCTGTTTTGATTTTATTTCAAACAATTCAAACTCCATTTGAATTCAAACCACCACCAAACTTTTGGGTATAGTTTATTTCTGTTTATCAACATATTCCAAAGTCCAAAATAAAATAATTCTTTTATTCTTTTAGGATCTATTAATAATTAAATAAATAGACATTAGTCTTTAATTCAAAATAGGGTTTAATATATTTTAAAAACTATATTTGAAATCTAAATTTCTACAAAAATCTTTTTAGTAGGTTTTATTAAAAACATAACACTTTGAAATATAATTTAAAATACTTTAATAAGTTTTTAATGATCATTCAAAATAGGAAAATGTCTATACTTGAATGAAATTTGGATATAAATAAATCCTCATGGTTTTATTTAAATAAACCTTTACTATTTTTATCAAACAAAATATTTTATTTTAAATGCTTGGCCAAGATTAATTTGGCTCTTTCTGAAAAAATAGACTTTATTCATTATTTCTACCTTTGCTTATAAAAACCATATTTTTTTTATTTAAAGATCCAATAATGGTAATTCCAACTATTATAACTTTATTTATTATTTGTTTATCTTTTTAAATCCCTTTAGGATTTTATTTGATCAAAATAGGTTTTGATGTTTCCAATTGAAATCAAAAGTTTCTTCTCACCCTAAATTTCAACAATTATTTATTTTTTCACATTTCAAAATTTGGAAAATTTTGGGATGTGACAGCTTGCATGCTTGTTCTATGCTTAGAGATTTCATTTTGATGCATGTGTAGCCCTCTAGCAAGTTCCTATAGTAGTTTCTCATCATTTATCAACTTGGAAATCACTTGGTTTGATGTTTATCTAAAAATTTCATAAAGGAAGATGAGTGCTTACCCACTGAATCAATATGACTTGATGGTACCTGAGCCAATGAAAGTTCATCGTGAGGAAGGAGTCTTCCCTTCCATATATTCATGCCGAGAATTTATGAGAACTGCGGGAATCCTCCAGGATTTCCAAACTATGATTACCAATGCAGGGTTAGAACACTTTGTTGAAAGTGAACCTTTTCAATATGTTAAGCTAACCATGGCTGTGATGCAGGACTTCCGGTTTACTTGGTCTTCATCTAATCCCATGGTCCATTATAAAATATACAATTTAGATGTCGACCTGCCGTTTTCTAATTTCTGTGCAGCTATTAGAGTGCCCTATTGGGGATCTTGTCAGAAGATCAAGGAGAGGCCTAAGCAACTTATGGATTTATATGCTGGAATTTGACAAGGTTTTGACTTCTCAAAGGAAAGTGGTAACATTCGGAACATTCAGTTCCCATCTATAATATATTTTGCTTATTTCATTACCAAGTGTGTTTGTAACATCCCAAAAATATTGATCATGCTTATCAAATTCTAATCACTAAAATTAGGGTTAACAAAAAAACTTTTATTAAATACAAACCATATGAATGCATGTGTGTATGTGAGGATTGTATGAATGCATGTTTGGACTTGTGTGATTAACCAAAAGAGCAAGGGATGGATTAAAGATGAAAATAACATCATCTAAAACATTTCCAAGCAGAAACAAATCAAGAGAAAATCAAAAACAAATCAAATAAGGCAAATGGTCATTTTTCCCAATCTTGCTCACTAGGTCACTTTGAGTGTTTCTAGTCCAAGATTTCAAACAGAAACTTTTCCATTTCTTTTCACCCCTTGCAAGACCAAGGGAAAGTGAATCAAAGCCCACCTTTCAAACTTGCAGAAACATTTGGCAAACCCATTCAAATGACAATTAAAAATTGAATCTTTAACATATGTGAAGATCCCACATTTTCAAAACCCAACCAAACCAGTGCCCCTTGACTAATCCAACTAACCAGAGACTCCCTAGTATGTGCCTAGCAAACCCACCAAGTTTGAATCCAGAATTCAAATTTGAATTTCTTTCGGACATTTCATCAAACACCTTGTTTGCAACAAACAAACAAACATCAATAACTATTTGTAGCAGTGATTTTGGCCAACCTTGTTCCCTCTCTGGTTTGCAGCAAGCTCTTAGTAGATCATCTATCCCCTTTTACAATCTTTAGCATCACTATGAGCATGCAAGGGCCATCAATGGTGAGCATGCCGAACCTAACTTGCCACCCCCAAGTCGACAACAAGCTAGGATAAGCACCAAGCCTAGCAAGCATGCCTAGAGCACTGACCACCGTCCGCCGCCACCCCCTGTCCAAGCCCTGAGCATTGCCAGCCCCTGGACCACACTGCCTGAGCATGCCAAGTGTAACATCACAGCATTAGAGATTAGAAATAAGTTGGACCCAGATATGTGCATCGCATTCATGCATAGAAAATCCGAATAATTTTCGCGCTTTTGAATAAAACTTGTAAAAGGGATTGAAGCCTCTCTCAACTTGATGAAACTGAAGTAGATCATCAAGTTGATTGTGATAAGATTCAGAATGACCTTTTCTTAAACTTTATTTGGTAGAACATGATTTGATCTAAGGGTAGATCAAATATAATCAAATTCAATCCTAATGCATTGCTTAATGATTAATATCTGATCCTTAAGGGATCATATCATAATATTCATTACAACAACCCATGACTACCAAGAGATAAGAATGTAATGACTAAACTTGACTTATTTTTTTCCTATTCAGTTATATCAGGAGTATCATGGTAATACCCAATCTTAACTCTTTAGTGAGTTTGAGTAGCAAGAAAATGAAGTCAATATCAGTTATCACATATCTTTCTTTCCATAAGAATCTTTATCATCTCTATTGAACTTTATTCTAATATTTATGGTTCATCAATGTTGAGTAATCAACTATTGATTCACCCATCCTTAACCTATCACTTCTTGAGCTATCAACTCTTGACCATATCATAGCATTCACTTAAGTGCTTATAAAGAAGTAAGTAAGAAGTGGAGGGAATATGCCCTGAGAGGCAATAATAAAATGTTTATTATGTGTATTCCAAGTATATGATAGATTTTTATTTTGCATGCTATAATTGTATTAATACAGAAACGTTAATACATGTGTGTTTAATAAACAAACAGAAAGTTCCTAGTTATGCCTCCCTCATAAACTAGTTCGTTGATTAACAAGATGATCACAGTTTCCTGATCATAGACATTGGATGTTGTTAATAACGAGATCACAACATTAGTGTAATGGTGTGATGAACATTCATCCGAAGTATAACATTACGATCAAAGTCATTGAGTTTATATTGCTATAAACAATTTACGAAGTAGTCCTAATCCTTAGACCATGAGATCATGCCAATCACTAACACCGGAAGAGTTTCTTGTTGACATCAAACGTCACACCGTAACTGGGTGATTATAAAGATGGCTTCGAAACTACTAAAGTGTTATGTTGAGAATCATGGATCAAGAGTGGAATTTGTTCATCCCGATGACGGATAGATATACTCTGGGCCCTCTCGGTGATATCACATTGGTTAGCTTGCAAGCAAGTGATTTGATCACTAGAATGTTATATCACGGGAACGAGAAAAGAGTGCATGTCAGTAACGAGATCAAACTAGGTATGGAGATACCGATGATCGAATCTCGGACATGTAATATATCGTGAAACAAAGGGATTAAGATACAAGCGTAAAGGTTCCGACGTGTAGAGGCTCCAATCTTTAATAAGATAGATCCCTCCTGTGTTTTACAATGCTAGTCCCTGGATCAATAGCTAGCATCCATAATTAAGATGTATTATCAAGAAACAAAGGTCATAACATAACCTTACAACCAGGAATAACATAAGTTTATACATCAAACATGGCTCATTTGGCTATTACATTACATTGCAGCGGAATAATAATAATCATGGAGTCCTTCATCTTCAAAATGCGACAGGCAGATGTTGGTTGTAGACTTTGTAATCCTAATCAAACAATCTTCGCTAAAATCAATCAAACCTGCAACATACAAGTTACAGCCACAAGGGTCAATACATTTGAATTGTATTGGCAAGTTTCACTACTTTGTATGAGTGGATCCTACCATTACATGCATATTTGGCTAAGTAGAGTTTAAGGCACATTTGCATAAAGCAACATTTATCCTATCTTTTCAAAATGGTTTTGGTCCTTTGTCAAATCCCTTTTCCAAGTTCCTTGAACTCCTTGGTAGAAACTCAAGTGTTCAAGTCCTTGTCAAAAATCCCTTGAGCTACTTGGTAACCCCAAGTGCAACAAGTTTTATGAAGTCTCATGAGTTCCTTGGTAACCCCAAGTACATCATGCTCTTGAGCACCTTGGTAACCCCAAGTGCAACAAGCTTAACAAAATCTCTTTGAATTCCTTGGTACCCCCAAGTGCATCAAGTTTTTATACTAGAAATTGGAATTTTGAGATCTCCCATAGTTCAAACTTTAGTTGCTCAGTATTGTCCATAACCGGGGACACGGCTAAGTACTTAGATTTCATTAACTTCTGCAGAAGGAGTACACTTTACCCACATGACACAATCCCATCTTGTTGCCACCAGTGGCCTACTGGATTAGTGCTCACCAAGATGGAGTACTGGCAGACTGAGAATGTGACGAAGTCTTTCCAAAAGGTCCTCCCATACATCATTGCTAGCTTGTCTTCAGCCCCCATGAAGCATTCCAGATCCCCATGTCCGGTAACTAAAGACAATGTATGGGTCTTCCTAATGTAGTTGACTAAGCCGGAGCCATAATAGCATGTGGTTGCACACGAAAGCCACAATTGGAGAAACATGTTCAATCTCTAAGTTTCCTAGGTGGTTTTCATTTGGAGCACAACACAAAGTGATTGCCATAGACATGGTTCCTTTTGTTGCCACCTTCTCCAAAACTTCAAGTATCCTCCACCTAGGTGGTTCATTGAGTCCTTGTTTTATTATGTAAAACACAAGTCCTTTTCTCAACCTTTGTAAAATCTCAACATGTATCTCTTTTCAAAACATAGCATGGCTAAGCATGTACAACTTCAATATTTTCACTAAGGAGTGTATAGGGAATCCTATTAGGATTTAGCATAGCATAAGTTTAAAATATTTTCATGCATGTTTTCAAAATCCACTAAGTATAATGAAAATAGTAGGAATTTTGATGATAGTGTCACTTGCCTTTTTGGTAGGGAATGGTGGTTCAATCCTTGATCTTGCTAGTCTCACATTTTTGCTAAATTCACTACAATCAAGCAAACACAAAATCAACTAACATTCCAAACCAAAGTCAAACAAACAATTTCATACCCACAAGGTAATGGAATCTAAGTCATGCAAAGGATGGTTCTATTGCAAGGTTGGTCTCTACTAGGTTTATAAACTTTGTAAGGTCCAAATTGGTCATTTATCAAAATGGCAAAGTCATTAGTTAGAGGGTTTTGCTCAAAATCTATTTTAAACTCCATTCAACATTTTATGTGGTGGAACATAGTTTTATTAAATCTAAAACCTTTTAAGTTTTCACCAAAAGTTTCTAACTCTCAAGATTGGTTGTTTTGGGTCAGTAGCTTTGAATCAAAATATTTTCTCAAAGTTTAATTCCAAAATCCTTTTTCTAATAACCATTATTTTTACTTGGCTAGAAATAGACTAATTCAATTAATCCATTCTAAATTTTTTCCAATCTCATTTTAAAAACCATGGGTTGGTTCCTAGGGTCAGTATGGTCACTACAAACCATTTTGCAAAAGTTTTAATCCTAAAATCAATTTTAAACAATTTTTCTACTCTAAACAAGTACACAAATGTTTCTGCAAATTCAAACAAGCTAACAGATACTATTTTCGAAACTAAGGCCATGGTTGGCTAGGGCTTGCTCTCCTGAATCCATTGATATAAAATTTGTAATTTTTGTACGTGTGGTTTGAAATTTACAAAGGTTTGAAGTTTGCAAATAATTCTGATTCAAAAATCTGTTTTAAACACTAGCTGGCCACGCGTCATGTTTTAATAGGCCGATACCGGTTCGGACGGATTGATCTCTCTGGATTGTTGGATCTAAGTGGGATCGCACGACACTGGTTGCTCGATACCCCTTCGCTCACTTTCTTTCCTTAACGTTAGATCTAAATCTAACGGTTACTAACACGCTTGCCAAATTCCGGCGGCGCTCGGCGGCTGCGCGCGGCGGCGACGGTCTGGCTGCGGCTATCGGCGGTTCTAGGAAGCAAACTACGAGGTGAGAACGCTCACCGTGATCGCGAGGACGAGGTGTTGCTCGGGGCGCGGTCGGTTGGTCGCGGGGCGCTCAGGGTCTGCAGTAATTCCTCGCCGGAGTAAAGAACGGTGTCGGGTGGTTCTGTCCACGGTCGAAGGCGACGTTGTAGATCGTCCTAGGACAAGACAGGGGCATGGTTAAGTGCGGGAGGTCATGGAGAGGTCACGTGCATGAACGAGAAGGCACGGGGCGGTCAGAATCTACCTGGGTGCTTGCCGGAGTTGAAGACAGACACGGCGGCGTTCGGAAGCTTGACGTAGCCGACGTTCTGGGGCGCCCGCGGTCGAATGAAAGGCACAGGGGGAAACGTCTGGGAGTGGGGAAGCTGTCAGTGTGCTCAGGGAGGCTCGGGGTGATGTGGTTTGGCCGGAATCGGCCGGAGATGGTGGTCGGAGCTGGGAGTGTGTCGAGTCGAATTTGGGCAGCCTCGGGGCAGAGAGAGGGAGAAGCTTGAGGGGAAATGGAGTGGGAGAGTGGGCGCTTAAGAGGGCGAGGTCGCTGTGCGGAATCACTGCGGTATTACTGCGAATTAATGCGCGGCATCAACGCCAGAAACGGCCGGCGTGGTCGTCGCGAGGAAGGAGACGGGCTGGAGAAGTGGGGTCCGCTGGTCAGTGGGAAATAGAGTGGGAGAGAGGTCCACTAGTCAGTCTCTGTGCGGGTCTGTTACTGCGTGCGAATCGTTTTTCTTCGGGGAAAGGAGCTGGGCTGGTTGGTGGGCTTCCTGGGCTTGGCCGGCTGGGCTGTTCCATTTCATATTTTTTTCTGTTTCTGAATCTTTTTCCTTTTTCTAAATTATTTCCTGTTTTGAATTTCAAGACAATCAAACATGGTTCAAATCAATTCAAACAACACTCAAACTTTGTAATATTGAAGTTAGCTCTGTTTAGTAACGTGAACCAAAAACTAAAATAAAAAATAAAATTTTAAGATCCCTTTATTAATTAAATAAAAGGGTCCTTTATTTTTTTAATATGGTTTGATTTATTTAATAAAATCTTCATTTGATCTCCAAATACTTTCAAAACCAAAACAGTAGGTTTTATTTGAAAATATAAGATACTTGAATTACTTGTTTAAAACAAATTAACCTTTTATTTAAGGGTCCTTTATTAATTAGATTCAATAGACCTTAATTATTAAATCAATTATGATTTATTTTATTAATATCTTTATTTTGAAAACTAAAAGTAAAACCAAAAATCTTTAGTAGGTTTTATTTGAGGATATAAAATACTTGGATACTTATTAATAAGTTTTGAGGTTTTAATTAAAATGGTAAGACCTTTTAAAAACTGGGATATTAAATTCCTATTAATTTATTCAAATAAGCCTTTGCTATTTTTATTCAAACATAATGTTTTAATCCCAAAGTTTGGTCAAGGTTTTTTTTTGGCTTTATAAAATATTCTTTATTTATAAACTCATCTTTTCTTTTAAACACCAAATCTTTTATTAAATGATTCCAAAATAGTAGTTTCAAACATTTTTAATTTCTTTTAATTATATGTTTGACTCATTAAATTCCTTTAGGACTTTATTTAATTCAAATGGGTTTGAGGTTCCATTTAAATTCAAAAAGTTTCTTCTGGCTCTGGAAATCAACAAAGTTTTATTTTATTCATTTATTTTCACATTACAAGATTTGGAAAATCTTGGGATGTGACACGACGATCATAGGAAAAGTCATCGTTGAATGTGTGGGAGTCAGTATGGATCTCCAGGTCCCGCTACTGATTATTGATCGGAGAAGGGTCTCGATCATGTCCGCATTATTCGCGAACCGTAGGGTGACACACTTAAGGGACACTGGCATCAAGTTGGAGCAAATGTTTCATGCCGAAAGAATAAACAAGCGCAGGAATTTATTTCACTAGATACCGAAACAGGTTTTCGGGTGAAATTGCATAAAGAGGTTATGCATGTGAAATGGAATTCTAGCAAGGGGTTATTTGTGAATGTTTGTAATTAAAGTAATTGACAAAATTCTGAATAAAATAAAAGATTTTTATTTAATGAGAGTTTGCATTAAATTTGGTGGAAATTTAATGGGAATTTGAGTGGGTTTTTGAGTAGAGAAAATTGAAGGGCCATTTTGTGAGTGGAGTGTCCACCCACATGAATGAGGGAGAGGTGGGGGCTCCCTCCATGGTCGGCGGCCATGCCCCCTTGGGCTTCCCCCTCCCCTATATAAGGAGCCCCTCCTCTCACTTCTCACTTACACCTCCTCGTGAAGGATCTCCCCCCCCCCTCTAGAATTTATCCCCATGGTCTCGGACTAGCGAGATACATGTTCCCGGTGGCTATTCAGCAAGAAAGGGTTGTGCTTCCGCTGCATCGCTGGAGCGAGGAGGCGGAGGTTGCTCGGTGTCTTGTACGTGTGTGCGAGCACGGATGCGCTGCTGCTTTGCGGCGCTAGGACTTCCTCTCGATCTTGAGATCGGCAAGAGATCGTCAACATCAACCACGAGTTGAAATCGTTAAGCTTTGTCGGTCTTCAAGGGTATGTTCTCTACGGATATACATCCGCCCATTGTTTGTATCTAGTAGATAGATCTTGGTACATAGTTCCCATCATAGGAATTTTTTTGTTTTCTATGCTGCGAACCCTACAGTGGTATCAGAGCCGGATCTATGCGTAGATGCTTTACACGGGTAGTACACATATGAGTATGTGGGCGATGATGATCATGTTGTTGCTCCTTAGTTGTAATTTTGGATATTGGTGGCATAGTGGGATGAAGCGGCCCGGACAAACTTTACATGTCCTCGCACATGAGACCTGTTCCACGCTTGACATGCAACTAGTTTCCATAAGTGGCTAGCGGGTGTCTGTCTCTCCTACTATAGTCAATATCTATTTTGCAACGAGTTGTCAACAATTTGGTTATCCTCGTTATGGTTCATGTTCGTAGGTAAGAATGGTTCTATCTCGAAAGCCCTAAGCCACGTAAAACTTGCAATGGATAAATTAGAGGCGTCTAGTTTAGATTGTTGCTGGGCTAGTGTCATGATATAGTGATGTTGTAAGTAGAAGTATGAGATGATACTCTTACAACATACATAACGTGTAATCTCCATAGACCTTGGACTTACACATATAGGTATGATAGTGATCATACCATGGTGCACATGATAGAGATCATATGCGGGAACCATATTATTCCACTAATAAACATGTGATGTTTGATAGCATCTTATATTGCTTGTTTAGCGCTTTGTTAGCATAATAAGATGATCCCTCATTTAAATATCAAGATAAGAATGTGTTCTTCCTTTAGTATGCACCGATTATGTTTTTGTCGCTCCAAGACATCATGTGATGATCTGGTGTTCTTGGATCCACGACCATATATCGGGTGTAAAACAGTTACACACGTGAATACTAAGGTTCTAACTTGGCGAGCCTAGCATGTACAAACATGGACTCGGAACACGGACCGAAAGGTTAAGCATGAGTCATATAGTAGATATGATGCCCATTTGATGCTCGCCTTTGAAGCTACACTGACTCACGTGATGATCAGACTTGGTGTAGTGGATTTAGTTCATGTAATCACCAAAAAGGCACGAGGGATGTCGTTTTTGAGTGGGAGTTCATTCGTAATATGGATTAGTTGAACTCAATCTATCATAAACTTAGTCTAAACTTTACAAATTCTGTTGTAGATGGCACCACCTGCTTTTAATTTCAATGTGTTCATGGAGAAAGAGAAACTTGCAATGAACGGTAGCAACTTTACCGAATGGGCCATGAATTTGAGGATTCTCCTCTCCACTGCACAAAAGCAATATGTGCTAGAAGCGCCGCTAGGCCCCCCACCCTTTGAGGATGCCCCTGACGAGGAGAAGAATGTCTATCAGACTCGTCAGGAGGACCACAACTTAGTTCATTACGGCATATTGTATGGGCTAGAGCCGGAGCTTCGAAAGCGTTTTGAAAACGGCAATGCATTTGATACAATGGGTGAGTTGAAAATGATTTTCGACACACATGCTGCTGTAGAGAGCTACAACGCTTCAGAAAAGTTCTTTAGCTGCATGATGGAAGAGCACAGCTCTGTTAGTGAGCATGTACTCAAGATGTCGGGTTACACCGATAAGCTTGTTTCCTTGGGAGTAACGATTCCCATTGACTTAGGCATCCATCGTGTTCTGCAGTCTCTGCCACCTAGCTATAAGATCTTCGTGATGAACTATAATATGCAAGGCATGAAGAAGTCTCTCCCCGAGCTTCTGTCAATGCTTAAAACGGCAGAAGTGGAGATCAAAAAGGAACATCAAGTGTTGATGATCAATAGGAACACTGGTTTCAAGAAAGACAAGAAGGGAAAATGGAAGGGAAGTAAGGGCGGCAAGCCGGTTGCCGTGCCTGAAAAGAAACCCCGAGTTGGACCTATGTCTAATACTGAGTGCTACTATTGTAAGGGGACTGGCCACTGGAAGCGCAACTGCCCCAAGTATTTGGCTGACAAGAAGGCCGGCAAGGCAAACAAAGGTATATATGATATACATGTTATTGATGTGTACTTGACTAGTGCTCGTAGTAGCACCTGGGTATTTGATACCGGTTCAGTTGCTAATATTTGTAACTCGAATCAGGGGCTGCGGAACAAGCGACCACTAGCAAGGGGTGAGGTCAAGATGCGTGTCGGCAATGGATCAAGCGTTGATGTGATCGCCGTCGGAACGCTACCTCTCCACTTGCCGTCAGGATTAGTAATAAACTTGAAGAATTGTTATCTGGTGCCACCACTTAGCATGAACATTGTATCTGGATCGTGTTTAATGCGAAGTGGTTATTCATTTAAATCCGAGAACAATGGTTGTTCCATTTATATGAATGAAATATTTTATGGTCATGCACCGATGATGAATGGTTTATTTCTATTGGATCTCGATAATAATGTTAAACATATTCATAATGTTGATGCTAAAAGGATTAAATTAAATGATGATATATCCGAATATATGTGGCACTGCCATCTAGGTCATATTGGTGTTAAACGCATGAAGAAGCTCCATTCGGATGGACTTTTGGAATCACTTGATTTTGAATCATTTGATACATGTGAGCCATGCCTTATGGGCAAGATGACTGGAACGCCGTTTTCCGGTTCAATGGAACGGGCGACAGATTTATTGGAAATCATACATTCTGATGTATGTGGTCCAATAAGTGTGTCGGCGCGAGGTGGATATCGTTATTTTGTTACTTTCACGGATGATTTGAGTAGATACGGTTATATCTACTTGATGAAACACAAGTCTGAAACCTTTGAAAAATTCAAGGAATTTCAGAATGAAGTGGAAAATCATCGTAATAGAAAGATCAAATTTCTACGGTCCGACCGTGGAGGTGAGTATCTAAGTTACGAGTTTAGCACTCACATGAAAGAGTGTGGAATTGTTTCACAACTCACACCTGCCGGAACACCACAGAGAAATGGTGTGTCGGAACGTCGTAATCGTACTTTATTAGATATGGTTCGATCTATGATGTCTCTGACGGACTTGCCGTTGTCATTTTGGGGTTATGCACTAGAAACTGCTGCATTCACTTTAAATCGGGCACCATCTAAATCCGTTGAAAAGACACTGTATGAATTGTGGTTTGGAAACAAACCTAAGCTGTCATTTCTTAAAGTTTGGGGATGCGATGTTTATGTGAATAAACTTCAACCGGATAAACTCGAACCCAAAGCGGAAAAATGCGTCTTCATAGGATACCCTAAGGAAACTATTGGGTATTCCTTTTATCACAGATCCGAGGGCAAGGTTTTTGTTGCCAAGAATGGATCCTTTCTAGAGAAAGAGTTTCTCGCCAAAGGTGTGAGTAGTCGGAAGGTAGAACTCGAAGAGTTTATTGAACCTTCTCTTCAAAATATGACGAGTAGCGCAGCGCCGGAAGTTGTTCCGGAGTTGGCTTCACCTGTTGAAGAAGGAACTAATGATAATGATCATGAAACTCCGAAAGAGAGTACTACTGAACCTCGCAGGTGTAGCAGGACGCGTGTAGCTCCCGAGCTATACGGAAATCCTGTCATGAATTTCATGGTTGATGAAAATGATGACCCTGTGACGTATGAAGAAGCGATGATGAGCCCAGATTCCAACAAATGGTTAGAAGCCATGAAATCCAAGATGGAATCCATGTATGAAAATCAAGTTTGGAACTTGGTGGACTTAACTCATGACCGAAAGGCCGCGGAGAACAAATGTATTTTCAAAAGGAAAACTGATGCTGATGGTAATGTAACCGTCTATAAAGATCGACTTGTCGCAAAGGGGTTTCGACAAATTCAAGGAGTTGACTACGATGAGACTTTATCTCCCGTATCGATGCTAAAGTCAGTTAGGATTATGTTTGTAATTGCTGCATATTTCGATTATGAGATATGGCAGATGGATGTCAAAACCGCATTTCTCAATGGCAATATTGAAGAAGAGTTGTATATGATACAACCAAAGGGTTTTGTCGATCCTAAGGATGCTAACAAGGTGTGCAAGCTTCAGCGATCCATCTATGGATTGAAGCAAGCATCACGAAGTTGGAATCTCCGCTTTGATGAGGTGATCAAAGAGTTTGTATTTGTCCAAACTTATGGAGAAGCTTGTATTTACAAGAAAGTGAGTGGGAGCAATGTGGCATTTCTGATATTATATGTGGATGACATATTATTGATCAGAAATGATATAGATCTTTTAAACAGTGTTAAAAGTTATCTAAACAGAAAATTTTCAATGAAGGACCTAGGTGAAGCGTCATACATATTAGGCATAAAGATCTATAGAGATAGATCTAGGCGCCTAATAGGGCTATCGCAAAGTACATACCTTGATAAGATTTTAAAGAAGTTTAAAATGTAAGATAGTAAGAAGGGGTTCTTACCTATGACACAAGGCACGACATTGTGTAAGACTCAAAGTCTGGCTACGGCGGAAGAAAGAGAGAAAATAGACAAAGTCCCCTACGCTTCAGCCATAGGCTCTATAATGTACGCCATGCTATGTACAAGACCGGATGTGGCAAATGCTATTAGTTTGACTAGTAGGTACCAATCGGATCCAGGTTCAGAACACTGGAAAGCGGTCAAGAATATCCTTAAGTACTTGCGAAGAACTAAGGATATGTTTCTTGTATACGGAGGTGAAGAAGAGCTCGTTGCTAAGTGTTATGTCGACGCTAGCTTTGACACCGATCCAGATGACTCTAAGTCTCAATACGGATACGTATTTCTCATGAATGGCGGAGCGGTTAGTTGGAGGAGCTCCAAACAACCTGTGGTGGCGGGATCAACAACGGAGGCCGAATATGTTGCTGCTTCAGAAGCGGCTCAGGAAGCGGTTTGGATGAAGGAGTTCATATCCGAACTAGGTGTGGTTACAAACGCGTTGGACCCAATGGTGATATACTGTGACAACAATGGTGCCATTGCCAATGCCAAAGAGCCAAGGTCTCACAAGCATTCCAAGCATATTAAGCGCCGGTTTCACTCCATCCACGAGCATGTCAAGGATGGAGATATAAAGATTTGTAAAGTACATACGGATCTCAATGTAGAAGATCCGTTGACTAAAACTCTCCCTAGAGCAAAACATGATCTACACCAGAACTCCATGGGTGTTAGATACATCACTATGTAACTAGATTATTGTCTCTAGTGCAAGTGGGAGACTGAAGGAAATATGCCCTGAGAGGCAATAATAAAATGTTTATTATGTGTATTCCAAGTATATGATAGATGTTTATTTTGCATGCTATAATTGTATTAATACGGAAACGTTAATACATGTGTGTTTAATAAACAAACAGAAAGTTCCTAGTTATGCCTCTCTCATAAACTAGTTCGTTGATTAATAAGATGATCACAATTTCCTGATCATCGACATTGGATGTTGTTAATAACGAGATCACAACATTAGTGTAATGGTGTGATGAACATTCATCCGAAGTATAGCATTACGATCAAAGTCATTGAGTTTATATTGCTATAAACAACTTACAAAGTAGTCCTAATCCTTAGACCATGAGATCATGCCAATCACTAACACCGGAAGAGTTTCTTGTTGACATCAAACGTCACACCGTAACTGGGTGATTATAAAGATGGCTTCAAAGCTACTAAAGTGTTATGTTGAGAATCATGGATCAAGAGTGGAATTTGTTCATCCCGATGATGGATAGATATACTCTGGGCCCTCTCGGTGATATCACATTGGTTAGCTTGCAAGCAAGTGATTTGATCACTAGAATGTTATATCACGGGAAAGAGAAAAGAGTGCATGTCAGTAACGAGATCAAACTAGGTATGGAGATACCGATGATCGAATCTCGAACATGTAATATATCGTGAAACAAAGGGATTAAGATACAAGCGTAAAAGGTTCCGACGATCACTGGAAAAGATACAAACCGCATGATCGAGACCCTTCTCCGATCAATAATCAGTAGCGGGACCTGGAGATCCATACTGACTCCCACACATTCAACGATGACTTTTCCAGTGATCGTCGGAACCTTTTACGCTAGTATCTTAATCCCTTTGTTTCACGATATATTACATGTCCGAGATTCGATCATCGGTATCTCCATACCTAGTTTGATCTCGTTACCGACATGCACTCTTTTCTCGTTCCTGTGATATAACATTCTAGTGATCAAATCACTTGATTGCAAGCTAATCAATGTGATATCACCGAGAGGGCCCAGAGTATATCTATCCGTCATCGGGATGAACAAATTCCACTCTCGATCCATGAGCCTCAACA
The DNA here is from genome assembly GCA_910589765.1 of Avena atlantica. NCBI lineage: Eukaryota > Viridiplantae > Streptophyta > Magnoliopsida > Poales > Poaceae > Avena > Avena atlantica. Next base: position 72,199,503 of record OU342737.1, read on the forward strand.
TAACACTTTATTAGTTCTGAATCCATCTTTATAATCACCCTGTTACGGTGTGACGTTTGATGTTATCAAGAAACTCTTCCGGTGTTAGTGATTGACATGATCTCATGGTCTAAGGATTAGGATCACTTCGTAAGTTGTTATAGCAATATAAACTCAATGACTTTGATCGTAATGCTATACTTCGGATGAATGTTCATCACACCATTACACTAATGTTGTGATCCCGTTATTAACAACATCCAATGTCCATGATCAGGAAACCTTGATCATCTTGTTAATCCACGAGCTAGTTTATGAGAGAGGCATAACTAGGAACTTTCTGTTTGTTTATTAAACACACATGTATTAACGTTTCCATATTAATACAATTATAGCAGGCAAAATAAACATCTATCATATACTTGGAATACACATAATAAACACTTTATTATTGCCTCTCAGGGCATATTCCCTTCAGTCTCCCACTTGCACTAGAGACAATAATCTTGTTACATAGTGATAAATATAACACCCATTGAGTTCTGGTGTTGATCATGTTTTGCTCTAGGGAGAGTTTTAGTCAACGGATCTTCTACATTGAGATCCGTATGTACTTTACAAATATTTATATCTCCATCCTTGACATGCTCGCGGATGGAGTGAAACCGGCTCTTAATATGCTTGGAATGCTTGTGAGACCTTGGCTCTTTGGCATTGGCAATGGCACCATTGTTGTCACAATAGATCACCATTGGGTCCAACGCGTTTGCCACCACTCCTAGTTCGGATATGAACTCCTTCATCCAAACTTCTTCCTGAGCCGCTTCTGAAGCAGCAACATATTCGGTCTCCGTTGTTGATCCCGCTACTACAGGTTGTTTGGAGCTCCTCCAACTAACCGCTCCGCCATTCATGAGAAATACGTATCCGGATTGAGACTGTAACATCCCTAAATTCATATTCCAAAACTCATTCATATCATCCTTGCATCCATCATCATTTAGGATTTTCTCAAAATCATTTCAAAATCAGGAGCATTGTGGCTCATATTTTATGTATGAAACCCTAGCCTTTGTACTACATACTTTGGGAAAGATGCTGTTATTCATTCAGAATGTTTTGAATTCAAACTTAAGTGGTCTCATAAGCTTGAACAAAATATCAAAAGCAAAATATGAATTAAAACAAATCCTATGCCTATTATCACTCTCATAAAGGCATAGTTTATTTTATTTTCAAAAGGACCCATGTGTTCTGAAATGTTTAGATGAGTTTGACATTCATTTAAGAGCAAGTTTTATTTTACAAAAGGTTCTGTAAAGTTTTGGATTCAAACAGATTTGAATTTAGGTTTAAAAACCATTTATGGAAATTCAATCTGAAAAAGAAAAGGATTTAAAGAAGAAAAAATAACCAAACCAGCCAATCTGGCCGATCCAGCCCAACACGGCCCAGCTAGCCCAACAACTCCCACCCCGCGAATCATTTTCTTTCACCCGCTCTTGCACCCACCAGCTCACTGACCAAAGGGACCCGCTTCTACTCCCCTCTCTCACTGACAACCGCGGCCCACTCGAGCATCGTCGTCTCCACCCGCACAACCTGTTCATCCCCAAAATTGACGCGGCCGTTTCCTGTTGATTACGCAGCTTAAATTCGAGTTAAGTCACGAGTGATTCTCGCTCGCGAGCAGGCTACATAAACCCCCTCTGCCCCCTCTCTCTTTTCCCCCAAACCCCAAGCACAGAACGCCCCCAGGCTGCGCGCATCGCTCTCTGCAACCCCGCCGTCTCCGACGACTGCGCCGGCGAATTCCGGTGAGTCTCGAGTTCCCCTCTGCCTCTCGTTCATGCTATCTTGTTCAGTGAGTCTCGGCGCATCTACTGACACACCCCACTTACCTTCGCATGACCCGTAGCTCCAGCAACGACGACGACTGGCCGCCACCGTTCTCTGCACGAACTCCGGCGACTTCCCTCCGTAAGTAGCCACCGCCCCTTGCCCTCTAACTTGTATGCCTAGAATCTACGTCGATGTGCGCATCTAACGGTACCCTTATTTTGGCTTAGCGCGACGAGGAACCTCGCCAACGTCGACACTGACCGTGCCCGACGTCTGCCTCTACTCCGACGAGCAATCCTCGCCGTGTCCGCGCGCCCCTCGACGAACCAAATCCACCTCGAGCTTCAGCACGCCACTGCGGTCCTGGTAAGTGCCTCCTTGCTTCCCCGGGCGACCTAGAGCGCTAGCACCGCCACAGTCAGACGCGCCGTCGCCTATCGCCGCCGATAGCGCCGCCCGTTTCTGGTTAATAGATCGTAGCCGTCAGATCTCGATCCTGCGCGTAGAAACAGTTCACTTAACGAAGAGGTATGGACAGATCTGAGCCACACAACGTTAGTCAGATCCAACGGCTGCAGAGCTTGATCCGCGCGAACCGGTACGCGCCAGTGAGGAGGTGACGCGTGGCAAGGATAAATTCAAAAACAGAATTTAAAACCTGATTTAGATCCAAACTTCAAACTACTATAACTTTTGAATGCCACGTTAGAATTTTACAAACTTTATACCGTTGGATTCAGTGAAACAAGACCTTTCTGAATATCCAATTTATTTATCATATAGTAACAGTTAAAATGATTTTATTTGTAGAACATGTTTAAGGCTATTTTAAGTAGAGATTTAATTTGGTAAATTGTATTGGAGCCAAAATAAGTTTAGTTGGCAAAATTGTAACTTGTTAAGTTTCTGTAAACATGTGCATACATGGTAGAGTTTTCAAAATCACCACTTAGTAAAATTCTTGCATGCATGCATTCATGTTATTTTTGATTGAATATATTGTGTGTAATTGTGTGCTATATTTTTTTTGTAGATTTTGCTAGTGATTGTGATTGTGAACAGTGCTACTCTCCCCACTACCAAGGCAAGTGATATTTTCATGAGTATATCTATCCTATGTTTTGTACTAGCATTAGATATTTTGCTAAGTCTTGCATGCTATCTTTGCCTAATGTCAAGATGGGAAATCCTAAGTAGTGTAGAATGGTAGATTTGCTAGGGAATTTTCCTAAGATAAGATACCATAACATGCTTAGCCTAGCTACTTAGCAAACAAGGGTGGTGAACATCTATACTTATTATGATGAAAATATTTCTAAGTCAAGAGACTTATGCTTTCCTAATAAAACAACTAAGTCAAATGAACCTCCTGGGTGGAATGGGAAGATTGGGTTATGTTGAGTGGTTACACAAGGCCATGGACTTGGGTTGTGTATCTCACTTGTGGTATGCCACCCAGGCACAAAGGGATTTGGAGGCCAAGTGTTGAGAAAGCTTACAGTGCAACCACTTGGCAATATGGGCTCTGCCTTGATCATATAGGTAGCTAGAACTTAGTCACTTGGACAGTTGGTGGTAGTTGGGATGATAGGTTGGAGCGCGTCCATTTTGACTAAGGAAAGGCTTCTGAAAGGTCCTGTCTTGGGAAACCAAGTCTGGTGGGGGAAGTGCACAACCTCTGCAGATGGAAAACCTAAGTACTTAGCCTAGTCCAAGGCAATGGACAATTTGAGCATCAAGACATGGAAGCTACAAGAATCTCATCACTCCAACTTCTAAGTAAAAATTTGTGGGTGAACAAGGGTGAAGGACCCCAATGTCTATTGGTGGTTCTTTGGGAATGTTTTGACAAAGAAAAACTTAGTGATTTCAACTAATAGGTAAAACTTATTTTCAATCAAGCAAGCCAAGCTACCCTTAGCCAAAATGCATATAGTAATATAGTCCACCTAAAATATACTAAGGTATCACTTGCCAATACTATTCCAAAGTATTGACCCTCTGTGGTTGTAACTTGTGATGTTGCAGGTTACTCCGATGATGAGTAGGAGTCATGAGTCTACACTCAACATGCTTGCCTGTGGCACATGAAGATGAAGACTTATGTTTATTTACTTATTCCATAGACTCTTGTATTAGGCCTATGGCCCTGAGTTGTAAAAGACTATGTTTTATCTCTGGAATGAATGTAATAAACGACCTTTGTATCTGTGTACTTCATCTTAAACTGTGGATGCTAGCATTGATCCAGGGACTAGCATTGCAATCACAGGGATCCTTTCCTTTATAAAGGAGGGGTCTAACAGATGGTATCAGAGCACTGTGTTGCCTGTAGGATTATGACCCTAGGATTGGAAAACCACTAAGGAAAAAAAAAGTTTTTTTTAACTACTTCTACACTTGTCTATTCTTCTCGTAAAACTTTTCTAATCTCTTTCAACTTCCTTTGTAGATGAACTCCATCAACGAAGCCGTGAAGAAAGGACCACTCATGACCATGACCTTGGAGTGTGAAACTGAGTTTCCCAATATTCTCAAGGACCTCATGGTAGCAATGGATGCACATGGTGCAGCTGTGTACAAGGGCTTTCCAGTGATGGATGAAGGAGTGGAGTATTGGTGGGTGCAACTTCACTTGTACAAAAACAAGGAAGACAACCACAAAGAAAGGGGATTCTGCATGTACACCAACACTACAATGCACACCACATTCTTTGAGTCAGCCAGGGATGCAGCTTGGAGGACTATCAAAGAATTAAGTGCTAGAGTCAAGTGCAGAATGCTCAACCTCCAAAAGGACTTAGAGAAAGAGAAGGAGCTTACTCAAGAGTTGGAAGCCAGCAACCAAGAAATAAGGGGAGATGTTATAGACTTAGTGATAGAGTCAAGAGAGCAAGATTGGTGGATTGCCTCTAGGAACATTGTGTTTGCTAATAGATCCCGTGAGATTGGATTGTAAGGGCACTTCGTTAGTTGGACCACCACTTATCACCTTATTTCCAAAAATGATACTTTAAATAAGTATGGACCTTGATTGATGTAATGGACTTATGTATGCATGGCTTGTGTGATGATTGTGATCCATGGATATGTATGAATGATTGTCTTGATTTACCTTGAATTGTGTTGTTCTAACTCTTTCATTCTTATAAATAGATGCCTATTGCCATCAGCACTGTTGAGGAGTTTCAGGTTACTCGTTTTGGTCCTCGTATCGTTGAGCTTACCACTCTGCTCGATCTCCCTCTCCCCACCATCACGGTGTACCCACTTACCAAGTTCGAGAGGAAGGATCTCTGGGGCTTCAAGGTGAACCAGCCCGGACGCCAGACTGAGCCTACTACGGAGGTCATTGTCTTCAAGCTGATGCATGACGACAGGGAGAGAGGCATGGAGGTAGTCATGCAAGACCTGATAGGACGACTGTTAGGCCGTCACTCCCGACAGGTTAGGGGCACCCACTTTCACGTCTTCGGAAGACGTGATGTTGATGGAGAGTCTATCGACTTTGAGGACGACTCGAGGAGCACCGCAGAGCCGATATGTCTCTACCTTCAGGACTTAGAGACTCTTCTCAGGCACGTAGATACGGACAGGACGAACGTCATGCTCGGAAATGACGAGCTTCAGGTGCAGCTTCGCGAGAAGGACAAGCTTTTTGCGCAGCAGGATGAGATGATCAAGGAAATGGAGACAAAGTTCGAGGCCCAGGACCGCAAGTTCAAGAGTCAGGAGAAACGCGTCCAGGATAGGAACAAGAAGATCCGGGACATGACCGAGGAACTGAAGTCCAAGGATTTCGAGCTAGAGCAGCAGCAAATGGTTATTGAGAGACTTCGTTCCCAGAAGAGGGCTCTCAAGGCCAAGGTCGATTCCTTGACCACTACGATTGAGGAGAACAAGACCGCGATGGAGAACGCAGGTCTTACCTTCGTCGAGGAGGAGATTGTTATCGACGAGTAGACTTGACTATTCGTACACCTTTCATAATCATACTTGTTATTGTGAACTTGTTATTGGACCATCCGACATGTGGATGGCTTGCTACATGTGTGTTTTATTTCATGAACTTATCATCTGATTGTTGAGTTTTATTCTCATGTTGCATGTTATGTGAAATGCTTGTGATGTATTGTGCATAAAACATCTAAGGGTATCTCATACTTATCTATTTGAACAAACCACAGATGCCTCCCCGTCGCGCAAACCCCAACCCCAATAACATCACCCCGGAAATGCAACAAATGATGAATGCGCAAACACAGCTTATGCAAATGATGACGACATTCATTCAAAACCAGAATAACAACAACCCCAACAACAACAACAACCCCAATAACAACAACAACAACAACCCACCGAGTTTTGATATGCTCACCAGATTTCTGCGTTAGAGGCCAGCAAAGTTTTCGGGGACAACTGATCCCATGGTGGCCAGTGACTGGCTACGTTCTGTGAACAAGGACTTAGTGACTGTGGGCTGCACGGATGCTGAAAAGGTCAGATTCGCAGCACATCTGTTGGAAGGACCAGCCGCCACATGGTGGGACAACTTCCAAATCACCACTCCTATTGATGAGGTGACTTGGGCTATCTTTGAAGATGGATTTCGCACTGCTCATATCTCATCAGGAATGATGAGTCTGAAAAAGAAGGAGTTTCACAACCTGAAACAGCGCCACCGCAGCGTGGCAGAATACATAGAAGAGTTCAACAATCTGGCGCGCTATGCACCGGATGAGGTTGACACAGATGCCAAAAGAAAGGAAAAATTTCTGGAAGGCTTGAATGATGAGCATAATCTGCAGTTGTCTGTGGCATATGTTCCAACTTATCAGTCTTTGTGTGACAAGGCTGCTATTTTGGAAAGTAAAATGAAGCAAGTCGAGAGTAGAAAGAGGAAACACTCCGAAAAACACAACTCGGGATCGTCTCACAAACGATCTCACTATGATGACAGTGGCAACTCAGGATCCCATAAACATGGGAAATTCAGCAAGCACAACCACAACTGTCATGACAACAAGCATCACCGCAGTCATGACAAGGACAAGTACAAGAACCACAAGGGTGGACATAAGAGCCACTATGGTGGAAATGGTAGTGGAAGTGGAGGCCAACCTCCTAAAAAGGACATCAGTCAGGTTGAGTGCTTCAAATGCAAGAAGCTGGGGCATTATGCTAATGAGTGCCCTGAGAAGAAAGTGGAAGGACCTAACAAGCCAAATCCTTTTCAGAAAGGACAGGTTAACCACATCAATGTGGAGGAGGTCTATGAGGAGCCTGATGCCGTGGCTGGTAAGTTCAGACTCAATTCAATTTCAGCATTTGTACTCTTTGATACCGGTGCATCTCATTCATTCATATCAAAGGCATTTGTTGATAGAAATGGGTTTGCATCAGAAAACATTGGGTGTCCAATAAAGGTTAGTTCTCCGGGGGGAGATATGATAGTAAGCCTTGGATGCCGGGATCTCACCATAGAGTTTGGTAAGCATAAGTTTCCAGTAAGCCTGATAATCCTAGATTCCCAAGGACTAGACGTAATTTTGGGAATGGATTGGATGGCTAAGTATGAAGGAGTATTAGATTGTGCCAATCGTACAGTTACACTCACAACCCCCGAAGGAAAAAGAATAAAATTCAAGTCAAACTTTGAATCCAAAGGAAGTAAGCTGAATTCTCTTAAGGGGGTTAGCATGGACAGTGTGCCAATAGTATGTGAGTATCCGGATGTGTTTCCGGAAGAGTTACCAGGAATGCCACCGGATAGAGATGTGGAGTTTCTGATAGATTTGGTACCAGGATCAGGACCAATAGCTAAGAGACCGTACAAAATGTCAGTTGATGAACTGAAAGAGCTCAAGAAACAGTTAGGAGAACAGTTACAAAAAGGGTTTATTCAACCAAGTTCTTCATCTTGGGGAGCCCCAGTATTATTCGTGGAAAAGAAGGATAGAACACAAAGATTATGTATTGACTACCGTTCTCTCAACGAGGTTACCATCAAGAACAAATATCCTTTGCCAAGAATCAACGACTTGTTTGATCAGCTAGAAGGAGCATGTGTATTCTCGAAGATTGATCTCCGGTCAGGCTATTTTCAGCTCAAAATAAGAGAACAAGACATACCAAAAACAACATTCACTACAAGGTATGGATTGTATGAGTATATTGTGATGCCTTTTGGATTAACCAACTCTCCAGCATACTTCATGAATATGATGAACAAGGTGTTCACGGAATTTCTTGACAAGTTCGTTGTCGTTTTCATCGATGATATCTTGGTCTACTCCAAGAGCAAGGAAGAACATGAAAGACACTTACGCTTGATACTTGAGAAACTGAGGGAACATAAACTTTATGCCAAATTTAGTAAGTGTGAGTTCTGGTTAGAGAAAGTTGGTTTTCTTGGTCATGTGATGACAAAGGATGGTGTGGCAGTTGATCCTGCTAAGGTTTCAGCTGTGACAGAATGGGAATCACCCAAGAATGTGAAAGAAGTTCGTAGTTTCCTCGGCTTAGCAGGTTACTACAGAAGGTTCATTGAAAATTTCTCGAAGGTTGCTAAGCCTATGACGGAATTGCTAAAGAAGGACAAGAAATTTGCTTGGTCTGAAGGTTGCGAAGTCAGCTTCCAAGAATTGAAGAAGAGACTTGTGACAGCACCAATTCTATGTCTGCCGGATTTAGAAAAATATTTCCAAGTATATTGTGATGCGTCTCATCAAGGTTTGGGAGCCGTACTTATGCAAGACGATAAAGTCGTAGCCTATGCCTCGAGACAACTCAAAACTCATGAAGTAAACTATTCCACTCATGATTTGGAGTTAGCCTCTGTCGTCCATGCACTCAAAACATGGAGACATTACCTTTTGGGAAAGCGTTGTGAAGTGTTCACCGATCACAAAAGTTTGAAGTATATATTCACCCAGAAGGAAATCAACATGAGACAAAGAAGATGGCTAGAACTTATCAAGGATTACGACTTAAGTTTGCAATACCATCCCGGTAAAGCAAATGTAGTAGCGGATGCTCTAAGTCGTAAGACGTTTGTAAATGGCCTTACCAAAGGTGATTTGCCAGAAGAGTTGTGTAAGCAATTCAAAGAACTCAGGTTGGAAATAGTACCTGAAGGACATCTCATGTCTTTGGATGTTCAACCCACTTTGTTGGACAAGATACGAGAAGCTCAGAAGACCGATAAGGAAATTGAAAAGATTAGGGAAAATATTAGCCTAGGGAAAGCTAAGAGTTTCCATATAGACGAACAAGGTACATTATGGCACGGAAAACGTATATGTGTTCCACAGGACCCGGAGTTGCGGAAACTGATCTTACAAGAAGGTCACAACTCTCCGTATTCTATTCACCCAGGAAACACCAAGATGTACATGGATATGAAAGAAAGATTTTGGTGGAACAACCTAAAAAGGGACATCGCTGAGCATATTGCATTGTGTGATGTGTGTATCAGAGTAAAAGCGGAGCATAAAAAACCAGCGGGTTTGCTTCAACCACTGCCTATTCCTGAATGGAAGTGGGAAAATATTGGTATGGATTTCATTACCGGATTACCAAGGACCAGGTTAGGGTATGATTCCATATGGGTAGTAGTGGATCGCCTAACTAAAGTGGCTCATTTTATACCCGTGAAGACAACATATACAAGTGCCAAGTTAGCAAAAATCTACATGAGCAGAATCGTGTGCCTTCACGGTGTGCCTAAGAGTATTGTATCAGATAGAGGAACTCAGTTCACTTGTCACTTTTGGAGACAGCTTCATGAATCTTTGGGAACAAGATTGGAATTCAGCACTGCTTTTCACCCTCAAACTGATGGACAAACAGAAAGGACTAACCAAATTCTTGAAGACATGTTGAGGGCATGTGCCTTAGACTACGGAGCAAGTTGGGATGAAAGCTTGCCTTACGCAGAGTTCTCTTACAATAACAGTCATCAATCTAGTATTGGAATGACACCGTTTGAGTTACTCTACGGAAGGAAGTGTACCACCCCATTGTTATGGAATGGTGTGGGAGAAAGAAGCTTATTTGGACCTGATCTTATCAAAGACGCCGAAGAGAAAGTCAAATTGGTTAAAGACAGGTTGAAGGTAGCACAATCCCGACAGAAAAGCTACGTGGATTCTAAGCGTAGAGAAGTCACCTACGAAGTTGGGGATAGATCTTATCTTAGAGTATCGCCACTTCGTGGAGTAAAAAGGTTTGGAGTCAAAGGGAAGTTGGCACCAAGATATGTTGGGCCATTCAAGATTCTAAGTCGCAAGGGAGAAGTTGCATATGAAGTTGAATTGCCAGAATCTCTGTCAGCTGTCCATAATGTGTTTCATGTGAGTCAGCTCAAGAAATGTCACCCAGAGATGGAGGAATCATCTCTGAAGGATACCATACCTTTGGAAGAAGTTCAATTAGAAAGTGATCTCACCTATGAGGAAAAGCCTGTCAAGATTCTTGAGACCGCAGAAAGAGTCACAAGGACAAAAACTATCAAGTTTTGCAAAGTGCAATGGAATCATCACTCCGAAGAGGAAGCAACATGGGAAAGAGAAGATGATCTTCGGAAAGACCACCCTCACTTATTTGCTAGCCAATCCGAATCTCGAGGGAGAGATTCATCTTAAGGGGGTTAGATTTGTAACATCCCTAAATTCATATTCCAAAACTCATTCATATCATCCTTGCATCCATCATCATTTAGGATTTTCTCAAAATCATTTCAAAATCAGGAGCATTGTGGCTCATATTTTATGTATGAAACCCTAGGCTTTGTACTACATACTTTGGGAAAGATGCTGTTATTCATTCAGAATGTTTTGAATTCAAACTTAAGTGGTCTCATAAGCTTGAACAAAATATCAAAAGCAAAATATGAATTAAAACAAATCCTATGCCTATTATCACTCTCATAAAGGCATAGTTTATTTTATTTTCAAAAGGACCCATGTGTTCTGAAATGTTTAGATGAGTTTGACATTCATTTAAGAGCAAGTTTTATTTTACAAAAGGTTCTGTAAAGTTTTGGATTCAAACAGATTTGAATTTAGGTTTAAAAACCATTTATGGAAATTCAATCTGAAAAAGAAAAGGATTTAAAGAAGAAAAAATAACCAAACCAGCCAATCTGGCCGATCCAGCCCAACACGGCCCAGCTAGCCCAACAACTCCCACCCCGCGAATCGTTTTATTTCACCCGCTCTTGCACCCACCAGCTCACTGACCAAAGGGACCCGCTTCTACTCCCCTCTCTCGTTGACAACCGCGGCCCACTCGAGCATCGTCGTCTCCACCCGCACGACCTGTTCATCCCCAAAATTGACGCGTCGTTTCCTGTTGATTACGCAGCTTAAATTCGAGTTAAGGCACGAGTGATTCTCGCTCGCGAGCAGGCTACATAAACCCCCTCTGCCCCCTCTCTCTTTTCCCCCAAACCCCAAGCACAGAACGCCCCCAGGCTGCACGCATTGCTCTCTGCAACCCCGCCGTCTCCGACGACTGCGCCGGCGAATTCCGGTGAGTCTCGAGTTCCCCTCTGCCTCTCGTTCATGCTGTCTTGTTCAGTGAGTCTCGGCGCATCTACTGACACACCCCACTTACCTTCGCATGACCCGTAGCTCCAGCAACGACGACGACTGGCCGCCACCGTTCTCTGCACGAACTCCGGCGACTTCCCTCCGTAAGTAGCCACCGCCCCTTGCCCTCTGACTTGTATGCCTAGAATCTACGTCGATGTGCGCATCTAACGGTACCCTTATTTTGGCTTAGCGCGATGAGGAACCTCGCCAACGTCGACGACTGACCGTGCCCGACGTCTGCCTCTACTCCGACGAGCAATCCTCGCCGTGTCCGCGCGCCCCTCGACGAACCAAATCCACCTCGAGCTTCAGCACGCCACTGCGGTCCTGGTAAGCGCCTCCTTGCTTCCCCGGGCGACCTAGAGCGCTAGCACCGCCGCAGTCAGACGCGCCGCCGCCTATCGCCGCCGATAGCGCCGCCCGTTTCTGGTTAATAGATCGTAGCCGTCAGATCTCGATCCTGCGCGTAGAAACAGTTCACTTAACGAAGAGGTATGGACAGATCTGAGCCACGCAACGTTAGTTAGATCCAACGACTGCAGAGCTTGATCCGCGCGAACCGGTACGCGCCAGTGAGGAGGTGACGCGTGGCAAGGATAAATTTAAAAACAGAATTTAAAACCTGATTTAGATCCAAACTTCAAACTACTATAACTTTTGAATGCCACGTTAGAATTTTACAAACTTTATACCGTTGGATTCAGTGAAACAAGACCTTTCTGAATATCCAATTTATTTATCATATAGTAACAGTTAAAATGATTTTATTTGTAGAACATGTTTAAGGCTATTTTAAGTAGAGATTTAATTTGGTAAATTGTATTGGAGCCAAAATAAGTTTAGTTGGCAAAATTGTAACTTGTTAAGTTTCTGTAAACATGTGCATACATGGTAGAGTTTTCAAAATCACCACTTAGTAAAATTCTTGCATGCATGCATTCATGTTATTTTTGATTGAATATATTGTGTGTAATTGTGTGCCATATTTTTTTTTGTAGATTTTGCTAGTGATTGTGATTGTGAAGAGTGCTACTCTCCCCACTACCAAGGCAAGTGATATTTTCATGAGTATATCTATCCTATGTTTTGTACTAGCATTAGATATTTTGCTAAGTCTTGCATGCTATCTTTGCCTAATGTCAAGATGGGAAATCCTAAGTAGTGTAGAATGGTAGATTTGCTAGGGAATTTTCCTAAGATAAGATACCATAACATGCTTAGCCTAGCTACTTAGCAAACAAGGGTGGTGAACATCTATACTTATTATGATGAAAATATTTCTAAGTCAAGAGACTTATGCTTTTCTAATAAAACAACTAAGTCAAATGAACCTCCTGGGTGGAATGGAAAGATTGGGTTATGTTGAGTGGTTACACAAGGCCATGGACTTGGGTTGTGTATCTCACTTGTGGTATGTGTATCTCACTTGTGGTATGCCACCCAGGCACAAAGGGATTTGGAGGCCAAGTGTTGAGAAAGCTTACAGTGCAACCACTTGGCAATATGGGCTCTGCCTTGATCATATAGGTAGCTAGAACTTAGTCACTTGGACAGTTGGTGGTAGTTGGGATGATAGGTTGGAGCGCGTCCATTTTGACTAAGGAAAGGCTTCTGAAAGGTCCTGTCTTGGGAAACCAAGTCTGGTGGGGAAAGTGCACAACCTCTGCAGATGGAAAACCTAAGTACTTCGCCTAGTCCAAGGCAATGGACAATTTGAGCATCAAGACATGGAAGCTACAATAATCTCATCACTCCAACTTCTAAGTAAAAATTTGTGGGTGAACAAGGGTGAAGGACCCCAATGTCTATTGGTGGTTCTTTGGGAATGTTTTGACAAAGAAAAACTTAGTGATTTCAACTAATAGGTAAAACTTATTTTCAAGCAAGCAAGCCAAGCTACCCTTAGCCAAAATGCATATAGTAATATAGTCCACCTAAAATATACTAAGGTATCACTTGCCAATACTATTCCAAAGTATTGACCCTCTGTGGCTGTAACTTGTGATGTTGCAGGTTACTCCGATGATGAGTAGGAGTCATGAGTCTACACTCAACATGCTTGCCTGTGGCACATGAAGATGAAGACTTATGTTTATTTACTTATTCCATAGACTCTTGTATTAGGCCTTTGGCCCTGAGTTGTAAAATATTATGTTTTATCTCTGGAATGAATGTAATAAACGACCTTTGTATCTGTGTACTTCATCTTAAACTGTGGATGCTAGCATTGATCCAGGAACTAGCATTGCAATCACAGGGATCCTTTCCTTTATAAAGGAGGGGTATAACAGAGACTTAGAGTCATCCGGATCGGTGTCAAAGCTAGCGTCGACATAACACTTAGCGACGAGATCTTCTTCACCTCCGTAGACAAGAAACATATCCTTAGTTCTTCGTAAGTACTTAAGGATATTATTGACCGCTATCCAGTGTTCCGAACCTGGATCCGATTGGTACCTACTAGTCAAACTAATAGCATGTGCCACATCCGGTCTTGTACATAGCATGGCGTACATTATAGATCCTATGGCTGAAGCATAGGGGACTTTGTCCATTATCTCTCTTTCTTCCACCGAAGCCGGACTTTGAGTCTTACTCAATGTCTTGCCTTGCAACATAGGTAAGAACCCCTTCTTACTTCCGTCCATTTTAAACTTCTTCAAAATCTTATCAAGGTATGTACTTTGCGATAGCCCTATTAGGCGCCTAGATCTATCTCTATAGATCTTTATGCCTAATATGTATGACGCTTCACCCAGGTCCTTCATTGAAAATTTGCTGTTTAGATAACTTTTAACACTGTTTAAAAGATCTATATCATTTCCGATCAATAATATGTCATCCACATATAATATCAGAAATGCCACATTGCTCCCACTCACTTTCTTGTAAATACAAGCTTCTCCATAAGTTTGGACAAATCCAAACTCTTTGATCACCTCATCAAAGTGGAGATTCCAACTTCGTGATGCTTGCTTCAATCCATAGATGGATCGCTGAAGCTTGCACACCTTGTTAGCATCCTTAGGATCGACAAAACCATTTGGTTGTATCATATACAACTCTTCTTCAATATTACCATTGAGAAACGCGGTTTTGACATCCATCTGCCATATCTCATAATCGCAATATGTAGCAATTGCTAACATAATACTAACTAACTTTAGCATCGCTACGGGAGAGAAAGTCTCATCGTAGTCAACTCCTTGAATTTGTCGAAACCCCTTTGCGACAAGTCGAGCTTTATAGACGGTCACATTACCATCAGCATCAGTTTTCCTTTTGAAAATCCATTTGTTCTCCACGGCCTTTCGGTCGTGAGGTAATTCCACCAAGTTCCAAACTTGATTTTCATACATGGATTCCATCTCGGATTTCATGGCTTCTAACCATTTGTTGGAATCCGGGCTCATCATCGCTTCTTCATACGTCGCAGGGTCATCATTTTCATCAACCATGAAATTCATGACAGGATTTCCGTACAGTTCGGGAGCTGCACGCGTCCTGTTTGACCTGCGAGGTTCAGTAGTACTCTCTTTCGGAGTTTCATGATCATTATCATTAGTTCCCTCTTCAACAGGTGGAGCCAACTCCGGAACAACTTCCGGCGCTGCGCTACTCGCCATACTTTGAGAGAAGGTTCCACAACCTCTTCGAGTTCTACCTTTCGACTGCTCACACCTTTCGCGAGAAACTCTTTCTCTAGAAAGGATCCATTCTTGGCAACAAAAACCTTGCCCTCGGATCTGTGATAGAAGGAATACCCAATAGTTTCTTTAGGGTATCCTATGAAGACGCATTTTTCCGCTTTGGGTTCGAGTTTATCCGGTTGAAGTTTCTTCACATAAACATCGCATCCCCAAATTTTAAGAAATGACAGCTTAGGTTTGTTTCCAAACCACAATTCATACGGTGTCTTTTCAACGGATTTAGATGGTGCCCGATTTAAAGTGAATGCAGCAGTTTCTAGTGCATAACCCCAAAATGACAACGACAAGTCCGTCAGAGACATCATAGATCGAACCATATCTAATAAAGTACGATTACGACGTTCCGACACACCATTTCGCTGTGGTGTTCCGGCAGGTGTGAGTTGTGAAACAATTCCACACTCTTTCACGTGAGTGCTAAACTCGTAACTTAGATACTCACCTCCACGGTCGGACCGTAGAAATTTGATCTTTCTATTACGATGATTTTCCACTTCATTCTGAAATTCCTTGAACTTTTCAAAGGTTTCAGACTTGTGTTTCATCAAGTAGATATAACCGTATCTACTCAAATCATCCGTGAAAGTAACAAAATAACGATATCCACCTCGCGCCGACACACTCATTGGTCCACATACATCAGAATGTATGATTTCCAATAAATCTGTCGCCCATTCCATTGAACCGGAAAACGGCGTTCTAGTCATCTTGCCCATAAGGCATGGCTCACATGTATCAAATGATTCATAATCAAGTGATTCCAAAAGTCCATCCGAATGGAGCTTCTTCATGCGTTTAACGCCAATATGACCTAGACGGCAGTGCCACATATATGCGGATATATCATCATTAAGTTTAATACTTTTAGCATCAACATTATGAATATGTGTAACATTATCATCGAGATCTAATAGAAATAAACCATTCATCATCGGTGCATGACCATAAAAGATTTCATTCATATAAATGGAACAACCATTGTTCTCGGATTTAAATGAATAACCACTTCGCATCAAACACGATCCAGATACAATGTTCATGCTCAGTGCAGGCACCAGATAACATTTATTCAAGTTTATAACTAATCCCGACGGCAAGTGGAGAGGCAGCGTTCCGACGGCGATCACATCAACGCTTGATCCATTGCCGACAAGCATATTGACCTCACCCCTTGCTAGCGGTCGCTTGTTCCGCAGCCTCTGATTCGAGTTACAAATATTAGCAACTGAACCGGTATCAAATACCCAGGTGCTACTGCGAGCACTAGTCAAGTACACATCAATAACATGTATATCATATATACCTTTTTTTTTCCTTGCCGGCCTTCTTGTCTGCCAGATACTTGGGGAAGTTGCGCTTCCAGTGGCCAGTCCCCTTACAATAGTAGCACTCGGAATCAGACTTAGGTCCAACTCGGGGTTTCTTTTCAGGCGCGGCAATAGGCTTGCCGCCCTTACTTCCCTTCCGTTTTCCCTTCTTGTCTTTCTTGAAACCAGTGTTCCTATTGATCATCAACACTTGATGTTCCTTTTTGATCTCCACTTCTGCAGTTTTAAGCATTGACAGAAGCTCGGGGAGAGAATTCTTCATGCCTTGCATATTATAGTTCATCACGAAGCTCTTATAGCTAGGTGGCAGAGACTGCAGAACACGATGGATGCCTAAGTCAATGGGAATCGATATTCCCAAGGACACAAGCTTATCGGCGTAACCCGACATCTTGAGTACATGCTCACTAACGGAGCTGTGCTCTTCCATCATGCAGCTAAAGAACTTTTCTGAAGCGTTGTAGCTCTCTACAGCAGCATGTGTGTCGAAAATCATTTTCAACTCACCCATTGTATCAAATGCATTGCCGTTTTTGAAACGCTTTCGAAGTTTCGGCTCTAGCCCATACAATATGCCGCAATGAACTAAGTTGTGGTCCTCCTGACGAGTCTGATAGACATTCTTCTCCTCGTCAGGGGCATCATCTAAAGGTGGGGGGCCTAACGGCGCTTCTAGCACATATTGCTTTTGTGCAGCAGAGAGGAGAATCCTCAAATTCATGGCCCATTCCGTAAAGTTGCTACCGTTCGTTGCTAGTTTCTCTTTCTGCATGAACACATTGTAATTAAAAGCAGGTGGTGCCATCTACAACAGAATTTGTAAAGTTTAGACTAAGTGTATGATAGATTGAGTTCAACTAATCGAATGAACTCCCACTCAAAAACGACATCCCTCGTGCCTTTTTGGTGATTACATGAACCAAATCCACTACACCAAGTCCGATCATCACGTGAGTCGGTATAGCTTCAAAGGCGAGCATCAAATGGGCATCATATCAACTATATGACTCATGCTTAACCTTTCGGTCCGTGTTACGAGGCCATGTCTGTACATGCTAGGCTCTCCAAGTTAGAACCTTAGTATTCACGTGTGTAACTGTTTTACACCCGAAATATGGTCGTGGATCCAAGAACACCCGATCATCACGTGATGTCTTGGAGCGACGAAAACATAATAGGTGCATACTAAAGGAAGAACACATTCTTATCTTGATATTTAAATGAGGGATCATCTTATTATGCTAACAAAGCGCTAAACAAGCAATATAAGATGCTATCAAACATCATATGTTTATTAGTGAAATTATATGGTTCCCGCAGATGATCTCTATCATGTGCATCGTGGTATGATCACTATCATACCTATATGTGTAAATCCAAGGTCTATGGATTTTACACGCTATGTGTGTTGTAAGAGTATCATCTCATACTTCTACTTACAACACTACCATATCATAACACTAGCCCATCAACAATCTAAACTAGACGCCTCTAATTTATCCATTGCAAGTTTTTCGTGGCTTAGGGCTTTCGAGATAGAACCGTTCTTACCTACGAACATGAACCACAACGAGGATAATCAAATTGTTGACAACTCGCTTGCAAAATAGATATTGACTATAGTAGGAGAGACAGACACCCGCTAGCCACTTATGCAAACTAGTTGCATGTCAAGCGTGGAACAGGTCTCATGTGCGAGGACATGTAAAGTTTGTCCGGGCCGCTTCATCCCACTATGCCACCAATATCCAAAATTACAACAAAGGAGAAACAACATGATCATCATCTCCCACATACTCATATGTGTACTACCCGTGTAAAGTATCTACGCATAGATCCGGCTCTGATACCACTGTAGGGTTCGCAGCATAGAAAACAAAAATTTTCCTACGATGTGAACTATATACCAAGATCTATCTACTAGATACAAACAACGGGCGGATGTATATCCGTAGAGAACATACCCTTGAAGACCGACAAAGCTTAACGAGTTCAACTCGTGGTTGATGTAGACGATCTCTTGCCGATCTCAAGATCGAGAGGAAGTCCTAGCGCCGCAAATCAGCAGCGCATCCGTGCTCGCACACACGTTCAAGGCACCGAGCAACCTCCGCCTCCTCGCTCCAGCGATGCAGCGGAAGCACAACTCTTTCTTGCCGAATAGCCACCGGGAACATGTATCTCGCTAGTCCGAGACCATTGGGGATAAATTCTAGAGGGGGAGAGAGATCCTTCACGAGGAGGTGTGAGAGACAAGTGAGGAGGGGGGCTCCTTTTATAGGAGGAGGGGGGGCACCCAAGGGGGTGGCCGCCGGCCATGGGGGCTGCCCCCTCCCCTCCTTCATTCATGTGGGTGGACACTCCACTCACAAAATGGCCTTTAAAATCCCTCCACTCAAAAGTCCACTCAAATTCCCATTAAATTTCCACCAAATTTAATGCAAACTCTCATTAAATAAAACTCTTTTATTTTATTCAGAATTTTGTCAATTACTTTAATGAAAAACATTCAAAAATAACCCCTTGCTAGAATTCTATTTCACATGCATAACCACTTTATGCAATTTCACCCGAAAACCTGTTTCGGTATCTAGTGAAATAAATTCCTACGCTTGTTCATTCTTTCGGCATGAAACATTTGCTCCAATTGGATGTCGGTGTCTCTTAAGTGTGTCACCCTACGGTTCGTGAATAATGCGGACATGATCGAGACCCCTCTCGGATCAATAATCAGAAGCGGGATCTGGAGACCCATACTGACTCCCACACATTCAACGATGACTTTCTTGTGATCGTCGGAACCTTTTACGCTAGTATCTTAATCCCTTTGTTTCACGATATATTACATGTCCGAGATTCGATCATCGGTATCTCCATACCTAGTTTGATCTCGTTACCGACATGCACTCTTTTCTCGTTCCTGTGATATCTAGTGATCAAATCACTTGCTTGCAAGCTAATCAATGTGATATCACCGAGAGGTCCCAGAGTATATCTATCCGTCATCGGGATGAACAAATTCCACTCTCGATCCATGAGCCTCAACATAACACTTTATTAGTTCTGAATCCATATTTATAATCACCCTGTTACGGTGTGACGTTTGATGTTATCAAGAAACTCTTCCGGTGTTAGTGATTGACATGATCTCATGGTCTAAGGATTAGGATCACTTCGTAAGTTGTTATAGCAATATAAACTCAATGAATTTGATCGTAATGCTATACTTCGGATGAATGTTCATCACACCATTACACTAATTTTGTGATCCCGTTATTAACAACATCCAATGTCCATGATCAGGAAACCTTGATCATCTTGTTAATCAACGAGCTAGTTTATGAGAGAGGCATAACTAGGAACTTTCTGTTTGTTTATTAAACACACATGTATTAACGTTTCCGTATTAATACAATTATAGCATGCAAAATAAACATCTATCATATACTTGGAATACACATAATAAACACTTTATTATTGCCTCTCAGGGCATATTCCCTTCACTTTCCGCAATGATACCACCAAAAATTATCAATCCCATCACACCCAGGAGATCCATTGATTATGTTGTTTTTAGTTTTCACAAACCAACATTTTTAGAACAACTTTCAGTGATGTAACCCAGCCCTCGTTCATCGTAGCATGGCTAAGCACATTTACCAACGGTGGATCACCTACAGGGAAAGCCCTACCACATAATAGGACATAGCATAGCGATAGTAATATCCTACACATGCATCTACAAAATACACGACAATGCGTTGAAAATAGTAGGACAACATCATGAACAAGGTAGCATCTACTTGCCTTGGCTGTAGCGGTCGGATGAACAATCCACACACGAGCAAGCATTGCACTCGTCACAATCTACATGATACAATTGCAATCATGTAAAACAAACTATCCACAATCATGTACAAACAATGATGATGCAAGATGCATGCATGACAAGTTGAATAACGCTACAGTAGCATCACATATTCTTATTTAGTATACTTAATGTATGCATGCATGGGAAATATTTTAAATGCAAAGAAAACAAGACATGCAATTTATAATGCTCAATAATAGAGTTAGAGACTAAATAATTAGCCACTACTAACATACTGTTTGTAAAATCTTGGAAAATTTCTACTATGTAGGCAACTCTAAATAGAGTCAGTACCAATTGGAATTTCTCAAAAAGGTTTTGTATAAAGTCCTGGGTAATTAAAACACTCCAGAAAGCCTTTGCATAGGTTCTGCCAAAACTAGTACTGTAAGCCTAATTTTTAATTCACTAAAGGATTCCTCTTGTTCTACTGAATCCAGGGACATCTTATTTGCAATTTTTGGAGTTACAGAACTTATTCTATGAATTTATTACTCTAAAAAGAGCATTAACTCAATTAATTAACTAAGACAAAACCTTGATGTAAAAGTATAAACCAACTGTACAGCAATGTTCTACGTGAGACGTTGAATCTACACATATTTTATTTGCAATTTTTGGACCAGTAGATCTAGAGATATGAATTTTACAAGATTGTAACTAAATCTGCCAATTAAATTGATTTAAATTTAAACAGTCAACTTTGACTGTTGACTATGCCCACGTGGCGCGCTGACGTGGCGGCTGACTGGTCAACGGCCAGGGTTGAATTTTCCACGGTCCATCTAGACCGTTGGATCGAGATCAAAGGGCAGGGGAGGCACGCGAAGGGGGGAAGCTAACCGGCGGCATCGGGTGGCGTCGGGGCGACGGCTCCGACGAGTCTTGGCGGCGGCTGGGCGGCGTACGAGGTCGGTGGCGTGGCGGCGGAGCTTCTCGTGGTGGCGGCATCGGTAGGCGAGCACGGGGGCGAGTCTTGGCGGCCGGCTGGAGACGGCGGCGCGTCGGCGGCGTCGGGTGGCGTTGGGCGGCGTGCTCCTGCGGGGAGAGAGGAAAGGCGGTGAGCTGTAGGCGGGGCGGCGAGCTCGCGCGCGAGCGAGGCGAGGAAGGGGGCGTCGGCCCGCGCGGCAGAGATGCTCACCGAGCTCAATGCGGCGGCGGCGACGGTGAACTCCGGCGAGCAATCGCCGGAGATTGGAGGCGGCTTAGGGCTTACAGAGGGGGGGGGAAGTGGCGGCGGGTGCGGCTTAAGAAGGGCCAAGAATTGGGGAGGGGGCGAGGCAGTTCGAGACCGAACCGGAGCGACAATCGCGGCGGCGGCGGCGGTCGTGTCCCTGGCGGACTCGGCGGCGGCGGCGGCGCCGACAGGTAGGCCCCACCTGTCGGTGGCTGGTGGCGGCTGACTAGCGGGCCCGGCAGGTGGCGGAGCTGGCGGGGCGGCGGATACCAGTTGCCGCGCGTGCTACGCTGCTGCTGCGCGGCTGGGCCGTAGCCCGGCTGGCCGTTTCTCTTTTTTTTGATCTTTTCCTTTTCTTTTTCTGTGTCAAATTTTTAACTGAGATTTTTTTTGACAGAAACTGTCTACTCTAATCATCAAAATTCAGTTTGCCATAACTTCTTCTACGAAGCTCCGATTTGGGCGATTCAAAGTGCTACTGGTTCGTGGCGGAACCCTCTATGCACCTGTGCCTTCCATAACACCAAAATATAATGTTTTTAACAGAGGCATGATAAAACCCAATGTTCAAGTGTAGGTGCCAAAATGCAAATGCAACTGGTTTGTTTTGCCAAAACCTTTTCAAACTGAAATTTTGCAAGGATGATCATGATGCAATGCCATGAATGTTATGCAGTACCAAATCTAAAATTTGGGATGTGACAAGACTAACCCCCTTAAGATGAATCTCGTCCCCGAGATTCCGCGTGGCTAACAAATAGGTGTGGGTGGTCCTCTCGGATGTCATCCTCACGCTCCCAAGTGGCTTCCTCTTCGGTGTGGTGGCTCCATTGCACCTTGCAAAACCTGATCATCTTGTTACGAGTAATCCTCTTCGCTGTCTCCAGTATCTTGACCGGTTTCTCCTCATAGGTCAAGTCATTCTCAAGCTGAACGTCCTCTAGTGGCACCGTGTCTCTCAATGGTGTATCCACCGTCTCCGGATGGTACTTCTTCAGTTGGGACACGTGGAACACATTGTGGACGGCGGACAGAGCCTCTGGCAACTCCAACTGATAATCAACCTCTCCTTTGCGGGCTAAGACCCGATATGGTCCAATAAACCGAGGTGCCAGCTTACCCTTGATTCCAAATCTCTTAATTCCATGCAGTGGTGACACTTTGAGGTATGCTCTGTAACATCCCTAAAATCATGTTTCAAAAACTCATGCATATCATCCATGCATCCATGATCATGTAGGATTTCATTTCAAAATCATTTCAAAACAGGAGCATATGTGCTCTTTATTTTATGTATGAATGCTCTAGCCTTTGTGCTACTTGCTATTGAGGAAGGTACTAATATTCACTCAGTATTGTTTAGAATCCTAACTTAAGTGATTTCAAGAGCCTAAGCAAAGTTTCAAAACAAAATATGAAATAAAACCAAATCTATGCCTTTTATCACATCTCATAAAGGCTTGGTTTTATCTTTATTTTCAAATAACCCAAGGGTGTTTGTGTTTACAGTAGTGTTTGACTCATATTTGAGTACAAGTTTCACTGTACAAAAATCTTGAGAAGGTTTGAATTCAAACTGAATTGAAATGAAGTTTGAAAACCAATTCTAGAAAACCAAACAGAAAAAGAAAAGGATTAAAGTGGAAAAAAATAAACAGACAGCCATTCTGGCCCAACCCTGCCCAACTCGACCCAGCTAGCCCAGTAGCATCACCCCGTGAACCGTTTTTCTTTACTCACACCCGCACCCACTGAGTCGCTGACCGCCTGGACCCATCCCCACTCCATTTCTCTCGCTGGCAAGTGGACGCTGCGACCACGTCAGCGTCGTCCCCAATCAACGCGCGGCCGAGGCGCTCCGCCGTTACCTCGCCGCAGTCACTGCCTGCGTTATTGCCATTGATATAGCGCGTAATCGCCGCCCCCTCCTGGCTATTTAACCCCCTCTGCACCGCGAGCATTTCCCCTCACCTAGCGCCACCACTCCGCCACTAGGCTGCGCGTATTCGAGCTCACTCCGCCGCTGCACAGACGCACTCCGGCGGGCGATTCCGGTAAGCTCCCCGCTCCCCTTGACTCATAGCTTCTCCAGAACAACCACTGCATCTTTGCGCTTCGATTGACACCACTGCTGTATGCTAGGACAACCCCGAGCGTCGGCAACGTCGACGACTGAGCAAACCCGACGAGGCACTCAACTCCGGCGAGCAAATCTGGTTAGTCTGGAGCGCGCCTTGCCCTCTCTCTGATACTCACATGACCAGTATCACTCCCCGCATCTAACGCAGCACTTGTTTGACTCTGGCTTGATCTACAACGTCGGCAACGACGATGAACAGCCGTGCCCGACGACAGGCCCTACTCCGACGAGGAATCCCCAGCGTGTCCGTGCGCCCCTTGAGAAGCCACTGCCACGTTGACCTCCAGCACACCTCTGCGAGTCTGGTAAACATCTCCAATCACTTCCTCGCTTCCTGTAGCCTCCACGACGCCGTAGACCGAGCGCGCCGCCGCTCACCGTCGCCGCGCGCCGCTAGTTAGTGGTCGTTTGACCAGCGACCGTTAGATCTGGATCCAGCAGCTGCGTTAGATTCATTAAGCGAAGGGGTACGCGTTAGATCTGGCCGTACGTTTTCATTTAGATCGTGTGGCTCTCGTTGATCGATCCACTCGAATCGGTATCAACCAATAGGAACACGCCGCGTGGCTAGGATTTGAATTTAAAAGACTGGATTAGATCTATTAGATATTAAAACTTGTTTAATTCATAACTTTTGATTCCCACGTCCAAATTTGATGAATTTTATATCAATGGAATCAGGAGAGAAAGCCCTTTCCATATATGCAATGTTTTTAAAGTTTTGTTTCTGTTAAAATGGTTATTTTTATAGAAACATGTGTAGGCCTATTTTGTGTATATTAATTATTTGAGAAATGTTTTAATGGTCAAATAAATGTTGTTTGGAATGTTTTGAACTTGTTAATGAATCAGTACTGTGCACTTGTCTTGTTGAGTATAGAAAATCTTCACATATCACATTGCATGCATCCATATATTTTTTCTTGTATTTATTTTGTCTTGTGATTTGGTGCTATCATTTTATGTGTAGATTTTGGTTCAAATAGTGATTGCGATTGTGAGGATTGTAGCTACTCTCCAAACTACCAAGGCAAGTGGTACTTCATGATTTTATTCCTATGTTTTTCAAATATGCATTAGAAATATCTTTGCTAGACTTGCATGGATAAATTTTGGTCCTTATATGCTATGCTTGGGAAATCCTATTAGTTGTAGAATTGCTAGAAATTTATAAGTTAAGATGTTTATCTATGCCATTCTTAGCCTAGCTAGTAGCAACCAAGGGTGGTAAAATATTCATGCTATGTTAAAATATTTCTAAGTCTTTGGAATTGTGTTTTGCTTAATAAAACAACTAAGTGAATGAAACACCTGGGTGGAATGGAAGGAATGGTTTATGTTGAGTGGTTACAAGGCCCATTTGTATGGTTTACCTTGTGTATCTCACTTATGGAAAGCCACCCAGGAACAAAGGGATTTGAGAGGCCAAATGTTAAGAAGCTTCTAGTGCAGCCACTTGGCAATATGGGCTCTGCCTGGATCATATAGGATGCAATAACTTAGCCATTTGGACAGTTGGTGGTAGTGGGATGATAGGTTGAAACGCGTCCATTTGGTCTAAGGGAAGGCTTCTAAAAGGTCCTGTCTTGGTGAAAATCAAATCTTGTGGGGAAAGTGCATAACCTCTGCAGATGGAAGAATCTAAGTACTTAGCCATGTCCTTGGTATTGGACAACTTGAGCATCAAGACATGGAAGCTATCAAGAATCTACTCATCCCAATTTCTAAGTAAAACTTGTGGTTGAACAAGGGTGAAGGACCCCAATGTCTATTGGTGGTTCCTTGGGAAAAGTTTTGACAAAGAAAAACTTAGTGTTTTCAACTGATAGGCAAAACCTATTTTGAGCAAAGCAAGCCTAAGCTACACTTAGCAAAAATGCATATAGTATATAGTCCACCAATATTCTACTAAGGTATCACTTGCCAATACTATTCCAATGTATTGACCCCCTGTGGCTGTAACTTGTGATGTTGCAGGATATTATGATGATGATTAGGAGTCATGAGTCTACACTCAACATGCTTGCCTGTGGCACATGAAGATGAAGACTTAATTATCTTATTATATATATATTTGAACTCTTGTATTAGGCCTGTGGCCATGGAGTTGTAAAAGACTATGTTTGTCTCTGGAATGATATGTAATAATGACCTTTGTTTCTGTGTACTTCATCTTAAATTGTGGATGCTAGCATTGATCCAGGGACTAGCATTGCAATCACATGGATCCTTTCCTTTACAAAGGAGGGATCTTACATGCTCTGTCACCTGTCTCATACACCACTTCCTTGCGCGTGGCGTCAACGTAGCTCTTCTGCCTTGATTGTGCTACCTTCAGCCTGTCCCTAATCAAGGCGACCTTCTCCTCAGCGTCCTTGATCAAATCAGGTCCAAACAGCTGACGTTCTCCTACTCCATCCCATAGCAATGGTGTCCGACACCGTTTCCCGTACAGCACATCGAACGGTGATGTCTTAATGCTGGTTTGATAGCTGTTGTTGTAGGAAAACTCAGCATACAGCAAATTCTCATCCCAACTAGAACCATGAGCCAAAGCGCAAGCTCTCAGCATATCCTCCAAAATCTGATTTACCCTCTCGGTCTGTCCATCAGTCTGGGGGTGGAATGTTGTGCTAAACTCCAATCTAGTCCCCAATGACTCGTGCAGCTGGCGCCAAAAGTGTGAGGTAAATTGGGTGCCTCTATCTGATACAATGCTCTTGGTAACCCCATGTAGGCACACAATTCTGTCCATATAAATCTTGGACAACTTTGCACTCGTGTATGTTGTCTTTACCGGTATAAAGTGGGCTACCTTGGTCAAATGGTCGACCACTACCCAAATGGAGTCATATACCGACCTGGTCCTGGGCAATCCTGTGATAAAATCCATTCCCACTCTATCCCACTTCCAATCCGGCACATGCAATGGCTGTAGCAGTCCTGCCGGCTTCTGGTGTTCCGCTTTCACTCGGCTACATACATCACATAAGGAAATATGCTCGGCGATGTCTCCCTTCATGTTGTTCCACCAAAATCTGTCCTTTAGGTCCATATACATCTTCGTATTGCCTGGATGTATGGAATACAGCGAGTCATGAGCTTCCTGCAGAATTAGCTTCCTTATCTCCGGATCGTTGGGAACGCACAAACGATCTCCATACCAGAAGGTTCCTTGCTCATCCTCGCGGAATTCTTTTGCTCGATCTTCCTTCATCTTTTCCTTTATTTCATCCATCTCATTGTCTCCTACTTGAGCCTTCTTGATCATGTCCTGTAGCGTTGGTTGGACTTCCATTGCTGCCAAATATCCTTCTGACACTACCTCTAGTCTAAGGTCCTTGAATTGCTTGCATAAATCCTCGGGTAATTTCCCAACAGTCAATCCATTGGCATAGACCTTCCGGCTCAGCGCATCCGCTACTACATTGGCTTTTCCTGGGTGGTATTGCAGATTCATATCATAATCCTTGATAAGCTCCAACCATCTCCTTTGCCTCATGTTCAGTTCCTTCTGTGTAAATATGTATTTCAGGCTCTTGTGGTCGGTGTACACATCACAGTGTTTTCCCATTAGGTAGTGCCTCCATACTTTGAGCGCATGAACAACTGATGCTAATTCCAAGTCATGTGTGGGATAATTCCTCTCATGGTGTTTAAGTTGTCGCGAGGCATATGACACCACTCTCCCATCTTGCATCAGCATACTTCCAAGTCCCTGCCGAGAAGAATCACCGTACACTTGGAAATCCTTCTGAAGATCTGGTAAACACAGAACAGGTGCGATCACTAGTCGATGCTTCAGTTCCTGAAAGCTGGCTTCACACGCGTCTGTCCATTCAAACTTCCTCTCCTTCTTCAGAAGTTCCGTCATTGGCTTAGCAATCTTGGAGAAATTTTCAATGAACCGCCTGTAATATCCAGCAAGTCCCAAAAAGCTCCGAATATCTCCCACATTCTTGGGCGCTTCCCACTCAGTTACGGCAGTCACTTTGCTTGGATCGACAACGACTCCTTCTCCTGACACCACGTGTCCAAGCAAACCAACAGTGTTAAGCCAGAACTCACACTTACTGAATTTGGCATACAGTTTGTGCTCCCTCAGCTTCTCCATAATCAGTCGCAGATGTTTCTCATGCTCAGCATCATCCTTGGAATATATCAGTATGTCATCAATAAACACCACCACGAACTTGTCCAAGTACTCCATGAATACCTTGTTCATCATTGTCATGAAATATGCCGGAGCATTCGTTAGTCCAAAGTACATAACTATATACTCATATAAACCATACCTAGTAGTGAAGGCAGTTTTTGGTATGTCCTCCTCCCGGATCTTCAATTGGAAATATCCCGACCGCAGATCAATTTTGCTAAACACCTTAGCTCCTTCTAGTTGATCTGTAACATCCCTAAATTCAAATTCAAAAACTCATGCATATCATCTAAGCATTCATCATAATTTAGGGTTCTCCTCAAAAACAGAAGTTTGTGCTATGATTTCATGTGAGTAAAATTTCACTCATTAGACCATCACTTTTGAAACTTAAATGTTAAGGAACTTGTTTGCTTGCTCCACTGTTGGAAAGATCAGGTGTAAAAGTTTAACCAAGATTTTTCAAATTAGAAATAATTTCAAAACCTCTATTTTCAAACATTTTCAATTTTAGTGCCAAGTCTGGTGGTTTGAAATCCAAGTTTGAACAAGCCTTTGCAAGGCAACCCCATGAGCTTTGACTCATTTCTGAGACCAAGTCACCCCTGCAAAACCACAAAAATATTTGAATTCAAATTTACTTTGAAACTATTTGAAAACCTAATCAGAAAATCGAATAAGAAAAAGAAAAAGACTAAACAAAGGAAAAGGGCCAAGCGCCAGGAAACTGGCCCAGCAACGAACCCAGCCCAGCAAGCCCACCCGGGGATTCCTTTTTCTTCTTTCACGCGCAAGCGCACGCGATCAGCCGCTGACAGACAGACCCCACCCTCAATTCGCACACGTCGCTGACAAGCAGGCCCTGTCCACGCTGTCATCGTCTTCCCCAAACCTCGCCCGCGACCACGTCGCAGCTGCAGTGACTGCCGGTGATGGCGCGGTTTAATTGGGCCATTAAACACAGGCGTTTCCTGTCGAGACACCGGCTATAAGATCCCCACATCCCCACGATCATTTCCCCTAGTCAATCGCACACTCACGCCACCAGGCTGCCCACGACTCGCTCCAGACCGCCGCAGACAGAGCTAGCTCCGGCGACCGATTCAGGTGAGCCCCGTACGCCCCTTCCCCTCTGGATTGTTCGAGGCACTTAGTACTCCTCTTGCGCACCTTCTAATCACAACAGAGCATCCTGTACTGCCCCAGGTCGACGTGTTCGCTTGACGCCGTAAAAACCCGACGACCACCCCAACTCCGGCGAGCAATCTCAGTAAGTCCCGAGCGCCCCTTGCTTTCTTATTCACCCGAGCGTGTTCGCATTTGTCCTGCGCATCTCCTAAACTCATTGGCTCGTGCTAGGGCGACGCTGAACCTCGGCAACGACTCCGACAACACCCACCCGACGCCAGACGCAACTCCGACGAGATCTAGAGCCCATCTCCGAGCGCCCCTCCGCAAGCCAGAACCACGACGAGCTTCAGCAGCCTCCGGCAAACCTGGTAAGACCCCTCTCCCTCTCGCGGACGATGTAGAACGCCGGCGCCGCCGTAGTCAGACGCGCCGCCGCTAGTCAACGCCGCCAGCGCCGCCCGTTTGTGGTTTGATGGTTTGGTCCGTTGGATCTGCATCGTAGGGCTAGGATAGATCTAGGCCGAAGAGGTACGCACGCGTCTGGATCGTTAGATCTAAGTTAGATCCTACGGCCTGCGACTGCCGATCCGCGCGAAGCGGTATGCACCAGTGAGGTTGCGATGCGTGGCAGGGTTTAATTCAAAAACAGAATTTAAAACCTGATTTAGATCCAAACTTCAAACTACTATAACTTTTGAATGTCACGTTAGAATTTTACAAATTTTATACCGTTGGATTCAGTGAAACCAGACCTTTCTGAATGTCCAGTTTGTTTAACAAATAGTAACCATTAAAATGACTTTATTTGTGGAATCATATTTAAAGATATTTTGAGTATAGATTTGTTTTGATAATTAGTTTTAATGTTAAATAAGTTTGTTAGGGCAAATTTGGTGTCCTGTTATGTTTCAGTAGCATGCACATGCTTGGTAAAATTTCCAAAATCACCACTTAGTAAAATTCTTGCATGCATACATTCATATTATTTTTGATTGAATAAATTTTGTGAAATTGAATGCTACAATTTTTCTTGTAGATTTTGCTAGTGATTGTGATTGTGAAGAGTGCTACTCTCCCCACTACCAAGGCAAGTGATATTTTCATGAATATTTCTATCCTATGTTTTGCACTAGCATTAGTTATTTTGCTAAGTGTTGCATGCTATTTTGCCTAATGCTAAGATGGGAAATCCTAAGTAGTGTAGAATGGTAGATTTTCTAGGGAATTTTTCCTAAGATAAGGTACCATAACATGCTTAGCCTAGCTACTTAGCAAACAAGGGTGGTGAACATCTATACAGGAAAATATTTCTAAGTCAAGAGACTTATGCTTTCCTAATAAAACACTGGTAGAAAAGGGCCCATGCGTCCCGGTTGGTAAGGGCCATTAGTCCCGGTTGCCCTACCGGGACGGGGCAATCGGGACTAAAGCTCTAACCTTTAGTCCCGGTTGCCCCACCAACCGGGACAAATGGGGCACACGTGGAGGCATCAGAGCGCGAGGGGGTGTGGAGCATTAGTCCCTGTTCGTAACACGAACCGGGACTAATAACCTGCTGCCGCGGCAGAGATTTGGCCCATTTCTCTGTCGCGGCAGAGAATTCATTTTGGCATATTTTGTTGCCGCGGCAGCATTTTCGCCACTTTTTGTGTCGCGGCAGAGAATTCATTTAGTTTGTTTTATTGTTTATTTAGTGTTTTGCACTTATCAATGAAGGAACCTTATATTACACAAGATCATCATGACAACATTACATTCAATACACGGATCGAGTTCATGCACTACATACAAAAGTTGCTATTCGATGCTACCGGCCAATTTCTTGAAAGTTGCTATTTTTACAATTCCTATTGTCTATACACAGCCGAGTAGTATTCCCCTTGTGTGTTTAGGACTTCTGCATCCAAGAATCCCGCCAATTCCTCCTGTATTGCTCGTATGCGATCCTTTGGCAGAAGACCGTCCCGTAGACGTTCGATCTGATTTAAAAAAGGAGTCAGCCTGTATGAATATGAAACTAAACACAATTTGATTGTAATTAAAAACTATAGAAATTGTTTACGTACGTGGAGTTGCTCTAAATTTCTGCCCTTCTCATCGCACGTCTGCCGGATGAACTCGCATACATAGTATCCACATAGATTGTTACCTGGTCCCTGCGTCAGGCACTTTACGACAACAGAGTTCAATCAAAATAATAATCAAGCATGATAATAACTGTATCAAAACTAGAATCAAAGAGATGCGCGGATATAGCTAGTGGTGCTTACATCTAGTGGTCGAAATGTAAGCTCCTCTTTCCAAACACCCCTAGCCTTCTTGGTGAACCGTTTCCAAGCGCTGCCCGGCGTAGAAAACGAATAAAATAAGTTATTAAGTACTTGATATCATAAAATTCACGAACGTTGCCGATATAGTGTCGTAATGATTAGAATTACCGCTGGAGAAGTATCTGCATGTCCTTCCACGTCTCAAGGGTTTATGTTTCGAGTCCATGACTAGTACACGCCCTTTGTCAAGTTGAATGATTAACAGAATATAGTGGTACCTGCGAATGCAGAACTAATCAATTATATACTTAACATCGAGTAAGCGAAATAGAAAGTGTATACAAGACAATAACACCCACTGGAAGTTGTAAGGAAATAGTATTTCCCTTTTGGTTTCTTGAAACCTTAACGCGTGTACTATATTATCCTCCGTATCCTGGGGGCTTATTTTGAGATTAGCTTCATGAACCCAATATGGGTCAATGAAGCCAATGTCATAGATTTGTCCTCTGCTGCATTCGAGAATCTTCATTCTGCATATTAAAGTATGATTATATACATGCAATAAACAAAATAATATAGATGGAGACTAAATTAATTACAGAATTAGTACTTACAGACAATAGGCACTCATGATTGATTTGTCCAAGGCGTCTTGATTGAATAATTGAAATAGTTCATCAAATTCAATGGATATCATGTCATCCTTATCTTTCCCATGATGCTTTTTTGTAACCCTCAACACTATCCAGTTAGCCCCGGCCCTTGTGGCATGCATGTACCAGTTATGCAATCTTCGCATTTTTGTTGGAAGATTGTTTACCTCCTCAGGTTTGACGAGAGGTTTTCCGTACTGGTATTGGTATGCTACTTCACTCACGGGGAAGAACTCTAACTGGGATAAGTACTGGGCAATACTCATACCTTGAGCAGCGGCAGCTTCTCCGTATTGTGCAACTACCTCTGGATCATACTGCTCTTCGGCCCCATATTTGCTCGACCCCACATTGGTTTGAGAAATCACCTTGAGAGGGGCGCAAGTCTGTTTTGCTTGTTCTCCGAGATGGGCAACAGATTTCCCGCTTGCATCAGTACTGCTCTTCGAGGCTTTTTGTGCTGCATGTGACTTGAGAATAGAACGCTCATAGTCTGATGACAGCTTTGGCTCGGGTTGATGAAGAGTCTTTAGCATTTTCAACACTTTGGCTTTTTCTTCTTGGGTGCTGGGGAACTCTGGCTCTTTTGGCCGCCTCAGCTTAGCGAAAAACGCTGTCGTTTCCGCATCAACGATCGCCGCAGTCTCCTCTTCAGTACAGTCATAAGCTCTCTTGGGAGGAACCGTTGGTACTTTTGGAAGAGGCTCTTGTTTACGTTTCGGCGATCGCTTACGACGCACAGTAGCGGTACGCTTACGCTTTTTATCCTGAGGCGCCGGTGATGGCTCCCGCGGCGATGGCTGCACCGGAGATTGGTGAGGCGACGGAGCCGGGTGAGGCGACGAAGACGGCTGCCGCGGCGGCGACGACCTCGCTGGAGACGGGTGAGGCGGCGGCGAAGATGGCCTTGGCCTGTGATTTCGAAGCACGATACAATCCTTCGGCCATAGAATGGTGACGTTTTTTGCGTCACCCAGCACAGTCACATCCCCTTCACCAGCAGGGTAGTGAAGATCCAAAACCTCAAAGGTGGGCATGATTTCATCCACGCCGACAACAGCGTAGCCCTCTAGAACCGGACGACTGTGGTAAGTTGGTGTGGGTCCAATTGGTAAGGCATAGCCGACCGCCACCTTCATAGATATGTTCACAACTTTGACATGTAGCTCGCAGTGTGTCATCTCTGTGATATCATCCACTGGGTAGCCAACAGGAGCCATCGTTGGTGCATCATCGGCATTGCCATTGTCATCACCCGGGACCTCGGTGGAAGACACACTGCTTTTTCGATTATTCGATAGGCCGGTAGCATCGAATGCAGTGTGCTGCTGAGATGGGCCGGTAGTACTTTGCTCTTTAAGTGAGTTAATTTCATCTTGTTGTTGCTTTAATCGTTCTTCAATTAAACGCATTCGCTCTTTCTGACTTTCTGCTTCAACTGCCACCATGTACTTACTCCTCTGACGGCTTCTATCAGGATATTTCTTCCTCTCTTCGGGAAACCCAGTCCTCCATGATTGGGAGCCTATTGTGCCTCGTGTTCGTCCATCATGTTCCTTATTTCCAAGGGCGAGTGTGATCTCATCATTCTCTCTATCGGGAATGAAGTCCCCATCTTTAACAGCCTTTACTTCTTTTCTCATCCTCTCGATTGGCAAGGGGTCTTCTTTATGTCGTATGTTATATATACACCTCCCTTCCGAGTCCAACGTGCCCCCATGCCCGTAAAACCAATTCCTTGCACGTTCTACCCAATCGTCTGTCTCTGGGGTGATATTTTTATCACGCAGTTCCTGCTCAAGTTTCTCCCACTTAGGAATGCCAACCTTGTAGCCACCTTGCCCCATAGTATGGTGATACTTCTTCTTAGCAGCATTCAGCTTATTCGTTTCAGACATTTTCTTAGCTTTTTCTGATTTCTTGTATTCCACAAACTCATCCCAGAATGGTTTTATCTTCTCAAACTGAATATTATTGAAATCGGGAGTCTTCTTTTTCACGACATAGTCAAGGTGCAATCTTTTCTTCCAGTTGGTGAAACACTGGGCCATCTTCTTCAAAGCCCACTCCCTGACCTTAGCCTCCATGGCTCTCCCATGTTGTAAGGCGTCCTCAACTGGATCCACCGCATTTGGATCCAGCTCTATCTTCGGTAGTTTGAAATTAACCATGAGCCTCTTCCACAGTAAATCTTTGGCGTGGTTAGGGACAAATAAACATGTTCCCTCTTCATCCGCTTTAGCAGGCCTATTCCAATTTCTAATGGTGATCGGGATTAAGTCCCTAACGATTACTCCGCATTGTGCCACAAATTTGGTTGCGACAACTTCGGGAGCTGTCGGTCTGCCGTCTTCAGCGACATCTTCGATCCTAAACCTCTCATGGTCTTGCAACTTTTTGGTTGGGCCTCGTCTGCTCTTTTCAGTAGATTCCTTCGATCCGGAGGGCTAAAAGAAGAAAGCTCGTTGTTACTATTTCTATATAGATAGCACATGATCAATTAATGAATTGATTTATATTACATGCACCTCGCCAGAGCGGTCGTCTTCTCGATTACACAAGGCATCGCGTTCTCCCTCGCGGAAGGCAACACCTTCAACCTCAAACAAGTTGTCTACTCCGGTAAAAAGAGGATCACCCTCACCGGAGTTGTTCAGAAACGTTGATATGTCTAAATTATCTTCCCCACGGATCACACCTTGGATCAACTCTTCCTTTTCTTCGTCTCTAACGTGTGGGTCCATATTTTCTGCATAGGTGGAAAAACGAATAAGTCAAAGCGGCTAAAGGAGAAAGTGAAGTACGGTGTTGAGAGATATAAACCCTAATTCAGAGAAACCCTAATATATACATACACAATAATAAAAATGAAGAGAAAGGGAAACCGTGTAGTAGATAGGCACATCGTCGAACCCACATGCACCTAAGTTGCTTGAAAATGTGAATCGGGTATGGGGCTACCCACAGTGACTGACCAGTGGGGCCGAAGACCAATAATACCAAACTAATTAATAAACCTAATAGTACCTAACTAATAATAAACCTAATAATCCAAACACCAAAAAGAAAGGGAAACAATCAACACATGGCATCGATGCAATGCTCAAGCAAGTATGATGATATGACAAGTTAATTTGCATTGGAATGTAACCCTAAGAAATGCTCGACGATTTAATCGGGGTTCCGAGGGGTGAAAACCCTAACTCGGAGAAACTCCGGAACACATGAGAGGGGTAGATTTGTTCTTCTAATTAAACTTGTAATTTAAGTTGTTGAACAATGCATGATTATAGCTTAGATAGCTAGGTTTCATTTTTCTGAACATTTTGATATATTATTCATATTTTTATGACTTATAGATTAAAAGTTATTGAATTTATAAGATTATAATTATTTCTGAAATTATTAAAAGATGGTTAAACTTTTTACACCGCAGGCATACCTACCCACAGTGACTGACAGAGGGGCCCCATGGCCACCTTAGCAGACTCGCAAGCAAGAGGGAGCGGGGGTTATTTCTCACCGACGGGGCATCTAGCCAGAGAGGCTGACGAGTGGGCCTGGGCCACGCAGGCAACACGTGGACGCCACACGAAGGGGAAACAGAGGTAGGGCCCGGAGCCACCTCGCCACCGCTGTCAAGGAGGACGCGGCCGCCGTGGCCATGGACAAGGACGACGCGGCGGTGGAGGAAACGGCGCCGGCGACGATGCACCACCCGATCGAAGCCACCGCGCCCACCACCAGCAGCAGAGGGAGGGGGAGGACAGAGAGGCAGGGAGGGGCGGCGTCGTACCTAACGCGCGGCGATGGGGGAAGGGCGCGGTCGTCGACGGGAAGCAGAGAAGCGGGCGGCCGGCGGTCGTCGGGGGAAGAAGACGCGCGGGCGGCGCGGTCGTCGGCGCGCGAGAAGAGACGCGGGTGGCGGCCGGAGGCGGAGGCGTTGACGACGGAGCCGCTACGGGGAGCGCGCGACGGTGGCGGGGGCAGCCTGGCGGCGTCGTCGTCGGCGAGGGCGCGGGCAGAGGCAGAGGCAGAGAAGTGAGTGGGGAAGGGAAGAAGAAGAGGAGGCACGCGCTGTTATAACTAAAGGGCCTTTAGTCCCGGTTCGTGGCTCCAACCGGGACTAAAGGTGCATACATCCCGGTTGGAGCCACCAACCGGGACCTATACTCCAAAATTTTCAGCAGACCAAGGGTTGGCGCGCAGTGGGTCTTTAGTCCCGGTTGGTGGCTCCAACCGGGACATATTCCCCTGTTTTCAAAAAATTTCAGGTATTTTCTCTCTGTTTCCGCCTTATTTTTTATTTTGGGGTTTAAATTTGTATTGTTTTTAAATGATAATTAATTTGGAATTTAGAAAAACTTTAAACATAAAAAGTGTTTGGATTTGAATAAATAATTCAAAACCATTTTCTGTTTTAAAAAATAATTAATGTAACCATTTACAATTAAAAATGAATTAACTTATATTTTTTAATATCAATTTGGAATTTAGAAAAACTTTAAACATAAGAAGTGTATGGATTTGAATAAATAATTCAAAAACATATTCTATTTTTAAAAAATAATTAATGTAACCTTTTAAAATGAATTAACTTATATTTTTGAATATTAATTCGGAATTTAGAAAAATTTTAAACATAAAAAGTGTTTGGATTTAAATAAATAATTCAAAAACATTTTCTGTTTTAAAAAATAATTAATGTAACCATTTAAAATATGAACCATTTACAATTCAAAATGAATTAACTTATATTTTTTTAATATCAATTTGGAATTTAGAAAAACTTTAAACATAAGAAGTGAATGGATTTGAATAAATAATTCAAAAACATATTCTATTTTTAAAAAATAATTAATGTAACCTTTTAAAATGAATTAACTTATATTTTTGAATATTAATTTGGAATTTAGAAAAAATTTAAACATAAAAAGTGTTTGGATTTAAATAAATAATTCAAAAACATTTTCTGTTTTAAAAAATAATTAATGTAACCATTTAAAATACGAACCATTTACAATTAAAAATGAATTAACTTATATTTTTTTAATATCAATTTGGAATTTAGAAAACTATGCATAATATGGGCACAACATCACAAACTATGCCGTGATTCAGCACATAACATCGGTCATTTGGACCGAAAGCCATGAAACCTCGAACATGATAGGTCATTTTGTGAAGGTTTTTTCGAAACATGATCAATATACCAAGTCTGCTATTTTTCCTTTCAACTATGTAACATAATATGACACCACGCGAAGGATTTTCATTGTTCGGATTTTTTTTGAATTTATTATGCCCGTTTTGAATTATCTAAATTTCTAACTATGGTCGAACCGGTGTGCATGAAGATAGGGGACGGGCATCGTTAGAACTTGCATTGGATCTCTGAAGAAACCATATATTGCGAGTCTAAAAATGATTTTTTCAAAAAATCACGGACGATAGATAATGTACCTGTAGTACAAACCGGACCCACTTCCTGCCGATTCGGCAGACATTTGTCCTTTTTACCCGGGATGGACGAAAAGGTTTGAGATGTACCGGTTGGGATATAGTCCATGTAAGGTGGTCTAGTATTTTAGGAAAATAGGACAGTAGCATTCTGAAACGGCATTTTGGTGGTTACTTCACAAAACGACCCGTTTTTTGCGCTCGGAAAATAGAAAAGGGATTTTCCGTGCGACAAAAAGGAAAACTTCCTCCTGCAACATTGTTCTCCATACCAATGTCCACACACATGCATAATATGGGCACAAAATCACAAACTATGCCGTGATTCAGCACATAACATCAGTCATTTGGACCGAAAGCCATGAAACCTCGAACATGATAGGTCATTTTGTGAAGGTTTTTTCGAAACATGATCAATATACCAAGTCTGGTATTTTTCCTTTCAACTATGTAACATAATATGACACCACGCGAAGGATTTTCATTGTTCGGATTTTTTTTGAATTTATTATGCCCGTTTTGAATTATCTGAATTTCTAACTATGGTCGAACCGGTGTGCATGAAGATAGGGGACGGGCATCGTTAGAACTTGCATTGGATCTCTGAAGAAACCACATATTGCGAGTCTAAAAATGATTTTTTCAAAAAATCACGGACGATAGATCATGTACCTGTAGTACAAACCGGACCCACTTCCTACCGATTCG
The DNA here is from genome assembly GCA_910589765.1 of Avena atlantica. NCBI lineage: Eukaryota > Viridiplantae > Streptophyta > Magnoliopsida > Poales > Poaceae > Avena > Avena atlantica. The sequence goes on from OU342737.1 coordinate 72,237,527, forward strand.
GCAGACATTTGTCCTTTTTACCCGGGATGGACGAAAAGGTTTGAGATGTACCGGTTGGGATATAGTCCATGTAAGGTGGTCTAGTATTTTAGGAAAATAGGACGGTAGCATTCTGAAACGGCATTTTGGTGGTTATTTCACAAAACGACCCGTTTTTTGCGCTCGGAAAATGGAAAAGGGATTTTCCGTGCGACAAAAAGGAAAACTTCCTCCTGCAACATTGTTCTCCATACCAATGTACACACACATGCATAATATGGGCACAACATCACAAACTATGCCGTGATTCAGCACATAACATCAGTCATTTGGACCGAAAGCCATGAAACCTCGAACATGATAGGTCATTTTGTGAAGGTTTTTTCGAAACATGATCAATATACCAAGTCTGGTATTTTTCCTTTCAACTATGTAACATAATATGACACCACGCGAAGGATTTTCATTGTTCGGATTTTTTTTGAATTTATTATGCCCGTTTTGAATTATCTGAATTTCTAACTATGGTCGAACCGGTGTGCATGAAGATAGGGGACGGGCATCGTTAGAACTTGCATTGGATCTCTGAAGAAACCACATATTGCGAGTCTAAAAATGATTTTTTCAAAAAATCACGGACGATAGATCATGTACCTGTAGTACAAACCGGACCCACTTCCTACCGATTCGGCAGACATTTGTCCTTTTTACCCGGGATGGACGAAAAGGTTTGAGATGTACCGGTTGGGATATAGTCCATGTAAGGTGGTCTAGTATTTTAGGAAAATAGGAAGGTAGCATTCTGAAACGGCATTTTGGTGGTTACTTCACAAAACGACACGTTTTTTGCGCTCGGAAAATGGAAAAGGGCTTTTCCGTGCGACAAAAAGGAAAACTTCCTCCTGCAACATTGTTCTCCATACCAATGTCCACACACATGCATAATATGGGCACAACATCACAAACTATGCCGTGATTTAGCACATAACATCGGTCATTTGGACCGAAAGCCATGAAACCTCGAACATGATAGGTCATTTTGTGAAGGTTTTTTCGAAACATGATCAATATACCAAGTCTGCTATTTTTCCTTTCAACTATGTAACATAATATGACACCACGCGAAGGATTTTCATTGTTCGGATTTTTTTTGAATTTATTATGCCCGTTTTGAATTATCTGAATTTCTAACTATGGTCGAACCGGTGTGCATGAAGATAGGGGACGGGCATCGTTAGAACTTGCATTGGATCTCTGAAGAAACCACATATTGCGAGTCTAAAAATGATTTTTTCAAAAAATCACGGGCGATAGATCATGTACCTGTAGTACAAACCGGACCCACTTCCTGCCGATTCGGCAGACATTTGTCCTTTTTACCCGGGATGGACGAAAAGGTTTGAGATGTACCGGTTGGGATATAGTCCATGTAAGGTGGTCTAGTATTTTAGGAAAATAGGACGGTAGCATTCTGAAACGGCATTTTGGTGGTTACTTCACAAAACGACCCTTTTTTGCGCTTGGAAAATGGAAAAGGGCTTTTCCGTGCGACAAAAAGGAAAACTTCCTCCTGCAACATTGTTCTCCATACCAATGTCCACACACATGCATAATATGGGCACAACATCACAAACTATGCCGTTATTCAGCACATAACATCGGTCATTTGGACCGAAAGCCATGAAACCTCGAACATGATAGGTCATTTTGTGAAGGTTTTTTTTGAAACATGATCATTGTTCGACACACATTTAGTCCCGGATGTAGTCACAAACCGGAACTAAAAATATTTTCTGCCATTTCCCACCTCTTCCCGCCAAGTTTTCCCGCCCTTTCCTTTCTACTAGAGCTTTTAGTCCCGGATGTAGTCACTAACCGGGACTAAAGATATTTCCCGCCATTTCCCAAAGCTTCACGCCAAGTTTTCCCGCCCTTTCCCTCCATATTTAGGGTGATCGTGTCATGGCTATCCACACATCCACACCTTCCTCTCTTAGAACAATGGACAACGCCTACTGGGCCATTCTGACCCTCGAGGAGACCGAGGCGCTGTGCGCCTCCAACTACCCTTGTCCACCGGGGTACCGGCCGACCGCCGGCTGGATGCTGAGCGCTGGAGGGGTTCCTGTCCCTCCTGTCCCTCAAGGTTCCGCACGCCAGGCGTCCATCACAAACCACTTCTACCACGAGCTCACGCCGGAGCAGCGGATGGATCCCCAGTGGGATCCCGACAACTATGACACTTGGAATGCCTTCTTCGCTAATAGGCGGGAAAGGGAGCTCGCCAGGTACGAGGGTGATGGCCCGCCACCGGTGAACCACAACGAAGTCGGCCATCGTCTTTGGTGGGAGAACCGTACTATCATCGAAGTGATGTGCTACATCGCTGGGGGAGACCATCCTCGCCTACGGTGCCCACGAGTCCACCCGCCATAGGCCCCACACTGTCCCGGCGGTAGCGGCATCGTCTTCCAGGAGACCCCTCTCCCACCCGCCGTGAATCCGAGGCTGGAATGGCCCCTGGTATATGCCATGGATGGGCTAAGGATCCCCGGAGTGGCAGGTGACGATGACGATGATGATGACGACGATGATGAAGACCCTGAAGCTGCGTACTATAGGACTAGGCATGATTATGACTAAAGGGGGCGGCTTTAGGCCTGAGTGTTAGCTAGTCCCGATTTGTCCCGGTTTTTAATATTAATAAATGTCTTAAGTGTTACCTAATAAATAGAGGGAAATGCCTATATAAAGAGAGGGTTCATATTTAGTCTCGGTTGGAGAAACCAACCGCGATTGAAGGGATTGCGGCAGAGTGGGCCAGACAACACTAATAATAGGGGTGAGTGTCGACATTATGTCGTGCGGCTTGTACCTTGTCCCGGATGGTGTCACCAACCGGGACTAAAGATGAACCTTTAGTCCCGGTTGGAGACACCAACCGGGACTAAAGATGAGTCAGCACTAATAATAGGGGTGAGTGTCGACATTATGTCGTGAGTGTCGACATTATGCCGAGCTGCTTGTACTATAAATATGCATCCTTGTGAGTCCAGTCCTCCAGCCAGTTTGAGGCATCTCCAAGATGGTTTTAGAGAGCAGGGACACCACTACGGCCAGTTTCAGGGAGATGCCGACGGAGCCCAGTCCTCCGGCATCTTCGAGAAACTGGTCATAGAGGCACTCCCTAATATGTGAAATTAGTTAGCTCCGAGGCGTATTGATCTAGTTAGTGATGTTACAAGCTGCAAGATGGTTTTCGAGAGCAGGGACACCACTGCGGCCAGTTTCAGGGAGATGCCGACGGAGCCCAGTCCTCCAGCATCTCCGAGAAACTGGTCATAGAGGCACTCCCTAATATATGAAATTAGTTAGCTCCGAGGCGTATTGATCTAGTTAGTGAAGTTACAAGCTGCAAGATGGTTTTCGAGAGCAGGGACACCACTGCGGCCAGTTTCAGGGAGATGCCGACGGAGCCCAGTCCTCCGGCATCTCCGAGAAACTGGTCATAGAGGCACTCCCTAATATGTGAAATTAGTTAGCTCCGAGGCGTATTGATCTAGTTAGTGAAGTTACAAGCTGCAAGATGGTTTTCGAGAGCAGGGCCACCACTACGACCAGTTTCAGGGAGATGCCGACGAAGCCCAGTCCTCCGGCATCTCCAAGAAACTGGTCATAGAGGCACTCCCGGTCCAGCCACAAAATGGGACTAACACTCAAGACATTTATTAATATTAAAAACTGAGACTACAAAACCGGGACTAAAGGCCACAAACCGCGAAAGATATCCTTCGGTCAAGCCACAAACCGCGAAAGACATGAACTAGAGTTACATAATATGAGCATGAACTTCTTGGCATATGTCATTCCTTATGACCGCTTCAGACGTAACCATGGAGCATCTTCTTTACTTAACGGAATGCTTGGGTCAGTTTTCACTGTGAAGGGCGGAATTTCATAAAACTTATTATAATCTTCTGACATGTCTGTCTTGTCCTCGATTCCCACGATGTTTCTTTTCCCTGAAAGAACTATGTGACGCTTTGGCTCATCATATGATGTATTCGTTTGCATATTTTTTTCTTTTTTTCGGTCTGGAGGACATGTCCTTCACATAGAAAACCTGAGACACATCATTGTCTAGGACGAATGGTTCATCTCTATAACCAAGATTGTTGAGATCCACTGTTGTCATTCCGTACAACTGGTCTATCTTTACCCCTTCCCCATTCAGGTTGACCCATTTGCAGCGAAACAAAGGGACCTTAAAAGAGACTCCATAGTCTAGTTCCCATATCTCCTCTATGTAACCATAATATGTGTCTTTTGTCCATTCTCGTCTATTGCATCAAAGCGGACACCACTATTTTGGTTGGTGCTCTTTTTATCTTGGGCGATCGTGTAGAATGTATTCCCATTTATTTCGTACCCTTGGAAATTCAATACAGTAGAAGATGGTGACGCGGCCAACAAGTATAGCTGATCTCCAACAGTGGTGTCATTCAAGAGATGTGTCCGCATCCAACCACTGAAAGACTTCATGTGTTCATCTGTAATCCATGATTCAGGCTTCCCCGGGTTTTTGGAGCGTACAATATTCTTGTGTTCCTCGATATACGGAGCTGCCAAGGTGGAATTATGTAGAACTGTGTAGTGTGCTTTAGTGAAAGAATCCCCGTCCCTACATATCATTGCTTTCTTTCCCAGCGTGCCTTTTCCACTTAGTCTTCCCTCATGCCGCGAGTCAGAAACACCAATCGGCTTAAGGTCAGGAATAAAGTCAACACAAAACTCAATGACCTCCTTTGTTCCATATCCCTTGGAGATGCTTCCTTCTGGTCTAGCACGGTTATGAACATATTTCTTTAAGACTCCCATGAACCTCTCAAAGGGGAACATATTGTGCAGAAATACCGGACCGAGAATGGCAATCTCTTCCACTAGATGAACCAGGAGATGCGTCATAATATTGAAGAAGGATGGTGGGAACACCAATTCAAAACTAACAAGACATTGTACCAAATCCTTCTGTAACCTTGGCAGAATATCTGGATTGATTACCTTCTGAGATATTGCATTGAGGAATGCACACAGCTTCACAATGGGTACTCGAACATTTTCCGGTAGAAGCCCCCTCAATGCAATCGGAAGCAACTGCGTCATAATCACGTGACAGTCATGAGACTTCAGGTTTTGGAACTTTTTCTCTGCCATATTTATTATCCCCTTTATATTAGATGAGAAGCCCGACGTCACCTTGATACTGTAAAGGACTTCAAAAAAGATTTCCTTCTCTGCTTTGGTAAGAGCATAGCTGGCACGACTTAAGTGACGCCCTTTATCCGTCTTGTTATCTGTATGCATGTTCTTTGGGTCTTTCATAATTTGTTGGTCCTCCCGTGCTTCTGGTGTATCTTTTGTCTTCCCATACACGCCTAGGAATCCTAGCAGGTTCACGCAGAGATTCTTCGTCACGTGCATCACGTCGATTGAAGAGCGGACACGCAGGACTTTCCAATATGGCAGCTCCCAAAATATAGATTTCTTCTTCCACATGGGTGCGTGTCCTGTAGCGACGTCGTTCGGAACTGATTGACCGCCGGGACCCTTTCCAAAGATTACTTCTATGTCCTTGACCATACCAAATACATCATCACCAGCAGGGAGTTCAGGCTTCTTCCGGTGATCTGCCTCACCTTTGAAATGCTTGCCTTTCTTTCTTACGGGATGATTGGTCGGAAGAAATCGTCGATTCGCTAGGTACACAACCTTCTTGCATTTATGCAAATATGTACCTTCGGTCTTATCTAAACAGTGGGTGCATGCCTTATATCCTTTGTTTGTCTGTCCTGAAAGGTTACTAAGAGCAGGCCAATCATTGATGGTTACGAATAACAACCCTCGTAGATTAAATGGCTCCTGTTTGTTCTCATCCCACGCACGTACACCTGGTTTGCCCCACAACTGTAAGAGTTCTTCAACTAATGGCCTAAGGTACACATCAATGTCGTTGCCCGGTTGCTTCGGGCCTTGGATGAGCACTGGCATCATAATGAACTTACGCTTCATGCACAACCAAGGAGGCAGGTTGTAGATACATAGAGTCACGGGCCAGGTGCTGTGACTGCAGCTCTGCTCCCCAAAAGGATTCATGCCATCCGTACTTAGACCAAACCATAAGTTCCTTGCGTCACCTGCAAAGTCTGGGAAGTCTCTCTCGATTTTTCTCCACTGTGACCCATCAGCAGGGTGTCTCAACTCCCCGTCTTTCTTACGGTCTTCTTTGTGCCATCGCAACAACCTGGCATGCTCTTTGTTTCTGAACATGCGTTTCAACCTTGGTATTATAGGAGCATACCACATAACCTTAGCAGGAACCCTCTTCCGGAGGGGCTCTCCCTCAACATCACCAGGGTCATCTCGTCTGATCTTATACCGCAACGCATTGCATACCGGGCATTTATCTAAATTCTCATACTCCTTACCGCGGTAGAGGATGCAGTCATTAATGCATGCATGTATCTTTTGCACATCTAATCCCAGAGGACAGAGAGTCTTCTTTGCTTCGTAGGTACTCTCGGGAAGTTCGTTATGTTTTGGAAACTTCGGCTTCATTATTTTCAGCATCTTTTCAAATGAGGAGTCAGTTAGACCACACTCTGCCTTCCATCGCAACAATTCCAGTGTGGTACCGAGCTTTGTGCTGCCATCTTCACAATTTGAGTACAACAATTTCTTGTGATCTTCTAACATGCCCTCTAACTTCAACTTCTCATTTTCTGTTTCACAGTCTCGCTTTGCATCAGAAATGACCCTACCAAGTTCATCAGCCGGCTCATCTGATGCCCGTTCTTCACCTTTTTCCTCTCCATTGTCTTCCATTGCAGTATCACTGTATTCAGGAAACATATGATGATAGTTGTTATCATCATCTTCTTCTTCACCATCTTCCATCATAACCCCTCTTTCCCCGTGCTTGGTCCAGCAATTATAGTTGGGCATGAAACCTTTCATAATTAGGTGGCCGCGAATGATTTTCGAGGAAGAGTACTCCTTGTTGTTCCGACATTGAACACATGGACAACGTATAAATCCATTCTCTTTGTTTGCCGTAGCCACATCGATAAATTTATCCACGCCTTTGATATACCCGGCTACCCGCCGGTCACCGTACATCCATTCCCGACCGTTCATCTGCATCATATAAGTAAGTTTATCAAAAAACAGGACATCATAAATAGTGAAATAACCAATTCACACCGACACATGAATTGTATCAATGACCTAGAAAAGATAAGATTGCTAACCTCGATCGAGGGAAATAAAGAGGAGAAAGCTCAAGTGCGTCTCGGACACCTTCTATATTTTTGTTCTATGAGAAATTCAACGGGATTTTTCACTCAAACATTTCAACAAACACCTTCAATGCATGCATGAGAAAAAACTAGCACACACCCTCACACCTTACACCATTCGAAAAAACAGAGTGGAGGCAGAGGGGGCTGGGGCGTTGCATTTATAGAGGGCAAGGGGTCTTTAGTCTCGGTTGGAGCCAGCAACCGGGACTAAAGGTGCGTGCCACGTCACGTGGCTGTGGCCAAACCTTTAGTCCCGGTTGGTGGCTCCAACCGGGACGCATGCCCCCTTACCAACCGGGACCCATGCCCCTGGCCCCGTGCCCGCTCCAACCGGGACGCGTGCCAGCATTAGTCCCGGTTGGTGGCGCAACCGGGACTAATGCTCTGAGGGGTCGCGAACGGATGGCCCTTTTTCCTCTAGTGAAACAACTAAGTCAAATGAACCTCCTGGGTGGAATGGAAAGATTGGGTTATGTTGAGTGGTTACACAAGGCCATGGACTTGGGTTGTGTATCTCACTTGTGGAATGCCACCCAGGCACAAAGGGATTTGGAGGCCAAGTGTTGAGAAAGCTTACAGTGCAACCACTTGGCAATATGGGCTCTGCCATGATCAGATAGGTTGCTAGAACTTAGTCATTTGGACAGTTGGTGGTAGTTGGGATGATAGGTTGGAACGCGTCCATTTGACTAAGGAAAGGCTTCTGAAAGGTCCTGTCTTGGGAAACCAAGTCTGGTGGGGAAAGTGCACAACCTCTGCAGATGGAAAACCTAAGTACTTAGCCTAGTCCAAGGCAATGGACAATTTGAGCATCAAGACATGGAAGCTACAAGAATCTCATCACTCCAACTTCTAAGTAAAAATTTGTGGGTGAACAAGGGTGAAGGACCCCAATGTCTATTGGTGGTTTTTTTTTGGGAATGTTTTGACAAAGAAAAACTTAGTGATTTCAACTAATAGGAAAAACTTATTTTTTTTAAGCAAAGTAAGCCAAGCTACACTTAACCAAAAATGCATATAGTAATATAGTCCACTTAAAATATACTAAGGTATCACTTGCCAATACTATTCCAAAGTATTGACCCTCTGTGGCTGTAACTTGTGATGTTGCAGGTTACTCCGATGATGAATAGGAGTCATGAGTCTACACTCAACATGCTTGCCTGTGGCACATGGAGATGAAGACTTATGTTTATTTACTTATTCTATAAACTCTTGTATTAGGCCTTTGGCCCTGAGTTGTAAAAGACTATGTTTTATCTCTAGAATGAATGTAATAAACGACCTTTGTATCTGTGTACTTCATCTTAAATTGTGGATGCCAGCATTGATCCAGGGACTAGCATTGCAATCACAGGGATCCTTTCCTTTATAAAGGAGGGGTCTAACAGATGGTATCAGAGCACTGTGTTGCCTGTAGGATTATGACCCTAGGATTGGAAAACCATTAAGGAAAAAGTTTTCAACTACTTCTACACTTGTCTATTCTTCTCGTAAAACTTTTCTAATCTATTTCAACTTCCTTTGTAGATGAATTCCATCAACGAAGCCATGAAGAAAGGACCACTCATGACCATGACCTTGGAGTGTGAAACTGAGTTTCCCAATATTCTCAAAGACCTCATGGTGGCAATGGAAGCACATGGTGCAGCTGTGTACAAGGGCTTTCCAGTGATGGATGAAGGAGTAGAGTATTGGTGGGTACAACTTCACTTGTACAAAAACAAGGAAGACAACCACAAAGAAAGGGGATTCTGCATGTACACCAACACTACAATGCACACAACATTCTTTGAGTCAGCCAGGGATGCAGCTTGGAGGACTATCAAAGAACTAAGTGCTAGAGTCAAGTGCAGAATGCTCAACCTCCAAAAGGACTTAGAGAAAGAGAAGGAGCTTACTCAAGAGTTGGAAGCCACCAACCAAGAGATAAGGGGAGATGTTATAGACTTAGTGATAGAGTCAAGAGAGCAAGATTGGTGGATTGCCTCTAGGAACATTGTGTTTGCTAATAGATCCCGTGAGATTGGATTGTAAGGGCACTTCGTTAGTTGGACCACCACTTATCACCGTATTTCCAAAAGAATGATGCTTTAAATAAGTATGGGCCTTGATTGATGTAATGGACTTGTATGCATGACTTGTGTGATGATTGAGTTCTATGGATATGTATGAATGTTTGTCTTGATTTACCTTGAATTGTGTTATTCTAACTTTTCATTCTTATAAATAGATGCCTATTGCCATCAGCACTGTTGAGGAGATTCAGGTTACTCGTTTTGGTCCTCGAATCGTTGAGCTTACTACTCTGCTCGATCTCCCTCTTCCCACCATCACGGTGTACCCACTTACCAAGTTTGAGAGGAAGGACCTCTGGGTCTTCAAGGTGAACCAGCCCGGACGCCAGACTGAGCCTACTACGGAGGCCATTGTCTTCAAGCTGATGCACGACGACAGGAAGAGAGGCATGGAGGTAGTCATGCAGGACCTGATAGGACGACTGTTAGGCCGTCACTCCCGACAGGTTAGAGGCACCCACTTTCACGTCTTCGGAAGACGTGATGTTGATGGAGAGTCTATCGACTTTGAGGACGACTCGAGGAGCACCGCAGAGCCGATATGTCTCTACCTTCAGGACTTAGAGACTCTTCTCAGGCACGTAGATACGGACATGACGAACGTCATGCTCGGAAATGACGAGCTTCAGGTGCAGCTTCGCGAGAAGGACAAGCTTTTTGCGCAGCAGGATGAGATGATCAAGGAAATGGAGACAAAGTTCGAGGCCCAGGACCGCAAGTTCAAGAGTCAGGAGAAACACGTCCAGGATAGGAACAAGAAGATCCGGGACATGACCGAGGAACTGAAGTCCAAGGATTTCGAGCTAGAGCAGCAGCAAATGGTTATTGAGAGACTTCGTTCCCAGAAGAGGGCTCTCAAGGCCAAGGTCGATTCCTTGACCACTACGATTGAGGAGAACAAGACCGCGATGGAGAACGCAGGTCTTACCTTCGTCGAGGAGGAGATTGTTATTGATGAGTAGACTTGACTATTCGTACACCTTTCATATTCATACTTGTTATTGTGAACTTGTTATTTGACCATCCGACATGTGGATGGCTTGCCACTTGTGTGTTTTATTTCATGAACTTATCATTTGGTTGTTGAGTTTTATTCTTATGTTGCATGTTATGTGAAATGCTTGTGATGTATTGTGCATAAAACATCTAAGGGTATCTCATACTTATCTATTTGAATAAACCCCAGATGCCTCCCCGTCGCGCAAACCCCAACCCCAATAACATCACCCCGGAAATGCAACAAATGATGAATGCGCAAACACAGCTTATGCAAATGATGACGACATTCATTCAAAACCAGAATAACAACAACAACAACCCCAACAACAACAACAACCCCAATAACAACAACAACAACCCACCGGGTTTTGATATGCTCACCAGATTTCTGCGTTTGAGGCCAGCAAAGTTTTCGGGGACAACTGATCCCATGGTGGCCAATGACTGGTTACGTTCCGTGAACAAGGACTTAGTGACTGTGGGCTGCACGGATGCTGAAAAGGTCAGATACGCAGCACATCTGTTGGAGGGACCAGCCGCCACATGGTGGGACAACTTCCAAATCACCACTCCTATTGATGAGGTGACTTGGGCTATCTTTGAAGATGGCTTTCGCACTGCTCATATCTCATCAGGAATGACGAGTCTGAAAAAGAAGGAGTTTCACAACCTGAAACAACGCCACCGCAGCGTGGCAGAATACATAGAAGAGTTCAACAATCTGGCGCGCTATGCACCGGATGAGGTTGACACAGATGCCAAAAGAAAGGAAAAATTTCTGGAAGGCTTGAATGATGAGCTGAATCTGCAGTTGTCGGTGGCATATGTTCCAACTTATCAGTCTTTGTGTGACAAGGCTGCTATTTTGGAAAGTAAAATGAAGCAAGTCGAGAGTAGAAAGAGGAAACACTCCGACAAACACAGCTCGGGATCGTCTCACAAACGATCTCACTATGATGACAGTGGCAACTCAGGATCCCATAAACATGGGAAATTCAGCAAGCACAACCACAACCGTCATGACAACAAACATCACCGCAGTCATGACAAGGACAAGTACAAGAACCACAAGGGTGGACACAAGAGTCACTATGGTGGAAATGGTAGTGGAAGTGGAGGCCAACCTCCTAAAAAGGACATCAGTCAGGTTGAGTGCTTCAAATGCAAGAAGCTGGGGCATTACGCTAATGAGTGCCCTGAGAAGAAAGTAGAAGGACCTAACAAGCCAAATCCTTTTCAGAAAGGACAGGTTAACCACATCAATGTGGAGGAGGTCTATGAGGAGCCTGATGTCGTGGCTGGTAAGTTCAGACTCAATTCAATTTCAGCATTTGTACTCTTTGATACTGGTGCATCTCATTCATTCATATCAAAATCATTTGTTGAAAGAAATGAACTACCGGTAGAAACCATTGGGTGTCCTATAAGAGTAAGTTATCCAGGGGGAGAAATGATAGTAAACTCAGGATGTCATGACTTAGTCATAGATTTTGGAAAACATAAATTTCCAGTGAACCTAATAATCCTGGATTCCCAAGGACTGGATGTGATTTTGGGAATGGATTGGATGGCTAAGTATGAAGGAGTATTGGATTGTGCCAATCGTTCAGTTACACTCACAACCCCCGAAGGAAAAAGAATAAAATTCAAGTCAAACTTTGAATCCAAAGGAAGTAAGCTGAATTCTCTTAAGGGGATTAGCGTGGACAGTGTGCCAATAGTATGTGAGTATCCGGATGTGTTTCCGGAAGAGTTACCAGGAATGCCACCGGATAGAGATGTGGAGTTTCTGATTGATTTGGTGCCAGGATCAGGACTAATAGCTAAGAGACCGTACAAAATGTCAGTTGATTGTAACACCCTCAGAATCGAACCTATGCAAGTTTGAGCAAAATTCGCCAAACCCGCATAGAAACGATTCAAAGGTGCCCACCAGGCACTTTCGTGCGGGTGGAAAACGAAGTAATAACATTACACAACAGTCCTCGATGGGACCCACAGAACAGATATATATAACAGCGACTCGATGAGTCAAGAATACAGATATATTATACAAAGATCCAAATCACCTTGAAAACGATAGGGCGTCCGACTACGGAAAAGATGCAAATGGGGCTAAGAGCCCTGAAGAATAACTAATGGCGTCCATAACCCTGCCCAGGCCAAGCCGGAAGGGTAACCCTGCTAACGACGTCGATCTCAAAACCTGCTTAGACAAAAGGGGTGCCGACAAAGGGCAAAGGAAAAAGAGGAGCGTCAGTACTGAGGCCAGTACACGGCGAGGCTAGAATTCGGCGGTCCTCGCCTACATAGGTATGGTGGACTGAAGCGGCAGCGGCAGCATGCACTAAACAACCTATAGAGACTCGATACAACTGGCGGATATCAGAGAGGGATAAGAATGACCTACCGGATCCAACCTGAAACTAACACCAAACATACCCATCCTGGTGTTTCCCCCTCGAGACCAAACGAGGAAGTCAACCGAGGAACTCACACGGTTGGCAGTTTTATTTATTCAATTTATCGTTGCAGCAATTACTAGTCAAGTATAGATAATCATCCTGATAAATTAAGTAGTGGGCACTTTTAGTTAACCATTCCGTTATAGTTGCGGCAATTACTAATCAAATACAGATAGCATGATATAATCCCAAAAACCCAGCAGTTGTTGGTACTTTTATTCAGCCAATTCCGTTGTAGTTGCCATACTTACTAGTCAGGTACAATGGTCGCAAGCGACAATCCAAACAAGCAATTGTGGGCAGTATTATTTAGCCATTCCATTATAGTGAAGCTGATTACTAGTCATTATAAAGTCAATTTATCGCAATAAACTTTAGTTATGCTTGTCTATGGTCGAGATACTGTGCTCCAAGTCGTCCATAACCGCGGACACGGCTTTCAGAAAGTTTTAACCCGGCCGGGGTGCACAAATAGCAACACACACACGATCAACCTCGGAAAAACCAAATCAAAACCCAACGAGGTCTCACGACAGAGCAATCACAAGATTCAGAAATATTTCAGGGGGCCACCCCTTAAGTAGATCCCGCAACGGAGTAAGCAAGCTCCGAGACGGCCTCAAGGTCTGCGACAATGGCTGTAAACGACTGGGAACCCGAAAGTGTGGCTGGGCTTGTCGATACCGCGTAAACATTCCTCTCCCAAAACAGTACAGTGTGCAGTACCTCGCACAATCGTAAATAAAGCAGTAAAGCATGGCATAAGTACAGGATAGTAATAAAACCTCAAACTAGTTGTGGCCCCAAGAAATAAGACGGAATCAAGCTCTGGCTAAGGGGGGCCCATACTCCCCATATGTGGATAGCGCGATAAATCAAGGAAAAGGTATCAAGTACTCGGGGTCTTACGGGACACAAGTGGGCGTTCGGAAACCAAATATTATCTATCACCCACCGATGCCTCTGCTTATTTCAATTTTAGTTGTTAAACAGGAATTAAAGTGAACAATAAGTAAAGCTATGATCAGCTCCAACAACATCATGCGGCAATACATCAACAACTGTGGCACTTGACGACACACAACAGCACTAGAGCAAGCGACTACGACGCGCAAGTCCAACTATCTACCAAACAATAGGTAATAGGATGTGTCCGAGGCAATATAGGGCTGCAAGGGATATCACGGGTACGGAAAACTAGAGCATCGCAACACAGACAGCAATAGATCAACAGGAGGGAAGTAAATACTATAAAAGTAAGATAGGTAGAAAGGGGGAGATGCTCGCCTGAAAACATGCCGAAGGGTTCAACCGGAGATCGGGGCGAAGCTCACATCAACTCAACGGCCTTATCCGCGAAGAAGCAAAACACTAGAATAAACACCGGATGCAATACTCAATACACGGCAGAAGATCGGCATGATGCATGTATGATGCATGACATGGCAAAGGTGCGGTGCGATTAGGTCATATTAAGCGGAACCGGGGTCTCGACAATTAGTTAGGTGGTTCATGTTATTTAGATACCCCGCAATTAAATGTTGTTTTAACAAGGCAAGATAAGATACCGGTTCGCTACACAAGTTTAAATGAGGCCAATATAAGGCTAGATTTGCCCGCATATGGGCCCCATATTTAATTATTAGGTGAATCGGCGTAAGGCCCCCAAACCACAGATATGCATGCAAGGATGGCAATTCAATATGCAACAAGTTGTTATTATGTTTTAAAATAGGGTTCTCGGATAAGGGTCACACTTTAGGGTTCTCGACGATCTTGGGGGTTCCGGGGTTCGGGGTTGGTCTCGGGGTCCAGGGTTCGACGGCCTTGGTCCGGGGGAAACGTTCGAGGTTAACGGGGTAGATCTTGGCGTTCCGCGAGGAAGCAGGGCTTGGGTCGGTGTCGGGGCATCGGACTCGCCCTGGTCGGTGTCGTTCTTGTCGTCGCAACGATCTTGTCGGGTCCGCGTGGACGGTCATGGCGTTCGGGATGAAGAACTTGTCGTTCTGCGGGGAAGGGCTTGGTGGTTCTGACTTCACTTGTCGGTGCCGGACTCGGTTGCGGTAGATCTTGGCCAGGTCGAAGTTCTTGCCGGAGGTTCGTCGAGGGTCAACAGTTCGGTACGGTCTTCATGTGGTAGATCTTGGCGTGTTGGCGTCACCGGATCCATGTCGGAGATCTTGAGGCACCAGCTTTGGTTCCATATTGGCGTACTCGGGATGTAGGTCGATGGGCGGTGTCAGTCTTGGACTTCGGCGCCAGTCGATCTTGGCAAGGTCCTCGGGTTCATGTAGATCTTGCAACCGGCGCTAACGTTCATGGTCTTCGGATTACATCAAACGTTGGTCTTGGCAGGGTACGAGTTCGGGGTTCTTGACGTACCATGACGAAGTACTTGTCCGTCCGAATTTTGTGGGAGGCGTGGTACTTGCACAACTTGGTGTTCCTCACTCGCACACACAGGCACGATTGGAGACAGACGAGGCGGGACCGGCGGTGCCAGGCAGGGCTCGGGGTGGAGGGTCGCTGGCAGGTGGGGCAGAGCTTGGTGGCGGGCCAGGGCGGTCCGGCGGCGCGGCAGCCGGAGGCGAGCACGGGGACAGGGGTGCGGAGGCAGGGGTCCGAGGACGCGGCGGCGGGGGTGGAGGCAGATAGCGGCGCGGCGGCGAGCGGTGGTGAGGGGGCGCCGGCGGCTGCGGGCCAGCGCGGAGAGAGAGGGGTCGCGGCGGAGGTTGGCCGGAGCGGGGACGGTGGCGGGCGCGCGGAGGCGAGGGTCGCCGGAGCGCGCGCTGGGCTCGGGGGCGGGATGGCGAGGCGGGAGGACGAGGGTGCGGACGCGGGCGGCGCGGAGAGGGTCGTCGAGGCGCGGCCGTGCGCGCCGGCGCGGGGAAGGGGCGTAGCGGCGCCGGGGAGAGGGAGCCGGCGAGGGCAGGGCGGCGCTCGGGCCAGGGACGGGGGCGTGCGCGGGGGCGGCGACCGGAGGGCGGCGGGGCTAGGCGGTGCGGGGCGGCGGCCGCGGAGGGAGGAGCACGCGTGGCGGCGGCGGAGCGAGGGGCCACCGGCGGCGAGGGCGAGCGCAGCGGCGCAGGGGCTGAGGGGAGCCTGGCGCGCGGCTTGGGAGAGAAGCAGGGGGAGCGGGGCGACAGGGCCAGGGGTGGGGCCGGGGTTGGTGGGTTGGATCCTGTGTGCGTGTGTGGTGTTGTGTGTGTGGGGTGTGGGGAGTGTGTGGCCAGGTGGGGAGGGAGGAGAGAGAGGGGCCATGTGGCAGGCTAGGAGTGGCTAGGAAAGAGGGGAGAGATGAGGTGGCGTATGGGGATTGGTGGGGGTGATGTGGAGGCTGGGGCTGGGTAGTTTAGCGGGTAGCTTTAGGATTTAGGAGCGGTGTGGTTGGACCGTTTATTATTTCCTGGGGTGGTCGCTCGGGTCAGTCGGCCCGTTCGACTGCCCCTATTAAAATAATTTAAATTTTTATTTATTCTAATTGGGCCGTTTGCAACCCGATGGCAACAAACAAATTAACTCCGGAGCCCCGGGTTTTTGCGTTTGGAATAAAGACGGGGCGTTTGGAAATTCAAAACAGGTTTTACGAAATTAGTTTTTGACAAACAATACATGATGATGACGATGCAATGCACAAAATCAACGCGATTTTCTAGTAGTGGTTTTGCGGGATGCCACATTGATGAACTGAAAGAGCTCAAGAAGCAGCTAGGAGAACATTTGCAGAAAGGGTTTATTCAACCAAGTTCTTCATCTTGGGGAGCCCCAGTATTATTCGTGGAAAAGAAGGATAGAACACAAAGATTATGTATTGACTACCGTTCTCTCAACGAGGTTACCATCAAGAACAAATATCCTTTGCCAAGAATCAACGACTTGTTTGATCAGCTAGAAGGAGCATGTGTATTCTCGAAGATTGATCTCCGGTCAGGCTATTTTCAGCTCAAAATAAGAGAACAAGACATACCAAAAACAGCATTCACTACAAGGTATGGATTGTATGAGTATACTGTGATGCCTTTTGGTTTAACCAACGCTCCGGCATACTTCATGAATATGATGAACAAGGTGTTCATGGAATTTCTTGACAAGTTCGTTGTCGTTTTCATCGATGACATCTTGGTCTACTCCAAGAGCAAGGAAGAACATGAAAGACACTTACGCTTGATACTTGAGAAACTGAGGGAACATAAACTTTATGCCAAATTCAGCAAGTGTGAGTTCTGGTTAGAGAAAGTTGGTTTTCTTGGTCATGTGATGACGAAGGATGGTGTGGCAGTTGATCCTGCTAAGGTTTCAGCTGTGACAGAATGGGAATCACCCAAGAATGTGAAAGAAGTTCGTAGTTTCCTCGGCTTAGCAGGTTACTACAGAAGGTTCATTGAAAATTTTTCGAAGGTTGCTAAGCCAATGACGGAATTGCTAAAGAAGGACAAGAAATTTGCTTGGTCTGAAGGTTGTGAAGTCAGCTTCCAAGAATTGAAGAAGAGACTAGTGATAGCACCAGTTCTATGTCTGCCAGATTTGGAAAAGGATTTCCAAGTATATTGTGATGCTTCACATCAAGGTTTGGGTGCCGTACTTATGCAAGACGGTAAAGTCGTAGCCTATGCTTCGAGACAACTCAAAACTCATGAAGTAAACTACCCTAATCATGATTTGGAATTGGCCTCTGTCGTCCATGCACTCAAAACATGGAGACATTACCTTTTGGGAAAGCGTTGTGAAGTGTTCACCGATCACAAAAGTTTGAAGTATATATTCACCCAGAAGGAAATCAATATGAGACAAAGAAGATGGCTAGAACTTATCAAGGATTACGACTTAAGTTTGCAATACCATCCCGGTAAAGCAAATGTAGTGGCGGATGCTCTAAGTCGTAAGCCGTTTGTAAATGGCCTTACCAAAGGTGATTTGCCAGAAGATTTGTGTAAGCAATTCAAGGAACTCAGGTTGGAAATTGTGCCTGAAGGACATCTTATGTCTTTGGATGTTCAACCCACTTTGTTGGATAAGATACGAGAAGCTCAGAAGACCGATAAGGAAATTGAAAAGATTAAGGAAAATATTAGTCTAGGGAAAGCTAAGAGTTTCCATATAGACGAACAAGGTACTTTATGGCATGGGAAACGTATATGTGTTCCACAAGACCCGGAGTTGCGGAAACTGATCTTACAAGAAGGTCACAACTCTCCGTATTCTATTCACCCAGGAAACACCAAGATGTACATGGATATGAAAGAAAGATTTTGGTGGAACAATCTAAAAAGGGACATCGCCGAGCATATTGCTTTGTGTGATGTGTGTAGCAGAGTAAAAGCGGAGCATCAGAAACCAGCGGGTTTACTTCAACCACTGCCTATTCCTGAATGGAAGTGGGAAAATATTGGTATGGATTTCATTACCGGATTACCAAGGACAAGGTCAGGGTATGATTCCATATGGGTAGTAGTGGATCGCCTAACTAAAGTGGCTCATTTTATACCCGTGAAGACAACCTATACAAGTGCCAAGTTAGCAAAAATCTACATGAGCAGAATTGTATGCCTTCACGGCATGCCCAAGAGTATTGTGTCAGATAGAGGAACTCAGTTCACTTCTCACTTTTGGAGACAGCTTCATGAATCTTTGGGAACAAGATTGGAATTCAGCACTGCTTTTCATCCTCAAACTGATGGACAAACAGAAAGGACTAACCAAATTCTTGAAGACATGTTGAGGGCATGTGCCTTAGACTACGGAGCAAGTTGGGATGAAAGCTTGCCTTACGCAGAGTTCTCTTACAATAACAGTCATCAATCTAGTATTGGAATGGCACCGTTTGAGTTACTCTACGGAAGGAAGTGTAGCACCCCATTGTTATGGAATGGTGTGGGAGAAATAAGCTTATTTGGACCTGATCTTATCAAGGACGCCGAAGAGAAAGTCAAATTGGTTAAAGACAGGTTGAAGATAGCACAATCCCGACAGAAAAGCTACGCCGATTCTAAGCGTAGAGAAGTCACCTACGAAGTTGGGGATAGAGCTTATCTTAGAGTATCGCCATTTCGTGGAGTAAAAAGGTTTGGAGTCAAAGGGAAGTTGGCACCAAGATATGTTGGACCATTCAAGATTCTAAGTCGCAAGGGAGAAGTTGCATATGAAGTTGAATTGCCAGAATCTCTGTCAGCTGTCCATAATGTGTTTCATGTGAGTCAGCTCAAGAAATGTCACCCAGAGATGGAAGAATCATCTTTGAAGGATACCATACCTTTGGAAGAAGTCCAATTAGAAAGTGATCTCACCTATGAGGAAAAGCCTGTCAAGATTCTTGAGACCGCAGAAAGAGTCACAAGGACAAAAACTATCAAGTTTTGCAAAGTGCAATGGAACCATCACTCCGAAGAGGAAGCAACATGGGAAAGAGAAGATGATCTTCGGAAAGACCACCCTCACCTATTTGCTAGCCAATCCGAATCTCGAGGGCGAGATTCATCTTAAGGGGGTTAGACTTGTAACATCCCTAAATTCAAATCCAAAAACTCATGCATATCATCTAAGCATTCATCATAATTTAGGGTTCTCCTCAAAAACAGAAGTTTGTGCTATGATTTCATGTGAGTAAAATTTCACTCATTAGACCATCACTTTTGAAACTTAAATGTTAAGGAACTTGTTTGCTTGCTCCACTGTTGGAAAGATCAGGTGTAAAAGTTTAACCAAGATTTTTCAAATTAGAAATAATTTCAAAGCCTCTATTTTCAAACATTTGCAATTTTAGTGCCAAGTCTGGTGGTTTGAAATCCAAGTTTGAACAAGCCTTTGTAAGGCAACCCCATGAGCTTTGACTCATTTCTGAGACCAAGTCACCCCTGCAAAACCACAAAAATATTTGAATTCAAATTTACTTTGAAACTATTTGAAAACCTAATCAGAAAATCGAATAAGAAAAAGAAATAGACTAAACAAAGGAAAAGGGCCAAGCGCCAGGAAACTGGCCCAGCAACGAACCCAGCCCAGCAAGCCCACCCGGGGATTCCTTTTTCTTCTTTCACGCGCAAGCGCACGCGATCAGCCGCTGACAGACAGACCCCACCCTCAATTCGCACACGTCGCTGACAAGCAGGCCCTATCCACGCTGTCATCGTCTTCCCCAAACTCGCCCGCGACCACGTCGCAGCTGCAGTGACTGCCGGTGATGGCGCGGTTTAATTGGGCCATTAAACACAGGCGTTTCCTGTCGAGACACCGGCTATAAGATCCCCACATCCCCACGATCATTTTCCCCCAGTCAATCGCACACTCACGCCACCAGGATGCCCACGACTCGCTCCAGACCGCCGCAGACAGAGCTAGCTCCGGCGACCGATTCAGGTGAGCCCCGTACGCCCCTTCCCCTCTGGATTGTTCGAGGCACTTAGTACTCCTCTTGTGCACCTTCTAATCACAACATAGCATCCTGTACTGCCCCAGGTCGACGTGTTCGCTTGACGCCGTAAAAACCCGACGACCACCCCAACTCCGGCGAGCAATCTCAGTAAGTCCCGAGCGCCCCTTGCTTTCTTATTCACCCGAGCGTGTTCGCATTTGTCCTGCGCATCTCCTAAACTCATTGGCTCGTGCTAGGGTGACGCTGAACCTTGGCAACGACTCCGACAACACCCACCCGACGCCAGACGCAACTCCGACGAGATCTAGAGCCCATCTCCGAGCGCCCCTCCGCAAGCCAGAACCACGACGAGCTTCAGCAGCCTCCGGCGAACCTGGTAAGACCCCTCTCCCTCTCGCGGACGATGTAGAACGCCGGCGCCGCCGTAGTCAGACGCGCCGCCGCTAGTCAACGCCACCAGCGCCGCCCATTTGTGGTTTGATGGTTTGGTCCGTTGGATCTGCATCGTAGGGCTAGGATAGATCTAGGCCGAAGAGGTACGCGCGCGTCTGGATCGTTAGATCTAAGTTAGATCCTACGGCCTGCGACTGCCGATCCGCGCGAAGCGGTACGCACCAGTGAGGTTGCGACGCGTGGCAGGGTTTAATTCAAAAACAGAATTTAAAACCTGATTTAGATCCAAACTTCAAACTACTATAACTTTTGAATGCCACGTTAGAATTTTACAAATTTTATACCGTTGGATTTAGTGAAACCAGACCTTTCTGAATGTCCAGTTTGTTTAACAAATAGTAACAATTAAAATGACTTTATTTGTGGAATCATATTTAAAGATATTTTGAGTATAGATTTGTTTTGATAATTAGTTTTAATGTTAAATAAGTTTGTTAGGGCAAATTTGGTGTCCTGTTATGTTTCAGTAGCATGCACATGCTTGGTAAAATTTCCAAAATCACCACTTAGTAAAATTCTTGCATGCATGCATTCATATTATTTTTTATTGAATAAATTTTGTGAAATTGAATGCTACAATTTTTCTTGTAGATTTTGCTAGTGATTGTGATTGTGAAGAGTGCTACTCTCCCCACTACCAAGGCAAGTGATATTTTCATGAATATTTCTATCCTATGTTTTGTACTAGCATTAGTTATTTTGCTAAGTGTTGCATGCTATTTTGCCTAATGCTAAGATGGGAAATCCTAAGTAGTGTAGAATGGTAGATTTGCTAGGGAATTTTTCCTAAGATAAGTTACCATAACATGCTTAGCCTAGCTACTTAGCAAACAAGGGTGGTGAACATCTATACAGGAAAATATTTCTAAGTCAAGAGACTTATGCTTTCCTAATAAAACAACTAAGTCAAATGAACCTCCTGGGTGGAATGGAAAGATTGGGTTATGTTGAGTGGTTACACAAGGCCATGGACTTGGGTTGTGTATCTCACTTGTGGAATGCCACCCAGGAACAAAGGGATTTGGAGGCCAAGTGTTGAGAAAGCTTACAGTGCAACCACTTGGCAATATGGGCTCTGCCATGATCAGATAGGTTGCTAGAACTTAGTCATTTGGACAGTTGGTGGTAGTTGGGATGATAGGTTGGAACGCGTCCATTTGACTAAGGAAAGGCTTCTGAAAGGTCCTGTCTTGGGAAACCAAGTCTGGTGGGGAAAGTGCACAACCTCTGCAGATGGAAAACCTAAGTACTTAGCCTAGTCCAAGGCAATGGACAATTTGAGCATCAAGACATGGAAGCTACAAGAATCTCATCACTCCAACTTCTAAGTAAAAATTTGTGGGTGAACAAGGGTGAAGGACCCCAATGTCTATTGGTGGTTTTTTTTTGGGAATGTTTTGACAAAGAAAAACTTAGTGATTTCAACTAATAGGAAAAACTTATTTTTTTAAGCCAAGCTACACTTAACCAAAAATGCATATAGTAATATAGTCCACTTAAAATATACTAAGGTATCACTTGCCAATACTATTCCAAAGTATTGACCCTCTGTGGCTGTAACTTGTGATGTTGCAGGTTACTCCGATGATGAATAGGAGTCATGAGTCTACACTCAACATGCTTGCCTGTGGCACATGGAGATGAAGACTTATGTTTATTTACTTATTCTATAAACTCTTGTATTAGGCCTTTGGCCCTGAGTTGTAAAAGACTATGTTTTATCTCTGGAATGAATGTAATAAACGACCTTTGTATCTGTGTACTTCATCTTAAACTGTGGATGCTAGCATTGATCCAGGGACTAGCATTGCAATCACAGGGATCCTTTCCTTTATAAAGGAGGGGTCTAACATGATCAAACAAATCATTTATGTTCGGCAGGGGGTATTTGTTCTTGATGGTCACTTCGTTCAGCGAGCGATAGTCCACCACTAACGTCTTGCTGCTGTCTTTCTTCTCCACAAACAGAATAGGTGCACCCCATGACGACGAGCTAGGCTGAATGAATCCCTTGTCCAACTACTCCTTTAACTGTTTCTTTAGTTCTTTCAGCTCATCCACATCCATCTTATATGGTCTCTTTGCTATAGGTCCCGTTCCCGGCATCAGATCGATGAGAAACTCCACATCCCTGTCAGGTGGCATCCCTGGCAGATCTTCCGGAAACACGTCGGGGTACTCCTTAATCACAGGCACAGTATCCATGCTAAACCCCTTAAGATAATTCAGCTTACACCTTCCCAGTCGCACAATCGACTTGAACCTAATCCTCTTACCATCCGGGGTTTTGAGCGAAACCGCTCGCTGTGCATAATATATGTGTCCCCCATGCATAGACATCCAATCCATGCCCAGTATTACATCTAAACCTTGTGACTCCAACACTACCAGATGTGCAATGAAATTGTGTGCTCCAATCCTCACAATTAAGTCGCGGCATCCCGCGCTAGCTATCATATCCCCTCCAGGTGAACTCACTCTAATAGACCCTTTTCGGAGACTCCGTAGGTAACTTATACTTATCCACAAATGCCCTTGATATGAATGAATGCGATGCACCAGTATCGAAAAGTATAAGTGCAGGGTGAGTGTTGATTGGAAACTTACCAATCACAAGATCAGGCTCATCTGGGATCTCCTCCACATTCATATGGTTCACTGTGGCCTTCTGGTTGTTGCCTGGCTTCAGTCCCTTCTTCTCCGGACAGTTGTCTGCATAATGTCCCTTCTGGCCACACTTGAGGCATGTCACCTCACTCAGGTCCTTCTTCACAAAGCTGCGTTCACGGTCACGGTCATGTCCATTGTGTCCTCCAGAATGGTGGGTGTGTCCTCCCTTGTGGCTGTGGCGTTGGGCGGCGTGCTCCTGCGGGGAGAGAGGAAAGGCGGTGAGCCATAGGCGGGGCGGCGAGCTCGCGTGCGAGAGAGGCGAGGAAGGGGGGCGTCGACGCGCGCGGCGGAGATGCTCACCGAGCTCAATGCGGCGGCGGCGACGGTGAACTCCGGCGAGCAATCGCCGGAGATTGGAGGCGGCTTAGGGCTTACGAGAGGGGGGGGAAGTGGTGGCGGGTGCGGCTTAAGAAGGGCCGAGAATTAGGGAGGGGGCGAGGCAGTTCGAGACCGAACCGGAGCGACAATCACGGCGGCGACGGCGGTCGTGTGGCTGGCGGACTCGGCGGCGGCGGCGCTGACAGGTCGGCCCCACCTGTCGGTGGCTGGTGGCGGCTGACTAGCGGGCCCGGCAGGTGGCGGAGCTGGCGGGGCGGCGGATACCCGCTGCCGCGCGTGCGCTATGCTGCTGCTGCGCGGCTGGGCCGGCTGGGCCGCAACCCGGCTGGCCGTTTCTCTCTTTTTTTTGATCTTTTCCTTTTCTTTTTCTGTGTCGAATTTTTAACTGAGATTTTTTTGACAGAAACTGTCTACTCTAATCATCAAAATTCAGTTTGCCATAACTTCTTCTACGAAGCTCCGATTTGGGCGATTCAAAGTGCTACGGGTTTGTGGCGGAACCCTCTATGCACCTGTGCCTTCCATAACACCAAAATATAATGTTTTTAACAGAGGCATGGTAAAACCCAATGTTCAAGTGTAGGTGTCAAAATGTAAATGCAAGTGGTTTGTTTTGCCAAAACCTTTTCAAACTGAAATTTTGCAATGATGATCATGATGAAATGCCATGAATGTTATGCAGTTGTTGCCTACCAAAACCCACCGGCGAGCAGCGACGGGCAACACGAAGAGCCGGGAGGCTCCCAGAACTGCCGGTGGGCCCTGGTCCCTCGGGCAACGGCCCGCAAAGCTCCGGCACGCGTCCTGGCTTGGTTCGAGGGCGTGCCACCTGACCTATACCTGATCAGGAAGGTGAAAGATTGCTTCGATTGGTTTCCTGCATGGCAAACAAACATATGTAAAATTCGAGCCGTAACCGGCTCCCAGGTTTCCCTATGAATCGGCTCCTAGAGCCGATTATCCCACGGTTCTGCATTAGATCTATTGTAACATGGGGTTTTTGCTTCATCAATACAAGCTAAATCGATCTACGACAGTTTAACGTTTTCACTACATGACTGGAACATCCTACACGTAATTGAGCCTGGTAGATACAAAAGATAATAGAAAATTAATCCTAGAGAAGGCCTAAAAACCAACGTAATCGTCAATTCCCGGAACACCCCCTCCTGGATTGATAAACCATATCTTACATACTACTGGATCGTTCAACCCGTTTGCAAGGCCTGATCATGTGGATATTAAACTAAACCTTGGAGAACAAGGCACAACTATAACAGATCAAATCGACTTAAATAAAGATCAAGCAAGATGCCACCCTCACACCCGGGAAAAGGTGCAAAGGCGGCGATATAACTATAGGCAGCATAACTTAAACAATCGTAGCGAAAGGTACTGATGCTAACCCAAACAAATCTATGATAATGGTGTTACTCGCCATCAACAAGGCTTCAGTACGAGTAACACCAGATAACGCATAAGTAGATACTGCCTAGATCGCAAGATGCGATCTAGGCAGCATGGCACTTACCCGAGAAAAACCCTAGAAACAAGGGGTGGCGATGCGCCGAGATTTTGTTTGTTGTGAACGTGATTGTCCTCTTTTTCTCGATAACCTTAGGTACATATTTATAGTCCGGAGACTTTCTGTCTTTGGAATAACTCTACAACTCTATCTCTTACCTAACTCTAAACGGAACCTATTACAATATAAAGATACACGGGCAATTTAGCCCAAACCAACACGCGAGGCCGATTCAACAACACGTTGTATATACGTATCTTCTAATCCCATCTTGATCACGGCCCAACTCCTCCTTTGGCCAAAATATGGCGATAACACATCCCCCCCTGGTTTTGGCAATAATAATTCCAAAACCACTCTGTTCTCTTTTTTTTTTCTCCCCCCCTTTTTTTTGTATCGGGTTGCGTGTTGACAGAATGCGTTGCAGAACAGGATCGTCACGCCACCCCCTCATCATGATGCTTTGTCTTCTCCACTTCCCCGCAGCGCATGATTTGACAACTTCGGCAGTACATTCTGGGAAACCGCTATAGCATTGAACCGCTTCATACTATTCCCCTTATTTAAATTCACCCAAGCAGTTCACAGTCCTCATCTTCCTCCAGTAACCAAAAGAAAACCCTTCTTCCTCCTCTGCCGAAAAAACCCTCTTTCTCCGCCATGGCCTCCTCCGCTTCCTCTGACCTGTCCTCCCAAGCCTCCAACTCGATGAGCGACCGAGAGCCGACGCCAGAACACCCGCCGATGGCGGCGTACAACGCTCTCGCCCCACAATGGTGGGACGAGAGAGACTGGGACTTCGCCGCTTGGTCGGAGGACGACGCGTCCATGACCGACGGCGAGGAGGACCTGCAGTTCCTCGCCGATGGGGAACTGGAGGCGGACAGCACCGACGACGCCATGTCCTGGGACAGCGTCGACTCCTCCGACGAGGAGGAGGAAGAGGAGGACACCTCCTCCGAGGAGTACCAGCCGGTGAAGTACTTCCGCGCCGGGTCCGAGGACACCGAAGACGAAGACGAGGACGAGGAGGCCCCCGCCGGCTTCCTCAGCAGCAGCAGTGAAGACGACGCCGGTAGAAGCGCTGAGGACAGCGAACAAGACGGCGGCGATGACAGCGACGACGACCTCGGCCTAGATTAGGAACCAGTAGTAGTAGTAGTAGCAATAAGCTCCCTTTTGTAATCAATCAGCCTTTTGTAAGCAATCAGCTTTTGAATGAATGCAAATCTGTTTCTCGAAGATTGCTTTTGTCGCCCCAATTTTGTCGATAACCAAAATAGGTCGATGCTCCAGGAGCCGATAACGCTGTATCGGCTTTTACCATACTGCACTTATTCCGTTAACTAAGTCAAAGCTCAAAGAGCCGATGGACATCGGCTTTCCCCAAAAACGTTGACAAGGTCAAAACTTGGTCGCATATTTAGGCAAACCTAAGCGGCTGCTTTCTAGTCTCAAACGGTAACCTGCGACCTTCTTCAAAAAGGGCGACCTAGATCTTCAATCTCCCACTGACCAGATCGAGCTCACAGCGACAAGAACCCTCGCTCCCCAACTGCTTAGATCCATCTCCGCCGGCGAACTAGATGGCGGAATCGTCCAACACCAACCCAGAGGTCTCCGGACTGAAGGTACGCCTACTCCTCGTAGTCTGAACACGATGCTAGACTTAATGGCGAACACCTGAATTAATGCCTTTTTCCACCATTGAATTTTCTAGGTTTCAGACATTCTGTTGCCGCATCCTTCTCTCCCAAACTCTCTCTGTCTTGGACCTCGCACAGAATCCAGCCCTGCTCATCTGATTTCTTGCGAAGCAAATAGAATCCCCTTCGTAAGCCAAGACCTAGATCTGAACTCCTGGGCCGACTGCCTGCGAGCCTGGCCTAATCCCCCTGAACACTGGGTCTCCTGGTTCAGTAGAGTAGCTAGAGCTTACCAATCCCAATGGGAAACTACAGGGATAGCCGATGCCTTGCACTTATCATTGTCTCCTCTTGAGAAACATGAGAACCTTCTGAAAACCATCGGCTACTTCTGGTCTGACGCTCTGAACTGCTTTATGTTCGGTCATGGCCCTATGTCACCAACCTTGTTAGACGTGGTGATGATCACTGGCCTGGATGTCACCTCGCCCAGCCCCTCTTCTTTTAAACTGACCAAAGTCCCCTATAAGTTGTCTTCTAAAACAGACTGCACGAACTGGGGTGCCTACCTCCAACGCCATATGAAAACAAAGGGCCCTGTCTCAGAGAAACAACATACAGCCTTTCTCAACTTCTGGCTGGAGCATTTCATATTCTGTGGCCCTTCCCTGGCTCCAACCAAGAACTATCTCTCCCTAGCCCACGAACTAGCCAAAGGTACTCAACTTGGCATCGGCAAACTGTTCCTTGGAGAGGTATATCGATATCTCCAGTTGATGTCTGTCAAGCTGTTTTCAGGCATAGCAATCAAAACAGGTGGTCCTTGGTGGTTCATTCAGTTATGGGCTCAGCTGTACTTTCAAAACCACATCCCAGACTTCCCCCTTCTGGCGAGTTGTACCTTTCCCGATGTTAAAGGGAAGCAGATCCGATGCACTAGTTATGGCCAAGCTTTGTACAGGCTGCCAGGCAGTAAACTATCCCCTAAGGAAGTAGCCAAGTGGTTCAGCACTTTCTTCCAAGGCCTGGACAATCCTACCTTCTTCCCTTATATGGAAGAATCTGAACATTTCGAAAATCCACTCTCCTTCAGGCTAGATAACTTTGCCGATGACACCAGCACTCGGCAACTCTTCTCCATTGTGATCCGTCCCTGTTTCCTTCCAGTTGGCATGAGCACATCCAACAGAATTATCAAGCCTGGGTATGAATTCTACCAGCCAGTCATAGTGGCCCGGCAATTTGGCCTTGGGCAAGTACCTCCCCATCTCTTTCTCCATCATCTTACGGAGTGCAGAGCCGACCTGCCTGATCCTCTCACCAGTCAGAGGTGTTACTCCTTCTTTGATGCTCTGACCATCCCTATTCCAAATGACCTCACCTTCGCTTCATCAACTGACGGCTTCGAAGACTGGTGGATGATGTGGAAAACCCACGCTTTCAGGAAAGCTCTGGGACCGCTGTTGAAACAACTTGATGCTGATTATGACGTCCCCGTGGAACATGTACCACTACTTGTAAATTTTCTCAATGTAGCTCATAAATGACTCTCCTACTAACTCAATTTCTCCCTTTACAGCAACAAGACGGCCCTGAACCTACACACAGTGACGGCTCTCCCTTTGAGTTCTTTCTACCAGCTCCTGTGGTTCTTTTCTGCAAAAACTCGCCGCCTTTGAAAAAGGTCACAATGCAGAAACAACCGATAACACCTCAATCGGCTTCTAAGAAGCAAGGAACTTCAACATCAGCTGCCCCTCGAGTTCCAACTAAGACAAGAACGACTACGAGGAATGTAGCTGCCAGGAAGACCTTGAGGCACCGGAGCCCTTCTCCAGAAAGCTCGCATGTAGGCTGACCCATTTCTTGGTCGACTCTCCTCATTCTTTCATTATTGCAGACGCGCTCATGTCTAACATCCTTCCTTCTTTTGCAGGCTTCCATTGAAGATTCTTCCCACGAGGACGAACAACCCGATGAGGGAGAATCGAGCCCAACGGATTCTGAGAGGACCATCACCCCGAGCCAGCCAGATGTGCCACCATCGGCTTCTAGGAAAAGGTCTGTTCCTGAGCCTGCTGCCCCCCGAGCACCAGTCGACGCCGGGCCAGCATTGGGTCCCAAGAGAGCTCGTAAAGGACCACAAGTTTCTTCATCGAGCCAAGAGGTTCCGAAAAATCATCATCGTTTATGCTCCTGCCCCTTACTCCCTTTTTCCTGCCGATTCATCATTATTTACATTGGTAAATCACCTTCCATGCAGACAACTGATGCTTCTAGTGGGAAGGCCGGGGCCGCGCCGACGCCTTTAGCCAAACCAGACCTGGCAATCCCCGAAAATGCAGATGAAATGGCTACCAATTTGGTAACGCCTCCAGCTCCCAAACACAAGCCGATCGCCTCATCGTCTGCCATCCCTTCGGTCTCAGGAGAGGTATGTTAACTTCCTTCAGCTTATTCTCCCCTGTTGGACGCATACTGACGTCTTTTCGGGCTGCCAGGGTTATAACATCTCAGGCTTGCTGATATTTGATCCTGACTCGATCGATCCAACTCCCTTTGTCGCCACCGATGAACCACCAGCCAGGGCTGTCCTACCTCAATTCCAACGACTTAGAGCCTTACTGTCTTCCCCAATCGAGGAGTTGATCGAGGGTTCTGAAGAAGTAAAGGGAGTTCTTGCTGAAATCAAGGACCAACTCCCAGTAGCATTGCAGGTGAAGCTTTGGCTCGTCGTAACTCTGTCCTTCTACGGGTCCAGGGTGAAGCTAGCTCGTGAAAGGATCAACCTGCGCCGTGCCCAACTTCCGTTGAAGGCCAACATTGCCGACAGATGTCAGCAGCTCAATGAGAAGAAAGCGTCCTTTGATGCCAAAACTGACACTTCTGTCAGCACTGCTGAGCTAGCATCTTTGAAAAGGGAGCTGGAAGATCTTGAAGAAAAGGTCCGGGCGACGAAACAGCTCATTCGCGACAAGGAAGCATCCATCGCCCGCTCCCAAGATGAAGCAGAAGGCCTCAGAGCTCAACTGAAGACTGACCTGGCAGAGATACGCACCCTGAACCAACAGCTAGTGACGGGCAAGGACGAGGATGACGAAGCCGAGATCGCCGAGGTGGACCGTGTCCGTGCTGACGCCCTCCACGCCTTCGAGGAATTTCTTCAGTAGTTTGTTTACGTAAACTGGCATTGGGTTGTACCAGTTTTGAACCTCTAAAGTCGATGACCAAGCATCGACTGTATACTTCTATTGGCCGATTTCATGCATCGGCCCCCATATCTCACTGCCCATCATCCCACGTGCTTGGGAGCTACATAATAAAAAATTTTATTGGCCGATTTCGTGTATCGGCCCCCATATCTCATTGTCCATCATCCCACATACTTCGGAAATATTTCTTGAGATGTTGACCGTTGACAGCTACTGGGAATTTCACGCCGTCCAGTTCTTCCAGCATGTACGCGTTCCCTCTTAAAACCTGATCGATCCTGTATGGCCCGTGCCAATTTGGAGACCATTTACCATATGCTGCATCCTTGGTCCCTAATGGCAACACCGCTTCCCATACCAGATCGCCAACGTGGAACTCCTTAGGTCTCACCTTTTTGTTGTATGCACGAGCTACTTTGGCCTTGTTCTCTTTGATTTTCTCAAGCGACCACAGCCTAAGCTCAGTCAAATCTTCAACACTGTCACTCATCAAAGCTGCGTATTCTTCAGCCGTTAGATCGTTCTGAAAAGTGACGCGTCTCGATCCAGCCGTAATTTCCCAAGGCAATACGGCTTCTTGTCCATAGACAAGATGGTACGGCGAGGTTTTTATCGCTCCATGACATGACATGCGGTAAGCCCATAAAGCCTCTGACAAAACCTCCTGCCAACGCCTAGGGTGCTCATCGATTTTCCTCTTGATCAGCTTGATAAGGCTCTGGTTGGACGCTTCAGCTTGCCCATTTGCTTGAGCATAGTACGGAGATGATCGAATCAGCTTAATCCCTGTGTCCTCACAGAACTTTCTGAACTCGTGGGAAGTGAAAACCGAACCTCCATCGGTCGTGATAGTCTGGGGAATCCCAAACCTATGAATGACGTGCTCTTTCACAAAATCGACAACATCCTTTGAACTTACTGACTTCATAGGGACGGCTTCCACCCACTTGGTGAAATAATCCGTGATGGCCAAGATCCACATGTGGCCCTTGCTTGACGGAGGATTGATCTTGCCGATCATATCCATGCCCCAACCTCGGAATGGCCAAGGCTTGATGATGGGATTCATTGCTGACGCGGGTACCATCTGGATTTTTCCAAATCTCTGACATGCTTGACATCCTTTGTAGTACTTAAAACAGTCCTCGAGCATGGTAGGCCAATAAAACCCTGATCGCCTGATCAACCACTTCATTTTATGAGCCGATTGGTGAGTTCCACAGGCGCCTTCGTGTACCTCGTGTAGGAGCCGATTGGCCTCGGCTGTTCCCAGACATTTGAGCAATAACCCCTCAAGAGTCCTGTAAAACATGTCGTCCCCAATGAGCACATACTTCATGGCCTTGTATCTTATCCGTTTAGGTGCCCCCCGAGCCGAATCCTTCAAGTAATTGAAGATATCGGCTCTCCAGTCGTCTGCGTCCAGGAATTGCACCTGAACATCGGCTCCCTCTGCTACATCCTTGTAGCCTGAAGCCATTTGTGCAAGATCGTTGGCTTCGGTATTCTGCGATCGCGGGATCCAGGTGAAGTTTATGTATCGGAACTGTGCCATCAGCTCACGGCATTGCATCCATAATGGGAAGAGCGACTCACTCTCACACTTATATTCCTCTGTGAGTTGAGAAATAACCAGCTTGGAGTCTCCAAAAATTTCCACTGCTTCCGCTCCAGCTTCGATGAGCAGCTCCATTCCTTTGCGTATCGCCTCATACTCAGCGACATTGTTGGTGCGATGGGCAGATAACCTGATAGAGAAGGAAAATGTTGCCCCCCGGGGTGACACGAGGAGCATGCCAATGCCGCACCCATCGTCACAAACTGACCCGTCGAAGAACATAGCCCAGGCTCGTATAGACAGTGCTGCTATATTGGTGTTGATCCTTTCAGCGATGAGGTCGGCCAATGCCTGCCCCTTAACTGCTTTAGCGGGTTGATACCGGATGTCAAACTCCGATAATGCAAACATCCATTTACCTAGTCGGCCTTTCAACATAGGAGCCGACAGCATGTGTTTTATGACGTCTGATTTGCAGATGATGACAATTTCTGCTGATAGCAAAATGTGGCGTAGCTTGGTGCAGGTGAAAAACAGGAAGAGGCACAACTTGTCGATCTCAGAGTACCTTGTCTCTGCATCCAGCATCCTCCTGCTGATATAAAATACCACTCGCTCCAGCCCGTCATAAACTTGCACCACCACTGAGGCGATGGACGTGTCCGCTACTGACAAGTAAATATAGAACGGCCTGTCTGGCTGGGGCGGGACTAAAACCGGCGGCTTCGTTAAATATTCTTTGATTTCGTCGAAGGCCCGTTGCTGTTCTGTTCCCCAGCGGAACTCCTCGTCAGATTTAATCTTTACCAGTCCCATGAACGGCTCTATCCTTCCTGACAGATTGGAGATGAACCTTCTGACGAAGTTGATCTTGCCGATGAGAGACTGTAGCTCTTTCTTCGTGGTAGGTGGCTTCATTGTTCGCACGGCCTCTTGACTTTTTAGGCCGATCTCAATCCCGCGTTCGTGGACCAAGAAACCCAAGAACTGACCGGCCGTTACCCCGAAGGCGCACTTCTTTGGATTCATCCGTAGTCCGAATTTTCTCGTTCGGTCCAGTACGCGTTGCAGATCGCCCAAGTGTCCTTCTACTGAGGCAGACTTGACCACTACGTCATCGATATAAATTTCCACCAGTTTGCCGATCAGATCATGGAAAATGTAGTTCATGGCTCTTTGGTACGTGGCACCGGCATTTTTTAGTCCAAACGTCATGACAACGTATTCAAACAACCCCACCGAGCCTGGTACTCTGAACGCAGTCTTGTGTATGTCTTCTGGAGCCATAAAAATTTGGTTGTAACCGGCATTTCCATCCATAAAGCTCAAGATCTTATGGCCAGCCGCTGCGTTGATTAACGTTTCTGCCACCGGCATTGGATACTCATCCTTTGGGGTAGCTCTATTGAGGTCCCGAAAATCTATGGCGACACGCCAACGGCCATCCTTTTTCTCCACAGGTACGATACTAGAAACACATTAAGCATACCTGCATGGCCTGATTAAATCGGCTGCCAACATTTTCTCGACCTCCTTCTTGACTTCTTCCAGAATTTCGGCCTTCATCTGTCGTGCCCGCTGCTGGAATGGCCGAAATCCTTTTTTAAGCGGGAGTCGATGCTCAATGATGCTCCTGTCTAACCCGGGCATCTCTGTATAGTCCCAGGCGAAGCAATCTGGATATTGTTTTAACAGGGCTATCATCGGACCCCACAGACTCGGATCCAACCTTTTGCTGATAAAAGTTGGTCGTGGCTTATCCCCAGGACCGATGTCGATTTCTTCTAGTTCATCAGCAGATGTAAACCCATACCCTAGCTTTCCGTCACCTGTCAAATCGATGCTAAGCACAGGGCAGACAGTAGGTGAGGTTAACAAAAATAATTTGGGCCGATTGCCTGAATCGGCCCCCTTTTTTATTGCATTGGTCAAGGATGGTTTACACCTTACGGTTTTAACATGGCTGGGAATCTCCCTGCTACAACTGCACGATCTGCTCGTCGTAAGATTGCTGCTTTTTTTTTGTGGCCGATCGCAGGGATCGGCCGTACCACGCACCGTCGTGGACTTTGCTACTCTGTCAGGCCGGTGGATAAGACCAGCCTCACCCTGTTTTTTGTAGCCTCGATGCGTTCACAGCCGTCTAGACTGATTCCAGAGATCGGCTCTTGGTCTTCTGCTTCCCAGACGTTCATGCCAGCAACGGAGACCTCGACAGAATCGTCTGCGTGAATGACTTCTACCTCATCTCCATCCCACTGTATCAGGCACTGGTGCATCGTGGATGGGATGCAGCAGTTAGCATGAATCCAATCTCTCCCTAACAGGACAGCGTAGGTGCTTTTGCTGTCCATGACGAAGAATGACGTAGGGATGGTTTTTCTGCCCACGGTCAGGTCCACGTTCAGTACACCTTGTGTTTCTGAAGTCTGGCCGTTGAAGTCGCTCAAAGTGACGTTGGTTTTGATCAGATCTGCAGTGGAGCGTCCCAGACGCCGTAGCATGGAGTATGACATTATGTTGACTGCCGCTCCGGTGTCTACCAACATCTTGCTAACAGGTTGCCCATTGATGTACCCTCGTAGATACAGGGCTTTCAGATGTTTGTAACCCTTCTCACGTGGCTTCTCAAAGATAACTGGCCGTGGGCCGCAGTCGAACTATGCCACTGGTAGCTCGTTGGTTCTTAGCGCGCAGAACTCTGACGGGAGTATGAATACCATGTTTGTGCCAGCCGATGTCTTTGCATCGGCTTTTACCGGTTTGGGCGCCATTCTTTCTTTTTCGGGTGATCTTCCGTTTCCAAGGTCTGCCTAACTTTAACGGCCAGATCGGGCCGTGCTTTCTTTAGAGCGTGGAGGTACTGTGCTTCGGCTTCCTCCAAATTACGCAGCCGCTGCACTCTACGCTTTTGGGTGTGCCTGAGTCCGTCGGGACACCACCTTGGACGGTGATACCTGTCTTTCTCTTCGTCACCCACTGGCTCCTTGATACCTTGTGCTCGGGACGCTCCCCTGCGTCTGCTCTGTGGTGGGAGAGGCCCTAGGCGCTTGAACACTAACACTGGCTCTGTGTCCTCCTGCTGCTGTCCGCATTCCGGGTAGTTATCGATCGTAGGCAATCGGCTCATTCCCGCGTCCCAGCAATACTTGAAGAACGGGCAATCCCAATGTTTGTCTGCGCCTTCCTTTCCTTTTGACGGTCCCCTAGCGAGGTGCTCATATCCTTCATCTTCTCCGTCGCGCCGGCGACGTTGGTCATAC
Source organism: Avena atlantica (assembly GCA_910589765.1). Classification (NCBI taxonomy): domain Eukaryota; kingdom Viridiplantae; phylum Streptophyta; class Magnoliopsida; order Poales; family Poaceae; genus Avena; species Avena atlantica. The sequence goes on from OU342737.1 coordinate 72,272,441, forward strand.
TGCCGCTCATACTTGTTAAGGAGATGCGTGGAATGTGGTTTCTGATATCGCACACTTTTTACTTGTTCCCCAGTTAAGTACCGCCTGTCGTCGTAGCTTGGCCGGTCGCGTGGACCAGCCTCATCTCTTACCCTGCGATAGCGACCGCCTCCCGCCTTGTACGTCGCATGGTGGTACTCTGGTCCTGCCATGTTGACATCGAACGAGAAATCCAACTGGCGCCTCGTGGAGTGGCTATGTTCTACCATGTTGACGCCGGGGAATGGGTTGGTGTCTACTTTCATGGCGAATTGTCCCAGGATGAGACGGCCCTGCTCTATCGCCGCTTGGATCTGGCGGCGTAGCTCTTTGCAGTCATTGGTGGTGTGGGTGAACGAGTGATGCCACTTGCAGTATGGTCTTCCGTTCATCTCTTGAGCCGTAGGGATCTTGTGGCCTTCGGGTAACTTCAGCTGCTTTTCTTTCAGCAGTAAATCGAATATTTGCTCAGATTTGGTCACATCAAAGTCGAACCCTTTTGCAGGCCCTTGCTGTTTCACCCATTTGCAGGATACGGGATCTGCGCCCCGAGCCCATTCAGCCACGGCCACCTCCTGGTCTTGCGTTGGGTCTTCTTCTTCTGTATCGACCAGGCCTATCGGACGTTTGAACTTGTCCTGATACAACTCAGGGTGGCGCTGCTCATACATCGTCAGCTCCTGGGCCATGTGCACCAACGAGTTATACTCTACTTGGAAAGCCATATCTTTGATGGGCGCTGCGAGACCCAACGCTGCCAGCTCGACTGCTTCCTTCTCAGTCAAACGAGCTGAGTAGCATCGGTTCTTGACAGTCCTGAAGCGTTGGATGTACTCGGCTACTGTTTCTGCCAGGTCTGCAATACCGGCCTCGGTAGCTTCTGAATGGTACTGAATGTGGAACTGCTCTTCCAGTTGCTTCCAGGTCTGGATCGAATCAGGTGGCAGTGAGGTGTACCACCCAAAAGCTGGTCCTGTCAAAGATTGCGCAAAGAACCTTACGCGTAACTGATCTGATGCTGATATCATGCCTAACTGTGCTAGGTATCGACTCACGTGCTCGATCGAGCTTGACCCTTCTGACCCGCTAAATCTCGAAAACTCAGGGAGCCGATACTTGGGCGGCAGCGGGATCAGGTCAAACTCGTTGGGGTACGGCTTTGAATAGCCGATTGTCCTTCTCTTCGGCACGAAGCCGAACTGGTCTCTCAGGATGGTACGGATTTGTTCCGTTGTTTGGGCTGCAGGGGCTAGATTCTCATGGCTCGTTCCAGTGGCATACTTGGCTAGCCACGCCTGTTTATCGGCGTCCATCCCAGAGATTCCTGCTCCAGGAACACTTGCTCCCGGAGCCCCTACCCCAGCAATCCCTGCTGTGGCAATCTGGTTTGTGCGCGTCAAACTGTTGGAGTCTGGCACGTAGGTGCACATGTATCCATGTGGGATTTCTTTAGGTGGTTCACACAGGAATTGGCAATCGCCAGGGTCGCCTCTAACCTTGTAGACGACGTACGCCGGTGCCCGTGGTGGCTCTGGAGCTGCAAGTGTGAATGGCAGCGGTGGCCTGGCCTGGAGCGGTCTTTCTCCCTGGTGAGTTCCTAGAGTGGGCCCCGACGGAGAGTACTGATGTTTCATGATCTCCTGAACCACGCGAACTGCTACCCGCTCGAAAGCGTTTACCAAGCTCTCAGAATGGCGGTGAAGAGAATGAGCCACCATGTAGTTGACTTCCTGGCGCAGAGCTCTGGTGCGGTCCTCTGAAGGAACAGACAGATCTACCTCATCGAGAGCACCCTCGGGTGAGAACCCTTTCCACCTGATCCCATGCTTACGAGTCCTCTCAAAAGAGTCGATGAGATCGGCTTCGAAGAGAGCTTTGACGTCATCATACTTCGCCTTGTGCTCCTCAGGCAGCTCATCGTACGTGACCGGTCCGTTGTCCATCGCAGCGTCGGACGTTGATGTAGACGTTGTTTAAATGTCCCACCGGGCGTGCCAGAATGTGTTGCCTACCAAAACCCACCGGCGAGCAGCGACGGGCAACACGAAGAGCCGGGAGGCTCCCAGAACTGCCGGTGGGCCCTGGTCCCTCGGGCAACGGCCCGCAAAGCTCCGGCACGCGTCCTGGCTTGGTTCGAGGGCGTGCCACCTGACCTATACCTGATCAGGAAGGTGAAAGATTGCTTCGATTGGTTTCCTGCATGGCAAACAAACATATGTAAAATTCGAGCCGTAACCGGCTCCCAGGTTTCCCTGTGAATCGGCTCCTAGAGCCGATTATCCCACGGTTCTGCATTAGATCTATTGTAACATGGGGTTTTTGCTTCATCAATACAAGCTAAATCGATCTACGACAGTTTAACGTTTTCACTACATGACTGGAACATCCTACACGTAATTGAGCCTGGTAGATACAAAAGATAATAGAAAATTAATCCTAGAGAAGGCCTAAAAACCAACGTAATCGTCAATTCCCGGAACACCCCCTCCTGGATTGATAAACCATATCTTACATACTACTGGATCGTTCAACCCGTTTGCAAGGCCTGATCATGTGGATATTAAACTAAACCTTGGAGAACAAGGCACAACTATAACAGATCAAATCGACTTAAATAAAGATCAAGCAAGATGCCACCCTCACACCCGGGAAAAGGTGCAAAGGCGGCGATATAACTATAGGCAGCATAACTTAAACAATCGTAGCGAAAGGTACTGATGCTAACCCAAACAAATCTATGATAATGGTGTTACTCGCCATCAACAAGGCTTCAGTACGAGTAACACCAGATAACGCATAAGTAGATACTGCCTAGATCGCAAGATGCGATCTAGGCAGCATGGCACTTACCCGAGAAAAACCCTAGAAACAAGGGGTGGCGATGCGCCGAGATTGTGTTTGTTGTGAACGTGATTGTCCTCTTTTTCTCGATAACCTTAGGTACATATTTATAGTCCGGAGACTTTCTGTCTTTGGAATAACTCTACAACTCTATCTCTTACCTAACTCTAAACGGAACCTATTACAATATAAAGATACACGGGCAATTTAGCCCAAACCAACACGCGAGGCCGATTCAACAACACGTTGTATATACGTATCTTCTAAGCCCATCTTGATCACGGCCCAACTCCTCCTTTGGCCAAAATATGGCGATAACAGCAGTACCAAATCTAAAATTTGGGATGTGACAAGACTAACCCCCTTAAGATTAATCTTGTCCCCGAGATTCCGCGTGGCTAGCAAATAGGTGTGGGTGGTCCTCTCGGATGTCATCCTCACGCTCCCAAGTGGCTTCCTCTTCGGTGTGGTGGCTCCATTGCACCTTGCAAAACCTGATCGTCTTGTTATGGGTAATCCTCTTCACTGTCTCCAGTATCTTGACCAGTTTCTCCTCATAGGTCAAGTCATTCTCAAGCTGAACCTCCTCTAGTGGCACCGTGTCTCTCAATGGTGTATCCACCATCTCCGGATGGCACTTCTTCAGCTGGGACACATGGAACACATTATGGACGGTGGACAGAGCCTCTGGCAACTCCAAATGATAAGCAACCTCTCCTTTGCGGGCTAAGACCCGATATGGTCCAATAAACCGAGGTGCCAGCTTACCCTTGATTCCAAATCTCTTAATTCCACGCAGTGGTGACACTCTGAGGTATGCTCTGTAACATCCCTAAAATCATGTTTCAAAAACTCATGCATATCATCCATGCATCCATGATCATGTAGGATTTCATTTCAAAATCATTTCAAAACAGGAGCATATGTGCTCATTATTTTATGTATGAATGCTCTAGCCTTTGTGCTACTTGCTATTGAGAAAGGTACTAATATTCACTCAATATTGTTTAGAATCCTAACTTAAGTGATTTCAAGAGCCTAAGCAAAGTTTCAAAACAAAATATGAAATAAAACCAAATCTATGCCTTTTATCACATCTCATAAAGGCTTGGTTTTATCTTTATTTTCAAATAACCCAAGGGTGTTTGTGTTTACAGTAGTGTTTGACTCATATTTGAGTACAAGTTTCACTGTACAAAAATCTTGATAAGGTTTGAATTCAAACTGAATTGAAATGAAGTTTGAAAACCAATTCTAGAAAACCAAACAGAAAAAGAAAAGGATTAAAGTGGAAAAAAATAAACAGACAGCCATTCTGGCCCAACCCAGCCCAACTCGACCCAGCTAGCCCAGCAGCATCACCCCGTGAACCGTTTTTCTTTACTCACACCCGCACCCACAGAGTCGCTGACCGCCTGGACCCATCCCCACTCCATTTCTCTCGCTGGCAAGTGGACCCTGCGACCACGTCAGCGTCATCCCCAATCAACGCGCGGCCGAGGCGCTCCGCCGTTACCTCGCCGCAGTCACTGCCTGCGTTATTGCCATTGATATAGCACCTAATCGCCGCCCCCTCCTGGCTATTTAACCCCCTCTGCACCGCGAGCATTTCCCCTCACCTAGCGCCACCACTCCGCCACTAGGCTGCGCGTATTCGAGCTCACTCCGCCGCTGCACAGACGCACTCCGGCGGGCGATTCCGGTAAGCTCCCCGCGCCCCTTGACCCCTAGCTTCTCCAGAACAACCACTGCATCTTTGCGCTTCGATTGACACCACTGCTGTATGCTAGGACAACCCCGAGCATCGGCAACGTCGACGACTGAGCAAACCCGACGAGGCACTCAACTCCGGCGAGCAAATCTGGTTAGTCTGGAGCGCGCCTTGCCCTCTCTCTGATACTCACATGACCAGTATCACTCCCCGCATCTAACGCACCACTTGTTTGACTCTGGCTTGATCTACAACGTCGGCAACGACGATGAACAGCCGTGCCCGACGACAGGCCCTACTCCGACGAGGAATCCACAGCGTGTCCGTGCGCCCCTTGACAAGCCACTGCCACGTTGACCTCCAGCACACCTCCGTGAGTCTGGTAAACATCTCCAATCACTTCCTCGCTTCCTGTAGCCGCCGCGACGCCGTAGACCGAGCGCGCCGCCGCTCACCGTCGCTGCGCGCCGCCAGTTAGTGGTCGTTTGACCAGCGACCGTTAGATCTGGATCCAGTAGCTGCGTTAGATTCATTTAGCGAAGGGGTACACGTTAGATCTGGCCATACGTTTTCATTTAGATCATGTGTCTCTCGTTGATCGATCCACTTGAATCGGTATCAACCAATAGGAACACGCCACGTGGCTAGGATTTGAATTTAAAAGACTGGATTAGATCTATTAGATATTAAAACTTGTTTAATTCATAACTTTTGATTCCCACGTCCAAATTTGATGAATTTTATATCAATGGAATCAGGAGAGAAATCCCTTTCCATATATGCAATGTTTTTAAATTTTTGTTTCTGTTAAAATGGTTATTTTTACAGAAACATGTGTAGGCCTATTTTGTGTATATTAATTATTTGAGAAATGTTTTAATGGTCAAATAAATGTTGGTTAGCAAGTTTTGAACTTGTTAATGAATCAGTACTGTGCATTTGTCTTGTTGAGTATAGAAAATCTTCACATATCACATTGCATGCATCCATATATTTTTTCTTGTATTTATTTTGTCTTGTGATTTGGTGCTATCATTTTATGTGTAGATTTTGGTGCAAATAGTGATTGTGATTGTGAGGATTGTAGCTACTCTCCAAACTACCAAGGCAAGTGGTACTTCATGATTTTATTCCTATGTTTTTCAAATATGCATTAGAAATATTTTTGCTAGACTTGCATGGATAAATTTTGGTCCTTATATGCTATGCTTGGGAAATCCTATTAGTTGTAGAATTTCTAGAAATTTATAAGTTAAGATGTTTATCTATGCCATGCTTAGCCTAGCTAGTAGCAACCAAGGGTGGTAAAATATTCATGCTATGTTAAAATATGTCTAAGTCTTTGGACTTGTGTTTTGCTTAATAAAACAACTAAGTGAATGAAACACTTGGGTGGAATGGAAGGAATGGTTTATGTTGAGTGGTTACAAGGCCCATTTCTATGGTTTACCTTGTGTATCTCACTTGTGGAAAGCCACCCAGGAACAAAGGGATTTGAGAGGCCAAATGTTAAGAAGCTTCTAGTGCAGCCACTTGGCAATATGGGCTCTGCTTGGATCATATAGGATGCAATAACTTAGTCATTTGGACAGTTGGTGGTAGTGGGATGATAGGTTGAAACGCGTCCATTTGGTCTAAGGGAAGGCTTCTAAAAGGTCCTGTCTTGGTGAAAATCAACTCTTGTGGGGAAAGTGCACAACCTCTGCAGATGGAAAATCAAAAGTACTTAGCCATGTCCCTGGTATTGGACAACTTGAGCATCAAGACATGGAAGCTATCAAGAATCTCCTCATCCCAATTTCTAAGTAAAACTTGTGGTTGAACAAGGTGAAGGACCCCAATGTCTATTGGTCGTTCCTTGGGAAAAGTTTTGACAAAGAAAAACTTAGTGTTTTCAACTGATAGCCAAAACCTATTTTGAGCAAAGCAAGCCTAAGCTACACTTAGCCAAAATGCATATAGTATATAGTCCACCAATATTCTACTAAGGTATCACTTTCCAATACTATTCCAATGTATTGACCCACTGTGGCTGTAACTTGTGATGTTGCAGGATATTCTGATGATGATTAGGAGTCATGAGTCTACACTCAACATGCTTGCCTATGGCACATGAAGATGAAGACTTAATTATCTTATTATATATTTGAACTCTTGTATTAGGCCTGTGGCCATGGAGTTGTAAAATACTATGTTTGTCTTTGGAATGATATGTAATAATGACCTTTGTTTCTGTGTACTTCATCTTAAACTGTGGATGCTAGCATTGATCCAGGGACTAGCATTGCAATCACAGGGATCCTTTCCTTTACAAAGGAGGGATCTTACATGCTCTGTCACCTGTCTCATACACCACTTCCTTGCGCGTGGCTTCAGCGTAGCTCTTCTGCCTTGATTGTGCTACCTTCAGCCTGTCCCTAATCAAGGCGACCTTCTCCTCAGCGTCCTTGATCAAATCAGGTCCAAACAACTGACATTCTCCTACTCCATCCCATAGGAATGGTGTCCGGCACCGTTTCCCGTATAGCACATCGAACAGTGACGTTGTAACATCCCAAAAATACCAAAATTAGATCATCAAACACTAATCATCAAGATTAGGGTTAACAAAAACTTTTCTAAATAAACTCATGAATGCATGTATATGTGTATGCATGGATTTTGAATTTCTTTAAAAACCACCTTGTTTGTGTGATCCATTGCTTGTAAAATGTTTCTTAGGTGAAATGAACATCATCTAAAACATTTCCCACACTTTTCCTCAAGACAAGTAAATCAAAACAAATATAAGAAGTGAATGGTCATTTTGACCAATTTAACTCCCATGCCTACTTTGGCTGTCTCAAACTTTCAAAACCTAACAGAAACTTTTCTGGATCTTTGCACCCCTTGAATGTACTCATAACAAGGTATCAAGGCCCACTTTGTGATCATCCAGAAACTTTCAAATGCATAGTTTAAATGACAATTCAAAATTGAATCTTCTTCATATGAGAAGATCCCATTTTTCCAAAACCCACTCAAACAAGCTCAAATTTCAAAACCCAAGCATCTGCAGACTCAATAGAACCAATCTAGCAAACCCACCAAAAATCATTTCAAAATTCAAAACTTGATTTCATGCGGCCATTTCATCAAACAGGCTGCAGACACAAATCAAACAAAACATCAAACACTATAGTGTGCAGTGATTCTTGCCTAACTTGTTCCCTAGTTAGCTCACACACAACTCAGTAGATCATCTAGAAAGATTAGCCCAACACTAGCACCCCTGTGAGCTTGCCATTGCCATTAATGGTGAACAGCCGAGCACCCCCATGTCACCCCATTGTGGATAGCAAGCTAGAGGAAGAACTAGCAGTGCCAACCTTGTCTGGGAGGCAGCCCACCGTCCATCGCCACTCCCTGTCCCAGCCGCGAGCGTTGCCAAGCCCTGGACCACGCGCACAAGCCGCGCCCAGACCATGCCGAGCGTGCGCCAGAGCGCCACCCTCGACCAGCGTCCACAGACCGCGCGCCGCCCTCACCGCGTGCACACACGATCACCACCGACCCAGGAGACCGCTAGACACCCCCGTTTGTCGCCCCGTGCCATACAGCCACCGCCCGCCGTCGAAGACGCCGCCTCTGCCGCGCAGAGCACCGCCTGTTCCAGACCAAACCACACCGCCCCATGCCTCGCGACCATGTCATTGAGCATCGCCAGGAGACACAGTACCGTCCCCTACCCTTGCCCATGCCTTTAGCCGCCTGTAACGTCGCCCCCGACGAGCTCACCGTGCACCCCGACGGTCCCCTCGCTCGACTATAAATAGAGGCCACCCCGCACGATTTCTTCACACCATCTCACTCCCCTCTCCTCACTGATCGTGCCACACTGTTCTCAGAGCAAGGCGATCACCACCTCGCCGGAATTTCACTGGAGCCTGCTGCTGCCGGAGAAGAAGGGAGCCAGCGATTGGAGCCACCCTAGGAGAAGCCACCGGTACCAGGAGGTTCGCCGTCGTCGACTTCGTCGTTCACGCGCCTCGCCGACCCTCGCCAGTACCCCGGTGAGCCCTCAGCACCCCTCACTGGCCGCGCTAGGTTTCGTTCTCGCCGGAGTTGTCTCGCGTCGACGATGACTCCCAGCCGTTAGATTAGAACTAGATCGAACGATCCACATTGCCCCCTACCGCTTCGCCCAGCCCCGTGTCACTGACGAGTGGGGACACCCACTTTAGCAGCTCGCGGGAGCACTGCGCTTAGCAGGCCGGCCCAGTAACATTTCCCGCGCAGCCCAGCGATTCAAATTAAATCTTTTTCTTTTTCAATTCAAACACACTTTAGCACCCAACTTCAAAAATCAACCCAGATCGATTCAGTGCACCATTTTGAATGTAACCAATTTTGTTGGAAAGGTCTGTGAATGCTTAATCCAAGCCCATTGGATTCAAGTCATTTGGATCTGTAGATCACCCCTAGTAAAAATAACAAGGCAGAAGCTTTTCTGCATTCAAACATTTTTCAAATTTAAACCGTAAACGCTTTTGAGTTTATTCCAACTCTCAAAAATCACATTTAACCATACCTTTCAAAATATACAAAAATATATAGGTTTACTTGCAGAAATAATGTTCAAGTAATAAAAGAATGCTTCATAAGCATTTCTAGCCACTTTAATTAATTAAAATAAAAGGGTAAAACCATATTAAATTGTGACACCACTTTAAATCACATTCCCTTGGACTACAATATGTGGTGATGACATGTGTCAACATAATCCCATGTTTAGTTTGGAGAATATTAAATCTTAAGTAATTTTTCAGTGAGTAGAAATTACTTTTCTAAAAATAAAAAGATTTAAACCAAGCCTTAACCTTGTAATGTTAGAGATGATGCTAGATCATCTATAGGACCCTTGTGTGTGATGATTGCAAGTATTTAAGTATTGTTTGGTGATTGTGTACCTCGTATTTATTCATAGACGCTAGTACCGACTAAGGTTACGAGGAGGAAGGAGGATACTACGAAGAGGAAGCCGAGGAGAACTTAAACCACTGCTCTGCACAAGGCAAGCTTATATTGACATTGATGCAAGCTAACACTTGCAAGATACCCTACTGATGCCACAAACCCATACTTGTGATATGACTACTATATGCCTTAAGCATATGTGATCATACCCACTTGATAAACCAAATCCCAGTTTTATGTGCAAGCTTCTTACTTTATTTATTTATCCAAGCTTACTTAGAGTCTACCTAAGAGTTTTGTAGATACTAGACAGTTGTGCTGAAGGTTGCATCAAGAGCATAAAATTTGGCCTAAGCTAGAAACCTTGATATCAGCCTAAGATATAAGGTTGGACTTAGTGAAACTCCACTAGTTTACCACCCCTCATCAGTGCTTACCCCCACCTATAGATGCTAGTGCTAAGCTTAAAACTTGATCAACTTTAGATGGGAATACTTGGAGGAAAAATGGTTATGAAAACCTTAGAATGATGGATCATTCTATTGAAATGTTTTGGACATGTGTTTCCAAACACTTGATGATTTTGGTGATGAAAATGTTGAGGCATGAGCCTTAGCCCTTTATAAAACTGATGGTTGTCTGGATGCGATACCATTCCAATTTTAGCGTACAACCACAATAACCGAATATTGGGTAGGGCTTGACTGGAAACTTATATACCTTAGTATTAGTTCCCTCACGGCCAAGGTCTGAGCTGAGGCTACCTTGTGAAGATTGTCCACCTGTGCAGTACCCAAGATGACAGTGATCATGGTTGGGAGGCCAAACTCACAGGAGAGGTGCTTATACTAGGGCGTGTAATTGAAAGGTTAGGATTGATTATCCGCATACTGAGTATGGTGAATTCAGGATTTGTTCCTGACGGATGTATCGAATGTTGTGGTGAAAGTGTACAATCTCTGCAGAGTGTCAAACTATTCAAATAGCCGCGTCCGCGGTTATGGACAGTTGGAGTGGCCATACTGTTCCCCTGTCGGACTTTTCAAAATGACTTGTGAAATGAATTGAGACTTTGACTTGACCACAATAGAGTTGTGACCTGAATTACAAGATCCCACTTAGGAGTTATAAAATTGTGACTAGCTTTGGAACTTAGTAGAGATAAACCTGGCTTTTTGCAAAACAACCCTAGAGCCTAGTGTCCTATTATCCAAAAACCACTTACCTGTTAGTATTAGTTTGTGAGTACTTAAAGAGTACTCATGGCTTTGTCCCTGGCTATTCCCATGGCCAGACTATGAAGAGGAGTACCTGGAAGATGGACCCCAGGAAGGTTACGACAACTAGGATCATCTCCCATCGTCAGCATTGCCTGTGACCCCGAAGATGGATCTTCGCCTACGCTACCGTTATTATTACGTATTCCGCTGCTTGATGTTGTATTAAGAACTGGATCATGAGATCCCTATTCGTGTAAGAACTTATGTATCGTTTGTAATGGATGAAGTACTATGGTATCCAATTCTGTTATGTCTCGCAAAAATGGTAATCCTGGGATTGCGATGTATGGCATAAAAGGCATCTAGGATTGAAAAATCCGGGTGTTGACAAGTTGGTATCAGAGCCATCCTGACCATAGGAGACCCTAGTTAGATTGGACGTTGAACCAAAAACTTAGTTTCAAAACCAAAGAACAAAAATATTTACGAAAACTTATTCTCATTCTTACCTCTTTAATTCTTTAATAAAACTTCATGTTCCTCAAAAACTCTTGCAAAATAGATAAAATTTTGACACACTTGATCACTCTGCTAATCTACTCATCCTCTATTTTTATAGATGGACGTGAAGTACAGCAAGTTTTATCAGTTGGGGAATGGAGGAGACCTTATCTTTGAGAGGGATCTGGATCAGCTTTGGGAACTTCTGGAGCGTCCACACCCCGAGTTCTTCGGAGCTCAACTCAGTGATCAAGGAGGAGAAGATCTGCAGTGGCTAATTGTTGCAAGTCTCCGAGGAAAGATTGAACCTCCCACTGCGGAGGGAATTCAGTTTACCTTGAGGGAAAACAACTGGCTTGATGGACTTGCGAGAGCAATGAAGGAAGCTCTTTCCCTTCTATGAGGGAAAAGCATCAATCAGATCAAGGGTACTCGCTTTGAGTTTTGCCCAAGGCGTGATGCAAATGGACAACCATTGAAAGCCCCATAACACCCCGAGCTGAAGACTCAATTGACCACCTTAGCTTCATGATGTATGATCGTCAGCAGGAGTTGGACAACTGTCGTGACTATTGCAACCACAAGTCTGCCATCATCAAGACGAAGGATCAGACCATCGCCATGCTAGCAAAGGATCGCAAATCTCGCCGCCGTCAGCTCGACAAGAAGGAGCGCATTATTGCCCGTCTTCGCCATCGCATCTCATCTCTGGAAGAGACCATCCACTAGAGAGACATGCAGTTAGAGGAAAGGGAGAATTCCGGAGAGGATCTTCGTGGAGACCCTTACTCCTACCTCAGCGATGACGATGATTTTCTGGAGGATCAGGCCATGGACTTATTCACCGATGAGGATGATTTCGCCTTCATCGATGATGCTGAAGATGATGAAGCCACAGACTCCGAGGAGTAGTAGCACTGAGCACTAGCGTAGTGAGTAGTAGTCGGTCCCACTGTATCGTAGATTTCCAGAATGGTTCTTAAAACCATTTGTTGTTCCTTGCTGTGGTATGCGTTGTATCGAGTGAATGAATGAATGAAAAAGCAAGTTGCTAGAAAAACCTGAGTCAAACTCTAAAAACTTTTCAAAAACCCAAAACCTTAGAAATTTCCCTCTTTTCTCATGATCTATATCAATCTTCAGATGCCACGTGGAGGAAGTGGTTCAACCCCGGACCCGATGTTGCAGATCCTGCAAATGTTGACTTCTGACCGCGAAGCTGAAAGAGCGGAACGTCAAGCCAACCTAGCCACTCTACAACAGATAGCCTAGCTAGCCCACAACAACCAAGGCCACGGAAATCAGGACAACCATGGATCTAAGCTCAAGAATTTCCAGAATACCAACCCACCCGTTTTCACCAAGTCAGAAGAACCCCTAGACGCCGATGATTGGCTGCAAACCATGGAAAACAACCTAGAGGTCACCGGAGTGGAAGCCAACGAGAAAGTCCTGTTCGCCACCCACTATCTAGACAGAGATGACAGGGCATGGTTGAACAGTGTTCGTGCAATGACCGGAGGCCAGATGATGACCTGGGAGGAATTCAAGGTCAAGTTTAGCAGAACCCATGTGCCACCAGGTTTGATCAAGAGAATGAGAGACGAGTTCAGAGAGTTTAAGCAAGGAAGGATGACTGTAGTGGAATACCGTGACAAATTTTTGTCATTAGCTAGGTATGCCCCGGACGAGATAGACACCGAAGCCAAGAAGAAAGAAAGATTCCTGAATGGTCTGCATGACGAGATGCAGACAGTGTTAGTCAATATCCCCTTTGTTGATATTGAATCCCTTGTCGATTCAGCCATCCAAATGGAAGGAAAGATCAACCAAGCCAATGACAACCGCAAGCGTCGTATGATGCATCAACCAGGAACCCATCAGACCCCAAAGTATCGCCCCAACCCATCTCCAGGATTTGCCCCAAGAACCAACAGACCCCCTATGACCCGTCCAACCTATCCCAACCGTGGAAACCCTAGACCCGGAGGAAATCACAACAACCCCGGCAACTCTAGCAATTTCACCCGTGCCCCACCCAAGTTCAACACCAACAATGCTACCGCCAACCCCAACACTGCCCCGAGGACTGGAAGCAATGCTGTGCCTGTCGCAGCCAAGGACAAGTCACAAGTGACCTGTTATGACTGTGGAAATAAAGTCCACTATTCCAACGAGTGCCCCAACAAGAAGAATGCTACAGCCCCCAACGCCAATGTCCCAGCTCAGCAGCAGCGTCCTGTCCAGCCAGGAAGAAGATTTGCCCCAGGGAATTCACTCAACCGCAATGGCCGTCTTTTTCTCATGCATGCTGAAGAAGCTCAGGAAGCGCCAGACGTCGTGCTGGGTATGTTTTCTGTTAATTCAGTACTTGCAAGAGTGTTGTTTGATTCTGGTGCATCGCATTCATTTGTCACCAAAGAATTTGCCTGCACTAGTAAAATTCAACCAACCAAATTGAAGCATGTGATGATTGTACAAATTCCCGGATCAACCACCAAGGCTAGGCAAATTTGCAAAGCCATCCCTATCCGAATCCATGGCATAGATTTTTATGCTAATCTAATAGTACTCGGAACTAAAGGTTTGGAAGTAGTACTAGGAATGGATTGGATGTCCAAACATAAGAGATTGATTGACTGTGCCAAGAAAGCCATCACCATGACCAGTACCGTCGGACTATCAATCGAGCATATATCTGAAACCTTACCTCGCCAATTCAAGTGTAACAAGAGTATAGCCCAACCTACCATTGACCAAGTTCGGATAGTCTGCGAATACCCCGATGTATTTCCAGATTTTTTGCCCGGTATGCCCCCAGATCGGGATATCGAGTTTATCATCGAACTAATCCCCGGAATAGGACCCATAGCCTAGAGAACCTATAGTATGAACCCGTCAGAACTAGAAGAACTGAAGAAGCAACTGGATTCCATGTTGGAAATCGGATTGATTCAACCAAGTGCGTCCCCATGGAGATCACCTATCTTGTTTGTGGACAAGAAGGATGGAGGTAACCGTTTGTGTACGGATTATCGAAAGTTGAATGATGTCACCATCAAGAACAAGTACCCCTTGCCTAAGATAGAATATTTGTTTGATCAGTTGACCGGTGCCCAGGTGTTTTCTAAGATTGATCTTAGAACTGGCTATCATCAACTCAAAATTCGTGCAGAGGATATCCCAAAGACTGCCTTTACCACCAGATATGGATTGTATGAATATACAGTCATGTCTTTTGGATTAACCAATGCCCCCGCTTATTTCATGAACTCATGAATAAGATTTTTATGGACTTCCTGGATAAGTTTGTCGTTGTTTTCATCGATGACATTCTAATTTATTCCAAATCAGAAGAAGAACACGAGCTACACCTAAGGACCATTCTTGGAACCCTTAGAGAGCATCAGCTGTATGCAAAATTTAGCAAATGTGAATTCTGGTTACAGGAAGTAGGATTCCTCTGTCACATTGTATCAGCCGGAGGAATTGCCGTTGACCCTGCCAAAGTGAAAGATGTAGAAGATTGGCAAGCCCCAACCACTCAAACCCAAGTTTGTGCTTTTCTCGGATTGGCGGGATATTACCGCAAATTCGTAGAAGGATTCTCTAGTATCGCCCGACCCATGACCCAATTGCTGAAGAAGGACAAGAAGTTTGAATGGACCGACAAATGTGAAGCGAGTTTTCAAGAACTCAAAAGGAGATTGATTTCAGCCCCAATCTTGATCATGCCGGATATCACGAAGCCCTTCGATGTGTATTGTGACGCATCCAAGATTGGTCTCGGATGTGTGTTAATGCAAGAAGGCAAAGTTATATCTTATCTATCACGACAATTGAAGCAACACAAGCAAAATTACCCAACCCATGAACTCGAACTCGCAGCCGTAGTTCTAGCCCTGAAGACATGGAGACATTACCTGATGGGAAACCGTTGTGAGATTTATTCGGATCACAAGAGCCTAAAGTATATATTCACTCAGAAGGAGCTGAATATGAGGCAGAGAAGATGGATTGAGCTAATCAAGGATTACGACCTGGACATTCACTATCACCCTGGTAAAGCCAACGTGGTAGCCGATGCCCTTAGCAGATTGCCATGCCGCTTGAACTCCATGATTTTAGAGGAGCAACCAAGTCTGCACAAAGAGATGGAAGATTTTCGAATAGAATTAGTAAGTGAAGGATTTTTGGCTAGCATAGAACTTCAGCCCACTTTGATCAGTCAGATTAAAGAGGCGCAGAAGGGAAATGCCAGTATCGACGGAATCAAGCGTCGTATCGGTACAGGCAAAGTACCCGGATTCACCGAGGACGAAGAAGGAGTTTTGTGGTACAAAGGACGCCTTTGTGTACCATCAGATTCTGAGTTAAAATAAGTTATCTTGAAGGAGGCTCATGATACTCTTTATTCTATCCATCCCGGAGGAACTAAGATGTATCAAGATTTGAAAGAGCAATTTTGGTGGCATAAGATGAAGAGAGAAATCGGAAGCTATATCGCCAAGTGTGATATATGTCAGCGAGTCAAGGCCGGACATCAAAGACCCGCTGGATTGTTGCAACCTTTGCAAATTCCGGAATGGAAATGGTATTCTTTAGGAATGGACTTTATCACTGGACTACCTACTTCTAGTAGGGGAAATGACTCTATTTCGGTCATAGTGGACAGATTGTCCAAAGTCGCCCATTTCTTGACCGTCACACCTATCAGAGTTCGAAGCTAGCAGAGTTGTACATCGCTAGAATCGTTAGTTTGCATGGAGTCCCCAAGAACATAGTATCAGATCGAGGAACTCAGTTTACCTCGAGATTCTGGAAGAAAGTCCAAGAAGGTTTAGGAACCCGCCTAGATTTCAGTACCGCGTATCACCCTCAGACCGATGGACAAACGGAGCGAGTAAACCAAATACTCAAAGATATGCTTAGAGCATGTGTGCTAGAATATGGATCCAAGTGGGAAGACTGTCTACCATTTGCAGAATTTTCATACAACAACAGTTACCAAGCCAGTTTGCAAATGGCCCCATTTGAATTCATGTACAGAAGAAAGTGCCGCACCCCTTTGAACTGGTCGGAAGTAGGAGAGAGTCAGATCTTCGGACCCGACATCCTACGAGAAGCAGAAGAGAAGGTTCACAAGATTCGTGAGCACCTCAAGACAGCCCAATCTCGACAGAAGAGTTACGCCGACAAGAGACGTCGAGACCTCGCCTTCAACATAGGAGATTTTGTTTATCTGAAAGTGTCGCCATTGAAGGGAATGCAGCGTTTCCAACTCAAGGGAAAGTTAGCCCCCAGATATATCGGACCTTTCAAAATTTTGAACCGTCGAGGAGAAGTATCATATCATCTGGAACTACCAGAAGAGATGTCAGCTGTGCACAATGTGTTCCATATCTCGTTACTTCGCAAGTGTCTCGAAGTCCCCGAGAAGACCGAAGTGTTCAAGAATATCGATCACCGGACCATAGAGATCAACGATGACCTAACCTATCCCGAAGTGCCCATCCGTATATTGGAAGAAGCCTTTCGAACTACCAGAACCCGAAGTATCAAGTTGCTCAATATTCAATGGAGCAACCACACAGAAGAGGAAGCTACCTGCGAACGCGAAGATCACATCAGGACGGAGTTTCCCGATCTCTTCAAATCCTAGGTAATCTTTTCGTCCTTTTTCAAATCTCGGGACAAGATTTTGTTTAAGGGGGGAAGGTTTGTAACATCCCAAAAATACCAAACTTAGATCATCAAACACTAATCATCAAGATTAAGGTTAACAAGAACTTTTCTAAATAAACTCATGAATGCATGTATATGTGTATGCATGGATTTTGAATTTATTTAAAAACCACCTTGTTTGTGTGATCCATTGCTTGTAAAATGTTTCTTAGGTGAAATGAACATCATCTAAAACATTTCCCACACTTTTCCTAAAGACAAGTAAATCAAAACAAATATATGAAGTGAATGGTCATTTTGACCAATTTAACTCCCATGCCTACTTTGGCTGTCTCAAACTTTCAAAACCTAACAGAAACTTTTCTGGATCTTTGCACCCCTTGAATGTACTCATAACAAGGTATCAAGGCCCACTTTGTGATCATCCAGAAACTTTCAAATGCATAGTTTAAATGACAATTCAAAATTGAATCTTCTACATATGAGAAGATCCCACTTTTCCAAAACCCACTCAAACAAGCTCAACTTTCAAAACCCAAGCATCTGCAGACTAACCAGAACCAATCTAGCAAACCCACCAAAAATCATTTCAAAATTCAAAACTTGATTTCATGCGGCCATTTCATCAAATAGGTTGCAGACACAAATCAAACAAAACATCAAACACTATAGTGTGCAGTGATTCTTGCCTAACTTGTTCCCTAGTTAGCTCACACACAACTCAGTAGATCATCTAGAAAGATTAGCCCAACACTAGCACCCCTGTGAGCTTGCCATTGCCCTTAATGGTGAACAGCCGAGCACCCCCATGTCACCCCATTGTGGACAGCAAGCTAGAGGAAGAACTAGCCGTGCCAACCTTGTCTGGGAGGCAGCCCACCGTCCATCGCCACCCCCTGTCCCAGCCGCGAGCGTTGCCAAGCCCTGGACCACGTGCACAAGCCGCGCCCAGACCATGCCGAGCGTGCGCCAGAGCGCCACCCTCGACCAGCGTCCACAGACCGCGCGCCGCCCTCACCGCGCGCCGCCCTCACCGCGTGCACACACGATCACCAACGACATAGGAGACCGCCAGACACCCCCGTTTGCCGCCCCGTGCCATACAGCCACCGCCCACCGTCGAAGACGCCGCCTCTGCCGCGCAGAGCACCGCCCGTTCCAGACCAAACCACACCGCCCCATGCCTCGCGACCATGTCGTTGAGCATCTCCAGGAGACACAACACCGTCCCCTACCCTTGCCCATGCCTTTAGCCGCCTGTAACGTCGCCCCCGACGAGCTCACCGTGCACCCCGACGGTCCCCTCGCTCGACTATAAATAGAGGCCACCCCCGCACAATTTCTTCACACCATCTCACTCCCATCTCCTCACTGACCGTGCCACACCGTTCTCAGGGCAAGGCGAGCACCACCTCGCCGGAATTTCACTGGAGCCTGCCGCTGCCGGAGAAGAAGGGAGCCAGCGATTGGAGCCGCCCCAGGAGAAGCCACCGTTACCAGGAGGTTCGCCATCGTCGACTTCGTCGTTCGCCCACCTCGCCGACCCTCGCCAGTACCCCGGTGAGCCCTCAACACCCCTCACTGGCCGCGCTAGGTTTCGTTCTTGCTGGAGTTGTCTCGCGTCGACGATGACTCCCAGCCGTTAGATTAGAACTAGATCGAACGATCCACGTTGCCCCATACCGCTTCGCCCAGCCCCGTGTCACTGACGAGTGGGGACACCCACTTAAGCAGCCCGCGGGAGCACTGCGCTTAGCAGGCCGTCCCAGTAACATTTCCCGCGCAGCCCAGTGATTCAAATTAAATCTTTTTCTTTTTCAATTCAAACACACTTCAGCACCCAACTGCAAAAATCAACCCAGATCGATTCAGTGCACCATTTTGAATGAAACCAATTTTGTTGGAAAGGTCTGTGAATGCTTAATCCAAGCCCGTTGGATTCAAGTCATTTGGATCTGTAGATCACCCCTAGTAAAAATAACAAGGCAGAAGCTTTTCTGCATTCAAACATTTTTCAAATTTAAACCATAAAAGCTTTTGAGTTGATTCCAACTCTCAAAAATCACATTTAACCATACCTTTCAGAATATATAAAAATATATAGGTTTACTTGCAGAAATAATGTTCAAGTAATAAAAGAATGCTTCATAAGCATTTCTAGCCACTTTAATTAATTAAAATAAAAGGGTAAAACCTTATTAAATTGTGACACCACTTTAAATCACATTCCCTTGGACTAAAATATGTGGTGATGACATGTGTCAACATGATCCCATGTTTAGTTTGGAGAATATTAAATCTTAAGTAATTTTTCAATGAGTAGAAATTACTTTTCTAAAAATAAAAAGATTTAAACCAAGCCTTAACCTTGTAATGTTAGAGATGATGCTAGATCATCTATAGGACCCTTGTGTGTGATGATTGCAAGTAGTTAAGTATTTTTTGGTGATTGTGTACCTCGTATTTATTCATAGACGCTAGTACCGACCAAGGATACGAGGAGGAAGGAGGATACTACAAAGAGGAAGCCGAGGAGAACTTCAACCACTTCTCTGCACAAGGCAAGCTTATATTGACATTGATGCAAGCTAACACTTGCAAGATACCCTACTGATGCCACAAACCCATACTTGTGATATGACTACTATATGCCTTAAGCATATGTGATCATACCCACTTGATAAACCAAATCCCAGTTTTGTGTGCAAGCTTCTTACTTTATTTCTTTATCCAAGCTTACTTAGAGTCTACCTAAGTGTTTGGTAGATACTAGACAGTTGTGCTGAAGGTTGCATCAAGAGCATAAAATTTGGCCTAAGCTAGAAACCTTGATATCATCCTAAGATATAGGGTTGGACTTAGTGAAACTCCACTAGTTTACCACCCCTCATCAGTGCTTACCCCCACCTGTAGATGCTAGTGCTAAGCTTAAAACTTGATCAACTTTAGATGGGAATACTTGGAGGAAAAATGGTTATGAAAACCTTGGAATGATGGATCATTCTATTGAAATGTTTTGGACATGTGTTTCCAAACACTTGATGATTTTGGTGATGAAAATGTTGAGGCATGAGCCTTAGCCCTTTATAAAACTGATGGTTGTCTGGATGCGATACCATTCCAATTTTAGTGTACAACCACAATACCCGAATATTGGGTAGGGCTTGACTGGAAACTTATATACCTTAGTATTAGTTCCCTCATGGCCAAGGTCTGAGCTGAGGCTACCTTGTGAAGATTGTCCACCTGTGCAGTACCCAAGATGACAGTGGTCATGGTTGGGAGGCCAAACTCACAGGAGAGGTGCTTATACTAGGGCGTGTAATTGAAAGGTTAGGATTGATTATCCGCATACTCAGTATGGTGAATTCAGGATTTGTTCATGACGGATGTATCGAATGTTGTGGTGAAAGTGTACAATCTCTGCAGAGTGTCAAACTATTCGAATAGCCGCGTCCGCGGTTATGGACAGTTGGAGTGGCCATACTGTTCCCCCGTCAGACTTTTCAAAATGACTTGTGAAATAAATTGAGACTTTGACTTGACCACAACAGAGTTGTGACCTGAATTAGAAGATCCCAGTTAGGAGTTATAAAATTGTGACTAGCTTTGGAACTTAGTAGAGATAAACCTGGCTTTTTGCAAAACAACCCTAGAGCCTAGTGTCCTATTATCCAAAAACCCCTTACCTGTTAGTATTAGTTTGCGAGTACTTAAAGAGTACTCATGGCTTTGTCCCTGGCTATTCCCATGGCCAGACTATGAAGAGGAGTACCTGGAAGATGGACCCCATGAAGGTTACGACAACTAGGATCATCTCCCATCGTCAGCATTGCCGGTGACCCCGAAGATGGAGCTTCGCCTACGCTACCGTTATTATTACGTATTCCGCTGCTTGATGTTGTATTAAGAACTGGATCATGAGATCCCTATTCGTGTAAGAACTTATGTATCGTTTGTAATGGATGAAGTACTATGGTATCCAATTCTGTTATGTCTCGCAAAAATGGTAATCCTGGGATTGCGATGTATGGCATAACAGGCATCTAGGATTGAAAAATCCGGGTGTTGACAGACGTCTTGATGCTGGTTTGATAGCTGTTGTTGTAGGAAAACTCAGCATACGGCAAATTCTCATCCCAACTAGAACCATGAGCCAAAGCGCAAGCTCTCAGCATATCCTCCAAATTCCGATTTACCCTCTCGGTCTGTCCATCAGTCTAGGGGTGGAATGCTGTGCTAAACTCCAATCTAGTCCCCAATGACTCGTGCAGCTAGCGCCAAAAGTGTGAGGTAAATTGGGTGCCTCTATCTGGTACAATGCTCTTGGGAACCCCATGTAGGCACACAATTCTGTCCATATAAATGTTGACCAACTTTGCACTCGTGTATGTTGTCTTTACCGGTATAAAGTGGGCTACCTTGGTCAAATGGTCGACCACTACCCAAATGGAGTCATATCCCGACCTGGTCCTGGGAAATCCTGTGATAAAATCCATTCCCACTCTATCCCACTTCCAATCCGGCACGGGCAATGGTTGTAGCAGTCATGCCGGCTTCTGGTGTTCCGCTTTCACTCGGCTACATATATCACATCAGGCAATATGCTCGGCGATGTCTCCCTTCATGTTGTTCCACCAAAATCTGTCCTTTAGGTCCATATACATCTTCGTATTGCCTGGATGTATGGAATACGGCGAGTCATGAGCTTCCTGCAAAATCAACTTCCTTATCTCCGGATCGTTGGGAACGCACAAACGATCTCCATAACACAAGGTTCCTTGCTCATCCTCGCGGAATTCTTTTGCTCGATCTTCCTTCATCTTTTCCTTTATTTCATCCATCTCCTTGTCTCCTACTTGAGCCTTCCTGATCCTGTCCTGTAGCATTGGTTGGACTTCCATTGCTGCCAAATATCCTTCTAACACTACCTCCAGTCTAAGCTCCTTGAATTGCTTGCACAAATCCTCGGGTAATTCCCCAACAGTCAATCCATTGGCATAGACCTTCCGGCTCAGCGCATCCGCTACTACATTGGCTTTTCCTGGGTGGTATTGCAGATTCATATCATAATCCTTGATAAGCTCCAACCATCTCCTTTGCCTCATGTTCAGTTCCTTCTATGTAAATATGTATTTCAAGCTCTTGTGGTCGGTGTACACATCACAGTGTTTTCCCATTAGTTAGTGCCTCCATACTTTGAGCGCATGAACAACTGATGCTAATTCCAAGTCATGTGTGGGATAATTACTCTCGTGGTGTTTAAGTTATCGCGAGGCATATGACACCACTCTCCCATCTTGCATCAGCACACTTCCAAGTCCCTGCCGAGAAGCATCACAGTACACTTGGAAATCCTTCTGAAGATCTGGTAAACACAGAACAGGTGCGGTCACTAGTCGACGCTTCAGTTCCTGAAAGCTGGATTCACATGCGTCTGTCCATTCAAACTTCCTCTCCTTCTTCAGAAGTTCCATCATTGGCTTAGCAATCTTGGAGAAATTTTCAATGAACCGCCTGTAATATCCAGCAAGTCCCAAAAAGCTCCGAATATCTCCCACATTCTTGGGCGCTTCCCACTCAGTTACGGCAGTCACTTTGCTTGGATCAACAGCGACTCCTTCTCCTGACACCACGTGTCCAAGCAAACCAACAGTGTTAAGCCAGAACTCACACTTACTGAATTTGGCATACAGTTTGTGCTCCCTCAGCTTCTCCATAATTAGTCGCAGATGTTTCTCATGCTCAGCATCATCCTTGGAATATATCAGTATGTCATCGATAAACACCACCACGAACTTGTCCAAGTACTCCATGAATACCCTGTTCATCATGGTCATGAAATATGCCGGAGCATTCGTTAGTCCAAAAGACATAACTATATACTCATATAAACCATACCTAGTAGTGAAGGCAGTTTTTGGTATGTCCTCCTCCCGGATCTTCAATTGGAAATATCCTGACCGCAGATCAATTTTGCTAAACACCTTAGCTCCTTCTAGTTGATCAAACAAATCATTTATGTTAGGCAGGGGTATTTGTTCTTGATGGTCACTTCGTTCAGCGAGCGATAGTCCACCACTAACCTCTTGCTGATGTCTTTCTTCTCCACAAACAGAACAGGTGCACCCCATGACGACGAGCTAGGCTGAATGAATCCCTTGTCCAACTGCTCCTTTAACTGTTTCTTTAGTTCTTTCAGCTCATCCACATCCATCTTATATGGTCTCTTTGCTATAGGTCCCGTTCCCGGCATCAGATCGATGAGAAACTCCACATCCCTGTCAGGTGGCATCCCTGGCAGATCTTCCAGAAACACGTCGGGGTACTCCTTAATCACAGGCACAGTATCCATGCTAACCCCTTAAGATAATTCAGCTTACACCTTCCCGGTCGCACAACCGACTTGAACCTAATCCTCTTACCATCCGGGGTTTTGAGCGAAACCGCTCGCTGTGCACAATCTATGTGTCCCCCATGCATAGACATCCAATCCATGCCCAGTATTACATCTAAACCTTGTGACTCCAACACTACCAGATGTGCAATGAAATTGTGTGCTCCAATCCTCACAGTTAAGTCGCGGCATCCCGTGCTAGCTATCATATCCCCTCCAGGTGAACTCACTCTAATAGACCCTTTCAGAGACTCCGTAGGTAACTTATACTTATCCACAAATTCCCTTGATATGAATGAATGCGATGCACCAGTATCGAAAAGTATAAGTGCAGGGTGAGTGTTGATTGGAAACTTACCAATCACAAGATCAGGCTCATCTGGGATCTCCTCCACATTCATATGGTTCACTGTGGCCTTCTGGTTGTTGCCTGGCTTCAGTCCCTTCTTCTCCGGACAGTTGTCTGCATAATGTCCCTTCTGCCCACACTTGAAGCATGTCACCTCACTCAGGTCCTTCTTCACAAAGTTGCGGTCACGGTTGCGGTCATGTCCACTGTGTCCTCCAGAATGGTGGGTGTGTCCTCCCTTGTGGCTGTGGCGGTTGCTCTTGTGGCTATCATGGCGATGTCCATCGCCCCCATGGTTGTGGTGGTCATGGCTTCCATGGTGCCCATGGTCACTTCCCCCATGCTTGGAGTATCCATCATAAGAAGTGCGAGACTTGTGGTGAGAACCAGAGTGGTGATTGTTGCTCTTTCTATTGCGGTTTTCCACCTGCTTGTGCTTCCCTTCCAAGATCCTGGCCTTGTCCATAAGCTCCTGGAAAGTGGGACAATAAACTACCAGCAGCTGCACTGAAAGCTCATCAATGAGGCCATCCAGGAACCTCTCCCTCCTTTTGGCATCAGTGTCAACATCCTCAGGTGCATAACAAGACAGGTTGTTGAACTCCTCAATATACTCAGCCACGGTGCGGTTGGTTTGGCGCAAGTTGAGAAATTCCTTCCTTTTCAGGCTCAGAACTCCTGAGGATACGTGGTTGGTCCAGAAACCTTCCTCAAACATTGCCCAAGTCATAGTGTCCAGGGGGTGGGTGATCTGAAAAGTGTCCCACCACGAAGCGGCTGGTCCCTCCAGTAGGTGAGCGACAAATCTCACCTTCTCAGCATATGTGCACCCAACAGTTACCAGATCCTTGTTGACTGAACGCAACCAGTCGAGAGCAACCATCGGCTCCATTGCAGTAGAGAACTTCACTGGCTTTAACCTCAGGAACCTAGTAAGAGCATCTCCCTAAGGCTGGTTGTTCCCATTGTTGTTGTTGTTGTTGTTGTTGTTGTTGTTGTTGTTGTTGTTGTTGTTGTTGTTGTTGTTGTTGTTGTTGTTGTTGTTGTTGTTGTTGTTGTTGTTGTTGTTGAGCTTCCATGAACTGGGTCATAACTTGGGTCAACTATGCCTGAGCTGCCATGAGCTGCTCCAACTCAGTAGGTTGACGACGGGGAGGCATCTGCGGTTCAGCACAGGTAAGCTTAGAAAGAATCAATTACGAAAACAGAATTCTACCCATGAATTATGACCAAACAACAGCAAAACAATCACAGACAATCTCAAGCAAGCAACACATCAGCAAACAAATGATTCAGCAACATCCTAGGGGTTATCCTAGCGGTATATGTCTACTGAAATAGTTTTAGAAGAGTTGGCAATAGTTATCTACACAAAAGGTCAACAAGCATTAAAAATAAGAATCTGCCAGAGCAGCCTAGCAGTGTTCACAAATTTTTCTACCTGACTTAAACTCGTCAAGAATTTTTTTCTGATTTTTGTGTATACATTAAAGAGAGTTTCGAACGATCCCTATTTGTTTCAGATTTTTCCCAGTTACCAATAAAATATAAAAATTCGTGCAGTACAGCTGTATCAACAGAAAACTGCAACAGGAAAAACTCAGATATCAACCAAAAATTGTCATAACTCTTCTATAAAATTCGCACAAATAATCCTAGGATATTGGAGTACACATAGGAGCAACTAAACACTCTTAAACTAACAGTAATTAAGTTTTACATCGATCGAGACTAATCCTAACGATTTTACCTAATGAAGACTAATTGGTGGACTTCTATCTACTTCATGAAGAGATTGCAGTAGGTCCTTGCACTCATGCGTTGGCGCTTCTGTCCACAAACCAACCATGGCGGCGGAGTATACACCTCTCCTGAGTCATCACTTGAAATCTCAAACTCCACCTCTTCGGGATCCTCCTCTTCTTCTTCATTCTCTGCTGCGGCTATAACAACCTCATCTCCTCCACCACCATCGTCTCCATCATCATCATCCTCGTCCTTATCATCATCATCATCATCATCGTGTCCACTTTCATCATCATCATCATCATTGTTGCCATCATATCCATTGTCATCATCAGAGGGTGGGTTCATCTGTGCTTGGAGAGCGGCAATCTGGGCTGCCATATCTTCAATAGTCTGGTCTCTCTCCTGGACGGTACCTTGAAGCTGTTGTATGGTCTGATTGTTTTCCTGCACGGTCCCATTAGGCTGAGCTATGGTTGCATCCCTGCCTATTAGGGCATTATTCAGAACATCCATAGCTTCATGCAAGGTATCTACCTCCTGTCCCTGGACCACTATACCATTGCTGGCAAAATCTGCTATCTCCTTTACCATCATCACTTTCTCAGCTAGAGCTCCATTCTCCCTTTCCATGTCCTCTATGTGCCTCCGACGGGGCGGCATGTTGTTCCTGTCGCCCGGGGTAACCACAACGTTCCCATCCTCATCACGCCTTCCGTAGTCACGGTAGGGTGAGTCTTCTGGCAGCAGGTGTCGGACAAGATGGCACTGGCGTGACAGGGCTTCATGCAGGGCCAAGTTTATTCCAAGTCCCCAGTTGCAGTATGTCTTGGTGTAAACCAGATGCACAGGGTTTGGCAAGGCGGCATCCCTGAAGATGGAAGTGGTGATCTCCCATGCATCCTCGCCATATCCATAGGTGTACAACCTTCTTCCCCTGAACATGGGCAGTGACAATCCCAATGACTGTGAAAGCTGTGCCAACTGTCTTGCAAAGGGCCTTGGTGACTCCATTGTCGCATACTCATTCCTGACTTCTCCCATCTATCAATTAAAAGAGGAAAGTGTGAGAATAACATATGGTAAGAATTTACGAGAGTGAAAGGCATAAGATGAAAGACAGAGTTAATATAAGCTTCAATAGTTCTATGGCTTCCTAATCCAAACCTAGGTCACGATCCACCAGTCGACACACGGGTTCTGATACCATCTTGTAACACTACGGTTCTAAAAAGACCGTAGCTTCTATGTGACATGCCAATCCCTGGATCGGTTCATTGGCCCAGAATAGAATAAGATGAATAACATAGCAAAATATCCGTGTATCATAAATAACGAAGATCCAGAGTATCATTATTACAATAAAAGCTTAGCTCAAGGCTAGCTCAAATTATTCAAGTAGCAACATAAATATAGTAAATCCTCCATTCTTCAAATTGCCCACAAGTGAACAAGTGCCGAGTGGAGTACCGTGGCCTAAATCGATCACTCAGAATCGGAATATCCTGCAACATGAAACGTAGCAGCCCCGAAGGGTCAATACATGGAATGTATGGCAAGTAGAGCTATTAAAGGAGACAATAGTGCTAACAACTACATGCATATTTGGCAAGTGGAGTTGTGGCTAGCTTGCATTTGCAAATACCTTTGTCCTACTTTCACAAACAGTTTTTGATTTTCTTTGAAAAGATCCCAATTAAGTTAACCCAACAGCATTAAAGCAATTAGGAAATTTTGAATGAGCGAGAAACATATCATGGAATCAATATCAAGCAACTCAGACGTCCATAACCGGGGACACGGCTAATCGATTAGATTATACACCCTGCAGGGGTTAGTACACTTTACCCATGTGACTTGGCCAGCCCAACTCGTACCACCACTCTCATTTTGGGTGATGATAGGGAGAAGTCCAAGAAGAGACCGTTCGGGAAGTAGCTCCCCAAACCCGACACACACCGGTCCAACCTACCAAAATTCTACATCTCTGGATACGTGGGTTCGAGTTACCACAACCTACTGAGTCCAACCAACCGCCCATTTCATTATTGTCACATGGTTGTACACGTAAGCTACAGAATAAAGAAGCCAATCATTTTATCTTGATACCTGGGTGCCTTTTCAGTGATGTAACCCAACCCTCGTTCATCGTAGCATGGCTAAGCACATCTACCAACGGTGGATCATCTACAGGGAAAGCCCTACCACATAATAGGACATATCATCGCGATAGTAATATCCTACACATGCATCTACAAAATACACGACAATGCATTGAAAATAGTAGGACGACATCATGAACAAGGTAGCATCTACTTGCCTTGGCTGTAGCGGTCGGATGAACAATCCACACACGAGTAAGCGTTGCACTCGTCACAATCTACACGATATAATTGCAATCACGTAAACAAACCATCCACAATCATGTACAAACAATGACGATGCAAGATGCATGCATGACAAGTTGAATAACGCTACAGTAGCATCACATATTCTTATTTAGTATACTTGATGTATGCATGCATGGGAAATATTTTAAATGTAAAGAAAACAAGACATGCAATTTATAATGCTCAATAATAGAGTTAGAGACTAAATAATTACCCACTGCTAACATACTTTTTGTAAAATCTTGGAAAATTTCTAAAGTGTAGGCAATTCTAAATAGAGTCAGTACCAATTGGAATTTCTCAAAAAGGTTTTGTATAAAGCCCTGGGTAATTAAAACACTCCAGAAAGCCTTTGCATAGGTTCTGCCAAAACCAGTACTATAAGCCTAACTTTTTAATTCACCAAAGGATTCCTCTTGTTCTACTGAATCCAGGGACATCTTATTTACAATTTTTGGAGTTACATAACTTATTCTATGAATTTATTACTCTAAAAAGAGCATTAACTCAATTAATTAACTAAGACAAAACCTTGCTGTAAAAGTATAAAACAACTGTACAACAATGTTCTACGTGAGACACTGAATCTACACATATTTTATTTCCAATTTTTGGCCCAGTAGATCTAAAGATATGAATTTTACAAGATTGTAAATAAATCTGCCAATTAAATTGGTTTAAATTTAAACAGTCAACTTTGACTGTTGACTATGCCCACGTGGCGCGCTGACGTGGCGGCTGACTGGTCAACGGCCAGGGTTGAATTTTCCACGGTCCATCTGGACCGTTGGATCGAGATCAAAGGGCAGGGGAGGCACGCGAAGGGGGGAAGCTCTCCAGCGGCGTCAGGTGGCGTCGGGGCGGCGGCTCCGGCGAGTCTTGGCGGCGGCTGGGCGGCGTACGGGGTCGGTGGCGTGGCGGCGGAGCTTCTCGTGGCGGAAGCGTCGGTAGGCGAGCATGGGGGCGAGCGCGGCGGCGGCTGGAGACGGCGGCTCGTCGACGGCGTTGTGTAAGACCCCTCCTTTGTAAAGGAAAGGATCCCTGTGATTGTAATGCTAGTCCCTGGATCAATGCTAGCATCCACAATTTAAGATGAAGTACACAGATACAAAGGTCGTTTATTACATTCATTCCAGAGATAAAACATAGTCTTTACAACTCAGGGCCAAAGGCCTAATACAAGAGTTTTGGAATAAGTAAATAAACATAAGTCTTCATCTTCATGTGCCACAGGCAAGCATGTTGAGTGTAGACTCATGACTCCTACTCATCATCGGAGTAACCTGCAACATCACAAGTTACAGCCACAGTGGGTCAACACTTTGGAATAGTATTGGCAAGTGATACCTTAGTAAATTTTAAGTGGACTATATTACTATATGCATTTTGGCTAAGTGTAGCTTGGCTTGCTTTGCTTGAAAATAGGTTTTCCCTATTAGTTGAAATCACTAAGTTTTTCTTTGTCAAAAACTTTCCCAAGAAACCACCAATAGACATTGGGGTCCTTCACCCTTGTTCACCCACAAGTTTTACTTAGAAGTTGGAGTGATGAGATTCTTGTAGCTTCCATGTCTTGATGCTCAAATTGTCCATTACCATGGACTTGGCTAAGTACTTTTGATTTTCCATCTGCAGAGGTTGTGCACTATCCCCACCAGACTTGGTTTCCCAAGACATGACCTTTCAGAATCCTTCCCTTAGCCAAATGGACGCGTTCCAACCTATCATCCCACTACCACCAACTGTCCAAATGACTAAGTTCTAGCAACCTATATGATCAAGGCAGAGCCCATATTGCCAAGTGGTTGCACTGTAAGCTTTCTCAACACTTGGCCTCCAAATCCCTTTGTGGCTGGGAGGCATACCACAAGTGAGATACACAAGCCAAATCCATGGCCTTGTGTAACCACTCAACCAAAAACCACCATTCAAGTCCCATTCCACCTAGGAAGTTCATTGACTTAGTTGTTTTATTAAGAAAAGCATGAGTCCCAAAGGACTTAGAATTATTTCACCATAGCATGTACATACTTTACCAACCCTTGTTTTCTACTAGCTAGGCTAAGCATGGCATAGTAACTTAACTTAGGAAAATTCTCTAGCAATTCAACAATTCTACACTACATAGGATTTCCCAACATAGCATTTGGCAAAAGTAGCATGCAAGACTTAGCAAAAATAATTCTAATGCTTATTCAAAATAAAGGGTGGAAATATCATGTAGTATCACTTGCCTTGGTAATGGGGAGAGTAGCACTCTTCACAATCACAGTCACTAGCAAAATCTACACAAAAATTTGTAGCATACAATTACACTCAATTTATATACAATAAAAAATATGAATGCATGCATGCAAGAAATTACTAAGTGATGATTTTTAAAACTCTACCAAGCAAGTGCATGATACAGAAACATAACAAGTCCCAAAGTTTGCTAACTAAACTTATTTAGCCCTAAAACCATTTGCTAAACAAAAACTATACTCAAAATGGACCTAAACATGTTTCTGCTTTCAAAGTCATTTTAACAGATACTATTTGTTAAACACATTGCAGATTCAGAAAGGCCTTGATTCACTGATTCCAACGGTATAAAATTTGCAAAAATCTAACGTGGGAATCTCAAGTTATAGCCATTTGAAAATTGGATCTAAATCTGATTTGAATTCTATTTTTGAATCCAACCCTAGACACGTGTCGTAGTATTACTGGCGCGTACCGATTCGTTTGGATCGACAAACGTGGACCGTAGGATCTAAGTGAGATCTGGCGGCTCAGATGCGCGCTTACCTCTTCGCCCATGTTCTAATCTACGCCGTAGGATCTACATCTGACGCTCCTAATCGTCCTGACCATACACGGGCGGTGCTAGCGGCGTTGACTGGCGGCGGCGCGTCTGACCACGGCGGAGCTGGCGCTCTAGGTCGCTTGGGAAGGAAGGGAGGCGCTTACCGGATCCGCAGTGGCATGCTGAAGCTCGACGTGGTGTCCGGTCTCAAGAACTCGTCGGAGTAACGGGCGCCGTCGGTAGCTTGCAGTCGTGGTCCTTGCCGAGGTTTGGCGTCGCCCTAGCACGAACCAGTGGCATCAGGATTTGCGCAAGACATAGGCGAACAAGATCGCGTGAAGGAGGGGGCAAGGGGCGCTCGGGTTTTACCTTAATTGGTCGCCGGAGTTTATCGGCGGCGCAAGTGGTTTCGGTCGCGAACGGAGACGACGACCTGGGTCACGAGCAGGCAAAAGGAAGGTATCAGCATAAGCGCGAGATCATTCCGAACATCCTCGTTTGAACCAGAGAGAGAGGGGCAGTCGAGGCTCACCGTAATTGGCCGCCGGAGTTGTCGGTACTGCGGGGTTTCGAGGGCAATTGCGCGCAGCCTGGTGGCGGAGTGAGCGAGGAGAGGGGGAAAAAATGCTTGCGGGGCAGAGGGGTTTAAGTAAGCCTAGGTGCGACAGGAAACGCTTGCGAAGTAATGGGCAATTACACCGCTCCATTACCGGCCTTGATAGCAGCAGCGACGTGGTCGCGAGCGTGGTTTGAGGAAGACGAGGGTGACGTGGACGGGGCCCGCTGGTCAGCGAAATAAACCGAAGGGGCGTGGGGTCTGGCTGTCAGTAGCTGAATGGGTGTGCTCGCTCGTGAGAGAAGAAAAGAGATGCCCCGGGTGGGCTTGCTGGGCCTGCTCCGTTGCTGGGCTACAATGGCAGCGCTTGGCCTTTTCTATTTGTTTGCTTCTTTTCTTTTTCTGAAACGATTTTCTTGATTTTGATATGAATTCAAACTCCTTTTGAATTCAAACATTTCCTGGGTTTTTGCAGGGTGCAGTAGTCTCCAATATAGGCATAAAAACAACTGGTTGCTTTGCAAAGGCTTGGTCAAGCTTGGAGATCAAAATAACAGAGACCAGGCACTTGGTTTGCAAAATTTGGAAAATGGTTTTTGAAACCATTTCCAATTTGAAAAACTTGGTTTAAATTCTACACTCAAACCTATCCTCATAAAAGGCAACAAACTTGGTTCATAAACAATCAAACTTTCAAATGGGGATAGCCATTTGATTTAAATCTGCTCACATAAAATCATAACACTAAGTGCTCCTGTTTTTCAGAAATGAGTTTGAACTTGATCCCAAATCTATATGCATGCATGAATGATATGCAAACTTGGAAATCATGATTTTTGGGATGTTACAAATCTAACCCCCTTAAGGTGAATCTCGCCCTCGAGATTCGGATTGGCTAGCAAATAGGTGAGGGTGGTCTTTCCGAAGATCATCTTCTCTTTCCCATGTTGCTTCTTCCTCGGAATGATGGTTCCATTGCACTTTGCAAAACTTGATAGTTTTTGTTCTCGTGACTCTTTCTGCAGTCTCAAGAATCTTGATAGGCTTTTCCTCATAAGTGAGATCACTTTCTAGTTGAACTTCTTCCAAAGGTATGGTATCCTTAAAAGAAGACTCTTCCATTTCTGGGTGACATTTCTTAAGGTGACTCACATGAAATACATTATGGACTGCTGATAGAGATGCTGGCAGTTCAATTTCATAAGCAACTTCTCCTTTGCGACTCAGAATCTTGAATGGCCCAACATATCTTGGTGCCAAGTTTCCTTTGACTCCGAATCTTTTCACTCCACGGAGTGGTGATACTCTAAGATAGGCTCTATCACCAACTTCGTAGGTGACTTCTCTACGCTTAGGATCTGCGTAGCTTTTCTGTTGGGACTGTGCTATCTTCAATCTGTCCTTAACCAATTTGACCTTCTCTTCAGCTTCTTTGATAAGATCTGGCCGGAATAAACTTCTTTCTCCCACACCATTCCATAACAATGGGGTGGTACATTTTCTTCCGTAGATAAACTCAAACGGTTCCATCTCAATGCTGGCTTGATAGCTGTTATTATAAGAAAATTCTGCGTAAGGCAGACTTTCGTCCCAAATTGCTCCATAGTCTAGGGCACATGCCCTCAACATGTCTTCTAGAATCTGATTTGTCCTTTCTGTTTGTCCATCGGTTTGAGGGTGAAAAGCAGTACTGAATTCCAGCCTCGTTCCCAGCGACTCATGTAGCTGTCTCCAAAAATGGGAAGTGAATTGGGTTCCCCTATCTGACACAATACTCTTAGGTACACCGTGAAGGCATACAATTCTACTCATGTAGATTTTGGCTAACTTGGCACTAGTATAAGTTGTCTTCACGGGTATGAAATGAGCCACTTTAGTTAGGCGATCCACTACTACCCATATGGAATCATATCCCGATCTGGTCCTTGGTAATCCGGTAATGAAATCCATACCAATCTTGTCCCATTTCCAATCAGGAATTGGTAGCGGTTGAAGCAAACCTGCTGGTTTCTGATGCCCCGCCTTTACTCTACTACATACATCACACAAAGCAATATGTTCGGCGATGTCTCTCTTGAGATTGTTCCACCAAAATCTTTCCTTCATGTCCATGTACATTTTGGTGTTACCCGGATGAATAGAATACGGAGAGTTGTGCGCTTCTTGCAAAATCAGTTTCCGTAACTCTGGATCTTGTGGAACAAAGATACGTTTCCCATGCCATAATGTACCCTGTTCGTCTTCAAGGAAATTTTTAGCTCTCCCTTGGCCAATATTTTCCTTAATCCTTTCAATTTCCTTATCGGTCTTCTGAGCTTCTCGGATTTTGTCCAACAAAGTGGGTTGAACATCTAATGACATGAGATGTCCTTCAGGCACAATCTCCAATCTGAGTTCTTTGAATTGCTTACACAAATCATCTGGCAATTCTCCTTTGGTAAGGCCATTCACAAATACCTTACGACTTAGAGCATCTGCTACAACATTTGCTTTCCCCGGGTGGTATTGCAAACTCAAGTCGTAATCCTTGATAAGCTCTAACCATCTTCTTTGTCTCATATTGATTTCCTTCTGGGTGAAGATGTACTTCAAACTCTTGTGGTCAGTGAACACTTCACAACGCTTTTCCAAAAGGTAATGCCTCCATGTTTTGAGTGCATGGACGACAGAGGCTAACTCTAAATCATGAGTAGGATAGTTTACCTCATGAGTTTTGAGTTGTCTCAAGGCATAGGCCACAACTTTACCGTCTTGCATAAGTACGGCTCCCAAACCTTGATGAGAAGCATCACAATATACTTGGAAATCCTTTTCCAAATCTGGCAGACATAGTACTGGTGCTGTTACAAGTCTCTTCTTCAATTCTTGGAAGCCGACTTCACAACCTTCAGACCAAGAAAATTTCTTGTCTTTCTTTAACAACTCAGTCATTGGCTTAGCAACCTTTGAGAAATTTTCAATGAACCTTCTGTAGTAACCTTCTGAGCCAAGGAAACTACGAACTTCTTTCACATTCTTGGGAGATTCCCATTCGGTCACAGCTGAAACCTTAGCAGGATCAACTGCTACTCCATCTTTTGTCATAACATGACCAAGAAATCCAACTTCTTCTAACCAGAACTCACACTTGCTAAATTTGGCATATAGTTTATGCTCTCTCAACTTCTCAAGTATCAAACACAAATGTCCTTCGTGTTCTTCTTTGCTCTTGGAGTAGACTAAGATGTCATCGATGAAAACGACAACAAACTTGTCAAGGAATTCCATGAACACCTTGTTCATCATATTCATGAAGTATGCTGGAGCATTTGTCAAGCCAAAAGGCATTACGGTATACTCATATAATCCATACCTTGTGGTGAATGCTGTTTTAGGTATGTCTTGCTCTCTTATCTTAAGTTGAAAATAGCCTGACCAGAGATCAATCTTTGAGAATACACATGCTCTTTCTAGTTGATCAAACAAGTCATTGATTCTAGGCAAGGGATATTTGTTCTTGATAGTTACCTCGTTGAGTGAACGGTAATCTATGCATAACCTTTGGCTTCTATCCTTCTTCTCCACAAACAAGACTGGGGCTCCCCAAGATGAAGAACTTGGTTGAATAAATCCTTTCTGCAACTGTTCTCCTAGTTGCTTCTTGAGCTCCTTCAGTTCATCAACTGACATTTTGTATGGTCTCTTTGCTATTGGTCCAGAACCTGGTACCAAATCTATCAGAAACTCCACATCTCTATCTGGTGGCATTCCTGGCAATTCTTCTGGAAACACATCCGGATACTCACATACAATTGGCACACTGTCCATGCTAACCCCCTTAAGAGAATTAAGCATACTCCTCTTTGCTCCAAAGCTGGTCTTAAATCTGATCCTTTTATTTTCCGGAGTGGTGAGTGAGACAGTATGGCTGGCACAATCTATCACTCCTTTGTACTTAGTCATCCAGTCCATTCCGAGAATGACATCCAAACCTTGGGAGTTTAACATAATCAAGTTAACGGGAAACTTATACTTCCCAAATTCTATGACTAGGTCATGGCATCCTGAATTCACTATCATTTCTCCACCAGGAGAACTTACTTTTATAGGACACCCAATAGTTCCTACCGGCAGTTCATTTCTTTCAACAAATGCTCTTGATATGAATGAATGAGATGCACCAGTATCAAAGAGTACAAATGCTGGAATGGAATTGAGTCTGAACTTACCAGCAACAGCATCAGGCTCCTCATAGACCTCTTCCACATTGATGTGGTTAACATGTCCTTTCTGAAAAGGATTGGGCTTGTTAGGTCCTTCAACTTTCTTCTCAGGGCACTCATTAGCATAATGCCCCAGCTTCTTGCATTTGAAGCACTCAACCTGACTGATGTCCCTTTTAGCAGGCTGACTTCCACTTCCACTACCATTCCCATTGTGGTGGCTCTTATGTCCACTCTTGTGGTTCTTGTACTTGTCATTGTCATGACTGCGGTGATGCTTGTTGTCATGACGGTTGTGGTTGTGGTGTTTGTTGAATTTCCCATGCTTATGGGATCCTGAGCTTCCACTGTCATCATAGTGAGATCGTTTGTGAGACGATCCCGTGCTGTGCTTGTCAGAGTGTTTCCTCTTCCTACTCTCGACTTGCTTCATTTTATTCTCCAAAATAGCAGCCTTGTCACACAGAGACTGATAAGTTGGAACATATGCCACAGACAACTGCAAGTTTAACTCATCATTCAAGCCTTCCAGAAACTTTTCCTTTCTTTTGGCATCTGTGTCAACCTCATCCGGTGCATAGCGCGCCAGATTGTTGAACTCTTCTATGTATTCAGCCATGCTGCGGTGGCGCTGCTTCAAGTTGTGAAACTCCTTCTTTTTCAGGCTCATTATTCCTGATGAGATATGAGAAGTGCGAAAGCCATCTTCAAAGATAGCCCAAGTCACCTCATTTATAGGAGTGGTGATTTGGAAGTTGTCCCACCAAGTGGCGGCTGGTCCTTCCAACAGATGCGCTGCGAACCTGACCTTTTCAGCATCCGTGCAGCCCATGGTCACTAAGTCCTTGTTCACAGAACGTAGCCAATCATTGGCCACCATGGGATCAATTGTCCCCGAAAACTTAGCTGGCCTCAAACGCAGAAATCTGGTGAGCATATCAAAACCTGGAGGGTTGTTGTTGTTGTTGTTGTTATTGTTGTTGTTATTGGGGTTGTTGTTGTTGTTATTATTCTGGTTTTGGATGAATGTTGTCATCATCTGCATAAGCTGTGTTTGAGCATTCATCATTTGTTGCATTTCCAGAGTGATGTTGTTGGGGTTGGGGTTTGCACGACGGGGAGGCATCTGTGGTTTTTTCAAATAGAGATAAGAATGAGATACCCATAGATGTTTTATGCACAATACTACACAAGTAAACACAAAGCATGCAACACAGATAAAAGTTCAACAACCAGATAACAAGTTCTCGAAATAAAACACACAAGTGGCAAGCCATCCACATGTCGGATGGTCCAATAATAAGTTCACAAATAACAAGTACGATAATAAAAGATAAACGAGTAGTCAAGTCTACTCATCAGCATCAATCTCCTCCTCGACGAAGGTAAGACCTGCGTTCTCCATCGCGGTCTTGTTCTCCTCAATAGTAGTGGTCAAGGAATCGATCTTGGCCTTGAGAGCCCTCTTCTGGGAGCGAAGCCTCTCGATCACCATCTGCTGCTGCTCTAGCTCGAAATCCTTGGACTTCAGTTCTTCAGTCATGTCCCGGATCTTCTTATTTCTATCCTGGACGCATTTCTCCTGACTCTTGAACCTCCGGTCCTGGGTCTCGAACTTCGCCTCCATTTCCTTGACTATCTCATCCTGCTGTGCGAAAAGCTTGTCCTTCTCGCGAAGCTGCACCTGGAGCTCATCATTGTTGAGCATGACATTGGTCCTGTCCGTGTCCACGTGCCTAATGGGAGACTCTAAGTCCTGGAGATATAGACGTATCGGCTCTGCTGCGTCCCTCGAGTCGTCCTCGAAGTCAATGGACTCTCCATCATCATCACATCTTCCGAAGACGTGGAAGTGGGTGCCTCTAACCTGTCGGGAGTGACGGCCTAGCAGACGTCCTATCAGGTCCTGCATGACTACCTCCATGCCTCTCTCCCTGTCGTCGGGCATCAGCTTGAAGACGATGGCCTCCGTAGTAGGCTCTGTCTGGCGTCCGGGCTGGTTCACCTTGAAGCCCCAGAGGTCCTTCCTCTCGAACTTGGTGAGTGGATGCACCATGATGGTGGGAAGAGGGAGATCGAGCAAAGTAGTAAGTTCAACGATACGAGGACCAAAGCGGGTAACCTGGAACTCCTCAACAGTGCTGATGGTAATAGGCATCTATTTATAAGATAGAAAGTTAGAACAACACAATTTAAGATAAAACAAGACAAACATCTCATACATATCCTTGGAACTCAAAATCACACAAGTCATGCATACATGAATCCATTACATTAACCAAGGTCCAAACTTATTTAAGGTATCATTTTGGAAAATAAGGTGATAGGTGGTGGTCCAACTAACGAAGTGCGTTTACAATCCTATCTCACTGGATCTGTTGGCTAACACAATGTTCCTAGAGGCAATCAACCTATCTTGCTCACATGATTCCATCACTAAGTCTATAATATCTCCTCTTAAGGTTTGGTGGGTGGCTTCCAACTCCTGGGTATGTTCCTTCTCTTTCTCTAAGTCTTTTTGGAGGTTGAGCATTCTGCACTTGACTCTAGCACTTAATTCTTTGATAGTCCTCCAAGCTGCTTCTCTTGCTGACTCAAAGAATGTGGTGTGCATCACAGTGTTGGTGTACATGCAAAACCCTCTTTCTTTGTGGTTGTCTTCCTTGTTTTTGTACAAGTGAAGTTGCACCCACCAATACTCCACTCCTTCATCCATCACTGGAAAGCCTTTGTAAACAGCTGCACCATGTGCTTCCATTGCCACCATGAGGTCCTTGAGAATTTTGGGAAACTCAGTTTCACACTCCAAGGTCATGGTCATGAGTGGTCCTTTCTTCACGGCTTCGTTGATGGAGTTCATCTAAAAAATGGAGATGAGAATGAGAAGATTAGAAAAGCTTACGAGAAGAATAGACAAGTGTAGAAGTAGTTGAATTTTTTTTCCTTAGTGGTTTCCCAATCCTAGGGTCATAATCCTACAGGCAACACAGTGCTCTGATACCATCTGTAAGACCCCTCCTTTCTAAAGGAAAGGATCCCTGTGATTGCAATGCTAGTCCCTGGATCAATGCTAGCATCCACAGTTTAAGATGAAGTAAACAGATACAAAGGTCGTTTATTACATTCATTCCAGAGATAAAACATAGTCTTTACAACTCAGGGCCAAAGGCCTAATACAAGAGTTTTGGAATAAGTAAATAAACATAAGTCTTCATCTTCATGTGCCACAGGCAAGCATGTTGAGTGTAGACTCATGACTCCTACTCATCATCGGAGTAACCTGCAACATCACAAGTTACAACCACAGTGGGTCAACACTTTGGAATAGTATTGGCAAGTGATACCTTAGTAAATTTTAAGTGGACTATATTACTATATGCATTTTGGCTAAGTGTAGCTTGGCTTGCTTTGCTTGAAAATAGGTTTTCCCTATTAGTTGAAATCACTAAGTTTTTCTTTGTCAAAAACTTTCCCAAGAAACCACCAATAGACATTGGGGTCCTTCACCCTTTTTCACCCACAAGTTTTACTTAGAAGTTGGAGTGATGAGATTCTTGTAGCTTCCATGTCTTGATGCTCAAATTGTCCATTACCATGGACTTGGCTAAGTACTTAGATTTTCCATCTGCAGAGGTTGTGCACTTTCCCCACCAGACTTGGTTTCCCAAGACAGGACCTTTCAGAAGCCTTCCCTTAGCCAAATGGACGCGTTCCAACCTATCATCCCACTACCACCAACTGTCCAAATGACTAAGTTCTAGCAACCTATATGATCAAGGCAGAGCCCATATTGCCAAGTGGTTGCACTGTAAGCTTTCTCAACACTTGGCCTCCAAATCCCTTTGTGCCTGGGTGGCATACCACAAGTGAGATACACAAGCCAAATCCATGGCCTTGTGTAACCACTCAACCAAAAACCACCATTCAAGTCCCATTCCACCCAGGAAGTTCATTGACTTAGTTGTTTTATTAAGAAAAGCATGAGTCCCAAAGGACTTAGAATTATTTCACCATAGCATGTACATACTTTACCAACCCTTGTTTTCTCAAAATCACACAAGTCATGCATACATGAATCCATTACATCAACCAAGGTCCAAACTTATTTAAGGCATCATTTTGGAAAATAAGGTGATAGGTGGTGGTCCAACTAACGAAGTGCGTTTACAATCCTATCTCACTGGATCTGTTGGCTAACACAATGTTCCTAGAGGCAATCAACCTATCTTGCTCACATGATTCCATCACTAAGTCTATAATATCTCCTCTTAAGGTTTGGTGGGTGGCTTCCAACTCCTGGGTATGTTCCTTCTCTTTCTCTAAGTCTTTTTGGAGGTTGAGCATTCTGCACTTGACTCTAGCACTTAATTCTTTGATAGTCCTCCAAGCTGCTTCTCTTGCTGACTCAAAGAATGTGGTGTGCATCACAGTGTTGGTGTACATGCAAAACCCTCTTTCTTTGTGGTTGTCTTCCTTGTTTTTGTACAAGTGAAGTTGCACCCACCAATACTCCACTCCTTCATCCATCACTGGAAAGCCTTTGTAAACAGCTGCACCATGTGCTTCCATTGCCACCATGAGGTCCTTGAGAATTTTGGGAAACTCAGTTTCACACTCCAAGGTCATGGTCATGAGTGGTCCTTTCTTCACGGCTTCGTTGATGGAGTTCATCTAAAAAATGGAGATGAGAATGAGAAGATTAGAAAAGCTTACGAGAAGAATAGACAAGTGTAGAAGTAGTTGAATTTTTTTTCCTTAGTGGTTTCCCAATCCTAGGGTCATAATCCTACAGGCAACACAGTGCTCTGATACCATCTGTAAGACCCCTCCTTTCTAAAGGAAAGGATCCCTGTGATTCCAATGCTAGTCCCTGGATCAATGCTAGCATCCACAGTTTAAGATGAAGTAAACAGATACAAAGGTCGTTTATTACATTCATTCCAGAGATAAAACATAGTCTTTACAACTCAGGGCCAAAGGCCTAATACAAGAGTTTTGGAATAAGTAAATAAACATAAGTCTTCATCTTCATGTGCCACAGGCAAGCATGTTGAGTGTAGACTCATGACTCCTACTCATCATCGGAGTAACCTGCAACATCACAAGTTACAACCACAGTGGGTCAACACTTTGGAATAGTATTGTCAAGTGATACCTTAGTAAATTTTAAGTGGACTATATTACTATATGCATTTTGGCTAAGTGTAGCTTGGCTTGCTTTGCTTGAAAATAGGTTTTCCCTATTAGTTGAAATCACTAAGTTTTTCTTTGTCAAAATCTTTCCCAAGAAACCACCAATAGACATTGGGGTCCTTCACCCTTTTTCACCCACAAGTTTTACTTAGAAGTTGGAGTGATGAGATTCTTGTAGCTTCCATGTCTTGATGCTCAAATTGTCCATTACCATGGACTTGGCTAAGTACTTAGATTTTCCATCTGCAGAGGTTGTGCACTTTCCCCACCAGACTTGGTTTCCCAAGACAGGACCTTTCAGAAGCCTTCCCTTAGCCAAATGGACGCGTTCCAACCTATCATCCCACTACCACCAACTGTCCAAATGACTAAGTTCTAGCAACCTATATGATCAAGGCAGAGCCCATATTGCCAAGTGGTTGCACTGTAAGCTTTCTCAACACTTGGCCTCCAAATCCCTTTGTGCCTGGGTGGCATACCACAAGTGAGATACACAAGCCAAAACCATGGCCTTGTGTAACCACTCAACCAAAAACCACCATTCAAGTCCCATTCCACCCAGGAAGTTCATTGACTTAGTTGTTTTATTAAGAAAAGCATGAGTCCCAAAGGACTTAGAATTATTTCACCATAGCATGTACATACTTTACCAACCCTTGTTTTCTCAAAATCACACAAGTCATGCATACATGAATCCATTACATCAACCAAGGTCCAAACTTATTTAAGGTATCATTTTGGAAAATAAGGTGATAGGTGGTGGTCCAACTAACGAAGTGCGTTTACAATCCTATCTCACTGGATCTGTTGGCTAACACAATGTTCCTAGAGGCAATCAACCTATCTTGCTCACATGATTCCATCACTAAGTCTATAATATCTCCTCTTAAGGTTTGGTGGGTGGCTTCCAACTCCTGGGTATGTTCCTTCTCTTTCTCTAAG
The DNA here is from genome assembly GCA_910589765.1 of Avena atlantica. NCBI lineage: Eukaryota > Viridiplantae > Streptophyta > Magnoliopsida > Poales > Poaceae > Avena > Avena atlantica. Next base: position 72,313,936 of record OU342737.1, read on the forward strand.
TCTTTTTGGAGGTTGAGCATTCTGCACTTGACTCTAGCACTTAATTCTTTGATAGTCCTCCAAGCTGCTTCTCTTGCTGACTCAAAGAATGTGGTGTGCATCACAGTGTTGGTGTACATGCAAAACCCTCTTTCTTTGTGGTTGTCTTCCTTGTTTTTGTACAAGTGAAGTTGCACCCACCAATACTCCACTCCTTCATCCATCACTGGAAAGCCTTTGTAAACAGCTGCACCATGTGCTTCCATTGCCACCATGAGGTCCTTGAGAATTTTGGGAAACTCAGTTTCACACTCCAAGGTCATGGTCATGAGTGGTCCTTTCTTCACGGCTTCGTTGATGGAGTTCATCTAAAAAATGGAGATGAGAATGAGAAGATTAGAAAAGCTTACGAGAAGAATAGACAAGTGTAGAAGTAGTTGAATTTTTTTCCTTAGTGGTTTCCCAATCCTAGGGTCATAATCCTACAGGCAACACAGTGCTCTGATACCATCTGTAAGACCCCTCCTTTCTAAAGGAAAGGATCCCTGTGATTCCAATGCTAGTCCCTGGATCAATGCTAGCATCCACAGTTTAAGATGAAGTAAACAGATACAAAGGTCGTTTATTACATTCATTCCAGAGATAAAACATAGTCTTTACAACTCAGGGCCAAAGGCCTAATACAAGAGTTTTGGAATAAGTAAATAAACATAAGTCTTCATCTTCATGTGCCACAGGCAAGCATGTTGAGTGTAGACTCATGACTCCTACTCATCATCGGAGTAACCTGCAACATCACAAGTTACAACCACAGTGGGTCAACACTTTGGAATAGTATTGGCAAGTGATACCTTAGTAAATTTTAAGTGGACTATATTACTATATGCATTTTGGCTAAGTGTAGCTTGGCTTGCTTTGCTTGAAAATAGGTTTTCCCTATTAGTTGAAATCACTAAGTTTTTCTTTGTCAAAAACTTTCCCAAGAAACCACCAATAGACATTGGGGTCCTTCACCCTTTTTCACCCACAAGTTTTACTTAGAAGTTGGAGTGATGAGATTCTTATAGCTTCCATGTCTTGATGCTCAAATTGTCCATTACCATGGACTTGGCTAAGTACTTAGATTTTCCATCTGCAGAGGTTGTGCACTTTCCCCACCAGACTTGGTTTCCCAAGACAGGACCTTTCAGAAGCCTTCCCTTAGCCAAATGGACGCGTTCCAACCTATCATCCCACTACCACCAACTGTCCAAATGACTAAGTTCTAGCAACCTATATGATCAAGGCAGAGCCCATATTGCCAAGTGGTTGCACTGTAAGCTTTCTCAACACTTGGCCTCCAAATCCCTTTGTGCCTTGGTGGCATACCACAAGTGAGATACACAAGCCAAATCCATGGCCTTGTGTAACCACTCAACCAAAAACCACCATTCAAGTCCCATTCCACCCAGGAAGTTCATTGACTTAGTTGTTTTATTAAGAAAAGCATGAGTCCCAAAGGACTTAGAATTATTTCACCATAGCATGTACATACTTTACCAACCCTTGTTTTCTCAAAATCACACAAGTCATGCATACATGAATCCATTACATCAACCAAGGTCCAAACTTATTTAAGGTATCATTTTGGAAAATAAGGTGATAGGTGGTGGTCCAACTAACGAAGTGCGTTTACAATCCTATCTCACTGGATCTGTTGGCTAACACAATGTTCCTAGAGGCAATCAACCTATCTTGCTCACATGATTCCATCACTAAGTCTATAATATCTCCTCTTAAGGTTTGGTGGGTGGCTTCCAACTCCTGGGTATGTTCCTTCTCTTTCTCTAAGTCTTTTTGGAGGTTGAGCATTCTGCACTTGACTCTAGCACTTAATTCTTTGATAGTCCTCCAAGCTGCTTCTCTTGCTGACTCAAAGAATGTGGTGTGCATCACAGTGTTGGTGTACATGCAAAACCCTCTTTCTTTGTGGTTGTCTTCCTTGTTTTTGTACAAGTGAAGTTGCACCCACCAATACTCCACTCCTTCATCCATCACTGGAAAGCCTTTGTAAACAGCTGCACCATGTGCTTCCATTGCCACCATGAGGTCCTTGAGAATTTTGGGAAACTCAGTTTCACACTCCAAGGTCATGGTCATGAGTGGTCCTTTCTTCACGGCTTCGTTGATGGAGTTCATCTAAAAAATGGAGATGAGAATGAGAAGATTAGAAAAGCTTACGAGAAGAATAGACAAGTGTAGAAGTAGTTGAATTTTTTTTCCTTAGTGGTTTCCCAATCCTAGGGTCATAATCCTACAGGCAACACAGTGCTCTGATACCATCTGTAAGACCCCTCCTTTCTAAAGGAAAGGATCCCTGTGATTGCAATGCTAGTCCCTGGATCAATGCTAGCATCCACAGTTTAAGATGAAGCAAAAGTAGCATGCAAGACTTAGCAAAAATAATTCTAATGCTTATTCAAAATAAAGGGTGGAAATATCATGTAGTATCACTTGCCTTGGTAATGGGGAGAGTAGCACTCTTCACAATCACAGTCACTAGCAAAATCTACACAAAAATTTGTAGCATACAATTACACTCAATTTATATAGAATCAAAAATATGAATGCATGCATGCAAGAAATTACTAAGTGATGATTTTTAAAACTCTACCAAGCAAGTGCATGATACAGAAACATAACAAGTCCCAAAGTTTGCTAACTTATTTAGCCCTAAAACCATTTGCTAAACAAAAACTATACTCAAAATGGACCTAAACATGTTTCTGCTTTCAAAGTCATTTTAACAGATACTATTTGTTAAACACATTGCAGATTCAGAAAGGCCTTGATTCAATGATTCCAACGGTATAAAATTTGCAAAAATATAACGTGGGAATCTCAAGTTATAGCCATTTGAAAATTGGATCTAAATCTGATTTGAATTCTATTTTTGAATCCAACCCTAGACACGTGTCATAGTATTACTGGCGCGTACCGATTCGTTTGGATCGACAAACGCGGACCGTTGGATCTAAGTGAGATCTGGCGGCTCAGATGCGCGCTTACCTCTTCGCCCACGTTCTAATCTACGCCGTAGGATCTACATCTGACGCTCCTAATCGTCCTGACCATACACGGGCGGTGCTAGCGGCGTTGACTGGCGGCGGCGCGTCTGACCGCGGCGGAGCTGGCGCTCTAGGTCGCTTGGGAAGGAAGGGAGGCGCTTACCGGATCCGCAGTGGCGTGCTGAAGCTCGACGTGGTGTTGGGTTGCGAAGGGGCGCGCTGGCACGGTCTCAGGAACTCGTCGGAGTAACGGGCGGCGTCGGTAGCTTGCAGTCGTGGTCCTTGCCGAGGTTTGGCGTCGCCCTAGCACGAACCAGTGGCATCAGGATTTGCGCAAGACATAGGCGAACAAGCTCGCGTGAAGGAGGGGGCAAGGGGCGCTCGGGTTTTACCTTAATTCGTCGCCGGAGTTTATCGGCGGCGCAGGTGGTTTCGGTCGCGAACGGAGACGACGACCTGGGTCACGAGCAGGCAAAAGGAAGGTATCAGCGTAAGCGCGAGATCATTCTGAACATCCTCGTTTGAACCAGAGAGATAGGGGCGGTCGAGGCTCACCGTAATTGGCCGCCGGAGTTGTCGGTACTGCGGGGTTTCGAGGGCAATTGCGCGCAGCCTGGTGGCGGAGTGAGCGAGGAGAGGGGGAAAATGCTTGCGGGGCAGAGGGGTTTAAGTAATCCTAGGTGCGACAGGAAACGCTTGCGAAGTAATGGGCAATTACACCGCGCCATTACCGGCCTTGACAGCAGCAGCGACGTGGTCGCGAGCGTGGTTTGAGTAAGACGAGGGTGACGTGGACGGGGCCCGCTGGTCAGCGAAATAAACCGAAGGGGCGTGGGGTCTGGCTGTCAGTAGCTGAATGGGTGTGCTCGCGCGTGAGAGAAGAAAAGAGATGCCCCGGGTGGGCTTGCTGGGCCTGCTCCGTTGCTGGGCTACAATGGCAGTGCTCGGCCTTTTCTATTTGTTTGCTTCTTTTCTTTTTCTAAAACGATTTTCTGATTTGATCTTGATATGAATTCAAACTCTTTTTGAATTCAAACATTTCCTGGGTTTTTGCAGGGTGCAGTAGTCTCCAATATAGGCATAAAAACAAGTGGTTGCTTTGCAAAGGCTTGGTCAAGCTTGGAAATCAAAATAACAGAGACCAGGCACTCGGTTTGCAAAATTTGGAAAATGGTTTTTGAAACCATTTCCAATTTGAAAAACTTGGTTTAAATTCTACACTCAAACCTATCCTCATAAAAGGCAACAAACTTGGTTCATAAACAATCAAACTTTCAAATGGGGATAGTCATTTGATTTAAATCTGCTCACATAAAATCATAGCACTAAGTGCTCCTATTTTTCAGAAATGAGTTTGAACTTGATCCCAAATCTATATGCATGCATGAATGATATGCAAACTTGGAAATCATGATTTTTGGGATGTTACACGTTGGGTGGCGTCGGGCGGCGTGCTCCTGCGGGGAGAGAGGAAAGGCGGTGAGCCGTAGGCGAGGCGGCGAGCTCGTTCGCGAGCGAGGCGAGGAAGGGGGCGTCGGCGCGCGCGGCGGAGATGCTCACCGAGCTCAATGCGGCGGCGGCGATGGTGAACTCCGGCGAGCAATCGCCGGAGATTGGAGGCGGCTTAGGGCTTCCGAGTGGGGGGAAAAGTGGCGGCGGGTGCGGCTTAAGAAGGGCCGAGAATTGGGGAGGGGGCGAGGCAGTTCGAAACTGAACCGGAGCGAAAATCGCGGCGGCGGTCGTGTCCCTAGCGGACTCAGCGGCGGCGACGCGGACAGGTGGGCCCCACTTGTCGGTGGCTGGTGGCGGCTGACTAGCGGGCCCGGCAGGTGGCGGAGCTGGCGGGGCGGCAGATACCAGCTGCCGCGCGCGTGCTACGCTGCTGCGCGGCTGGGCCGGCTGGGCCACAGCCCGGCTGGCTGTTTCTCTTTTTTTTATCGTTTCCTTTTCTTTTTCTCTGTCGAATTTTTAACTGAGATTTGTTTTGACAGAAACTGTCTACTCTAATCATCAAAATTCAGTTTGCCATAACTTCTTATACGAAGCTCCGATTTGGGCGATTCAAAGTGCTACGGGTTCGTGGCGGAACCCTCTATGCACCTGTGCCTTCCATAACACCAAAATATAATGTTTATAACAAAGGCATGGTAAAACCCAATGTTCAAGTGTAGGTGTCAAAATTCAAATGTAAGAGGTTTATTTTGCCAAAACCTTTTCAAACTGAAATTTTGCAAGGATGATCATGATGCAATGCCATGAATGTTATGCAGTACCAAATCTAAAATTTGGGATGTGACACATAGTCTTCACACTCGCTAGAAGACACTGGATATTCGCCGTCGTTCGCCATATGTGCGTCACCGGCGAGGTGACGTCACTGTTACGTCATACCCATGTCATCTTTGACCCAGTCCACCAGTTTGACATAGTCCTTGTCTCGCGTGGCAAGTGACATGGCCTAGGGCCCATTCGTCATTGCCTTAGAGTAGAAACTAGTTCAGTAACAAAAACATTATTTAAGCTATATATGCCATGTGGCCACTGGCCCACTGGTCAGTGACCTTGGGTAGGTTTAGCCTCGGTAAGAAAAGTATTTTCTGTTTAATAAATCGATAAAACAATATAAATTGAAATATCCATATTCCAAAAATAAAATAAATGATTAAATCTTGTTAAATCAACAACTTTTGTTTTATAATTCAGAAAAATATGTATAATATATGAAAATGTTTAGAAAAATAAAACCTACAACTTAAAATTATTATAATGATTATTGAAATAGTTATTTAAATAATTAATAAAGATTTTATAAGTAATAAAACTTTGATAATTCATATTTTAATAATGGTAAATGTTAAAAATATAAATAAAATACCAAAAATCTTAGAAAAATAAAAACAATACTTTAAAATTATAATCATGCATTATCATTTCACTTAATTAAATATTTATTATTTATTAAGTGTTTATAAAGTAATAAATCTTATAAAAATCATATCTTATTATTTATAAATCAATAAAATAAATGTAATATACCAAAACGATCACAAAAATAATACCTACATGTTAAAAATATATCATTCCACTTTTAAAGTAAATAAAAACTTAGTACCCTAATAACTTGAATTTAAAACCAATTTCCTTAATCAATAATTCATATAAGGATAAATAAAATTTGCTAATATTTTAAAATTTATCAATTGAGTCTAATTAATAGTATTAGTCTTGAACATTGATATTATGAAGTAAAAATGGTTTAACACATTATAAATACAAGTTGGTTGAATTCTCATTCATCCATAAGTGTAGATTATTCCTTAAAAAGATTCTTATCCAATATAAAATCTTCATGAATAATTTGTGACTAAATAAAACCTTTTCCCTTACTGCAACCACAAGTTATAAACATACCAAAACACTATATTGAATACATAAGTATTTAAGTAGTATTACTTCCTTGTTTACAACTATAACCACTCATCTATAAAAAGGAAATGATTCTATTCTATTATACAATTAAGAAACCACTACTCCAATAAAAGCAAAGTCATTCTTAAATAACTTTAAGGAATATAAGGTACACAAGGTACAAATATCATAAACATTATACCTTAAATCCAACCATGTTCTTTAAAGTTAACTTTAGTCTACAATTTTTTTCAATATAAGACTAAAGCCTTTGCTATATGTTTTATAGTTAACTTTGGTCTGTTATAATTAAGTTAAGGCATCTCAAGTCCAAGCAATTCAAGCAAACACAAACAACCTCAACCAGTTTGGTTAATTACAAAGATTGTGTAGACCTTAGAAAAGGAATATTTTCTTCAAAAGTTATTCGTTTTGCCACTTCACTCAACAAACCTTATAATAATATTTCCAACTCTTAACAAATTAAATTCAAGGAGTTCTCATTATAAGCAATAGATGACAATTAATCAGAATCACATTGTTTCCAACTTTACTTGTAGACTTAGGATTGTAAACACTTAAGTTCCTTATTAAGGCTAGTACTTGTAAAGTAAAATTCAAAGATAAACAATTATAATGTAAGTAATCTTGAGTAACATATCACGTTAATGTGTATCTCACTGTTCCATGTTATTATAAGTTTATGTTGTTTCACACACTCACAAACCTTAACAAGAAACACAAGTGTGAAACTTAACTAAAAGTACAACACATTCCAGGGAAACCCTTTCCAGTATCCAAACCCTAGAACCACGTTACCCCTGAAATTCGCATTTATAAAGTGCATCACATTACTTATGCATAAAAGCATATTGCTTCTTTAAACATTAGTCCTTACCGGACCAATGATGCTGATTTCAGATATTGGATCTTATATTGTCTTAAAGACCATGAGTACATAATCTTGCAATCACAAAAGGCAAGTTCACACTTGCTCATGTCCTTTGGTTATTTTCTGTAAAGTATTTTACAACTCCAGTGTTATCATCACCTGCATTTGAAAAGGGTCCGAAAACACTATTTTCATAATAATGTGATTATAGGTTATCTTACCATTAGGTAAGAACCTACTATGAAAGTTCCGGTGGTAAAGGAACATATTATCTAGGACTTAACAACTAATGTCGCCAGTGATTCTTGCAGCGTATATTACGCGTTAACCATGAGATTTGGAATGGGACGGAGAAGTCAGCTGTATCTTCTTCCTATCGCATGTAGCCGGATGTGCAGGTCGTGGCTGTTATCCTCGTAGCGTGCATATTAATTGGTAATTCGTAGAGGATATGCATCATAAGGGTGGGAACCCTCAACGTCCCACGATAGTTCTGGCATCTAACGGTTTGTGCAAACCATTGCCGTAATTCAATATGTGGGCATGGTGTACACCAAGGAGGCATGCGAGGTCGCGAAGGGGGCAGTGATTGGCTTGGACCAACTACTGGGCCCCACATCATGGAATTGTGGACGGGAATAAGCTGCCCGGTTGTGCAACAAAGAGTTGATCTCTCATGAGTAAAGCAACGCACCTCTGCAGAGTGTAAGAACTGTAACTTGTTACTCCCTGTTCCGGGAAGGAGCTGCGAACTCGGCGGGAAAGGAACTCCATGAAAGTTCTGGTAAACCCGTGAAGGATGATGGATATAGCTTTTCAGAATAAAATCAACCTTTGAAGAAATATTTATGAAAACTTGCAATGCCTACGACCTACGGTCTGTGGCTATAGATATAGTGCATCAAACACTCCTTTTCTAGTGAACTTGCTGAGTATGCTCGTATTCAACGTATCTTCTTAACCCTTGCTAGATTTTGAAGCCATTAAGACGACATCTACATCCAGTTATGCTCCAGGAATCTTCATCAAAAGCTAAAGCTCTTCGACAAAGACAAGGAAGTCATCATATACATCAACTCACATGAAGACGAAGTTACTGATTAGATAGGAATATAATCTCTAGCCAAAGAACCCATTTCTGTAGTGTATTACATTAGCAGCAATGCCAAACCAATAGTTTAGATACTAGTCTTAATAGTATAATAGTTTTTGCGTTGTTTATCTCTGATTCTTCTTTGTAAGAAGTTCTTTCTCTCTCTTTACCCTAGAGTGTTCTCTAGATCTTGTGTACAGAGTGAGTTGTAACCTTTAGCCATGTATTGGACCTGATGTGTTTCTGTTGTACCACTCTGAGGGATGTAATACTAGTGAACGGTGTTTCATTAGTGTAATGTCAATGACTATAGTGTACTACATCATGTAGTGGTATGCTGGGTCGCCGCACCAAGCTTCTCTGCGTGCGAGCCGGGAGCGCGCCAGTGCGCCGCACGGGACACCAGCCCACAGACGGCGCACCGCCCTCGCCGCTTGCGTATGTGATCGCCAGCACCCCAACACCCCGCCAGACAACCCCATTCGCCGCTACGCGGACCACGGACGCTGTGCGCCATTAAAATCCCCGTTGGACCCTCCTAGAGCGCCGGAACATTCTGACCATTCAGCATCGCCCCGCGCCGTGTGACCATGTCGTTGAACTTTGCCAGGGAGCACAACACCTCCCCCTATCGTTGCCCATGCCATTAGCATGATGTGCCGACGACCACGACGAGCTCAGCCCGCGCCATTCGGTCCCCTCATCACACTATAAATAGAGGCCTTCCCAGCTCAAACTCTTCACACCATCTCAGTCCCCACCTCTCACTGATCACACCAACTCACCCCCGGAGCAAGGCGAGCACCAGGTGGCCGGAATTTCACCGGATTTCGCCGCTGCAGAGGATGAGAGGCGCCGTCGATTGGAGCCGCCCCAGGAGGAGCCACCAGTACCAGGAGGATCGTCGTCGTCGACTTCGTCGTTCGCCCCCATCACCGACCATCGTCGGAGCCCCGGTGAGCCCCCACTGACCCCCAATGGCCATGCTAGGGTTTAGCCTCGCCGCGTCCTGTTCAGGCGTGGACGATGAACCACAGTCGTAGGATTAGAACTAGGTATCGCGATCTAGATCGCTCAATAGCTAGCATCCACAGTTAAGATGTAATATCAAGAAACAAAGGTCATAATATAACTTTATAACCAGGAATAACATAAGTTTATTACATCAAACATAGCTCAATAGGCTATTACATTACATTGCAGCGGAATAACTATGGTCAAGTGGTCCTTCATCTTCAAAGTGCCACAGGCAGATGTTGGTTGTAGACTTTGTAATCCTAAACAATCAATCTTCACTAAAATCAATCAAACCTGCAACATACAAGTTACAGCCACAAAGGGTCAATACATTTGAATTGTATTGGCAAGTGATACTATGGTAATATAGTGGAGTCTATCATCAATATGCATTTGGCTAAGTGGAGTTGAGGCTTGCATTGCTTAAAATAGATTTTTCTTATCATTTTGAAAATACCAAGTTTTTGCTTGTCAAAAACATTTTTCTCAATCAAAGATTTCAAGATCCTTGTACCAAGCCATCTCTCCATCAATGATTGAAGAATTCAAACAACCCTTGTTCAAACCACAAGATTTTAATTTAGAAATTTGAATGATGAGATTCTTGATTGCTTCCATGTCTTGATGCTCAAATTGTCCTTTACCAGGGACATGGCTAAGTACTTAGATTTTACACTCTGCAGAGGTGGTGCACTTTCCCCACAAGACTTGGTTTCCCAAGACAAGATCTTTCAGAAGCCTTCCCTTAGACCAAAATGGACGCGCTCCAACCTATCAAACACTACCACCCACTGTCCATATGGCTAAGTTCTTGCAACCTATATGATCATGGCAGAGCCCATATTGCCAAGTGGTTGCACTTGAAGCTTCTCAACATTTGACATCTCAAATCCCTTTGTTTCCTGGGTGGCATTCCACAAGTGAGATACACAACCCAAGTCCATGGCCTTGTGTAACCACTCAACATATCCCAATCCTTCCATTCCACCCAGAAGGTTCATTAACTTAGTTGTTTTATTAGACAAAATCACAAGTCCTCCGACTTAGAATATTTTTCCATAGTGTGAATATATATTCCACCCATGTTTTCTATTATCTAGGCTAAGCTTGGTAGTAATAGGAAACTTAACTTAGAAAATCCTACTAAGGATTCATCTACTATGTTTTCCTATAGCAAGATCTATACTTAGCAAAATCCATGCAAGTTTACTTAGCAAAATCACTAATGCATAGAAAAAGTAATGGGACAAAAAGTATGAAGCATCACTTGCCTTTTGGAAGGGAATGGTAGTTCACTCCTTGATCTTGCTAGTCTCACACTTCACTACAAATCAATCAAGCAAACACAAATTCAATTCACATTCCAAACCAAAGTCAAACAAACAATTCTTCACACACACAAAGTAATGGAATCTAAGTCATGCATGGGAGCATGCACAAGATAGTTTTATTTTGCAAAGTGGTCTCTATGGGGTTTATAAACTTTGTAAGATCCAAATTGGTCATTTACCAAAGTGGCAAAGTCATCAGCAAGAGGGTTTTGTCCAAAAACTATTTTAAATCCATTTATCATTTCATGTGGTGAAAAATGTTTTTATTAAGGCAAAACTCTTAAGTTGTTCACTAAATGAGTTGCTAATTTGCAAAACTTGGTGTTTTTAGGTCAGTAGGTTTGGTCCAAAACATTTCCTTAAAGTTTTCTTTTCATAAACATTTTTATAACAAAAACCATTCTTTTTATTTGGCTAGAAAATGACTAAGTCAAGTAATCCAACCTAAATCTTTCCATAATCATTTTTAACACCAAGGGTTGGTTCCTAGGGTCAGAAAGATCACAACAAACCATTTTGCAAAGGTTTTAATCCAAAAATCATTTTTAAACAATTTTTCTAATCTAAACAAGTACACAAATGTTTATGCAATTTCAAACAAGCTAACAGATACTATTTGTCAAACTAAGGCCATGGTTGGCTAGGGCTTGTTCTCCTGAATTCATTGATATAAAATTTGTAAAATTTGGACGTGTGGTTTGAAAGTTACAAAGGTTTGAAAATTGAATCTAGAATAGATTCAAATCTGTTTTTAAATCAAAACATGTCCACGCGTCACGATTTCATTGGGCGGTACCGGTTCGGCCGGATCGGCAACATGGACCGCAGGATCTGAAGCGTATCGTGCGGCGCAAGTTCACTCGTACCCTTTCGATAATTCATTCAATCGTGTGCCTCGGATCTGTATCGGACGGTTGCTACTGCCTGGCCAAGAACTGGCGGCGCTAGGTCGACGGCGAGCGGCGGAGCGGCTAGTTGGCGGCGGCGCTAGCGAAATAGGACGCGAAGAAGAGGGGGAGGATGCTCACCAGGTTCGCAATGCAACGCTGATGCTCAACGTGCTACTGGTTGGTGGAGGGGTGCACGGGGACGGGCAGAATTCTTCGCCGGAGTTAGTTCTGGCGACGGACGCGCGCGGTCGAGGTCGAGGACACCGCTGGAGGTCGCCCTAAGGCAAAATGAAGGTGCGGTCAGATGCGCAGGATCAAGACGATGCTATGTGCGTGATCGAGAAGTGACGGGGCGGTCTGGTTCACCTGGTAATCGTCGTCGGAGAAGGAGACAGACGGCGGTGCTGTAGGTCGTTGATGTTGCCAACGCTGGGAGGCACGCGCGAGCGAGCTGGAACTTCGAGGGGGTTTGCCAGGATATGGGGAACTTGTCTGCTTGCTTGGGGAGGCAGGGAGAGGCAGGGTATGGCCGGAATTGAAAGTTTAGCTCGTCGGAGACGGCGGCGGTGCAGAAGGAAATGGCAACAGCCTGGTGGCGGAAAGAGGTTGGCGTCTGAGGGGAACGGAGGAGAAGACGCTGGGGTTTTAACGCGCATGGTCAAGGCGATTAATGGTGGCCGCATTAAGGCGTATTGAATCCGCGGAATCAAGCCTGCAACGGCCGGCGAGAAGGGGTCGTGCGGGTGGGGAAGAAGGGGGCCGGTGGTGGGGTCTGGTGTCAGTGAGAAAAGGAGAGAAAGGGGGAGGTCCACCAGTCATAGGCTATGCGGGTTGTTTATGCGGTGAAGGAAAACGCTTCAGGGAAAAGAGGAGGTGGGCTGCGAGTTGGGCTGTAGGGCCAGATGGTGGGCTGTTCTATTTTTTTTTGTCTAAACCTTTTTCTATTTATAATTCTATTTTTCTGATTTGAATTTCATCCATCTATTCAAGCATTCAAATAATTCAAACAATTCAAACCATTGGAATGAGTTTTTGTTTCTGTTTATTAACATAAACCCAATCTCAAAACAAAAATTATATCTTTATTCATTTTTAAGATCTATTTAATAATTAAATAAAATGGCCCTTTAGTTATTTAATAAAATTGGGTTTGTTTTAATTAATAAAATCTTCATTTAAAATCCAAATATTTTCAAAACCAAATCAGTAGGTTTAATAAAGAATAATTGGAAATTTTTTTTAAAACAAAATACCCTTTTATTTTAGAGTCCATTATTAAATAAATACAATAGACTTTCTTATTAAAATAGAATTTGTTTTATTGAGTTATTTATTTTGAAATCTAAAAATAAGCCAAAACACTTTAGTAGGTATTATTGGTGAATATCAAATATTTGGAAAACTTATTTTAAACAATTTAATAAGTTTTGATGTTTCAATTAAATTGGTAAAACTTTTCATTTAGACAAAGTTGGATATAAAATCCTTATTAATTTATTTAAATAAATCTTTGCTAATTTTATTTTTAAAATTAAATGTTTTAATTCCCAAAGCTTGGCCAAGGTTTTAATTTTGGCTTTATAAAATAATCCTTATTTGTAAAAGTTCTATTTCATTTGAAAACAAATCTTTTCATTTAATTATTTCAAAATAGTATTTCCAAATGTTTTTATTTTCCTTTTATTAAATGTTTATCTTTTTAAATCCCTTTAGGTTTTATTTAATTCAAATGGGTTTGAGGTTCCAATTGAATTCAAAAAGTTTCTTCTGGCCCTGGAAATCAAACAAAGTTTTTATTTTATTCATTTATTTTCACATTACAAGATTTGGAAAATCTTGGAATGTGACAGGCTACCACCCTTAAAATAAATCTCGTCCCGGGATTTGGGAAGGCTGGGGTTACAAGCAAGTTCAAAACAACTAGGGTACTACCACCCTTAAAAATTTCAAACAAAAATTACATATTGGCCTTCTTGGGATCATGAGAAATACTTTCTCTGAGCAAACTTTTGCATGTGTCCTTGGTTTCCATACTTGACTCATGGGACAAGGTTGAGATCCTTCATAGACTTGTTTAACTTGTTCTCCATCCTTTCTGGACAATTGTTTGCATAGTGGCCTAGTTCCTTGCATTTGAAACATGTGACAAGGTTGAGATCCCTCATAGGTTGGTTTATCTTATGCTTCATCTTTTCTGGACAGTAGTTTGCATAATGTCCTAACTCTTTGCAGTGTTTGCACATCACTTGGCTAAAATCCTTCCTTATCTTGGGTTTCACTAGATTTTGTTTGTCTTCTTGTCTCTTCTTCTTTTCTGGGCATTCACTGGCATAGTGTCCCATCTCTTTGCAATTGTAACATTGCAACTGGCTTGTGTCCTTCTTCTTCTTCTTAGGTCTCTCCAAAGCTAGGAGTTCTTCTAGTTCATGTTCTTCATAGGTGGGAGATCTTTCTCCCTTCTTGGGGCATTGATCTTCATGCTTCTTGGATGCATGATCCTTGTCTCCACAAATAGTGCAAGCTGGGGTTCCTTCTAGAATAACATCTTTGTCATCCTTGTTGTCATTGGCTCTTGGGAGAAAGTTTTCTCTCATGTTGATCATTTGAGTAATGAGTTGTAACATCCCTAAATTCATATTCCAAAACTCATTCATAGCATCCTTGCATCATTCATCCATTTAGGGTTTTCTCAAAAATCATTTAGAGATAGAAGTTTGAGCTATGATTTCATGTGGTCAATTTATTCCAAATGGCCATCACCCATTGAAATTTGAATGTTTAAGTACTTGATTACTTGCATCCATTGTTGGAAAGTTTAGGTGTAGCATTTTTACCCAAGTTTCCAATTTGGAAATATTTTCTAACCCTATTTCATTCATTCACAAACTAAAGACAAAACTTGCTTTGTTCAACACCCAAGCTTGACCAGGACCTTACAAAGTAACCACTTGGTTAAATGTCTGAAATTGAAACCACAGAACCCTGCAAAGATCCCCAGTTTTTGTTTGAATTCAAAAGGATTTGAATTCATATAAAAAATCATTCCAGAAAATAGAATTAGCAAAGAAAAAGACTTGAACAAAAGGAAAAGGCCGCGGGGCTAGAATCCGGCCCAGCAGAAAAACGAGCCCATCAAACCCACCCGGGAACTTTCCTTTCCTCTCTCACGCGCGAGCGCACGCGTTCAGCCGCTGACAAGCAGACCCCACTTCCACCTCGCGCACGTCGCTGACAAATGGCCCCCTCCACGTCAGCATCGTCTTCACCTGCACGACCAGTTCATCCCCAAATCAACGCGAGCGTTTCTGGGTTTAATTCGCGGCGTCAATTCGAGTTATTGGCCGAGTGATTCTCGCTCGCGACCAGGCTATAAGAACCCCCTCTGTCCCCTCTCTCTTTTCCCCCAAACCCCAAGCACAGAACGCCCCCAGGCTGCGCGCATTGCTCTCTGCAACCCCGCCGTCTCCGACGACTGCGCCGGCAAATTCCGGTGAGCATAGAGTTCCCCTCGGTCTCGCGTTTACTTTATCTTGTTCAGTGAGTCTCTGTGCACCTTCTGACACCCTCCGTTTACCTTCGCATGACCCGTAGCTTCTGCAACGTCAACGACTGGCCGCCACCGTCTTCTGCACGAACTCCGGCGACCTCCCTCTGTAAGTAGCCACCGCCCCTTGCCCTCTGACTGATACGCCTAGAATCCTCATCGTCTTGCGCATCTGACAGTACCCCTATTTTGGCTTAGCGCGACGAGGAACCTTGCCAACGTCGACGACTGACCGTGGCTGACGCATTCGCGAACTCCGGCGAGAAATCTCTGACGAACCCATGCGCCCCTTCCCAAGCCATTGCTACCTTGAGCATCAGCAGCCTCCTGCGGTTATGGTAAGCATCTCCTCCCTTCCTCGGGCGACCTAGAACGCCGGCACCGCCACTGACTGACGCGCCGCCGCCTGTCGCCGCCGGTAGCGCCGCTCGTTTTTGGTTAGGAGATTTTTAGCCGTCAGATCTGAATCCTACGCGTAGAAACATTTCACTTAACGAAGGGGTATGAACAGATCTGAGCCGTGCAGCGTTAGTCAGATCCAACGGCACAGAAGGGTGATCCGGTGCGAACCGGTACGCGCCAGTAATAACTCGACGCGTGGCTAGGGTTGATTCAAAAATAGAAATTCAAATCAGATTTAGATCCCATTTTCAAATGCTTATAACTTTCGATTGCCACGTTAGATTTTTGCAAACTTTATACCGTTGGATTCAGTGAAACAAGACCTTTCAGAATATCCAATTTATTTAGCATATAGTAACAGTTAAAAATGATTTTATTTGTAGAACAAGTTTAAGGCTATTTTAGATATATATTTAATTAGGTAAATTATATTAGTGCCAAATAAGTTTAGTTGGCAAATTTTGTGTTATGTTAAGTTTCTGAACTCATGAGCATACTTGGTAGAATTTTCAAAAATCACACTTAGTAAATTCTTGCATGCATGCATTCATATTATTTTTGTTTGTATATAATTGTGTGTAATTGTATGCTATAATTTCTTGTGTAGATTTTGCTAGTGATTGTGATTGTGAAGAGTGCTACTCTCCCCACTACCAAGGCAAGTGATATTTTCATGAATATTTCTGTCCTATGTTTTGTACTAGCATTAGATATTTTGCTAAAATATTGCATGATATTTTGCCTAGTGCTAAGATGGGAAATCCTAAGTAGAATGGAATAGTAGAATTGTTAAGGAAATTTATCC
Source organism: Avena atlantica (assembly GCA_910589765.1). Classification (NCBI taxonomy): domain Eukaryota; kingdom Viridiplantae; phylum Streptophyta; class Magnoliopsida; order Poales; family Poaceae; genus Avena; species Avena atlantica. The sequence goes on from OU342737.1 coordinate 72,330,344, forward strand.
TAAGTTAGGTTATCATATTCTGCTTAGTCTAGCTACTTAGCAAACAAGGGAGGTAAAACATCTATATGGTTTATGATAAAATATTCTAAGTCAAGAGACTTATGTTTTCTTAATAAAACAACTAAGTCAAATGAACCTCCTGGGTGGAATGGAATGATTGGGTTATGTTGAGTGGTTACACAAGGCCATGGACTTGGGTTGTGTATCTCACTTGTGGTATGCCACCCAGGCACAAAGGGATTTGGAGGCCAAGTGTTGAGAAAGCTTACAGTGCAACCACTTGGCAATATGGGCTCTGCCTTGATCATATAGGTTGCTAGAACTTAGTCTTTTGGACAGTTGGTGGTAGATGGGATGATAGGTTGGAACGCGTCCATTTGACTAAGGAAAAGCTTCTGAAAGGTCCTGTCTTGGGAAACCAAGTAGGGTGGGAAAAGTGCACAACCTCTGCAGATAGAAAACCTAAGTACTTAGCCTAGTCCAAGGAAATGGACACTTTTGAGCATCAAGACATGGAAGCTACAAGAATCTCATCACTCTAACTTCTAAGTAAAAAATTTGTGGGTGAACAAGGGTGAAGGATCCCAATGTCTATTGGTGGTTCCTTGGGAATGTTTTTGACAAAGAAGAACTTAGAGTTTTCAACTAATAGGAAAAACCTATTTTCAAGCAAAGCAAGCCAAGCTACACTAAGCCAAAATGCATATAGTAATATAGTCCACTTAAAATATACTAAGGTATCACTTGCCAATACTATTCTAAAGTATTGACCCTCTGTGGTTGTAACTTGTGATGTTGCAGGTTACTCCGATGATGAATAGGAGTCATGAGTCTACACTCAACATGTTAGCCTGTGGCACATGAAGATGAAGACTTGTGTTTATTTACTTATTCCATAAACTCTTGTATTAGGCCTTTGGCCCTGAGTTGTAAAAGACTATGTTTTATCTCTAGAATGAATGTAATAAACGACCTTTGTATCTGTGTACTTCATCGTAAACTGTGGATGCTAGCATTGATCCAGGGACTAGCATTGCAATCACAGGGATCCTTTCCTTTATAAAGGATGGGTCTAACAGATGGTATCAGAGCACTGTGTTGCCTGTAGGATTATGACCCTAGGATTGGAAAACCACTAAGGAAAAAGTTTTTCAACTACTTCTACACTTGTCTATTCTTCTCGTAAAACTTTTCTAATCTCTTTCAACTTCCTTTGTAGATGAATTCCATCAACGAAGCCGTGAAGAAGGGACCACTCATGACCATGACCTTGGAGTGTGAGACTGAGTTTCCCAACATTCTCAAGGACCTCATGGAGGCAATGGATGCACATGGTGAAGCCGTGTACAAGGGCTTTCCGGTGATGGATGAAGGAGTGGAGTATTGGTGGGTGCAACTTCACTTGTACAAAAACAAGGAAGACATCCACAAAGAAAGGGGATTCTGCATGTACACCAACACAACAATGCACACCACATTCTTTGAGTCAGCCAGGGATGCAGCTTGGAGGACCATCAAGGAACTAAGTGCTAGAGTCAAGTGCAGAATGCTCAACCTCCAAAAGGACTTAGAAAAAGAGAAGGAGCTTACTCAAGAGTTGGAAGACACCAACCAAGATATAAGGGGAGATGTTATTGACTTAGTGATAGAATCAAGAGAGCAAGATTGTTGGATTGCCTCTAGGAACATTGTGTTTAATAATAGATCCCGTGAGATTGGATTGTAAGAAACTTCGTTAGTTGGACCACCACTTATCTCCTTATTTCAAAAGATGTTTCAAATAAGTATGGACCTTGAGTGATGTAATAGACTTATGTATGCATGACTTGTGTGACAATTATGTTTCATGGATATGTATGAATGTTTGTCTTGATTTACCTTGAATAATGTTGTTCTAATTTTTTTTCAATCTTATAAATAGATGCCTATTGCCATCAGCACTGTTGAGGAGTTTCGGGTTACTCGTTTTGGTCCCCGTATCATTGAGCTTGCCACTCTGCTTGATCTCCCTCTTCCTACCATCACGGTGTACCCACTCACCAAGTTTGAGAGGAAGGACCTCTGGGGCTTCAAAGTGAACCAGCTCGGACGCCAGACTGAGCCTACTACGGAGGCCATCGTCTTCAAGCTGATGCACGATGACAGGGAGAGAGGCATGGAGGTAGTCATGCAGGATCTGATAGGACGACTGTTAGGCCGTCACTCCCGTCAGGTTAGAGGCACTCACTTCCACGTCTTTGGAAGACGTGATGTTGATGGAGAGTCCATCGACTTTGAGGACGACTCGAGGAGCACTGCGGAGCCGATACGTCTTTATCTTCAGGACTTAGAGACTCTTCTCAGGCACGTAGATACGGATAGGACGAACGTCATGCTAGGTAATGACGAGCTTCAGGTGCAGCTTCGCGAGAAGGACAAGCTTTTTGCGCAGCAGGATGAGATGATCAAGGAAATGGAGACAAAGTTCGAGGCCCAGGACCGCAAGTTCAAGAGTCAAGAGAAACGCGTCCAGGATAGGAACAAGAAGATCCGGGACATGACCGAGGAACTTAAGTCCAAGGACTTCGAGCTTGAGCAGCAGCAGATGGTTATTGAGAGGCTTCGCTCCCAGAAGAGGACTCTCAAGGCCAAGGTCGATTCCTTGACCACTACTATTGAGGAGAACAAGACCGCGATGGAGAACGCATGTCTTACCTTCGTCGAGGAGGAGATTGACGCTGATGAGTAGACTTGACTACTCGTTTACCTTTCTTATTCATACTTGTTATTGTGAACTTGTTATTGGACCATCCGACATGTGGATGGCTTGCCACTTGTGTGTTTTACTTCATGAGCTTATTATGTGGTTGATGAACCTTTATTCTTATGTTGCTTGTTATGTGTTTTCTTATGTTGTATTGTGCATAAAACATCTATGGGTATCTCATTCTTATCTATTTGAACAAACCACAGATGCCTCCCCGTCGCGCAAACCCCAACCCCAACAACATCACCTCAGAAATGCAACAAATGATGAACGCGCAAACACAGCTTATGCAAATGATGACAACATTCATCCAAACCCAGAATAACAACAACAACAACAACAACAACAACAACAACAACCCCAACAACAACAACAACAACAACAACAACAACAACAACAACAACAACAACAACAACAACCCTCCGGGTTTTGATATGCTCACCAGATTTCTGCGTTTGAGACCAGCAAAGTTTGCGGGAACAACTGATCCCATGGTGGCCAATGACTGGCTACGTTCCGTGAACAAGGACTTAGTGACCGTGGGCTGCACGGATGCTGAAAAAGTCATATTCGCAGCACATCTGTTGGAAGGACCAGCCGCCACATGGTGGGACAACTTCCAAATCACCACTCCTATTGATGAGGTGACTTGGGCTATCTTTGAAGATGGCTTTCGCACTGCTCATATCTCATCAGGAATGATGAGTCTGAAAAAGAAGGAGTTTCACAACCTGAAACAGCGCCACCGCAGCGTGGCAGAATATATAGAAGAGTTCAACAATCTGGCGCGCTATGCACCGGATGAGGTTGATACAGATGCCAAAAGAAAGGAAAAATTTCTGGAAGGCTTAAATGATGAGCTGAATCTACAGTTGGCTGTGGCATATGTTCCAACCTATCAGTCTTTGTGTGAGAAGGCTGCTATTTTGGAGAGTAAAATGAAGCAAGTCGAGAGTAGAAAGAGGAAACACTCCGACAAGCATAGCTCGGGATCGTCTCACAAACGATCTCACTATGATGACAGTGGCAGCTCAGGATCCCATAAACATGGGAAATTCAGCAAGCACAACCACAACCGTCATGACAACAAGCATCATCGCAGCCATGACAAGGACAAGTACAAGAACCACAAGGGTGGAAATAAGAGCCACTATGGTGGAAATGGTAGTGGAAGTGGAGGCCAACCTCCTAAAAAGGACCTTAGTCAGGTTGAGTGCTTCAAATGCAAAAAGTTGGGGCATTATGCTAATGAGTGCCCTGAGAAGAAAGTTGAAGGACCTAACAAGCCAAATCATTTTTAGAAAGGACAGGTTAACCACATCAATGTGGAGGAGGTCTATGAGGAGCCTGATGCCGTGGCTGGTAAGTTCAGACTCAATTCAATTTCGGCATTTGTACTCTTTGATACCAGTGCATCACATTCATTCATCTCAAAATCATTTGTTGAAAGAAATGAACTACCGGTAGAAACCATTGGGTGTCCTATAAGAGTAAGTTATCCAGGGGGAGAAATGATAGTAAACTCAGGATGTCATGACTTAGTCATAGAGTTTGGAAAACATAAGTTTCCAGTGAACCTAATAATCCTGAATTCCCAAGGATTGGATGTGATTTTGGGAATGGATTGGATGGCTAAGTATGAAGGGATACTAGATTGTGCCAATCGTACAGTTACACTCACAACTCCCGAAGGAAAAAGAATAAAATTTAAGTCAAACTTTGAATCCAAAGGAAGTAAGCTAAATTCTCTTAAGGGGGTTAACATGGACAATGTACCAATAGTGTGTGAGTATCCGGATGTGTTTCCGGAAGAGCTACCAGGAATGCCACCGGATAGAGATGTGGAGTTTCTAATAGATTTGGTGCCAGGATCAGGACCAATAGCTAAGAGACCGTACAAAATGTTAGTTGATGAATTGAAAGAGCTCAAGAAACAGCTAGGAGAACAGTTACAGAAAGGGTTTATTCAACCAAGTTCTTCATCTTGGGGAGCCCCAGTATTGTTCGTGGAGAAGAAGGATAGAACACAAAGGTTATGTATTGACTACCATTCTCTCAACGAGGTTACTATCAAGAACAAATATCCTTTGCCAAGAATCAACGACTTATTTGATCAGCTAGAAGGAGCATGTGTATTCTCGAAGATTGATCTCCGGTCAGGTTATTTTCAACTCAAGATACGAGAGCAAGACATACCAAAAACAGCATTCACCACAAGGTATGGATTGTATGAGTATACCGTAATGCCTTTTGGATTAACCAACGCTCCGGCATACTTCATGAATATGATGAACAAGGTGTTCATGGAATTCCTTGACAAGTTCGTTGTCGTTTTCATCGATGACATCTTGGTCTACTCCAAGAGCAAGGAAGAGCATGAAAGACACTTACGTTTGATACTTGAGAAACTGAGGGAACATAAACTTTATGCCAAATTCAGCAAGTGTGAGTTCTGGTTAGAGAAATTTGGTTTTCTTGGTCATGTGATGACAAAAGATGGTGTGGCAGTTGATCCTGCTAAGGTTTCAGCTGTGACAGAATGGGAATCACCCAAGAATGTGAAAGAAGTTCGTAGTTTCCTCGGCTTAGCAGGTTACTACAGAAGGTTCATTGAAAATTTCTCGAAGGTTGCCAAGCCAATGACAGAATTGCTAAAGAAGGACAAGAAGTTTGCTTGTACTGAATGTTGTGAAGTCAGTTTCCAAGAATTGAAGAAGAGACTTGTAACAGCACCAGTTCTATGTCTGCCAGATTTGGAAAAGGATTTCCAAGTAAATTGTGATGCGTCTCATCAAGGTCTGGGTGCCGTACTTATGCAAGATGGTAAAGTTGTAGCCTATGCTTCGAGACAACTCAAAACTCATGAAGTAAACTATCCTACTCATGATTTGGAGTTAGCCTCTGTCGTCCATGCACTCAAAACATGGAGACATTACCTTTTGGGAAAGCGTTGTGAAGTGTTCACCGATCATAAAAGCTTGAAGTATATCTTCACCCAGAAGGAAATCAACATGAGACAAAGAAGATGGCTAGAACTTATCAAGGATTACGACTTAAGTTTGCAATACCATCCCGGTAAAGCAAATGTAGTAGCGGATGCTCTAAGTCGTAAGACGTTTGTAAATGGCCTCACAAAAGGGGAATTGACAGATGACTTGTGTAAGCAATTCAAAGAACTCAGATTGGAGATTGTACCAGAAGGATATCTCATGTCCTTAGATGTTCAACCCACTCTATTGGACAAAATCCGAGAAGTTCAGAAGACTGATGAGGAAATTGGAAATATTAAGGAAAATATTAGTCTAGGGAAGGCTAAGAGATTCCGTGTTGACGAACAGGGTACTTTATGGCACGGGAAACGTATATGTGTTCCACGAGACCCAGAGTTGCGGAAACTAATTTTACAAGAAGGACACAACTCTCCGTATTCTATTCACCCGGGAAATACCAAGATGTACATGGACATGAAGGAAAGGTTTTGGTGGAACAATCTCAAAAGGGATATCGCCGAACATATTGCTTTGTGCGATGTGTGTAGCAGAGTCAAAGCAGAGCACCAGAAACCAGCAGGGTTGCTTCAACCACTGCCTATTCCTGAATGGAAGTGGGAAAATATTGGTATGGATTTCATTACTGGTTTACCAAGGACCAGGTCAGGGTATGATTCCATATGGGTAGTAGTGGATCGCCTAACTAAAGTGGCTCATTTTATACCTGTGAAGACAACCTATACAAGTGCCAAGTTAGCTAAAATCTACATGAGCAGAATTGTATGCCTTCACGGTGTGCCTAAGAGTATAGTATCAGATAGAGGAACCCAGTTCACATCTCACTTTTGGAGACAGCTTCATGAATCCTTAGGAACGAGATTGGAATTCAGCACTGCTTTTCATCCACAAACGGATGGACAAACAGAAAGAACCAACCAAATTCTTGAAGACATGTTGAGAGCCTGTGCTTTAGACTATGGAGCAAGTTGGGATGAAAGTTTGCCGTACGCAGAGTTCTCTTACAATAACAGTCATCAATCTAGTATTGGAATGGCACCGTTTGAGTTACTCTACGGAAGGAATTGTACCACCCCATTGTTATGGAATGGTGTGGGAGAAAGAAGCTTATTTGGACCAGATCTTATCAAAGACGCCGAAGAGAAAGTCAAATTGGTTAAGGACAGATTGAAGATAGCACAGTCCCAACAGAAAAGCTACGCGGATTCTAAGCGTAGAGAAGTCACCTACGAAGTTGGGGATAGAGCTTACCTCAGGGTATCACCACTCCGTGGAGTGAAAAGATTTGGAGTCAAAGGAAAGTTGGCACCAAGATATGTTGGGCCATTCAAGATTCTAAGTCGCAAAGGAGAAGTTGCATACGAAGTTGAATTGCCAGAATCTCAATCAGCAGTCCATAACGTGTTTCATGTGAGTCAGCTTAAGAAATGCCACCCAGAAATGGAAGAGTATTCTTTGAAGGATACCATACCTTTGGAAGAAATTCAGCTAGAAAGTGATCTCACTTATGAGGAAAAGCCCATCAAAATTCTAGAGACCGCAGAAAGAGTTACCAGGACCAAGACTATCAAGTTTTGTAAAGTGCAATGGAACCATCACTCCGAAGAGGAAGCAACATGGGAAAGAGAAGATGATCTTCGGAAAGACCACCCTCACCTATTTGCTAGCCAACCCGAATCTCGAGGGCGAGATTCATCTTAAGGGGGTTAGATTTGTAACATCCCTAAATTCATATTCCAAAACTCATTCATAGCATCCTTGCATCATTCATCCATTTAGGGTTTTCTCAAAAATCATTTAGAGATAGAAGTTTGAGCTATGATTTCATGTGGTCAATTTATTCCAAATGGCCATCACCCATTGAAATTTGAATGTTTAAGTACTTGATTACTTGCATCCATTGTTGGAAAGTTTAGGTGTAGCATTTTTACCCAAGTTTCCAATTTGGAAATATTTTCTAACCCTATTTCATTCATTCACAAACTAAAGACAAAACTTGCTTTGTTCAACACCCAAGCTTGACCAGGACCTTACAAAGTAACCACTTGGTTAAATGTCTGAAATTGAAACCACAGAACCCTGCAAAGATCCCCATTTTTTGTTTGAATTCAAAAGGATTTGAATTCATATCAAAAATCATTCCAGAAAATAGAATTAGAAAAGAAGAAGACTTGAACAAAAGGAAAAGGCCGCCCGGCCAGAATCTGGCCCAGCAGAAAAACGAGCCCATCAAACCCACCCGGGAACTTTCCTTTCCTCTCTCACGCGCGAGCGCACGCGTTCAGCCGCTGACAAGCAGACCCCACTTCCACCTCGCGCACGTCGCTGACAAACGGGCCTCCTCCACGTCAGCATCGTCTTCACCTGCACGACCAGTTCATCCCCAAATCAACGCGAGCGTTTCTGGGTTTAATTCGCGGCGTCAATTCGAGTTATTGGCCGAGTGATTCTCGCTCGCGACCAGGCTATAAGAACCCCCTCTGTCCCCTCTCTCTTTTCCCCCAAACCCCAAGCACAGGACGCCCCCAGGCTGCGCGCATTGCTCTCTGCAACCCCGCCGTCTCCGACGACTGCGCCGGCAAATTCCGGTGAGCATAGAGTTCCCCTCGGTCTCGCGTTTACTTTACCTTGTTCAGTGAGTCTCTGTGCACCTTCTGACACCCTCCGTTTACCTTCGCATGACCCGTAGCTTCTGCAACGTCAACGACTGGCCGCCACCGTCTTCTGCACGAACTCCGGTGACCTCCCTCCGTAAGTAGCCACCGCCCCTTGCCCTCTCACTGATACGCCTAGAATCCTCATCGTCTTGCGCATCTGACAGTACCCCTATTTTGGCTTAGCGCGACGAGGAACCTCGCCAACGTCGACGACTGACCGTGGCTGACGCATTCGCGAACTCCGGCGAGAAATCTCCGACGAACCCGTGCGCCCCTTCCCAAGCCATTGCCACCTTGAGCATCAGCAGCCTCCTGCGGTTCTGGTAAGCATCTCCTACCTTCCTCGGGCGACCTAGAACGCCGGCACCGCCACTGACTGACGCGCCGCTGCCTGTCGCCGCCGGTAGCGCCGCTCGTTTTTGGTTAGGAGATTTTTAGCCGTCAGATCTGAATCCTACGCGTAGAAACATTTCACTTAACGAAGGGGTATGGACAGATCTGAGCCGTGCAGCGTTAGTCAGATCCAACGACATAGAAGGGTGATCCGGTGCGAACTAGTACGCGCCAGTAATAACGCGACGCGTGGCTAGGGTTGATTCAAAAATAGAAATTCAAATTAGATTTAGATCCCATTTTCAAATGCTTATAACTTTCGATTGCCACGTTAGATTTTTGCAAACTTTATACCGTTGGATTCAGTGAAACAAGACCTTTCAGAATATCCAATTTATTTAGCATATAGTAACAGTTAAAAATGATTTTATTTGTAGAACAAGTTTAAGGCTATTTTAGATATATATTTAATTAGGTAAATTATATTAGTGCCAAATAAGTTTAGTTGGCAAATTTTGTGTTATGTTAAGTTTCTGAACTCATGAGCATACTTGGTAGAATTTTCAAAAATCACACTTAGTAAATTCTTGCATGCATGCATTCATATTATTTTTGTTTGTATATAATTGTGTGTAATTGTATGCTATAATTTCTTGTGTAGATTTTGCTAGTGATTGTGATTGTGAAGAGTGCTACTCTCCCCACTACCAAGGCAAGTGATATTTTCATGAATATTTATGTCCTATGTTTTGTACTAGCATTAGATATTTTGCTAAAATATTGCATGATATTTTGCCTAGTGCTAAGATGGGAAATCCTAAGTAGAATGGAATAGTAGAATTGTTAAGGAAATTTATCCTAAGTTAGGTTATCATATTCTGCTTAGTCTAGCTACTTAGCAAGCAAGGGAGGTAAAACATCTATATGGTTTATGATAAAATATTCTAAGTCAAGAGACTTATGTTTTCTTAATAAAACAACTAAGTCAAATGAACCTCCTGGGTGGAATGGAATGATTGGGTTATGTTGAGTGGTTACACAAGGCCATGGACTTGGGTTGTGTATCTCACTTGTGGTATGCCACCTAGGCACAAAGGGATTTGGAGGCCAAGTGTTGAGAAAGCTTACAGTGCAACCACTTGGCAATATGGGCTCTGCCTTGATCATATAGGTTGCTAGAACTTAGTCTTTTGGACAGTTGGTGGTAGATGGGATGATAGGTTGGAACGCGTCCATTTGACTAAGGAAAAGCTTCTGAAAGGTCCTGTCTTGGGAAACCAAGTCGGGTGGGAAAAGTGCACAACCTCTGCAGATGGAAAACCTAAGTACTTAGCCTAGTCCAAGGAAATGGACACTTTTGAGCATCAAGACATGGAAGCTACAAGAATCTCATCACTCCAACTTCTAAGTAAAAAATTTGTGGGTGAACAAGGGTGAAGGACCCCAATGTCTATTGGTGGTTCCTTGGGAATGTTTTTGACAAAGAAGAACTTAGAGTTTTCAACTAATAGGAAAAACCTATTTTCAAGCAAAGCAAGCCAAGCTACACTAAGCCAAAATGCATATAGTAATATAGTCCACTTAAAATATACTAAGGTATCACTTGCCAATACTATTCTAAAGTATTGACCCTCTGTGGCTGTAACTTGTGATGTTGCTGGTTACTCCGATGATCAATAGGAGTCATGAGTCTACACTCAACATTGTTAGCCTGTGGCACATGAAGATGAAGACTTGTGTTTATTTACTTATTCCATAAACTCTTGTATTAGGCCTTTGGCCCTGAGTTGTAAAAGACTATGTTTTATCTCTGGAATGAATGTAATAAACAACCTTTGTATCTGTGTACTTCATCGTAAACTGTGGATGCTAGCATTGATCCAGGGACTAGCATTGCAATCACAGGGATCCTTTCCTTTATAAAGGAGGGGTCTAACATGAGTCCTTGCAACAATTGGGATTGAAGTTTCAAAATCCTTTGTATGGCTGGGTCTAGTCCATTGTTGTTGGCTAAAAGCCGAGTTGTCTCTTGGCTCAACTGGTTTTGAGTTACTATAAGTTCTCTCATGTTGTCCTCTTGGTTGCTGTTGTCATCAACCTTGATGTTAGAGTTTCTTAGAGTAGTCATCTGTTTGGGTTGAAGGGAGATTAGAATAGGCAAGATATTTCTAAGGAATTATTTCTAATCACACACATCACAATTCACACAAACAATATGCATGCAATCACAACAATCATTTCACTCAAACAAGTTCAAGCACATACTTAGGCAACAAAATATTTTTGTTACACCACATATGTTGGTGTGTTTTGACTTAACTAAATTATGGTGGTCCATCTATATGGTTAACTTGTGATTTTTCCTTCCTTCATGATTCTTCTTGTATGAGATCATGGTTTCCTTGAGTGAAACTCTTGGTTGCAATACTTCAAAGTTGTTGATGGCTTCTTCTTATTTTGCATTCCCTTAGTCTTTAAATCTTAAGCAAGATTTCCTTGTTTCACTTGTAGTCCTTGGTGATATCCATGTTGGAAGTCCTTGGTGAATATGCTGAAGATGTTGAAGTCATTAGAGTTGAAGATGTTGAAGAAGTCCTTTACACATGGTGTAGTCTTTGGCCATGGTAGGTTTTTCCATCAAGTTGAAGTAGAAGAGAAGTAGAGTCGAAACCAAAATGGTTGAGGAAAGAGTTTACAAGTGTTTTTGTAAATAAGTTTTTGAACAAATACAACTCCTATTTTTCTAAGGGTTTTTTTGTCCAATCCTAGGTTTACAAATCCTACAGGCAACACAATGCTCTGATACCATCTGTAGAGGTCTCAACCTAATAAGGTAGATTCCTCCTGTGTTTTACAATGCTAGTCCCTGGATCAATAGCTAGCATCCACAGTTAAGATGTAATATCAAGAAACAAAGGTCATAATATAACTTTATAACCAGGAATAACATTTAGTTAAGTCAAAGTGCCACAGGTAGATGTTGGTTGTAGACTTTGTAATCCTAAACAATCAATCTTCACTAAAATCAATCAAACCTGCAACATACAAGTTACAGCCACAAAGGGTCAATACATTTGAATTGTATTGGCAAGTGATACTATGGTAATATAGTGGAGTCTATCATCAATATGCATTTGGCTAAGTGGAGTTGAGGCTTGCATTGCTTAATTTAGATTTTTCTTATCATTTTGAAAATACCAAGTTTTTGCTTGTCAAAAACATTTTTCTCAATCAAAGATTTCAAGATCCTTGTACCAAGCCATCTCTCCATCAATGATTGAAGAATTCAAACAACCCTTGTTCAAACCACAAGATTTTAATTTAGAAATTTGAATGATGAGATTCTTGATTGCTTCCATGTCTTGATGCTCAAATTGTCCTTTACCAGGGACATGGCTAAGTACTTAGATTTTACACTCTGCAGAGGTGGTGCACTTTCCCCACAAGACTTGGTTTCCCAAGACAAGATCTTTCAGAAGCCTTCCCTTAGACCAAAATGGACGCGCTCCAACCTATCAAACACTACCACCCACTGTCCATATGGCTAAGTTCTTGCAACCTATATGATCATGGCAAAGCCCATATTGCCAAGTGGTTGCACTTGAAGCTTCTCAACATTTGACATCTCAAATCCCTTTGTTTCCTGGGTGGCATTCCACAAGTGAGATACACAACCCAAGTCCATGGCCTTGTGTAACCACTCAACATATCCCAATCCTTCCATTCCACCCAGAAGGTTCATTAACTTAGTTGTTTTATTAGACAAAATCACAAGTCCTCCGACTTAGAATATTTTTCCATAGTGTGAATATATATTCCACCCATGTTTTCTATTAGCTAGGCTAAGCTTGGTAGTAATAGGAAACTTAACTTAGAAAATCCTACTAAGGATTCATCTACTAGGTTTTCCTATAGCAAGATCTATACTTAGCAAAATCCATGCAAGTTTACTTAGCAAAATCACTAATGCATAGAAAAAGTAATGGGACAAAAAGTATGAAGCATCACTTGCCTTTTGGAAAGGAATGGTAGTTCACTCCTTGATCTTGCTAGTCTCACACTTCACTACAAATCAATCAAGCAAACACAAATTCAATTCACATTCCAAACCAAAGTCAAACAAACAATTCTTCACACACACAAAGTAATGGAGTCTAAGTCATGCATGGGAGCATGCACAAGATAGTTTTATTTTGCAAAGGGGTCTCTATGGGGTTTCTAAACTTTGTAAGATCCAAATTGGTCATTTACCAAAGTGGCAAAGTCATCAGCAAGAGGGTTTTGTCCAAAAACTATTTTAAATCCATTTATCATTTCATGTGGTGAAAAATGTTTTTATTAAGGCAAAACTCTTAAGTTGTTCACCAAATGAGTTGCTAATTTGCAAAACTTGGTGTTTTTAGGTCAGTAGGTTTGGTCCAAAACATTTCCTTAAAGTTTTCTTTTCATAAACATTTTTATAACAAAAACCATTCTTTTTATTTGGCTAGAAAATGACTAAGTCAAGTAATCCAACCTAAATCTTTCCATAATCATTTTTAACACCAAGGGTTGGTTCCTAGGGTCAGTAAGATCACAACAAACCATTTTGCAAAGGTTTTAATCCAAAAATCATTTTTATACAATTTTTCTAATCTAAACAAGCACACAAATGTTTCTGCAATTTCAAACAAGCTAACAGATACTATTTGTGAAACTAAGGCCATGGTTGGCTAGGGCTTGTTCTCCTGAATTCATTGATATAAAATTTGTAAAATTTGGACATGTGGTTTGAAAGTTACAAAGGTTTGAAAATTGAATCTAGAACAGATTCAAATCTGTTTTTAATTCAAAACATGTCCACGCGTCACGATTTCATTGGGCGGTACCGGTTCGGCCGGATCGGCAACGTGGACTGCAGGATCTGAAGCGTATCGTGCGGCGCAGGTTCACTCGTACCCTTTCGATAATTCATTCAATCGTGTGCCTCAGATCTGTATCGGACGGTTGCTACTGCCTGGCCAAGAACTGGCGGCGCTAGGTCGACGGCGAGCGGCGGAGCGGCTAGTTGGCGGCGGCGCTAGCGAAATAGGACGCGAAGAAGAGGGGGAGGATGCTCACCAGGTTCGCAATTCAACGCTGATGCTCAACGTGCTACTGGTTGGTGGAGGGGCGCACGGGGACGGGCAGAATTCTTCGCCGGAGTTAGTTCTGGCGACGGACGCGCGCGGTCGAGGTCGAGGACACCGCTGGAGGTCGCCCTAAGGCAAAATGAAGGTGCGGTCAGATGCGCAGGATCAAGACGATGCTATGTGCGTGATCGAGAAGTGACGGGGCGGTCTGGTTCACCTGGTAATCGTCGTCGGAGAAGGAGACAGACGGCGGTGCTGTAGGTCGTTGATGTTGCCAACGCTGGGAGGCACGCGCGAGCGAGCTGGAACTTCGAGGGGGTTTGCCAGGATATGGGGAACTTTTCTGCTTGCTTGGGGAGGCAGGGAGAGGCAGGGTATGGCCGGAATTGAAAGTTTAGCTCGTCGGAGACGGCGGCGGTGCAGAAGGAAATGGCAACAGCCTGGTGGCGGAAAGAGGTTGGCGTCTGAGGGGAACGGAGGAGAAGACGCTGGGGTTTTAACGCGCATGGTCAAGGCGATTAATGGTGGCCGCATTAAGGCGTATTGAATCCGCGGAATCAAGCCTGCAACGGCCGGCGAGAAGGGGTCGTGCGGGTGGGGAAGAAGGGGGCCGGTGGTGGGGTCTGGTGTCAGTGAGAAAAGGAGAGAAAGAGGGAGGTCCACCAGTCATAGGCTATGCGGGTTGTTTATGCGGTGAAGGAAAACGCTTCAGGGAAAAGAGGAGGTGGGCTGCGAGTTGGGCTGTTGGGCCAGATGGTGGGCTGTTCTATTTTTTTCTGTCTAAACCTTTTTCTATTTATAATTCTATTTTTCTGATTTGAATTTCATCCATCTATTCAAGCATTCAAATAATTCAAACAATTCAAACCATTGGAATGAGTTTTTGTTTCTGTTTATTAACATAAACCCAATCTCAAAACAAAAATTATATCTTTATTCATTTTTAAGATCTATTTAATAATTAAATAAAATGGCCCTTTAGTTATTTAATAAAAATAGGGTTTGTTTTAATTAATAAAATCTTCATTTAAAATCCAAATATTTTCAAAACCAAATCAGTAGGTTTAATAAAGAATAATTGGAAAATTTGTTTAAAACAAAATACCCTTTTATTTTAGAGTCCATTATTAAATAAATACAATAGACTTTCTTATTAAAATAGAATTTGTTTTATTGAGTTATTTATTTTGAAATCTAAAAATAAGCCAAAACACTTTAGTAGGTATTATTGGTGAATATCAAATATTTGGAAAACTTATTTTAAACAATTTAATAAGTTTTGATGTTTCAATTAAATTGGTAAAACTTTTCATTTAGACAAAGTTGGATATAAAATCCTTATTAATTTATTTAAATAAATCTTTGCTAATTTTATTTTTAAAATTAAATGTTTTAATTCCCAAAGCTTGGCCAAGGTTTTAATTTTGGCTTTATAAAATAATCCTTATTTGTAAAACTTCTATTTCATTTGAAAACAAATCTTTTCATTTAATTATTTCAAAATAGTATTTCCAAATGTTTTTATTTTCCTTTTATTAAATGTTTATCTTTTTAAATCCCTTTAGGTTTTATTTAATTCAAATGGGTTTGAGGTTCCAATTTAGATTTAGATTTATTCAAATTTAGATTTATTCAAATGGGTTTTAAATCCCGCGCGACCCATTAATTCAAATTTAGATTTATTCTTTTAGTTTCAAACCCAGTTCTGTACCTAGATTAAAAAATCAACCCAGCTCGATTCACTGAACCAAAATGCATGAAACCAATATTGTTAGAAAGGTACTGGAATGCTTAATCCAAGCCCATTGGATTCAAACCATTTAGATTTATAGATCGCCCATGGTAAAAATAACAAGGCATAAGCTTTTCTGCATTCAATTTTTTTTTCAAAATTCAACCATGAAAGCTTTTGAGTTGATTCCAACTCTAAAAAATCACATTTAACCATACCTTTCAGAAATAATGATCAAGTAATAAAAGAATGCCTCATAGGCCATTCTAGTTATTTTATTTAATTAAAATAAAAAGGTTAAACCTTATTAAATCGTGACACCACTTTAAATCACATTCCCATGTACTGAAATATGTGGTGATGGCATGTGTCAACATGATCCCATGTTTGAGTTGGAGAATATTAAATCTTAAGTAGTTTTTCAATGAGTATAAATTACTTTTCTAAAAAGAAATAAATAATACAAGTGCTTTAATCTTTGTGATAATAGTGATGATGTTAGATCATCTAGTGTAAATCTTTGTGTGCTAAATAGAGTAGTTAAGAATTGTGTGGTGATTGTGTACCTCGTATTTATTTATAGACGCTAGTACCGACCAAGGATACAAGGAGGAAGGAGGATACTACGAGGAAGAAGCCGAGGAGAACTTAAACCACTGCTCTACACAAGGCAAGCCAATACTTGCAAGCTACTCATTAAGAAAGCTACCACTTGCAAGCTCTACTTGCAAGCTTATACCCATTTGATATTACCCAATCCTAGTTTTACTTGCAAAGCTTAATACTTTATTTCTTTATCAAAGCTTTCTCTTAGAGTTTAGTTAGTAACTTGTAGATAATAGAAGGATATTGGAAGGTAGCATAAAGAGCATAAAACTTGGCCTAAGTTAGATAATCTTGATGTCACCCTGAGGCATGAGAGTGAACTTAGATCAGATACACTTGTTTACCACCCCTCTTTAGTATTTAGCCCCACTTGTAGATGCTAGTGCTAAGCATAAAACCTGATCAACTTTATATGGGAATACTTGGTGAAAATAGTTATGAAAACCTTAGAATGATGAGTCATTCTACTGAAATGTTTTGACATGTGTTTCTGAACACCAAATGATTTTGATGATGAAAATGTTAAGGCATGAGCCTTAGCCCTTGATACGTAGGAAATGTATCTATAATTTTTGATGCTCCATGCTTGTTTTGTATATACTTTGCTTTGTCTATATTTTGAGGTGTTTTTATATATTTTCTAGAACTAACCTATTAACAAGTTGCCACAGTGCCGGTTGCTTGTTTTCTTCTGATTTTGGTTCCAGAAAGGCAGAAAATCAATATTCTCGGAATTGGACGAGACAAAAACCAAAGTTATTATTTTTCCCGGAGCAACACAGAACCACGAAGCAGAGCCAAAGGGGGGCCACACCCCCTAGGCGCGGGCAAGCCCTGGAGGCGCCTGGAGGGGGTGTGGGCCCCCGGGACCCCCACCGACCTTGGTTCCTGCGCCTATAAGAAGCCTCCGACCCAAAAACCCTAGGGCATCCATCAGAAAGCCATGAAAACCTCCATAGCGCCGCCACCGAAGGGGAGATTCGAGGGACAGAAAGTCTCTGTTACGGCACCCTGCCGGGACGGAGAAGTGCCCCTGGAGCCATCTCCATCGATCTCCATCGCCATCTTGATCACCATTGCTGATTCCCATGATGAGGAGGGAGTAGTTCTTCCTCAGGGCTAAGGGCTCTACCGGTAGCTATGTGTTAATCTCTCTCTCTATGCATGATCTTGTGGTCATGAGCTTTGTAATCAAGTAGATATACCTTGCTACTCAAGTGTTTCATTAGATCTCTGCTCTCCCCATGTGTGTGAAAATGACAGCATGCACGCCATGGTGGCACTTAGGTTTGAGTCTACATAAATACTCTTTGTGCTTTAATAGATCTACGCTTTTCCCCACGTGTGTGAAAGTGATAACGTGCATACCGTGTGTGGCACTTTGGCTAGATTGAATATTTGTTATGAGTTATATTTGGAGTTGGATGTCTCTATGAAATTGTGGTGTTTGTTGGAACCATCTAGCGCTCAAGGTGACAGTGTGGGGTTATCTAGAT
Organism: Avena atlantica; assembly: GCA_910589765.1. NCBI lineage: Eukaryota > Viridiplantae > Streptophyta > Magnoliopsida > Poales > Poaceae > Avena > Avena atlantica. The sequence continues at coordinate 72,348,033 of OU342737.1, forward strand.
TGGGGAAGGCGGACTTTGAGGAGTGCTGTTATAGCCCTACCATGGATTAGAGTGTCCAACCGGAGAGTAGTTAAGAGTAGTATCATGAAGAGAGGATATTTATATGATAGAGTGTTCACTAGTGAAAGTATGATCCCTAGGACTTGTTTCTAAACATTGAATCACCGTTTGCTACTAGATCTGTTGCATGTTTGCTTGCTTTAGTCTTTACCTCACTCGCACACGTTACCCCACGTCAACAACAAGTCAGAATCTCTTTTCTGGCACCGCTGTATTTCACTATCACTTCGCCGAACTAGTGCACCTATACATGTCACATCCCAAGATTTTCCAAATCTTGTAATGTGAAAATAAATGAATAAAATAAAACTTTGTTTGATTTTCAGAGCCAGAAGAAACTTTTTGAATTGGAACTTCAAACCCATTTGAATTAAATAAAACCTAAAGGGATTTAGAAAGATAAACATTTAATGAAAGGAAAAATAAAATCTTTTGGAAATACTATTTTGGATCATTTAATAAAAGATTTGGTATTCAAAAGAAAAGATGAGTTTATAAATAAAGAATGTTTTAAAAGGCCAAATTAAAAATTGGACAAGCTTTGGAAATTAAAACATTTTTAAACAATATAATAAAGGTTTATTCAAAAAAATAAAGGATTGTTCAAATAAAATATTAAGGATTTAACATCCAACCTTATTTGAAGATAAGAGGTTTTACCAATTTAAATTGAAACATCAAAACTTATTAAATTATCTAGAATAAGTTTTCTCAAATATTTGAAATTCACAAATAAAATCTACTAAAATGTTTTGGGCTTTATTTTTTAATAATAAAATAAAAACCTAATTGAAATAATAATGAAAGTCCATTTTATTTAATTAATAATGGACCCTAAAATAAGATGTTATTTTGTTTTAAAACAAATCCCCAAGTATTCTATATTTTCAAATAAGACCTTTGGTTTTGGTTATTGAAAATAAATGGACTTCAAATGGAAATGTTGTTAAATAAATCAAACACTATTAATAATTAAAAAGATCCATCTTATTTGATTAATAAATGAATCTTAAAATAAATAAAAGTATTATTTTATTTTGGACTTTGGACTATGTTGATGAACATAACCAAAAACACAATGCAAAGTTTAATGATTGTTAGAATTATTTGAATGTTATCTTGTTGTTTGAATTATGAATTGTATTTCAAATCAGAAAATGGAATTAGAAAAGAATAAAACAAAGAAAACAGAAAAAAATAAGAGAAAACGAGCAGCCCAACCATCCAGCCCAGGCAGCCCAACAAGCCCAGAAACAACCCAGCTCCCTCACCCCGAAAGAAAACGATTCGCACGCGTTATCAAACCCACTGAGAGAATGACTGGTGGACCCTTCCCTCATTTCGTTTCCCACTGACAGGTAGACCCACCGCCACTGTTCATCGTCCACACCCGCGCGACCCCTTCCTCCCCAAACTGCGCTGCCGTTCTCTGTCATTCAACCGCGCGTTCAATTCACGAGTAATGGCTGCATTAATCTCGCCTCTGACCTTACGTACTTAAGCGCCAGCGCCTTCCCCTCCTTTCCCCTCAGTCGCCACACCCTCTCTGCCTCCAGGCCGCCCCAATTTCTCTCTGCACCACCGCCGTCTCCGATGAGCTGTCGCAGCAATTCCGGCAGCCCCTCGCCGCCCCTTGCCTCCTCGACCATACTCTCGTGATCCACACCTCCTGGCGATCATCCCCGTAGCACCATCTTGCCCCCGAGTGACCCAAAGCATCGACAATCACCCCGACCACCGTCACCACCGTCTGCCTCATTCTCCGACGAGCCCCACAGGTAGATTCCAGTCACCCCTCTCCTCCCGAAGAACACGATGATGATCTCCAAGCTCAGACGAACCTAACAGCATTTTCCGTTTGTCTTAGGGCGCCTCCAATCTTCGCCTTCGTCAAGCACAGAGCGCCGCCGTGTCTGCTTCTTCTCCGACGACGTTCCCCGGTAAACCCCGACCACCCCGATCCCTCTGGTTCACACTCACAGCTCCGTTATGATCTCCTGCGTCTAACCCAACCCTCCATTCGTCTTCTCGTGGACCGCAGCGTCATCCTCGACCTCGACGCGTGCATCCGTCGCCAGAACTAACTCCGGCGAGGAATCCCCGATGACCCCGTGCGCCCCTCCACCAACCGGTAGCACGTTGAGCATCAGCGTTGCATTGCGAGCCTGGTGAGCATCCTTTCCCTCTTTTTCGCGTCCTGTTTCGCTAGCGCCGCCGCCAGCTAGCCGTTCCGCCGCTCGCCATCGACCTAGCGCCGCCAGCTTCTAGTCAAGCACACGAGAGCCGTTAGATTCCCATCCTGCGGCGTAGACAGAGTGACTTAAGCGAAACGGTACAGGAGCATCTGAGCCGCACGATTCACATCAGATCCAACGCTCCACAGCGTGATCCGCAGCGAACCGGTACCGGCCAGTTAAAATGCGACGCGTGTCCCCTGTTCTGTTTAAAACAGATTTGAAATCTGATTTAGTTGTGATTTTCAAATCCTTATAACTTTAGATCCACACGTCCAAATTTTGCAAATTTTATATCAATGAATTCAAGAGAACAATCCCTAGTCAACCATGGCCTTAGTTTTGAAAATAGTATCTGTTAGCTTGTTTGAATTTACAGAAACATTTGTGTACTTATTTAGGGTATAACAATTGTTTAAAATTGATTCTAGGATTAAATCATTTGCAAAATGGATTTGTGTGACCTTACTGACCCTAGGAACCAACCCATAGTGTTAAAAATGATTTTTGTGAAATTTAAGTTGAATTATTTAACTTAGCCATTTTCTAGCCAAATAAAATCATTGATTTTATTATGGAAATATTTTTGCAAGAAAAACTTTGGGAAAATGTTATGAACCAAACTTACTGACCCAAAACACCAAGCCTTGCCAAGGGCAACTCACTTGTTGAAAAATATAAAGTGTTGCTTTGAAAAGAATAATTTTCACCACATAAAATGTTGAATGGATTTTAAAATAGATTTTGAGCAAAACCCTCTAACTAATGACTTTGCCATCTTGGTAAATGACCAATGTGGACCTTACAAAGTTAAAAGCCTAGTGGATACCTCCCTTGTGAATAAAACCATCTTAAGCATGTTTCCATACATGACTTAGAATCCATTGCTTTGTGTGTGTGAAATATTGGTTGAATATTGGTTTGGAATGCTACTTGATACTATGCTTGTTTGAATGATTGTAGTGGAATTAGCAAAGTGTGAGACTAGAAAGATCAAGGAGTAAACCCTCATTCCCTACCAAAAAGGCAAGTTACACTATCATACAAAAGACCTACTATTTTCATTATACTTAGTGGATTTTGTAAACATGCATGAAAATGTTTTATACTTATGCTATGCTAATCCTAATAGGATTCCCTATACACTCCTTAGTAAAAATATTGAAGTTGTACATGCTTAGCCATGCTATGTTTTGAAAAGAGATACATGTTGAGATTTTACAAAGGTTGAGAAAAGACTTGTGTTTTACATAATAAAACAAGGACTCAATGAACCACCTAGGTGGTGGACACTTTATGTTTTGGAGAAGGTGGCAACAAAAGGAACCATGTCTATGGCAATCACTTTGTGTTGTGCTCCAAATGAAAACCACCTAGGAAACTTAGAGATTGAACATGTTTCTCCAATTGTGGCTTTCGTGTGCAACCACATGCTATTATGGCTCTGGCTTAGTCAACTACATTAGGAAGACCCATACATTGTCTTTAGTTACCGGACATGGGGATCTGGAATGCTTCATGGGGGCTGAAGACAAGCTAGCAAGGATGTATGGGAGGACCTTTTGGAAAGACTTCGTCACACTCTCAGTCTGCCAGTACTCCATCTTGGTGAGCACTAATCCAGTAGGCCACTGGTGGCAACAAGATGGGATTGTGTCATGTGGGTAAAGTGTACTCCTTCTGCAGAAGTTAATAAAATCTAAGTACTTAGCCGTGTCCCCGGTTATGGACAATACTGAGCAACTAAAGTTTGAACCATGGGAGATCTCGACATTCCAACTTCTAATATAAAAACTTGATGCACTTGGGGGTACCAAGGAATTCAAAGAGATTTTGTTAAGCTTGATGCACTTGGGGTTACCAAGGGGCTCAAGAGCATGATGTACTTGGGGTTACCAAGGGACTCATGAGATTTGATAAAACTTGAAACACTTGGGGTTACCAAGTAGCTCAAGGGATTTTGACAAGGACTTGAACACTTGAGTTTCTACCAAGGAGTTCAAGGAACTTGGAAAAGAGATTTGACAAAGGACCAAAACCATTTTGAAAAGATAGGATAAATATTGCTTTATGCAAATAAGCCCTAAACTCTACTTAACCAAATATGCATGTAATGATAGGATCCACTCATATTTGCATAGAAGTGAAGCTTGCCAATACAATTCAAAATGTATTGACCCTTGTGGCTGTAACTTGTAATGTTGCAGGTTGATTTGTTTTATTTTAAGAAGATTGTTTGATGGACTAGGACTACAAAGTCTACAACCAACATCTGCCTGTGGCACTTTGAAGATGAAGGACCCATGGCTATATTTATTCCGCTGCAATGTATTGTAATAGCCATATGAGCTATGTATGATGTAATAAAATTATATTATTCCTGGTTATAAAGTTATATTTTGACCTTGTTTCTCGATATTACATCTTACTGTGGATGCTAGCTAATGATCCAGGGACTAGCATTGTAAAACACAGGAGGGATCTACCTTATTTAGGTGGAGGCCTCTACAGATGGTATCAGAGCATTGTGTTGCCTGTAGGATTTGTAAACCTAGGAATGGACAAAAACCCCTAGAAAAATAGGAGTTGTATTTGTTCAAAAACTTATTTACAAAAACACTTGTAAACTCTTTCCTCAACCATTTTGGTTTAACTCTACACCTCTTCTACTTCAAACTTGATGGAAAAACCTACCCATGGCCAAAGACTATACCATATGCAAGGGACTTCTTCAACTTCTTCAACTCTAATGACTTCAACATCTTCAGCTCTAATGACTTCAACATCTTCAGCATGTTCACCAAGGACTTCCAACATGGAAACTACTAAGGACCACAAGTGAGACAAGGAAGTCTTACTTAAGAATTAGAGACTGAGGGAATGCAAAATAAGAAGAAACCATCAACAACTTTGAAGTATTGTGACCAAGAGTTTTCTCAAGGAAACCATGATCTCATACAAGAAGAATCAACCAAGAGAGATGAAAGGATTACAAGTGAACCCTATAGATGGACCACCATAATTTAGTTAAGTCAAAACCACCAACTTATGTGGTGTAACAAAAATATTTTGTTGCCTAAGTATGTGCTTGAACCTTGTTTGAGTGAAATGTTTGTTGAGATTGCATGCACATTGTTTGTGTGAATTGTGATGTGTGTGATTAGAAATAATTCCTTAGAAAATAACTTGCATGTTCTAACCTCCCTGCAACCCCAACAGATGACTACTACAAAGGACTCCAAGGTTGATGACATCAACACCAACCAAGCTGACAGCATGAAAGAGCTCTTAGCAACCCAACACCAGTTGAACCAACTGACAGCTCAGTTCATAATCAACAATAGTGATAAGGATCCAGCACTAAAAAGGTTTTTGGAAGAGCAGTCCCAACTGATGTTTAAGGTGACTAATCAAATGATTAGCATAGAGGAAAACTACCCCAAAGAAGTCTATGATAACAAGGCTGACAAGAATATTATTCTAGATGGAGCCCCAGCTTGCACTATATGTGGAGACAAGGATCACACTTCCAAGGAGCATGAAGGACAATGCCCCAATTGTGAAGAAGATCATCCTGTCGAACAATGCCCCACCTACCAAGCTACTTGTTACCTTTGTGAAGGAAGTGACCATACTCCTGGCCAATGTCCCATCTATGCCATGGTGGAACAAAGGAAACAAGAAGGATCCAAGTCTACCAAAGGAAAAGGGCCACTTATACCTCCTAACAAGACAACCCAATTCAAAGGACTAAAGAAATTTAAGAAACAAAAGCAAGACATGAGCCTTGCACAATGTCGTAGATGTAAAGAAATGGGACACTACTCTAGTGGATGCCCAGAGAACAAGAAGAATAAAGAGATTGACCAAGTGTGGTGCAACAATTGCAAAGAACCAGGCCATTATGTAGCCACTTGTCCACAAGAACAACGCAAAGAACTCAAGGACATTCATTGTTTCAACTGCAAGAATCCAGGACACTATGCAAGCAACTGTCCAGAAAGGATGAAGAACAAGTTGAACAAGCCTATGGAGAAACTCAATCTTGGCTCATGAGTCAAGCATAGGAACAAAGCAAAAGTCTAACTTAGAGAAATTTCCAGGACCCAAGAAGGCCAATATGTAATTTTTGTTTGAAAAATTTTAAGGGTGGTAGAACTCTAGTTGTTTGAACTTGCTTGAAACCCTAACCTTCCCAAATCTCGGGACGAGATTTATTTTAAGGGTGGTAACCTGTCACATCCCAAGATTTTCCAAATCTTGTAATGTGAAAATAAATGAATAAAATAAAACTTTGTTTGATTTTCAGAGCCAGAAGAAACTTTTTGAATTGGAACTTCAAACCCATTTGAATTAAATAAAACCTAAAGGGATTTAGAAAGATAAACATTTAATGAAAGGAAAAATAAAATCTTTTGGAAATACTATTTTGGATCATTTAATAAAAGATTTGGTATTCAAAAGAAAAGATGAGTTTATAAATAAAGAATGTTTTAAAAGGCCAAATTAAAAATTGGACAAGCTTTGGAAATTAAAACATTTTTAAAACAATATAATAAAGGTTTATTCAAAAAAATAAAGGATTGTTCAAATAAAATAATAAGGATTTAACATCCAACCTTATTTGAAGATAAGAGGTTTTACCAATTTAAATTGAAACATCAAAACTTATTAAATTATCTAGAATAAGTTTTCTCAAATATTTGAAATTCACAAATAAAATCTACTAAAATGTTTTGGGCTTTATTTTTTAATAATAAAATAAAAACCTAATTGAAATAATAATGAAAGTCCATTTTATTTAATTAATAATGGACCCTAAAATAAGATGTTATTTTGTTTTAAAATAAATCCCCAAGTATTCTATATTTTCAAATAAGACCTTTGGTTTTGGTTATTGAAAATAAATGGACTTCAAATGGAAATGTTGTTAAATAAATCAAACACTATTAATAATTAAAAAGATCCATCTTATTTGATTAATAAATGAATCTTAAAATAAATAAAAGTATTATTTTATTTTGGACTTTGGACTATGTTGATGAACATAACCAAAAACACAATGCAAAGTTTAATGATTGTTAGAATTATTTGAATGTTATCTTGTTGTTTGAATTATGAATTGTATTTCAAATCAGAAAATGGAATTAGAAAAGAATAAAACAAAGAAAACAGAAAAAAATAAGAGAAAACGAGCAGCCCAACCATCCAGCCTAGGCAGCCCAACAAGCCCAGAAACAACCCAGCTCCCTCACCCCGAAAGAAAACGATTCGCACGCGTTATCAAACCCACTAAGAGAATGACTGGTGGACCCTTCCCTCATTTCGTTTCCCACTGACAGGTAGACCCACCGCCACTGTTCATCGTCCACACCCGCGCGACCCCTTCCTCCCCAAACCGCGCTGCCGTTCTCTGTCATTCAACCGCGCGTTCAATTCACGAGTAATGGCTGCGTTAATCTCGCCTCTGACATTGTGTACTTAAGCGCCAGCGCCTTCCCCTCCTTTCCCCTCAGTCGCCACACCCTCTCTGCCTCCAGGCCGCCCCAATTTCTCTCTGCACCGCCGCCGTCTCCGACGAGCTGTCGCAGTAATTCCGGCAGCCCCTCGCCGCCCCTTGCCTCCTCAACCATGCTCTCGTGATCCACACCTCCTGGCGATCATCCCCATAGCACCATCTTGCCCCCGAGTGACCCAAAGCGTCGACAATCACCCCGACCACCGTCACCACCGTCTGCCTCATTCTCCGACGAGCCCCACAGGTAGATTCCAGTCACCCCTCTCCTCCCCGAGAACACGATGATGATCTCCAAGCTCAGACGAACCTAACAGCATTTTCCGTTTGTCTTAGGGCGCCTCCAATCTTCGCCTTCGTCAAGCACAGAGCGCCGCCGTGTCTGCTTCTTCTCCGACGACGTTCCCCGGTAAACCCCGACCACCTCGATCCCTTTGGTTCACACTCACAGCTCCGTTATGATCTCCTGCGTCTAACCCAACCCTCCATTCGTCTTCTCGTGGACCGCAGCATCATCCTCGACCTCGACGCGCGCATCCGTCGCCAGAACTAACTCCGGCGAGGAATCCCCGACGACCCCGTGCGCCCCTCCACCAACCGGTAGCACGTTGAGCATCAGCGTTGCATTGCGAGCCTGGTGAGCATCCTTTCCCTCTTTTTCGCGTCCTGTTTCGCTAGCGCCGCCGCCAGCTAGCCGTTCCGCCGCTCGCCGTCGACCTAGCGCCGCCAGCTTCTAGTCAAGCACACGAGAGCCGTTAGATTCCCATCCTGCGGCGTAGACAGAGTGACTTAAGCGAAACGGTACAGGAGCATCTGAGCCGCACGATTCACATCAGATCCAACGCTCCACAGCGTGATCCGCAGCGAACCGGTACCGGCCAGTTAAAATGCGACGCGTGTCCCCTGTTCTGTTTAAAACAGATTTGAAATCTGATTTAGTTGTGATTTTCAAATCCTTATAACTTTAGATCCACACGTCCAAATTTTGCAAATTTTATATCAATGAATTCAGGAGAACAAGCCCTAGTCAACCATGGACTTAGTTTTGAAAATAGTATCTGTTAGCTTGTTTGAATTTACAGAAACATTTGTGTACTTATTTAGGGTATAAAAATTGTTTAAAATTGATTCTAGGATTAAATCTTTTGCAAAATGGATTTGTGTGACCTTACTGACCCTAGGAACCAACCCATAGTGTTAAAAATGATTTTTGTGAAATTTAAGTTGAATTATTTAACTTAGCCATTTTCTAGCCAAATAAAATCATTGATTTTATTATGGAAATATTTTTGCAAGAAAAACTTTGGGAAAATGTTATGAACCAAACTTACTGACCCAAAACACCAAGCCTTGCCAAGGGCAACTCACTTGTTGAAAAATATAAAGTGTTGCTTTGAAAAGAATAATTTTCACCACATAAAATGTTGAATGGATTTTAAAATAGATTTTGAGCAAAACCCTCTAACTAATGACTTTGCCATCTTGGTAAATTTCCAATGTGGACCTTACAAAGTTAAAAGCCTAGTGGATACCTACCTTGTGAATAAAACCATCTTAAGCATGTTTCCATACATGACTTAGAATCCATTGCTTTGTGTGTGTGAAATATTGGTTGAATATTGGTTTGGAATGCTACTTGATACTATGCTTGTTTGAATGATTGTAGTGGAATTAGCAAAGTGTGAGACTAGCAAGATCAAGGAGTAAACCCTCATTCCCTACCAAAAAGGCAAGTTACACTATCATACAAAAGACCTACTATTTTCATTATACTTAGTGGATTTTGTAAACATGCATGAAAATGTTTTATACTTATGCTATGCTAATCCTAATAGGATTCCCTATACACTCCTTAGTAAAAATATTGAAGTTGTACATGCTTAGCCATGCTATGTTTTGAAAAGAGATACATGTTGAGATTTTACAAAGGTTGAGAAAAGACTTGTGTTTTACATAATAAAACAAGGACTCAATGAACCACCTAGGTGGTGGACACTTTATGTTTTGGAGAAGGTGGCAACAAAAGGAACCATGTCTATGGCAATCACTTTGTGTTGTGCTCCAAATGAAAACCACCTAGGAAACTTAGAGATTGAACATGTTTCTCCAATTGTGGCTTTCGTGTGCAACCACATGCTATTATGGATCTGGCTTAGTCAACTACATTAGGAAGACCCATACATTGTCTTTAGTTACCGGACATGGGGATCTGGAATGCTTCATGGGGGCTGAAGACAAGCTAGCAAGGATGTATGGGAGGACCTTTTGGAAAGACTTCGTCACACTCTCAGTCTGCCAGTACTCCATCTTGGTGAGCACTAATCCAGTAGGCCACTGGTGGCAACAAGATGGGATTGTGTCATGTGGGTAAAGTGTACTCCTTCTGCAGAAGTTAATAAAATCTAAGTACTTAGCCCTGTCCCCGGTTATGGACAATACTGAGCAACTAAAGTTTGAACCATGGGAGATCTCGACATTCCAACTTCTAATATAAAAACTTGATGCACTTGGGGGTACCAAGGAATTCAAAGAGATTTTGTTAAGCTTGATGCACTTGGGGTTACCAAGGGGCTCAAGAGCATGATGTACTTGGGGTTACCAAGGGACTCATGAGATTTGATAAAACTTGAAACACTTGGGGTTACCAAGTAGCTCAAGGGATTTTGACAAGGACTTAAACACTTGAGTTTCTACCAAGGAGTTCAAGGAACTTGGAAAAGAGATTTGACAAAGGACCAAAACCATTTTGAAAAGATAGGATAAATATTGCTTTATGCAAATAAGCCCTAAACTCTACTTAATCAAATATGCATGTAATGATAGGATCCACTCATATTTGCATAGAAGTGAAGCTTGCCAATACAATTCAAAATGTATTGACCCTTGTGGCTGTAACTTGTAATGTTGCAGGTTGATTGTTTTATTTTAAGAAGATTGTTTGATTGACTAGGACTACAAAGTCTACAACCAACATCTGCCTGTGGCACTTTGAAGATGAAGGACCCATGACTATATTTATTCCGCTGCAATGTATTGTAATAGCCATATGAGCTATGTATGATGTAATAAAATTATATTATTCCTGGTTATAAAGTTATATTTTGACCTTGTTTCTCGATATTACATCTTACTGTGGATGCTAGCTAATGATCCAGGGACTAGCATTGTAAAACACAGGAGGGATCTACCTTATTTAGGTGGAGGCCTCTACAGATGGTATCAGAGCATTGTGTTGCCTGTAGGATTTGTAAACCTAGGAATGGACAAAAACCCCTAGAAAAATAGGAGTTGTATTTGTTCAAAAACTTATTTACAAAAACACTTGTAAACTCTTTCCTCAACCATTTTGGTTTAACTCTACACCTCTTCTACTTCAAACTTGATGGAAAAACCTACCCATGGCCAAAGACTATACCATATGCAAGGGACTTCTTCAACTTCTTCAACTCTAATGACTTCAACATCTTCAGCTCTAATGACTTCAACATCTTCAGCATGTTCACCAAGGACTTCCAACATGGAAACTACTAAGGACCACAAGTGAGACAAGGAAGTCTTACTTAAGAATTAGAGACTGAGGGAATGCAAAATAAGAAGAAACCATCAACAACTTTGAAGTATTGTGACCAAGAGTTTTCTCAAGGAAACCATGATCTCATACAAGAAGAATCAACCAAGAGAGATGAAAGGATTACAAGTGAACCCTATAGATGGACCACCATAATTTAGTTAAGTCAAAACCACCAACTTATGTGGTGTAACAAAAATATTTTGTTGCCTAAGTATGTGCTTGAACCTTGTTTGAGTGAAATGTTTGTTGAGATTGCATGCACATTGTTTGTGTGAATTGTGATGTGTGTGATTAGAAATAATTCCTTAGAAAATAACTTGCATGTTCTAACCTCCCTGCAACCCCAACAGATGACTACTCCAAAGGACTCCAAGGTTGATGACATCAACACCAACCAAGCTGACAGCATGAAAGAGCTCTTAGCAACCCAACACCAGTTGAACCAACTGACAGCTCAGTTCATAATCAACAATAGTGATAAGGATCCAGCACTACAAAGGTTTTTGGAAGAGCAGTCCCAACTGATGCTTAAGGTGACTAATCAAATGATTAGCATAGAGGAAAACTACCCCAAAGAAGTCTATGATAACAAGGCTGACAAGAATATTATTCTAGATGGAGCCCCAGCTTGCACTATATGTGGAGACAAGGATCACACTTCCAAGGAGCATGAAGGACAATGCCCCAATTGTGAAGAAGATCATCCTGTCGAATAATGCCTGTCGAGGGAATGACCACGGCAGATGCTGCAATCGGCAGCGAGTAGTAGAACGAAGGGCAAGGGCGGCCAGCCATCTGCGGTGCGAGATGAGGGCAAAGACACAGGGATTTACCCAGGTTCGGCCCCCCGGAGGGTAAAGACCTACTCCTGCTAGATTGTATTATGGAGGTGATTACAATGGGCGAACTCGGCGACTAGGCGGCGAGTTGCTTGGGTGTATGAGGGAACGTGTCTCTACTCACCCCTTAGGGAGGTTTATATAGGCTCACCTCCCCTAGGGTTTACATATCTCAACCGATTCGGTTACAACTTTACCGATCGTTTAAGTCAAACCGACTGGGCCTATCTACTCGCCTGGGCCTTTGACCTCCAGTCGCCTGGTGTTTTGACGGGCTTTGATCCACTCGCCGTTCTGCAGGCCCACTCGCCAGCCCTTGGGCTAGTCGGAAACGTCCCGCTGAGGATACCCCAGTAGGCATATCCCCATCAGTAGTCCCCGAGGCCGTCGTTGATTAGGCGCAGGTGGCTGCTGGCAGTCGGAGTATACGGCTTCAAGTTGGCATCCAGTCGAATCGTCGGCGGGCTCCTGCACGAAGGAAAAATCCCAGCAAACCGAGTCGCGTCTTGGGTGAGTCGAATCAACGGGTCGTGGCCTCGGCGAGTAACTCAGCGAGCCGGGTGGCAGGAGGCGGACCGTCGGGCGTGGTCAAACTAGCTGTTAAGGTAACTTAACGGTAACTTTCGGCGTAATCATCGCGCGGTAACGGCCCCCTAATTTGGCGGGCAGCTCCCGCTATATAAGAGGAATGGTAGGCTATCGGAAAGCCAACCGCCCACCATTTCTTCCGAGTACGCACATCCTCCGTTCATTGATCCCGCGATCTGATCGACCCGCAATCCCCCGACCCCCAAGAAAATCCTCAGCCATGGCCCTCTCCAGTGAACCTTGGGGTAGATCCAAGTGCACCAGGGCGCAACTGGCCTCCTTCGAGGAGGCCGGAATCCTGCGGGCCGGCTGCTGGCGAATCCCCGCAGCCGGGGAAACGACCCCGAACCCGCGCGAGAGAGAGTTCATCTGTTTCACTAGTCATCTCGAGCGGGGTTTAGGGTTTCCCACCTCTCTGTTCTTCCGGCGCTTCTGTGCCTACTACGGGATCCAGCCCTCAGATCTGGGTCCCCATAGTGTCGAGCAGCTCGCCATCTTTGTGGCGTTCTGCGAGTGCTACCTGGGCTGCCGGCCCTATTTTCCCTTGTGGCAAGATCTGTTCCATGGACGGATCAGCCGCGAGGAGGCGGGCGGCCCAATGCTAGCCGCGGGGGCTTAACCTTCCAGCTCAAATCCAAGGCCTCCTTCTTCGACCTGATGCTGCCGGCCAAAGCGGCGAGCGACTGGAAAAAGTCTTGGTTTTATGTGACCGAGGCGACCCCGAAGGACGAGGCGGCGATCCCGTGGTACTCGGCCAACCGTCCCGAGCCACGTAATCTCCAGGTCGTCAAGCTCCCCGATGACCAGCGGATGGTTGTCGACGAGATGCTCCAGACCATTCGTGGTCTGAAGAAGAAGGGGCTCCAGACGGTGAACTTATACAACTGTTGGCTTGGGCGGCGGCTCGTTCCACTCGCCCAACGCGAGCATTACATGTACCAGTACACGGGCCGAGAAGACTCGACGAAGGCCAGCCTCGCCGAGTGGAAGATGGAGGACTACCTCCTGGCGTTGAAGAGGATCACCCAGGCAGCATACACGGATGCGCAGGCCGGGGTCCCTCCTTACACCGCGAAGCGTCCGGCTCCAACGGTAATCCTTTTATCTTGTTCGCAGTCGCAGCACGTGCAGTCGCGGTAATTCTAACTTTGTTTCGTGTTTATGCAGCTATTCCAAGTGGTGGAAGGGTGGCTACCACCCGCTGATGACGAGAGCTCCGGGCCATCCGCCCAAGACACAAGCGAGTCGCCACCCGCCAAGGGTAGCGAAGACGACGAGGACGAGTCCGACGAGGAGATTGCCCCGCTGGTCCGCAAGACCCGCGGGCAACGTCAGCGCGAACTCGAGGCGAGCAGGAGCCTCGAGCGTCATGACGATGACGAGGAACTCCCGGAGACCACCTCGCTTCGTCAGGCTACTCCCGCGAAGAAGAAGAAAGAGGCGAGGGCCCCCTTGAGGAGGAAGACGGAGCCGCCGAAGATGGCCTCACCGGCGCGCTCAGCGAGCAGCTCCGATGCCCACAGCTCGGCCGGTGACGAGGCGGCCCCGCCAACAACTGCGCTAGATGCGCCATCCATGGAGGCACCGCTAGCTTCAATGCCTCCGCCCTTCGCGCCGGTCTCCGGGCTAGGGAAGGCTTCAGCCGAGGCGACTTCACCTCGCAAGGAGGTCCCGAGCGTAGCGGTCTCGCCTCGCAAGGAGGCTCCGGCCGCGGCAGCCCCTCCTCGCAAAGAGGCCTCCGCCGAGGGCGCCCCGGAGGCGCCAACCGCCACCTCAAAATCAAAGAAGCCATCCGTATCTTGGGCCCCTGGCGTCCTGGAACTGGGGCTCAGTCGCCGGTTGGGCCCCGAGCTGGAGAAACCGGCCGGCCTTCGTACAGGGCTGCGTTTCATTCCAGTCGCCAAGTAAGCGCACTCGGCCTTCGCCTTTCTCTCTTAGTATTTTGACTGTTTTTACTGAATCGTCTCGATGCGTAGGACCGGAGTGAAGAAGATGGGCCACCCGACGGTGGCGAAGGTCCCCTCTGCCGCTAGCGAGGAGGACCCTTCCCGTAAGAGGAAGGTGGACGAGGTCGCCGCCTCCACGGAAGGCAGCAAGAAGGCCAAGGGCGACGACATCGTCGCTGTCTCTGACGACACGGCGATCGCGCCGGCTGGGCCCGCTGTGGAAGCAACCGCGTCCACGAAGGGGGGCATTTCGTTGCCTAGACCGGAGGAGGCGAGTTCCCTTGGGGCGGGCGCATCAATCGCTACCTTCCCACGTTTCATGACCAAGGCGGCCTCGGCGAGTGGAGCTGCGGCTCCGAGCCCCGCTCCAGGGAGCGTCGACGCTGAACTTGATCCGCGTCGCGGGCACACACCGGCGCTGCTCGCGTCTGTGGACGCGGTGGAACTGCACGGCATGCTTGGCGCGGCCATCCAGGTACCTCCAGTCCCCGAGGATCAGGTCGGTGCTTAGCAGCGGCTTGATTCTTATAATTACTTGTTTTGTACGTTCGAATCCAGTCCCCGAGTGCGCACCCGCTAAATTGTAGCGGGTGGGCACTTGGTATTTTTCATGGTATCCAGTCCCCGAGTGCGCACTCGCTAAATTTTAGCGGGTGGGCACTGAGTAATTTTCGTTGTGCTGACTTTGAAATTGTGCAGGGTCTGCAACTGGAGTCGGCAGAGCGATTGGCTGCGAAGCAGCGTGCAGAGAAGGAGTTGGCCACTCTCCAAGAGGTAAACAGGGACCTTCAGGCTGTTGCTGTGCAGGCAGAGGCGGCTTGCCAAGAACTTGCCCCAGCTGGCGAGCTAATGGCGGCAAAATCTGCGTTAGGCACTGCCGAGCAAAGGATCGCCGACCTCGAACGCGAACTGCGGGAGGCGAAAGAGGAGGCGAGCTCGGCGAACGGGCGAGCTAAGGCCGCTGTTGCGGCCGCTGAAGAAGACCGGAAGGTGTCGGAGGCCCTCATTGTTGGGCTTCAAGACGACCATACATCGCTTCAAAATTTCATCACGGAACTCGCTCGCCCGTTGCTTGGTAAGTGCGCCTTCCCATTCTTGCAGTCATATTGTTTGTGGTTTCCGTGGTGCTCACAACTGTTTCCGTCTAGCAGGCCGGGTGATTGGCAGCCATGAGGAAGCGAGCTCTCTTGATGCGAGGGAGTGCGTGAGCATGCTTGTCGACTCGGCAACGCTGTCAGCGACGTGCATCCGCGCCTACCTTCAGAAGATGTCGCCCACGGAGGTTATTCCCAGTGACCTCGTTGAGGTGTGGGAGTACTTGGAGAAGGCGCCCGCGGTCGTAGAATTCATGACGCGGTCGGCGTTTCGGCGCGGAGCGTCAACAGCTCTGAGCCTGGGACTTGCTCACTTCCCCGAAGACTTCGACATCGACGATGTGACGAGTGGGTATCCTTTGTCGACTGGCGCGGTGGACCTGTCGGAGGTTCTCAAGCTGCAGGAGCGAGCCGCCGCGTTCTCGGAGCGTGTCTGGGCGATGGGCGACCTCCTTCCTTACCAGGAGACGGTCGTCGCGCCGAACGACCCCGAGCCGCCGCATCGCGACTTCAAGGTCGAGCAGCCCTTCCGCGCGGCGATGGCGGGCGAGCTGACGACGTATCCATTGAACCCGTATACTCCGTTCATCCGGAAGCGGCGGGATACTGGTGCGTCATCGTCGAAGCCTGCGGAATAGTGTAGTATGCCTAGATAAGTTAGTAGCAATTCTGCCGAACAGGCATAGTTTGTAATGTAAGACAATGCGATGTGCGATTGAATTGGACGTTGTGTCTATTTTGCTAATGACTGTCGTGTTTTGAATTGATTTTGGATGAGTCCCCGAGCGCGTCCGCCCTTTGTGGGGTTCACCTTGTGTATGATGTTTGTTGTTATCGTGTGTTTTCTTGGTTTAGTCGACTCGCCCGAGCTCGGAGAGCCAGTCGCATGGCGACTCCCTTGAGTGCTCTTTATTTTACCGTTTTCCCGGACGCGAACGGGGTCGGGTGGCCGAGTCCCCGAGCGTGGTACTTGGTATTTCGAGGCGCGACTTGAGGGTGGTTGAGGACTGAGCGCGTTGGTGTGGGCGCGTCACTCCTGCCTGGCCCGGGGGGTCAGTCGCGTGGCGAGTCCAGGGCGTGCTCTCTTACTTGACGTGTTCCCTGAGCGATCGCGACGAACTGGTGTGCAGTCCCCGAGCGTGGTACTTAGTCGTTCGAGTCGCTACGCCGAGGATGCGGAGGACCAAGGCCGCTGTGAGAAGCGAAGGCAGTCGTCTTGGTTCGTAAAACCAGTCGAGCTAGGCGACTCCAATGGGGCTCCGGATTGGCGTTTTTCGTGGACGACATAGGACCTGAGGTGACTCAGTGCTCCTATGTCGCACTACTTGGCCGTGCCGGTCGCTGTGCCAAAGGTTGACTTCTGCATATTTAGCATGATGCTGTTATTACGAGTGCGAGTGGCACAAGGTACGGAGAGTAGACGCAATTTGCGGTAACTGTTTCTTTTATTTCATAGCGACTGGAGAGTACATATGTGGGGTTCTAGGAATAGAACTTCCGGAGGAGATTTACATTCCATGGCCGCTTGACGTCGAGTTCGCCGTCCCCACGGACGTCGATGAGGTAGTAGGCGTCGTTGCCGAGTACTCGTCCGATCGCGAACGGGCCTTCCCACAGAGGAGAGAGTTTGTGCATGCCCTTCTTGTCCTGGATGAGGCGTAACACCAAGTCGCCTTCCTCGAAGGTGCGGGTTTTCACCCGTCGACTGTGGTAGCGACGGAGCCCTTGCTGATAGATAGCGGTGCGCGATCGGGCGAGGTCGCGTGCTTCGTCGAGTTGGTCGAGCCCGTCTTGGCGGGCTAGTTCGTTTGCGGCCTCCGTGTAGTGGACGATCCGTGGCGAGTCGTGTTCGAGGTCGGTGGGCATGACAGCTTCAGCGCCGTAGACCATGAAGAAGGGGGTGAATCCCGTCGACCTGTTGACCGAGGTGCGGATTCCCCAAATGACGGAGGGAAGCTCTTCGACCCAGCATCCAGCGGTGCGCTCGAGTGGTACTTGGAGTCGCGGCTTCAAGCCGTGGAGGATGCTTTGGTTGGCTCGTTCTGCCTGGCCGTTGGATTCCGGGTGTGCGACTGACGCGAGGTCGAGCCGGATGTGGTGCTCCTCGCAGAACTCGGCCATTGCTCCCTTGGCGAAGTTTGTGCCGTTGTCCGTGATAATGCTGTTAGGGAAACCGTAGCGGTATATGAGCTCGCGTAGGAACTTGGTGGCAGTCTTCCCGTCGCACTTCCGGACTGGCTTGGCTTCTACCCACTTTGTGAATTTGTCGACGGCGACCAGCAGGTGGGTGTAGCCGGAGGGGGCCTTCTTGAAGGGGCCTACCATGTCCATGCCCCACACGGCGAATGGCCAGGTGATGGGGATGGTTTTGAGCGCCGAACTTGGAACGTGCGTCTGGTTGGCGTACTTCTGGCACCCGGCGCATCGCTGGACGATGTCGACGGCGTCGGCGTGTGCGGTGGGCCAGTAGAAGCCGTGTCGCATAGCCTTGGCGACTAGGGAGCGCGCGGCAGCGTGGTGGCCGCAGTCGCCTGAATGGATGTCGTGTAAGATTTTGCGTCCTTCAGCCGGTTGGACGCAACGTTGGAACACGCCGGTGACGCTGCGTTTGTGTAGCTCGCCGTCGATGATGGTGTAGGACTTGCATCGGCGAACGATCATTCGAGCGCTTGTCTCGTCTGCGGGCAGGTTGCCTGTCTCCAGGTAGGCGATGTAGGGCTTGGTCCAGTCGTCTGGCTCGGTGACGAGTGCGACCAAGGTTGCCTCTGGTTGGAGGGGGACTCCGATGTCGATCTCCCTCGGGGGAGAGACTGATGGCTTGGAGATTGTATCGAGGAACACGCCGGCGGGTGGTGCGAGTCGAGCCGACCCGATGCGAGAGAGGGCGTCGGCCTCCTCGTTTTTTCGCCTGTCGATCCACTCGACAGAGTAGCCGGTGAAGTGGCCGCCCAGCTTGTCCACCTCTTGGCGATACGCCGCCATGGTAGGGGAGACGGCGTCGCAGGTGCCGGCGACTTGTCCTGCGACGAGGTCGGAATCACCGTAGCATCGAAGGCGATGGACGCTCATCTCCTTTGCGGCTCGCATGCCGTGGAGTAAGGCCTCGTATTCGGCCATGTTGTTGGTGCAGGGCGTGAAGTCGAGGCGAAGGATGTAGCGGAGCTTGTCGCCCTTTGGTGAGGTCAACACAATCCCCGCGCCTGCACCGTCCGCGTTCTTGGACCCGTCGAAGTGTAGGTTCCAGTAGTGGAGGTACGGCGGCTTGTCTGGCTGCTGGGCCTCTTCCCAGTCGGCGATGAAGTCTGCCAGTGCTTGGGACTTGATCGCCCTTCGTGGCTCGTACTTAATGTTGTGGACGCCGATTTCGACGGCCCACTTGGCGACCCGCCCGGTCGCCTCGCGATTGCGGATGATATCTTGTAGTGGTGCTGAGGAGACGACCGTGATGGGGTGCTCCTGAAAGTAGTGCGGCAGGCGCCGTTGAGCCCTGAAGACCGCGTATACCAGTTTTTGGTATTGTGGGTATCGCTGGAGCGACTCGGTGAGGACCTCGCTGATGTAGTAGACCGGCCGCTGGACTGGGCGCTCCTTTCCTTCCTCTGGCCGTTCAACGATCATTACAGCGCTGATGACGCGCTCGGACGCCGCGACGTAAACCAGCATGGGCTCTTTGTCGACGGGTGCGGCGAGTAGTGGTGCGGCGAGTAGCACCTTCTTGAGGTCGCGGAGCGCGTCGTCCGCCTCCTTGTCCCACTGGAAGGTGGGATTCTTGCGCATCAGTCGGTATAGGGGCATCGCCTTTTCGCCCAGGCGGGGGATGAAGCGACTGAGAGTCGCTACACGCCCGGCCAGCTTCTGGACGTCGCGCAGGCACTCGGGTTTGCCGAGCCGGGCGATCGTGTCGATCTTCGTTGGGTTTGCCTCGATCCCACGTTTGGAGACGACGTACCCAAGTAGTTGTCCGGCGGGTACGCCGAAGGTGCACTTGCCTGGGTTGAGTTTTATCTTGTACCTCCGCAGGTTGGCGAAGGTCTCCGCTAGGTCGGCGAGGAGGTCTCCTTGGCGAGCGGATTTCACGACCACGTCGTCGATGTAGACGTGGATGTTGCGGCCAATTTGGCTCGCGAGGCATTCTTGCATGCACCGCTGGTAGGTCGCCCCGGCGTTCTTGAGGCCGAAGGTCATGGCGGTGTAGCAGAATGCTCCGAATGGCGTGATGAACGCCGTCTTCTCCTCATCCTCGACAGCCATTTTAATCTGGTTGTACCCGGAGTAGGCATCGAGGAAACACAGCGACTCCGAGCCCGCGGTTGAATCGATTATATGATCGATCCGCGGAAGGACGAACTGCTCTTTTGGGCAGGCGCTGTTCAGGTTTGTGTAGTCGATACACATTCTCCAGGTCCCGTTTTTCTTCTCGACCAGGACTGGGTTTGCCAGCCACTTGGAGTATTTGATTGGCCGGATGAAGCCGGCAGCGAGCAGGCGCTGCACTTCCTCGGCGATTGCTCGACGGCGCTCTTCATTGAAGGGCCGTAGCGACTGCTTGACTGGTCGCACTTTGGGGTCGGCGTTTAATTTGTGCTCAGCGAGCTCCCTAGGGACACCAGGCATATCGGAGGGTTTCCACGCGAAGATGTCCCTATTCTCACGAAGGAACTCGATGAGCGCGCCTTCCTACGCTGGGCTCATGCCCGTCCCGATCGTCACCGTCTGGCTGGGGTCGCCTGGGACCAGCTCGACGGTGCGGGTGTGCGTCGTGGCCTCAAAGGTTGAGGGGTTTGTGCCCTCTGAGTTGGGCTTCTTGAGTATTGTGGGGTCGTCATTGTTGACCCCGCTCGCGTATTTGGCGAGCTCATCGGCGTGACTAGCTTCCGCCGCGATGACGGCGTCGGCGAGTTCGGCTCCTTTGGCCTCGCATTCGGCGGCCATGTCGGGGTCGCCGTTAATGGTGATGACGCCGCACGGCCCGGGGAGCTTCATCGCGTTGTACGCGTAGTGGGGTGCCGCCATGAATTTGGCGAACGCCTGGCGCCCCAGGACGCAATGGTAGGGGCTGTCGAAGGGCACCAGCTCGAAGACGATCCGCTCGGTGCGGAAGTTTGCCGGAGTGCCGAAGGTGACGGGTAGCGTGACCTTGCCGATCGGGTAAGCCTTCCGACCGGGGACAATGCCGTGGAACGTGGTGTGGGTTGTCTCGATCATCGACTGCGGGAGCCGCAGCCGCCTGAAGGTGTCGAGGTAGAGGATGTTGATGGAGCTGCCGCCGTCCATCAGAGTCTTGGGGAGCCAGTAGTCGCCGACCTTGGGCTTGACCACCAGGGCGACTCGTCCTGGATACTCGATGCGTGGCGAGTGGTCTTGCCGGCTCCAGGTGATGGGCTGTTCCGACCAGTTCAGGAACTGGGGGACGTCTGTCTGGGCCACCGCGTTGACGGCGACGGCGCGGGCGATGACCTTCTTCTCGCGCTTCGTGTTGAAGCCGGTGAAGGTGTGGAGCGAGCCGGCTACGTTGCCGAATTTTCCGCCATTTTGCGGGTCGTTGTCGGTGTCCTCCCGCGCGTGCCGTGCCTTCTCGATTTCCCTGAGGGTGTGGCAGTCGGCGGTGGTGTGCGTGGCGGGCTTCCCTTCCCTGCTGTGATACGCACATGGTTGGTTAAGGAGGGCCGCGGGATCGAACCTTGGCTTGTTCTTGTAGTTGCCGCCATCGCGTCGTTGCCCTCCGTCGCGGCGGTAGCTCTTGGGCTCGCGTTGTGCGTGCCCAGCGTTGGCGACGAAGTCGACTCGCCCGTCGTTGCGGCGCTTGCCTGTGAGGCGGGTGCCGCTGTAGCGTAGGTCGGCTCGACGTCCGCCGTCGTTGCCGCCCGTGCGGCGTTGCCCCCCTGACTCGTCGTCGACGTCTTGGTTGGGATCTTCCTCGGCGTACCGCTTAGCGATCTCGAGGAGGTCGGGGATGTTGTCGAGTGTGCGGGCGTGTCGCTTGAGCTTGGCGACTAGAGGCTCGTAGCGGCACGAGGTCTTGAAGCAGTGGATCGCGGTGTCCGGGTGGATGCCGACCGCGTTGTACCAGAGCTCCTGCCACCGTTGGACCCAGTTGCGGGTCGACTCGCGGGGTCCCTGGACGCAGCGTTCCAGGTCCTCGATGGTGGTGGCGCGGGTGTAGGAGCACTCGAAGTGCCTGACGAAGGCGTCTCGCATTTCCTCCCAGGAGTCGATACTGTCCTGGGGGAGCGTGTTGATCCATTGCCTGCACGTCCCCTCCATCATCAGTGGGAGGTAACGGGCGGCGAGTAGGTCAGTGTGACCCGCGATCCCCATTGCCATGAGGTATGTGTCGAGCCAGACTGCGGGGTCGTACGAGGAGTCGTATTTTTCGATCTCCTTTGGCGCCTTGAAGTTTGGCGGGTACTTTTCGCCGCGGATCATTGGTCCGAAGCACTTGGGCCCCAGTCGACTGAGCGACCCCATGGGCTCGCCATCGCGGCGAGTATTTAGGGTGTGCCGCAAGTCGTCGGGCTGGCGTGCGCGCCAGTTTTGGTTGTTGATGATGTGAGTGCGGGCGTCGACGGGTTCTCCGTTGGCGGCGACGAAGTTGGTCGCCGGCCTGGGATCGTTGGTGGAGAGTGCCGCGTTCGCGGGTCGGCGTTGGAGCTGCAGTGGCTCCGGCGGCGGGCAAGTGAGGGTATTTGCCGCCGCGGGGCGGCCGCTTGAGGCCGCCCTGCTTCCTGAAGAGCGTGAGTATACTCGCCCTTGCGAGTCGGCGCCCGCTTTTTGCTGCTTCACGGCCTTTGCGAGCAGGGCCCGAACGTACTGGATTTGCAAGGCGCCGTCGCCGGTGGCCGTGATGCTGTCGGCTGCTGCTCGGCCTGCCACTAGGTTGTCCATCGGGGTAGAGAACAGTGGTAGGCCGTTCGCGTCTCGCTCCCGTGAGGAGACGACTATGCGCGGCTGGTCCCTGGGAGGGGTGCGGTTGGGTGGTGGTGGGGCACCCATCGCCGTTGATCCTGGCGGGGGTCGAGCGCTTCCGCCTGGTGGCGCATTCTCGCAGATTGCGCGCTCGGCTATGCGCGCCGGGTCGTTCTCATCGTCGAAATTCAGGGCGCGCCCCTGAACGGTGGGGTTCAGGCGCGACCTGATCCGCTGCTGGTGGTAGCGTGACAGTTCTTGCGCTGTCACCTGCTCGAGGCGAAATTTTTCGCGCTCGGCCTGCTCCTTGCGTACTGCCTCCGCCAGTTTCAGGCGGAGTTCCTCGACCTCCATTGCCGTAGCGTTGGGAGGGATCGGGGTGGAGAAAGGGTCCTCCGGCGGATCGGCGCCGGTGGCCATGTAGGTCGCAGCATGGCGACCGGTTCCGTCGTGGAGGTCGGCGGAGTTTTCCGACCCGGAGTCGAAGTCGAAGATCCCTAGGATGGAGGAGTCCTCGAAATCTCCCGCGTTGGAGACCTGAACGATGGAGCCCGCGGACGAGGCCGCGGTGATGGATCCGGCGAGTGACGCCGGGGTCGCCGAGTCGGCGTCGTCTGTGACGGCCGCGTCTTCTGTGGCCGCCGAGTTCTCGGCCACGTTGCTATGGGCCGAGTCGTACTCGGAGGCGAGGCGGTGGATCGCGCGGACCTGGCTCTCGGAGAGCCGATCGCGTGGTGGTGACTCGCGGATGCGAGCCGAGTCCTCCGAGGTGGTGATGTCGGTGAAGCCGACGAAGAGGCTGATCGTGCCGATCGGCAGGATCACGCTGTGCGTGACGGGTCGTGCCGCCGGGACGTAGCTGCTCGGCAAGATCTGGAGCATCTCGCCGATCGCTATCATGCGGCCGGTGGCGACCGTCTCGTTGATGGGCAGATTGGATCTCGCCGCAGAACACCGGCCAGACCGGCCAGGCCCCACGGTGGGCGCCACTGTCGAGGGAATGACCACGGCAGATGCTGCAATCGGCAGCGAGTAGTAGAACGAAGGGCAAGGGCGGCCAGCCATCTGCGGTGCGAGATGAGGGCAAAGACACAGGGATTTACCCAGGTTCGGCCCCCCGGAGGGTAAAGACCTACTCCTGCTAGATTGTATTATGGAGGTGATTACAATGGGCGAACTCGGCGACTAGGCGGCGAGTTGCTTGGGTGTATGAGGGAACGTGTCTCTACTCACCCCTTAGGGAGGTTTATATAGGCTCACCTCCCCTAGGGTTTACATATCTCAACCGATTCGGTTACAACTTTACCGATCGTTTAAGTCAAACCGACTGGGCCTATCTACTCGCCTGGGCCTTTGACCTCCAGTCGCCTGGTGTTTTGACGGGCTTTGATCCACTCGCCGTTCTGCAGGCCCACTCGCCAGCCCTTGGGCTAGTCGAAAACGTCCCGCTGAGGATACCCCAGTAGGCATATCCCCATCAATGCCCCACCTACCAAGCTACTTGTTACCTTTGTGAAGGAAGTGACCATACTCCTGGCCAATGTCCCATCTATGCCATGGTGGAACAAAGGAAACAAGAAGGATCCAAGTCTACCAAAGGAAAAGGGCCACTTATACCTCCTAACAAGACAACCCAATTCAAAGGACTAAAGAAATTTAAGAAACAAAAGCAAGACATGAGCCTTGCACAATGTCGTAAATGTAAAGAAATGGGACACTACTCTAGTGGATGCCCAGAGAACAAGAAGAATAAAGAGATTGACCAAGTGTGGTGCAACAATTGCAAAAAACCAGGCCATTATGTAGCCACTTGTCCACAAGAACAACGCAAAGAACTCAAGGACATTCATTGTTTCAACTGCAAGAATCCAGGACACTATGCAAGCAACTGTCCAGAAAGGATGAAGAACAAGTTGAACAAGCCTATGGAGAAACTCAATCTTGGCTCATGAGTCAAGCATAGGAACAAAGCAAAAGTCTAACTTAGAGAAATTTCCAGGACCCAAGAAGGCCAATATGTAATTTTTGTTTGAAAAATTTTAAGGGTGGTAGAACTCTAGTTGTTTGAACTTGCTTGAAACCCTAACCTTCCCAAATCTCGGGACGAGATTTATTTTAAGGGTGGTAGCCTGTCACATCCCAAGATTTTCCAAATCTTGTAATGTGAAAATAAATGAATAAAATAAAACTTTGTTTGATTGTCAGAGCCAGAAGAAACTTTTTGAATTGGAACTTCAAACCCATTTGAATTAAATAAAACCTAAAGGGATTTAGAAAGATAAACATTTAATGAAAGGAAAAATAAAATCTTTTGGAAATACTATTTTGGATCATTTAATAAAAGATTTGGTATTCAAAAGAAAAGATGACTTTATAAATAAAGAATGTTTTAAAAGGCCAAATTAAAAATTGGACAAGCTTTGGAAATTAAAACATTTTTAAAACAATATAATAAAGGTTTATTCAAAAAAATAAAGGATTGTTCAAATAAAATAATAAGGATTTAACATCCAACCTTATTTGAAGATAAGAGGTTTTACCAATTTAAATTGAAACATCAAAACTTATTAAATTATCTAGAATAAGTTTTCTCAAATATTTGAAATTCACAAATAAAATCTACTAAAATGTTTTGGGCTTTATTTTTTAATAATAAAATAAAAACCTAATTGAAATAATAATGAAAGTCCATTTTATTTAATTAATAATGGACCCTAAAATAAGATGTTATTTTGTTTTAAAACAAATCCCCAAGTATTCTATATTTTCAAATAAGACCTTTGGTTTTGGTTATTGAAAATAAATGGACTTCAAATGGAAATGTTGTTAAATAAATCAAACACTATTAATAATTAAAAAGATCCATCTTATTTGATTAATAAATGAATCTTAAAATAAATAAAAGTATTATTTTATTTTGGACTTTGGACTATGTTGATGAACATAACCAAAAACACAATGCAAAGTTTAATGATTGTTAGAATTATTTGAATGTTATCTTGTTGTTTGAATTATGAATTGTATTTCAAATCAGAAAATGGAATTAGAAAAGAATAAAACAAAGAAAACAGAAAAAAATAAGAGAAAACGAGCAGCCCAACCATCCAGCCTAGGCAGCCCAACAAGCCCAGAAACAACCCAGCTCCCTCACCCCGAAAGAAAACGATTCGCACGCGTTATCAAACCCACTGAGAGAATGACTGGTGGACCCTTCCCTCATTTCGTTTCCCACTGACAGGTAGACCCACCGCCACTGTTCATCGTCCACACCCGCGCGACCCCTTCCTCCCCAAACCGCGCTGCCGTTCTCTGTCATTCAACCGCGCGTTCAATTCACGAGTAATGGTTGCGTTAATCTTGCCTCTGACCTTGCGTACTTAAGCGCCAGCGCCTTCCCCTCCTTTCCCCTCAGTCGCCACACCCTCTCTGCCTCCAGGCCGCCCCAATTTCTCTCTGCACCGCCGCCGTCTCCGACGAGCTGTCGCAGCAATTCCGGCAGCCCCTCGCCGCCCCTTGCCTCCTCGACCATGCTCTCGTGATCCACACCTCCTGGCGATCATCCCCGTAGCACCATCTTGCCCCCGAGTGACCCAAAGCGTCGACAATCACCCCGACCACCGCCACCACCGTCTGCCTCATTCTCCGACGAGCCCCACAGGTAGATTCCAGTCACCCCTCTCCTCCCCGAGAACACGATGATGATCTCCAAGCTCAGACGAACCTAACAGCATTTTCCGTTTGTCTTAGGGCGCCTCCAATCTTCGCCTTCGTCAAGCACAGAGCGCCGCCGTGTCTGCTTCTTCTCCGACGACGTTCCCCGGTAAACCCCGACCACCCCGATCCCTCTGGTTCACACTCACAGCTCCGTTATGATCTCCTGCGTCTAACCCAACCCTCCATTCGTCTTCTCGTGGACCGCAGCGTCATCCTCGACCTCGACGCGCGCATCCGTCGCCAGAACTTACTCCGGCGAGGAATCCCCGACGACCCCGTGCGCCCCTCCACCAACCGGTAGCACGTTGAGCATCAGCGTTGCATTGCGAGCCTGGTGAGCATCCTTTCCCTCTTTTTCGCGTCCTGTTTCGCTAGCGCCGCCGCCAGCTAGCCGTTCCGCCGCTCGCCGTCGACCTAGCGCTGCCAGCTTCTAGTCAAGCACATGAGAGCCGTTAGATTCCCATCCTGCGGCGTAGACAGAGTGACTTAAGCGAAACGGTACAGGAGCATCTGAGCCGCACGATTCACATCAGATCCAACGCTCCACAGCGTGATCCGCAGCGAACCGGTACCGGCCAGTTAAAATGCGACGCGTGTCCCCTGTTCTGTTTAAAACAGATTTGAAATCTGATTTAGTTGTGATTTTCAAATCCTTATAACTTTAGATCCACACGTCCAAATTTTGCAAATTTTATATCAATGAATTCAGGAGAACAAGCCCTAGTCAACCATGGACTTAGTTTTGAAAATAGTATCTGTTAGCTTGTTTGAATTTACAGAAACATTTGTGTACTTATTTAGGGTATAAAAATTGTTTAAAATTGATTCTAGGATTAAATCTTTTGCAAAATGGATTTGTGTGACCTTACTGACCCTAGGAACCAACCCATAGTGTTAAAAATGATTTTTGTGAAATTTAAGTTGAATTATTTAACTTAGCCATTTTCTAGCCAAATAAAATCATTGATTTTATTATGGAAATATTTTTGCAAGAAAAACTTTGGGAAAATGTTATGAACCAAACTTACTGACCCAAATCACCAAGCCTTGCCAAGGGTAACTCACTTGTTGAAAAATATAAAGTGTTGCTTTGAAAAGAATAATTTTCACCACATAAAATGTTGAATGGATTTTAAAATAGATTTTGAGCAAAACCCTCTAACTAATGACTTTGCCATCTTGGTAAATGACCAATGTGGACCTTACAAAGTTAAAAGCCTAGTGGATACCTACCTTGTGAATAAAACCATCTTAAGCATGTTTCCATACATGACTTAGAATCCATTGCTTTGTGTGTGTGAAATATTGGTTGAATATTGGTTTGGAATGCTACTTGATACTATGCTTGTTTGAATGATTGTAGTGGAATTAGCAAAGTGTGAGACTAGCAAGATCAAGGAGTAAACCCTCATTCCCTACCAAAAAGGCAAGTTACACTATCATACAAAAGACCTACTATTTTCATTATACTTAGTGGATTTTGTAAACATGCATGAAAATGTTTTATACTTATGCTATGCTAATCCTAATAGGATTCCCTATACACTCCTTAGTAAAAGTATTGAAGTTGTACATGCTTAGCCATGCTATGTTTTGAAAAGAGATACATGTTGAGATTTTACAAAGGTTGAGAAAAGACTTGTGTTTTACATAATAAAACAAGGACTCAATGAACCACCTTGGTGGTGGACACTTTATGTTTTGGAGAAGGTGGCAACCAAAGGAACCATGTCTATGGCAATCACTTTGTGTTGTGCTCCAAATGAAAACCACCTAGGAAACTTAGAGATTGAACATGTTTCTCCAATTGTGGCTTTCGTGTGCAACCACATGCTATTATGGCTCTGTCTTAGTCAACTACATTAGGAAGACCCATACATTGTCTTTAGTTACCGGACATGGGGATCTGGAATGCTTCATGGGGGCTGAAGACAAGCTAGCAAGGATGTATGGGAGGACCTTTTGGAAAGACTTCGTCACACTCTCAGTCTGCCAGTACTCCATCTTGGTGAGCACTAATCCAGTAGGCCACTGGTGGCAACAAGATGGGATTGTGTCATGTGGGTAAAGTGTACTCCTTCTGCAGAAGTTAATAAAATCTAAGTACTTAGCCCTGTCCCCGGTTATGGACAATACTGAGCAACTAAAGTTTGAACCATGGGAGATCTCGACATTCCAACTTCTAATATAAAAACTTGATGCACTTGGGGGTACCACGGAATTCCAAGAGATTTTGTTAAGCTTGATGCACTTGGGGTTACCAAGGGGCTCAAGAGCATGATGTACTTGGGGTTACCAAGGGACTCATGAGATTTGATAAAACTTGAAACACTTGGGGTTACCAAGTAGCTCAAGGGATTTTGACAAGGACTTGAACACTTGAGTTTCTACCAAGGAGTTCAAGGAACTTGGAAAAGAGATTTGACAAAGGACCAAAACCATTTTGAAAAGATAGGATAAATATTGCTTTATGCAAATAAGCCCTAAACTCTACTTAACCAAATATGCATGTAATGATAGGATCCACTCATATTTGCATAGAAGTGAAGCTTGCCAATACAATTCAAAATGTATTGACCCTTGTGGCTGTAACTTGTAATGTTGCAGGTTGATTGTTTTATTTTAAGAAGATTGTTTGATTGACTAGGACTACAAAGTCTACAACCAACATCTGCATGTGGCACTTTGAAGATGAAGGACCCATGACTATATTTATTCCGCTGCAATGTATTGTAATAGCCATATGAGCTATGTATGATGTAATAAAATTATATTATTCCTGGTTATAAAGTTATATTTTGACCTTGTTTCTCGATATTACATCTTACTGTGGATGCTAGCTAATGATCCAGGGACTAGCATTGTAAAACACAGGAGGGATCTACCTTATTCAGGTGGAGGCCTCTACAATACACCTGACAAGTGTATTGGGTGTGTTGGGGACACAAGAGACTTCTTGTATCTTGATTGCAGGATTGCTTGAGAGGGAATACCTTTGACCACTTCCTCCCTGAGTTCGATAAACCTTGGGTAATCCACTTAAGGGAAACTTGCTACTGTTCTACAAACCTCTGCACTTGGAGGCCCAACAATTGTCTACAAGAATAGAAATGCATAGACATCAGCCCTTTACAAAACTGATGGTTGTCTGGATGCGATACCATTCCAATTTTACCGTACAACCACAATACCCGAAATTTGGGTAGGGCTTGACTGGAAATTTATATACCTTAGTATGGGTTCCCTTGCGGCCAAGGTTTGAGCTGAGGCTACCTTGTGAAGATTGTCCACCTGTGCAGTACCCAAGATGACAGTTGGTCATGGTTGGGAGGCCAAACTCATAGGAGAGGTGCCTATACTAGGGCGTGTAATGGAAAGGTTAGGATTGATTATCCACATACTAAGTATGGTGAATTCAGGATTTGTTCCTCACGGATGTATCAAATGTTGTGGTGAAAGTGTACAATCTCTGCAGAGTGTCAAACTATTCGAATAGTCGCGCCCGCTATTATGGATAGTTGGAGTGGCCATACTGTTCCTTTGTCAGATGTTTTCAAAATGACTTATGAAATGATTTGTGACTTGAATTGACCACAACAAAGTTGTGACCTGAACTTCAAGTTCCCACTTAGGGGTATTAAAACTTTCAACTAGCTTTCTTTGCTTCTGTAACATCCTTAAAATCATGTTTCAAACTCATTCATATCATCCATGCATCCATGATCATATAAATTTCATTTCAAACAAATCATTTCAAAACAGAAGCATATATGCTTATTATTTCATGTAAGTTTGCTCTAGCCTTAGTGCTATTTTCCAATGAGAAGAGTACTTGTTTTGTTCAGTAAGGTTTGAATTCAAACTTAGACACTTCCCAAAGTTTGAGCAAAGTTTTCAAAACAAAATGAGTAAATAAAACCAATATTATGCCTATAGTATATAACACATAAAGGCTTGGTTTTACTTTTATTTCCAATTGATCAAAGTGTTTTGAGTAAACAGTATTGTTTGACACACATTTGAGTGCAAGGTTTGCAGTATAAAAACCCAGAGAAGATTTGAATTCAAACTCATTAGATTTGGAGTTGAAAATCATTTCAGAAAAATCAAACAGAAAAAGAAAAAGATAAAAGAGAAAAAAATAAGCCAAACAACCTATCTGGCCCAACTAGCCCAGCAACCCCCCCCCCCCCCCCCCCCCGCGCGAAACGTTTTCTTCACTCTCACCTGCACCCGCTAGGTCGCTGACAGACAGGACCCACTCCCTCTCTATTTCTCTCGCTGACAGCCGCGGCCCACACGGCGTCATCGTCTCCACCCCGGCGACGCGTTCTTCCCCAATTCACGTCGTGTGTTTCCTGGTTTGATTCGTGTCGTCAATTCGCATTGATTGCAGGAGTAAATCACGCCCCCGTCTCGCCTACTTAAACCCCCTCTGCCCCCTCTCCATTTCCCCCCAGACTTCGAGCACAGAGTGCCCCCAGGCTGCCGTAATCGCCCTTGCACCGCCGTAGACAGAGCTCACTCCGGCGACCAATCCCGGTGAGCCTCGTGCGCCCCTTCCCCTCTGGTTCATGCGAACAGCTTCACAACCTCTTTGCGCTCCTCCTAATGTATTTGGTTCATCCTATACTGCCCCAGGTCGTCGTCTCCATCAAGCGCAGCAAGTCCCCGACGACGTCTCCAACTCCAGCGACTAAATTCGGTGAGCCCCTTGTTCCCCTTCGCCTCTGGTTCACACGAACGTGCTCGCCGTAGCCTTGCGCATCTACTGATGCCTTTTGTTCATGCTAGGGTGACTAGGAGCGTCGCCAACATCGTCGTCCACCCGAGCTCGACACTATCAGCAACTCCGACGAGCCCGTGCAGCCGTGTACGTGCGCCCCTTGCCAAGCCGTCGCCAGGTTGAGCATCAGTGCATCTCTACGAGCACGGTAAGCACCCCCGACGACCCTAGAACCCCCTGTAGCCGCCGTGCCGCCGTAGACAGAGCCGCTGCCGCCAGATGCCACCGCCAGCGCCGCCCATCTGTGGTCGCTTGGTCGATGACCGTTCGATCTAGATCCAGCGCATATAAACAGATCACTTAACGAAACGGTATGAGTAGATCTGGGCCGTGCAGATTAAGTAGATCTAACGGCCTGTGTGCGTGATCCTGAGCGAACCGGTACGCACCAATCAGGTTATGACGCGTGGCTAGAGTTTAGGTTTAAAAACAGGATTTGAATCTATTAGATGTTTGAATTTGTTTTAGCCATAACTTTTGATTCCCACGTTCAAATTTGACAAATTTTATATCAATGGAATCAGGAGAACAAGTCCTTTCCAAATATGCAATGTGTTTAATGTTTTGTTTCTGTTAAAATGGTTTTATTTACAGAAACATGTGTAGGCCTATTTTGTGTATATAAATTATTTGAGAAATGTTTTAAGGTTTAAATAAATGTTGTTTGGCAAGTTTTGAACTTGTTTATGAACTAGTACTGTACACTTGTTTTGGTTGAGTTTAGAAAATCATCACATATCATGTTGCATGCATCCATATATTTTTGCTTGTATTTATTTTTATGTGATTTGTTGCTATGATTCTATGTGTAGATTTTGGTGCCAATAGTGATTGTGATTGTGAGGAGTGTAGCTAGTCTCCAAACTACCAAGGCAAGTGGTACTTCATGATATTTTATCCCTATGTTTTCTACTAAGCATTAGAATTTTTTTTGCTAGACTTGCATGTTATATTTTGCTTATATGCCATGTTGGGAAATCCTAGTAGTGTAGAATTGCTAGGAAATTTCTAAGTTAAGATGCTTATCTATTGCCATGCTTAGCCTAGCTAGTATCAACCAAGGGTGGTGAAATATACATGCTATGATGAAAATATTTCTAAGTCTTTGGACTTGTGTTTTTCCTAATAAAACAACTAAGTGAATGAATCACCTGGGTGGAATGGAAGGAATGGTTTATGTTGAGTGGTTACACAAGGCCCATTTCTATGGTTTACCTTGTGTATCTCACTTGTGGAAAGCCACCCAGGAACAAAGAGATTTTAGAGGCCAAATGTTAAGAACCTTCTAGTGCAGCCACTTGGCAAAATGGGCTCTGCCAGGATCATATAGGTTGCAATAACTTAGCCATTTGGACAGTTGGTGGTAGTGGGATGATAGGTTGGAGCGCGTCCAATTGGTCTAAGGGAAGGCTTCTGAAAGGTCCAGTCTTGGTGAAAATCAAGGCTTGTGGGGAAAGTGCACAACCTCTGCAGATGGAAGAATCTAAGTACTTAGCCATGTCCCTGGTATTGGACAACTTGAGCATCAAGACATGGAAGCTATCAAGAATCTCATCATCCAAATTTCTAAGTAAAAACTTGAGGGTGAACAAGGGTGAAGGACCCCAATGTCTATTGGTGGTTCCTTGGGGAAAAGTTTTGACAAAGAAAAACTTAGTGATTTCAACTACTAGGCAAAACCTATTTTGAGCAAAGCAAGCCTAAGCTACACTTAGCCAAATTGCATATAGTATTTAGTCCACCAAGAATTATACTAAGGTATCACTTGCCAATACTATTCCAATGTATTGACCCATTGTGGCTGTAACTTTGATGTTGCAGGTTACTCTGATGAGGATTAGGAGTCATGAGTCAACACTCAACATGTTTGCCTGTGGCACATGAAGATGAAGACTTTTATCTATTTACTTATTTAAACTCTTGTACTAGGCCTGTGGCCTTGGAGTTGTAAAGACTATGTTGTCTCTGGAATGACTGTAATAATGACCTTTGTTTCTGTGTACTTCATCTTAAACTGTGGATGCTAGCATTGATCCAGGGACTAGCATTGCAATCACAGGGATCCTTTTTCCTTTATAAAGGAGGGATCTTACAGATGGTATCAGAGCATTGTGTTGCATGTAGGATTATGACCCTAGGATTGGAAACCACTAAGGAATTTTTTTTTCAACAACTTCTACACTTGTTTATTCTTCTCGTAAACTTTTCTAATCTTCTTTCTCATCTCTATTTGTAGATGAAATCCATCAACGAAGCCGTAAGGAAAGGACCACTCATGACAATGACTTTGGAGTGTGAGACAGAATTCCCCAAGGCTCTCAAGGACCTCATGGTTGCAATGGAAATACATGGTGCAGCTGTGTACAAAGGATTTCCTGTGATGGATGAAGGAGTTGAGTACTGGTGGGTGCAACTTCACTTGTATAAAAACAAGGAAGACAACCACAAGGAATCAGGATTCTGCATGTTCACCAATTCAGTGATGCACACTACATTCTTTGATTCAGCAAGGGATGCAGCTTGGAACACCATCAAAGAACTTGGTGATAGAGTCAAGTGCTGAATGCTCAACATCCAAAATGACCTAAAGGAAGAGAAGAAACATACCCAAGAGTTGGAGGCTACCAACCAAACCTTAAGAGGAGACATTATAGACTTAGTAATGGAGTCATGTGCTCAAGATAGAGTGATTGCTTCTAGAAATATTGTGTTAGCCAACATATCTAGTGAGATAGGATTATAAGCGTACTTCGTTAGTTGGACCACCACATAACACCTTATTTTCCAAATGTTGCTTAAAATAAGTTGAACCTTGGTTGTTGTAATGGATCCATGTATGCCATGACTTGTGTGTTTTGATTTCCAAAGATATGCATGTGATGTTTTGTTCCTTGTGTTTTATCTTAAATTATGTTGTTTCTAACTTTTTCTATCTTATAAATAGATGCCTAATGTTACCATCAGCACTGTTGAGGAGTTCCAGGGAACTCGCTTTGGCCCTCGTATTATTGAGCTCACTACTTTGCTCAATCTCCCTCTTCCTACCATCATGGTGCTTCCCCTCACCAAGTTTGAGAGGAAAGTCCTTTGGGGTTTCAAGGTCAACCAGCCCGGACGCCAGACTGAGCCTACCACGGAGGCTATCATCTTCAAGCTCATGCATGATGACAAGGAGAGAGGCCTAGAGGTAGTCATGCAGGACTTGATTGGATGTCTGTTAGGGAGACACTCTCGACAGGTTAGAGGTACTCACTTCCACGTCTTCGGTAGACGTGATGAGTATGGAGAGGCCATCGACTTTGAGGACACTTCGAGGGATACAGCTGAGCCGATTCGCCTATACCTCCAGGACTTAGAGGTTCTTATTAGGCACATGGACACTGATAGGACCAACGTCATGCTTAGCAATGACGAACTCCAGGTGCGGCTTCGTGAGAAGGACAAGCTCTTCGCGGAGCAAGATGAGATAGTCAAGGAGATGGAGGCAAAGTTCGAGAGCCAGTACAGAAAGTTCAAGAGTCAGGAGAAGCGAGTCCAAGATAGGAACAAGAGAATTCAGGACATGACTGAAGAACTGCAGGCCAAGAACTTCGAGCTTGAGCATCAGCAGACTGTGATTGAGAGGCTTCGTTCTCAGAAGAGGGATCTCAAAGCCAAAGTAGAGACCTTGACCACCAATGTCGAGAAATACAAGACCGCTATGGAGAATGCAGGTCTTACCTTTGTTGAAGAGGAGGTTGATGCCGAGGAGTAGTGATGACTACTCATTCATCATTTGTTTATCATACTTTATTTGAGTCACAATGACCATCCAACATGTGGATGGCTTGTTATTTGTTTGTTTACTTTGCAACTTGTCGTTTTTGTTGTTGAACTATTATTATTATGATGCATGTTTGATGATTATTTATGTGTTGTATTGTGCATGATAGCATCTATGGGTATCTCATTCTCATATCTATTGAACAAACCACAGATGCCTCCCCGTCGTGCAAATCCCAACCCCAGCAACAACAACATCACCCCTGAGATGCAGCAAATGATGACAGCTCATACTCAGCTGATGCAAATGATGACTATGTTCATCCAGAACCAGAACAATAACAACAATAATAATAACAACAACAACCCACCAGGTTTTGACATGCTTACCAGGTTCTTGAGATTGAGGCCAGCAAAGTTCTCAGGAACAACTGATCCTATGGTGGCCAATGATTGGCTATGCTCTGTGAACAAGGACTTGGTAACAGTTGGCTGTACCGATGAAGAGAAAGTCAGATTTGAAGCTCACTTGTTGGAAGGACCAGCAGCCACTTGGTGGGATAACTTCCAAATCACCACTCCCATTGCAGATGTGACATGGGCTATCTTTGAAGGTGGATTTTGTACTGCTCACATCTCATCCGGAGTGATGAGTTTGAAGAAGAAAGAGTTCCATAATCTGAAGCAGCGCCACCGCAGCGTGGCTGAATATATTGAGGAGTTCAACAATCTGGCGCGTTATGCACCGGATGAAGTTGACACTGATGCTAAGAGGAAGGAAAAGTTCCTTGAAGGGCTGAATGATGAACTGAACCTGCAGCTATCAGTGGCCTATGTTCCCACATACCAGTATCTTTGTGATAAGGCTGCTATTTTGGAGAACAAAATGAAGCAAGTTGAGAGTAGAAAGAGAAAGCACTCGGACAAGCACAGCTCGGGATCGTCTCACAAACGTTCCCATTATGACGATAGTGGAAGCTCAGGATCCCACAAGCATGGGAAACTCAACAAGCACCACAACCACAACCGTCATCATGACAACAAGCATCACCGCAGTCATGACAATGACAAGTACAAGAACCACAAAGGTGGATATAAGAGCCACCACAGTGGTAGTGGAAGTGGCAGTGGAAGCCAGCCTGTCAAGAAGGACATTAGTCAGGTTGAGTGTTTCAAGTGCAAGAAGATGGGGCATTATGCTAATGCATGCCCGGAAAAGAAAGTTGAAGGACCCAACAAGCCCAACCCTTTTCAGAAGGGACAAGTGAACCACATTAATGTGGAGGAAATTTATGAGGAGCCTGATGCTGTTGCTGGTAAGTTCAAACTCAATTCTATTCCAGCACTTGTTCTTTTTGATACTGGAGCATCGCATTCATTCATATCAAAAGAATTTGTTGATACAAATGGGTTTCCAACTGAAAACATTGGGTGTCCAATAAAAGTTAGTTCTCCAGGTGGAGATACGATAGTAAGTCTTGGATGCCGGGATCTAGTAATAGAGTTTGGAAAGCATAAGTTTCCAGTGAGTCTGATAATCCTAGATTCCCAAGGACTGGATGTAATTTTGGGAATGGATTCGATGGCTAAGTATGAAGGAGTACTAGATTGTGCCAATCGTACTGTTGCACTCACAACCCCGGAGAAGAAACGGATTAAATTCAAGTCTAACTTTGAATCAAAAGGGAGTAAGCTAAATTCTCTTAAGGGGGTTAGCATAGACAGTGTGCCAATTGTGAGTGAATATCCGGATGTGTTTCCGGAAGAATTGCCGGGAATGCCACCAGATAGAGATGTGGAGTTCCTTATTGATTTGCTACCAGAATCTGGACCAATAGCAAAGAGACCGTACAAAATGTCAGTTGATGAACTGAAAGAACTCAAGAAATAACTTGGAGAGCAGTTGCAGAAAGGATTTATTCAACCAAGTTCTTTTTATTCAACCAAGTTCTTCATCTTGGGGAGCCCTAGTTTTGTTTGTGGAGAAGAAAGATAAAAGTCAAAGGTTATGCATAGATTACCGTTCACTCAATGAGGTGACTATCAAGAACAAATACCCTTTGCCAAGAATCAATGATTTGTTTGATCAGCTTGAAGGAGCTTGTGTATTCTCAAAGATTGACCTTCGGTCAGGTTATTTCCAACTCAAGATAAGAGAACAAGACATACCTAAAACATCTTTCACCACAAGGTATGGATTGTACGAGTATACCGTGATGCCATTTGGTTTGACCAATGCACGAGCATACTTCATGAATATGATGAACAAGGTGTTCATGGAATTTCTTGATAAGTTTGTTATCGTTTTCATCGATGACATTTTGATCTACTCCAAGAGCAAAGAAGAACATGAAGGACATTTGCGTTTGATACTTGAGAAGCTTAGAGAGCATAAACTTTATGCCAAATTCAGCAAGTGTGAATTCTGGTTGAATGAAGTTGGATTTCTTGGACACGTTGTGTCAGGAGATGGTGTTGCAGTTGATCCTGCTAAAGTTTCGGCTGTAACTGAATGGGAATCTCCCAAGTCAGTGAAAGAATGTAGTTTCCTTGGCTTAGCAGGTTACTACAAAAGGTTCATTGAGAATTTCTCCAAGGTAGCAAAACCCATGACAGAATTGCTAAAGAAAGACAAGAAATTTGCTTTGTAGAGGTCCCAACCTGATAAGGTAGAGTCCTCCTGTGTTTTACAATGCTAGTCCCTGGATCAATAGCTAGCATCCACAGTTAAGATGTAATATCAAGATACAATGGTCATATTATAACTTTATAACCAGGAATATCATAATTCTATTACATCATACATAGCTCATTTGGCTATTACATTACATTGCAGCGGAATAAATATAGTCATGGGTCCTTCATCTTCATAGTGCCACAGGCAGATGTTGGTTGTAGACTTTGTAGTCCTAGTCAATCAAACAATCTTCATTTAATAAAACAATCAACCTGCAACATTACAAGTTACAGCCACGTGGGTCAATACATTTTGAATTGTATTGGCAAGTTTCACTTTTATGTATAAAATGAGTGGATCCTATCATTATATGCATATCAGGCTAAGTAGAGTTTTAAGGCTTATTTGCATGAAGCAATATTTTATCCTAACTTTTCAAAAATGGTTTTAAGTCCTTTGTTAAATCTCTTTTTCCAAGTTCCTTGAACTCCTTGGTAGAATCTCAAGTGTTCAAGTCCTTGTCAAAATCTCTTGAGCCACTTGGTAACCCCAAGTGCAACAAGTTTTATCAAAAAAAATCATGAGTTCCTTGGTAACCCCAAGTACATCATACTCTTGAGCACCTTGGTAACTCCCCAAGTGCAACAAGTTTAACAAATATCTTTGAATTCCTTGGTACCCCCAAGTGCATCAAGTTTTTATATTAGAAGTTGGAATGTCGAGATCTCCCATAGTTCAAACTTTAGTTGCTCAGTATTGTCCATAACCGGGGACACGGCTAAGTACTTAGATTTTTGTTAACTTCTGCAGAAGGAGTACACTTTACCCACATGACACAATCCCATCTTTTTGCCACTAGTGGCCTACTGGATTAGTGCTCACCAAGATGGAGTACTGGCAGACTGAGAATGTGACGAAGTCTTTCCAAGAGGTCCTCCCATACATCATTGCTAGCTTGTCTTCAGCCCCCATGAAGCATTCCAGATCCCCATGTCCGGTAACTAAAGACAATGTATGGGTCTTCCTAATGTAGTTGACTAAGCCAGAGCCATAATAGCATGTGGTTGTACATGAAAGCCACAATTGGAGAAACATGTTCAATCTCTAAGTTTCCTAGGTGGTTTTCATTTGGAGCACAACACAAAGTGATTGCCATAGACATGGTTCCCTTTTGTTGCCACCTTCTCCAAAACATAAAGTGTCCACCACCTAGGTGGTTCATTGAGTCCTTGTTTTATTATGTAAAACACAAGTCTTTTCTCAACCTTTATAAAATCTAAACATGTATCTCTTTTCAAAACATAGCATGGCTAAGCATGTACAACTTCAATATTTTCACTAAGGAATGTATAGGGAATCCTATTAGGATTAGCATAGCATAAGTATAAAACATTTTCATGCATGTTTACAAAATCCACTAAGTATAATGAAAATAGTAGGTCTTTTGTATGATAGTGTAACTTGCCTTTTTGTTAGGGAATGATAGTTACTCCTTGATCTTGCTAGTCTCACACTTTGCTAATTTCACTACAACCAAACAAGCATAGTATCAAGTAGCATTCCAACATTCAAACAATAATTCACATACACAAAACAATGGTTCCTAAGTCTTGCAAAAAGAGGGTTCTATTGCAAGGTTGGTCTCTACTAGGTTTATAACTTGTAAGGTCCACATTGGTCATTTACCAAAATGGCAAAGTCATTAGTTAGAGGGTTTTGTCCAAAGTCTATTTTAAAATCCATTCAACATTTCAGGTGGTGAAAATTATTCTTTTTAAAGTAAACTTTATGTTTTTCACCAAGTGAGTTGTTCTTGGCAAGGCTTGGTGTTTTGGGTCAGTAAGTTTGGTCCATAACCTTTTCCCCAAAATTTTCCTTGCACAAACTTTTCCATAATAAAATTAAATGAGTTTATTTGGCTAGAAAATGACTAAGTTAACTAATTCAACTTAAATTTCACAAAAATCATTTTTAACACTATGGGTTGGTTCCTAGGGTCAGTAGGGTCACACAAATCCATTTTGCAAAAGATTTAATCCTAGAATCAATTTTAAACAATTTTTATACTCTAAACAAGTACACAAATGTTTCTATAAATTCAAACAAGCTAACAGATACTATTTTCAAAACTAAGGCCATGGTTGGCTAGGGCTTGTTCTCCTGAATTCATTGATATAAAATTTGTCAAATTTGGACGTGTGGTTTGAAAGTTACAAGTGTTTGAAGTTTGCATATAATTCTGATTCAAAAATCTGTTGTAAACTAGAGCTGGCCACGCGTCATATTCTAATTGGCCGAAAACGGTTCGCGCGGATCACGCACTGCAGGCCATTAGATCTAATTCACATCGCACGGTTGAGAACGCGTACCTCTTCGCAGTAAGTGATCTAATCGTAATCGTTCAAACTAGATCCTACGGTACTGGCTTGCTGGACAAAAAGTGAGCGGCGGCGACGGCGGCTAGCGGCGGCGACGGTCAGATAGTGGCGGCGACGGTGAAACAGGAAACGGGGAAGAGGCTGGCAGGGCTTACCTGGCTCGCAGAGACCTGCTGATGCTCGTGGTGGGGTTGGCTACGCGAGGGGCGCAAGGGGTTGCTGCTAATTGCTCGTCGGAGAAGCTGCGAGCGGCGCTGCTCTCTGGTTGCTATCGAGGACGATGCTGCAGATCACCAGGAGGTAAACAAAACACATAGTCAGGAGCGCAAGGAAACGGCGAAGGTGTGTGCATGAACGAGAAGTCGCGGGGCGGTCTGGTTCACCTGGGAGATGTCGCCGGAGAAGAAACAAACACGGCGGCGCTCTGTGCTTGACGTTGGCGAGGATTGGGGCGCCCTGGGACAAACGGGAAGTGCCATTAGGTTCGTATGAGCTTGGAGATCATCACCGTGTTCTCGGGGAGGAGAGGGGCGACCAGAATTTACCTGTGGGGCTTGTCGGAGAAAGAGGCAGACGCGGCGGCGTCAGGGGTTTGTCATAGTCGGGGTTCTGGCGCACCCGCGGGCGAACTGAGAGTACTAGGAGTTGCGTGAGGTCGAGATGAGTCCACTCGCGTGAAGTAGAGGCAGAGGGGTGGTCGGAGTTGGTCGGAATTTCTGTGACAGCTCGTCGGAGCAGAGGATGTTCGGGGAGGAAATGGAGCGGCCTGGGGGCGAGCTTTGGGGAGGAGTCTGAGGGAGAACGGAGGAGAGAGCGAGGCGATTAAAAGGCCGTGGTCGCGACGAGGTTTTAACGCGGCGTTAAAGAGAATTAAATGCGCGGAATCAAAGCCTGCAACGGCAGCATCGTCTGGGGAGGCATGGTCGCGCGAGGAAGAAGGAGGAGGAGGTAGTGTGGGGTCCGCTGGCAGTGAAAGAAAAGAATAAGGGAAGGGGTCCACTTGTCATACACTGTATGGGTCAGAAACAGGGTGCGAATCGTTTTTCTGCGGGGTAAGGATCTGGGCTGGTTGGTGGGCTTAGTGGGCTGCCTGGGTTGGGTTGGCCCTTTTCCATTTTTTTTATACTGAATGCCCTTTCCTTTTTCTATTTTGAATTTCTGATTTGATTGTTCAAACACATAATTCAAACAACCAATTAATTTCAAACTCACATTACACTTCACAACTTTTGAACTTGATTCTGTTCAGAAACAAATACCAAAATTTTAAAGAAATAAATTAATATTTTATTTCATTTTAGGATCATTTATTAATTAAATAAAATGTACCTTTAGTTATTTATTTTAATAGGGTTTGTTTTATTTGATATAATCACTATTTTTAAATCCAAATTTTTTCAGAACAAATCAGTAGGCTTTAATTGGAAATAAAGGATATTTGGGAACTTTGTTTAAAACAAAATATCCTTTTACTTTAGGGTCCATTAATGATTTAAATAATGTGGACTTTCCTTATTAATTCAAATAGGATTTATTTTATTGAGATATTTATTTTAAAAACTAAAGTAGAGTCAAAACATTTTAGTAAGTTTTAAATAATAATGAAAACACTTGGTAAACCTTTTTAAACAATTTTAATATGTTTTGATGTTTTTAATTTAAAATGGTATTTCCTTTCATAATAAAATTGGACATTGATTCCCTGTTATTTTATTTAAATAAACCTTTGTTAATTTTTTTTTATTCAGAACTAAATGTTTTAATTCCCAAAGTTTTGGTCAAGATTTAATTTGGCTTTATCAAATATTCTTTATTTATAAATCCACCATTTCTTTTGATAATAAATCTTTTATTAATAAAAGTAATTCCAAAACATTTTTAATTTCCTTTATTAAATGTTTTTCTTTATGCACCCTTTTATTTTATTTATTTTAAATGTGGTTTGAGGTTCTAATTAAATTCAAAAAGTTTCTTCTGGCTCTGAAAATTGAACATAGTTTTATTTTATTCATTTATTTTCACATTACAAGATTTGGAAAATCTTGGGATGTGACATGCTTGCTCTGAGGGATGTGAACTCAGCTTTCAAGTATTGAAGAAGAGACTTGTGACAGCACCAGTCTTGTGTTTGCCAGATTTGTAAAAATATTTCCAAGTGTATTGTGATGCATCTCATCATGGATTAGGTGCAGTACTTATGCAAGAAGGGAAAGTAGTGGCTTATGCCTCGAGACAACTCAAAACTCATGAAGTGAACTATCCTACTCATGATTTGGAGTTAGCCTCTGTTGTCCATGCACTCAAAACATGGAGACACTACCTTTTGGGAAAGCGATGTGAAGTGTTCACAGATCACAAGAGTTTGAAGTATATCTTCACCTAGAAAGAAATTAATATGAGACAAAGAAGATGGCTAGAACTCATCAAAGACTATGACTTGAGTTTGCAATATCACCCCGGTAAAGCAAATGTTGTAGCAGATGCTCTAAGCCGTAAGGTTTTTGTGAATGGCCTCACTAAGGGAGAACTGCCAGATGATCTGTGTTCCCAATTTAGAGACCTCAGATTGGAGATTGTGCCTGAAGGACATCTCATGTCTTTGGATGTTCAACCCACTTTGTTGGACAAGATCAAAGAAGCCCAGAAGACTGATAAAGAAGTTGAAGAGATTAAGGAAAATATTGGTAAAGGAAAAGCCAAAGGATTCCATGAAGACGAACAGGGTACTTTATGGCATGGAAAACGTATCCGTGTTCCACAAGATCCGGAGCTTAGGAAACTGATTTTGCAAGAAGCACACAACTCACCGTATTCCATTCATCCGGGTAACACCAAAATGTACATGGATATGAAGGAAAGATTTTGGTGGAATAATCTCAAGAAGGACATCGCCGAACATATTGCTTTGTGTGATGTGTGTAGTAGAGTGAAAGCGGAGCATAAGAAACCAGCAGGTTTGCTTCAACCACTACCTATTCCTGATTGGAAGTGGGACAAGATTGGCATGGATTTCATTACCGGATTGCCAAGGACCCGGTCAGGATATGATTCTATTTGGGTAGTAGTGGATCGCCTAACTAAAGTGGCTCATTTCATACTCGTGAAGACAACCTACACTAGTGCTAAGTTAGCCAAGATATATATGA
Organism: Avena atlantica; assembly: GCA_910589765.1. Classification (NCBI taxonomy): domain Eukaryota; kingdom Viridiplantae; phylum Streptophyta; class Magnoliopsida; order Poales; family Poaceae; genus Avena; species Avena atlantica. The sequence continues at coordinate 72,391,249 of OU342737.1, forward strand.
GTAGAATTGTATGTCTTCATGGAGTACCCAAGAGTATTGTGTCTGATAGGGGAACCCAATTCACTTCTCATTTTTGGAGGCAATTGCATGAGTCATTGGGAACGAGGTTGGAATTCAGCACTGCTTTTCATCCTCAAACTGATGAACAGACAGAAAGGACTAATCAGATTCTTGAAGACATGTTGAGGGAATGTGCCCTAGACTATGGAGCCAGTTGGGATGAAAGTCTGCCTTACGCAAAATTTTCTTATAACAACAGCTATCAAGCCAGCATTAAGATGGCACCATTTGAGTTTCTCTATGGGAGAAAATGTACCACCCCATTGTTATGGAATGGTGTGGGAGAAAGAAGTTTGTTCGTACCAGAACTAATCAAAGAAGCCGAAGATAAAGTCAAGATGGTTAAGGACAGATTGAAGATAGCACAGTCCCGACAGAAAAGCTACGCAGATCCTAAGCGTAGAGAAGTCACCTATGAAGTTGGTGATAGAGCTTATCTTAGAGTGTCACCACTTCGTGGAGTGAAGAGGTTTGGAGTCAAAGGGAAGTTGGCCCCAAGATATGTTGGACCAGTCAAGATTCTGAGTCGCAAAGGAGAAGTTGCTTATGAAATTGAATTGCCAGAGTCTTTGTCAGTTGTTCATAATGTGTTTCATGTGAGTCAGCTTAAGAAATGTCATCCAGAAATGGAAGAAACTTCTTTGAAGGATACTATACCTTTGGAAGAAGTTCAATTGGAAAGTTATCTCACTTATGAAGAGAAACCTATAAAAATTCTTGAGACTACAGAAAGAGTTACTCGGACTAAGACTATCAAATTCTGCAAAGTTCAATGGAACCATCATTCAGAAGAAGAAGAAACATGGGAAAGAGAAGATGATCTTCGGAAAGACCACCCTCACCTATTTGCTAGCCAATCCGAATCTCGAGGGCGAGATTCACCTTAAGGGGGTTAGATTTGTAACATCCCTAAAATCATGTTTCAAACTCATGCATATCATCCATGCATCCATGTAAGATCCCTCCTTTATAAAGGAAAAGGATCCCTGTGATTGCAATGCTAGTCCCTGGATCGATGCTAGCATCCACAGTTTAAGATGAAGTACACAGAAACAAAGGTCATTATTACAGTCATTCCAGAGACAACATAGTCTTTACAACTCCAAGGCCACAGGCCTAGTACAAGAGTTTAATTAAGTAAATAGATAAAAGTCTTCATCTTCATGTGCCATAGGCAAACATGTTGAGTGTAGACTCATGACTCCTAATCCTCATCAGAGTAACCTGCAACATCACAAGTTACAGCCACAGTGGGTCAATACATTGGAATAGTATTGGCAAGTGATACCTTAGTATAATTTAGGTGGACTAGATACTATATGCAATTTGGCTAAGTGTAGCTTGGCTTGCTTTGCTCAAAATAGGTTTTGCCTATTAGTTGAAAACACTAACTTTTTCCTTGTCAAAACTTTTCCCAAGGAACCACCAATAGACATTGGAGTCCTTCACCCTTGTTCACCCACATGTTTTACTTAGAAATTGGGATGAGGAGATTCTTGATAGCTTCCATGTCTTGATGCTCCAGTTGTCCTTTTCCAGGGACATGGCTAAGTACTTAGATTCTTCCATCTGCAGAGGTTGTGCACTTTCCCCACAAGCCTTGATTTTCACCAAGACAGGACCTTTCAGAAGCCTTCCCTTAGACCAAATGGACGCGCTCCAACCTATCATCCCACTACCACCAACTGTCCAAATGGCTAAGTTGTTGCAACCTATATGATCCTGACAGAGCCCATATTGCCAAGTGGCTACACTAGAAGCTTCTTAACATTTGGCCTCTCAAATCCCTTTGTTCCTGGGTTGCTTTCCACAAGTGAGGTACACAAGGTAAACCATAGAAATGGGCCTTGTGTAACCACTCAACATAAACCATTCCTTCCATTCCACCCAGGTGTTTCATTTACTTAGTTGTTTTATTAGGCAAAACACAAGTCCAAAGACTTAGAAATATTTTTATCATAGCATGTATATTTCACCACCCTTGGTTGCTACTAGCTAGGCTAAGCATGGCATAGATAAGCATCTTAACTTAGAAATTTCCTAGCAATTCTACAACTACTAGGATTTCCCAACATGGCATATAAGAAAAATATAACATGCAAGACTAGCAAAATATTTCTAAATGCTTAGTAGAAAACATAGGGATAAAAATATCATGAAGCACCACTTGCCTTGGTAGTTTGGAGAGTAGCTACACTCCTCACAATCACAATCACTATTGGCACCAAAATCTACACAAAAAATCATAGCAACAATCACATACAAAATATATACAAACAAAAATATATGAATGCATGCAATATGATATGTGATGGTTTTACAAACACAACAAAGCAAGTGTACAGTACTGGTTCATAAACAAGTTCAAAACTTGCCAAACAACATTTATTTAACCCTTAAAACATTTCTCAAACAATTCATATACTCAAAATAGCCCTACACATGTTTCTGTAAATAAAACCATTTTAACAGAAGCAAAACATTAAACACATTGCATAAACAGAAAGGGCTTGTTCTCCTGATTCCAATGATATAAAATTTGTCAATTTTGAACGTGGGGATCAAAAGTTATAGCTAAAACAAATTCAAACAACTAATAGATTCAAATTCTGTTTTTAAATCTAATCCCTGGCCACGCATCACGCTCTGATTGGCGCGTACCGGTTCGCTCAGGATCGCGTCTATGAGCCGTTAGATCTACTTAATCTGTACGGCCCAGATCTACCCATACCGTTTCGTTAAGTGATTTGTTTATACGCGATGGATCTAGATCCAACGGTCCTGGATCAAGCGACCACAGATGGGCGGCGCTGGCGGTGGATACTGGCGGCGGCGACTCTAACTACGGCGGCGTGGAAGCTACTGGGGGTTCTAGGGTCGTCGGAGGTGCTTACCGGGCTCGTAGCGATGCACTGATGCTCAACCTGGCGACGGCTGGTCAAGGGGCGCTCTGTAGTGGCCGAGGGAGCTCGTCGGAGTTGCTGGCGGCGTCAGATGCTTGCTGTCGAAGATGTTTCCGAGGCTCTGTGTCGACCTAGCACAAGCCAGATGGTTTAGGAGATGCGCAAGGGCCTGGCGATCAAGACAGTACCAAAGGGGAGGCAAGGGGCGGTCTCATTTTACCTGAATCGCACGTCGGAGTCGAGCGGCGGCTCAGGTGCTCGCGGGTGAGAACGAAGACGTCACTCTGGGTCATGAGAAAGCAAACAGAGGCCATCAGTAAACGCGCAAGGTCGTGTTGGTCACGATGGTTTGAACTAGAGGCTGGGGGGCGGTCAGTACTCACCGAGATTCGTCGTCGGAGTGCGTCTGTTTGCGGCGGCGCAAGGACGATTGCGGGCAGCCTGGTGGCGTATCTGTCTGGCTTTGTTGGGGGAAATGGCCGCGTGGGGGAGGTGGTCTTATAGCCAGAGCGGGGGAGAGGATCACACGCGGTATCAATGGCAATTAAGCCCGCAGTGACTGCGGCGAGGTAACAGCGGAGCGAGCGTCGCGGCCGCGCGTGATTGACGACGGCGACGACGTGGTCGCAGGGTCCACTCGTCAGCGAGTTAAACAGAAAGGAGGTGGGGTCCTGGTGTCAGTCACTCGGTGGGTGTGTCTGCGAGTGAGAGAGAGGGGAACCCGGGTGGGCTTAGTGGGCTGAATTCGTCGCTGGGTTAGATAGGTGGCGCTGGCCTTTTTCCATTTCCTTTCTCCTTTTCTTTTTCTGTTTTGATTTTCTGAAATGATTTTCAATTCCAAATCAAATGAGTTTGAATTCAAATCTTCTCTAGGTTTTTATACTGCAAACCTTGCACTCAAAATTGGGTCAAACACTACTGTTAATTCAAAACACTTTGACCAAATGAAAATAAAAATAAAACCAAGCCTTTATGTGATATATACAATAGGCATAATATTGGTTTTATTTACTCCTTTTGTTTTGAAAACTTTGCTCAAGCTTTTGAAGGTGCCTAAGTTTGAATTCAAACCTTACTGAACAAAACAAAGTGCTCTTCTCATTGGAAGATAGCATTAAGGCTAGAGCAAACTTACATGAAATAATAGCATTAAGCCTCTCTGTTTCTCTCGCTGACAGCCGCGGCCCACACGGCGTCATCGTCTCCACCCCGGCGACGCGTTCTTCCCCAATTCACGCCGTGCGTTTCCTGGTTTGATTCATGTCGTCAATTCGCATTGATTGCAGGAGTAAATCACGCCCCCGTCTCGCCTACTTAAACCCCCTCTGCCCCCTCTCCATTTCCCCCAGACTTCGAGCATAGAGCGCCCCCAAGCTGCCGTAATCGCCCTTGCACCGTCGCAGACAGAGCACACTCCGGCGACCAATCCCGGTGAGCCTCGTGTGCCCCTTCCCTTCTGGTTCATGCGAACAGCTTCACAACCTCTTTGCGCTCCTCCTGATGTATTTGGTTCATCCTATACTGCCCCAGGTCGTCGTCTCCATCAAGCGCAGCAAGTCCCCGACGACGTCTCCAACTCCGGCGACTAAATTCGGTGAGCCCCTTGTTCCCCTTCGCCTCTGGTTCACACGAACGTGCTCGCCGTAGCCTTGCGCATCTCCTGATGCCTTTTGTTCATGCTAGGGTGACCAGGAGCGTCGCCAACATCGTCGTCCACCCGAGCCCGACACTGTCAGCAACTCCGACGAGCCTGTGCAGCTGTGTCCGTGCACCCCTTGCCAAGCCGTCTCCGGGTTGAGCATCCCCTCTCCATTTCCCCCCGACTTCAAGCACAGAGCGCCCCCCGGCTGCCGTAATCGCCCTTGCACCGCCGCAGACAGAGCTCACGCCGGCGACCAATCCCGGTGAGCCTCGTGCGCCCCTTCCCCTCTAGTTCATGCGAACAACTTCACAACCTCTTTGCGCTCCTCCTGATGTATTTGGTTCATCCTATACTGCCCCAGGTCGTCGTCTCCATCAAGCGCAGCAAGTCCCCGACGACGTCTCTAACTCCGGCGACTAAATTCGGTTAGCCCCTTGTTCCCCTTCTCCTCTGGTTCACACGAACGTGCTCGACGTAGCCTTGCGCATCTCCTGATGCCTTTTGTTCATGCTAGGGTGACCAGGAGCGTCGCCAACGTCGTCGTCCACCCGAGCCCGACACTGTCAGCAACTCCGACCAGCCCGTGCAGCCGTGTTCGTGCGCCCCTTGCCAAGCCGTCGCCAGGTTGAGCATCAGTGCATCGCTACGAGCCCTGTAAGCACCCCCGACGACCCTAGAACCCCCTGTAGCCGCCACGCCACCGTAGACAGAGCTGCCGCCGCTAGATGCCACCGCCAGCGCCGCCCATCTGTGGTCGCTTGGTCGATGACCGTTGGATCTAGATCCAGCGCGTATAAACAAATCACTTAACGAAACGGTATGAGTAGATCTGGGCCGTGCAGATTAAGTAGATCTAACGGCATGTGTGCGCGATCCTGAGCGAACCGGTACGTACCAATCAGGTTATGACGCGTGGCTAGAGTTTAGGTTTAAAAACAGGATTTGAATCTATTAGATGTTTGAATTTGTTTTAGCCATAACTTTTGATTCCCACGTTCAAATTTGAAAATTTTTATATCAATGGAATCAGGAGAACAAGTCCTTTCTATATATGCAATGTGTTTAATGTTTTGTTTCTGTTAAAATGGTTTTATTTACAGAAACATGTGTAGGCCTATTTTGTGTATATAAATTATTTGAGAAATGTTTTAAGGTTTAAATAAATGTTGTTTGGCAAGTTTTGAACTTGTTTATGAACCAGTAATGTACACTTGTTTTGGTTGAGTTTATAAAATCATCACATATCATGTTGCATGCATCCATATATTTTTGCTTGTATTTATTTTTATGTGATTTGTTGCTATGATTCTATGTGTAATTTTGGTGCCAATAGTGATTGTGATTGTGAGGAGTGTAGCTAGTCTCCAAACTACCAAGGCAAGTGGTACTTCATGATATTTTATCCCTATGTTTTCTACTAAGCATTAGAAATATTTTTGCTAGACTTGCATGTTATATTTTGCTTATATGCCATGTTGGGAAATCCTAGTAGTGTAGAATTTCTAGGAAATTTCTAAGTTAAGATGCTTATCTATTGCCATGCTTAGCCTAGCTAGTATCAACCAAGGGTGGTGAAATATACATGCTATGATGAAAATATTTCTAAGTCTTTGGACTTGTGTTTTTCCTAATAAAACAACTAAGTGAATGAATCACCTGGGTGGAATGGAAGGAATGGTTTATGTTGAGTGGTTACACAAGGCCCATTTCTATGGTTTACCTTGTGTATCTCACTTGTGGAAAGCCACCCAGGAACAAAGAGATTTTAGAGGCCAAATGTTATGAAGCTTCTAGTGCAGCCACTTGGCAAAATGGGCTCTGCCAGGATCATATAGGTTGCAATAACTTAGCCATTTGGACAGTTGGTGGTAGTGGGATGATAGGTTGGAGCGCGTCCATTTGGTCAAAGGGAAGGCTTCTGAAAGGTCCTGTCTTGGTGAAAATCAAGGCTTGTGGGGAAAGTGCACAACCTCTGCAGATGGAAAAATCTAAGTACTTAGCCATGTCCCTGGTATTGGACAACTTGAGCATCAAGACATGGAAGCTATCAAGAATCTCATCATCCAAATTTCTAAGTAAAAACTTGAGGGTGAACAAGGGTGAAGGACCCCAATGTCTATTGGCGGTTCCTTGGGGAAAAGTTTTGACAAAGAAAAACTTAGTGATTTCAACTACTAGGCAAAACCTATTTTGAGCAAAGCAAGCCTAAGCTACAGTTAGCCAAATTGCATATAGTATTTAGTCCACCATGAATTATACTAAGGTATCACTTGCCAATACTATTCCAATGTATTGACCCACTGTGGCTGTAACTTTGATGTTGCAGGTTACTCCGTTGAGGATTAGGAGTCATGAGTCTACACTCAACATGTTTGCCTGTGGCACATGAAGATGAAGACTTTTATCTATTTGCTTATTTAAACTCTTGTACTAGGCCTGTGGCCTTGGAGTTGTAAAGACTATGTTGTCTCTGGAATGACTGTAATAATGACCTTTGTTTCTGTGTACTTCATCTTAAACTGTGGATGCTAGCATTGATCCAGGGACTAGCATTGCAATCACAGGGATCCTTTTTCCTTTATAAAGGAGGGATCTTACAGCTTCTGAACTCAGTAGAGATAAATCTGGCCTTTTGCAAAACAACCCTAGAGCTTAGTAGATCCTACTCAAAAACCAGTGCACTTGTTAGTATTAGTTTGCGAGTACTTAAAGAGTACTCATGGCTTTGTCCCTGGCTATTCCCGTGGCCAGACTATGAAGAGGACTATCAGGAAGATGGACTGCAGGAAGGTTACGACAACTAGGATCATCTCCCATCATCAGCATTGCCTATGACCATGAATATGGAGCTTAACCTACGCTATCGTTATTATTACATTATTCCGCTGCTTGAATTGTATTAACACTGGATCATGATATCCTTATTTGTGTAAGACCTTATGTATGGTTTGTAATGGATGATGTACTATGATATCCAATTTGTTATGTCTCGTAAAAACTGGTAATCCTGGGATTGCGATGTATGGCATAACAGGCATCTGGGATTAAAAATCTGGGTGTTGACAGTGTTCTTGCTAGAAAGATTGCTAGAAAGTTATCTTCCTTTGATCTAGCTTTTATCGCAGCTGCTTTGAATAGGGATAGATCTTATAACCTGGGTGACTTGATAGCTTATCGTCTTACTACTAACCGCGAGAAGGGTGGAGTTTGTGGAGGTCTCATGGCCTCTAGGTTGCTAGCTTTCCATGGTTTAGAGCCTCACTATTCAGATTATCAGTTCCCCATTGAGAGAGTTGATCTTGATTCCATGGTTCAGCATAATTTTGTTTCTTTGGGGGATACTATGAGAAGTTTACTGTACGAATTATCTTTTGCCAAGCGTGGTTGGAGAGGGGGTAGGACTGAGAAAGTAGTTTATTTGCCTGCACATGTTTTGTTTAATTTTGATAACAGGCAAGGATGGTCGCTCACGGAGGAGGAGTTTGACACATACGTGGCGGAGGTCTCCCAGCATGAGGAGAATGATGGAGTGGATGCCGAATATGATTCGGTTCAGCCCTCCAACTTGGGAGAGTCTTCATACCACCAGCCCTCTTATGATTGGGGCGCGTCTTCTTCTTCATCGCAAGCGCCTGACTATGATCATTCCTACGATGACCCACCAGCTTGGGGTTACTACCCGCGCTATTGAGCCCCACTTAGGCCAAAAGCCTAAGCTTGGGGGAGGTATACCGACATCACACTCATCTATATATCATGTTTCGTCGGTTCTTTGTATATCCATTGTTTCGCTTTCTTTTTGGTTTTTGTTGCTGCTTTCTCAAAACACAAAAATACCAAAAATATTTTCGTTGTTTCTCTTGGTTTGTTTCTTTGGTTTTTGGTTTTGGTTTGCCTTAAAAGATTTTTCTTTGTTTGTTTCTTTTGGTTTGTTTTTGCTTTGTTTTGTTTGATTGCTTTAAAAATCGAAAACACCAAAAATATTTGTTGTTCTTCTTTGGTTTTGTGAGTTCTTTGCAGGGTTCAGCCGTCCTCAGTGGAGTTTGGTTTCATGTTATTATTCAAGTCATACAAGTGAAGGGCAATAATGAAGATTAAGACAACTTGAGGTATGGTAAGAGGCTAGTAACAAAATCTATTTCTTTTCATTTTTGTACATATACTCATCAGTGTGAGCATGCTTAGTCTGTTCATGTAGGGTGTATGTTATTATGGATGCTTAGTAGTTCTTGCTTTCTTGTGATTAGCTCCAGCTTGCTAATAGTTTTTAGCATGTCATATGAGTTTGCTTGCATTGTTTTATTCATATTTTGGTATGATATTGTGGTATCCTCCTCTGAAAGTTTCATGTGAATCAACTTGGCACATGCTCATGCATGCATATGACTAAACAATAGTCAGTAAGCCTCGATGATTTATTTTGCCTCAGAGTTCTTGTATCACTTTCATGCCATAGTTAGTCCTGTTTTGTTGCAAGCATGATTATGACAGTTATTTCTCTCTCGTTTGTCGCTCCCTCTCTATTGCTAGCCTTCACTTGCACTGAGTATGAGCTCTACTTGTGCATCCAACTCCCCAAAACCAATATTGCCAACTATGTCCACCATACCTACCTATTAGCATCATTTTCTACTTCAGTGCATATTCTATATGCCTTGTTTTCTTCCGAATAAAATGTTTGATTGTTTTGAGAAAGTTAGTTAGTAAAGATCTCACGAACTTGATGGCACACTTTATTCCTTGCACTTAATAATCCTGAACCATTGTGACCTGTCCATGAAAACTATATGCTTGCAAATTATATGATGGGAGTCAGCAGAACCGTGCTGTCACGGGGAACGCTTTCAACACTCATGGATACATATCCAGTTGATACCTTGCTCTTTTGTTTGCAGATATCGTCGATGTGAAATAAAAGGGGAGCTTATGAGTTCATGGAGTCTATACATTGTATTAGAGAAACGCCTGGGACGCTAGCCTAAGCCATTGCCTAATCATGGTGGAAACTTGCAGCATCACCATAGTGAGCATTTATGAAGCATCCTTAATAAAAATCTATGCACATAGTAAATAAAAAGATCACTGAGATGCTCATTGTTTGCTTGCCTTGTCATTTTGATCACGGGATAGATCATGTATAATGTGCAAGGGGTACCCCGTTGGCGGTTCTCTATGATATGCATGTATTTACAATGACAAGAACTTACAGGTAACCAAAGTTGAGTAGCATGCAGAGCGGCCCTCGTACTCCAGGGACATGGGATATCCAGTTTATGGTCTGTCAAGCATATAACTCAGATTGGACCTCACTTTCACCTTAACCACGTAAAGATGCCTATGATAGGGGAAATGAGAGCTCAAAGCTAATGAGTACCTTTATTTCAGCATTTGGAAGCCTTTCAAACTTTTCAAAACCTTTTCACTTCCTTGTTGAGTCACCACTTATTCTATGAGCACCTTCTTGAGAGCATAGTTGCCATTCTTGTGTTTGTTCCAAAACTTGGTTAATTATGTCATGACTTTGATGCTTGTATCTCTGATATCTTTACTTCTAGTCTTCACTTGAACTTCAGAGGTGCCTTGTCATTTATATCGTGCTCTACAAACAAAGGCAAGCGAGATACCACTCTATCATACCTTATTATGAGCATTGCAATGTTGCTTATGTTTATGTTCCATGCTACTTATTATTATTGAGTTGGTTTCTCTTCATAGATTGCAATGACTATTGAGTAGACTTAGTTTCATACTCTTTATTATGAATAGTTTAAGCATCTACTCCTGTGCTGAGAATATATACATCATATGAAGCAAATGTGTTCGTGAAAGTTCTTTTATCGCACTCAGTTTTCAACTGAATTGCTTGAGGACAAGCAATAAGCTAAGCTTGGGGGAGTTGATACGTCCAAAACATATCTACTTTCCCGAACACTTTTGCTATTGTTTCTCCTCTAAACTTGTGTGATTTGGATACAAATAACACGGACTGACGCTGTTTTTAGCAGAATTACCTTGGTGTCTAGTTTTTGTGCAGAAAATCAACTATCAGGAAAAATCCCGGAAAATATGCCAAAAATCATATTTCACCAAAAAATCCATGGAGCCAGATTACGAGACGGAGTGGAGGCCTGGGGGGCCCACACCCCTGCATGGCGTGGGCCAGGCCTGGCCGCGCCTAGGGGGGTGCGGCCACCCCAGGCACCCCCTCGACCTCCCTCTGCGCCTATAAGTTGCCTCTTGACCTAAAAACCGAGGGGGGTCGTTGTTTTTCCAGAAAGAGTTCCGCTGCGCCGCCACCACCAGAGACCAAGATTCAGAACCATAAACTCTGTTCTGGCACCCTGCCAGGACAGGGAATTTGATGAGGATCATTGCCATCGTCATCACCAACGCCTCTTCATCAACCATCAATGTTTCCCTCATCCATGAGTGAGCAATCCCACGCTGTAGGCTATGGGGATGGTAGGGATTGGATGAGTTCTATCATGTAATCGAATAAGATTGTTAGGGCATAGTACCTAGTATCTCTATTAGTGCTATTTGACTTTGTTGCAACTTTTTGTGCTTAATGATTGTCACTAGGGCCCGAGTGCCATGATCTCAGATCTAAACTTATTATTGAATCATTATGATAGTATTGTTTGTGGTCTTATCTGGAAGTTGTGTACACATATCATTGTCTGGAACCAAAGGCCCCGAAGTGACAGAAATTGGGACAACCGGAGGGGATGGCTGTGGTGTGAGGATCACATGTGTTCACGGAGTGTTAATGCTTTGCTCCGGTGCTTTATTAAAAGGAGCACCTTAATTGCCAGTAGTTCCGTAGAGGCCCCGCTGCAACGGGCTGGCTGGATAGAAGATGTTATGCAAGTTCTCATTGCGAGCATGTATGACTATATACGGAGCACATGCCTAGGATTGTTTAGTACTTGGATGCTTATTCTTATTTATCTACAATGCCCTAGATCCTGAAGTTACATGTTTAGACTTGTTCATGCAACACCCGTCCATCCATCCCTATGCCTACCGCACTCGAATCCTACTGTTACTGTTGCTCTTGTTCCACTGTTGCTGTTGCTACTACAAACTGTTGCTACTGATAAACTTTTGTGAGCAAGAACTATTTCCAGGTGCAGCTGAATTGACAACTCAGTTTTTAAGGCTTGAAAGTATTCTTTGGCTCCCCTTGTGTCGAATCAATAAATTGGGTAATACTACCCTCGAAGGCTGTTGCGATCCCCTATACTTGTGGGTCATCACTAGTATTTGTAACTCGAAACTAGGGTTGTGGAACAAGCGACCGCTAGCAAGGGGTGAGGTCAATATGCGTGTTGGCAATGGATTAAGCATTGATGTGATAGCCGTCGGAACGCTACCTCTCCACTTACCATCGAGATTAGTTATAAACTTGAATAATTGTTATCTGGTGCCAGCACCGAGCATGAACATTGTATTCAGATCATGTTTGATGCGTAGTGGTTATTCATTTAAATCCGAGAACAATGGTTGTTAAATTTATATGAATGAAATATTTTATGGTTATGCATCGATGATGAATGGTTTATTTCTGTTGGATCTCGATAATAGTGTTACACATATTCATAATGTTGATGCTAAAAGGATTAAACTTAATGATGATATATCCGCATATATGTGGCACTGCCGTCTAGGTCATATTGGCGTTAAATGCATGAAGAAGCTCCATTCGGATGGACTTTTGGAATCACTTGATTTTGAATCATTTGATACATGTGAGCCATGCCTTATGGGCAAGATGACTAGAACGCTGTTTTCCGGTTATGGAACGGGCGACAGATTTATTGGAAATCATACATTCTGATGTGTGTGGTCCAATGAGTGTGTCAGCGCGAGGTGGATATCGTTATTTTGTAACTTTCATGGATGATTTGAGTAGATACGGTTATATATACTTGATGAAACACAAGGCTGAAACCTTTGAGAAATTCAAGGAGTTTCAGAGTGAAGTGGAAAATCATCGTAATAGAAAGATCAAATTTCTACGGTCCGACCATGGAGGTGAGTATCTAAGTTACGAGTTTAGAACACATATGAAAGAGTGCGGAATAGTTTCACAACTCACACCTGCCGGAACACCACAGCGAAATGGTGTGTTGGAACATCGTAATCGTACTTTACTAGATATGGTTCGATCTATGATGTCTCTGACGGACTTGCCACTATCATTTTGGGGTTATACACTAAAAACTGTTGCATTCACTTTAAATCGGGCACCATCTAAATCCGTTGAAAAGACACCATATGAATTGCGGTTTGGAAACAAACCTAAGCTGTCATTTCTTAAAGTTTGGGGATGCGATGTTTATGTGAAGAAACTTCAACCGGATAAACTCGAACCCAAAGTGGAAAAATGCGTCTTCATAGGATACCCTAAGGAAACTATTGGGTATTCCTTCTATCACAGATCCAAGGGCAAGGTTTTTGTTGCCAAGAATGGATCCTTTCTAGAGAAAGAGTTTCTCACGAAAGGCGTGAGTAGTCGGAAGGTAGAACTCTAACTTCTCTTCATAATATGGCGAGTAACGCGGCGCCGGAAGTCGTTCCGGAGTTGGCTTCACCAAATGAAGAGGGAACTAATGATAACGATCACGAGGCTCCGAAAGAGAATACTACCGAACCTTGCAGGTCTAGCAGGACGCGTACAACTCCCGAGCTATACAGAAATCCTGTTATGAATTTCATGGTCAATGAAATTGATGACCCTGCGACATATGAAGAAGCGATGATGAGCCCGGATTCCAACAAATGGTTAGAATCCATGAAATCCGAGATGGAATCCATGTACGAAAACCAGGTTTGGACCTTGGTGGACTTACCTCACGACCGAAAGGCCGTGGAGAATAAATGGATTTTCAAAAGGAAAACTGATGTTGATGGTAATTTAACCATCTATAAAGCTCGACTTGTCGCAAAGGGGTTTCGACAAATTCAAGGAGTTGACTACGACGAGACATTCTCTCCCGTAGCGATGCTAAAGTCAGTTAGGATTATGTTAGCAATTGATGCATATTTCGACTATGAGATATGGTAGATGGATGTCAAAACTGTGTTCCTCAATGGAAATATTGAAGAAGAGTTGTACATGATACAACCAAAGGGTTTTTGTCGATCCTAAGGATGCTGACAAGGTATGCAAGATTCAACGATCTGATGTCTACGCACTTCTATTCTTGTAGACAGTTGTTGGGCCTGCAAGTGCAGAGGTTTGTACAACAGCAGCAAGTTTCCCTTCAGTGGATCACCCAAGGTTTATCGAACTCAGGGAGGAAGTGTTCAAATGTATCCCTCTCAAGCAACGCTGCAATTAAGATACAAGAAGTCTCTTGTGTCCCCAACACACCCAATATATGTGCACTAGTTCGGTGAAGAGATAGTGAAATACAAGTGGTAACGATGCCAGAAAATAGCTTTTGACTTGTTGTTGACGTGGGGTAATGGTGCCAGAAAATAGCTGATGGCATGGAGGAACAGACTAAAGGCAAACTGAAGGAAGCAAGCAAACATGCAACACATCTAGTAGCAAATGGTGTTTCAATGCTTAGAAACAAGACCTAGGGATCATACTTTCACTAGTGAACACTCTCTCATATAAATATCCTATCTTCATGATACTACTCTTAACTACTCTCCGGTTGGACACTCTAATCCATGGTAGGGCTATAACAGCACACCTCATAGTCCGCCTTCCCCAATCTAGATAACCCCACACTGTCACATTGAGCGCTAGAAGGTTCCAACAAACACCACAATTTCATAGAGACATCCAACTCCAAATATAACTCATAAAAAATATTCAATCTAGCCAAAGTGCCACACACGGTATGCCCGCTGTCACTTTCACACACGTGGGGAAGAGCATAGATCTATTAAAGCACAAAGAGTATTTATGTAGACTCAAGCCTAAGTGCCACCATGGCGTGCACGCTGTCACTTTCACACACATGGGGAGAGCAGAGATCTAATGAAGCACTTGACTAGCATAGTAGATCTACTTGATTACAAAGCTCATGACCACAACAAGATCATGCATAGAGAGAGATGAACACATAGCTACCGGTAGAGCCCTTAGCCTCGAAGGAGAACTACTCCCTCCTCATCATGGGAATCAGCAACGGTGATGGAGATGGTGGTGGAGATCGATGGATATGGCTCCGGGGGCACTTCCCCGTCCCGGTAGGGTGCCGAAACAGAGACTTTCTGCCCCATGAATATCCCCTTCGGTGGCGGCGGCGCAGCGGAACTTTTCTAGAAGTATGATGTATTATTTAGGGTTTTCTCCCCGGGGCTTCTTATAGGCGAAGGAGGTAAGGTCGGTGGGGGGCCAGGGGCCCACACCCCCTGTAGGCGCCACCAGGGCTTGCCTTCGCCTGAGGGTGCGGCCACCCTGGTTGCCTACTCCGTCTCTGCTTCATGGTTCCGTGTTGGTCTGGGAAAATAATGACTTTGGATTTTGTCCCGTCCAATTCCAAGAATATTGATTTTCTGCCTTTCTGGAACCAAAAACAGAAGAAAACAGGCAACTGGCATTGTTGCATCTTGTTAATAGGTTAGTACCAGAAAGTGTATAAAAATACCTCAAAGTGTAGACAAAACATAAGACAAATGATATAAAACAGGCATGGAGCATCAAAAATTATAGATACGTTTCCGACGTATCAAGCATCCCCAAGCTTAACTCCTGCTCGTCCTCGAGTAGGTAAGTGATAAAAATAATAATTTTTGAGGTGACATGTACCATCAAAACCAAAATCAAACCATAAGATGGAGTTCTAACAATAAGACAAAGTAACTATGCATGCAACATGAAAGACTACAAATAAAGATCATGAATAACATGCATTGAAAAATGTTTGTTTGTTTCACATATAGAAAACATAGCATAGTGGCATTCAGCTTGTACCTCATAGAGTAGCAAATAGATGCATAGGACACCTTCAAAGTTCACAAGGGTGACTAGAAACAAGTGGCACAAGAACAAGTAATATGACAATATGCATTAATCAATAAGTTTTGGGACACTTCACACAAAATGACAACTATGCTCTCTTAAAGGTGCCTAACGGTAGAAGGTGGAGACTCAATAGTAGTGGAAGAAAGGCCCTTCATAAAGGGAAGCATGGATTTCAAGTTTCAAAAAGAGCTTCCAAAAATTATGGTACTTGTTAGATTTCAGCCCTCATTGCCCCTATCATAAGCATCTTGAAGTGATTAAGGTTAAAGTGAACAAACTATGGAGTATATGCTTGACAAAGTATAATTTGGCAATCTCAAGTCCCTTAAATACGAGGGCCACACCACATGCTACTCAACTTCAGTCACCTATAAGTTCTTGTCATTGTAAGTATTTGCATATCATAGAGAACCGCTAATGGGGTACCCCTGGCACATGGTACAGGAGCTATCCCATAACCAAAATGACAAGGTAAGCAGACAATGAGCATCTCAGCGATCTTTTTATTTACTATGTGCATAGCTTTTTATTGAGGATGCTTCATAGATAGCTCATTATGGTGATGCTACAAGTTTCCACCATGATTAGTCATGGCTTAGGCTAGCGGCCCAGGCATTTCTCTAACACAAAATACAAACTCCATGGACTTACAATTTCCCTCTTTATTTCACACCGGTGACATCCATAGACAAAAGAGCATGATATCAACTGAGTACAAAGTACAAGTGCAATGTTGAAAACGTTCCCCATGACAGCATGGTTCTGCTAATTCCAACGTATAAGTGCAAGCATATACAACATATGACACAATGGTTCAACTTTATTAGGGGCAAAGAATATAAAGTGTGTACGGTTTCGTAGCATGGAAAACAAAAAAATTCTATCGCATACAACCAAACAAGCCAAGATCTATCTACTAGATTGTAGCAACGAGTCGATGGAATAACTCACCCTTGAAGATTCCAAAGTGTTTAACAAGAGCGGATTCTCGTGGGTGATGTAGTCGTACTCTTCCCGATCTCAAGATCGCATAGATGATCCTTCCGGCGCTGCGTTCCGGCAGCGCTCCCGCAGTCGGTCACACGTTCGGTACTTGACGAAGACCTTCCTCTCCCTTGTTCCAGCAGGCAGCGGAGGTTGTAGCACTCTCCGCACGATTCCGGCAGCACAACGGCGTGGTACCGGAAGTAGAGGGGAGATCTCGCAGGGCTTCGCCTTAAGCCAGAGCGAGTATGTTGGACTATGAGAGTGCTCCTCGGCGGTCTAGGGTTTAGACACACCAAGGAGGAGGCTTGGCCGGCGGCTAGGGTTAGCTAGGAGGCGGCGGCTTGCCCTAGGGCGGCGGCGGCTGCAGGAGGGCCGGCGGCTTAGGGCTAGGGTTTGCGGGTGGAGGTGTTGGGTACTAGAAGGGGAAGCCATGCCCCTTCTTATATAGGTGGAGGGGGCGCGCCAGGGGAGGGGAGTCCCTCCCCAACTCGGTTTCCCAAGGGGGCCGGCGGTGGAGGGGAGGAAATCCTCCCCAACTCGGTTTCCACCTTCCCCTCCACTTCCCAAAATAGCCGTTTAACTTTTCAAATTGGCGTTTGACTTTTCAAACTAGGATTTGATTAAACCCTCTATTTTGTTCAGCGATGACACCTAGTACATGATGCAATCATTCCAACTTGGTATGACACATTCATGTACCCTTCCCCTTCGGAGTGCCGGACATTCCGGAACCTTCTAGAACATTCCCGATGAAAACACCGAAACCATTCTCCAACCCCGAAACAGGACTTTCCTTATATGAATCTTATTCTCCGGACCATTCCGGATCTCCTCGTGATATCTCGGATTCCATCCGAGACTCTGAACAACATTCGGTCTCTTACTCATCATTCCATAACTACTCAAACAACGTCGAATCCTTAAGTGTGTCTCCCTACGGTTCGTGAATTATGCAGACATGATCGAGACACTTCTCCGGATCAATAACCAATAGAGGAATCTGGAAATTCATATGGCTCCCACATATTTCTACGATTACTTTGCGATCGAATGAACCACTTACATACGATACCAATTTCCCTTTGTCTCACGATAGTTTACTTATCCGAGGTTATGATCGTCAGTATCTCTGCATACCTAGTTCAACCTCATTACTGATAAGTACTCTTTTCTCGTTCCCGTGATATGTGATCCCTTGTGATCCAGTCACATGCTTGCAAGATAATTGGATGACATTTCACCGAGAGGGCCCAGAGTATATCTATCCGTCATATGGATGGACAAATCCCACTCTTGATCCATGTGTCTCAACCAATACTTTCCGAACACTCAATGCCACCTTTATAGCCACCCAGTTACGGTGTGGTGTTTGGTGTCATCAAATCATCCTTCCGGTGAAGGTGATATGCATGATCTCATGGTCGAAGGAATTAGGTTACTATGTATCAGAAAGCATATAGCAATCGAACTATTAAAATGACTTGATCTTTATGCTACCCTTATCTATAGGAGTATGTCCACCATATCATTCTCCTAACGATATGATCTTGTTGTTAATAACATCTCAATGTTCATGATAGGGAAACCACAATCATTTATTAACCAACAAGCTAGTATTATAAAGAGGCTTTACTAGGGACTCTATTTTACTTTACAAATCACACAAGTATTAATGTTTCCTTGTTAATACTATTATAGCATGAATGTAAACATTTATCATAAACACAAAGATATAATAACAACTACATTTATTATTGCCTCTAGGGCATATCTCCAACAGTCTCCCACTTGCACTAGAGTCATCTAATCTAGATTACATGGTAATATAACGAACACCCATGGCAGTTTGGTCTTGGTCATGTTTTTCCCTCGGGAGAGGTTTAGTCAACGGATCCGCCACATTCATATCTGTGTGTACTTTGCAAATCTTTATGTCCCCATCTTGGACATGTTCTTGAATAGCGTGAAAATGTAGCTTGATGTGCTTCAGCTTCTTGTGTGACATTGGTTCTTGCGCATTGGCTATGGCGCCCATGTTATCACAGTAGATAGACATTGGGTCCAGCGCACTAGGAACCACACCCAGCTCTGTAATGAACTCTTTCATCCATATCGCTTCTTGTCAAGCCTCCGAAGCAGCCATGTATTCCAATTCAGTTGAAGATCTCGCCACAACGCTTTGCTTTGCACTCCAGCTAACTGCTGCACCATTCAAAGTAAATATGTATCCAGATTGTGATTTAGAATCATCCGGATCGGTGTTCCAACTAGCATCGGTGTAACCATTAACAACGAGTTGTTCATCACCTCCATAAGAAAGAACCATATCCTTAGTTCTTCTCAAGTACTTAAGGATGTTTTTGACTGTTGTCCAATGATCTACTCCTGGATCACTTTGATATCTACTATTTAAACTAACAGCATATGCAATGTCGGGTCTAGTACATAGCATGGCATACATTAGAGATCCTATGGCTGAGGCATAGGGAGTCTTACTCATCCTTTCTCTATCTTCTGCCGTCGTCGGACTTTGAGTTTTACTCAAGGTCATATTGGGCAACATGGGCAAGAACCCTTTCTTTCTATCTTCCATTCCAAACCTCTTTAGAACTTTGTCCAAATATGTACTTTGTGACAATGATATTAGGCGTCTCGATCTATTTCTATAAATCTTTATGCCTAATATGTAAGCTGCTTCGCCAAGATCCTTCATTGAAAAACTATTATTCAAATATTCCTTGACACTATTAAGAAGGTCTACATCATTCCCAATCAACAATATGTCATCTACATATAGTATTAAGAATGCTACAGAGCTCCCACTCACTTTCTTGTAAATACAAGCTTCTCCATAAGTTTGTATAAAACCAAAACTTTTGATCACCTTATCAAAACGTTCATTCCAACTTCGGGACGCTTGCTTCAATCCATAGATGGACCGTTGAAGTTTGCATACCTTGTTAGCATCTTTAGGATCGACAAAACCTTTGGGTTGCATCATATACAACTCTTCATCAATGTTACCATTGAGGAATGCAGTTTTGACATCCATCTGCCATATCTCATAATCATAATCTGCAGCGATTGCTAATATAATCCTCACAGACTTTAGCTTCGCTACCGGTGAGAACGTCTCATCGTAGTCAACACCTTGAATTTGTCGAAACCCTTTTGCGACAAGTCGAGCTTTATAGACAGTAACATTACCATCAGCATTTGTTTTCTTCTTGAAAATCCATTTGTTCTCGACAGCCTTCCGGCCATCCGGTAAGTCCACCAAAGTCCATACTTGGTTTTCGTACATGGATCCAATCTCGGATTTCATGACTTCTTGCCATTTATTGGAATCTGGGCTCATCATCGCTTCCTCATATGTCGCAGGGTCATCGGTGTTGTCCACCAACATGACACTCATAACGGGATCATACCAATCTGGAGTGGTACGAGATCTCGTTGACCTGGGAGGCTCTATAGTAACTACAACCGAAGTTTCATGATCATCATCATTAGCTTCCTCTCTTATTGGTGCAGGCACCACAGGAACTTCTTCCGGTGCTGCGCTACTCGCAATTTCGAGAGAAAGTTCGACAACCTCATCGAGTTCTACTTTCCTTCCAGTCACTTCTTTCGAGAGAAATTCCTTCTCTAGAAAGGATCGATTCTTGGCAACAAAGATTTTGCCTTCGGATCTATGATAGAAGGTATACCCAATAGTTTCCTTCGGGTATCCTATGAAGACGCATTTTTCCGCTTTGGGTTCAAGCTTGTCCGGCTGTAACTTCTTTACATAGGCTTCGCAACCCCAAACTTTAAGGAACGACAATTTAGGTTTCTTCCCAAACCATAATTCATACGGTGTCGTTTCAACGGATTTAGATGGTGCCCTATTTAAAGTGAATACGGCCGTTTCTAATGCATAACCCCAAAATGATAGCGGTAAATCTGTAAGTGACATCATAGAATGAACCATATCTAAGAGAGTTCGATTACGACGTTTGGACACACCATTACGTTGTGGTGTTCCCGGCAGTGTCAATTGTGAAAGTATTCCGCATTTCTTCAAATGCTCGCCAAACTCGTAACTTAGATATTCACCTCCACGATCAGAACGTAGAAATTTAATCTTCTTGTTACGTTGATTCTCCACCTCACTTTGAAATTCCTTAAACTTCTCGAAAGTTTCGGACTTATGTTTCATGAAATAGATATACCCATATCTACTCAAGTCATCCGTGAAGGTAAGAACATAACGATAACCACCGCGCGATGCTACACTCATTGGACCACACACACATCAGTATGTATGATTTCCAATAAGTCCGTAGCTCGCTCCATCATACCAGAAAATGGAGTATTAGTCATTTTTCCCATCAGACATGCTTCGCATCTTTCAAGTGATTCGAAATCAAGTGATTAAAGAAGTCCATAGGAATGGAGTTTCTTCATACGCTTCACTCCAATATGACCAAGACGACAGTGCCACATATAGGTCGAGTTATCGCTCGATTTCAAACGTTTAGCCTCAATGTTATTAATATGTGTATTTCCACTATCGAGATTCAATAAGAATAGACCATCTATCAAAGGTGCATGTGCATAAAACATATTACTCATATAAATCGAACAACCATTATTCTCGGACTTAAACAAGTAACCGTCTCGCAATAAACAAGATCCCGATATAATGTTCATGCTTAACGCAGGCACCAAATAACAATTATTTAAGTATAAAACTAATCCCGATGGTAGATGAAGGGGTAGCGTGCCGACCGCGATCACATCAACCTTTGATCCGTTTCCCACGCGCATCATCACCTTGTTCTTCGCTAGCTTTCGTTTATTCTGTAGCACCTGTTTAGAGTTACAAATATGAGCAACCGAACCAGTATCAAATACCCAGTCACTACTACGAGTACTAGTGAGATACACTTCAATAACATGTATATCGGATATACCTTTCTTCTTGATGTTGCCGTTCTTCAAATCCGCCAAGTACTTTGGGCAATTCCGCTTCCAGTGACCTTCTCCCTTGCAGTAAAAGCACTCAGTATCAGGCTTGGGTCCAGCCTTGGTCTTCTTCGTCGGCGCGGTAACTTTCTTACCACCCTTCTTGAAGTATCCCTTTTGCTTAGACTTGCCTTTCTTGAATTTGGTGGTCTTATTGACCATCAACACTTGGTGCTCTTTCTTGATCTCCACTTCTGCAGATTTCAACATGGCAAAGAGTTCTGGCAACTGCTTATTCATGTTTTGCATATTGTAGTTCATCACAAAATTCTTGTAACTTGGTGGTAGTGATTGGAGGACACGGTAAATCCCCAAAGCATTAGGAATCACTATACCCAAGCTTTGAAGTTTGTTTGCGTGCCCAGACATCTTAAGCACATGCTCACTGACGGAGCTGCCCTCTTCCATCTTGCAGTTAAAGAACTTTTCAGAAGCCTCATAACTCTCAATTGCCGCGTGAGTCTCAAAGATCAATTTGAGATCACGGACAATATCATGTGGGTCTGAATTCTGAAACCTTTTCTGAAGCTCCGATTCTAAACCATACAAGATAGCACACTGAACTATGGAGTACTGAGTCTTCCGAGCGAGGTAAACATTCTTTAATTCATCGGTAGCAGTAGCTGCAGGTGGGTCACCCAGCGGTGCATCCAGCACATAGGTCAAATTACCAGCTGTGAGGACAATCCTCAAATTGCGGAACCAATCCGCGAAGTTTCTTCCATTGTTTTTCAACTTTTCTTTCTCTAGGAACGCATTTAAATTGATGGTAGGGGCCGCCATTGATCTACAACATATTTGCAATAGTTTAGACTAAGTTTATGACAAATTGAGTTCTAATTAATAGTTAAATTAATCTAGGTGAACTCCCACTCAAAACAATATCCCTCACATTGTTTTAGTGATCACACGAACCAAATCCACCACATCAACACAGATCATCACGAGAGTTGATATAGTTTCAATGGCGAACAATCGACATGTTCATCATATCTACTATATGATTCATGCTTTACCTTTCGGTGATCCGTGTTCCGAGACCATGTCTGTACATGCTAGGCTCGTCAAGATCAAACCTTAGCTTCCGCATGACCAAATCTGGCTTTCTCACGTTGTATACACTTGCGGAATCTAACACACCCGATCATCATGTGGTGCTTCGAAACAACAAGCTTTAGCAACGGTGCTTACTAAGGGTGAACACTTTAGAACTTGAAATTAATGTGCATGAGGGATAATCTTATAATGCTACCGTCGTTAACTAAGAAATACAAGATGCATAAAGGATTAACATCACATGCAATTCATAATATGTGATATGATATGGCCTTTCTTCTTTGTGCTTCCGATCTCCATCTTCAAGCACGAACATGATCTCCATCATCACCGGCATTGCATCAAGGTCAATGACGCTTCTCCATGGTTGTGGTCCACCGGCTTCAACTATTACAACTACTTTGAATAGACACGCGGGTCTTAACAAAATTAAATACAACCATATGGCTCCTGCCGGTTGCCAACTTACAATAAGGAACATTGCGTACATCAAATATAATCACAATCATGGCCATATCACATCACTGCACACCCCTGCAAAACAAAGTTAGACGCCTCTACTTTCTTTGCATGTTTTACGTGGTTTGGGGATTTCAATAAGTGTCGTTCTAACTTACGAACAAGAACCACAACATTGATACTAGTATTGACAATCACCCGTTGTAAATTGAATCTTAACTATGCTGGGAGAAACAGGCACCCGCAAAGCCACTTATGCAATACAAGTTGCATGTCAAGCGTGGAGCAAGTCTCATGAACGATGTCATGTAAGGTTAGCCCGGGCCGCTTCATCCCAACATCCCGCAAGATGCAAAGTACACAAGAAGCAATCGACAATAAAAGCATCAACGCCCACAATGACCATTGTGTTCTACTCGTGCAACAGATTTACATATAGACACGGCTCTGATACCACTGTAGGGTTTCGTAGCATGGAAAACAAAAAATTTATGTCGCATACAACCAAACAATCCAAGATCTATCTACTAGATTGTAGCAACGAGTCGATGGAATAACTCACCCTCGAAGATTCCAAAGTGTTTAACGAGAGCGGATTCTCGTGGGTGATGTAGTCGTACTCTTCCCGATCTCAAGATAGCATAGACGATCCTTCTGGCGCTGCGTTCCGGCAGCGCTCCCGCAGTCGGTCACACGTTCGGTACTTGACGAAGACCTTCCTCTCCCTTGTTCCAGCAGGAGGTGGAGGTTGTAGCACTCTCCTCGCGATTCCGGCAGCACAACGGCGTGGTACCGGAAGTAGAGGGGAGATCTCGCAGGGCTTCGCCTTAAGCCGGAGCGAGTATGGTGGACTATGAGAGAGCTCCTCGGCGATCTAGGGTTTAGACACACCAAGGAGGAGGCTTGGCCGGCGGCTAGGGTTAGCTAGGCGGCGACGGCTTGCCCTAGGGCGGTGGCGGCTGCAGGAGGGCCGGCGGCTTAGAGCTAGGGTTTGCGGGTGGAGGTGTTGGGTACTAGGAGGGGCAGCCCTGCCCCTCCTTATATTGGTGGAGGGGGCGCGCCAGGGGAGGGGAGTCCCTCCCCAACTCGGTTTCCCAAGGGGGCCGGCGGTGGAGGGGAGGAACTCCTCCCAAACTCGGTTTCCACCTTCCCCTCCACTTCCCAAAATAGCCGTTTGACTTTTCAAATTGGTGTTTGACTTTTCAAACTAGGATTTTATTAAACCCTCTATTTTGTTCAGCGATGACACCTAGTACATGATGCAATCATTCCAACTTGGTATGACACATTCATGTACCCTTCCCATTCGGAGTGCCGGACATTCCGGAACCTTCTAGAACATTCCCGATGAAAACACCGGAACCATTCTCCAACCCCGAAACAGGACTTTCCTTATATGAATCTTATTCTCCGGACCATTCCGGATCTCCTCGTGATATCCCGGATTCCATCCGAGACTCCGAACAACATTTGGTCTCTTACTCATCATTCCATAACTACTCAAACAACGTCGAATCCTTAAGTGGGTCTCCCTACGGTTCGTGAATTATGCGGACATGATCGAGACACTTCTCCGAATAAATAACCAATAGAGGAATCTGGAAATTCATATGGCTCCCACATATTTCTACGATTACTTTGCGATCGAATGAACCACTTACATACGATACCAATTTACCTTTGTCTCACGATAGTTTACTTATCCGAGGTTATGATCGTCGGTATCTCTGCATACCTAGTTCAACCTCGTTACTGATAAGTACTCTTTTATCGTTCCCGTGATATGTGATCCCTTGTGAGCCAGTCACATGCTTGCAAGCTAATTGGATGACATTTCACCGAGAGAGCCCAGAGTATATCTATCTGTCATATGGATGGACAAATCCCACTCTTGATCCATGTGTCTCAACCAATACTTTCCGAACACTCAATGCCACCTTTATAGCCACCCAGTTACGGTGTGGTGTTTGATGTCATCAAAGCATCCTTCCGGTGAAGGTGATATGCATGATCTCATGGTCGAAGGAATTAGGTTACTATGTATCAGAAAGCATATAGCAATTGAACTATTAAAATGACTTGATCTTTATGCTACTCTTATCTATAGGAGTATGTCCACCATATCATTCTCCTAACGATATGATTTTGTTGTTAATAACATCTCAATGTTCATGATAGGGAAACCACAGTCATTTATTAACCAACAAGCTAGTATTATAAAGAGGCTTTACTAGGGACTCTATTTTAGTTTACAAATCACACAAGTATTAATGTTTCCTTGTTAATACCATTATGGCATGAATGTAAACATTTATCATAAACACAAAGATATAATAACAACTACATTTATTATTGCCTCTAGGGAATATCTCCAACAAAGTGTGCCATCAAGTTTGTGAGGGCTTTAATCACTAAGTTTCACATAACAAAATAGTTTTTAATTGGAAGATAGCTGAAAACAAGAATATACTTGGAATGGTGTAACACACCATGCATAGTAATTTATAGTGGACACTTTGGAATAACTTGGTTTCTTGGGAGTTGGATACATGAGTAGAGCTTACTCATACAAGTGGAGGCTAGCAAAAGACTGGGAGCAACCAACTAAGAGAGCAATAATGGCCATAGTCATGCAGAGCAACAAAGCATTACTAATCAAAGCATAGAGTGGTACAACAAGTCAAGGACTAAATGATCATAGAGGCTATGGTGACTTTTCATAGTCATAACATGGTGTGAGCATGTGCCAAGTCAACCCAAACAAAGCATCAAAGGAGAATACCACAATACTATGCTTTTGCATGCTAAAACAACGCATGATTCCTTCAAGGCAAATTAAGCAATCCGATTTTTTTTGGAAAAAGTCATGCCACAGCAATAATCACTAAGCATAAGGTCAAAACAAGATATAGCATGACATGATAAAGTCTAAGCCACAGTCAGAACAAACTCCCTTTTGTAACACTTAAGCATGAAGCTTCCTACTCTTTTCCAACACCAAACAACTTATTTGAAACAACTCACAAAGATGATAATCAATAAAGATCAGTGATCTTGTCTCACAAATCCACAAATAAGAACTAAAAATTCTAAGCTGAAAGAACAAGAAAACTAAGGATGAACGTAGTGCTAGCAAAAGTGAACACTCACAAAACAATAAGAGTGAAAACTAGAGTGTTCTAGGCAATGGAAACATAGTGTGTCTCTCTCAAAAATAAGTATGGTGTAACCAACCAACTTACTCAAGAAAACTAAGCAAATGAAAACCAAAAACGAAAACTAAGACGCTCCAAGAACAACACAACAATGCATGAAACAACAAAAACGAAGTGTCTAGAAAGACCTGAGATTTTAATTGATGAAGAAGGGGATGCCCTGGGCATCCCCAAGCTTTGACACTTGTACCTCTTGGATATTTCTTGGGGTGGCACCGGGGTGGCATCCCCAAGCTTGAGCTTTTGTCCATTCTTCATCTCATTACATCATTCTCTCTTTACACCTGAAATTTTCTGTAAGGTTCCCAACCTTTAATAAGGTAGAGATCCCTGTGTTTACAATGCTAGTCCCTGGATCAATACCTAGCATCCACAGTTAAGATGTAATATCAAGATACAAAGGTCATAATACAACTTTATAACCAGGAATAAAAATAATTTATTACATATTACATAGCTCCTTTGGCTATCTCATTACAATGCAGCAGAATTAACTATAGCATGGGGTCCTTCATCTTCAAAGTGCCACAGGCAATCATGTTGGTTGTAGACTTGTAATCCTATTCA
The DNA here is from genome assembly GCA_910589765.1 of Avena atlantica. Classification (NCBI taxonomy): domain Eukaryota; kingdom Viridiplantae; phylum Streptophyta; class Magnoliopsida; order Poales; family Poaceae; genus Avena; species Avena atlantica. The sequence continues at coordinate 72,418,135 of OU342737.1, forward strand.
ACACACTTCACTAACATCAAACAAACCTACAACATTATAAGTTACAACCACAAGGGTCAATACATTTGAATTGTATTGGCAAGTTTCACTACTATGTAGAAATAAGTGGAACCTATCAATATATGCATATTTGGACAAGTAGGGTTTAGGATCATTTGCAGAAAGCAATATAGTTGTATCCTATCTTTTCAAAATAGTTTTGATCTTTTGAAAATCTTTCTGAACTCCTTGGAAAACTCCAAGTGCTTCAATTCCCTTGTTGTCACCCTCAAGTTTTACTTTGAGAAATTGGAATGTCGAGATCTTCCATAGCTTCAGGCCTTAGTTGCTCAGAATTGTCCATAACCGGGGACACGGCTAAGTACTTATAATTTGATCTTCTGCAGAAGTTGTACACTTTACCCACATGACACAATCTCGTCTTGACGCCACCAGTGGCCGCTGGATAAGTACTCACCAAATGGAGTACCGGCAGATCGAGAATGTGACAAAGTCTTTCCATAGAAGTCCTCCCAATACACAATGCTAGCTTGTCTACCAGGCACCAATGTAAGGATATATTTCCAGTACACAATTCTAGTTAACCTGAAGATGCCAATGCAAGGGTCTTCCACTATGTAGTTGACTAAGCCAGAGCCCATTCAGCATGTGGCTGTACACGGAAGCCACTGTACGAGAAACATGTTCAATCGCTAAGTCCATGCGTGGTTTTCTTCTAGTGCACATACAAAAATATATCCATATAAACATGGTTCCCTTTGTTGCCACCTTGTCCAATCTTGAGTATCCTTGTCCACCCAGGTGGTTTATTGAGTACTTGTTTTATTATATAAAACATATATCTTTCCAACACTTCATATAATCATATCATGTATCCCATCCCAAATATATAGTAGGGCTAAGCATACTACAACTACAATGTTTTCACTAAGGATGATATAAGGGTATCCTATTAGGATTTAGCATAGCATAAAATATAGTAGTCCTTATCATGCATGTTACAAAAATCCACTAAGTGTAATAAAAATAGTAGGACATGGATGATAGTGTCACTTGCCTTTTTAGTAGATAATGTTGGTTCAATTCTTGATCTTGCAAATATCACACTCTTCTAACTTCACTACAATTCAATCAAGCAAACACATTTTCAAACCAACATTCAAACAACTTATCACACATAAAATAATAGAAACAAGGCAATGCATGCAAGCATGCAAAAGATGTTTTATTTAGAAAAGTGGTTTCTATTAGGCTCTAAACATTTTAAGGCTCAAAGTGGTCATTTACTATAGTGGTAAAACCATTTGCAAAAGGTTTTATATCATAAACCAAATATTATGTTAAGGTGATATTTTATGTTGTAGAAAATATCTTTTAGCAAAGTAATAAATTTATATGGTTCATCAAACATGTTATTAAATCACAAAACTTGGTGTTTAGGGTCAGAAGGTTTGATTCACATCATTTCCCAAAGGCTTAACTCAAAAATCATTTCTAAATCATAAACAATATTTTTATTTGATTAGAAATGTGCTAATTCAAATATTTATTCCTTAATTTCACAAAATACATTTTTAAATCCATAAGTTGGTTCCTATGGTCAATAGGTTCAAAACAATCCATTTTGCAAAGATTTCACCTTAGAAATATATCTAGAACAATTTTTATATTCAAATTATTCCTACACAAGTTTTTGCAATTTCAACCAATTTTCCAGAAGCAAAACATTAAACAAAGTCCATGGTTGCAAAGTACTTGTTCTGCTGAATCCATTGATATAAAATTTTCAAAATTTGGATGTGTAGAATTAAAGTTACGAATTTTATAAGTTTGCATATCTAATAGATTCTAATTTCTGTTTTAAATCAAACTCTATCCACATGGCACTTCCTTACTGGTCGATACCGTTTCGTTTGGATCAACTAATACTGGCTGCAGGATCTTACTTAAAACGCACGGCGCAGATGGACGCGTACCCCTTCATCTAAAATCTAATCTGATCCTTTCAATCTAGATCCGACGGACCACAGCGCTTTGACCATGGTTTTGCGGCGCTGGCGGCGGCGGACGGCGGTGCACGCTCGGGCAGTGAGCTTGCTGATGATTCAGGAAGCGAGGGAGAGAGAGGAGTAGCTCACCGTGCTCGCAGGGGTGCGGTGAAGCTCAAGGTGAGGTCGGCTACTCGAGGGGCGCACTGGAGCTGCGTGGATTGCTCGCCGGAGTCAGTGGCGGCGTCGGATGTCTCTGGTTGTCGTCTGGGGCAAAGTTTGGGTGCACGCTAAGACAAAAAAGGCATGATGTTAGACGCGGGCGAGTGTGGGGATTACAGGAGCATCATCGGGATGATTCGGGGCGGTCTGTACTTACGGGGAGGGGTCGCCGGAGAAGTGGCAGACGTCGGTGAAGCTCAGGCGAGCTTGTTGCCGATGTTGTGGAGCGAGCGCGAGCGAGCTAGTGGTACTAGTAGGTGCGCCTGACGATGGGGAGCAAGGTAGTGATGCCAGGGAGTGTAGAGGTGGCCGGAGTCGCCGGGATTTCGCTGGAGAAGCTTGTCGGCGCAGAGAGGTTCGAGCTCACAATTTGCGCAGCCTGGAGGAAGGGAGGAGGTGCTGCTTGGGGGAAATGGAAGAGGAGAGCGAGGCGCTTAAGTGAGCGTGGTTGCTGGCGTGTTTAATCCCTCCATCAACGCGAATTGATCGCCGCATTCAATGGCAGAAACGGCGAGGGGGACGTGGTCACGGTGGAGACGACGACCTGGCAGGTGGGACCGTGCTGTCTACGAGAGAGAGAGAAGAAAAGTGGGGCCTCTGCGTCAGTGACTGGGCGGGTGCGAGGTTGAGTGGAAAAACGATTCGGCAGAGGGGGTTCAGTTGGGCTGCGCTGCTGGGCCTGCTGGGCTGGGCTAATGGGTTGCTTCGTTTCTTTTTTTTATACAGAAAGTTTTTCTTTTTCTATTTCTATTTATCTGATTTGATTTTCAAACAAACAAATCAAACTCCATTTGAATTCAAACCACCACCAAACTTTTGGGTATAATTCAATTCTGTTTATCAACATAATCCAAAGTCCAAAATAAAATAATTATTATTAGGGTTTATTATTTATTAAGAAAACAAATAAATAAGCTTTAGTCTTTATTTCAAATAGGATTCAAATTTGTTTAAAAACTCTATTTGACTTTATAAATTCCTACAAAAATCTTTTCTGTAGGTTTTACTTGAAAACTAAAACACCTTGAAATATAATTTAAAATACTTTAATAAGTTTTTAATGATTATTCAAAATAGGAAAATATCTTTACTTGAATGAAATTTGGATATAAATAAATCCTCATGGTTTTATTTAAATAAACCTTTACTATTTTAATCAAACAAAATATTTTATTTGAAAAGCTTGGCCAAGATTTAATTTGGCTCTTTTAAAAATAGTCCTTATTCATTATTTCTACATTTGCTTATAAAAACCATATCTTTTTTTTAAAGATCCAAAAATGGTAATTCCAACTATTATAACTTTATTTATTATTTGTTTGTCTTTGTAAATCCCTTTAGGATTCTATTTGATCAAAATAGGTTTTGATGATTTCTAATTGGAAATCAAAAAGTTTCTTCTCACCCTAAATTTCAACAAAATTTTATTTTGTTTATTTATTTTTCACATTTCAAAATCTGGAAAATTTTGGGATGTGACAGGCTACCACCATTAAAAGAGATCTCGTCCCGAGATTTGGGAAGGCTAGAGTTACAAGTTAGCTTGAAGACAACTAGGGTACTACCACCCTTAAAAGAAAGTCTCATAGGGTTACATTAATGGTTCACTTGACTATGGGTTCAACACTTGATATCCAGACAAGGAATCCTTATTTGACTCTTCTGAGTTAACTAGTTCCTGACATCCACTTCTTCTATCTCTTCAAAGTCCCCATCCATGTCAATGTGGTTCACATGTCCTTTCTGGGTCACATTGGAGTCATTTCCATTGGAGTTTCTAGCATCCTTTTTATTTTTCTTCTCAGGACAGTCTGATGCATAGTGTCCAAGTTCCTTACAATTATAGCACTGCAACTGGCTAATGTCTTTCTTCCTGAAAGTGTCATGTTGGTTCTGACCAAGGTCATCTCCATTGTCAGTATCATTTCCATTATTATCACTTCCATTGTTGTTGTGGTGATACTGATGTGGTTCAGAATCTTCATTGCTCTTTTTGAATGAACGCTTCTTTTGTGATGATCCTAGGTGATACTTGAGTTTATGCTTCCTCTTTCTATTCTCAACTTGATTCATCTTGTTTTCCAAAATGGTGGATTTGTCACAGAGTGATTGATAAGTTGGGACATAGGCAACAGTGTAACATCCCAAAAATCATAGTTTCAAAACTCATTCATATCACTTTGCATCATTCATTCATTTAGGTTTTTATCAAAAATCACTTAGTGATGGAATATGAGTTATGATTTCATGTGGTTAAAATGTCCCAAATAAACATCATCCTTTTGAAGATGAATGATTAAATACTTGAATGCTTGCCTTCATTGCTGGAAAGGTTAGGTGAAGCTTTTAACCAGGATTTAAAATTTAGAAATGATTTCAAAACCCTAATGCAAATATTTGCAAACTAGAGCAACTCTCTGTTTATTTTGGAAAACCAAGTTTGACCCAGCCTTGCAGGATAAACACTTAGTGAGAATAAATGTTTTTGAACCCATAAAACCTTGCAAAAAGTCCCCAAAACAATTGAACTCCAAAAAGATTTGAATTCATATTAAATTCATACCAGAAAATGGAAATAGAAAAAGAAAAGAGCATCTGAATAGAAAAGGGCCGCGCGGCCAGAATCTGGCCCAGCAACCGATCGAGCCCAGCAAGCCCACCCGGGGAATTCTTTTTCTCCTCTCACGCGCGAGCACACACACTGAGCCACTGACGGCCAGACCCCACACTCACCTCGCGCACATCGCTGACGAGTGGACCCTGGACACGCTGTCATCGTCTTCCCCAAAACTCGCCCGCGACCACGTCGCAGCTGCAGTGACTGCCGGTGATGGCGCGGCTTAATTGGGCAATTAAACGCAGGCGTTTCCTGTCGAGGCACCAGCTATAAGATCCCCACCTCCCCACGATCATTTTCCCCCAGTCAATCGCACACTCACGCCCCCAGGCTGCCCTCAATCCTCCGCGAATCGCCACTGACAGAGCCCCCTCCGGCGACCGATTCAGGTGGGCCTCGAGTTTCCCTCTGTCTCTCTTTCACCCTATCTTGTTCAGAGAACTTATACGCATCTTCTGACACTCGCCGTTTGCCTTCGCATGACCCCTAGCTTCGGCAACGTCGACGACTGACCGCCACCGCCTCCTGCACAAACTCCGGCGAGCTCTAGTGGTAAGTCCAGACCGCCCCGAACCTTGTCGTTCACGCTCGCATGTATTCCGTGAACTTCCGCATCTAACCACACCTTTCTTTGGCATCCTAGTAATCTACAACGTCGCCTCCGACCTCGAGCAGAACCGCCGCTGCCAGATCCAACTCCGACGAGAAATCTACCGCGACCCTGAGCGCCCCTTGCCGAGCTGATCACACGTCGAGCTTCTCCACACCCTCGCGGTCTCGGTGAGCATCTTTCCCATCCCCCTAGCGATCTGTACCGCCGGCGCCGCCACCGTCTGGCCGTCGCCGCCACGCATAGCTGAGAAGCGCCGCCCAATTTTGGCCGATTGATTTAGAACGTTGGATCTGTATCGTAGCGCTAGGATAGATTCACTTAATCCCGAAGCGGTACGCGATCTGGAGCGTACGATCTGTTTAAAATCCTGCGGCTGCAGAGCGTGATCCGACCGAAGCGGTACGCGCCAATCATAGCGCGACGCGTGGCTAGGGTTAGATCTGAATTTAGAATTTAAAACCAGATTTAGATTCAAACTTCAAATGCTTATAACTTTAGAATGCCACGTTAGATTTTTGCAACTTTATACCGTTGGATTCAGTGAAACAAGACCTTTCTGAATATCCACTTTATTTAGCATATAGTAACAGTTAAAAATGTTTTTATTGTGGAACATGTTTAGGGCTATTTTAAATATAGTTCTATTCTTGTATATTATTTTGGGGCCAAATAAGTTTAGTTGGCAAACTTGTGTCATGTTAAGTTTCTATACTCATGAACATACTTGGTACAATTTTCAAAAAATCACCACTAGATAAATTCTTGCATGCATGCATTCATGTTATTTTTGATTGTATATAATTGTGTGTAAATGTATGTTATTTTATTGTGTAGAGTTTGCTAGTGATTGTGATTGTGAAGAGTGCTACTCTCCCCACTACCAAGGCAAGTGATATTTTCATGAATTTCCTATTTTAGATTTTATACTTGCATTAGATATTTTGCTAAAGTAAAATGCATGATATTTTGCTTAGTACTAAGATGGGAAATCCTAAGTAGAGTGGAATAGTAGAATTTCTAGGGAAATTTTTCCTAAGATAAGATACCATACTTTGCTTAGCCTAGCCTATAGTAAACAAGGGTGGTGAACAACTATTTACTCTATGATAAAAATATTCTAAGTCAAAGGGACTTATATTTTCTTAACAAAACAACTAAGTCAAATGAACCTCCTGGGTGGAATGGAAAGATTGGGTTATGTTGAGTGGTTACACAAGGCCATGGACTTGGGTTGTGTATCTCACTTGTGGAATGCCACCCAGGCACAAAGGGATTTGGAGGCCAAGTGTTGAGAAAGCTTACAGTGCAACCACTTGGCAATATGGGCTCTGCCATGATCGTATAGGTTGCTAGAACTTAGTCATTTTGGACAGATGGTGGTAGTTGGGTTGATAGGTTGGAGCGCGTCCATTTTGACTAAGGAAAAGCTTCTGAAAGGTCCTGTCTTGGGAAACCAAGTCTGGTGGGGAAAGTGCACAACCTCTGTAGACGGAAAACCTAAGTACTTAGCCTTGTCCAAGGAAATGGACACTTTGAGTATCAAGACATGGAAGCTACAAGAATCTCATCACTCCAACTTCTACAATAAAAATTTGTGGGTGAACAAGGGTGAAGGACCCCAATGTCTATTGGTGGTTTCCTTGGGAATGTTTTTGACAAAGAAAAACTTAGCAATTTCAACTAATAGGAAAAATCTATTTTCAAGCAAAAGCAAGCCAAGCTACACTTAACCAAAATGCATATAGCTGTATAGTCCACTTAAAATATACCAAGGTATCACTTGCCAATACTATTCCAAAGTATTGACCCTCTGTGGCTGTAACTTGTGATGTTGCAGGTTACCCCGATGATGATTAGGAGTCATGAGTCTACACTCAACATGCTTGCCTGTGGCACATGAAGATGAAGACTTGTGTTTATTTATTTGTTCCTTAAAACTCTTGTATTAGGCCTATGGCCATGAGTTGTAAAAGACTATATTTTATCTCTGGAATGAATGTAATAAACGACCTTTGTATCTGTGTACTTCATCTTAAACTGTGGATGCTAGCATTGATCCAGGGACTAGCATTGCAATCACAGGGATCCTTTCCTCTATAAAGGAGGGGTCTAACAGATGGTATCAGAGCACTGTGTTGCCTGTAGGATTATGACCCTAGGATTGGAAAACCACTAAGGAAAAAGTTTTTCAACTACTTCTACACTTGTCTATTCTTCTCGTAAAACTTTTCTAATCCCTTTCAAACTTCCTTTGTAGATGAACTCCATCAACGAAGCCGTGAAGAAAGGACCACTCATGACCATGACCTTGGAGTGTGAGACTGAGTTTCCCAACATTCTCAAGGACCTCATGGTGGCAATGGATGCTCATGGTGAAGCCGTGTACAAGGGCTTTCCGGTGATGGATAAAGGAGTGGAGTATTGGTGGGTGCAACTTCACTTGTACAAAAACAAGGAAGACAACCACAAAGAAAGGGGATTCTGCATGTACACCAACACAACAATGCACACCACATTCTTTGAGTCAGCCAGGGATGCAGCTTGGAGGACTATCAAGGAACTAAGTGCTAGAGTCAAATGCAGAATACTCAACCTCCAAAAGGACTTAGAGAAAGAGAAGGAGCTTACTCAAGAGTTGGAAGACAACAACCAAGAAATAAGGGGAGATGTCATTAACTTAGTAATTGAGTCAAGAGAGCAAGATTGGTGGATTGCCTCTAGGAACATTGTGTTTAATAATAGATCCCGTGAGATTGGACTGTAAGAGACATCGTTAGATGGACCACCACCTATCACCTTATTTCCAAAATATTCTAATTAAGTTTGGACCTTTGATTAATGTAATAGCCTTTTTGTATGCATGATTTGTGTGATGATTGTATTACATGGATATGTATGAATGTTGTCTCAAATTACCTTTATTTGTGTTGTTCTAACTTTTTCATTCTTATAAATAGATGCCTATTGCCATCAGCACTATTGAGGAGTTTCGGGTTACTCGTTTTGGTTCCCGTATCATTGAGCTTACCACTCTGCTTGATCTCCCTCTTCCTACCATTACGGTGTACCCACTCACCAAGTTCGAGAGGAAGGACCTCTGGGGCTTCAAAGTGAATCAGCCCGGACGCCAGACTGAGCCTACTACTGAGGCCATCATCTTCAAGCTGATGCACGATGACAGGGAGAGAGGCATGGAGGTAGTCATGCAGGATCTGATAGGACGACTGTTAGGCCGTCATTCCCGTCAGGTTAGAGGCACTCACTTCCACGTCTTTGGAAGACGTGATGTTGACGGAGAGTCCATCGACTTCGAGGACGACTCGAGGAGCACCGCAGAGCCGATACGCCTTTATCTTCAGGACTTAGAGACTCTTCTCAGGCACGTAGATACGGACAGGACGAATGTCATGCTAGGTAATGACGAGCTTCAGGTGCAGCTTCGCGAGAAGGACAAGCTTTTTGCGCAGCAGGATGAGATGATCAAGGAAATGGAGACAAAGTTCGAGGCTCAGGACCGCAAGTTCAAGAATCAAGAGAAACGCGTCCAGGATAGGAACAAAAGAATCCGGGACATGACCGAGGAACTGAAGTCCAAGGACTTCGAGCTTGAGCAGCAGCAGATGGTTATTGAGAGGCTTCGCTCTCAGAAGAGGGCTCTCAAGGCCAAGGTCGATTCCTTGACCACTACGATTGAGGAGAACAAGACCGCGATGGAGAACGCAGGTCTTACCTTCGTCGAGGAGGATATTGACGCTGACGAGTAGACTTGACTACTCGTTTATCTTTCTTATTCATACTTGTTTTTGTGAACTTGTTTTTGGACCATCCGACATGTGGATGGCTTGCCACTTGTGTGTATCACTTCATGAGCTTGTTATGTGGTTGTTGAATTTTTATTCTTATATTTCCTGTTATGTGATTGCTTATGTTGTATTGTGCATAAAACATCTATGGGTATCTCATTCTTATCTATTTGAACAAACCACAGATGCCTCCCCGTCGCGCAAACCCCAACCCCAACAACATCACCCCGGAAATGCAACAAATGATGAATGCGCAAACACAGCTTATGCAAATGATGACAACATTCATCCAAAACCAGAATAACAACAACAACAACAACAACAACGACCCCAACAATAACAACAACAACAACAACAACAACAACAACCCTCCGGGTTTCAATATGCTCACCAGATTTCTGCGTCTGAGGCCAGCAAAGTTTTCGGGAACAACTGATCCCATGGTAGCCAATGACTGGTTACGTTCTGTGAACAAAGACTTAGTGACCGTGGGCTGCACGGATGCTGAAAAGGTCAGGTTTGCAGCACATCTGTTGGAAGGACCAGCCGCCACATGGTGGGACAACTTCCAAATCACCACTCCTATTGATGAGGTGACTTGGGCTGTCTTTCAAGATGGCTTTCGCACTGCTCATATCTCATCAGGAATGATGAGTCTGAAAAAGAAGGAGTTTCACAACCTGAAACAGCGCCACCGCAGCGTGGCAGAATACATAGAAGAGTTCAACAATCTGGCGCGCTATGCACCGGATGAGGTTGATACAGATGCCAAGAGAAAAGAAAAGTTCTTGGAAGGTTTGAATGATGAGCTGAATCTGCAGTTGGCTGTGGCATATGTTCCAACTTATCAGTCTTTGTGTGACAAGGCTGCTATTTTGGAGAGTAAGATAAAGCAAGTCGAGAGTAGAAAGAGGAAACACTCCGACAAGCACAGCTCGGGATCGTCTCACAAACGATCTCACTATGATGACAGTGGCAGTTCAGGATCCCATAAAAATGGGAAATTCAGCAAGCACAACCACAACCGTCATGACAACAAACATCACCGCAGTCATGACAAGGACAAGTACAAGAACCACAAGGGTGGACATAAGAGCCACTATGGTGGAAATGTTAGTGGTAGTGGAGGCCAACCTCCTAAAAAGGACATCAGTCAGGTTGAGTGCTTCAAATGCAAAAAGCTAGGGCATTATGCAAATGAGTGCCCTGAAAATAAAGTTGAAGGACCTAACAAGCCAAATCCTTTCCAGAAAGGACAGGTTAACCACATAAATGTGGAGGAGGTCTATGAGGAGCCTGATGCCGTGGCTGGTAAGTTCAGACTCAATTCAATTTTAGCATTTGTACTCTTTGATACCGGTGCATCTCATTCATTCGTATCAAAGGCTTTTGTTGATAGAAATGGGTTTGCATCAGAAAACATTGGGTGTCCAATAAAAGTTAGTTCTCCGGGGGGAGACATGATAGTAAGCCTTGGATGCCGGGATCTCACCATAGAGTTTGGTAAACATAAATTTCCAGTAAACCTGATAATCCTAGATTCCCAAGGACTAGATGTAATATTGGGAATGGATTGGATGGCCAAGTATGAAGGAGTATTGGATTGTGCAAAACGTACCGTTACACTCACAACCCCCGAAGGAAAAAGAATAAAATTTAAGTCAAACTTTGAATCCAAAGGAAGTAAGCTGAATTCTCTTAAGGGGGTTAGCATGGATGGTGTACCAATAGTATGTGATTATCCGGATGTGTTTCCGGAAGAGCTACCAGGAATGCCACCGGATAGAGATGTGGAGTTTCTGATAGATTTGGTGCCAGGATCTGGACCAATAGCTAAGAGACCGTACAAAATGTCTGTTGATGAATTGAAAGAGCTCAAGAAACAGCTAGGAGAACAATTACAGAAAGGGTTTATTCAACCAAGTTCTTCATCTTGGGGAGCCCCAGTGTTGTTCGTGGAAAAGAAGGATAGAACACAAAGGTTATGTATTGACTACCGTTCTCTCAACGAGGTTACCATCAAGAACAAATATCCTCTGCCAAGAATCAATGACTTATTTGACCAGCTAGAAGGAGCATGTGTATTCTCGAAGATTGATCTTCGGTCAGGTTATTTTCAACTCAAGATACGAGAACAAGACATACCAAAAACAGCATTCACCACAAGATATGGATTGTATGAGTATACTGTGATGCCTTTTGGTTTAACCAACGCACCAGCATACTTCATGAATATGATGAACAAGGTGTTCATGGAGTTCCTTGACAAGTTCGTTGTCGTTTTCATCGATGACATCTTGGTTTACTCCAAGAGCAAGGAAGAGCATGAAAGACACTTACGCTTGATACTTGAGAAACTGAGGGAACATAAACTATATGCCAAATTCAGCAAGTGTGAGTTTTGGTTAGAGAAAGTTGGTTTTCTTGGTCATGTGATGAAAAAGATGGTGTGGCAGTTGACCCTGCTAAGGTTTCAGCTGTGACAGATTGGGAATCACCCAAGAATGTGAAAGAAGTTCGTAGTTTCCTCGGCTTAGCAGGTTACTACAGAAGGTTCATAGAAAATTTCTCGAAAGTTGCTAAGCCTATGACAGAATTACTAAAGAAGGACAAGAAGTTTGCTTGGACTGAAGGTTGCGAAATCAGTTTCCAAGAATTGAAGAAGAGACTTGTAACAGCACCAGTTCTATGTCTGCCAGATTTGGAAAAGGATTTCCAAGTGTATTGTGATGCTTCTCATCAAGGTTTGGGTGCCGTACTTATGCAAGATGGTAAAGTCGTAGCCTATGCATCGAGACAACTCAAAACTCATGAAGTAAATTATCCTACTCATGATTTGGAGTTAGCTTCTGTCGTCCATGCACTCAAAACATGGAGACATTACCTTTTGGGAAAGCGTTGTGAAGTATTCACCGATCACAAGAGCTTGAAGTACATCTTCACCCAGAAGGAAATCAACATGAGACAAAGAAGATGGCTAGAACTTATCAAAGATTACGACTTAAGTTTGCAATACCATCCCGGTAAAGCAAATGTAGTAGCGAATGCTCTAAGTCGTAAGACATTTGTAAATGGCCTTACAAAAGGGGAATTGCCAGATGACTTGTGTAAGCAATTCAAAGAACTCAGATTGGAGATTGTACCAGAAGGACATCTCATGTCCTTAGATGTTCAACCCACTCTGTTGGACAAGATCCGAGAAGTCTAGAAGACTGATGAGGAAATTGAAAAGATTAAAGTAAACATTGGTTTAGGGAAAGCTAAGAGTTTTCATGTTGATGAAAAGGGTACTTTATGGCACGGGAAACGTATATGTGTTCCACAAGACCCAGAATTGCGGAAACTGATCTTACAAGAAGGTCACAACTCCCCGTATTCTATTCACCCGGGAAATACCAAGATGTACATGGACATGAAGGAAAGGTTTTGGTGGAACAATCTCAAAAGGGACATCGCCGAACATATTGCTTTGTGTGATGTGTGTAGCAGAGTCAAAGCAGAGCACCAAAAACCGGCAGGGTTGCTTCAACCACTGCCTATTCCTGAATGGAAGTGGGAAAACATTGGTATGGATTTCATTACCGGATTACCAAGGACTAGATCAGGGTATGATTCCATATGGGTAGTAGTGGATCGCCTAACTAAAGTGGCTCATTTCATACCTGTGAAAACAACTTATACCAGTGCCAAGTTAGCAAAAATATACATGAGCAGAATCGTATGCCTTCACGGTGTACCAAAGAGTATTGTGTCAGATAGAGGAACCCAGTTCACTTCTCACTTTTGAAGACAGCTTCATGAATCCTTAGGAACGAGATTGGAATTTAGCACTGCTTTTCATCCCCAAACGGATGGACAAACAGAAAGGACCAATCAAATTCTTGAGGACATGTTGAGAGCCTGTGCATTAGATTATGGAGCAAGTTGGGATGAAAGTTTACCTTACGCAGAGTTCTCCTACAACAATAGTCATCAATCTAGTATTGGAATGGCACCATTTGAGTTACTCTACGGAAGGAAGTGTACCACCCCATTGTTATGGAATGGTGTGGGCGAAAGGAGCTTATTTGGACCTGATCTTATCAAGGACGCCGAAGAGAAAGTTAAATTGGTTAAGGACAGGTTGAAGATAGCACAATCCCGACAGAAAAGCTACGCGGATTCTAAACGTAGAGAAGTCACGTACGAAGTTGGAGATAGAGCTTATCTCAGGGTATCACCACTTCGCGGAGTAAAAAGATTTGGAGTCAAAGGAAAGTTGGCCCCAAGATATGTTGGGCCATTCAAAATTCTAAGTCGCAAAGGAGAAGTTGCATATGAAGTTGAATTGCCAGAATCTCTATCAGCAGTCCATAACGTATTTCATGTGAGTCAGCTTAAGAAATGTCACCCAGAAATGGAAGAGTCTTCTTTGAAGGATACCATACCTTTGGAAGAGGTTCAACTAGAAAGTGATCTCACTTATGAAGAAAAGCCTGTCAAGATTTTAGAGACCGCAGAAAGAGTCACCAGGACCAAGACTATCAAATTTTGTAAAGTACAATGGAACCATCACTCCGAAGAGGAAGCAACATGGGAAAGAGAAGATGATCTTCGGAAAGACCACCCTCACCTATTTGCTAGCCAAACCGAATCTCGAGGGCGAGATTCATCTTAAGGGGGTTAGATTTGTAACATCCCAAAAATCATAGTTTCAAAACTCATTCATATCACTTTGCATCATTCATTCATTTAGGTTTTTATCAAAAATCACTTAGTGATGGAATATGAGTTATGATTTCATGTGGTTAAAATGTCCCAAATAAACATCATCCTTTTGAAGATGAATGATTAAATACTTGAATGCTTGCCTTCATTGCTGGAAAGGTTAGGTGAAGCTTTTAACCAGGATTTAAAATTTAGAAATGATTTCAAAACCCTAATGCAAATATTTGCAAACTGGAGCAACTCTCTGTTTATTTTGGAAAACCAAGTTTGACCCAGCCTTGCAGGATAAACACTTAGTGAGAATAAATGTTTTTGAACCCATAAAACCTTGCAAAGAGTCCCCAAAACAATTGAACTCCAAAAAGATTTGAATTCATATTAAATTCATACCAGAAAATGGAAATAGAAAAAGAAAAGAGCATCTGAATAGAAAAGGGCCGCGCGGCCAGAATCTGGCCCAGCAACCGATCGAGCCCAGCAAGCCCACCCGGGGAATTCTTTTTCTCCTCTCACGCGCGAGCACACACACTGAGCCACTAACGGCCAGACCCCACACTCACCTCGCGCACATCGCTGACGAGTGGACCCTGGACACGCTGTCATCGTCTTCCCCAAAACTCGCCCGCGACCACGTCGCAGCTGCAGTGACTGCCGGTGATGGCGCGGCTTAATTGGGCAATTAAACGCAGGCGTTTCCTGTCGAGGCACCAGCTATAAGATCCCCACCTCCCCACGATCATTTTCCCCCAGTCAATCGCACACTCACGCCCCCAGGCTGCCCTCAATCCTCCGCGAATCGCCGCTGACAGAGCCCCCTCCGGCGACCGATTCAGGTGGGCCTCGAGTTTCCCTCTGTCTCTCTTTCACCCTATCTTGTTCAGAGAACTTATACGCATCTTCTGACACTCGCCGTTTGCCTTCGCATGACCCCTAGCTTCGGCAACGTCGACGACTGACCGCCACCGCCTCCTGCACAAACTCCGGCGAGCTCTAGTGGTAAGTCCAGACCGCCCCGAACCTTGTCGTTCACGCTCGCATGTATTCCGTGAACTTCCGCATCTAACCACACCTTTCTTTGGCATCCTAGTAATCTACAACGTCGCCTCCGACCTCGAGCAGAACCGCCGCTGCCAGATCCAACTCCGACGAGAAATCTACCGCGACCCTGAGCGCCCCTTGCCGAGCTGATCACACGTCGAGCTTCTCCACACCCTCGCGGTCTCGGTGAGCATCTTTCCCATCCGCCTAGCGATCTGTACCGCCGGCGCCGCCACCGTCTGGTCATCGCCGCCACGCATAGCTGAGAAGCGCCGCCCGATTTTGGCCGATTGATTTAGAACGTTGGATCTGTATCGTAGCGCTAGGATAGATTCACTTAATCCCGAAGCGGTACGCGATCTGGAGCGTACGATCTGTTTAAAATCCTGCGGCTGCAGAGCGTGATCCGACCGAAGCGGTACGCGCCAATCATAGCGCGACGCGTGGCTAGGGTTAGATCTGAATTTAGAATTTAAAACAAGATTTAGATTCAAACTTCAAATGCTTATAACTTTAGAATGCCACGTTAGATTTTTGCAACTTTATACCGTTGGATTCAGTGAAACAAGACCTTTCTGAATATCCACTTTATTTAGCATATAGTAACAGTTAAAAATGTTTTTATTGTGGAACATGTTTAGGGCTATTTTAAATATAGTTCTATTCTTGTATATTATTTTGGGGCCAAATAAGTTTAGTTGGCAAACTTGTGTCATGTTAAGTTTCTATACTCATGAACATACTTGGTACAATTTTCAAAAAATCACCACTAGATAAATTCTTGCATGCATGCATTCATGTTATTTTTGATTGTATATAATTGTGTGTAAATGTATGTTATTTTATTGTGTAGAGTTTGCTAGTGATTGTGATTGTGAAGAGTGCTACTCTCCCCACTACCAAGGCAAGTGATATTTTCATGAATTTCCTATTTTAGATTTTATACTTGCATTAGATATTTTGCTAAAGTAAAATGCATGATATTTTGCTTAGTACTAAGATGGGAAATCCTAAGTAGAGTGGAATAGTAGAATTGCTAGGGAAATTTTTCCTAAGATAAGATACCATACTTTGCTTAGCCTAGCCTATAGTAAACAAGGGTGGTGAACAACTATTTACTCTATGATAAAAATATTCTAAGTCAAAGGGACTTATATTTTCTTAACAAAACAACTAAGTCAAATGAACCTCCTGGGTGGAATGGAAAGATTGGGTTATGTTGAGTGGTTACACAAGGCCATGGACTTGGGTTGTGTATCTCACTTGTGGAATGCCACCCAGGCACAAAGGGATTTGGAGGCCAAGTGTTGAGAAAGCTTACAGTGCAACCACTTGGCAATATGGGCTCTGCCATGATCGTATAGGTTGCTAGAACTTAGTCATTTTGGACAGATGGTGGTAGTTGGGTTGATAGGTTGGAGCGCGTCCATTTTGACTAAGGAAAAGCTTCTGAAAGGTCCTGTCTTGGGAAACCAAGTCTGGTGGGGAAAGTGCACAACCTCTGCAGACGGAAAACCTAAGTACTTAGCCTTGTCCAAGGAAATGGACACTTTGAGTATCAAGACATGGAAGCTACAAGAATCTCATCACTCCAACTTCTACAATAAAAATTTGTGGGTGAACAAGGGTGAAGGACCCCAATGTCTATTGGTGGTTTCCTTGGGAATGTTTTTGACAAATAAAAACTTAGCAATTTCAACTAATAGGAAAAATCTATTTTCAAGCAAAAGCAAGCCAAGCTACACTTAACCAAAATGCATATAGCTGTATAGTCCACTTAAAATATACCAAGGTATCACTTGCCAATACTATTCCAAAGTATTGACCCTCTGTGGCTGTAACTTGTGATGTTGCAGGTTACTCCGATGATGATTAGGAGTCATGAGTCTACACTCAACATGCTTGCCTGTGGCACATGAAGATGAAGACTTGTGTTTATTTATTTGTTCCTTAAAACTCTTGTATTAGGCCTATGGCCATGAGTTGTAAAAGACTATATTTTATCTCTGGAATGAATGTAATAAACGACCTTTGTATCTGTGTACTTCATCTTAAACTGTGGATGCTAGCATTGATCCAGGGACTAGCATTGCAATCACAGGGATCCTTTCCTCTATAAAGGAGGGGTCTAACAAACAGCTAGCTGCAGGTTCAACTCATCATTAAGTCCTTCAAGGAATTTCTCCTTCCTCTTAGCATCTATATCAACTTCATCCGGTGCATAGCGTGCCAGATTGTTGAATTCTTCAATGTACTCAGCCACACTGAGGTGACGTTGTTTCAGATTGTGGCATTCCTTTTTCTTTAAGTGCATCACTCCAGATGAGATGTGAGCTGTACGGAAACCATCCTCAAAAATAGCCCAAGTCACATCCTCAAGGGGAGTGGTGATCTGAAAGTTGTCCCACCATGTTGCTACTAGTCCTTCAAGTAAAAATGCTGCAAACCTAACTTTTCCTCGTCGGTGCAGCCAACAGTCACTAAGTCCTTATTCACCGAACGTAACCAATCATTGGCTATCATTGGGTTAGTTGTTCCAGAGAACCTTGCAGGTCGTAGTTTTAGAAACCTGGTGAGCATATCATGTGCTGGAGGATTATTCTGATTGTTGTTATTGTTGTTGTTGTTATTGTTGTTGTGATTCTGTATGAACGTGGTCATCATCTGCATCAGCTGTGTCTGAGCTATCATCATCTGCTGCATCTCAGGAGTGATGTTGTTATTGTTGTTTTGGTTGGGGTTGGCACGACGGGGAGGCATCTGTTGGTTTGATAGGGATAAGTAATGACAGATAGGCATAAGTAAGTTCTAACAGACAACTCAAAACAACCAAGTTCAATCAAACAATCAATCAATCTACAAGCAACTATCCACTTAATAACTTATGAGCTTAACTCATGAGTTGAAGGAAACAACAAGTTTTCTTGAAATGATTAACTTGGTATGGTCATACCTCATAGGTCAATATGATCCATACACTAACATGATATCAATGTTTTGGTAGGCAATCTAATGTCTCTTGGTTCTCACTTGTAGTCCTTAGTGAAATCCTAGGTGAAACTAAAATTGAAGTCATTGGTCATGGTGAAGGCTTTGCTCATCAAGTTGAAAAGGAAGAGGTGTAGAATCAAAACCAAAAGGTTGAGGAAAGAGTTTACAAGATTGTTTGTAAATAAGTTTTTGGAACAAACACAACTCCTATTTTTCTAAGGGGTTTTGTCCAATCCTAGGGTTACAATCCTACAGGCAACACAGTGCTCTGATACCATCTGTAAGGTTCCCAACCTTTAATAAGGTAGAGATCCCTGTGTTTACAATGCTAGTCCCTGGATCAATAGCTAGCATCCACACTTAAGATGTAATATCAAGATACAAAGGTCATAATACAACTTTATAACCAGGAATAAAATAATTTATTACATCTTACATAGCTCCTTTGGCTATCTCATTACAATGTAGCAGAATTAACTATAGCATGGGGTCCTTCATCTTTAAAGTGCCACAGGCAATCATGTTGGTTGTAGACTTGTAATCCTATTAAACACACTTCACTAACATCAAACAAACCTGCAACATTATAAGTTACAACCACAAGGGTCAATACATTTGAATTGTATTGGCAAGTTTCACTACTATGTAGAAATAAGTGGAACCTATCAATATATGCATATTTGGCCAAGTAGGGTTTAGGCTCATTTGCAGAAAGAAATATAGTTTTATACTATATTTTCAAAATAGTTTTGATCTTTTGAAAATCTTTCTGAACTCCTTGGAAAACTCCAAGTGCTTCAATTCCCCTGTTGTCACCCTCAAGTTTTACTTTGAGAAATTGGAATGTCGAGATCTTCCATAGCTTCAGGCCTTAGTTGCTCAGAATTGTCCATAACCAGGGACACGGCTAAGTACTTAGAATTTGATCCTCTGCAGAAGTTGTACACTTTACCCACATGACACAATCTCGTCTTGACGCCACCAGTGGCCGCTGGATAAGTACTCACCATATGGAGTACCGGCAGATCGAGAATGTGACAAAGTCTTTCCATAGAAGTCCTCCCAATACACAATGCTAGCTTGTCTACCAGGCACCAATGTAAGGATATATTTCCAATACACAATTCTAGTTAACCTGAAGATGCCAATGCAAGGGTCTTCCACTATGTAGTTGACTAAGCCAGAGCCCATTTAGCATGTGGCTGTACACGGAAGCCACTGTATGAGAAACATGTTCAATCTCTAAGTCCCTGGGTGGTTTTCTTCTAGTGCACATACAAAAAGATAGCCATATAAACATGGTTCCCTTTGTTGCCACCTTGTCCAATCTTGAGTATCCTTGTCCACCCAGGTGGTTCATTGAGTACTTGTTTTATTATATAAAACATATATCTTTCCAACACTTCATATAATCATATCATGTATCCCATCCCAAATATATAGTAGGGCTAAGCATACTACAACTACAATGTCTTCACTAAGGATGATATAAGGGTATCCTATTAGGATTTAGCATAGCATAAAATATAGTAGTCCTTATCATGCATGTTACAAAAATCCACTAAGTGTAATAAAAATAGTAGGACATGGATGATAGTGTCACTTGCCTTTTTAGTTGAGAATTTTGGTTCACTTCTTGATCTTGCAAATATCACACTCTTCTAACTTCACTACAATTCAATCAAGCAAACACATTTTCAAACCAACATTCAAACAACTTATCACACATAAAATAATAGAAACAAGGCAATGCATGCAAGCATGCAAAAGATATTTTTATTTAGAAAAGTGGTTTCTATTAGGCTCTAAACATTTTAAGGATCAAAGTGGTCATTTACTATAGTGGTAAAACCATTTGCAAAAGGTTTTATCTCATAAACCAAATATTATGTTAAGGTGATATTTTATGTTGTAGAAAATATCTTTTAGCAAAGTAATAAATTTATATGGTTCATCAAACATGTTCTTAAATCACAAAACTTGGTGTTTAGGGTCAGAAGGTTTGATTCACATCATTTCCCAAAGGCTTAACTCAAAAATCATTTCTAAATCATAAACAATATTTTTATTTGATTAGAAATGTGCTAATTCAAATATTTATTCCTTAATTTCACAAAATACATTTTTAAATCCATAAGTTGGTTCCTATGGTCAGTAGGTTCAAAATAATCCATTTTTCAAAGATTTCACCTTAAAAATATATCTAGAACAATTTTTATATTCAAATTATGCCTACACAAGTTTCTGCAATTTCAACCAATTTTCTAGAAGCAAAACATTAAACAAAGTGCATGGTTTCAAAGTACTTGTTCTTCTGAATCCATTGATATAAAATTTTCAAAATTTGGACATGTAGAATAAAAGTTATGAATTTTACAAGTTTGCATATCTAATAGATTCTAATTTCTGTTTTAAATCAAACTCTGTCCATGTGGCGCTTCCTTACTGGTCGATACCGTTTCGTTTGGATCGACTAATACTGGCCGCAGGATCGTAATTAAAATGCACGGCGCAGATGGACGCGTACCCCTTCATCTAAAATCTAATCTGATCCTTTCGATCTAGATCCGACGGACCACAGCACTTTGACCATGGTTTGGCGGCGCTGGCGGCGCTGGCGGCGGCGGACGGAGGCACACGCTCGGGCGGTAAGCTTGCCTATGATTCAGGAAGAGAGGGAGAGGGAGGAGTAGCTCACCGTGCTCGCAGGGGTGCGGTGAAGCTCAAGGTGAGGTCGGCTACTCGAGGGGCGCACTGGAGCTGCGTGGATTGCTCGCCGGAGTCAGTGGCGGCGTCGAATGTCTCTGGTTGTCGTCGGGGGGCAAGTTTGAGCGCGCGCTAAGACAAAAAAGGCATGCTGTTAGACGCGGGCGAGTGTGGGGATTACAGGAGCATCATCGGGAGGGTTCGGGGCGGTCTGTACTTACAGGGAGGGGTCGCCGGAGAAGTGGCAGACGTCAGTGATGCTCAGGCGAGCTTGTTGCCGACGTTGTGGAGAGGGCGCGAGCGAGCTAGTGGTACTGGTAGGTGCGCCTGATGATGGGGAGCAAGGTAGTGATGCCAGGGAGTGGAGAGGTGGCCGGAGTCGCCGGGATTTTGCCGTAGAAGCTTGTCGGGGCAGAGAGGTTCGAGCTCGCAATTTGCGCAGCCTGGAGGCAGGGAGGAGGTGCTGCTTGGGGGAAATGGAAGAGGAGAGCGAGGCGCTTAAGTGAGCGTGGTTGTTGGCCAGTTTAATCCCTCCATCAACGTGAATTGATTGCCGCATTCAATGGCAGAAACGGCGAGGGAGACGTGGTCGCGGTGGAGACGACGACCTGGCAGGTGGGATCGTGCTATCTGCGAGAGAGAGAGAGAGAGAGAGAGAGAGAGAGAGAGAGAGAGAGAGAGAGAGAGAGAGAGAGAGAGAGAGAGAGAGAGAGAGAGAGAGAGAGAGAGAGAGAGAGAGAGAGAGAGAGAGAGAGAGAGAGAGAGAGAGAGAGAGAGAGAGAGAGAGAGAGAGAGAGAGAGAGAGAGAGAGAGAGAGAGAGAGAGAGAGAGAGAGAGAGAGAGAGAGAGAGAGTGAGAGAGAGAGAAGTCCCTCTGCGTCAGTGACTGGGCGGGTGCGAGGTTGAGTGGAAAAACGATTCGGCAGAGGGGGTTCAGTTGGGCTGCGCTGCTCGGCCTGCTGGGCTGGGCTGATGGGTTGCTTCGTTTCTTTTTTTATACACAAAGTTTTTCTATTTATATTTATCTGATTTGATTTTCAAACAAACAAATCAAACTCCATTTGAATTCAAACCACCACCAAACTTTTGGGTATAATTCAATTCTTTTTATCAACATAATCTAAAGTCCAAAATAAAATAATTATTATTAGGGTTTATTATTTATTAAAAAAACAAATAAACAAGCTTTAGTCTTTATTTCAAATAGGATTCAAATTTGTTTAAAAACTCTATTTGACTTTATAAATTCCTACAAAAATCTTTTCAGTAGGTTTTACTTGAAAACTAAAACACCTTGAAATATAATTTAAAATACTTAGTAAGTTTTTAATGATCATTCAAAATAGGAAAATATCTTTACTTGAATGAAATTTGGATATAAATAAATCCTCATGGTTTTATTTAAATAAACCTTTACTATTTTAATCAAACAAAATATTTTATTGGAAAAGCTTGGCCAAGATTTAATTTTGGCTCTTTTAAAAATAGTCCTTATTCATTATTTCTACCTTTTCTTATAAAAACCATATCTTTTTATTTAAGATCCAAAAATGGTAATTCCAACTATTATAACTTTATTTATTATTTGTTTGTCTTTGTAAATCCCTTTAGGATTCTATTTGATCAAAATAGGTTTTGATGATTTCCAATTGGAAATCAAAAAGTTTCTTCTCACCCTAAATTTCAACAAAATTTTATTTTGTTTATTTATTTCTCACATTTCAAAATTTGGAAAATTTTGGGATGTGACATTTTCCCTTCATACAATCTTTATTAGCAACATTAGTGTATTCAAAAGATATTAGACCCTTAGGAAAAGCTTTGGAACAGCAAAACTTTTCACTAAAACTTAATTACTGTAGCAACTCCTTAAAAAATCTCAATTCCCCAAAAGAGAACTCAAAAAGGAATCAATAAGAAGCAAATGCAAATAATGGCAGAAATCTGTCAAAACAGACCAGTAGGTATAAACCGATTTTTTAGAAAATCTTTTGTTGCTCAAATCAAAAAGTGTTGAACTAACTAAAGTTAGCTAACATACTGGGGGATTTATTCGTAAATTTTAAGCTCAGTCCGAGTTACAGAGACTCCTCACGAATTTGTATGGTGGAGGACAGAAATCTGTTTCAGGACAGCAACTCCCCAAATCTTATTTCCCTTTCATTAGAGGTCATTCTTGGCACAAAAAGCAAACAAAAAGTATAAGGAGAGGTCATTACTGAAGTAATAACTTCCAAGACTCAATAAAACTCTTGGGTTTTCTCCCAACAAGTACTTTTCTTTACCGCCTTTAAGTTAGGCTTGATAGTTTGAGAAGATGCTCACATAAGAAATATGAATCGAAGTAAAAGAGAGCATCAAGAAGCAAATTCAAAACACATTTAACTCTAACCCACTTCCTATGCATAGGAATCTTGTAAAGAAACAAGTCTTGAAAGCACAAAGCAACAAGCATGGGAAAGCAAAACAATTGCAACTTCAAATCTTTCAACATAAAGAGGGGAAACTTAATATTATTGAGATACATAAAACCATGTTTCCCTCTCTCATAATAACTTTCAGTAGCAACATGAACAAAATTAACAATATAACTATCACATAAAACATTCTTATCATGAGCCACATGCATAAAATAATTATTACTCTCCACATAAGCATAGTCATTCTTATTAATTGTAATGGGAGCAAATTCAACAAAGTAGCTATCATTATTATTCTCATCACCATAATCATCAAATATAGGAGGCATATTGTAATCACAATAAATTTTCTCATCAATAGTAGGCGGACTGAAAATATCATATTAATAATTGTAATCATCATATATTGGAGGTTTGGTATCATCATAAGAAATAGAATAGCTATCTTCCAAAGCCGGGGGACTAAAAAGATCATTTTCATAAAAACTAGTTTCCCCAAGCTTAGACTTTTCCAAAGCATTAGCAACAATGGTGTCCAAAGAGTTCATACTGATAACATTACTATTAGCATGCAAATAAATCTCCATAGGTTTTTAAATTTTCTCTTCAAACACTTCATGTCCTAACTCAAGATAAATACAATAAAGCTCTCTAATTTTGTTGTTGTTTTCCATTAAGCCTAACTGAAAGAACATGTTGGGCCCCCATGTGTGGTTTTGGTAATTAATGACAATCTTTATGGACTAATGTGTGTATTAAGTTATACTTGTAGGATTTACCATTGGCATCTCTTGGAGCATGTGTTGGCTTCAAGGTCGATGAAATGAGAAGAAGATGTGTTGTGCAAGCTCAAAATACGCCATCTATAGAAGATCTCATGTTTGATGCTTGCCATCCTCGGTGATCATGGATCGAAGATGAGGATTCAAGAAAGGTGTTCCATCTTGAGAAGGACAAGATCGTCTACATCGAGCTCAAGTGGAATGCTCAAGGCAAAGGTATAATCTTGATAGGTTTTCCCTTTTTACGGTCTCGTGTTGTGTGTGGGAGACCGGGTTTAGGATAGATAACCGTACTATCAAGAGGGGCTCTAGAATGAGTAACTCGATCATATCGTTCGGAGAGAGCTCAAACCTTTGCATATTTGCATCATTGTATTTGGTTTTATCCATGTGAGGATATAGAGCTTATGGTAATCTCCATAATAAGCTCTTGTTCATTAAAATTGGATCTCTCTTTTATATCTTGTTGCGATTTTGATCTATGCGGCTTTCCGGTGTCTCACCAAGTGAGGTATCTCACATTATATTAATTGATACACTCTCACTTGGTGATAATCAATATTTCCTCTATCCAACGCAATTGAAATCGGGTCAATCGGAGCTTCCAGTCAAAAGTTATGACCGTTTGAATATTTGCCGATTTTATTCTAAAAAGAAAAGGAGAATTTTGTTTTCTGGGCCGAGCGGTAGTACCGCCCGGGCAGGCCGATACTACCGCCCGCATCTGAGCGCCACACGTTTATCTGCTGACCAGTCCGGTTGCTGGGTCCGGTAGTACCGGGCTGGTCCGGTAGTACCGCCCGGGTGGGCCGGTACTACCGACCGGCCTAGGTTGGTCTGCCCTGCCTCCCATCCCACTTCCTTGCCAGATCTGCTAGCCGCCGCACCTGCACCTGCTCTTGTCCAGCTGCCCCGCTCGTCTGCTTGCTGGGCCCGCTGCCACCGCCTCCCGATTCACTCGCAAGCGCTGCACGCGCTGGGCCCGCTCCCACTCGCCTCGCGTTGACCGTGCGCTGCCGCTGGCTCCCGCTTGCTTCGCGCGCACGCTGCCGCTGGGCCCAGCTGCTTCCGCGCGTGGTGAATCCCGCGTGCATTGACCCGCTCGCTCCTGGCCGCTGTTCTGCTTGCCGCGCGCGCATCGCTCGCTCGATTCGCTCACTTGCTGCGCTTCCTCGCGCTGGCACTGGCCCAGCTGCTCGCATGCGCTGCTCCCATCTGCTGCCTGGCCCCACGTACTTACTGCTTGTTGTTGCTGCCTTTTCTCCCTGTCTCGCATGCTGCTGTGCTGGTGTGTTGCGAGCGGTAGTACCGTTCCAGACCGAAAAATAGCCCCAACGGCCATATTTTCTAGGCCTCCTATTTAAGCCTTTGCCCGTTTTCAGTTTAGGGTGCTTCTTCCTCTTCTATTAGGCTAAGCTTTGTCCACTCTTGCTATAGATTTTGAAGCTTGTCTAATCTTTTCCCTCTGATGATTCTTTCCCATTTTTGAGTGGAAGAGAGAGGATATCTAGATCCATGTTTTGACCTAACCGATTCATCTATTTGTGAGTGCATCTTTGGGGATCTAGATTTTGGGGGATTTTGTGTCTCTCTTTGATTCCTCCTCTCTTGTTCCCCCAATAGCTTTAGTAGCTTTGTTGGAACTTGAGAGTGAGGGATTTTAGCACCTTTGTGGTGTTCTTGCCATTTGCATTTGGTGCATCGGTTTGAGTTCTCCTCGGAGGATTTGGTTCGTGTGACTCTTTGGAGCTTGTCCCTCTTGGGTTCTTGGAACCCTAGACGGTTTTGTGGCATTGGTGGCATTGTGGCCTTTTGTGGCATTTGTTGGGAGCCTCCAATTAAGTTGTGGAGAAGTGCCCCAACCTTGTGAGAGGTTCCGGTTGCCACCGACAAGTGCACCGATAGTGGAAGCATGGATCGATCCCATTAGGGTGAGATTCACCGGAGAATAGGGGAGGCCTTTTGTGGCGTTGGTGGTTTGATACCACCCCCTCTCCAAACGAGACGTACTCCATGTTGGGAGGAACTCGGTAAAATTTCGTTGTCCCCACGTGCCTCGGTTATCTCTATACCCGAGCTCTTTACTTATGCACTTTACATTGTGATAGCCTTCATGCTTGAAGTAATATATATCTTGCTATCACTTTGTTGCTTGTATTGCTTAGCATAAGTTGCTGGTGCACATAGGTGAACCTTAGTTGTTCTAGGTTATGCTTAACAAAGTAAACACTAGTTTTATTCCGCCTTTGTTGAGCCACTCTAGGAAAAGTTTTAATCGCCTATTCACCCCCTCTAGGCGACATCCATATCCTTTCACTAACTAGTAAAAACAAGAAACAAAAAGACAAAATTGCAGAATCTAAAGGAAATAACTTCGAGCACTCACACTGGAGGATGTGAGTACCTTTTACCTTACCTCCCCGAACAACAGCGCCAGAAAAGACTTTTGATGGAGCTTGACGTGGAGGAAGGTAAAAGGACCAAAACCTCCCCGGCAACGGCGCCAAAAAAGAGCTTGATGTCTACGCACTTCTATTCTTGTAGACAGTTGTTGGGCCTCCAAGTGCAGAGTTTTGTTGAACAGCAGCAAGTTTCCTTTAAGTGTATCACCCAAGGTTTATCGAACTCAGGGAGGAAGTGGTCAAAGGTATCCCTCCCAAGCAACCCTGCAATTAAGATACAAGAAGTCTCTTGTGTCCCCAACACACCTAATATAGGTGCACTAGTTCGGCGAAGAGATAGTGAAATACAAGTGGTAACGGTGCCAGAAAATAGCTTCTGACTTGTTGTTGACGTGGGGTAATGGTGCCAGAAAATAGCTGATGGCGTGGAGGAACAGACTAAAGGCAAACTGAAGGAAGCAAGCAAACATGCAACAGATCTAGTAGCAAATGGTGTTTCAGTGCTTAGAAACAAGGCCTAGGGATCATACTTTCACTAGTGAACACTCTCTCATATAAATATCCTCTCTTCATGCTACTACTCTTAACTACTCTCCGGTTGGACACTCTAATCTATGCTAGGGCTATAACAGCACACCTCAAAGTCCGCCTTACCCAATCTAGATAACCCCACACTGTCACCTTGAGCGCTAGAAGGTTCCAACAAACACCACAATTTCCTAGAGACATCCAACTCCAAATATATCTCATAACAAATATTCAATCTAGCCAAAGTGCCACACACGGTATGCCCGCTGTCACTTTCACACACGTGAGGAAAAGCATAGATCTATTAAAGTACAAAGAGTATTTATGTAGACTCAAGCCTAAGTGCCACCATGGCGTGCATGCTGTCACTTTCACACACATGGGGAGAGCAGAGATCTAATGAAGCACTTGAGTAGCAGAGTAGATCTACTTGATTACAAAGCTCATGACCATAACAAGATCATGCATGGAGAGATAGATGAACACATAGTTACCGGTAGAGCCCTTAGCCTCGAAGGATAAATACTCCCTCCTCATCATGGGAATCAACAACGATGATGGAGATGGTGGTGGATATCGATGGAGATGGCTCTGGGGGAACTTCCCCGTCCCGACAGGGTGCCTAAACAGAGACTTTCTGTCCCTTGAATCACCCCTTCGGTGGCGGCGGCGCAACGGAACTTTTTCTGGAAGTATGATGGATTATTTAGGGTTTTCTCCTAGGGAATTATTATAGGCGAAGGAGGCAAGGTCGGTGGGGTCCAGGGGGCACACACCACTGTAGGCGCCACCAGGGCTTGCCCGCGCCTGGGGGGTGCGGCCACCCTGGTGCCCTGCTCCGTCTTTGCTTCGTGGTTCCGTGTTGGTCTGGGAAAATAATGACTTTGGATTTTGTCTCATCCAATTCCGAAATATTGATTTTCTGCCTTTCTGGAACCAAAAACAGAAGAAAACAGGCAACTGGCACTGTGGCATCTTGTTAATAGGTTAGTACCAGAAAGTGTATAAAAATACCTCAAAGTGTAGACAAAACATAAGACAAATGATATAAAATAAGCATGGAGCATCAAAAATTATAGATACGTTTCCGACGTATCACGATCCATCTATGGATTGAAGCAAGCATCCCGGAGTTGGAATCTCCTCTTTGATGAGGTGATCAAAGAGTTTGGATTTGTCCAAACTTATGGAGAGGCTTGTATTTACAAGAAAGTGAGTGGGAGCGATGTGGCATTTCTGATATTATATGTGGATGACATATTATTGATCGGAAATGATATAGATCTTTTAAACAGTGTTAAAAGTTATCTAAACAGCAAATTTTCAATGAAGGACCTAGGTGAAGCGTCATACATATTAGGCATAAAGATCTATAGGGATAGATCTAGGCGCCTAATAGGGCTATCGCAAAGTACATACCTTGATAAGATTTTAAAGAAGTTTAAAATGGATGGAAGTAAGAAGGGGTTCTTACCTATGTTGCAAGGAAATACATTGAGTAAGGCTCAAAGTCCGGCTACGGTGGAAGAAAGAGAGATAATGGACAGAGTCCCCTATGCTTCAGCCATAGGCTCTATAATGTACACCATGCTATGTACAAGACCGGATGTGGCACGTGCTATTAGTTTGACTAGTAGGTACCAATCTGATCCAGGATCGAAACACTGGATAGCGGTCAAGATTATCCTTAAGTACTTGCGAAGAACTAAGGATATGTTTCTTGTGAACAGAGGTGAAGAAGAGCTCGTCGCTAAGTGTTATGTCGACGCTAGCTTTGACACCGATCCGGATGACTCTAAGTCTCAATCCGGATACATATTTCTCATGAATGGTGGAGCGGTTAGTTGTAGGAGTTCCAAACAACTCGTGGTGGAAGGATCAACAACGGAGGCCGAATATGTTGTTGCTTCAGAAGTGGCTCAGGAAGCAGTTTGGATGAAGGAGTTCATAACCGAACTAGGTGTGGTTGCGAGCGCGTTGGACCCAATGGTGATCTGTTGTGACAACAATGGTACCATAGCCAATGCCAAAGAACCAAGGTCTCACAAGAATTCCAAGCATATTAAGCGCCGGTTTCACTCCATCCGCGAGCATGTCAAGGATGGAGATATAAAGATTTGTAAAGTAAACACAGGTATCAATGTAGCAGATCCGTTGACTAAAACTCACCCTAGAGCAAAACATGATCAGCACCAGAACTCCATGGGTGTTAGATTTATCACTTTGTAACTATATTATTGTCTCTAGTGCAAGTGGGAGACTGAAGGGAATATGCCCTGAGAGGCAATAATAAAGTGGTTATTATGTATATTCCAAGTATATGATAGATGTTTATTTTTCATGCTATAATTGTATTAATACGGAAACTTTAATACATGTGTGTTTAATAAACAAATAGAAAGTTCCTAGTTATGCCTCTCTTATAAACTAGCTCGTTGATTAATAAGATGATTAAGATTTCCTGATCATGGACATTGGATGTTGTTAATAACGAGGTCACAACATTATTGGAATGGTGTGATGAACATTCATCCGAAGTATAGCATTACGATCAAAGTCATTGAGTTTATATTGCTATAACATCATACAAAGTGATCCTAATTCTTAGACCATGAGATCATGTCAATCACTAACACTGGAAGAGTATCTTGATAACATCAAACGTCACACCGTAATAGGGTGATTATAAGGATGGGTTCAGTACTACTAAAGTGTTATGTTGAGGCCCATGGATCGAGAGTGGAATTTGTTCATCCCGATGACGGATAGATATGCTCTGGTCCCTCTCGGTGATATCACATTGATTAACTTGCAAGCAAGTGATATGATCACTAGAATGTTATATCACGGGAACAAGAAAAGAGTACATGTCAGTAACGAGACCAAACTAGGTATGGAGATACCGATGATCGAATCTCGGACATGTAATATATCGCGAGACAAAGGTATTAAGATACTAGCATAAAAGGTTCTCACGATCACAAGAAAGTCATCGTTGAATGTGTGGGAGTCAGTATGGATCTCCAGGTCCCGCTTCTGATTATTGATCTAAGAGGGGTCTCGACCATGTCCGCATTATTCGGAACCGTAGGGTGACACACTTAAGAGACACCGACACCATTTGGAGCAAATAGTTTCATGCTGAAAAGAATAACAAAGCGTAGGAATTTATTTCACTAGATACCGAAACTGGTTTCGGGTGAAATTGCAGAAAGTGTATCTGCATGTGAAATGAAATACTAGCAAGGGGTTATATGTGAATGTTTGTCATTAAATTAATTGACAAAATTCTGAATAAATAAAAGGAGTTTATTTAATGAGGTTACATTAAATTTGGTGAAAATTTAATGGGAATTTGAGTGGAGAAAATTGAAGGGGCATTTTTTGAGTGGAGCTTCCACCCACATGAATGAAGGAGGGGAGGGGTCAGCCCCCATGGCCGGCGGCCATCCCCTCGGGTGCCCCCTCCTCCTATAAAAGGAGCCCTCCTCCTCACTTCTCACTCACACCTCCTTGTGAAGGATCTCTCTCCCCTCTAGTATTTATGCCCCATGGTCTCGGACTAGCGAGATACATGTTCCCGGTGGCTATTCGGCAAGAAAGAGTTGTGCTTCCGCTGCATCGCTGGAGCGAGGAGGCGGAGGTTTCTCGGTGCCTCAGACTTGTGTGCGAGCACGGATGCGCCGCTGATTTGTGGCGTTGGGACTTCCTCTCGATCTTGAGATCGGCAAGAGATCATCTACATCAACCACGAGTTCAACCTCGTTAAGCTTTGTCGGTCTTCAAGGGTATGTTCTCTACGGATGTATATCCGGCCGTTGCTTGTATCTAGTAGATAGATCTTGGTACATAGTTGTTCCCATCGTAGGAATTTTTTGTTTTCTATGCTTTGAACCCTACAGATATTTCAAAAGAATCCACAGGAACATAACATGCATCCTCCTTTGGTAAGAATGGAGGACAATCAAATAATGTAAGGGATAAAGAGTTACTCTCATTAGAAGGTAGGCATGGGTAGATCCATTCGTCCTCCCTTTGTTCATCACTCTCCTCATTTTCATCTAATGAGCTTCCAGTTTTAGCAATTTCTTCTTCCATAGGCTCCTGCAAGGCATTAGTCTTTTTTGTTTGTGGAAAGCACTTATTAAAATATTCAAGAATATAGCCATTTTCTTCCTTGTAATTATCAAAGCAAAATTTGAGTATCTCATAAACCTCATATTCATAAGGTGCATCATCAGTATTTTCAAGCAAACTGGCAAGTTCAAATGCACCCTTGAAAGCAATAAATTATTCAATTTTTTCCACATCATAAAAATCATAATTTCCTTTAACATAAGAAGATATGGTAACATTATCATTATACTCACATTGAAAAGGCATGTATTTATACCTCCTACAGCAACAAGATTTATCAAAGCAATAAGTAACATTATAAGTAGAGCACACCTCTCTAGCAATAGTATTCAATTTATCAATTTGTTCCCATAAGTGTTTCCCTTTTTGTGAAAAACGGTATTCCTTATAAAAATACTTTTGTTCTTCCGTGAACCCACCTTGCCAATAAGAACTAGTTTAAAATAAACCATCCATTGATAGAAAGCATGACCAAGCAAGGAAATAACAGACCAACAACTAGAGTAGTAACTATATTTTTGTGTTTTTATAAGAGAAAGCAAACCAAACTAAACTAATTTTTTGGAGTTTTTGATAAAAAGAGGCAAACAAAACCAAGCAAAGGAAACTAAGCAGAACAAAAAAAAGTAAAGAGAAAGCTTGAGAAGGACTCCCCTTGTGAAGTCCTTAGCCTCCCCGGCAACATCGCCAAAAAACTTATTGATGGCGCCTGAGAGCACTTCGTCGGGAAACCCCAAGAGCAAGGTGTAAAGAGCACAGCAGCAAGTCTTCCCTCAGTAAGAAACCAAGGTTATCGAACCAGTAGGAGGAAGGAAACGTCTCAAAGGTGTTGCAAGCAACTTGGAGACCCGCACAACACAAACTCAAGGCTTTGCCCCAACGAACAGTGAGGTTGTCAATCTCACCGGTTGCTGTAACAAAGGATTAACTGTATGGTGTGGAAGATAATAGTGGTTTGCAGAAAGTAAACAATAACAGTGGAAGATGTATCAATGGTAAAGATTGGACCGGGGTCCATAGTTCACTAGAGGCGTTTTCCTTAGATAAACAGACATGGCATGCTGGGTAAACAAATTATAGCAAGGCAATTGACAGGACTGAGCAAGGCATAATGATGACCCACAAGTATAGGGGGTGTATCGTAGTACTTTCGATAAATAGGAGTGTCGATCCCAACGAGGAGCAGAAGGTGCTGAACAGTGGTATGGAGCAGGAACTCTCTGTAATATACTTAGCAAACAGATTTTTAGTGGTTTTTTGATAAGGCAACAAAACAAAGAGCAAGTAATAAAGACAACAAACAAACGGAGGAAATGTCCCAATCCTTTATTAGTAAAGGACAAGCCGGTGGAAATACTTATAAGGACCAAATGTTCTCGAGGACACATGGGAATTCTGTCAAGTGCTTTCGCTTCAAATAGTTGAGTACTCTTCTCTGGTGTTGTAAGTGTTGTGTGGGTGAACCTGTGTTAATGTACCGACCTTACTTGGACTAATACATACGTGTGATTAAACCCCTTGCAAACATCTGTAACTATAGGAAAGTAATTAAGATATAAATCTAACCATAGCCTTAAACTCTGAGATCCTACGCTCCCTTGTGCAAAGGTGTCCTAATGGGGGTTCAGGTTTCTGTCACTCCGGTAACCCCACAATTAGTAGCCAAATACACAATGCATTCCCCTAGGCCCATAAATGGTGAAGTATATGTAGTCGAAGTTCACATGACACCACTAGAAGAATAGCACCACAACTTAAATACTAAACCATTGAATAATAACTCATCACAGATTCACTACTAACAACATGACTTCTCCCATGTCCTCAAGAACTGAACGAACTACTCACAAGACATCATATGGATCAAGATCAAAGATGATATGGTAATGGATAACAATATGAACATAAACAATAATCCAATGGTTCCACTCACAAGCATCAACTACAATAGTAATCAACACTAGGATGGTTTCCCCTAATGAACTAAAGCAATATCCAACACAATTGTTACAGCGGGATGGAGTAATGATGATGGTGCTGGTGGAGATGATGGTGTGGATGATGATCCTGATGAAGCCTAGCTTGACGATGGTGTTGATGGCGACGGTCTCCCCTCTCTGGGAAGGAATTCCCCCGACAGATATCTGTCTGCCGGAGAGATCTTTCTCTCTCGGTGTTTTCCGCCCCCTAGAGGCGGCGGAAATCTATCTGTGGTCGCTCCCCGAGGCTTAGGGTTCTGTAGGGAAGATATAGGCGAAGGGGCGGAGTCAGAAGCCGGGCAGGTGGGCCACACCTTCCCTAGGCGCGGGGTCAGGTGGGCCCGCGCCTAGGGGGGTGTGGGCCCCCTATGGCCCCTCTTCGCTCCTCCTTCTGGCTTCCTTCGTCTTCTGGGAAAATAATATGTTTCCATATTTTTCTGGTATTTTTCTGATCTTCGCGAAATTGCATCAAAACGCCTTCTTTTCCATCAGAATCCAGACTCCGGCAGTCCATCCTCCAAGAATCATCCAACATTCATAAACAGATGAAACGCCATAAGTAATACCTCATAATAAGACAAATATCAATGAATAGAGGTAAATTATGATATAGAAAGGTGATGCAAATTGGGCGTATCAACTCCCCCAAGCTTAGACTTTGCTTGTCCCCAAGCGAAAACTGAGCTCAGTAAACATGTCAACAGGTTTATGGAGTGAATTGTCGATAAAAGAATACGAACAAGAAGCATCACACTTACCCTTGCACAACTCATAGAAAAAAGCAACTCACCATTATATAACTTAGCTTGCAACCAAGTACAACAGTCACAAAACAGATGCATCAAGATAAATCATAATTGGAATTGGCAAACTTGTTCTTGGTCAGAGAACACTTGACAAATAGTTTCACAAAAAGCTTTTTGTAGAAGTTTCAACACAGGAGCACCCTTTGGTCAAAAAGGTTTTTCACAAGTGAAGGCTTTCAAAGTAATACTCAATAGATAAGAGTTTTGTGCAAACAAGGAAGATAAAGAACATGATTGAATAAATCACCATATGAATGCTTGAAACACAACAACTCAAATGCTTGCTGGAGAAAGATAGGAAGTAGGTTTACTGACTCAACTTGGAAGTGGGAGATGTAGGGTTCGCAGCATAGAAAACAAAAAATTTCCTACGATGTGAACTATATACCAAGATCTACGAGATACAAACAACGGGCGGATGTATATCCGTAGAGAACATACCCTTGAAGACCGACAAAGCTTAACGAGTTCAACTCATGGTTGATGTAGACGATCTCTTGCCGATCTCAAGATCGAGAGGAAGTCCTAGCGCCGCAAATCAGTAGCGCATCCGTGCTCGCACACACGTTCGAGGCACCGAGCAACCTCCACCTCCTCGCTCCAGTGATGCAGCGGAAGCATAACTCTTTCTTGTCGAATAGCCACCGGGAACATGTATCTCGCTAGTCCGAGACCATGGGGGATAAATTCTAGAGGGGGAGAGAGATCCTTTGTAGAGGTTCCAATCTTTAATAAGATAGAGCCCCCTGTGTTTACAATGCTAGTCCCTGGATCAATAGCTAGCATCCACAGTTAAGATGTAATATCAAGAAACAAAGGTCATAATATAACTTTATAACCAGGAATAACATAATTTTATTACATCATACATAGCTCATTTGGCTATTACATTACATTGCAGCGGAATATCTATAGTCATGGGGTCCTTCATCTTCAAAGTGCCACAGGCAGATGTTGGGTGTAGACTTTGTAATCCTAATCAAACAATCTTCACTAAAATCAATCAAACCTGCAACATTACAAGTTACAGCCACAAGGGTCAATACATTTGAATTGTATTGGAAAGCTTCACTTCTATGTATAATATAAGTGGATCCTATCATTACATGCATATTTGGCTAAGTAGGGTTTTAGGCTCATTTGCAGAAAGCAAAATTTATCCTATCTTTTCAAAATGGTTTTGGTCTTTTGTCAAATATCCTTTTCAAAAATCCCTTGAACTCCTTGGTAACCCCAAGTGTTCAAGTCTTTGTCAAAATCTCTTGAGCACCTTGGTAACCCCAAGTGTTCAAGTTTTAAAAGTTTTCCTTTTAGAAATTAGAGTGTCGAGATCTTCCATAGCTTCAGGCCTTAGTTGCTCAGTATTGTCCATAACCGGGGACACGGCTAAGTACTTAGAATTTTGATCTTCTGCAGAAGTTGTACACTTTACCCACATGACACAATCTCGTCTTGATGCCACCAGTGGCCGCTGGATAAGTACTCACCAAAATGGAGTACCGGCAGATCGAGAATGTGACAAAGTCTTTCCATAGGAGTCCTCCCAATACAAAATGCTAGCTTGTCTATGTCACATCCCAAGATTTTCCAAATCTTGTAATGTGAAAATAAATGAATAAAATAAAACTCTGTTTAATTTTCAGGGCCAGAAGAAACTTTTTGAATTCAATTGGAACTTCAAAACCCATTTGAATTAAATAAAATCCTAAAGGGACTTAGAAAGATAAACATTTAATTAAAGGAAAATAAAATATTTTGGAAATACTATTTTGGACCATTTAAATAAAAGATTTGGTATTAAAAAGAAAAGTTGAATTTATGAATAAAGAATATTTTATAAAGCCAAAATTGACCTTGACCAAACTTTGGGATTAAAACATTAAGTTTGGAATAAAAGTAAGAAAGGGTTATTTGAATAAATTAATAAGGA
This sequence comes from Avena atlantica, assembly GCA_910589765.1. Taxonomy (NCBI): domain Eukaryota; kingdom Viridiplantae; phylum Streptophyta; class Magnoliopsida; order Poales; family Poaceae; genus Avena; species Avena atlantica. Next base: position 72,453,803 of record OU342737.1, read on the forward strand.
TTTAATATCCAACTTCATTTAGATAAAAGGTTTTACCATTTTTAAAATATCAAAAACTTATTAAATTATTTAAATAAGTTCTTCCAAATATTTTATTCTCACATAAAACCTACTGAAGTGTTTTGGCTTTATTTTATATTTCCAAATAAATATTTTAAATAAAATAAATCCTAATTGATTCTATAATAAAGGTCTATTATATTTAAATATTAATGGACCCTAAAATGAAAGATTATTTTGTTTTAAACAAGTTTCCAAATATACTTTATTTTCAAATAAAACCTGCTGATCTGGTTTTGAAAATGTTTGGATTTCAAATGGAGATTTTGTTATTTAAATCAAACCCTATTTTATTAAATAACAAAAGATTCATTTTATTTAATAAAAGAATGGATCTTAAAAATAATAAAAATTATTATTTTAATTTGGATTTTTATTTATGTTACTGAACAGAACCAAACTCATAGTTGCAAAGTTTGTTGAATGTTTGAATTAATTTGAATGTAAATTTTTTTGTTTGGAATTTCAAAACAGAAATCAGAAATAGAAAAAGAAAAGGTTACAGAATAAAAAAAATGGATTTGAACCAGACCCAACCCAGCAGCCCAGGAAGCCCACCAACCAGCCCAGCTCCTTTCCCCGAAGGAAAACGGTTCATACCCACTAACAGACCCGCGCAGAGTATGACATGTGGACCTCCTCCTCGTTTTTTTTCCACTGACAGGTAGACCCACCGCTCCTGTTCGTCGTCCTCACCCGCGCGACCCCTTCTTCCCCAAACCGCGCTGCCGTTCCCTGTCATCAATCCGCGCGCTTAATTCTTCATAATGGCTGCGTTAATCTCGCCTCTGACCTTGCGTACTTAAGCACCAGCACCTTCCCCTCCTTTTCCCTCTGTCGCCACTCCCTCTCTGCCCCTAGGCTGTCGCCAATCACTCCTGCACCGCCGCTGCTCCGACGAGCTTTCATCTCCAATCCCAGCCAGTACACGCCACCCCTACTTTCGAGAGCGCCCTAGCAGCTTCCCCACTCCCAGACACTCCTCCCCGTACCACCCGTTCGACCGCGGACGCCCCTGAGCCTCGCCAACGACAACTTCCAGTACCGCCGCCGTCTGCCTCTTCTCCGACGACGCCCACAGGTTGCATCAGACCGCCCCTCCTCTTCTCTTTCACACACGCGCCACCGCCACGACCTTGCGCAGCTAACCTTTCCTTCTGCTTGCCTCGGCGTGATCTGTAGCGTCATCCTCGACCTCGACCATGCGCGTCCGTCGCTAGAACCAACTCCGGCGAGCAATCGCCACCGTTCCCGTGCGCCCCCTGCTTCGTCGACCACACGTTGAGCTTACCCAGCCTCCTGCGATCTCGGTGAGCACCCCCTCCATCTTCCTTGCTTCCTAGAACCACCACGAGCACCTCGTCTGGCCGTCACCGCCGTCTACCGCCGCGCAGCGCCGCCAGTTGATGGTTGATTGATTTCGTCCGTTAGATCTAGATCGTAAGGCTATAATAGAACATAAGCGAAGGGGTATCGTTTGCCTCTGCGCCGCTCGATCTAAATGAGATCCTATGGTCTGCAGCACGCGATCCAAACGAACCGGTATCGGCCAATCCCGAAGCGACGCGTGGCCAGTCTATTTGAAAACAGAAGTTTAAAATCTGATTTAGGTGTGATTTTCAAACCCTTATAACTTTCAAACCACACGTCCAAAAATTACAAATTTTATGTTGTTGGATTCAGGAGAGCAAGACCTAAACAACCATGGCCTTAGATTGGAAAATAGTATCTGTTTGTTTGCTTGTTTTTGCAGATTCATATATGAGCTTATTTAGAGTAAGAAAAATGATTAAAAATGATTTTAGGGTTAGATCTTTTTGCAAATTGGTATGTTGTGACCTTACTGACCCTAGGAACCAACCCTTGGTGTTAAAAATGATTTTGGTAAAATTTAGGTTGAATTATTTAACTTAGCCATTTTCTAGCCAAATAAAGTTAATGGATTTATTATGAAAAAGGATTTTGGAATAAAACTTTGAGAAAATATTTTGATTCAAAGCCACTGATCCAAAACAACAAATCTTGAGAGCTAGAAACTTTTGGTGAAACTTAAAGGTTTTAGATTTAATAAAACTATTTTCCACCACATAAAATGTTGAATGGATTTCAAAATAGATTTAGAGCAAAACCCTCTAACTAATGACTTTGCCATTTTGGTAAATGACCAATTTGGACCTTACAAAGTTTATAAACCTAGTAGAGACCAACCTTGCAATAGAACCATACTTTGCATGACTTAGGTCCATTGCCTTGTGAGTGTGAAATTGTTTGTTTGACTTTGGGTTGGAATGTTAGTTGATTTTGTGTTTGCTTGATTGTAGTAAAATTTAGCAAAAGGGTGAGACTAGCAAGATCAAGGAGTAAACCACCATTCCCTACCAAAAAGGCAAGTGACACTATCATACAAAAGTCCTACTATTTTCATTATACTTAGTGGATTTTGAAAACATGCATGAAAAGATATTTCTGTACTTATGCTATGCTAAATCCTAATGGGATTCCCTAAACACTACTTAGTGAAAATTTTGAAGTTGTACATGCTTAGCCATGCTATGTTTTTGAAAAGAGATACATGTTGAGATTTTACAAAGGTTGAGAAAAGGACTTGAGTTTTACATAATAAAACAAGGACTCAATGAACCACCTAGGTGGAGGATACTTGAAGTTTGGAGAAGGTGGCAACAAAAGGAACCATGTCCATGGCAATCACTTTGTGTTGTGCTCCAAATAAAAACCACCTAGGAAACTTAGAGATTGAACATGTTTCTCCAATTGTGGCTTTCGTGTGCAACCACATGCTATTATGGCTCTGGCTTAGTCAACTACATTAGGAAGACCCATACATTGTCTTTAGTTACCGGACATGGGGATCTGGAATGCTTCATGGGGGCTGAAGACAAGCTAGCAATGATGTATGGAAGGACCTTTTGGAAAGACTTCGTCACATTCTCAGTCTGCCAGTACTCCATCTTGGTGAGCACTAATCCAGTAGGCCACTGGTGGCAACAAGATGGGATTGTGTCATGTGGGTAAAGTGTACTCCTTCTGCAGAAGTTAATAAAAATATAAGTACTTAGCCGTGTCCCCGGTTATGGACAATACTGAGCAACTAAAGTTTGAACCATGGGAGATCTCGACATTCCAATTTCTAATATAAAAACTTGATGCACTTGGGGGTACCAAGGAATTCAAAGAGATTTTGTTAAGCTTGTTGCACTTGGGGTTACCAAGGTGCTCAAGAGCATGATGTACTTGGGGTTACCAAGAAACTCATGAGATTTGATAAAACTTGTTGCACTTGGGGTTACCAAGTAGCTCAAGGGATTTTGACAAGGACTTGAACACTTGTGTTTCTACCAAGGAGTTCAAGGAATTTGGAAAAGTGATTTGACAAAGGATCAAAACCATTTTTAAAAGACAGGATAAATATTGCTTTATGCAAATAAGCCTTAAACCCTACTTAGCCAAATATGCATGTAATGATAGGATCCACTTATAATACACAAAGTAGTGGAACTTGCCAATACAATTCAAATGTATTGACCTTGTGGCTGTAACTTGTATGTTGCAGGTTTAATTGATTTTAGTGGAGATTGTTTGATTAGGATTACAAAGTCTACAACCAACATCTGCCTGTGGCGCTTTGAAGATGAAGGACCCCATGATTATAGTTATTCCGCTGCAATGTAATGTAATAGCCAAATGAGCTATGTATGATGTAATAAAATTATGTTATTCCTGGTTACAAAGTTATAATATGACCTTTGTATCTTGATATTACATCTTAACTGTGGATGCTAGCTATTGATCCAGGGACTAGCATTGTAAAACACAGGAGGAATCTACCTTATCAGGTTGAGGCCTCTACAGTCTACCAGGCACAAATGTAGGGTTGCTCCCTTACACAAATCTAGTTAACCTGAAGATGCCAATGCATGGGACTTCCACTATGTAGTTGACTAAGCCAGAGCCCATTTAGCATGTGGATGTACACGGAAGCCACTGTACGAGAAACATGTTCAATCTCTAAGTCCCTGGGTGGTTCCTTCTAGTGCACATACAAAAAGAGATGGCCATATAAACATGGTTCCTTTTGTTGTCACCTTGTCCAAAACTTGAGTATCCTTGTCCACCCAGGTGGTTCATTGAGTACTTGTTTTATTATATAAAACATATATCTTTTCAGTACTTCATATAGTCATATCATGTATCCCATCCCAAATATATAGCAGGGCTAAGCATACTACAACTACCTTGTTCCCACTAAGGATATATAAGGGTATCCTATTAGGATTTATCATAGCATAAAATATAGTAAACCTTTCCATGCATGTTACAAAAATCCACTAAGTGTAATGAAAATAGTAGGACATGGATGATAGTGTCACTTGCCTTTTTGGTAGGGAATGGTGGTTCACTCCTTGATCTTGCTAGTCTCACACTTCTCTAACTTCACTACAAGTCAATCAAGCAAACACAAAATCAACTAACATTCCAAATCAAAGTCAAACAAACAATTTCACACACACAAAGCAATGGATTCTAAGTCATGCATGGGAACATGCTTAAGATGGTTTTATTTGCAAGGATGGTCTCCACTAGGCTTCTAAACTTTGTAAGGTCCAAATTGGTCATGTACCAAAATGGCAAAGTCATTTGCAAATGTGTTTTATCCATAAATCATTTTCAAAACCTTTCATCATTTTATGTGGTGGAAACCTTTTTTCTCAATGCCACAACCTTAAGTGGTTTCACCAAATAAGTTGTTGTTTCTCAAAACTTGATGTTTATGGTCAGTAGGTTTGGTCCACAACATTTTCTCCTAAAGTTTTTACTCAAAATCATTTCCATAAACAAAACAATAGTTTTTATTTAGCTAGAAATGGACTAAACCAATTAATCCATTCTAAACTTTTACAAATCCAATTTCCAAATCATGGGTTGGTTCCTAGGGTCAGTAAGGTCACAACAAACCATTTTTGCAAAAGTTTTAAACCAAAATTCATTTTTAAACAATTTTTCTAATCTAAACAAGCACACAAATGAATCTGCAAAAACAAGCAAATTAACAGATACTATTTACTAAACCAAGGGTATGGTTGGCTAGGGCTTGCTCTCCTGAATCCAACGACATAAAATTTGTAATTTTTGGACGTGTGGATCAAAAGTTATAGTGTTTTCAAATCTGCCAATAATTCTGTTTTCAAATTTCTGTTTTAAATAAGAACTGGCCACGCGTCAAGTTTCTATTGGGCGGTACCGCTTCGCACGGATCGCGTGCTGCAGACCGTTGGATTAAAAGAGATCTGTGCGGCTCTGATCCTACGATACCCCTTTGACTTGATTCTAATCTGATGCGTCTATTTCAGATCTAACGAATCCTATGCTTTTGACCAAAACGCAGCGGCGCTGGTGGTGGCTAGCGGCGGCGACGGTCAGGTGACGGCTGTGCCGGCGATACAGGAAGCTAGAAGGGAGGGGAGTATGCTCACCGTGATCGCAGAGGCCTGGGGAAGCTCAACGTGCAGTTGTCTGGGCAAGGGGCGCACGAGGAAAGGAGGAATTCCTCGCCGAAGTAGGGTCTGGCGACGGGTGGTTCTGTTTGTAGTCGAAGGCGACGCTGTCGATCACGAGAAGCCAAATGGAGGGCATGATTAGGTGCGTAAGTCCAAGGCGAAGATGCTCGCATGATCGAGAAGCAGAGGGGCGGTCGGATTCTACCTGGGGAGCTCGCCGGAGAAGAAGACAGACGCGGCGACGCTCAGAGCTTGTTGAAGACGGCGTTCGGGGGTGCCCGCGGTTGAATGGATGGTACAGAGAGGAGCGTCTGGGAGTGGGGAGTAAGTTCGTGTGGTTGGGAAGGTGAGGGGCAGCGTCTCCTGGCCGGAATTAGCTGGGGACGGTGGCCAGAGCAGTGGCGGTGTCAAAGAAATTCCGAGCAGCCTGGTGGCTCTGGTCGAATGAGTTCTGAGGGGAAAGGAGGAGAAGGGCCAGGCGATTAAGACAGCGTGCTCGCGGCGAGAGATTAATGCTGCATTTAGGTGTATTCAACCGGAGAATCAATGGCAGCAACGGTGGCGAGTTAAACGCGAGGAGGAAGAAGATGAGCTGGAGGGGTGGGGTCTTGCTGTCAGCGAGAAACGAGAGGCAGAAGTGGTCCACCAGTCAGCTTCTGTGCGGGTCAGATACTGAGTGTGAAACGTTTTTCCTCGGAAAGTAATAGCTGGGCTGGTTTGCTAGGCCTTAGTGGGCTGCTGGGTTGGGTCAGATCTAATTCCATTTTTTTTATTCTGTAACCTTTTCTTTTTCTATTTCTGATTTCTGTTTTGAAATTCCAAAAAAAAAATCACACTCAAATCAAATCAAACATTCAACTAACTTTGCAACTATGAATTTGGTTCTGTTCAGTAACATAAACCAAAATCTAAAATAAAATAATATTTTTTATTCTTTTTAAGATCCATTCTTTAATTAAATAAAATGAATCTTTTGTCATTTAATAAAATAGGGTTTGATTTAAATAACAAAATCTCCATTTGAAATCCAAACATTTTCAAAACCAAATCAGTAGGTTTTATTTGGAAATAAAGAATACTTGGAAACTTGTTTAAAACAAAATAACTTTTTATTTTAGGGTCCATTAATAATTAAATACAATAGACTTTCATTATAAAATCAACTAGGATTTATTTTATTTAAAATATTTATTTTGAAATCTAAAATAAATCCAAAACACTTCAGTAGGTTTTATTTGAGAATATAAAATATTTGGAAAACTTATTTAAAATAATTTAATAAGTTTTTGATGTTTTAATTAAAATGGTAAAACCTTTTATTTAAATAAAATTGGATATTAAATCCTTATTAATTTATTTAAATAAACCTTTGCTATTTTTATTCAAAACAAAATGTTTTAATTCCAAAGCTTGGCCAATATTTAATTTGGCTCTATAAAATAATCCTTTTATTTAAAGATCCAAATCCTTTTATAAAACTTCTATTTCTTTTGAAAACCAAATCCTTTTATTTAAAGATCCAAAATAGCAATTCCAAAATATTTTATTTTCCTATTATTAAATGTTTGTCTTTTTAAATCCTTTTAGGATTTATTTAATTCAAATAGGTTTGAAGTTCCAATTGAATTCAAAAACTTTCTTCTGGCCCTGAAAATCAAACAAAGTTTTATTTTACTCAATTATTTTTCACATTACAGGATTTGGAAAATCTTAGGATGTGACATCCTTCACGAGGAGGTGTGAGAGACAAGTGAGGAGGGGGGCTCCTTTTATAGGAGGAGGGGGGCACCCAAGGGGGTGGCCGCCGGCCATGGGGGCTGCCCCCTCCCCTCCTTCATTCATGTGGGTGGACACTCCACTCACAAAATGCCCTTTAAAATCCCTCCACTCAAAAGTCCACTCAAATTCCCATTAAATTTCCACCAAATTTAATGCAAACTCTCATTAAATAAAACTCTTTTATTTTATTCAGAATTTCGTCAATTAATTTAATGATAAACATTCACAAATAACCCCTTGCTAGAATTCTATTTCACATGCATAACCACTTTATGCAATTTCACCCGAAAACCTGTTTCGGTATCTAGTGAAATAAATTCCTGCGCTTGTTCATTCTTTCGGCATGAAACATTTGCTCCAATTGGATGTCGGTGTCTCTTAAGTGTGTCACCCTACGGTTCGTGAATAATGCGGACATGATCGAGACCCCTCTCGGATCAATAATCAGAAGCGGGATCTGGAGACCCATACTGACTCCCACACATTCAACAATGACTTTCTTGTGATCGTCAGAACCTTTTACCCTATTATCTTAATCCCTTTGTTTCACGATATATTACATGTCCGAGATTCGATCATCGGTATCTCCATACCTAGTTTGATCTTGTTACCCTCATGCACTCTTTTCTCGTTCCTGTGATATAACATTCTAGTGATCAAATCACTTGCTTGCAAGCTAATCAATGTGATATCACCGAGAGGGCCCAGAGTATATCTATCCATCATCGGGATGAACAAATTCCACTCTCGATCCATGAGCCTCAACATAACACTTTATTAGTTCTGAATCCATCTTTATAATCACCCTGTTACGGTGTGACGTTTGATGTTATCAAGAAACTCTTCCGGTGTTAGTGATTGACATGATCTCATGGTCTAAGGATTAGGATCACTTCGTAAGTTGTTATAGCAATATAAACTCAATGACTTTGATCGTAATGCTATTCTTCAGATGAATGTTCATCACACCATTACACAAATGTTGTGATCTCGTTATTAACAACATCCAATGTCCATGATCAGGAAACCTTGATCATCTTGTTAATCAACGAGCTAGTTTATGAGAGAGGCATAACTAGGAACTTTCTGTTTGTTTATTAAACACACATGTATTAACGTTTCCGTATTAATACAATTATAGCATGCAAAATAAACATCTATCATATACTTGGAATACACATAATAAACACTTTATTATTGCCTCTCAGGGCATATTCCCTTCAGTCTCCCACTTGCACTAGAGACAATAATCTAGTTACATAGTGATAAATCTAACACCCATTGAGTTCTGGTGTTGATCATGTTTTGCTCTAGGGAGAGTTTTAGTCAACGGATCTGCTACATTGAGATCCGTATGTACTTTACAAATCTTTATATCTCCATCCTTGACACGCTCGCGGATGGAGTGAAACCGGCGCTTAATATGCTTGGAATGCTTGTGAGACCTTGGCTCTTTAGCATTGGCAATGGAACCATTGTTGTCACAATAGATCACCATTGGGTCCAACGCGTTTGCCACCACTCCTAGTTCGGATATGAACTCCTTCATCCAAACTGCTTCCTGAGCCGCTTCTGAAGCAGCAACATATTCGGCCTCCGTTGTTGATCCCGCTACCACAGGTTGTTTGGAGCTCCTCCAACTAACCGCTCCGCCATTCATGAGAAATACGTATCCGGATTGAGACTTAGAGTCATCCGGATCGGTGTCAAAGCTAGCGTCGACATAACACTTAGCGACGAGCTCTTCTTCACCTCCGTATACAAGAAACATATCCTTAGTTCTTCGTAAGTACTTAAGGATATTCTTGACCGCTATCCAGTGTTTCGAACCTAGATCCGATTGGTACCTACTAGTCAAACTAATAGCATGTGCCACATCCGGTCTTGTACATAGCATGGCGTACATTATAGAGACTATGGCTGAAGCATAGGGGACTTTGTCCATTATCTCTCTTTCTTCTGCCGAAGCCGGACTTTGAGTCTTACTCAATGTCTTGCCTTGCAACATAGGTAAGAACCCCTTCTTACTTCCGTCCATTTTAAACTTCTTTAAAATCTTATCAAGGTATGTACTTTGCGATAGCCCTATTAGGCGCCTAGATCTATCTCTATAGATCTTTATGCCTAATATGTATGACGCTTCACCTAGGTCCTTCATTGAAAATTTGCTGTTTAGATAACTTTTAACACTGTTTAAAAGATCTATATCATTTCCGATCAATAATATGTCATACACATATAATATCAGAAATGCCACATTGCTCCCACTCACTTTCTTGTAAATACAAGCTTCTCCATAAGTTTGGACAAATCCAAACTCTTTGATCACCTCATCAAAGCGGAGATTCCAACTTCGTGATGCTTGCTTCAATCCATAGATGGATCGCTGAAGCTTGCACACCTTGTTAGCATCCTTAGGATCGACAAAACCCTTTGGTTGTATCATATACAACTCTTCTTCAATATTACCATTGAGAAACGCGGTTTTGACATCCATCTGCCATATCTCATAATCGAAATATGCAGCAATTGCTAACATAATCCTAACTGAATTTAGCATCGCTACGGGAGAGAAAGTCTCATCATAGTCAACTCCTTGAATTTTTCGAAACCCCTTTGCGATAAGTCGAGCTTTATAGACGGTCACATTACCATCAGCATCAGTTTTCCTTTTGAAAATCCATTTGTTCTCCATGGCCTTTCGGTCGTGAGGTAATTCCACCAAGTTCCAAACTTGATTTTCATACATGGATTCCATCTCGGATTTCATGGCTTCTAACCATTTGTTGGAATCCGGGCTCATCATCGCTTCTTCATACGTCGCAGGGTCATCATTTTCATCAACCATGAAATTCATGACAGGATTTCCGTATAGCTCGGGAGCTGCACGCGTCCTGTTTTACCTGCGAGGTTCGGTAGTACTCTCTTTTGGAGTTTCATGATCATTGTCATTAGTTCCCTCTTCAATAGGTGGAGCCAACTCCGGAACAACTTCCGGCGCTGCGCTACTCGCCATACTTTGAAGAGAAGGTTCCACAACCTCTTCGAGTTCTACCTTCCGACTACTCACACCTTTCGCGAGAAACTCTTTCTCTAGAAAGTATCCATTCTTGGCAACAAAAACCTTGCCCTCGGATCTGTGATAGAAGGAATACCCAATAGTTTCTTTAGGGTATCCTATGAAGACGCATTTTTCCGCTTTGGGTTCGAGTTTATCCGGTTGAAGTTTCTTCACATAAACATCGCATCCCCAAACTTTAAGAAATGACAGCTTAGGTTTGTTTCCAAACCACAATTCATACGGTGTATTTTCAACGGATTTAGATGGTGCCCGATTTAAAGTGAATGCAGCAGTTTCTAGTGCATAACCCCAAAATGACAACGGCAAGTCCGTCAGAGACATCATAGATCGAACCATATCTAATAAAGTACGATTACGATGTTCCGACACACCATTTCGCTGTGGTGTTCCGGCAGGTGTGAGTTGTGAAACAATTCCACACTCTTTCATGTGAGTGCTAAACTCGTAACTTAGATACTCACCTCCACGGTCGAACCATAGAAATTTGATCTTTCTATTACGATGATTTCCAGTTCATTCTGAAATTCCTTGAACTTTTCAAAGGTTTCAGACTTGTGTTTCATCAAGTAGATATAACTGTATCTAACCAAATCATCCGTGAAAGTAACAAAATAACGATATCCACCTCGCGCCGACACACTCATTGGACCACATACATCAGAATGTATGATTTCCAATAAATCTGTCGCCCGTTCCATTGAACCGGAAAACGGCGTTCTAGTCATCTTGCCCATAAGGCATGGCTCACATGTATCAAATGATTCATAATCAAGTGATTCCAAAAGTCCATTCGAATGGAGCTTCTTCATGCGTTTAATGCCAATATGACCTAGACGGCAGTGCCACATATATGTGGATATATCATCATTAAGTTTAATCCTTTTAGCATCAACATTATGAATATGTGTAACATTATCATCGAGATCTAATAGAAATAAACCATTCATCATCGGTGCATGACCATAAAAGATTTCATTCATATAAATGGAACAACCATTGTTCTCGGATTTAAATGAATAACCACTTCGCATCAAACACGATCCAGATACAATGTTCATGCTCAGTGCAGGCACCAGATAACACTTATTCAAGTTTATAAATAATCCCGACGGCAAGTGGAGAGGCAGCGTTCCGACGGCGATCACATCAACGCTTGATCCATTGCCGACACGCATCTTGACCTCACCCCTTGCTAGCGGTCGCTTGTTCCGCAGCCCCTGATTCGAGTTACAAATATTAGCAACTGAACCGGTATCAAATACCCAGGTGCTACTGCGAGCACTAGTCAAGTACACATCAATAACATGTATATCATATATACCTTTGTTTGCCTTGCCGGCCTTCTTGTCTGCCAGATACTTGGGGCAGTTGCGCTTCCAGTGGCCAGTCCCGTTACAATAGTAGCACTCGGAATCAGACTTAGGTCCAACTCGGGGTTTCTTTTTAGGCGCGGCAACCGGCTTGCCGCCCTTACTTCCCTTCCGTTTTCCCTTCTTGTCTTTCTTGAAACCAGTGTTCCTATTGATCATCAACACTTGATGTTCCTTTTTGATCTCCACTTCTGCAGTTTTAAGCATTGACAGAAGCTCGGGGAGAGACTTCTTCATGCCTTGCATATTATAGTTCATCACGAAGCTCTTATAGCTAGGTGGCAGAGACTGCAGAACACGATGGATGCCTAAGTCAATGGGAATCGATATTCCCAAGGACACAAGCTTATCGGCGTAACCCGACATCTTGAGTACATGCTCACTAACGGAGTTGTGCTCTTCCATCATGCAGCTAAAGAACTTTTCTGAAGCATTGTAGCTCTATACAACAGCATGTGTGTCGAAAATCATTTTCAACTCACCCATTGTATCAAATGCATTGCCGTTTTCGAAACGCTTTCGAAGTTCTGGCTCTAGCCCATACAATATGCCGCAATGAACTAAGTTGTGGTCCTCCTGACGAGTCTGATAGACATTCTTCTCCTCGTCAGGGGCATCATCTAAAGGTGGGGGGCCTAACGGCGCTTCTAGCACATATTGCTTTTGTGCAGCAGAGATGAGAATCCTCAAATTCATGGCCCATTCGGTAAAGTTTCTACCGTTCGTTGCTAGTTTCTCTTTCTCCATGAACACATTGAAATTAAAAGCAGGTGGTGCCATCTACAACAGAATTTGTAAAGTTTAGACTAAGTGTATGATAGATTGAGTTCAGCTAATCCATATTACGAATGAACTCCCACTCAAAAACGACATCCCTCGTGCCTTTTTGGTGATTACATGAACCAAATCCACTACACCAAGTCCGATCATCACGTGAGTTGGTATAGCTTCAAAGGCGAGCATCAAATGGGCATCATATCAACTATATGACTCATGCTTAACCTTTCGGTCCGTGTTCCGAGGCCATGTCTATACATGCTAGGCTCGCCAAGTTAGAACCTTAGTATTCGCGTGTGTAACTGTTTTACACCCGAAATATGGTCGTGGATCCAAGAACACCCGATCATCACGTGATGTCTTGGAGCGACGAAAACATAATCGGTGCATACTAAAGGAAGAACACATTCTTATCTTGATATTTAAATGAGGGATCATATTATTATGCTAACAAAGCGCTAAACAAGCAATATAAGATGCTATCAAACATCATATGTTTATTAGTGAAATTATATGGTTCCCACAGATGATCTCTATCATGTGCATCGTGGTATGATCACTATCATACCTATATGTGTAAATCCAAGGTCTATGTATTTTAGACGCTATGTGTGTTGTAAGAGTATCATCTCATACTTCTACTTACAACACTACCATATCATAACACTAGCCCAGCAACAATCTAAACTAGACGCCTCTAATTTATCCATTGCAAGTTTTACGTGGCTTAGGGCTTTCGAGATAGAACCGTTCTTACCTACGAACATGAACCACAACAAGGATAATCAAATTGTTGACAACTCGCTTGCAAAATAGATATTGACTATAGTAGGAGAGACAGACACCCGCTAGCCACTTATGCAAACTAGTTGCATGTCAAGCATGGAACAGGTCTCATGTGCGAGGACATGTAAAGTTTGTCCGGGCCGCTTCATCCCACTATGCCACCAATATCCAAAATTACAACAAAGGAGCAACAACATGATCATCATCGCCCACATACTCATATGTGTACTACCCGTGTAAAGTATCTATGCATAGATCCGGCTCGGATACCACTGTAGGGTTCGCAGCATAGAAAACAAAAATTTTCCTACGATGTGAACTATATACCAAGATCTATCTACTAGATACAAACAACGGGCGGATGTATATCCGTAGAGAACATACCCTTGAAGACCGACAAAGCTTAACGAGTTCAACTCGTGGTTGATGTAGACGATCTCTTGCCGATCTCAAGATCGAGAGGAAGTCCTAGCGCCGCAAATCAGCAGCGCATCCGTGCTCGCACACACGTTCGAGGCACCGAGCAAACTCCGCCTCCTCGCTCCAGCGATGCAGCGTAAGCACAACTCTTTCTTGCCGAATAGCCACCGGGAACATGTATCTCGCTAGTCCGAGACCATGGGGGATAAATTCTAGAGGGGGAGAGAGATCCTTCACGAGGAGGTGTGAGAGACAAGTGAGGAGGGGGATCCTTTTATAGGAGGAGGGGGCACCCAAGGGGGTGGCCGCTGGCCATGGGGGCTGACCCCTCCCCTCCTTCATTCATGTGGGTGGACACTCCACTCACAAAATTCCCTTTAAAATCCCTCCACTCAAAAGTCCACTCAAATTCCCATTAAATTTCCACCAAATTTAATGCAAACTCTCATTAAATAAAACTCTTTTATTTTATTCAGAATTTTGTCAATTACTTTAATGACAAACATTCACAAATAACCCCTTGCTAGAATTCTATTTCACATGCATAACCACTTTATGCAATTTCACCCGAAAACCTGTTTCGGTATCTAGTGAAATAAATTCCTGCGCTTGTTCATTCTTTCGGCATGAAACATTTGCTCCAATTGGATGTCGGTGTCTCTTAAGTGTGTCACCCTACGGTTCATGAATAATGCGGACATGATCGAGACCCCTCTCGGATCAATAATCAGAAGCGGGATCTGGAGACCCATACTGACTCCCACACATTCAACGATGACTTTCTTGTGATCGTCAGAACCTTTTACCCTAGTATCTTAATCCCTTTGTTTCACGATATATTACATGTCCGAGATTCGATCATCGGTATCTCCATACCTAGTTTGATGTCGTTACCGTCATGCACTCTTTTCTCGTTCCTGTGATATAACATTCTAGTGATCAAATCACTTGCTTGCAAGCTAATCAATGTGATATCACCGAGAGGGCCCAGAGTATATCTATCCGTCATCGGGATGAACAAATTCCACTCTCGATCCATGAGCCTCAACATAACACTTTATTAGTTCTGAATCCATCTTTATAATCACCCTGTTACGGTGTGACGTTTGATGTTATCAAGAAACTCTTCCGGTGTTAGTGATTGACATGATCTCATGGTCTAAGGATTAGGATCACTTCGTAAGTTGTTATAGCAATATAAACTCAATGACTTTGATCGTAATGCTATACTTCGGATGAATGTTCATCACACCATTACACTAATGTTGTGATCCCGTTATTAACACCATCCAATGTCCATGATCAGGAAACCTTGATCATCTTGTTAATCAACGAGCTAGTTTATGAGAGAGGCATAACTAGGAACTTTCTGTTTGTTTATTAAACACACATGTATTAACGTTTCCGTATTAATACAATTATAGCATGCAAAATAAACATCTATCATATACCTGGAATACACATAATAAACACTTTATTATTGCCTCTCAGGGCATATTCCCTTCAGGAGAAAGGTCCCTTCTTAGAGGGAAGCAGGGATTACAAGTCATAGAGAGCTTCCAAAAGATTATGGTACTTACTAGCTTTGAGCCCTCATTGCCCCTATCATAGGCATCTTGAGATGATTAAGTTTAAAGTACACAAATATGGAGTATATGCTTGACGAAATATAACTTGGAAATCTCATGTCCCTTGAATATGAGGGCCACTCCTCATGCTACTCAAGTTTGGTCACACGTAAGTTCTTGTCATTGTAAGTATTTGCATACCATTGAGAACCGCCAACGGGGTACCCCTTACACATGGTATAGGAGCTTTCCCATAACTAAAATGACAAGGCAAGCAAACAATGAGCATCTCAGCGATCTTTTTATTTACTATATGCATAGCTTTTTATTGAGGATTCTTCATAGATGGCTCACTATGGTGATGCTGCAAGTTTCCACCATGATTAGGCATGGCTTAGGCTAGCGGCCTAGGCGTTTCTCTAACACTGGATACAAACTCCATGGACTTACAAGTTCCCTCTTTATTTCACACCGTTGACATCCATAGACAAAAGAGCACGATATCAACTGTATACAGAGTACAAGTGCAATGTTGAAAATGTTCCCCGTGACAGCAGGGTTCTGCTAATTCCAACGTATAGATGCAAGCATATAAAACTTTAATGGCACAATGGTTCAAGTCTATTAGGGGAAAGAAATAAAGTGTGCCATCAAGTTCGTGAGAGCTTTACTAACTAGTTTTCTCATAACAAAATACTTTATAACTTGAAAGGTATATGAAGCTTGAGAATTTGCTTGGAATAGAAACAATGCTACTAGGTAGATATGGTGGACACAAGTGGCAAAAGTTTTGCTTCAAAGGGTTTTGGGAACATGAGAAGTATGCCTTCTCAAAACAGTTTTTGGCTAGCAAGGCTGGGTAGCAAGCAAGAGAGTTGAAAGAAACAAGCAAACATACAAGTAATAAAGCCAAACATGCAATCTTCCTTGAAGACACAAAAGATCTTAAATAAAGAATACTAATCTTATGAGCCAACAAGAAAGAAAACAAATGATACAAAATATCTGTAAGCTTTTTCTCTTTTTCTTTCAAATCTCAAAAAGTATTGCTACAGACCAGAACTTGATTTTCCAAAACCAATTTAGATCCACTTGATGCTCCAAAAGTGGTGCCAATACTGATCAACAAGATCCATCATATAATAGAGATTGCAAACTAAAATAAGAAGAACAAAAAGTAAAAGATGAGACTTCTCATTAATATTCAATAAAGGCACTCACACCAAGGGATACATATATAATCAACTAAATGAGAGATACTTCCACATGCAAACCAAACTATAATATAACCTCTCTACCACAGATATAATCCACTAAAAAGGTAAAAGATACGAGATAATGGTGGTGATACCGCGGCACTCCCCCAAGCTTGGAACAAGACAAGGGGATGCCAAAACTGATGACGAATTACTCCTTCGGTGGTGGTGGTTTTCTCT
Source organism: Avena atlantica (assembly GCA_910589765.1). Classification (NCBI taxonomy): domain Eukaryota; kingdom Viridiplantae; phylum Streptophyta; class Magnoliopsida; order Poales; family Poaceae; genus Avena; species Avena atlantica. The sequence goes on from OU342737.1 coordinate 72,470,597, forward strand.
TGATAAGCTCTTCAATCAGCTTCCTTAACTCCTCGAACTCAAAAGTAAGAGTACGGATTAGCTTCGAGTTTTGCTCTATATGGTTCATGATCATGTCAGACAGAGAATCCCTGTCAACACCTGGATTTTTAATCCCAGATGCCTGTTATGCCATACATCGCAATCCCATGATTACCATTTTTGCGAGACATAACAGATTTGGATACCACAGTACATCATCCATTACAAACCATACATAAGGTCTTACACAAATAAGGATCTCATGATCCAGTTCTTAATACATCTCAAGCAGCGGAATACGTAATAATAACGGTAGCGTAGGCGAAGCTCCATCTTCGGGGTCACAGGCAATGCTGACGATGGGAGATGATCCTAGTTGTCGTAACCTTCCTGGGGTCCATCTTCCAGGTACTCCTCTTCATAGTCTGGCCATGGGAATAGCCAGGGACAAAGCCATGATTACTCTTTAAGTACTCGCAAACTAATACTAACAAGTGAAGGGGTTTTTGTAGTAGGAAACTAAGCTCTAGGGTTGTTTTGCAAAAGGCCAGACTTACATCTACTAAGTTCAGAAACGAAGAAAGCTAGTTGAGTTTTTATAACAAATAAGTGGGAACTTGTATTTCATATCACAACTCTGTTGTGGTCAAGTCAAAGTCTCAAATCATTTCACATGTCATTTTGAAAACATCTGACGGGGGAACAGTATGGCCACTCCAACTGTCCATAACCGCGGACGCGGCTATTCGAATAGTTTGACACTCTGCAGAGATTGTACACTTTCACCACAACATTCGATACAACCGTCAGGAACAAATCCTGAATTCACCATACTCAGTATGCGGATAATCAATCCTAACCTTTCAATTACATGCCCTAGTATAAGCACCTCTCCTGTGAGTTTGGCCTCCCAACCATGACCAACTGTCATCTTGGGTACTGCACAGGTGGACAATCTTCACAAGGTAGCCTCATCTCAGACCTTGGCCGTGAGAGAACTAATACTAAGGTATATAAGTTTCCAGTCAAGCCCTACCCAATTCTCGGGTATTGTGGTTGTACGGTAAAATTGGAATGGTATCGCATTCAGACAACCATTAGTTTTATAAAGGGGCTAAGGCTCATGCCTCAACATTTTTATCACCATAAATCATCTGGTGTTCAGAAACACATGTCCAAAACATTTCAATAGAATGATCCATCATTCCAAGGTTTTCATAACCATTTTTCCACCAATTATTCCCATCTAAAGTTGATCAAGTTTTATGCTTAGCACTAGCATCTACAAGCGGGGGTAAGTACTAATGAGGGGTGGTAAACTAGTGGAGTTTAACTAAGTTCAATCTCATGCCTTAGGATGACATAAAGATTATCTATCTTAGGCCAAGTTTTATGCTCTTTATGCAACCTTCCATTATCTTTCTAGTATCTACAATTCACTTAAGTAAGCTCTAAGTACTAGCTTTGATAAAGAAATAAAGTATAAAGCTTGTAAGTAAAACTAGGATTGGTTTATCAAGTGGGTATGATCATATATGCTTTAAGGCATATAGGGGGCATGGCAGCAAGCAAGTATTGGCTTGCATCAATATCAGTATAATCTAGCTAAATTGCAAGTGTTATCTTGCCTTGTGCAGAGCAGTGGTTGAAGTTCTCCTCGGCTTCTTCTTCGTAGTATCCTCCTTCCTCCTTGTATCCTTGGTCGGTACTAGCATCTATAAATAAATACGAGGTACACAATCACCAAACAATACTTAACTACTTGCAATCATCACACACAAGGGTCCTATAGATGATCTAGCATCATCACTAATATTACAAGATTAAAGCTTGGTTTAATAAATTTTATTTTTAGAAAAGTAATTTCTAATCATTGAACAACTACTTAAGATTTAATATTCTCCAAACCAAACATGGGATCATGTTGACACATGTCATCACCACATATTTTAGTTCATGGGAATGTGATTTAAAGTGGTGTCACAATTTAATAAGGTTTTACCCTTTTATTTTAATTAAATAAGTGACTAGAAATGCCTATGTGGCATTCTTTTATTACTTGGTCATTATTTCTGTAAGTAAACCTATATATTTTTATATATTCTGAAAGGTATGATCAAATGTGATTTTTGAGAGTTGGAATAAAATCAAAAGCTATTACGGTTTAAATTTGAAAAATGTTTGAATGCAGAAAAGCTTCTGCCTTGTTATTTTTACCAAGGTTGATCTATAGATTCAAATGATTTGAATCCAACGGGTTTGGATTAAGCATTTCAATATCTTTCTAACAAAATTGGTTTCATTCCATTTTGTTCACTGAATCGAGCTGGGTTGATTTTTGAATCTAGGTGCAGAAGTGTGTTTGAAATAAAATGGAAAAGGTTCATTTCAAATGACTGGGCTGCGCGGGAAACGGTACTGGGCCGGCCTGCTAAGCACATCACTTATGCGGGTTGTTTAAGTCGTTGTCCCCACGCGTCAGTGAGACGAGGGGGTGCGAAGCGGTATGGGGCGATGTGAGCCGTGGGATCTGGTTCTAGTCTAACGGATGAGAGTCATCGTCGACGTTGGGCAACGCCGGCGAGACTGAAACCTAACGCGGTGGGTGAGGGTCGTTGGGGGCTCACCGGGGCTCAGGCGAGGGTCGGCGAGGCGGGTGAACGACGAAGTCGACGACGGCGAACCTCCTGGTACCGGCAGCTTCTCCTGGGCGGCTCCAATCGCTGGCTCCCTTCTTCTCCAGAGGCGGTGGGCTCCGGCGAAATTCTGGCGAAGTGCTGCTCGCCTTTCTTCGAGAACGGGGTGGAAGGATCAGTGAGGAGAGGGGAGTGAGATGGGGTGCTCAATTCGGCTGGGGTGGCCTCTATTTATAGTGGCGAGAGGGGACCGACGGGGTGCAAGGTGAGCTCGTCGTGGTCGACGACACAGAGGGCTATCGGCGTGGGCGACGGTAGGGGGTGGTGCGGTGCTCCCTGGTGATGCTCAACGACGTGGTGGCGAGGCGTGGGGCGGTGCGGTTTGGTCGAAACGCGACGGTGCTCTGCGTGTGCCCGACGGAAGTTTTTAATGCGCACAGCATGCGTGGTCCACGCGGCGGCAAACGAGCGTGTCTGCGGGGTTGCTGGGACAGTGGTGATCACGTATGCACGCGGCGAGGGCGGCGCGCGGTCTGTGGGCGTCGGTCGAGTGTGGCGCACGGGGCGCGCTCTCGGCATGGTTGGTGGCGAGCTTGGCATGGTCCGTGCGTGTGGTCCAGGGTTTGGCAACGCTCGCGCTGTACAGGGAGTGGCGGTGGGGTGTTGGCTTGCTCCCAGACATGTTTGCTAGGCTGGTTTCTTCTCCTAGCTTGCTGTCGACATGGGGGTGACAAGGGTGCACTCGGCCTGCTCACCATTGATCGCATTGCCAAGCTTACAGTGATGCTAGAGGTTTGCAGTTGAGCAAGATGATCTACTAAAGCCTAGTTCCAACCAGAGCGGGAACAAGTTAGGCTCCAATCACTACTCACAATAGTGTTTGGATTTTGTTTGATTTGTATCTGCAAGGTGTTTGATGAAATGGCTGCAAGAATTCAAGTTTTGAATTTTGAAAATATTTTTGGTGGGTGTGCTAGGTTGGTGCTGGTGAGTCTGCAGATGAATGGGTTTTGAAAGTTGAGCTTGTTTGAGTGGTTTTTGAAAAAGTGGGACCTTCTCATATGATAAAGATTCAATTTTGAATTGTCATTTAAACTATGCATTTGAAAGTTTTTGGATGATCACAAAGTGGGCCTTGATACTATGTTATGAGTACTATCAAGGGGTGTAAAGATCCAAATAAGTTTCTGTTAAGTTCTGAAAGTTTGAGACAACCAAAGTAGGCATGGGAGTTAATTTGGTCAAAATGACCATTCACTCATTTTGTTTGTTTTGCTTTATTTGTCTTTGGGAAATGTGTGGGGATTGTTTAGATGATGTTTATTTCACCTAAGCATCCTTTTACAGGCAAAGAAACACATACACAAGGCAATTCCAAAGAATTCAAAATGGGATGCATACACACATGCATGCTTTCATATTTTTATTTAGAGAAGTTTTTGTTAACCCTAATTTTGATGATTAGAGTTTGATGATCTAAGTTTATTATTTTTGGGATGTTACAAACCTTCCCCCCTTAAACAAAACCTCGTCCCGAGATTTGAAAAAGGACGAAAAGATTACCTAGGATTTGAAGAGATCGGGAAACTCCGTCCTGATGTGATCTTCGCGCTCCCAGGTAGCTTCCTCTTCTGTGTGGTTGCTCCACTAAATCTTGAGAAACTTGATGCTTCGGTTTACTGGTGGTTCGGAATGCTTCTTCCAAAATACGGATGGGTACTTCGGGATAGGTCAGGTCATCGTTGATCTCTATGGTCTGCTGATCAATATTCTTGAACACTTCGGTCTTGTCTGGAACTTCGAGACACTTGCGAAGTAATGAGATATGGAACACATTGTGCACAGCTGACATCTCTTCGGGTAGTTCCAATTGATACGACACTTCTCCTCGACGGTTCAGAATCTTGAAGGGTCCGATATATCTAGGGGCTAACTTTCCTTTGAGTTGGAAACGCTGCATTCCCTTCAATGGTGACACTTTCAAATACACAAAATCTCCTATGTTGAAGGCGAGGTCTCAACGTCTCTTGTCGGTGTAACTCTTCTGTCTGGACTGGGCGGTCTTGAGGTGCTCACGAATGTTGTGGACCTTCTCTTCCGCTTCTCTTAGGATGTCAGGTCCAAAAATCTGACTCTCTCCTACTTCTGACCAGTTCAAAGGGGTGCGACACTTCCTTCCGTACATAAATTCAAATGGGGCCATTTGCAAACTGGCTTGATAACTGTTGTTGTATGAAAATTCTGCAAAAGGCAGACAGTCTTCCCACTTGGATCCATATTCTAACACACATGCTCTCAGCATGTCTTCGAGTATTTGATTTACTCGCTCCGTTTGTCCATCGGTCTGAGGGTGATAAGCGGTACTAAAATCTAGGCGGGTTCCTAAACCTTCTTGGACTTTCTTCTAGAATCTCGAGGTAAACTGAGTTCCTCGATCAGATACGATGTTCTTGGGGACTCCGTGCAAACTAACCATCCTAGCGATGTATAACTCCGCTAGTTTCGAACTTTGATAGGTGGTCTTGACGGGTAAGAAATGGGCGACTTTGGACAATCTGTCCACTATGACCCAGATAAAGTCATTTACCCTATTAGGAGTAGGCAATCCGGTGATAAAGTCCATTCCAACGGAATCCCATTTCCATTCCGCAATCTGCAAGGGTTGCAACAATCCAGTGGGTCTTTGATGTCCGGCCTTGACTCGCTGACATATATCACACTTCGCGATATAGATTCCGATTTCTCTCTTCATCTTATGCCACCAAAATTGCTCTTTCAAATCTTGATACATCTTAGTTCCTCCGGGGTGGATAGAATAAATAGTATCATGAGCTTCCTTGAGAATCACTTCTTTCAACTTAGAATCTGCTGGTACACAAAGGCGTCCTTTGTACCACAGAACTCCTTCGTCTTCGGTGAATCCGGGTACTTTGCCTGTACCAATACGACGCTTGATTCCATCGATACTAGCATTTCCTTTCTGCGCCTCTTTGATCTGGCTGATCAAAGTGGGTTGAAGTTCGATGCTAGCCAAAAATTCTTCACTCACTAATTCTATTCTAAAATCTTCCATCTCTTTGTGCAAACTTGGTTGCTCCTTCAAAATCATGGAGTTCAAGCGGCACGACAATCTGCTAAGGGCATCTGCTACCACGTTGGCTTTACCGGGGTGATAGTGAATGTCCAGATTGTAATCCTTGATTAGCTCAATCCATCTTCTCTGCCTCATATTCAGCTCCTTCTGAGTGAATATATACTTCAGGCTCTTGTGATCCGAATAAATCTCACAACGGTTTCCCATCAGGTAATGCCTCCATGTCTTCAGGTCTAGAACTACGGCTGCGAGTTCGAGGTCATGGGTTGGGTAATTCTGCTCATGTTGTTTCAGTTGTCGGGATAGATAAGATATAACTTTGCCTTCCTGCATTAGCACACATCCGAGACCGATCTTGGATGCATCACAATACACATCGAAGGGCTTTGTGATATCCGACATGATTAAGATTTGGGCTGAAATCAATCTTCTCTTGAGTTCTTGAAAACTCGCTTCACATTTGTCGGTCCATTCAAACTTCTTGTCCTTCTTCGGCAATTGGGTCCTGGGTCTGGCGATACTCGAGAATCCTTCTACGAACTTGCGGTAATATCCCGCCAATCCGAGAAATGCACGGACTTGGGTTTGAGTGGTTGGGGCTTGCCAATCTTCGACATCTTTCACCTTTGAAGGGTCAACAGCAATTCCTCCGGCTGATACAATGTGACCGAGGAATCCTACCTCCTGTAACCAGAATTCACATTTGCTAAATTTGGCATACAACTGATGCTCTCTAAGGGTTCCAAGAATGGTCCTTAGGTGTAGCTCATGTTCTTCTTATGATTTGGAATAAATCAGAATGTCATCGATGAAAACAACGACAAACTTATCCAGGAAGTCCATAAAAATCTTATTCATGAGATTCATGAAATAAGCGGGGGCATTGGTTAATCCAAAAGACATGACAGTATACTCGTATAATCCATATCTGGTGGTAAAGGCAGTCTTGGGAATATCTTCTGCACGAATCTTGAGTTGATGATAGCCAGTCCTAAGATCAATCTTAGAAAACACTTTGGCACCGGTCAACTAATCAAACAAATCTTCTATCTTGGGCAAGGGGTACTTGTTCTTGATGGTGACATCATTCAACTTCCGATAATCTGTACACAAACGGTTACCTTCATCCTTCTTGTCCACAAACAAGACAGGCGATCTCCAAGGTGACGCACTTGGTTGAATCAATCCAATTTCCAACATGGAATCCAGTTGCTTTTTCAGTTCTGCCAGTTCCGACGGGTTCATACTTGTAGGGTTCGCAGCATAGAAAACAAAAAATTTCCTACGATGTGAACAATATACCAAGATCTATCTACTAGATACAAACAACGGGCGGATGTATATCCGTAGAGAACATACCCTTGAAGACCGACAAAGCTTAACGAGTTCAACTCGTGGTTGATGTAGACGATCTCTTGTCGATCTCAAGATCGCGAGGAAGTCCTAGTGCCGCAAATCAGCAGCGCATCCGTGCTCGCACACACGTTCGAGGCACCGAGCAACCTCCGCCTCCTCGCTCCAGCGATGCAGCGGAAGCACAACTCTTTCTTGCCGAATAGCCACCGGGAACATGTATCTCGCTAGTCCGAGACCATGGGGGATAAATTCTAGAGGGGGAGAGAGATCCTTCACGAGGAGGTGTGAGAGACAAGTGAGGAGGGGGGCTCCTTTTATAGGAGGAGGGGGGAACCCCAAGGGGGTGGCCGGCGCATGGGGCTGCCCCCTTGCCCTCCCCTCTTCATGTGGGTGGACACTCCACTCACAAATCTCCTTTAAATTCCCTCCACTCAAAAGTCCACTCAAATTCCCATTAAATTTCCACCAAATTTATTGCAAACTCTCATTAAATAAAACTCTTTTATTTTTATTCAGAATTTTGTCAATTACTTTAATGACAAACATTCACAAATAACCCCTTGCTAGAATTCTATTTCACATGCATAACCACTTTATGCAATTTCACCCGAAAACCTGTTTCGGTATCTAGTGAAATAAATTCCTGCGCTTGTTCATTCTTTCGGCATGAAACATTTGCTCCAATTGGATGTCGGTGTCTCTTAAGTGTGTCACCCTACGGTTCGTGAATAATGCGGACATGATCGAGACCCCTCTTGGATCAATAATCAGAAGCGGGATCTGGAGACCCATACTAACTCCCACACATTCAACGATGATTTTCTTGTGATCGTCGGAACCTTTCACGCTAGTATCTTAATCCCTTTGTTTCACGATATATTACATGTCCGAGATTCGATCATCGGTATCTCCATACCTAGTTTGATCTCGTTACCGACATGCACTCTTTTCTCGTTCCTGTGATATAACATTCTAGTGATCAAATCACTTGCTTGCAAGATAATCAATGTGATATCACCGAGAGGGCCCAGAGTATATCTATCCGTCATCGGGATGAACAAATTCCACTCTCGATCCATGAGCCTCAACATAACACTTTATTAGTTCTGAATCCATCTTTATAATCACCCTGTTACGGTGTGACGTTTGATGTATCAAGAAACTCTTCCGGTGTTAGTGATTGAGATGATCTCATGGTCTAAGGATTAGGATCACTTCGTAAGTTGTTATAGCAATATAAACTCAATGACTTTGATCGTAATGCTATACTTCGGATGAATGTTCATCACACCATTACACTAATGTTGTGATCCCTTTATTAACAACATCCAATGTCCATGATCAGGAAACCTTGATCATCTTGTTAATCAACGAGCTAGTTTATGAGAGAGGCATAACTAGGAACTTTCTGTTTGTTTATTAAACACACATGTATTAACATTTCCATATTAATACAATTATAGCATGCAAAATAAACATCTATCATATACTTTGAATACACATAATAAACACTTTATTATTGCCTCTCAGGGCATATTCGCTTCAGTCTCCCACTTGCACTAGAGACAATAATCTAGTTACATAGTGATAAATCTAACACCCATTGAGTTCTGGTGTTGATCATGTTTTGCTCTAGGGAGAGTTTTAGTCAACGGATCTGCTACATTGAGATCCGTATGTACTTTACAAATCTTTATATCTCCATCCTTGACATGCTCGCGGATGGAGTGAAACCGGCGCTTAATATGCTTGGAATGCTTATGAGACCTTGGCTCTTTGGCATTGGCAATGGCACCATTGTTGTCACAATAGATCACCATTGGGTCCAACGCGTTTGCCACCACTCCTAGTTCGGATATGAACTCCTTCATCCAAACTGCTTCCTGAGCCGCTTCTGAAGCAGCAACATATTCGGCCTCCGTTGTTGATCCCGCTACCACAGGTTGTTTGGAGCTCCTCCAACTAACCGCTCCGCCATTCATGAGAAATACGTATCCGGATTGAGACTTAGAGTCATCCGGATCGGTGTCAAAGCTAGCGTTGACATAACACTTAGCGACGAGCTCTTCTTCACCTCCGTATACAAGAAACATATCCTTAGTTCTTCGTAAGTACTTAAGGATATTCTTGACCGCTATCCAGTGTTCCGAACCTGGATCCGATTGGTACCTACAAATCAAACTAATAGCATGTGCCACATCCGGTCTTGTACATAGCATGGCGTACATTATAGAGCCTATGGCTGAAGCATAGGGGACTTTGTCCATTATCTCTCTTTCTTCCGCCGAAGCCGGACTTTGAGTCTTACTCAATGTCTTGCCTTGCAACATAGGTAAGAACCCCTTCTTACTTCCGTCCATTTTAAACTTCTTTAAAATCTTATCAAGGTATGTACTTTGCGATAGCCCTATTAGGCGCCTAGATCTATCTCTATAGATATTTATGCCTAATATGTATGACGCTTCACCTAGGTCCTTCATTGAAAATTTGCTGTTTAGATAACTTTTAACACTGTTTAAAAGATATATATCATTTCCGATCAATAATATGTCATCCACATATAATATCAGAAATGCCACATTGCTCCCACTCACTTTCTTGTAAATACAAGCTTCTCCATAAGTTTGGACAAATCCAAACTCTTTGATCACCTCATCAAAGTGGAGATTCCAACTTCGTGATGCTTGCTTCAATCCATAGATGGATCGCTGAAGCTTGCACACCTTGTTAGCATCCTTAGGATCAACAAAACCCTTTGGTTGTATCATATACAACTCTTCTTCAATATTACCATTGAGAAACGCGGTTTTGACATCCATCTGCCATATCTCATAATCGAAATATGCAGCAATTGCTAACATAATCCTAACTGACTTTAGCATCGCTACGGGAGAGAAAGTCTCATCATAGTCAACTCCTTGAATTTGTCGAAACCCCTTTGCGACAAGTCGAGCTTTATAGACGGTCACATTACCATCAGCATCAGTTTTCCTTTTGAAAATCCATTTGTTCTCCACGGCCTTTCGGTCGTGAGGTATTTCCACCAAGTTCCAAACTTGATTTTCATAGATGGATTCCATCTCGGATTTCATGGCTTCTAACCATTTGTTGGAATCCGGGCTCATCATCGCTTCTTCATACGTCGCAGGGTCATCATTTTCATCAACCATGAAATTCATGACAGGATTTCCGTACAGCTCGGGAGCTGCACGCGTCCTCTTTGACCTGCGAGGTTCGGTAGTACTCTCTTTCGGAGTTTCATGATCATTATCATTAGTTCCCTCTTCAACAGGTGGATCCAACTCCGGAACAACTTCCGGCGCTGCGCTACTCGCCATACTTTGAAGAGAAGGTTCCATAACCTCTTCGAGTTCTACCTTCCGACTACTCACACCTTTCGCGAGAAACTCTTTCTCTAGAAAGGATCCATTCTTGGCAACAAAAACCTTGCCCTTGGATCTGTGATAGAAGGAATACCCAATAGTTTCTTTAGGGTATCCTATGAATACGCATTTTTCCGCTTTGGGTTCGAGTTTATCCGGTTGAAGTTTCTTCACATAAACATCGCATCCCCAAACTTTAAGAAATGACAGCTTAGGTTTGTTTCCAAACCACAATTCATACGGTGTCTTTTCAACGGATTTAGATGGTGCCCGATTTAAAGTGAATGCAGCAGTTTCTAGTGCGTAACCCCGAAATGACAATGGCAAGTCCGTCAGAGACATCATAGATCGAACCATATCTAATAAAGTACGATTACGATGTTCCGACACACCATTTCGTTGTGGTGTTACGGCAGGTGTAAGTTGTGAAACAATTCCACACTCTTTCATGTGAGTGCTAAACTCGAAACTTAGATACTCACCTCCACGGTCGGACCGTAGAAATTTGATCTTTCTATTACGATGATTTTCCACTTCATTCTGAAATTCCTTGAACTTTTCAAAGGTTTCAGACTTGTGTTTCATCAAGTAGATATAACCGTATCTACTCAAATCATCCGTGAAAGTAACAAAATAACGATATCCACCTCGCGCCGGCACACTCATTGGACCACATACATCAGAATGTATGATTTCCAATAAATCTGTCGCCCGTTCCATTGAACCGGAAAACGGCGTTCTAGTCATCTTGCCCATAAGGCATGGCTCACATGTATCAAATGATTCATAATCAAGTGATTCCAAAAGTCCATCTGAATGGAGCTTCTTCATGCGTTTAACGCCAATATGACCTAGACGGCAGTGCCACATATATGCGGATATATCATCATTAGGTTTAATACTTTTAGCATCAACATTATGAATATGTGTAACATTATCATCGAGATCTAATAGAAATAAACCATTCATCATCGGTGCATGACCATAAAAGATTTCATTCATATAAATGGAACAACCATTGTTCTCGGATTTAAATGAATAACCACTTCGCATCAAACACGATCCAGATACAATGTTCATGCTCAGTGCAGGCACCAGATAACATTTATTCAAGTTTATAACTAATCCCGACGGTAAGTGGAGAGGCAGCGTTCCGACGGCGATCACATCAACGCTTGATCCATTGCCGACACGCATCTTGACCTCACCCCTTGCTAGCGGTCGCTTGTTCCGCAGCCCCTGATTCGAGTTACAAATATTAGCAACTGAACCGGTATCAAATACCCAGGTCCTACTGCGAGCACTAGTCAAGTACACATCAATAACATGTATATAATATATACCTTTGTTTGCCTTGCCGGCCTTCTTGTCTGCCAGATACTTGGGGCAGTTGCGCTTCCAGTGGCCAGTCCCCTTACAATAGTAGCACTCGGAATCAGACTTAGATCTAACTCGGGGTTTCTTTTCAGGCGCGGCAACCGGCTTGCCGCCCTTACTTCCCTTCCGTTTTCCCTTCTTGTCTTTCTTGAAACCAGTGTTCCTATTGATCATCAACACTTGATGTTCCTTTTTGATCTCCACTTCTGTAGTTTTAAGCATTGACAGAAGCTCGGGGAGAGACTTCTTCATGCCTTGCATATTATAGTTCATCACGAAGCTCTTATAGCTAGGTGGCAGAGACTGCAGAACACGATGGATGCCTAAGTCAATGGGAATCGATATTCCCAAGAACACAAGCTTATCGGCGTAACCCGACATCTTGAGTACATACTCACTAACAGAGCTGTGCTCTTCCATCATGCAGCTAAAGAACTTTTCTGAAGCGTTGTAGCTCTCTACAGCAGCATGTGTGTCGAAAATCATTTTCAACTCACCCATTGTATCAAATGCATTGCCGTTTTCGAAACGCTTTCGAAGTTCCGGCTCTAGCCCATACAATATGCCGCAATGAACTAAGTTGTGGTCCTCCTGACGAGTCTGATAGACATTCTTCTCCTTGTCAGGGGCATCATCAAAAGGTGGGGGGCCTAACGGCGCTTCTAGCACATATTGCTTTTGTGCAGCAGAGAGGAGAATCCTCAAATTCATGGCCCATTCGGTAAAGTTGCTACCGTTCATTGCTAGTTTCTCTTTCTCCATGAACACATTGAAATTAAAAGCAGGTGGTGCCATCTACAACAGAATTTGTAAAGTTTAGACTAAGTGTATGATAGATTGAGTTCAACTAATCTATATTACGAATTAACTCCCACTCAAAAACGACATCCCTTGTACCTTTTTGGTGATTACATGAACCAAATCCACTACACCAAGTCCGATCATCACGTGAGTCGGTATAGCTTCAAAGGCGAGCATCAAATGGGCATCATATCAACTATATGACTCATGCTTAACCTTTCGGTCCGTGTTCCGAGGCCATGTCTGTACATGCTAGGCTCGCCAAGTTAGAACCTTAGTATTCGCGTGTGTAACTGTTTTACACCCGAAATATGGTCGTGGATCCAAGAACACCCGATCATCACGTGATGTCTTGGAGCGACGAAAACATAATCGGTGCATACTAAAGGAAGAACACATTCTTATCTTGATATTTAAATGAGGGATCATCTTATTATGCTAACAAAGCGCTAAACAAGCAATATAAGATGCTATCAAACATCATATGTTTATTAATGAAATTATATGGTTCCCGCAGATGATCTCTATCATGTGCGTCGTGGTATGATCACTATCATACCTATATGTGTAAATCCAAGGTCTATAGATTTTACACGCTATGTGTGTTGTAAGAGTATCATCTCATACTTCTACTTACAACACTACCATATCATAACACTAGCCCAACAACAATCTAAACTAGACGCCTCTAATTTATCCATTGCAAGTTTTACGTGGCTTAGGGCTTTCGAGATAGAACCGTTCTTACCTACGAACATGAACCACAACGAGGATAATCAAATTGTTGACAACTCGCTTGCAAAATAGATATTGACTATAGTAGGAGAGACAGACACCCGCAAGCCACTTATGCAAACTAGTTGCATGTCAAGCGTGGAACAGGTCTCATGTGCGAGGACATGTAAAGTTTGTCCGGGCCGCTTCATCCCACTATGCCACCAATATCCAAAATTACAACAAAGGAGCAACAACATGATCATCATCGCCCACATACTCATATGTGTACTACCCGTGTAAAGTATCTACGCATAGATCCGGCTCTGATACCACTATAGGGTTCGCAGCATAGAAAACAAAAATTTTCCTACGATGTGAACTATATACCAAGATCTATCTACTAGATACAAACAACGGGCGGATGTATATCCGTAGAGAACATACCCTTGAAGACCGACAAAGCTTAACGAGTTCAACTCGTGGTTGATGTAGACGATCTCTTGCTGATCTCAAGATCGAGAGGAAGTCCTAGCGCCGCAAATCAGCAGCGCATCCGTGCTTGCACACACGTTCGAGGCACCGAGCAACCTCCGCCTCCTCGCTCCAGCGATGCAGCAGAAGCACAACTCTTTCTTTCCGAATAGCCACCGGGAACATGTATCTCGCTAGTCCGAGACCATGGGGGATAAATTCTAGAGGGGGAGAGAGATCCTTCACGAGGAGGTGTGAGAGACAAGTGAGGAGGGGGGTTCCTTTTATAGGAGGAGGGGGGCACCCAAGGGGGTGGCCGCCGGCCATGGGGGCTGCCCCCTCCCCTCCTTCATTCATGTGGGTGGACACTCCACTCACAAAATGCCCTTTAAAATCCCTCCACTCAAAAGTCTACTCAAATTCCCATTAAATTTCCACCAAATTTAATGCAAACTCTCATTAAATAAAACTCTTCTATTTTATTCAGGATTTTGTCAATTACTTTAATGACAAACATTCACAAATAACCCCTTGCTAGAATTCTATTTCACATGCATAACCACTTTATGCAATTTCACCCGAAAACCTGTTTCGGTATCTAGTGAAATAAATTCCTGCGCTTGTTCATTCTTTTGGCATGAAACATTTGCTCCAATTGGATGTCGGTGTCTCTTAAGTGTGTCACCCTACGGTTCATGAATAATGCGGACATGATCGAGACCCCTCTCGGATCAATAATCAGAAGCGGGATCTGGAGACCCATACTGACTCCCACACATTCAACGATGACTTTCTTGTGATCGTCAGAACCTTTTACGCTAGTATCTTAATCCCTTTGTTTCACGATATATTACATGTCCGAGATTCGATCATCGGTATCTCCATACCTAGTTTGATCTCGTTACCGTCATGCACTCTTTTCTCGTTCCTGTGATATAACATTCTAGTGATCAAATCACTTGCTTGCAAGCTAATCAATGTGATATCACCGAGAGGGCCCAGAGTATATCTATCCGTCATCGGGATGAACAAATTCCACTCTCGATCCATGAGCCTCAACATAACACTTTATTAGTTCTGAATCCATCTTTATAATCACCCTGTTACGGTGTGACATTTGATGTTATCAAGAAACTCTTCTGGTGTTAGTGATTGACATGATCTCATGGTCTAAGGATTAGGATCACTTCGTAAGTTGTTATAGCAATATAAACTCAATGACTTTGATCGCAATGCTATACTTCGGATGAATGTTCATCACACCATTACACTAATGTTGTGATCCCATTATTAACAACATCCAATGTCCATGATCAGGAAACCTTGATCATCTTGTTAATCAACGAGCTAGTTTATGAGAGAGGCATAACTAGGAACTTTCTGTTTGTTTATTAAACACACATGTATTAATGTTTCCGTATGAATACAATTATAGCATGCAAAATAAACATCTATCATATGCTTGGAATACACATAATAAACACTTTATTATTGCCTCTCAGGGCATATTCCCTTCAATACTATAGGGTCTCTGGGATATGGGTCATGTTCCGAGGATTAGTTCAATGATAAACTCGATATCCCGATCTGGGGGCATACCGTGCAAAACATCTGGAAATACATCGGGGTATTCACAGACTATCCGGACTTGGTCAATGGTAGGTTGGGCTATACTCTTGTTGCACTTGAATTGACGAGGTAAGGTTTCAGATATATGCTCGATTGATATTCCGGATGTTCTGGTCATGGTGATGGCTTTCTTGGCACAGTCAATCAATCCTTTATGTTTGGACATCCAATCCATTCCTAGTACTACTTCCAAACCTTTAGTTCCAAGTACTATCAGGTTGGCATAAAAATCTATGCCATGGATTCGGATAAGGACGGCTTTGCAAATTTGCCTAGCCTTGGTGGTTGAACCGGGAATTTGGACGATCATAACATGCTTCAGTTTTGTTGGTTGAATTTTACTAGTGCATGCAAATTCTTCGGTGACAAATGAATGCGATGCACCAGAATCAAACAACACTCTTGCAAGTACTGAATTAACAGAAAACATACCCAGCACGACGTCTGGCGCTTCCTGAGCTTCTTCAGCATGCATGAGAAAAAGACGGTTGTTGCGGTTGAGTGAATTCCCTTGGGCAAACCTTCTTCCTGGCTGAACACGACGCTGCTGCTGAGCTGGGGCATTGGTATTGGGGGTTGCGGCATTCTTCTTGTTGGGGCACTCGTTGGAATAGTGGCCTTTATTTCCACAGTCATAACAAGTCACTTGCGACTTGTCCTTTGCTGCAACAGGCACAGCATTGCTTCCAGTTCTCGGGGCAGTGTTGGTATTGGTGGCAACATTTTTGTTGTTGAACTTGGGTGGGGCACGGTTGAAATTGGTAGAGTTGTCGGGGTTGTTGTGATTTCCTCTGGGCCTAGGGTTTCCACGGTTGGGATAGGTCGGACGGTTCATCGAGGGTCTGTTGGTTCTCGGGGCAAATCCGGAAGATGGGTTAGGGCGATACTTTGGGGTCTGATGGGTTCCTGGATGATGCATCATGCGACGCTTGCGGTTCTCATTGTCTTGGTTGATATTTCCTTCTATCTGGATGGCAGAGTCGACAAGGGCTTCAATATCCGCAAAGGGAATATTGACCAACACAGTCTGCATCTCATCATGCAAACCATTCAAGAATCTCTCCTTCTTCTTGGCTTCGGTGTCGATCTCATCCGGGGCATACCTAGCTAATGACAAAGAATTTGTTACGGTATTCCACTACAGTCATCCTGCCTTGCATTAGTTCTTTGAACTCGTCTCTCATCCTCGTGATCAAACCCGGTGGCACATGGGTTCTGCTGAACTTGACCTTGAATTCCGCCCAGGTCATCATCTGGCCTCCGGTCATTGCGCGAACACTGTTCCACCATGCCCTGGCATCTCTGGCTAGATAGTGGGTGGCGAACAAAACTTTCTCGTTAGCTTCCACTCCGGCTACTTCTAGGTTATTTTCCATGGTCTGCAACCAATCGTTGGCATCTAGGGGCTCTTTTGACTTAGTGAAAACAGGTGGGTTGGTGTTCTAGAAATTCTTGAGCTTAGACCCATGGTTGTCCTGATTTCTGTGGCCTTGGTTGTTGTGGGCCAGTTGAGCTATCTGTTGCAGGGTGGCTAGGTTGGCTTGACGTTCCGCTCTTTCAGCTTCGCGGTCAGAAGTCAACATTTGCAGGATCTGCAACATCGGGTCCGGGGATGAACCACTTCCTCCACGTGGCATCTGAAGATTGAGATAGATCATGAGAAAAGAGGGAAATTTCTAAGGTTCAGGGTATTTGAAAAGTTGTTTTTTAAGTTTGACTCGGATTTTCTAGCAACTTGCTTTTCATTCATTCATTCACACGATACAACACACACCACAAAGCAAGAAAAACATATGGGTTTAAGAACCATTCTGGAAACTATGATATAGTGGGACCGAATACTACTCACTATGCTAGTGCTCAAGTGCTACTACTCCTTGGAGTCGGTGTAGTCGTCATCCTCATCATCCTTGTCGTCATCGATGAAGGCGTAATCGTCCTCATCGGTGAAGAAATCCATAGCCTGATCCTCCAGAAAATCATCATCATCGCTGAGATAGGAGTAGGGGTCTCCACGAAGATCCTCTCCTGCATTCTCTCTTTCCTCCAACTGCATATGTCTCTCGTGGATGGTCTCCTCCAAAGACGAGATACAGTGGCGAAGATGGGCAATGATGCGCTCCTTCTTGTCCAGCTGATGGCGGCGAGACTTGCGATCCTTCGCGAGCATGGCGATGGTCTGATCCTTCGTCTTGATGATGGCAGACTTGTGGTTGCAGTAGTCACGACAGTTATCCAACTCCTGCTGACGATCGTACATCATGAAGCTAAGGTGGTCCAACTGAGTCTTTAGTTCAGGGTGGTATGGGGCTTCCAGGGGCTATCCATTAGCATCACGCCTTGGGCAAAACTCAAAGCGGGTACCCTTGATATGGTTGATACTCTGCCCACACAGACGGGAAAGAGCTTCCTGCATGGCCCTGGCAAGTCCATCGAGCCAGTTGTTCTCTCTTAAGGTAAACTGAATTCCTTCCGCAGTGGGAGGTTCAATCTTTCCTCGAAGACTTGCAACAATTATCCATTGCAGATCTTCTCCTCCTTGATCATTGAGCTGAGCTCCGAAGAACTCAGGGTGCGGACGCTCCAGAAGTTCCGAAAGCTGGTCCAAATCCCTCTCAAAGATAAGGTCTCCGCCATTTCCCAACTGGTAAAACTTGATGTACTTCACGTCCATATAAAAGAATATAAGATGAGTAAGTTAGTAGAGTGATCAAGTGTGTCAAATTTTTATGTATTTTGCAAGAGTTTTTTAGGAACATGAATTTTCATGAAAGAAGTAAGGTGATAATAATGGGAATAAGTTTTTGTAAATATTTGCTTCCTTTGTTTTTGAAACTAAGTTTTTTATTCACCCGTCCAATCTAACTAGGGTATCCTATGGTCAGGATGGCTCTGATACCAACTTGTCAACACCCGGATTTTTAATCCCAGATGCCTGTTATGCCATACATCGCAATCCCGGGATTACCATTTTTGCGAGACATAATAGATTTGGATACCACAGTACATCATCCATTACAAACCATACATAAGGTCTTACACAAATAAGGATCTCATGATCCAGTTCTTAATACATCTCAAGCAGCGGAATACGTAATAATAACGGTAGCGTAGGCGAAGCTCCATCTTCGGAGTCACAGGCAATGCTGAAGATGGGAGATGATCCTAGTTGTCGTAACCTTCCTGGGGTCCATCTTCCAGGTACTCCTCTTCATAGTCTGGCCATGGGAATATCCAAGGACAAATCCATGAGTACTCTTTAAGTACTCGCAAACTAATACTAACAAGTGAAGGGGTTTTTGTAGTAGGACACTAAGCTCTAGGGTTGTTTTGCAAAAGTCCAGATTTACATCTACTAAGTTCAGAAACGAAGAAAGCTAGTTGAGGTTTTATAACACCTAAGTGGGAACTTGTATTTCATATCACAACTCTGTTGTGGTCAAGTCAAAGTCTCAAATCATTTCACAAGTCATTTTGAAAACATCTGACGGGGGAACAGTTTGGCCACTCCAACTGTCCATAACCGCGGACGCGGCTATTCGAATAGTTTGACACTCTGCACATATTGTACACTTTCACCACAACATTCGATACATCCGTCAGGAACAAATGAATTCACCATACTCAGTATGCGGATAATCAATCCTAACCTTTCAATTACACGCCCTAGTATAAGCACCTCTCCTGTGAGTTTGGCTTCCCAACCATGACCAACTGTCATCTTGGGTACTGCACAGGTGGACAATATTCACAAGGTAGCCTCAGCTCAGACCTTGGTCGTGAGGGAACTAATACTAAGGTATATAAGTTTCCAGTCAAGCCCTACCCAATTCTCGGGTATTGTGGTTGTACGGTAAAATTGGAATGGTATCGCATTCAGACAACCATCAGTTTTATAAAGGGGCTAAGGCTCATGCCTCAACATTTTTATCACCATAAATCATCTGGTGTTCAGAAACACATGTCCAAAACATTTCAATAGAATGATCCATCATTCCAAGGTTTTCATAACCATTTTTCCATCAATTATTCCCATCTAAAGTTGATCAAGTTTTATGCTTAGCACTAGCATCTACAAGTGGGGGTAAGTACTAATGAGGGGTGGTAAACTAGTGGAGTTTAACTAAGTTCAATCTCATGCCTTAGGATGACATAAAGATTATCTATCTTAGGCCAATTTTTATGCTCTTTATGCAACCTTCCATTATCTTTCTAGTATCTACAATTCACTTAAGTAAGCTCTAAGTACTAGCTTTGATAAAGAAATAAAGTATAAAGCTTGTAAGTAAAACTAGGATTGGTTTATCAAGTGGGTATGATCATATATGCTTTAAGGCATATAGGGGGCATGGCAGCAAGCAAGTATTGGCTTGCATCAATATCAGTATAAGCTTGCTAAATTGCAAGTGTTAGCTTGCCTTGTGCAGAGCAGTGGTTGAAGTTCTCCTCGGCTTCTTCTTCGTAGTATCCTCCTTCCTCCTCGTATCCTTGGTCGGTACTAGCGTCTATAAATAAATACAAGGTACACAATCACCAAACAATACTTAAATACTTGCAATCATCACACACAAGGGTCATATAGATGATCTAGCATCATCACTAATATTACAAGATTAAAGCTTGGTTTAATTCCTTTTATTTTTAGAAAAGTAATTTCTACTCATTGAACAACTACTTAAGATTTAATATTCACCAAACCAAACATGGGATCATGTTGACACATGTCATCACCACATATTTTAGTTCATGGGAATGTGATTTAAAGTGGTGTCACAATTTAATAAGGTTTTACCCTTTTATTTTAATTAAATAAGTGACTAGAAATGCCTGTGTGGCATTCTTTTATTACTTGGTCATTATTTCTGTAAGTAAACCTATATATTTTTATATATTCTGAAAGGTATGATCAAATGTGATTTTTGAGAGTTGGAATCAAATCAAAATCTATTATGGTTTAAATTTGAAAAATGTTTGAATGCAGAAAAGCTTTTGCCTTGTTATTTTTACCAAGGCTGATCTATAGATTCAAATGATTTGAATCCAACGGGCTTGGATTAAGCATTTCAATATCTTTCTAACAAAATTGGTTTCATTCAATTTGGTTCACTGAATCGATCTGGGTTGATTTTTGAATCTAGGTGCAGAAGTGTGTTTGAAATAAAATGGAAAAGGTTCATTTCAAATGACTGGGCTGCACGGGAAACGGTACTGGTCCGGCCTGCTAAGCAAAGCACTTACGCGGGCTGGTTAAGTCGTTGTCCCCACGCGTCAGTGAGACGAGGGGGTGCGAAGCGGTATGGGGCGATGTGAGCCGTGGGATCTGGTTCTAGTCTAACGGCTGAGGGTCATCGTCGACGTTGGGCAACGCCGGCGAGACTGAAACCTAACGCGGCGGGTGAGGGTCGTTGGGGGCTCACCGGGGCTCAGGTGAGGGTCAACGAGGCGGGCGAACGACGAAGTCGACGACGGCGAACCTCCTGGTACAGGCAGCTTCTCCTGGGGCGGCTCCAATCGCTGGCTCCCTTCTTCTCCAGAGGCGGCGGGCTCCGGCGAAATTCTGGCGAAGTGTTGCTCGCCTTGCTTCGGGAACAGGGTGGAACGATCAGTGAGGAGAGGGGAGTGAGATGGGGTGCTCAATTCGGCTGGGGGTGGCCTCTATTTATAGTGGCGAGAGGGGACCGACGGGGCGCAAGGTGAGCTCGTCGTGGTCGACGGCACAGAGGGCTATCAGCGTGGGCGTCGGTAGGGGGCGGTGCGGTGCTCCCTGGTGATGCTCAATGACGTGGTGCCGAGGCGTGTGGCGGTGCGGTTTGGTCGGAACGCGACGGTGCTCTGCGCGTGCCCGACGGAGGTTTTTAATGCGTACAGCGTGCGTGTTCCGCGCAACGGCGAACGAGCGTGTCTGCAGGGTTGCTGGGACGGTGGTGATCACGTATGTACACGGTCTATGGGCGTCGGTCGAGCGTGGTGCACGGGGCGCGCTCTCGGCATGGTTGCTGGCGAGCTTGGCATGGTCCATGCGTGTGGTCCAGGGTTTGGCAACGCTCGAGCGCTGGACAGGGAGTGGCGGTGGGGTGTTGGCTTGCTCCCAGACATGTTTGCTAGGCTGGTTTCTTCTCCTAGCTTGCTGTCGACTTGGGAGTGACAAGGGTGCACTCGGCCTGCTCACCATTGATGGCATTGCCAAGCTTACAGTGATGCTAGAGGTTTGCATTTGAGCTAGATGATCTACTAAAGCCTAGTTGCAACCAGAGAGGGAACAAGTTAGGCTCCAATCACTGCTCACAATAGTGTTTTGATTTTGTTTGATTTGTATCTGCAAGGTGTTTGATGAAATGGCCGCAAGAATTCAAGTTTTTAATTTTGAAAAGATTTTTGGTGGGTGTGCTAGGTTGGTGCTGGTGAGTCTGCAGATGCTTGGGTTTTGAAAGTTGAGCTTGTTTGAGTGGTTTTTGAAAAAGTGGGATCTTCTCATATGATAAAGATTCAATTTTGAATTGTCATTTAAACTATGCATTTGAAATTTTCTGGATGATCACAAAGTGTGCCTTGATACTTTGTTATGAGTACTATCAAGGGGTGTAAAGATCCAAATAAGTTTCTATTAAGTTCTAAAAGTTTGAGACAGCCAAAGTAGGCATGGGAGTTAATTTGGTCAAAATTACCATTCACTCATTTTGTTTGTTTTGCTTTATTTGTCTTTATGAAATGTGTGTGGATTGTTTAGATGATGTTTATTTCACCTAAGAATCCTTTTACAAGCAAAGAAACACATACACAAGGCAATTCCAAAGAATTCAAAATGGGATGCATACACACATGCATGCTTTCATATTTTTATTTAGAAAAGTTTTTGTTAACCCTAATTTTGATGATTAGAGTTTGATGATCTAAGTTTAGTATTTTTGGGATGTTACAATCCCAGTCCTTATTATTCTTCCTCCACTGTTCCTTCTTAGAGTGTTCTTTTCCTGCATGGTTAGAACAAATGGTACAAGGAGGAAGTGTCCGTGGAGCGAGAATATGACGCAGAGGTTTCCCTCCTGTAGACATCCATGCTGTCCTCTTAAGCTTGATGGGTTTTACTACCAATCCAATGCATGTGACGGTAGCGCGAGTGTACGGTTGCTTGTCCTCCATGTCACCTTCATACCCTACCAAAATCTCCTCCTCCTTGGGGACTTGAGGTTCTTCTTCCTCGGGCTTCTTGCCTTTGTTGTTGGCGGAGGCCATGGTGCTCTAAACTTGAGAAGATTTCCTGACAGAAACAGATCGAAACGAAAACACGACGAGAAAACGGTGCACGAACCTCGGGGGATCCGGGGGGTTATATATTACGAAGTTTCAAGTCATAAGGAAGGTACTAACACGGAAACGAAGCGGAGACGGAGTTCGAGGGTGGCACACCCCCTTCAGGCGCAGCCAGGCTGGGCCCGCGCCTAGGGTGGGTCTATCCATCCCAGACTCTGTTTCCTCTTCGGTTCCGTCTCGTAACTTCCCTTATGTATTAAAAACATCAAAAATATAAAAATATTGGAGTTTCACGAACCTTCTGTTTTCACCACTTTTACCTATTCAAAGACGAACTTTGCAGATTCCTTTTCTCTTTCTCCTGAGAAAATTTCCTTAATACAAAACCCTTGCACAAACTCAATGACAACATTAGTGTAAGCAAAAACAATAAACCTTAGGGTACACACTTCAACTGAAAACCCATCAAAACAAAAGCTTATATAAGAGGCAAATGCAAATGAAGGCAGAAATCTGTCAAAACAAACCAGCAGGTAAAGATTGATTTTTTTCGAAGACCTTCTGTTGCTCAAATCAAAAAGTGCAGAACTGATGAAAGTTGGGTAACAACTTGGAGAACAAGATCACAAAAATTCAGCTCCATCCAAAGTACTGAGCTACCTCACGAATTTTTACAATGCAGCACAAAAATCTGTCCCAGGACAGCCACTTTTCACAACTCCTCTACTTCACAAAAGTAGTTGAACTTGACACAAAAACCAAAAAAAGGAGAAGGAGCGGTTATTACTGAAGTAATAACTTCCAAGACTCGACAGAACTCTTGGGTTATCTCCCAACAAGTACTTTTCTTTAATGCCTTTAAGTTAGACTCGAAACATTCAAAGATGCTCACATAGGATATATATATTTGAAGTGAAAGAGAGCATCAAGAAGCAAATAACCAACACACTTGAGTCTAACCCACTTCCTATGCATGGGGGTATCATGAGAAAACAAATTGTTGAAACAAAAAGCCACTAGCATTGGAATACAAAACAGATGCAACTTCAAAGATTTCAACATAAAACAGGGAAACTTAACATTATTAAGATGCATAAAACCATGTTTCCCTCTCTCATAATAACTTTCAGTAGAACTCTGAATAAAGTTGACAATATAACTGTAACTATCAACAACTTTATCATCAGAACAAGCATACTTACAGTCATCAAAAATAGGTCCAAGGTCATAAACCGGATCAATAGAAGCAAGTTGTTCCATCCTGAAATCTTTATTAGGCAAGCTATTTTCACAAGAAGCTTTAGCAAACTTGGAAAAGTTAAACTCATAAGAATCTCCATAAAACTTAGTTAAAACTTTTTACTTCTTACAATCAATAATAGCTCCACAAGTGTTCAAGAAAGGTCTACCAAAAATGATAGGGCAAGTTTTGCTAGCCGCTGAATTAAGCACTAGAAAATAAGCAGGATACTTAATCTTACCGTGGAGAACCTCCACATCTCTTACAATACCAATGGGGCAAATGGTTTCCTTATTATCAAGGTGGATAACCACATCAATGTCCTCTAGCTCACAAGAACCAATCTCATGCATAATTTCCATGTAAATCTCATAAGGAATAGAACTAGAACTAGCATCAATATCACATAAACCATAGTAGCAATGATCACCAATTTTAACAGAAAGGACAGGAACACTAGATTTTCTAGCCTTACTAGGATGAGAGATAATATTAGAAGCATCTTCACAGAAGACAATATGCTCATACTCTATATTTGTAGTGACAATGTCTTTCACAATAGCTACCACAGGTTCAACATTCAATTGCTTACCAGGCTCCATAGTTTTCTTTGTACCTTTGTTATTTGCACTAATAATCATAGAATACTCCTTTACATTAGCTGTGAAAGGCATTTTCTCAACATGAGGTTCAGGCACAATATGATTAGTAGTACAAACTTGAGTACTTCTAACTAGAACATGATTAACAACATCTGTATAAGGAGCGTGGTACTTATTCCAGTTCTTCTTGGGAATTTCTATGTAAGAGGCAAATGCCTTAAAATAGTTGGCAATACTTTGGGAATCAAGACCAAACTCATTGATAATATCACGGAAGTCATTAGTTCCCATAAAAGATTTAATGCATTCATAATCATAGTTTATACCTGACTTTCTTTCTTTGTCATTCTCCCAAGCCTTAGTGTTATCTTGAATACGGTCTAAGAGATCCCATTTAGCTTCTTCCTTCATATGTGTGAATGATCCAGCACAAGAAGCATCTAGTAAATCTTTATCATGAAGAGAAAGCCTAGCATAAAAGTTATTGAGAATAATATTGTTAGGGAGTTCATGAATAGAACATAAGCATTAGTAACTTCAATCTCCCCCAAGCATGAGTTGTACTTTCTCCATCAAGAGGCCAAAAGTTATATATAAGATTTCTATCCTTATGAATTTCACTGGGAGGATAAAATTTAGAGTAAAAGAGAGATGCCATCTCCTCCCATTCCATGGATTGTCCATTCTTCAGCAGTTTATACCATTCTTCAGCTCTCCTTCAAGGATATGGAAAGTAACTTCTTCTTCACCTGTTCAGTTGTGATACCTGCACACTTAAACAACCTGCATAATTCATGGATAAAAAGCAAGTGATCACCAGGGTGGACTGTACCATCCCCAAAATAATAATTATCCATAACACGATTAACAATACTTGTAGGTATCTTAAAAGGATCTATCTCAACAGGTGGTGGTTCATCTACTACCCTAGCAGTGGTAGTACTTTTCCCAAACAGAAAACCAAGTGGGTTATCCATATTGGAAACAAAGTAACAAAATGTAACAAGAGAAATACTCACAGTAAAAGTTTACCTTACTAGTTCCACTCTTCAATAGCGCTTCACTCCCCGGCAACGGCGCTAGAAAATAGTCTTGATGACCCACAAGTATAGGGGGTGTATCGTAGTACTTTTGATAAATATGAGTGTCGATCGAAGGTGCTGTACAGTGGTATGGAGCAAGAACTCTCTGTAAATACTTAGCAAATAGATTTTTAGTGGTTTTCTAATAAGGCAAAAAAACAAAGAGCAAGTAATAAAGACAACAGACAAACGGAGCAAGTGGCCCAATCCTTTCTTAGCAAAGGAAAAGCCAGTGGAAATACTTATAAGGACCAAACGTTCTCGAGGAAACATGGGAATTCTGTCAAGTGCTTTCACTTCAAATAGCTGAGTACTCTTCTCTGGTGTTGTAAGTGTTGTGTGGGTGAACATGTGCTAATGTACCGACCTTAATTGGACTAATACATACTTGTGATTAAACCCCCTGCAGGCATCCGTAACTACATGAAAGTAATTAAGATATAAATCTAACCACAACCTTAAACTCTGAGATCCTACACTCCCTTGTGCAAAGGTGTCCTAACAGGGGTTCAGGTTTCTGTCACTCAGGCAACCCCACAATTAGTAGCCAAATACACAATGCATTCCCCTAGGCCCATAAATGGTGAAGTATCATGTAGTCGACGTTCACATGACACCACTAGAAGAATAGCACCACAACTTAAATAATAAACCATTCAACAATAACTCATCACAGATTCACTACTAACAACATGACTTCTCCCATGTCCTCAAGAACTGAACGAACTACTCACAAGACATCATATGGATCAAGATCAAAGATGATATGGTAATGGATAACAATCTGAACATAAACAATAATCCAATGGTTCCACTCACAAGCATCAACTACAATAGTAATCAACACTGGGAAGGTTTTCCCTAATGAACTAAAGCAATATCCAACACAATTGTTACAGCGGGATGGAGTAATGATGATGGTGCTGGTGGACATGATGGTGTGGATGATGATGATGATGATCCCGATAAAGCCTAGCTTGATGATGGTGTTGATGGCGATGGTCTCCCCTCTTTGGGAAGGAATTCCCCTATCAGAAATCTTTCTGCCGGAGAGATCTTTCTCTCTCCGTGTTTTCCGCTCCCCAGAGGTGGAGGAAATCTATATGTGGTCGCTCCTCAAGGCTTAGGGTTCCATAGGGAAGATATAGGCGAAGGGGCGGAGTCGGAGGCCGGGCAGGTGGGCCACACCTACCCTAGGCGCGGGGTCAGGTGGGCCCACGCCTAGGAGGGTGTGGGACCCCTGCGGCCCCTCTTCGCTCCTCCTTCTAGCTTCCTTCGTCTTCTGGGAAAATAATATGTTTCCATATTTTTCTGGTATTTTTCTGATCTTCGCGAAATTGCACCGAAATGCCTTATTTTCCATCAGAATCCAGACTTCGGCAGTCCATCCTCCAAGAATCATCCAACATGCATAAACATATGAAAAGCCATAAGTAATACCTCATAATAATACAAATATCAATGTATAGAGGTAAATTATGATATAGAAAGGTGATCAAATTGGGCGTATCACATAACAATGCAATACTAGACGTCATGATCCTATGAGATTCGATTGGGAAATACAACAAGATACATAGACCACATCCAACTGCATCTATAACTAGAAGTCCACCTTTGGGTTATCATATGAACCCCCTCCAGTATTAAGTTGCAAGAAACAGACAGCTTCTTTAAGCAAAGTGTGTAAGGTAAACAATCCACTTGTTCCATGAACAAGAAACCGTTGTTTTCTCCCTACTGGCAACAACACATCTACAACCTTAGAGATTTATGTCACTTCCCTTAGATTAAATAGAGGCATGAACCCACTATCGAGCATAAATACCCCCTCTTGGAGTCACTAGCAACTACTTGGCCAAGATAGCTACTAACAATGGAGAGCATGCAAGATCACAAACAACAAAAACATGATAGAATCAATAAGAAAAAACCATTAATCAATCTGACATAGTAATCTCAATATCCATCAGATCCCCGCAAACACCACATGCATGATTACAAATAGACGAGATCTAGATGATGAATGGAGCTCACAAGATCTAGACATGAAAGCACAAAGGAGGAGATACAACCATCTAGCTACTACATGGACCCGTTGTCCAAGGTAGAACTACTCACGCTTCATACCGGAGGCTGGCATGATGAAGAAGAAGGCCTACGAGATGATCTCCC
Organism: Avena atlantica; assembly: GCA_910589765.1. NCBI lineage: Eukaryota > Viridiplantae > Streptophyta > Magnoliopsida > Poales > Poaceae > Avena > Avena atlantica. The sequence goes on from OU342737.1 coordinate 72,498,411, forward strand.
CTCCGATAGGGTGCCGAGAAGAGCTTCAGATCCCCCCGATCTAGGGACGATGGTGGCGGCTGCTACAGACGGTTTCGTGGAATATTGATCGGGTACTTAGGGTTTTGGCATCGAGGGCTTCTTATAGGCGAAGATGCGAGGCAGGAGGGTTGCCAGGGCGGCTGCACACCCCAGGCACCGACCCACCTTGGTCGCGCGGCCAGGGGGTGTGACCCCCTGGTGGCCCTCCTCCGTCTCGTATTCAGGCTTCGTGTTCCCCACGGTAAAATATTGACTTTGGCTTTTGTCCCGTCCAATTCCAGGAATATTTATTTTCTGCCTTTCTAGAACCAAAAACAGAAGAAAACATGCAACTGGCACTATGGCATCTTGTTAATAGGTTAGTACCAGAAAACATATAAAAACACCTCAAAGTGTAGACATAGCAAAGCAAAGGAGATACTAAACAAGCATGGAACATAAAATATTATAGATACGTTTCCAACGTATCAAGCATCTTCAGGAAAAAATTATAGAAAAAAAAGCACCATGCTAATGGTAAATAAACAGATCGCTGAGATTCTCATTGTCTGTTGCCTTGTCATTTTGATATGGGATAGCTCCTGTGTCATGGGGCAAGGGGTACCCCGTTGGCGGTTCTCTATGATACAGATATACTTACAATGGTAAGAACTTGCTTGTGACTAAAGTTGAGTAGCATGAGGAACGACCCTCGTACTCAAGGGACATGAGATTTTCAACTTATGATCTGTCAAGCATACATATTTGTATCACTTTAACCTTAATCACTTCAAGATGCTTATGATAGGGGCAATGAGAGATCAAAGCTAATAAGTAACATAATTTTTGGAAGCTCTTTATGAAACTTGAAATCCCTACTTCCCTCTATGAAGGGCCTTTCTTTTTACTTTTATGCCAAGTCTCCATCTTCTATCTTTATGCACCAATTAAGAGAGCATAGTTTTCATTCTTAGTTCAATGTGCATTGTCCCAAAACTTGTTGATCGATTCATAACTATGATATTGCTTGTTTCTTAAATTATTTGTATCTAGTCACCCTTATGAACTTTGAAGGTGTCCTATGCATTTATGTTTTTCTATACCATGAAGGACAAGATGAGTACCACTCATGCTATGTTTTCTATATGTGAAACAAACATATGTCTTTCAATGCATTGTTATTCATGATATTTTGTTTGTGTTACCTTTCATGTTACAACTTAGTTGCTATGTCTTATTGTTAGAACTACATCTTTCATGCTCATGTTTAGAGTACTATGATCCCAACTATCAATGCTTTACAATATCTTGATAAAGATTGTGATAGTGCATGCAACCTTAAAAATTATTCTTTTTATCACTTATCTACTCGAGGACGAGCAGAAGTTAAGCCTGTGGATGCTTGATACGTCATAAACGTATCTATAATTTTTGATGCTCGATGCTTGTTTTGTACCAACTATCTTATGTTTTGTCTACACTTTGAGGTATTTTTATACATTTTCTGGAACTAACCTATTAACAAGATACCGCAGTGCCAGTTGCCTATTTTCTGCTGTTTTTGGTTTTAGAAAAGCTAGTAAAGAAATATTCTTGGAATTGGACGAAACAAAAGCCAAAGTCTATTTTTCCAGACGCAACACGGAGCCCGAAGGAGAGACGAAGGGGAGCTACGAGGTGGCCATAACTTGGGCTGGCGCGGGTCCACCCTAGGCCATGCTGCCCTATGGTGTGGGCCTCTAGGGCGTCCACCTACCTTCCCCTTTCGCCTATATATATACGTCTCCCCGAGACGAAAACCCTACGCAGATCAAAAATCCACAAAAAGTTCTGTAGCGCCGCCACCACCGAAGAGGAGATTCGGGGGACATAAGTCTTTGTTCCAGCACTTGCCGGGATGGGGAATTGCCCCCGGAGCCATCTCCATCGACTCTACCACCATCTCCATCGCCGTTGCTGACTCCCATGATGAGGAGGGAGTAGTTCTCCCTCGAGGCTAAGGGCTCTACCGGTAGCTATGTGTTTATCTCTCTATCTCTATGCGTGATCTTATTGAGATCATGAGCTTTGTAACCTAGTTGAATAAGTAGATCTACTCTGTTACTCAAGTGCTTTAATTAATCTCCGCTTATCCCCATGTGTGTCAAGTTGACAGTGTGCACACCGTGTGGCACTTAGGCTAAAGATTACTCCCTCCGTTTGGAAATATAAGACGTTTTAGGTTTGTGAATGGGATGTATCTAGACACCTTTTAGTGTCTAGATTCATTTGAACCTATACACTAAAAGATGTCTAGATACATCTTCTTTACAAATCTAAAACATCTTATATTTCTAAACGGAGGGAGTATATACTTATCATGAGTTATATTTTGAGTTGGATGTCTCTATGAAATTGTAGTGTTTGTTGGAACCATCTAACGCTCAAGGTGATAGTGTGGGGTTACCTAGATGGGGAATGCGAACTTTAAGGAGAGCTTTTGTAGTCCTACCGTGGATTGGAGTTATCCAACCGGAGAGTAGTTCAGAGTAGCATAAAGAAGAGAAGATATTTATATGAGAGTGTGCACTAGTGAAAGTATGATTCCTAGGCCTTGTTTCTAAGCATTGAAACACCATTTGCAACTAGTCCTGCTACATGTTTGCTTGCTGCCATCTTTATTTCAGATTGCAATTACCACTTATAATAATCCATATTACTTGTATTTCACTATCTCTTCGCCAAACTAGTGCACCTATACACCTGACAAGTGTATTGGGTGTGTTGGGGACGCAAGAGACTTCTTGTATCTTGATTGCAGGGTTGCTTGAGAGGGATACCTTTGACCTCTTCCTCCCTGAGTTCGATAAACCTTGGGTGATCCACTTAAGGGAAACTTGCTGCTGTTCTACAAACCTTTGCACTTGGAGGCCCAACACTGTCTACAAGAATAGAAGTGTGTGTAGACATCAGAGCTCAAGATGCGCCATCTCTAGAAGATCTCATGCTTGAAGCTTTTCATCCTCGGTGGTCATGGTTCGATGAAGGCAAGTTGTGAGACCCTGGCGCATGGCTTAATAGGATTGATGGTAGGGGAGCAAGTTGCAAGTCTTCATCAAGAGAGCGCGAGCAAGAGCAATCAAGAAAGATGTTTCATCTTGAGGAGGACAAGACCGTCTACATCGAGCTCAAGTGGAATGCTCAAGGCAAAGGTATAATCTTGAGGGTCTCATGTTGTTTGTTGGGAGACCGGGTTTAGGATAGATAGTTGTACTATCAAGAGGGGCTCTTGAGTGAGTAACTCGATCATATATCTCGGAGAGAGCTCAAACTTTTGCATACTTAGCATCATTTTTCTTAGTTGTTATTTAGATCTTATCCAAGTGAGGTTCTAGGGCTTGTGGTATCTTCATAACAAAGCTCTAGTTCATCAAAAAATGGATTTCCCTTGTATATCTTATTGTGTTTTTGATCTTGGAGGTTTTTCTGGATCCTCACCAAGGGAGGTATCTCACATAATAATACTTGATATTTTATCCCTTGGTGGTATCCAATATTTCGAACAAAATTGGTTTCATCCAATTCGAAGTTCAGTTGCTCAAGTTATTTCATTTGTTGCTGCTGTCAGAACTGCCAGTCATGTCCGATAGTACCAGACTTTTTGTCCAGTAGTACCGCTCGGCTACGATAGTATCGACTGGTGGTATCGGTCACATCTGAACCTAGCAGCGAGCTGGGGCGCCTCCTCAAGAGCGACCGGTTCCCCCACCAAGTACTACGGGTGTCAACGGTAGTATCGCTCCATGGCCCGGAACTACCGGTAAGTGGTAGTAGAACCCTTGGGTCTGGTACTACCGATGGCTTTTGAGCTAGTTCAGCTCCTCGGTTTTCTTCGCAGGCTCGCCCGGCTGATCACATTGGTACCTGGCAGGTAGTACCAGGATTCTTCGGTACTACCATTGCCAAGTCCGGTACTACCGGTTGTCGCAGCATCCCAACGGGCAGATTTTGGCCCCCTATAAAAGGGGCCCTTCTTCTCCATTAGACTTATCCTTTTGAGATCTTTGCCCCCTCCATTGTTGATTTCCTTGAGCTTGCTTCCTCCCTCTTCCTCCCATGATTCTTGCATCTTTTTGAGGAAAAGTAGAGAGGAGATATAGATCTATAATCCCACCAATCCATCTCTCCTCTAAGTGAGGGGAACATATTGGGATCTAGATCTTGGAGACTTTAGTGGTTTTCATCTTGTGTTCTTCCTCTCTTATTACCCCAATAGATTTTATAGCTTTGGTGGAATTTAGGAGTGAAGGACTTGCCATTGCATTAGGTGCATCGTTCGAGTTCTCCTCGGAGGATTTGGTTGGTGAAATTAAGAATCTTGTTACTCTTGGGTTCTTGGAACCCTAAACGGCCGTGTGGCCTTTGTGGTGAGTTCTTGGGGCCTCCAATTAAGTTGTGGATCTCTTTCCAAGTTAGTGGCCTTTGTGGTGATTATTGGGAGTCTCTAATTAAGTTGTGGAGATTGCCCCAATATTGTATGGGTCTGGTGACCGTCCTCAAGTGTCCCATAGTAGATCAGATGCTTGCCGTGCGGTGGGTGCTCGAGAGAATAGGGCGAGGCCTCTTGTGGCGTTGGTGGTCTTCGTACCGCCCACCCCTCCAACAAGATGTACTCCCTTGTTGGGAGGAACTCGGTAAAACATCGTCGTCTCTACATGTCTCAGTTATCTCTATATCCGAGCCCTTTACTTATGCACTTTATATTGTGATACTCTTCGTGCTTGAAGTAATCTATCTTGCTATCACTTTATTGCTTGTCTTGTTTAGCATAAATTGTTGTTTCACATAGGTGAATCATAATATATATATGTTTTGTGCTTGACAAAATAAAACGCTAGTTTTATTCCGCCTTTATTAAGCCCATCTCGTAAAAGTTTTAACTCGCATATTCACTCCCCTCTAGACAACATCTATGATCTTTCACCTTGCCTCAGGGTCTTCCTTAGGGAGACGGAAAAAAAGTATGCATGCTAGCAAACACGACTATATAGAGAGCGTCTAGAGCTTAATCGTCACCCTGAAGTCATCCTAATATTTGTAATATGGAGCAATTTTGAACCTCATGAACAAAATATTTATATGTGAACAATAAAAACTATACCGCATGAATAAAAAAATTGTACTGCATCTAGGTGGACAAAAAATTGTGCTATGGAAACATTTTTCTCAGTTGCAACCCACATGCAACTCCCAGATCGCACAAATCACTAGACAGATTCAAGGGCGAGAGATGACTGGATTTAGCAAGTTCTCAAACGCCTAAGAACTAGCAAATCCGTACAATATAATACTCCCTATGATCCATATTAATTGTCACTAAAATAGATATATCTAGACATATTTTATTGCTATATACATCCAATTCAGCAACAAGTAATATGGATCGGAGGGAGTACGACACACTTAAATTGACCAGGGCATTGATCTGGAAACATTCAATCTCAAAACAGTAAGTTTGATGCTGATTAATTCCAATATATGTTTGATGCTTGCAATCATGTAACTGCACTTTATATAAAAAATACTCCATGTAACTGCAAATATACGGTCCTTCGTATATGATACTCCAAAAGCCAGACGAATACCAATTCACAAGCACCAATTAAAAATCAGTAAAACTCACCTAGCTAGGACCTCTCATAGCGATTTGACACCTAGATCGTCGGATCTAATGCTTGAATGCTCCAGATCAACCGAATATACCGAACCGTCCGCTAATCACTTTTACTTCATTCGATCGCGGTAAACGTGGAAACCGGCAAGACCACCGTGATCGGGCTGCTACTCAGCAGGTTAAGTGAGCCCGTTTCTAATTCACCGGGCTGAAGAACGCTCGTATCGGCCGTAGTGGTTGAGCCTCACCAAAAAAGGCCAACGCAACCTGATGCCCTGGAAAGGTCTGACTAACGCGCATCTAGCTGAGAATTACACTAAATCTCAGCTAAGTGACGTCATTCATTACACTAAATCTCAGCTAAGTGACGTCATTCATATGGGCAACACCAGCTGTCATTGCTCGGTTTATTTTTTCTCTATATCCTGTACGTAGGCGCGCACCCGGGCTGGCCGGAACACATGCTACCGAATGCAAACATTATTTTTTTCTCTACCTCTTCTAGTTTGGTACTGTCCATACAAATCTTACTCAGCGACGTTCCACGTTTCTTTGTTGCACAGTTCTACTAATCACTGTACTATTGATAAAAAGTACTGCACCCTTCGCGTACCGATTTATTAAATTAACACGAAGTTTAATAAATATGTTTAACTATAAATTTGATCAATAAAATATAAATTATATGTTAGAAAAACAATATCATTGGACATGTCTTTTAAATATGAATCTAATGATATAAGTCTAAATTTCAACTCATCGGAAACATGAGTCAGTTGCAAGTCCTATTGCAACTCATAGAAAACATGAGTCGTTGGTTGCAGTCCCGATTGCAACTCATAAAAGAAATATGACTCAGTTGTAAGTCCGATTGCAACTCATAGAGAACATCAGTCAGTTCCGATTCCAATTGCAACTCATAGGAAAAATGAGTCAATTCCAAATCCTATTACAACTTATAGGACACATAATTCAGTTGCAAGTCCGATAGCAACTCATAGAAAACATGAGACGTCGGAGACGTCGGTTGCGGTTCCGATAGCAACTCATAAAAGAAACATGGTTCAGTTGTAAGTCTGATTGCAACTCATAGGAAACATCAGTCAATTACGAGTCCGATTGCAACTCATAGAAAAAATAAGCCAATTCAAAGTCCTATTACAACTCGTAGAAAATATGAGTCTACTTGCAACTAATATGAAAACATGAGTTAGTTGCAAGCCTGATTGCAACTAATATAAAAACATGAGTAAGTGGCGAGTCTGATTGTAGCTCATAAAGACATGAACCATTTACAGGTATGATTACAACTCATAGGAATAACATGAACCAGTTACAAATAAAATTACAACTCATGGGGAAAACATGAACCAGTTCCAAGTCTGGTTCCAACTCCTAGGAAACATGGGTCGTGTCAGTCGCGAGTCCGATTACAACTTTATAGGAAACGAGAAAATCATTATTGCAAAAACATTGAACTCAGTTGCACATCTAGTTGCAACTAGTAAAGTCAAAAACTAGTTGCAAAGTCCATTGTAACTCATAGGATACACATAAATATTCAAAAAAAGACAAGATGGACTAGTTTGAGTCAATTTATCGATGATGCATACTCGATTTCGATTCAATTTGCAAGAGGGGAAACATGAACCAGTTACACTTCTAGTTGCAACTATGGAAAAATTACCAGTTGCAAGTTAGATTGCAACTCATAGAAAACATGAGTCAATTGCGAGTATGATTGTAACTTATATGAAAAAATGAATCAGTTGCAAGTCCAACTACAACTTATGTGAAAGCACAAAATATCATAATTGCAACCACACACAAGAAAGTTTTGTTGTCGGGCTATTGTTGACGGTTACTGGACTCTTTTAACTTTGTCGTTAGCAACAATAAGAACATATACAAAATAAATCCATGGCAACGACTATCCTAGAAAATCCTAAACCCTAGGAAAACATGAACCAGTTGCAAGTCTGGTTCCAACTCCTAGGAAACATGGGCCGTGTCAGTTGCGAGTCCGATTACAACTTTATAGGAAACGAGAAAATCATTATTGCAAAAACATTGAACTCAGTTGCACATCTAATTGCAACTAGTAAAATTAAAAACTAGTTGCAAAGTCCATTGTAACTCATAGGATACACATAAATATTCAAAAAAAAGACAAGATGGACTAGTTTGAGTCAATTTATCGATGATTCAAACTCGATTTCGATTCAAGTTTGCAAGAGGGGAAACATGAACCAGTTACACTTCTAGTTGCAACTATAGAAAAATTATCAGTTGCAAGTTAGATTGCAACTCATAGAAAACATGAGTCGATTGCGAGTCTAATTGCAACTTATATGAAAACATGAATCAGTTGCAAGTCCAACTACAACTTATGTGAAAGCACAAAATATCATAATTGCAACCACACACAAGAAAGTTCTGTTGTCGGGATATTGTTGACGGTTACTGGACTCTTTTAACTTTGTCGTTAGCAACAATAAGAACATATACAAAAAAAATCCATGGCAACGACTATCCTAGAAAAATATTAGATTACAGTGTTATTGGCAGATGTAACACCCTCAGAATCGACCCTATGCAAGTTTTAGCGAAACCCGCCAAACCTGCATAGAAACGATTCAAAGGTGCCCACCAGGCACTTTCGTGCGGGTGGAAAACGAAGTAATAACATTACACAACAGTCCTCGATGGGACCCACAGAACAGATATATACAACAGCGACTCAAAGAGTCAAGAATACATATATAATACACCAGATCCAAATCACCTTGAAAATGATATAGCGTCCGACTACGGACAAGATGCAAATGGGGCTAAGATCCCTAAATAATAACCAATGGCATCCATAACCCTGCCCAGGCCAAGCCGTAAGGGTAACCCTGCTAACGACGTCGATCTCAAAACCTGCTTAAACAAAAGGGGTGCCGACAAAGGGCAAAGGAAAAAGAGGAGCGTCAGTACTGAGGCCAGTACACGGCGAGGCTAGAATTCGGCGGTCCTCGCCTACATAGGTATGGTGGACTGAGCGGCAGCGGCAGCCTGCACTAAACAACCTATAGAGACTCGATTCAACTGGCGGCAATCAGAGAGGGGTAAGAAAGACCTATTCGGAACCAACCTGATACTACCACCAAACATACCCATCCTGGTATCTCCCCCTCGGGTCCGAACGAGGAAGTCAACCGAGGAACTCACACAGTTGGCAGTTTTATTTATTCAGTTATCGTTGCAGCAATTACTAGTCATTATACAGATAGTCATCCTGATAAAATAAGCAGTGGGCACTTTTATTTAACCATTTCCATTGCAGTTGCGGCACTTACTAGTCAAATACATTTAGCATGAGATAACCCAAAACCCAGCAGTTGTTGGTACTTTTATTTAGCCATTCCGTTATAGTTGCAATACTTACTAGTCAGTTACAATGGTCGCAAACGACAACCCAAGCAAGCAATTGTTAGCAGTTTTATTTATTCATTCCCTTATAGTGAAGCTGATTACTAGTCATTATAAAGTCAAGTTTATAGCACTACTTTAGTTATAGTTGTCTATGTAGATACTGTGCTCCAAGTCGTCCATAACCGCGGACACGGCTTTCAGAAAGTTTTACCCGGCCGGGGTGCACAAATAGCAACACACACTCGATCAACCTCGGAAAAACCAAATCAAATCCCAACGAGGCCTTCACGACAAAGCAATCACAAGATTCAGAAATATTTCAGGGGGCCACCCCTTGGAGTACACCCGCAACGAAGTTAGCTGACTCCGAGACGGACCCGAGGTTTGGGTGGACGGCTGTGAACGACTGGGAACCCAAAACTGGGCTTGTCGACACCGCGAAAATGTGTCCCGATCCTACACAGTACAGTGTGCTCCTCGCACAATCGTAATAAAGCAGTAAAGCATGGCATAAGTACAGGATAGTAAATAAAACCTCAAACTAGTTTGTGGCCCCAAGAAATAAGACGGAATGAAGCTCTGGCTCAGGGGGGGTCCCATAATCCTCCCGGATGTGGATAGCGCGATAAATCAAGGAACAGGTATCAAGCACTCGGGGTCCTACGGGACACAAGTGGACGGTTAACAACCAAATAACATCTATTGCCCACCTGTGCCTCTGCTTACTTACTTCAATTTTAGTTGTTAAACAGTAATTAAAGTGAACGATAAGTAAAACCATGATCATCTCCAACATCAAACATGCGGCAAAACACCAACAGCTGTGGCACTTGACGACACGCAACAGCACTTGAGCAAGCGACTACGACACGCAAGTCCAACTAACTACCAAACAACAGGTAATAGGATGTGTCCAAGGCAATATAAGGCTGCAAGGGGTATCACGGGTACGAAAACTAGAGCAACGCAACACAGATAGCAATAGAGCAACAGGAGGGAATAAATACTATAAAAGTAAGATAGGTAGAAAGGGGGATATGCTCGCCTGAAAACATTGCCGAAGGTTCATCCGAAGATCGGGTCGACACTCGCATCAACTCAACGGCCTTATCCACGAAGAAGCAAAACACTAGAAGAAACACCAGATGCACTATTTAATACAACGGCAGAAGAACGGGCATGATGCATGTATGATGCATGACATGGCAAAGATGCGATGCAACTAGGTCATATTAAGCGGAACCGGGGTCCCGACATTTAAATATATGGTTCAAGTTGTTTAGCTACCCCGCAATTTAAATGTTGTATTAACTTGGCCAAAATATAGCACCGGTTCGCTACATCGATTTAAATGAGGCCGATATAAGACTAGATTCGCCCGCATATGGGCCCCATATTTAATTATATGGTGAATCGGCATAAGGCCCCCAAACCACATGATAATATGCATGCGAGTATGACAATTCAATATGCAACAAGTTTATTTAGTTGACAATTCATAAAATAGGGTTCTCGGATAAGGGTCACACATTAGGGTTCGGCGATCTTGGTCCGGGGGTTCGGGGTCGGTCTCAGGGTTCAGGGTTCGACGGGATCGGCGGGAGCGGATACAAGACGGAGAACTTGTCGTGACGTGCCGGAGATCTTGGTTCCAAGCGGTCGATCTTGTCGGGTCCACGGATCGGCCGGTCTTGTCGTTCGGAAGTAGAACTTGTCGTACTTGTGGCGATCTTGGCGTTCTTCCGGTTCGGGTTTTGGCGTCCGAGGGAAGTACTTGGCGTCCGGCGGTAGATCTTGTCGATTCCACTGCAACGGCCTTGTTGTTCCGCAGCGTAGATCCTGGGGAGGTTTCGGGGTTCCACGGGTTCGACTCGACAATCGGACTCCGGGAACGGGTCTTGGCGAACTTGGCGGTTCCGAGGGTTCGGGTTCGGAAGGAGTACTTGGCGCGGCGCCGGGTTCGGGATCGGTCTTCGGATCCGTGAAGTAGATCTTGGTGCATCCGAGGGGGGAACTTGAGCCCGCGATGGAGATCTTGTTGGCCCAGGCCGAAGATCTTGGAATAGGGCGCTATTTGGGTTCGGTGTCGACCTTGGTCAGACAGACGGCAGCTCGAGAGGATCTTGGACAACTTGTCGCTGGACCTCCTTGTCTAACTTGTTGGGCTTGTTCACTAGCAGACCTTGGTCGGCAACAATTGTACTGCGAGTAGCATAGCCTGAAAGATGACGACGACCCGAAACCGGAGCAGACCGCGTGCGTCCTTGGAGCCGTACCCGTAACGAGCAGAGGCATCCACTCGAGGCGATCGTCGGCATACAGGGACTCGGCGAGGCAGAAGTTTCCGAGGAGCGGCCTGCGGCGACGCGGCGCAGGCGCGGGGACACGGCGAGGGAGGCGCGACAGGGAGGCCACGGGAGGCGCCGGTGGGGAGACGGCCGGCGACCGGCGGCCTTGGAAGGGCGGCGGCCTGAAGCGGGGGGCACGGAGGAGGAGGCCGGAGCTCGGGGTCGGGCGCGGGGCGCGGCCGATGGCGGCTCGCCGGAGGCGGGGAGGCGCGGCCGGAGCAGAGGCGAGAGGGTCGGAGGACGGCGGCACGGAGGCGAGTGGCCGGCGTGGGGAAGGAGGCCGGCGAGGAGGAGGCTCAGACGGAGGCGAGGGTGGTCGCCGGCGGGCGGCGGGTTGGAGAGGAGGGCGCGGCGGCGAGGAGGTCGTCGGGGCAGAGGGAGGCCGAGCGGGGGCGGCGGTGAGAGGAGCTCGAGGGGGCGGTCCGGCGCAGAGCGGAGGGAGGCCGCGGGCTCGAGCGAGGCGGTGGCGGTTGTCGGAGGAGGACGGCGCCGGAGGGAGCGGGGGCGCGGGGAGGCGCGGCGTCAGCGGGCGGTCGCCGGGCGCGGCTCAGGGATGGCGGACGCGGGGTTGGTGGAGGCCGGAGGTAGGCGGCCCGGCGAGGGAGAGGCCGCGGGGCTGCGGCGGCGAGCTAGAGGAGGGGAAGAGGGGCGGTGGCCGGAGGTGAGGGGGTAGCCGGAGAGGGGGAAGAAGGTGAGGTTGAGCGGGGGGGAGAGAAGGGGAGAGAGGCGGGAGGAGGAAGAGGAACAGGGGAGGGGCGCGTCGGTGGGGGGGCTGCGCGCGTGGGGAGGGAGAGAGAGGACGTGGTGGGGCCGGAGGGTGGGGTCGGGGCGTGGGGCTGTGTTAGGGGTGAGGTGGGGGGTGGCCAGGCGGGGTCGGGTGGGACCCGCCGGGGATGGTTCGGTTGGGGGGGGGTTGAGTGAGGAACAGGTGGGTCAGAGAGGGTGGGGTCCGGTTGTAAGGGAGAGGGGGTAGTTGGGGGCTAGGTGAAAGAGAGAGAGAGGTGGTGGATCGGTGAGGTGGCAGGGTGGGTAGGAATTGGGGGAGAGGGTGAGGTGGCGAGCTGTGAGTGGTGGGTAGATTAGGTTCGGGTAGGAAAAGGATTAGAGTTTAGGTTTTATTAGTTTCGTAAATATGTGTTTGTTTTGTTTTGTTTATTTTAAAACAAGACTACTTTGCAATTAGTTTATAGGAAAATAAAATATCCGATACGATCGGGGTTTTGCATTTGAAATAAAGAGGGGTATTTGTACAAAGCAAAACTAGGCTCTTTGGAAATAGTTTAGACAAACAATGCATGATGATGACGATGCAATGCACAAAAACAACGCGATTTTCTAGTAGTGGTTTTGCGGGATGCCACAGCAGACTACTCTTACATCAAACAAACAAGTTTGCACATATTATATTATGTAAATAAAAAACAATAATCAACAAAATCTTGGCAATTATAATTCAAGCTTATTTGCGTACATGCTATTCCCAGTTGCAACTCCCGAGAAAACCAGATACAAGTCCAGTTCCAAATTTATAGTAAAAAGGAACCACGAAACAATCCTCGGTTGCAAAACCCTAGTTGCAACTACCAATAAAATGACAGTTGCAAGTCCAGTTGCAACTCATAGTAAGAAAGGATCACAAAACAATCCCAAGTTGCAATCTCAGTTGAACTCTCTAAGAAAGACAGTTGCAAATCCATTTGCAATTCATAGTAAGATGGTCCCACGAAACAATTCTCGGTTGCAACTCCCCACGAGAGAAGCGAGTTGCAAGTCCAGTTGCAACTCATAATAAGAAGGGACCATGAAATAAGAAAAATAACATTTCAATACTTATAGTAAGAAGTGACCACGAAAGAACGATGAACAGCGTCCTTCCTGGATAACATAGGCCTCTCAAAACAACTCTAGTTCCAACCGATGGTGCAATTTACAGAACAAAAACAATTAGTTGTGACAAAATGCCGCAATTGACATATAAATCCTAAGATATACACGGGCTCTATGCCTATTTTTTATTATCTAAAATGCAACATTTTTATATTGTAACTGCAAAAAAGCAGTGATATCTCGCATATGACCTAGTTTTCTACAAAGTAGTACAAAGCAATGCAAAAACAAAATCTTCGATAAAAAAACCTAAAACAAAATGCACTACAAGAAAAGCAGTGTTCTCTTCCCCTTTCTTCGCTCTAAGAGGAACCATGACACTAGAGTAAACTTACAACAATGAAATCCGTAGGAAAATGTTAAAAGGTGAAAAATGAATATCTAAACATATATGATCGATGTAGACAACAACATGCAAACAAGAACTACTGGGTTCAGCGACACCTGATCCCATCTAACGCCAAAATTTATTACATGCCTCTCTTCACCATTAGCTAGCATAACACGAAAAATAGTTAAAGGGCATAAAACCGTGTTCAAATACAACACCATAGAAAAAAAGACCGATGCTAGAGTAGAACCTATCGAAATCAATGAGACTCTTCCGCTCTCCACCATAGTCGCTGGAGAAGAACAAACATCGATGCAAATCAGTGTGGCTCGAACATTGAAAGCATCCACTACTCAAATCAAGGACCCACCCTGCCCCCGCCCCCTCCGCTCTCGGTCGATCTCCACCGATCTCCGACTCTCCTGACCTTTCTAAATAAAAGATGTCAATGTCGAGGGGGAGAAAAGAGTGGGGCAACGACCCACTCAATGGGGCACACGGGAGGACAAAAACACGTGATGACCCAATCAACAACCCACAATGACAAAAAAAAAGGATGAACCACATGACCTTGGCGGGCTAACCAACTCAAATCCATGCAAAACACGAATCTTGACATGCAACAATGGTTTCAGACATGTTGTTTTCGTATAAATAACATGTAAAAATGAAAATCAATGATAGCAAAAAGTACTTCGCGTAAGAACAATTGACGCGCAACAATGGTTTTAAATTTTTTTGGACACCCAATATATATCAGGTTGTTGCTTCCCGCTCAAAACAAGAAAAACTGGGGCCGTACGTTGCCCTTTGCCATCCAATCGAACCCACATGCCACAGCTACAAAACAACAAAAGACAAGATGTAGGCCCAGGCGCTGAAAACAAACAAACAAAGAAAAAAAAGCTGGGCAGCCTAGTATACACAGCCAACAAGCCAGGCTATACCGCCGCGACGCGCGGGACGAGCAACCGAGACAGTGGCGAGAGACTAGCAATTGATACAACACACGCGAGACAGCCCATGACAAACTATGGACTCGACCCGAAAATCACCAATCTTGACACGGAGACAAAATCTAACGGAGCAGAAGTTGACTATGCCCTAAGCTAAGTCTCAGCTAGCTGAGAATTAGTAATTCCCGGAGAAAGCTAATGCAACCCGGTGTGGCACATCGGCAGTGCCGTTCCTCCTCCTCCCGCCCCTTCCCTCATCGGTGCTTAGCTTGAGAAGCGATTCGTACCGGCGGAGAACCTACCAGGCAAAGCTGCAAAAGATGTGGGTCTAGTGGTTGCTAAACTCGATCTATTTTGCATCGATTTAGAGGAGGAGACCCAATTCGGGATCTTCATCTCTAATCCTCCACCCGTGCGGCGCGACGACGCCAGCTCAAGTCCGATTCAGGATCTGACAGCGCCGGCGGCGACGATGGGGCCACCACCTCATCCCAGCCCCACCTTTTCGTGGAGTTCAAAGTCGCGGTGAGTGTTGGACTCTCTGCCGGCATGCGGATATTTCTCCTCTTCCGCTTACTTCTTGCTACGCGGTGACGAAGAGTGCAAGAGCAACGCCAACTCAACCCCATGTTCGTGAGAAGGCTCAGGAGCGACCTGCTGATGTAGTTGTCATCCTCTTTTCTAAGCAAGTATTTCAGGTGCGGTTTTTATCTTTTGTATACGTTTAGCATCATGATAAATTGCATGAATGTAGTTTTCTAATCCTAATAAAGCTATACCTCTATTATCATGCTTTCATGTATTTATCTTGATTTTACAGATGGAGAAGAATTCAGATGCCAAGGTGCATCACATGTAAAGCCGGTGGTTACCTTTCAGCATTTTTTCTTAGGAGCATTTACCTATTTAAGACAAATTCAAATACTGAAGTTAGAACATGTCATCACAAATATACTTCCTTCGTTCCAAAATTTGAACCAAAATCACGACAAGTATTTTGGAAGCGGAGGGAGTATTCAAGTTCTAAGTTGCAATATTAACTATTCTTTACGGTGCCTCACGTATATTAGCCAGGATTCTTCTAGGGGAAGTTATAAAAACTATTTTTGCTGCACCGTTAATTTATTCACAACATCTCGTTTTCATGTTCAGGTGTTGTCTAGTGTCAAGATTTGTTGGCAGCAATAAACTACAGTCTGGGCCCAACTGAGTTAACGTAGATAGGTGAGATATTGTCTAGCATTTTGTGTTGAGGTGAGTATATGCTTGCACATCAATTACAAACTTAAAAATTGTACAGTTATGAAATTGTTATACAGAGCACTCACTGCTAAGACGATCGATTAATTTTGTAAGCATGTTAAGTCACCATGAACAAGATGCTTTAGGATGGTAATTCTTATTGTGTTTTCAGGTATGACAGTAATTAAATCCTTATCTTGCTAAATGGATAGATATGAAATAATATCAGTTATATGTATTAGGTCTCGTCATTTGATGCATTATTATCCATGCATGCCAGATCCCATCCTGGGAAGGAAAAATTATGCACATGTACACTCTGAACATGTGCTCATTTCTTAATCCATTATGGACATATTTTGTTTTTAGATCCATTTCACATTGCAGAACGGGCTTTCCGTAAATGACACTTGGAAATGGCAAGATCTATATTGGGACAATATATGCATGCATGCTAGGATGAATAACATTAATAGAACCGAGGCGGTTCTATACTCGATTCATAACTAGAGAGCTTGTTTCTTTTATACCTTTGTTGTTTAATAAGACCTTACCTAGCAGAGTGCGTAAAAAAACTTAGCTTATCATGCTTAATCATGTTTGATTGAATGTGTGGTCTCTTCTGAACCTAGGTTCAAACTGTATTTGGTTGATTTCACATGTTTTCAGGTATTTGACTTCATAAATCTTGGTGCTATTTTGTTTAATAAAACATTATAGGATCCCAAGGTTGATTAGTTGCATTGGCGGCAACTTTGGAGGAAGAGGATCTCAATTGCTTTTGTGTCCTTTTATTTTCTTTGGTGTAGAGAGCTGGGTTGCCAGCCTTTTCCATACTTTGAGATTACAAGGTTCTTAATTCTTGCTGCAAGGAGGTTCTGTAAGTTTGTTGTAGAATCATTGATTGTGATCCATATGTGTAAATGAGAAGAGTTGTTTCAAAATCTTGTCTCTTTTGTCATTACTGGTGATATTGGAAAATGTACAGGAAATCAATTTTCTTTGTAAGTGGATCCATTATAACTGCACATAATAATGCCCTATCTGTATTATAATTTAATTCATTCAAATTTCAGGAAATATTATTAATTCCGTCATATCGCCTCTATTGTAGAATTGTAAATTAAGCAATTAAGATTTCATGAAATATTTCTGTTGTTAAACAGTTTTTTAATATATCATTTTTTTGCAAAAAGATGACGTGCGCGGCAACGCTCGCTTTATGGGTCTAGTTGACTTAATGACGACCTAAAAATAGTATCTTTCCCCATTCTGCCGCCGAGAAAAAAGAGATCTTGCCGCCATAGGGCACCCACCTTCCAACGCCGGCCTCTGGCGGCTTCCCCCGCTGACGACCTAGGTCATCAGTGGTGAGGAGGGTCGCCGGATCCATGTGCGTGCATAGTTTTAGGCTAAACTAGCTTTGATTTTAGGCTGCTCATTGTCTTGACTTCGGGAACGAAGATGATGGCGCTGAATAAATTTTCTTCAGATCCTTTCCTGATGGATTTGGAGATCAGTCTATTCAAACAAGGATGGTGTGGCGGTGGCGGCATCCTCATGGTGGATTTGTGTCCTCAGGCTCCGCCGCTGCGGCGTCGTTTGCTCCAGCGCCAGGTGGAACCTGGGAGGTAGTCCAGGAGCGGATGGAGATTGTGATCTGCATCGACGGCATCTGAAAGATGGTGGATCGTGTGTTGGATCCGTGGTTCATGGATGGCAGGTGTTGCTTCCTCCTTCGACGTCTTAGTCGTGCGGGGGTGCTAGATCTAGAGCTCGATGGCATGTCAGGGGTGTTGCCCCGGTTTGATTCGTTCAACGACAATGGTTTCACCTAGGGTGAGCCATCTTAGAGATCCGCAAATCTGTATGTTAGCGATAGAGCCGCATAAAGCTCGGGTGAGAAGGTGATCCGTCATTCTTTCTCTTCCCTTTGGTGGCTACTGTGGTGGTGCCAGAGGCAGTGACAGGTGTTGGCTTCAACCTCAGAGGTTTATTCGGTCCAGATTGTTTTGTTTATTGGCCGGTGGTCATTTGTGCAAAGGATTGGATTCTGCCGTCTTTTTATTTTATTTAGGGTTAGTGTTTATGTGGCTCGTAATATGATATTTATGATTTATAAACGAGACACCGTGTTACAATAAAAAGGCACCAATTGACTTGTCTGTCTCCCCTAGTATGATTCCCTATATTGTCGCACTATTTACAGGTGACATAATCGAGGGAGCGCCAGCCCAGCTAATCGTCCCAGTCAGCCGGCTGGCGCCGTTGATCGTCGTACCAGCACACGCAGCTGAGCCCCACGAGCACCTCCACGATAGCAGCTTCCGCCTTCCCACGGTCCGCGAAATGCAGCGTCTGCACCATGGGCGCGCGCGGGCGCATGCTGAACCGCTGCTTCCGCTCCATGCCCCTCTCGTCGTGCCACCGCAGCGTGCCATGCGCCATCGGACCCAGCCACCGCAGCACCCTCTCCACCGCGTCCACCGCGGCTGTGGCGGCCTCCTCGTCCACCTGCTGTCCTCCTCTCAGCCTCTCCCTCAGCTCGGCCTTCACGCCCGCGCGGATAGTCACGGGCAGCATCTTGTACAGCTCGTCTCTCATCGACAGCCCCATCATCCCGTCCTGCACGTCTTCGTCGCGGACCGCTGGTCTCAGTGCCGTGAGCAGCGTCTCGGCCGACAAGATCACGTTCGCGTAACGCAGCTCCATTCCCGAGCCCCCCACCGTGGTCGAGGGCGGCTTGATCGACAATGACGACGGCGTGGAGGCGGTGTCGTTCTGCCGGAAGATTGGAGCCGAGTGCCGGATCGCCGCGTCGGGCGCCATCGTGGACTGGTGCAAAGGGCCGGACGAGTGGCCGAGCGCCCATGTCCGGCCTCCTGCTAACGGTGGCGGCAAGCCCGGTACGAACGCGCCGAAGGAAAGTGAGACGCGCGCGAGCACGGCGAGCACAGACTTGGCCATGAGCTTGGCGACCTTATGGACGGGGACGCTCCACAGCGAGCCCTCCCTGAGCCGCCGCACCTTGTGCCGCTGCAGCCTGAGCTCGCGCCTCAGCTTCTCGCTGGGCTCGTCGGCCTGCTGCCTCTTGGACGACTGCGCGGGGATCGGCCCGCTGTGCTGCATCCACTGCTCCATCCGCCGCTCCGACGCCTCCAGCTCGGTGAGCGCGTCCATCTCCGCGTACAGCTTCGCCGTCGCGGCCACGTGCCGCTCCATCTTCCTGAACCGCTTCCCCGCGCCCCGGGAAAACCCGACCGCCGCGTCCAGCCGCGCGAGGCCGGCTCCCCGCTTCGCGTCGGCGTAGGCGCGGTCGAAGTCGCGGAGGAACGGCGCGACCGAGCCACAGCATCGCGCGCCGAGGCGCGCGGCGGCGTCGGCGGCGCGGTCGAGGTCCGCGAGGAGCTCGGCGCACGCGAGGCGGAGCAGGAAGGACTGGTCCGTGGACGTGAGGCGCGCGACGCCCTCGGCGCGCAGGACGTCGGCGCGGAGGCTCCTGAGCTCCTCGTCGGAAAGCGAGCGGTGGAGCGACACCAGCCGCGACATGGCCGCCGCCGCCTCGAAGGCGAGGATGCCGAGGCCGTCCTCGCTGGCGCTACCGCCGAGCCGAGACCGCAGGCCGGCGAGCCATGACCTGGGCATGACCAGAACCGTACACAAACGTACACGCGACAGAGAAAGAAGCAACTCTAGCTCTAGCTAGCCCTCAAGGTCTGTACGCTGTTGACTGAAGAGGCGGCAGGTCCGAGCTGCAGCTGCAGGCAGTTATAGGAACCTTGGAGCCGAGCAGGCGCGAGATCATCTCATTCGTATGACAGAACTCGGACAGGATTAGCTCATGCGGATGCCGCGTCTAATAGAGAAGAGCTACGCAAGCACGCCGAGAAAAAGAAGCATGTGTATGCGTGGTGGAGGTAGAAGAAGGTCAAGGTGCATGTTAACCATAGTCGGCAGCGCGACGCGGCCGGGTGAGGAGAGGCCAAGTCGTCCACGGAGCCGGCAAATCTCGGGACTCGGGTAGCCATGTCCACGAGGCCATGTCGCAAGCAATCGATTGCCGCGGATAAAACTACCGGTGGAAGTGCAGTCCGTCCCGATGGACCCGGAGACTTCCCCCGCGAGGTCTTCCACGACGGCGACGCCTCTCCCCCCAACCTTTTTTTTTTTGCTCTTCCCGCTTGGATCGGAATACGCGGGATCCGTCCGATCGATCGATCGATCGACACAGCACGCACGGTTCGCGTCACGACTCACGAGTGCATATGTGGTTGTCTGGTGGTGGTGAACGGCGAGGAGAAGGCGCGTTCGCTACACGTCGACATGTCGCCTCTCGTATGTCACTGCGAGATCGAGGAGAAATAATATATGGACGTCCTTTTCTGAGTCAATCGCACTTTAAAGAAGGTCGCTGCTATGCTAGAGCTAGACCGCCATTTTTTCAACCCTAGTCTGTGACTGAGAGTGCTGCCACGCTAAGTGTCCATTTAGCCACGGATTTAAGTTACCATGAGGCTACGCTTTTGATACTAACCGCTGTTTTTGATACTAACCTGCGCAGTACTGCAGACTGCACTAGTACTATCCAATCGCTGCATTGCCCAAGCAGAAAACAAGCAGGTTGATTGGTTGACCTTTGGTACGAGCACTTCCTTGGACTAGCGCACAACGACACGGAAGGCAGAGCCCCTCTACTCTGTTCAAGACTGATTATCCTGTTAGGGGAAGGGAGCCGGTGACCCGTTGGGGGTCTCGTGTGCGTGTTGATATAGGGTAGGAAAAAGTCTCTAACGTGGTGTTACAGTCCGATCTGTCAACGGTAGATTGGCCTTTGCATCACATCACGAAACAAACCATTGCTATCGAAGTGTGATAGCCTTTCATGGCACAAATGGTTAGAGAGCAAACGATTAGAGAAACCGTGTGTGAAGGGCACATATTTCTTAGAAACAAACTGGCATACGATTAAAATGGCTCGTCACATGTCATGAAACGAACCATTGCTATCGAAGTATGATAGTCTTTCACGATGCAAACAATAATTAGAGAAACCGCTTCTTAAAAACAAACTGTCTACGAATCATTGGATCTTCATTGCGGTGATCCAGCATACCACTGCATGATGTAGTACACTATAGTTGTTGACATAACGGCGTCTAGGAAACCGACCCCCGTCTCGCGTCTCTCGTCCCCCCGAGGGCGACGAGACGCCGCCGCCTCCTCCGGCCGTCTCCCTCCCCCCTCACCGCCCCTCCTCTTCGCCGCCGCCGGCCCAGGTCGCAGGGCAAAGCCATGGCGGCGCCGGGCGGCGGACTGCCCTCCCCCCGCGCCCGGGAGCTTCAGGTCGGGGCCCAAGGATCGGCGGCGTTGGTGTTCTTCGGGAGGTCTGGATCCGGCGTTTCCGGGTGTCCCTGGCGGTGGAGCTTCCTTCGGTAGCAGGGCCATGGCGGGGAGAGCCTCCGGCGGCTGCCCCTGGCCGGACCTGGGCGCCTCGGCCCTAGATGGGCTTGGGCGGGCTGGGCTCTGCCTTGATGGTCTCTCTGCAGGCGGTGGCGATGGCTCGCTGAGCTTGGTTGCAGCGCTGCGGCTCGCCCATTGCAGCAGCGGTGTCTTGGGCTTTACGGGTCCATCTGGGCCTGGCCGGGCCTATCTGGGCCTGGTGTGCCCGGGCTACTCTGCCCGGTCTTTGACTGCCTCCCGACAGTGGGGGTGGGTTCCTTCCGCGGGCTGTGGTGCTGCTGTTCTCGTTCTGGCGTTGTCATGTGTCTATGTCTTGTAGGACACGTGCTAGTGTACACGAAGCGACGGTGTTGGTGAGTCCAAGGTCGTGGTGGCGCATGTTGGTTGGTGGCGAAGCTGGGTAGTGGTGCTCTGTTGCGCTAGGGTTCTGTGTGGGCGGAGGTCGGGAGAAATCCCTGTTGGCTTGTCAGACCCTGATGCGGTGCCGCCGCCGGGTGGCACCATTCCCTCCTGGGGGGGCATTGGGGAATCCCTGCCCCTACTCTACTCGGAGTGCCGGGGGAAACCCTTGGACCTTGGTCCAGGCAGCAATACCGTGTCGACGGTGCTTCTCTCGGGAAGGGGCTGCTAGGGACTCGGCGTTTTGGTGCACTTGGAGTGTGGTGGAAAAAGTTAGAGGGCGCAGCGACTACGGGTCATCTCCATCTAGTCAACTCGTCCTGCTCTTCATTTCTTTTCTTTTGGGCATGTCGGGCGTGTGTGTGTTGTTGCCCCAGCATCGTGTATCGTGCTGTGTTTTCCTTTGGGCATTGTGCTG
Source organism: Avena atlantica (assembly GCA_910589765.1). Classification (NCBI taxonomy): domain Eukaryota; kingdom Viridiplantae; phylum Streptophyta; class Magnoliopsida; order Poales; family Poaceae; genus Avena; species Avena atlantica. Next base: position 72,520,522 of record OU342737.1, read on the forward strand.
TCTGGCCCAGCAGCGGTCTTGTCTATGTGCTTTATGTATAAAGCGGGGCGAAAGCCTATTTCGAGTTGTTGACATAACACCAATGAAACACCGTTCACTAGTATTACATCCCTCAGAGTGGTACAACAGAAACACAACAGGTCCAAGACATGACTATAGGTTACAACTCAACTCTTTACACAAGATCCAGAGAACACTCTAGGTTAAAGAGAGAGAAAGAAACTTCTTACAAAGAAGAATCAGAACTAAACAATTCAAAAACTATCATACTAATAAGTCTAGTATCTGAATTATTGGTTTGACATTGCTGCTATTGCAATACACTACAGAAATAGGTTCCATGACTAGAGATTATATTCCTATCTAATCAGTAACTTCGTCTTCACTTGAGTTGATGTATATGTTGACTTTCTTAACTTCATTGAAGAGCTTTAGCCTTTGATGATGATTCCTGGAGCATGACTTGATGTAGACGTTGTCTTAATGGCTTCAGAATCTAGCAAGGGTTAAGAAGATACGTTGAGTATGAGCGTACTCAGCAAGTTCACTAGAAAAGGAGTGTTTGATGCACTATATCTACAACTACAGACCATAGGTCGTAGGCAATGCAAGTTTTTATAAATATTTCTTCAAAGGTTGCTTTTATTCTGAAAAACTATGTCTGTCAGCCTTCACGGGTTTACCAGAATTTTCATGGAGTTCCTTTCCCGCCGCGTTCGTAGCTCCTTCCCGGAACAGGGAGTAACAAGTTACAGTTCTTACACTCTGCAGAGGTGCGTTACTTTACCCATGAGAGATCTTAAGCTTTGTTGCACGGCTGGGAGTATGTTCCCGTTCAAACTTCCATGGTTTGAAGCCCAACCTAAGATCCAAGCCAATCACTGTCCTCTTCACGACCCCATATGTCTGCACGATCCTTCAGGGCTGGCTCACCTCCATTAAGCCCCCTTTCGGGCAGGCTAAAACCCTGATGAGTTCCCGAAGACTCTATGAGATGGTGGTGCCCCTGGTAAGTACCTTATATGTCCGGCTAAACCTCCGGCGGCCACTCATAGATAATCTAGACACAAAAAACGCGGGGCCTAAGGGTGCCCACCCATATGTTGGATCCACACAAGGAATCACAATGTCACATTAAGGTAGTCTTGTCTCCATACGAAAGGAAAATGATACAACTGACTTCTCCGTCCCATTCCAAATCTCATGATTAACGCGTAATATACGGCGCAAGAATCACTAGCGACATTGGTTGTTAAGTCCTAGATGATATATTCCTGAGTAGTGATATTCCAACTACCATGTTTAATAGATTAGCTGATCATCCTGGATCAGTAATCAATAGTTCATATTATTATCAAAAGTAGTGTTTTCTGACCTTTTGAAATGCAGGTGATGACAACACTTGATTTGCAAAATACTTTATAGAAAAATAATCAAAGGACATGAGCAAGTGTGAACTTGCCTTTTATGACTGCAAGATTATGCACTCACGGTCTTCGAGACAATATAAAAGATCCAATATCTGAAATCAGCATCATTGGTTCGGTAAGGACTAATGTTTAAAGAAGCAATATGCTATTATGCATAAGTAATGCAATGCAATTTCGTAAACTCGAATCCCGGGGATAACGTTGTTCTAGGGTTTGAATACTGGAAATGGTTTCTTTGGAATGTGTTTCCCTTTTAGATTAAGTTTCACACTTATGCTTCTTATTAAGGCTTGTGAGTGTGCATGAACAACACGTATTTATAATATCATACAACAATAAGATACACACATGTGGAATGCTATTCAAATACTACTTATATAAGAATTTCCTTACCTTCAAATCTTACTTTACAAGTATTGGCATTTATAAGTAACTTAAATGTTAATAATCTTAAATATATAAGTAAAGTATAAAGCAATGTGATTGTGATTAATTGTCATCTGTTGATTGAAGTGGCAAAAAGAATAACACTTGAAGAAAGGACTTCTTTTCTAAGGTCTAAACAATCGTTGTGGTTAATCAAATGTGGTCGATGTTGTTTGTGCTTGTTTGAATAGTTTGGACTTGATATGCTTTATAACTTAATAATAACAGACCAAAGTTAACTATAAAACACATAATAATATCTTTAGCATAATATTTAAAGTCTTATAGACTAAAGTTAACTTTAAATAAAACATAGATGGACTTAGGTGTAATGCTTATGATATTTGTATCTTGTTCACTTTATATTGTTTCCTTAAAGTTACTTAAGAATGGCTTTACCTCTATTTGAGTAGTGGTTTCTTAATTCTATAATGGAATAGAAGCTTTTATCTCCTTATAAAGGTGTGGTTATGATTTGTATCTAAGGAATAATATTACTTAACTACTTATGGATTTACTATAGTGTGGTGATATGTTTATAAACTTGTAGTTGAAGTAATGGGAAAGATTTTATTTAGTCACAAATTATTCTTGAATTTTTTTATTGGATAATAATCTTTTTAGAAAATAATCTACACTCATGGTTGAATGATAATTCAATAAAATTGCATTTTAAAATGTGTTGAACCATTTCACTTCATATTATTAATATTTAAGATTAATACTACTTATTAGACTCAATTGGCTAATTTTAGAAATATTAGCAATTTTTATTTACCCTTATATGAATTATTAATTAAGGAAATAGGTTTAAATTCAAGTTATTAAAGTGTTTTATATTTTTATTTACCTCAAAAGTGGAATATTATATCTTTAACATGTAGGTATTATTTTTTGTAATCATTTTGGTATATTACATTTATTTTTGTGATTTATAAATAATAAGATATGATTTTTATAAGATTTATTACTTTATAGATACTTAATAAATAATAAATATTTAATTATGTGAAATAATAATGCATGATTATAGTTCTTATTTTTCTAAGTTTTTTGGTATTTTATTTATATTTTTAACATTTACCATTATTAAAATATGAATTATGAAAGTTTTATTACTTATAAAATCTTTATTAAATAGTAATAATTTAAATTGTTAACATAATAATGTTTGATAATAGTTTAATGTTATAGATTTTATTTTTCTAAAAAAATTCAGATATTAAACATGTTTTTCTGAATTATAGAACAATAGTTATTGAATTTCTAAGGTTAATTCATTTTATTTAATTTCTGGAATTCATTTGTTTTTGAATGGATAATGTTTTGTTTATTTTCTAAACAGACACTGAAACTTTTATACCGCATACACATCTAGCCCTAGTCACTGGCCTGTGGGCCAGTGGCCACGTCATCTGCCATGCGTGCAAAGACTAGGTCAAACCAACTGACTGAGCAGTGGTGACGTGAGCATGACATCATGCTTACGTCGACAATGGGGAACCTATAGGTGGTGCTCAAATCCGGCGACAGGACGCAGGCGCGCTTGCGGGGCTAGGAGGTTTGGACGTGGAAGACTAAGGCGATTCGAATGGTGGCCGCGCCGCCCTGAAATGGTCACCGGAGAAGGGTCGGCGGCGAGCTCGCACGGCAGCGCTTGCATGCGACCATGTAGGCGGTGATTCCGGAAGCAATTGAAGCATTGGGGCACATTGGGAGACTCAGCAACTCACCAGGAGCACGACGGTGCTGTCGGCGATGCGAGTTGTTGCCGGAATCGATGGGGACGGCGACGGAACCCGTCGGAGAGGGAGGTGACGATTAGCTCGATTAGAGCTTCTTCGGCTTGTATTTCGTGGGGCAATCGAACCAGACGATCGAGTGGATCTCAACGATGGGCTCAGCGGTTCAAGGGGAGCTCGAAAACGACGGCGACGAACGGCTCCGGCGAGGCTAGGTTTTCGGGTAGAGAGGAAAATGGGGAAAGAGAGAAGGATAAGGATTGCCGGTGCGGCAGGGTTCTTCTTATAGGCAATGAACAGCGGCAGCTCGAATCTTGACCGACGTGGTGCCAGGCAGCTACTTCGTCGGCGTTGCTTTCTGGCGAGAGGAAGAAGAAAGGAGGAAAAAGAACGAAGGGGTACATGGGCTGGCTTTGGGTCGACGTGGGCTGATGCGGAGCGAGCGGAGAGGTTTGGCTGTGGCTCACGAGCAACGAATAGAGCGAAGAGGAAATGTGCCATGGTCCAGATCTGATCTCCTTCTGTTTTTCCTGGTTCTTTCTCTTTTCTATATTCTGTTTTGTTTTCAGATTTGAATTTGCACAATTGATTTGAGTTTTCTTTATATAATTTATTTGCTGGATAATTGTCGTAATACTAAAATGTATTTAGTATCATTTTGTGAATTTTTATAGTATAATGTTATTATTTCTTTATTTTATTATATATATACCTTTCCTTTTAGTATTTGTAAGGGCCTTTGTTATTAATTTTTTTTATATAATAACCCATTGATTTATTATATGATATTTCTTTATTTAAGGATAGAACTTAATTCTAGTTAAACTATAGTTTGGAGAGAAATATATATATATATATATATATATATATATATATATCGAAAATAGTGGGGTGTCTATGGTGATACATGCGCATATGATTCTTACCATACGATCTTGTAAAGAGAACACACGGCGCTTACCTTGGTGCATGCGTCATCAACTCTAGTTCATAAACACCGTCACACCGAGAGCATGACCTAGGCTTGGTCTACCCATGTTTCATTTGCAAAGCACAGTCCATTATTTTTCACGATGAAACCGTTTGCAGACAATCGGGGACAGAGCCGTGACCATAGTTGTTTATCGACTCTTATGCCACTCTCGCTCACAATGGATGTTTGATTTTATCCGGGGATAGATCAAACCTGTCTCTTGTAGGGTGGCCAAGCTTCAAAACCATCGTGATTTTAATGTTTTTCTTTTGAAAGAGTGTGCTTTCTAAATTTTCCATTTGTACAAATACTCCATAAAAATTTAGATTACAGACATATACGCACATTCTAAACCTCGACTAACCACAAAGCCGCCGCATGCTCCGTGCCGTGTTCCTTTATCATATGACGCAAAGACAACACGGCGTGCAATCCCATCACGAGGCAAACATAAAATCGATATACTAGTATCAACAAAATTCATTAGAACACCCGTAGATATTCTTTTAAGCATACATATCCGTGTATTGGTAAAATACGGCACCGCCATGCACTATTCAAAAAATAGATGCCGCTACCGGTCGAGATTGTATCAACCGTAGGAATGGGGTACATCGGCATGGGTTGGGAGGAATGGATGTATTATGGTTCACGTTGTTTTATCACGGCATGTCACTTCCAATTCTTTCCGCGCAGGCCAGCCACAACGTTTAAAGAAAATTAGGGCGGTCATACCTTTCTAAGAAGAACACGTTAAAGTTACATCCTTTTTTGCTTGATGATAGTGGTCTCTCCGTATACGGGACATCATCAAGCTGGGTACATCGCCTGCGCCCCCCCCAACCCCATTCGACACGAGCAGTTCCAAAACTCTTAAAACCTTCTCCTCTTAGAGGTGAAGAAAACTTGAGCTAAGAAGGAAATATTACTACTGGAACAAGATCATAAAGGTACGTGCGCCGGTCGATTTTTCACCACCGTTCTTCATGACTGGTGGGCGGGAACACGTATCATCGCCAAAAAAACAAAACATGGGTTTATTCTTGTCTAACCAAGAAACCTGCGAGTAATCCGCGCATTCTTCATGACTGGTGGGCGCAAACCTACTAGTGCAAAAAGAAGGATGGAGAAGCTTGCATTGTGGACGATGGAAGTACTTCTACGAAACGAAAGTATGGAGTAAACTAGAAAGAGCGTGGCAGCCAGGTGAAAAAGTGGCGGGAAAGATATATCGTCTCTAAGAATTGTAGACACAAAACGATTAGTATAAAAAGAAATATGGGCGGCAGAGGGTGACATCCGAGGGTTCCATTCTTTTTTTTAGCTAGCTGGGTACCCTCCATCGTCACAAGCCATTGTAGATAAGGATGGGCACAAATGTGTTCAGTGAAATGTAAATAAACATGCAAAAAACGATTACGGTTAGAACAAGTAAAGGCAATGCGAGCACGGGTTTATCTCCTCCCCACAACGGAGTACTTTATAAACATACCAAGGTTACATGGCGTATGGACAAGTACGACATTTTAACAACTGACTAAAACATGGCTTGTTGCGAAACAACCAGAAGTTAGAAGATACTTAGTACTTGCTAATCTTGATCGCATGCAAGGATCAACATGGGAGAGCGGGCCTATACATAGCCATCAGGATTCTCTTCCGAATTCATGGAACTTCGTGGGCAGAACATTGTTTACGATCCAGAAGGCGAGTGTGTGTGGAACGAAGCAACCTACACTCATCCGCTGGCTTACAAAAGTACTTGCAGGTAGCATTGGCGAAACATGTCCATGGTTTGTTTGTTTTATGTAAAACGAGTTATTCGTCTCCCTTCCTTTACCGGTACGGAGCAAGTTTATACATTGGATCCGTAAGCCAACTGCTAAAAAATAGATACGGGGTGAGGGGGGTTGGGAAACAAGACGAGTGTTGTTTCCATGAAGCGGACGAGCGAGTAACGGGAGGCAGACCGCGAGACACACACCGTGAGAGAAGGAGATAGCCGATCTGATTAAGAGAGCTAAAATGCATGCAATCCAATGGTTCCCAACCTATGCGCACGTACCACCATGAGCATAAAATCCGCGTCCATATATATATATATATATATATATATATGTATATATGGTGATCCTTTTCTTATTATATGATACATAAAGTTCTAGGGAATTAATATGATTAATATTATTATTATGAATTTAGGAAATAGCAATGTATATATTTTATTATAACTAACATAGGAGTTAGGGTTTGAATTGTAAATGCTTACCCTAGGGTTTAGGGTACTTATATTATTTTGTTGATATGAGTAAATATTAATGGCTAAACATATTGTCTTTATGTTTGTGATCTTTAATGATATCACCTTTTAAAATAGAAAGTTATTATGTGGAATGTCTTATGAAAAGGATTTGATAAATATATCTCCTAAGAACATTTAATTATGATAGTTAGGAATGAAAAAGATGTGCTTAAGTGATTTTCTATAGGAAATATTCCTATAAACCATTGTGGAAACAAGATGATAGATCAATTAGATGAAATGGATATTATGTTTGGTTAAAGGTTTAGGGTTTAGTGTTTACCAAGAATTCCTATCTTCCATAAATCACAATCCTGGACTTCTAATTAAGGAATTCCTTTCCTAGATATACTACTTCTTCATATCCATCATCATGTGCTAACATGATGAGCTTTGCTTCACAGAAATATTCTTATCCACCTTTTATTCTTCTAAATCCATTTATAAATCCAATGAGCTTGACACTAAAGCTTTCATAATCTTCTCATATCCATACTTGGTTATATCAACTATTCTGCTGCTGATAACCTCCAATCCAACAAGTAGTTACTTCTAACTCCATTCATACTCTTTCTTAATCATCCACCACTAATATTACTCCACTAGATGTATAAATCAAATCCTACTTCACCTCAAGTGCTTACTATTCTTTAAGAGGAATATTATTACTTCAATAACTCAATGCTTCTAAGCATAATCTTATTCCTAACATCTTATCTCTTCTTGGCTCCAATAACTTATATTCAACTTCACATTATATCATGGTGATTTGTCATGGCTAACCTATAATAACATATCTATGCTTGTAACACCCTCGCCTGATAAGACTGAGTTCATGTGTATAGTGCCAATCCCTGGATCGGTTCACTGGCACACACAATACAAAATGATACCAAATATAACTGTGCATCATAAATACAACGAATATGATCCAGAATTTACATTATATTACAGCGGAAAGCAATTACAAGGTAGATCTCCATCCTTCAAATGTGCCACAGGCGAACAATTGTTGAGTGGAGTCTCGCGACCTATGAACGATCACTCATATACGATATAACCTGCAACATGAAACATAGCAGCCCCGAAGGGTCAATACATGGAATGTATAGCAAGTAGGCTAAAGTGGTTAACAACAGATCTATCAACTATATGCTTATTTGGCTAGATGGAGCTCAGGCTCATTTGCATAAAGCAGTAGTTTTATCCTAACATCTGTATCAAAGTAGTTTTCCAATACGATAAATAGTACACTCTGGTTCACTTCCAGGTGCTCCTACCCAATTAAGTTCACCCATCAAGTTTTAAATAATTGAGAAATAAGGATGAGCGAGAAATATGTCATAGCATCAGTATCAGGTCGCTCAAATTGTCTATAACCGGGGACACGACTAAGTACTTAGTTTAGACAATCTGTAGGGGTTTGTACACTTACTCATGTGACCAGGGCCGGTCCTGAGATTTTAGGGGCCCGGGGCGAAACTAAAATTTTAGGCCCCTTTCTAATTATTTTTGATATACAAGAATGAAATGACGAAGAATACTTCAAGTATACCCATTTGCAATATTCATATAAAAATGACAATGTTTACATAATATCTTAAAAAATTCTCTGTGTATTCCTAGAAGCGAAGTTGTGATAATAAAATCAATATCAATCTCGTTCAATAACTTCTCGATGCCGGATCATAAATAACCACACTAATTGGTTCCTCATCAACACTAGCAGATTTTGTAGGAGATGAATCAAATGTGATATCATGATCACTTACATTGTTATTACCCTCATTGATGTCATCATTCTCCTCTGTACCGATATCATCCTCTAGATCAATATTACTATGTTCCTCAACAAGAACTACTACCTCCATTTTGGTTTACAAGTCTTGCGCGTACTTTTATGTCGCCAAATTGAGCAACTTAGTATCAAGTATATATTATAAAACGTATATCATCAAAAACTTTAGACTTTGTATTTTACTTTTCTTAGCACCGAAATAAGGTGCCATAACCAATTAACCACACTAAAAATATAAAGAAGAACAACTAATTAGAACAAAAAATAGGGGAAACGTTAGACTGTAAAAGACTGAGATCAGAAATTCAGAATTCGAACTTATAGACGTTGAATGACCAAAGCGAGACGAGAGGCAGGCCATAGACAGAGGCAGAGGGCGAGGGGGCGATAGGCGACAATCAGCCGATAGGTGGCGGCTTGCTGCTTTCCGCGTGCGGGCCATCCTACAATCGACAGCGTAGTGTTGAGTCAAGGTTGATGCAGGAACCGGGGTGCGGAGTGCCTTCATACGATACAATCAAAGAGGATAGCTGATCTAATCGCAGGTTAGGTACGTGATGCCGTGATGGATTCCAAATCAGAAACATATGTGTATGTCCAGCAAAGTAGAGCGTTCAATCTAGCCCAATAGAAAACTCAAAACTTCTATTTTTTATATCTTTTCTAAGATCTATTATAGCCTATATATACAACACATATCTGGGGAGTGCCCCCCAAAATTTTGGGCCCGGGGCGGCTGCCCCTCCGGTCCCCCCAAGGGCCGGCCCTACATGTGACTTGGCCAGCCCATCTCGGACCACCACACTCATATTGTGTGATGATAGAGAGAAGTCCAAGACGAGACAATTCAGGAAGAGCTTCCCAAACCCATCCACGCATCGTACCAACCTACACTATTGTACATATGTGGCTACGTAGGGTTCGAGTCGCCACAACCTACTAAGTATAGCCAACTGCCCAATTTATTATTGATACATGGTTGTACACGTAAGCTATCAAATAAAGAAGCCAATCCTTTCTCAGTACCCTGGACGGTATTCCCCACCATAAATCCATACTCGATGACCCAATCAATGCCATTCCTCCCAGGTGGTTCATTACAAACATATTGGTTTGTCATTTAGCAAAACATAAGCCTTCCAAAACATATAACTTTTCATGGTGTGATTCCCTTCCTCGTCTAAATAGCATAGCTAAGCAATCTACCAATACGATGACCCATAAACAAGGAATACTGGGGAATAATATGGAAATAGCATGGCATATACACATCAATTCCTACAGATGCAATTCTACAAAACATCTACAATACATAGGAAAACAGTAGGACATTTATGACCAAGATAGAACCACTTGCCTTTGTTGTAGATGTAGACGAATAGATAATCCTCACAATCCTCACAGATATAATGGTTGCACTCGTCATGATCACAATACTTGCAATCACAATAGTTGTAATCGTAGTAGTTGCACTCCTCGCAATCTATCGTTCAAAAGCAAAGGCACAACAACACACCATTCAAAACATTGCAACAATGCAACATTACAATAAAACAATGATGAGCAAATGCATGCATGACGATTTAATAAGTCACTCTTGTTGTATTTAAAGTTCTGAACATTATTAGATCACATGATGCATGTGGAATGTCTTCTAATGCATTAAAGCATTTATTATTAAAGTTATATCAATTTAATATGGTTTATACCACTTTAATTGAAATATTGATGTTTCTATTGTATTAAATTGTGAACTAAATGCTACTGGATAGGTAATGCAATTTAGAGACAGCAGAAATTTGAATCACCTAAAAAGTGGAACAGCCACCTTAGGGATGAGAGTAATGAAGCCCATGTTGATACTCACAAGGTCTAATTTTCCTTCATAGAACTCAAAACATAATTGATAGATATCATGTTTAACAATTTGCCAGCAGCTCTTAAGAAATTGTCCATTGAACCCATCTGGCCCTGGTGCCTTATCAATAGGCATAGATTTGATTATCTCATCAATTTCATTAGTAGTAAATGGAGCAGACAGTTCCTTAAGGCCAGGAATAGGTTGAATCTAATGATCTAGGTTAAATCTCATTTGAGGATTATTCTTTGTGCCCAGTCTTGCCTTAAAATTTCAAAAATAATTTTTTCTTTACCAGAATGATCAGTCACCTCTGTCTCATCAGGTAATTTAGACGATAAATTGAGTTCCTTATATACCTCTCAGTAGCAAAAGCTTGAAAAAATTTAGAGTTCTCATCACCTTACTTTGCCCATCTAATTATACACCTTTTTCCAATACTGTCTCTGGTACTCAAGAAGTTTAATCAGATGAGTTTTAAGAATGTTCCTAAAGTTATTTTCAGGGATAGATAAACCTCTAAAATCCTCAATATTATCAAGTTCTAAAAGAGCTTTGTTTGTGTTCCTTCTATACCTCTCATCACCAAACTTTGTTTGTGATTAAAATACTATTACAATGGGTTTAAAGCTTTCCGCATTCATTTCTATTTTAACAGTACCAAATAATTTGGCACACAATTTCTCTAGATACATATTATCAATACAAAACAGTACCAATTGGTTTCACTAATTTTGGAGTTCTGGTTAATTTTATGCAATTTAAATACTAGTTAGAAGTATTTAAATCATTTATATTATTTGCTTCAACAAAAATTATATCTAATGCCATATTAATGTTCTACATGAATCAAGGATTCCATAGACATCTTATTTGTATTTTTATGATCTGTAGATATTTTTCTATGATTTATTTAGTCTAAATTTCCCATTAAACTATTTAATTTATTATAGTAAATATGTGATGTAACAGTTATATCTAATAACGTATTAATGTTATACACAATTCTATGAATCCAATGATATATTATTTGTAAAATTTGGATATCTATTCGATTTTATATGAATTTTACAAGATTGGACATAATTCTGGCTATTTTAAATCAAAAATAAATTAACAGGAAAGGGTTTGCTACATGGCGCAACAGGATTGGTTTGTACCTCTTCGTTAAGTGAGTCGACGAGAGCCACTAGATCAAGATCTGATGGTTGCAGTTTAGTGGCTTCGTGGCGGCTTGGCTGGAGCTTCGGCTGGGCTTGGTCGCGCGGCTCGGCTCGGCTCTACTCGATCTGGACCGTTCAGATTAGATCGGACGGGGGACGGTGATGATGGCGAGCCAGCGTCGGCTCGCGGACGGTGGTGACGTCGATGGGCGGTGGCGAAAACTCAGTGGTGATGGTGGCGTCGCTCTTGGAGGCCTCCGGCGGCGGTGAAGTGGCCTACGAGATGCGGTGTTCGATGGCGGCCTTGTGGGTGTCCTCGCTGGAGTCTATCGCTTCCTCGGGTAGGGGTGAAGGACGGCTAGGGGCTCTTAGCGTTGATGAAGCTCAGGTGATGTCAGGTGCGAGATGTGGTGCATCTGCGGGAGGGGAAGGAGGGTGAGAGGATGTGGCACATCAAGGGGAGGCGGACAAAGGTAAAAAGGAGGCGCGAGGTGCTCCGTAACATCGAGTCCGAGCTCGATCTGAAGGTCCTCCGGCGACGACGAGATTGGGACCTCGACGGTAGGGATAGGGTTCCTGAAAGAGCGAAGAAAATCAGAACGAGGTGGAGTGGGGGGGGTTATATGGAGGGATGGGCATGCAGATGAGGGAAAACAACGAGCGAATCCGTCCGGATTTGAGGGGGCGTCGGTTCGGGATCGAGGCAGGCGGTCTTCTCGGTCTCTGGTCGAGAGGAAGGAGAAGGTGGGGTGGGATCCACTCGTCAGGGAGAGAGGGAGGGCAGCGGGCTACTGTGTTGCGCTGTGGGCTGGCGATGGGCTGCCGCCGGGGCGCAAGCTGCTGCTGCGCGCGGTAGATAAGTCGCGTGACGTGGGCTCGGCCCGTAGATTAGGTCTAGTTCGTTTTTTTAATTCTTTTCTGTTTTTTAGCTTTTGTTTTAGGCATCCAATTTAGGTCAAACAAATTTCTAACAATTTGTAATTTGACAAGGTTTATTTTAGGACAATAATTAATCTATTTTCATATATTTCAAATACTTCAACTATTAAAAGTTGGGTTTGGTTTATAGGTCTTTTACTTTATTTCTCTTAGTTTTTTATATAATTCATATCTTTTGATTTTCAGCTCCAAAATCATTCAAACCACTTCCTATTGTTTTGTAAATATGCACTCTATCTATATACCCATTCATGAATTCCATTTCTTAATTTTTGCTATGGACAAAGCCATAACTCAAGGGTTATACTTAGAATGGGGAAATCCCATTTAGGGTTTTCAATTTATTTTCGGCATCACTATTTGCTTCTTAGGGTTTATATGCAATGATGTTCATGCATGCTTCATGATTTTGAATTTTGAAACCTTGCACACCAATTCTAAAATCCATAATCAATCCATGCCCTTTTGCCTGTATGGCTACTTAGGTGATAACAAAAGAATATAAGATTTTGAATTCAAGGTTGAGAGGATTTTTTTTATTCAAAAAGTTTCTTCTCTTTGAGAATTTTCAACAAAGTCAAACAATCAATCAAACTTATTTATTTATTTCACATTCCAAAATTAGGAGAATTTTGGGATGTGACAGACTACCACCCTTAAAAGAAATCTCGTCCCGAGATTTGGGAAGGCTAGAAAGAAAGATGGGTTAAGGATCCACTAGGACGCTACCACCCTTAAAAGAAATCTAACTAGGTCACTTCTCGAGGACTCACTTGGCTCAAGTGGTTCTCGTGCACATTCTAAATTCCATGATTGATAGTTTCTGAGAAAGCACTTCTTTTGAACTAGCGAAACTCTCATGGTGGGCAAATAGGGAGAGTTTGCTTCACGATGACCATTAATAATGGTTGGAATCCATCCTTACCGTATATTCCTACGCTTAGCAATAAATGCTTCTGTAAAGGTGGAACAATATACCATTCTATGGTCTAGGCTCAACGTCGGCTCTCTGCTATGGTTGAAAGGCACTCAAGATTCACAAATCCAACAGTATAAGAGCGAATAATAAGAGTAGTAGGAATGGTGATCAATTCATCCTGCACCCAAATCATTACCTTGCACGAGGATAGGTGAATCACGTTTTTCTATCACTCGGGCATCACCACTTGCATTGAAGAAGGTTTCCATGGGCACGAACCAATGCTCAATGTAGACTCCCATGTATTCAATCAATAAATCTACTACTAAAACTAAACTATCGATACTTCAACTTTCAGGTTGCGTAATTTACTACATAACATCATTGCAACACTTCGTACTTCCACATCCTTCGGTTGCATTATAAGAAGCATTCTCCTTTCTAAATACATTGCGTTGTCAAACTTTCCATTAATCCTTCTCCATGTTTTCAACACAACATTCTATCCAAGGGTTTATGGTAGGAAAGAATAGATTCTAGAGAAAAAAACTACTAAGGAAGTAATCCTACACATAACTATATGAAGCAATCAATGTCACAAACAAGGAAACAATCATAGCCAATCAACACACAAGCAAACACTTGCATAACAATAATACAGAGGTCTAAACCTAGTAGTATACAATCACAAAATAGTTTGAAAGCATTGGGAACAATACTAGAGTAAAATAGAGCAACATATAAGCAATAAACAAAATCTGTCAAAACGATATAGCAGGTTTCACGAATTTTTTTGACCGACTTAAACACATCATCAATTTTATCCAATTTTTGTGCATGTAGCACAGGTAATTACGCTCCAGCTCCTATTTTTTCAGATTTTTCTGAGTTGCCAAAAAAATATGAAAAATCACGCGGTACAACAGGTCAGACAGAAAACTACAGCAGTAATTCCACGAATTTCAATCAATTCACACCATTAAAATAATTTTAAAACCACACGAAAACTCCAGAAACTTTGGAGATTTAAAACAACAGATACTAAACAAGGCATCACACAATATGTTTCAGTACAAACAAGCAAGCAGCCTATATTGTCATACCACATAAGTTGGTAAAAACAATATGCTAACACGATAGCGATGATCTTCTAAAGAGACAAAATATGGTGGTCTAGACCTAACCAAACTTGATGATATATTTATTTATGCCATCTTATTTGTTCTATTACTTGTATTTCAACTCTCACATAGGTATCAAATTAATGGACAACTACAAATTTTGAACAAGAAGAGATTATAGAAAAGATACACAAGGAATATAAGAACTCTAATAAGTAGAAAATATGATAGTTCTCCTAATAGAGGTCTCCTATTGCTAATACATTTCTAAGGTCACGATCCTACAGTCAACACACAGCTCTGATACCATCATATAACACCCTCGCCTGATAAGGCTGAATTCATGTGTATAATGCCAATCTCTGGATCAATTCACTGACACACAGTACAAAATAATATCAAATATAACTATGCATCATAAATACAATGAATATGATTCAGAATTTACATTATATTACAGCAGAAAGCAATTACAAGGCATATCTCCATCCTTCAAATGTGTCACAGGCGAACAATTGTTGAGTGGAGTCTCGCGACCTATGAACGATCACTCAGATACGATATAACCTGCAACATGAAACGTAGCCCGAAGGGTCAATACATGGAATGTATGGCAAGTAGGCTAAAGTGGTTAACAACAGATCTATCAACTACAAGCTTATTTGGCTAGATGGAGCTCAGGATCATTTGCATAAAGCAATAGTTTTATCCTAACATTTGTATAAAAGTAGTTTTCCAATACGATAAATAGGACACTCTGATTCACTTCCAAGTGCTCCTACCCAATTAAGTTCACCCTACAAGTTTTAAATAATTGAGAAATAAGGATGAGCGAGAAATATGTCATACCATCAGTATCAGGTCGCTCAAAATGTCTATAACCGGGGACACGACTAAGTACTTAGTTTATACACCCTGCAGGGATTTGTACACTTTACCCATGTGACTTGGCTAGCCCAGCTCGGACCACCACACTCATATTGTGTTATGATAGGGAGAAGTCCAAGACAAGACAATTCGGGAAGAGCTTCCCAAACCCATCCACGCACCATACCAACCTACACTATTCTACATCTTTGGCTACGTAGGGATCGAGTCGTCACAACCTACTAAGTCCTGCCAACGCCCATCACATGGTTGTACACGTAAGCTATTAAATAAAGAAGCCAATCATTTCTCAGTACCCTGGGCGACATTCCTCACCATAAATCCACACTCGATGACCCAATCAATGTCATTTCGCCCAGGTGGTTCAATAAAAACATATTGGTTTGTCATTTAGCAAAACATAAGCCTTCCAAAACATATAACTTTTCATGGTGTGATTCACTTCCTCATCTAAATAGCATAGCTAAGCAATCTACCAATATGATGGCTCATAAACAAGGAATACTAGGAAATAATATGGGACATAGCATGTCATATACACATCAATTCCTACATATGCAATTCTAAAACATCTACAATGCATAGGAAAATAGTAGGACATTTATGACCAAGATAGCACCACTTGCCTTTGTTGTAGATATATACGATTAGATAATCCTCACAATCCTTACAGATATAATGGTTGCACTCGTCATGATCACAATACTTGCAATCACAATAGTTGTAATCGTAGTAGTTGCACTCATCGCAATCTATCGTTCAAAAGCAAAGGCACAACAACACACCATTCAAAATATTGCAACAATGCAACATTACAATAAAACAATGATGAGCAAATGCATGCATGACGATTTAATAAGTCACTCTTATTGTATTTAAAGTTCTGAACATTATTAGATCACATGATGCATGTGGAATATCTTTTAATGCATTAAAGCATTTATTATTAAAGTTATATCGATTTAATATGGATTATACCACTTTAATTGAAATATTTATGTTTTTAATGTATTAAATTGTGAACTAAATGCTACTAGATAGGTAATGTAATTTAGAGACAGCAGAAATTTGAATCACCTAAAAAGGAGTTATAGATATTTTCTTATGATTAAAATACTATTACAATGAGTTTAAAGCTTTCTGCATGCATTTCTATTTTAACAGTACCAAATAATTTGGCATGCAACTTCTCTGGATAAATATTATCAATACAAAACAGTACCAATTGGTTTCACTAATTTTGGAGTTCTAGTTAATTTTATGCAATTTAAATACTAGTTAGAAGTATTTAAATCATTTATATTATTTTATTCAACAAAAATTATATCTAATGCCATATTAATGTTCTACATGAATCAAGGATTCCATAGACATCTTATTTGTATTTTTATGATATGTAGATAATTTTCTATGATTTATTTAGTCTAAATTGCCCATTAAACTATTTAATTTATTATAGTATATATGTGTTGTAACAGTTAGATCTAATCTCGTATTAATGTTTTACACAATTCTATGAATCCAATGATATATTATTTGTAAAATTTGGACATCTATTCGATTTTATATGAATTTTACAAGATTGGACATAATTCTAGCTATTTTAAATCAAAAAGAAATTAACAGGAAAGGGTTTGCCACATGGCGCAACAGGATTGGTCTGTACCCCTTTGTTAAGTGAGTCGACGAGAGACACTGGATCAAGATCTGATGGCTACAGTTTAGTGGCTCCGTGGCGGCTCGGCTGGAGCTTCGGCTGGGCTTGGTCGCGCGGCTCAGCTCGACTCTACTCGATCTGGACCGTTCGGATTAGATCGGACGGGGGACGATGATGATGGCGAGCCAGCGTCGGCTCGCGGACGGTGGCGACGTTGATGGGCGGCGGCGACAGCTCAGTGGTGATGGTGGCGGCGCTCTTGGAGGCCTCCGGCGACGGTGAAGTGGCCTACGGGATGCGGTGTTCGATGGCGGCCTTGTGGGTGTCCTCGCTGGCATCTATCGCTTCCTCGGGCAGGGGTGAAGGACGTCTGGGGGCTCTTAGCATTGATGAAGCTCCGGCGATGTCAGGTGCAAGCTGTGGTGCATCTGCGAGAGGGGAAGGAGGGTGAGACGATGCAGCGCATCAAGGGGAGGCAGACGAAGGTAAAAAGGAGGCACGAGGTGCTCCGTAACATCGAGTCCGAGCTCGATCTGAAGGTCCTCCGGCGGCGGCGAGATTGGGACATCGACGGTGGGGATAGGGTTCCTTAAAGAGCGAAGAAAATCAGAACGAGGTGGAGTGGGGGGTTATATGGAGGGATGGGCGTGCAGATGAGGGCAAACGACGAGCAAATCCGTCCGGATTTGAGGAGGGGTCGGTTCGGGATCAAGGCAGGCGTTCTTCTCGGTCTCTGGTCGAGAGGAAGGAGAAGGTGGGGTGGGCTCCACTCGTCAGAGAGAGAGAGGAAGGGCAGCGGGCTGCTGTGCTGCGCTGTGGGCTGGCGATGGGCTGCCGCCGGGGCGCAAGCTGCTGCTATGCGCGGTAGGTAAGTCACGCGAGGTGGGCTGGGCCGGGTGGCTCGGCTGGTAGATTAGGTCTAGTTCGTTTTTTTAATTCTTTTCTGTTTTTTTTCTAACTTTTGTTTTAGGCATCCAGTTTAGGTTAAACAAATTTCTAATAATTTGTAATTTGACAAGGTTTATTTTAGGACAATAATTAATCTATTTTTCATATATTTCAAATACTTCAACTATTAAAAGTTGAGTTTGGTTTATAGGGCTTTTACTTTATTTCTCTTATTTTTTTATATAATTCATATCTTTTGATTTTGTGCACCAAAATCATTCAAACCACTTCCTATTGTTTTGTAAGTATGCACTCTATCTATATACACATTCATGAATTCCATTTCTTAATTGTTGCTATGGACAAAACCATAACTCAAGGGTTATACTTAGAATGGGGAAATCCCATTTAGGGTTCTGAATTTATTTTCGGCATCACTATTTGCTTCTTAGGGTTTATATGCAATGATGTTCATGCATGCTTCATGATTTTGAATTTTTAAATCTTGCACACCAATTCTAAAATCCATAATCAATCCATGCCCTTTTGCCTATATGGCTACTTAGGTCATAACAAAAGAATATAAGATTTTGAATTCAACGCTGAGAGGATTTTTTTATTCAAAAAGTTTCTTCTCTTTGAGAATTTTCAACAAAGTCAAATAATCAATCAAACTTATTTATCTATTTAACATTCCAAAATTAGGATAATTTTGGGATGTGACAATGCTAGGGTTCAATCATGTTCTATCCACCAATGTCACTTATACATGATATAAGCATTCAATCTTAGTGACTAAAACATGATTGTTATAATCCTTTAATCCTTTATGGTTTAGGTTTCCAGTTGGCTAATCAAGGCTTCATCAATACAACATTACAGTTGTATTATAATTATCTTCTTAGTATCTCTTACTGAGTAGAAGATATTATTCTTTGACTAAATCTACTTGATCTAATAAGATTACTCCTGGTAACTATCTTTAGGATTCATCCTTATAATCTTCTTTATCACGATATAATTATAGGTTCCATATTACTCTTCTATCATTTCAGGAGTAAGTTAACTCCATCAATTATCACATTGATCTTATTCCCCTCCAACTCTCACATCCTATAAATGATATTTAAATCTAGCATTACCACCTACCTCTTCTTACTTCTTTCTCTAAAGGACTTTAAGTGAATGCTATGATAAGGACAAGATTTAATAGATCAAGAATTGATAGGTTATGAATTGGTGAATTAATAGTTGATTACTCAACATTGATGAACAACAAGTATTAAAATGAGGTTCAATAGAGATGATAAGGATTGATATGGAAAGAAAGATATGTGGTGAATGGTCTTGAATTGTTTTCCTTCCTACTCAAGACAACTAAAGAGTTAGGGTTAAGTATTACCATGATACTCATGGTATGAATGGATAAGAATGATATAGGTCAAGTCTTAGTTATTGAATTCTTGTTACTTGGCATTCATGAGTTATTGGAATGAATACTAGGATATGATCACTTAAGGATCAAATTATAATCATTAATCAATGTGTAATGGTTTAGTTTCATTATATTTGATCTACCCTTATATCAAATTACCATTACCCAAAATAATGTTTTTAGCAAAGGTCATATTGAAACCTATCGCATTCAACTTGATGATCTACTCCAATTCCGTCAAGTTGAGAGAAGCTTCAATCACTTTGACAAGTTTTGTTCAAAAGCGCGAAAATTATTCAGATTTTTTATTCATGAATGCAATGCACACATCTGGGTTCAGCTTATTTCTAAGCTCTAATGCTGGGATGTTACATTCACATACGCGTTTTTATGTTTATCGTCTGCAATTCTGGATGATTGCAAACGGTACCGTTTCATCGTATGTGTTAGGATCTTTTTGCAAGCGTTTTAATTTAAGTGAACCAGTTCTATCCTGATATGTACTATTGTACGTGTTTTCATCCTGTATATTTATGCCCAGTTTATGCAACAACATATAATAATATGATATCAACGTTATTTGTGTGCATCATTCATATACCTCATATACATGCATTTCGATATGTATTCATTGCTACTTATACAAATGATATAGATATACAAAGTAGATAATCTAGTTTTCTTCATTGCGTTTTTGTATTTGTCTTTGTCTTTGTGACGTGATGAGGCTTCTAATCAAAATTCTAGCCCTTGTTGTACCTTGTTCGTCTCAACACGAACTTCTCGCAACTCAAGAATCAAGTGAAGTTTTTAATTTTCTCAAGAGAGGTGTAGTTCTTGACTTTCTCAAGTGAGGTGCACACAGTTATTGACTTTCAGCTACACCGTGAGAAGAGTAAGATAACTTCTTCGCAACATGGGGCGAGGAATTCATGAGCCCTTCCTATATAGTGTCAACAAAATAGTATCCCTATTATACATAAATAGTAATGGCAAGATGTAATATTGAATCTGGTACAACCAATCAATTTGTAGCACATAAACAAGCACATAAAGTTGTGGCAATAAAAGATCATAAGAAAATACATGATACAGATTATCCTAATTCATTGCACATATCTGGTAAAAGGACATTGATCTCTATATATATTTCATTGTAGATAACAACTTTATGTATAGA
Organism: Avena atlantica; assembly: GCA_910589765.1. Taxonomy (NCBI): domain Eukaryota; kingdom Viridiplantae; phylum Streptophyta; class Magnoliopsida; order Poales; family Poaceae; genus Avena; species Avena atlantica. The sequence goes on from OU342737.1 coordinate 72,541,241, forward strand.
CTAATTATGTGCATGAGGACTGTAGGTTCGTTTTCAAATGCTAATGGAAAGTATGATTTCTCTCTTTAAGAAGGTTGAAGACAGAGTTCCCATAGTCTTTTGTTCTAGCTTTGCTTGTGTTTTAGGGGACCCATACTATCAAGAGGTGATCCATCTTGGAAGGTTTTGGGAATCATGCTCACTTGCACAAACCAAATGCACCCCACCGACCATTCCAGCTCCAATATGTTCTTCCTGCTAACTTCAGCATACTGGTAGTGCCGGTTCTAGCTCCGGCGGTGCCGCTCATGAGCGACACTAACGTTACTAGTGCCTCTTGTTGTGCTGGGCATCCTGGTTTTTGGTACTGGATGGGGTGCGGGAGTAGCCCGACAGTGCCATGGTTGTGTCGCCCTAGTTTTTCTAGGCCATCTAAGTTTTCTGAACCGGCAGTGCCACTCCAAGTGCCAGTGCTATGTTACCAGAAAGGAATCGATGACCCGTTGGAAGGAAAAAGAAAGGCTTTTGATAACATGTTAATTAGCAGAAAAAATCGATGACTGCTGGGGCTCGTGTGTGTGTTGATATAGTGTAGGAAAAGCCTCTACCATGGCGTTATATAGACATTCTGATCTGTGTGCTACACGGTATCACTATCGAGAGGGTGTATAATATCATATGCATTACAAACTCGAACATAGCCATCTCTTACATCTTTTTGAAGCTCCGACATTGGGTTGGAATGTCCAATAAAATCAATCTACGAAAGTTTACGCGCATGCAGTTTGGCTACTTTGTGGAAGGAGAGTACATTGGGGCGGCGATGGACCACGACCGTATAGTCAACATCCGGTGTTTTCGGCTCTGCGTTCAGCTTGTCACTTTTGTCTTTGTGGACGTGTTTGGTTGTTCGGTCCAATATTTCTCTCTTTTTTTTACTTCGCCTCCTAGGTGTTCCATATAGCGAGATTTGGCTTGGGCCAATTTTGACAATTTATTTGGTTCCCCAAATGGTGGTTTCTCTAGTAAAAGGCCCGGTGTTTGATTATCCGGTGAAAAAAGGTGTTTTGTGTTTCACTAACATGCTTTTTCTTAATCCTCTCTAATACATCCAACCGTGCCTCCGTTTGAGATAATGTCTAGATAAAAAAGATGCTCCTCAATGTTACAAATTCACTACCGCAAACGATTTGTAATTTAGTTGAGTGTTTGAGACGCTACGTCGCTTTCTCTTTTAAAGCTTTTTTGAATGAATTTTGTCAAATTCGTCACACATAGTTGATCATTAGAAAAAAATTGAGGAAAATATTCAGTTCATCATTCAGCACGACTTTCATGTTGTGAGTTTTATGATTTGACGTTTCTATACAAGAAGATCTGCGTGTACATACGTATATTATGATAGTTTAGATCTATACGATTATGGATGTTAATACGAAAAACTTAAAACACGAAAGTTATGTGAAATGCTGAGGTGGATCTATACCTCCAAGGAAATTTCAAACAGTTGGCTGTATACAAAGAATTTAGCAAAATTCGTTCACACAACGTGTAAACATGAACACGAAATAGACCCCTAAAAGGTCAACGAAACTAGGAATCGATCGTCGAAATGGATTTATATCGTCGATCCATAACTTTTATATGTATAACTTATTTTGAATCGGTCCATAATTTTATAGTTCGAAAGAGATTAAGTTAAGTATAGAGATCAAAACACACTTGACTGGATTACGGGCCTGTTCCGGAAAAAACGGGCGGAATCTATGTTTCCAGCTAGCTAAATTTTTAACCCGCTTTAAAACCCGTGCTATACAGAAATAACTAACAAAACAAGCGACAAAGGGCCGAGCTCTCCCAACCGTTCCCCTCCTCCTCTCGTGTCTAGCGACAGGCAGCGGCGACGGATTCAGATCTCCTCCGGCCAAGGCCTTGGTCCCCTCTCCCTCCGCTTGCCTCTTCGGTGACAGGAGGGGGAGGGGATATCATTCCTTTGGTTTGTAGTTAGGGTTTTGTCTTCTCTGGTGCGTTGTTGGGGTGGTGGGAGCGGCATCCGAAAGAATAAATATGCCTCAACTCTACTCCCACACCGGCGGTGACCTTTACGGCGGCGTCTCGGAGTTGATGACAACATGTGCTTGTCGATCCTTTAGATCAGAAGCTTGGTCTTCTCGTCGTTCTTTGGATCTGGCGAGATCTGTTTCTCAAAGTGTCGCTGGTGTTCGTCGTTATCCATGGCAACACTGGGGGCCGGGGCGAGATGGATGCTCTGGAGCGAGGATGTTGGTCCGGAGGTTGTGGATTGGCCGTTATCCCCTGACTTCGTCGGTGGGAGGCGGTGGATCTTGGTCCAAGACAACACGGGGACGTCCCCTGGTCGACGTGCCACAACGACATGTGCCTTGCAGCAAGCCTGTTCATCGACTCACAAAGCCTTATTGATGATGGTGCTTTACTGGATCTGGCAATGGTGGAGGCTCGTCGTCTCTTTCAGCGTACGTCTAGACGGCGTTGAACGGTGGCGACGACCGCTAGCTTCGGCGAGTGCAGAAAACCTTAGGAATAGTTTTGTATTTTTCTATCCATTAGGTGTACATCTACAATGTTTCCAGGACAACTGTTTTTTTTCTGGTCTATTTTCAGTTTCCAGGTTTTTGTAACTTGTTTTTCTATCAATAAAAATTTGTGGTTGCTCTTAAAAAAAAACTAACAAAACAAACGGCCAATTCTTCCCGCACCATCTGTACGGCTTGAACAATGCCACCTGCACAGTACTCTTGCTAGGCCCAACTTTTGGCTGTCGAGTTGTGGTATCGGGCTTCGATCGGTACGAGCCCAACTTTTTGTTTCTTTTTTCCTATACTAGCGAAAAGCCCGTACGCTCCACCGGGAAAAACTACTCTATACTGTAATAATAAAAATAAAAAAAGTATTCTAAAAATGACCTAAATTTTTGTACAATAATTTTATTATTCTACCGAGATAAAAATAAAGTCAGCATGCTACAAGATGAGTTTTATTGAATAATTTTTAAACTCTAGCAGATTTACTCAAGAAAATGTAATTGAGAAACCAAGAAAATGATGCATATGTACAATTTGGTTGCAACAAAAAATAAGACGTACAAGCCAGCTCATTATAGTTTCGTTGCATTGCATTATGTTTTCTGGGAAATGGAGAAATCTTCCATAAAATTTGCGGTGTGCGTGTAAATTTAATTTTACTCTATGCACGATACAAATAAAGTCATACGCAAGCCTCATCACCACACCCTTGGTCGCTATCGACCAGGCTAAGCATGCTAATTCTATCCTCGAAGTCATCAAACCACATTACTGCCATAGCATCGGCAATACCCATTTCCTCCCCTTCCTGTCACCTTGCTAAGCATGTGTTGTCAGGTTTCTTCTTCTTGTGTGACCTCAACCTTAAACTGAGCTAAAAGAGGTATCAAAATCAGAGAACTACAACCCAGGACTTGCTATGATTATGTTGCACTTTTGGGTCTTGTGCCTGTGGTCTTAAGCCTTCGTTTGTTATAATGATATAAGTTTAGAATGCACGGACTTCACGAGCGGGCAGTCGTGGCCGACGGACCGGGAGCCGCATGTTGTCTCGAGATGCTAGTGTCGTGACAGTGACAAATGCACCGAGTCGGCATTTATAAGTAAAAACCAAAATCATTAAGCAAACTGCCATTATGTGAAGCTGCAACCAAATCTGAACATGGTAGGACATTGCCATCTTGTGAAACCGTAGACACTCACGTATCAACAATTTTGAAAACATTAAAAAAGTACATATCAATTTATAATGAAAATTTTAGCATGTCTACAGTGTCACTCATGTTATATCCTCGGATCTTCAAGTGCTAGGTGGTTCAAGTAATATAATGACTGCAAGCTATCTTTAGCCCCAACCACCCGAAGTCCTCCAAAATCAAGAACACAAAGGGGTAAAAAAAAAAGGAGAAGGCCCTCTCTTCGCCTTCTTCCTCGGTCGAGCACACCCCGACCTGAGCAAACCATGAATCAAATTCGAAAAACATGAACCTAATTTTGAAAAACATGATTTATTTCAAAAGATAAACTTTTTCAAAAACCCCAAAAAACAACAACAAAAAAAAGGAAATAGAAAAATAATTAAAAGAACAAAAAAAAAAGTCATGTGACACTGGGCCTGTCCAACGGGGCGAGCACCTCTGTGACCCGAGCTGCGCGTGCCACAGCGGGAGTATTTAGGGCTTTGTTTGGTTTATAGCCATAGTTTGTCAAGCCTAAGTTTAACAAGTGTGGCTGCTATAAAAGTGTGGCTAAAAAATTGAAGGTCACAAAGTCTGACAAAAGTTAGCAAAAAATTAACTCTATACCAAGTAAACCCTACAAATAATAAAGGGTGACAATAACTAAATATATGTCAAATTGCTAAATTTTGGCTTAGCAAAACTCTGATTGAAAACCAAACACGTCCTTCACATTTCCGGATAATACTTGCCGCGCTACATATCAGTGGCTACTATGGTCCATTTATCCTGTTAGCGCTAAGATCTTCACTCGTTGGGCGAATTTAGGCCGAAATTCGGACCTATTTTTGGCCGAACAGAACTTGATTTCGGCCAGGGTATGCTAGTTTCTCACTCGTATACCCAACCTGAGTTCCTGGAACGCCCGTTTCGCCTCAAATTCGGCTCAAGTTCGTCTAGATTTCGTCATAGTTCGGCATACCATGAATAGTTCGGTGAAATTTTAAACATAGTTCGGCGTAAATATAAGCATAGTTCGGCCTGTAGTGAAGGTGGCGCCGAAGTTCGGGCGGCGAAGACGGCGGCGAAATGGGCGGCGGAGTGGGCGGCAACTACGGCGAGCGTATCTAGAGCCGTGGGCATGTCTTAGCGCGGAGGAGCTCCGCCGGCGAAGTCATGAAGACAGAGGCGCTGGGAGCTCTTCGCCGCAGTCTGGGCTAGTGGAGTGGGAGAAATGTGACTGTCTCGCCGATAGAGCTGGCCCACGCCCCACTTCGTCCGGCGTTCCCAGGGTGTACCCGGAAACCTGGGTTCGCCTAGAAAGCCCGGAACAAAGTTCACCCAAATCCGAACGAAAACAGGTTCTTAGGTACACGACCGAGCCGATTTTCGGCGTCCGGACGTAAATTCAGCGTTTGGATCGGCGTCCTGGATAGGCGAGTGGAGATAGTCTAATATGTTCTCCTCGTGTGCGACTATTGACGTGGCGGCTATGGTTTTCTTTTAGGTACATCATTACATGGTTTCTCAGCCCGTCTTGTCATTTTCTTAGTTTTCTGCTACTTATTTTGATCCAAACTAATTGATTTAAATTTTCTAGATTCGAATGTATATAGATATATTTTAGTATTAGATATATTTAAATATAGAAAAATCCGAATCAGTTAATTTGGATTGAAGGGGGTAGTTTTTTTATTCTCTGCACGCAAGGTGTGCTGCCTGCGGTACGCGATGGTCGGCATATTAAGGTTTGTCGGCAATTGCTATTCATCACTCAACGTACGCACCCCTAATACAGCTCGCGTGAGCGTTTTCCAGGTATGGACCGAGCCCAATAGGCATGTTTACGTTTTTTCTTTTCGGTGATTCTTCTGTTTGGTTTTTTCATGTGGTTTTAGGTCCGGTTTCCTTATTTTTGCGTGTATTTTTCCCCTTAAATATGTGTTTTTATTTGAACAATTATCAAATGTGAACATTTTAAAATTTGAACAATTTTTGAATGTGAACAATTTTCACATGTGAACATTTTAAAATCAGAAGCTCGTCCTGTAGGGCCGCTGCTACCTGAGATGCTTCGGTCATCTCACCGTTGAAGTTGTTTGATGGATGGAACCAAAAGAGAGACGGGAGCGAACTAAAGCTGTCACGTGGAAGCCCACTCTATCCCGTGCATCGCCGGCTCGAGAGAAAGAATTAAACACAGCCTCAGCTGCACCTTTTTGACCACAGCACTAGGCAACGCACGGCACCTCACCTAGCTCGTCTACCCTGTTGCCACGGCGGGGCAATGATGGTCGTGTGGTGTCGTCTGGCCGCGCGCGCCCCCACGTACGTCAAAGGTTCAGCGCTCGTCTACCAGAAAGCTATTTAGAGGGGCGACGATGCTACGATGTTTCCTTTCGTCTTCGACACTGCGCTAATCTGGAGACTTCTGCTGCAATGGCGTCAGACCAGACATGGCTTATTCTCTTCGTTACGATTACGATACGTCGACCAGGGCATGGGACCCAGCTGACAGAATCACTGAAAGGAATGATAGAACGGTCCCTAAAGGCCTAAACACATGTGGGCTTAACCTTTTTTACTTTGCGACAAGCATCTTTGTAAACGAAAGGTCATCAGGATGATTGCGCATGTCTGGTTGCTTTGTGGGCCAAAAGGAGTTTTTTTTGGCTTCTTACTTATACAGTTCAAATGGATGTATTTTTGTTACGCGGTATAAGCCAGAATGACTATAGTTTAAAAATGGGTTCTTATTTTTTTGAGAATGGGTTCTTAAGACACTAAGTACTCACAAATGGAGTACTAAAGACATGCGCAATGATTTATACGGTTCATCCCATAGACAGGTAGCACTACTATACTCGTGCTGCTGTGCATGATTTATACGGCTGATCCCATAGAGAACGCCCATGGCGTCTACGTTTGGCCGTTGTGGCCTACTTAAATTGATAATTATGTCGCTTTACATCATTGTTCTCGTTGATAGGGGTGAGGACCAGTAAGCCCCTTCTGTATCATCATGTGATGATGTCTCTCTCTAATGCTGCTCTAATTACGCGCCATTCTGATCAAGCGTTTCATCGTACACTATAATTCTGAGCTCGAATGCCTTTTTCTTTTGTCTTTGCTCCAATGCTCGTTCAATTTTCACGACTTAATGCTTCATTGCATTTGCAGCTACTAGTACTCCAAGTGGCACAGGCTCGCCAGTTCGCCGTCATAGCGGAGGAGACTAGAGCCAAGCTGAAACATGGTCTTTCCGCCCTCGTAGGCAAATCGTGGCACCCGCGGAGAAAGGTTCGAGAGAATTGAAATAAAAAAACAAGCATCTTGTACTTATATATACACAGGACCTATTTGGCTCGAATGATGATGGCAGTGAGAAACAGTTCACTGGTGGTCAAGCTATGTCAAATGGTGTTACTCACGGGAATGACATGCCTAAGATCATCTCCACTAGTTGGAGGACCTAGGCCGAAATCTCCGGCGATTTTTTTTCCGGATTGGGCTAACATTTGGTTCGGGGTCATGTTGAAGATATGCCCAAGAAATAATAATAAAATAATTATTATTATATCATTGTGTTTATGATAAATATTTGCATCTCATGTTATAATTGTATTAACCGGAAACATTAATACTTGTGTGTTTTGTAACATAAAAGAGTCCCAAGTAAACCTCTTGTTAAACTAGCTTGTTGATTAATAGATGATCATGGACATTAGATGTTATTAATAACAAGATCATATCATTAGGATAATGATGTGATGGAGACACTCCTATAGTTAGCGTAGCGTAAGATCAAGTCATTTAAAGTTCGTTTGCTACAAGCTTTCAAATACATACTAACCTAATTCTTCGACCATGAGATCATGTTAATCACCATCACTGGATGAATGCTTTGATGACATCAAACACCACTTGCGTAACTGAGTGGTTATAAAGGTGGCATTAGGTATTCTGAAAGTATGTTTTGAAGCACATGGATCAAGAGTGAGATTTGTCCATCCATATGATGGATAGATATACTCTGGGCTCTTGATACGTCCATTTTGCATCACTATTCTATATCATAATTTACTGTTATTTATTGATATATTTCATATTGCATGTTGGATGACTTTTGGAGGATGAACTGCCAGAGTCAGGATTCTGATGGAAAAAGCGGTGTTTAGATGCAATATTCGCGAAGATCAGAAAATTTCAGAAAATACACGAAAAATCCTATTTTTCCAGAAGACAAAGGAAGCCAGAAGGGGAGGCAGAGATGGGCCATAGGGGGGCCACCCTAGGCCGCGCTACCAGGGGGTGTGGCCACCCTGGCCCACCTCCTGCTTCGCCCTTTCGCCTATATCTTCTCCCCTAAACCCTAATACGAGGGGAACGACCACAGAAAGATTCCGCCGCCTCTGCGGGGCGGAAACTACAGAGAGAGAAAGAGCTCTCCAGCAGGCAGATTTCTGCCAGGAAAATTCCTTCCCGGAGAGGGAGATCATCGCCATCAACACTGTTATCAAGCTAGACTTCATAGGGAGCATCATCATCATCATCATCATCTTCACCACCATCTCCACCATCACCATCATCACCACTCCATCCCGCTGTAACTATTGGGTTGAATCTTGCATAGTTCTTAGGGGAAACTTTCTCGGTGTTAATTACTTTTGAAGTTGATGCTTGTGAGTGGAACCATTGAATTATTGTTTATGTTCAGATTGTTATTCATCATTATATCATCTCCAATCTTGATCCATATGATGTCTCATGAGTAGTTTGTTTAGTTCTTGAGGACATGGGAGAAGTCATGTTGTTAGTAGTGGAATTGTATTGAGTAATATTCAATGGTTTGATATTTAAGTTGTGGTGCTATTCTTCTAGTGGTGTCATGTGAACATCCACTACATGATACTTCACCATTTATGGGCCTAGGGGAATTCATTGTGTATTTGGCTACTAATTGTGGGGTTGCCGGAGTGACAGAAACCTGAACCCCCGTTAGAAAACCTTTGCAAAAGGGAGTGTAGGATCTCAGAGTTTAATGATGTGATTAGGTTTTTATCTTAATTAATTTCTTGTAGTTACGGATACTTGCAAGGGGTTTAATCACAAGTATGTATTAGTCCAAGTAAGGTCGGTACATTAGCATAGGTTCACCCACACAACACTGATAACGTGTAGCTCAGATCACTGTAGAGCTTCGTTAGGAAACCCCAAGAGGAAGGTATGATGAGCATAGCATCAAGTTTTTCCTCAGAAAGAAACAAAGGTTATCGAACTAGTAGGAGGAAGGAAACGACTCAAAGGTGTTGCTAGCAACTTGGAAACCTGCACAACACAAACTCAAGACTTTGCCCCAACGAACAGTGAGGTTGTCAATCTCACCGGTTTGCTAAAAACAAAGGATTAACCGTATGATGTGGAAGGCAATGGTGGCTTGCAGAAAGTAAGCAGTAACAGTGGAAGATGTATCAATGGTAAAGATTGGACCGGGATCCATAGTTCACTAGAGGTGTTCTTCTTAAGATAAACAACATAACATGCTGGGTAAACAAATTACAGTGGGGCAATTGACAGGACAGAGCAAGGCATAACAATGCAATACTATACATTCATGATCATATGAGATTTTATTGGGTATTACAACAATATACATAGACTGCCATCCAACTGCATCTATGACTAGTAATCCACCTTCAGGTTATCATCTGAACCCCCTTCAGTATTAAGTTGCAAGCAACGGATAACTGCTTTAAGCAAGGTGTGTAAAGTAAACAATACAATTGTTCCATGAACAAGAGATTGTTTTGTCTCCCTAGTAGCAACAACACATCTGATGGGGATACGCCTACCGGGGTATACCCAGCAGGACGTTTCCGATCGGCCCGTGAGCTGGCGAGTGGGCCTGCAGAACGGCGAGTGGATCAAAGCCCAGCAAGGCACCGAGCGACTGGAAGCTGAAGGCCCAGGCGAGTAGATAGGTCCAGTCGGATTAGGTTAAACGACTACCGAAGCTTTACCTGAATCGGTTGGGATATGTAAACCCTAGGGGAGGTGAGCCTATATAAACCTCCCTATAGGGCGAGTAGAGATACGTTCCCTCATACACCCAAGCGACTCGCCGCCTAGCCGCCGAGCTCGCCCATTGTAACACCTCCATAATACAATCTAGCAAGAGTAGGTCTTTACCCTCCGGGGGGCCGAACCTGGGTAAAACCCTGTGTCTTTGCCCTCATCTCGCACCGCAGATGGCTGGCCGCCCTTGCCCCTCGTTCTACTACTCGCTGCCGATTGCAGCGTCTGCCGTGACCATTCCCACGACAGTGGCGCCCACCGTGGGGCCTGGCTGGTTCGGCCGGTGTTCTGCGGCGAGATCCAATCTGCCCATCAACGAGACGGTCGCCACCGGCCGCATGATAGCGATCGGCGAGATGCTCCAGATCTTGCCGAGCAGCTACGTCCCGGCGGCGCGACCCGTCACGCACAGCGTGATCCTGCCGATCGGCACGATCAGCCTCTTCGTCGGTCTCACCTACGTCATCGTCTCGGAGGATTCGGCTCGCATCCGCGAGTCACCGCCTCGCGATCGGCTCTCCGAGAGCCAGATCCGCACGATCCATCGCCTCGCCTCCGAGTACAACTCGGCCCACAGCAACATGGTCGGGAATTCAGCTGCCGCAGAGGATGCGGCCCTCACCGACGACGCCGACTCGGCGACCCCGGCGTCACTCGCCGGATCCATCACCGCGGCTTCGTCCGCGGGCTCCATCGCCCAGGTCTCCAACATGGGAGACTTCGAGGACCCCTCCATCCTCGGGATATTCGAATTCGACTCCGGGTCGGAAAATTCCGCCGACCTCCGCGACGGAACCGGTCGCCACGCCGCGACCTACATGGCAACTGGCACCGATCTGCCGGAGGATCCATTCTCCACCCCAATCCCTCCTAACGCCACGACGACGGAGGTCGAAGAGCTCCGCCTGAAACTGGCGGAGGCGGTGCGCAAGGAGCAAGCCGAGCGCGAAAAATTTCGCTTCGAGCAGGTGACGGCGCAGGAGCTATCACGCTACCACCAGCAGCGGATCAGGTCACGCCTGAACCCCACCGTTCAAGGGTGTGCCCTGAACTTCGACGATGAAAACGACCCGGCCCACGTGGCCGAGCGTGCAATCTGCGAGAACGCGCCACCAGGAGGAAGCGCCCGGCCCCCGCCAGGATCAACAGCGAGGGGCGCACCACCTCCACCCAACCGCACCCCTCCTAGGGACCAGCCGCGGATAGTAGTCTCCTCACGGGAGCGAGACGCAAACGGCCTCCCACTGTTCTCCACCCCAATGGACAACCTCGTGGCAGGCCGAGCAGCAGCCGACAGCATCACAGCCACCGGCGACGGCGCCCTACAGATCCAATACGCCAGGGCCCTGCTCGCGAAGGCCGTTGAGCAGCAAAGAGCGGGCGCCGACTCGGCAGGTCGAGTATACTCGCGTTCCTCGGGAAGCAGAGTGGCCTCCAGCGGCCGCCCAGCGGCGGCAAACACCCTCAACTGCCCGCCACCAGAGCCACTGCAGCTCCAACACCGACCCGCGAACGCGGCACTCTCCACCAACGACCCCAGGCCGGCAACTAACCTCATCGCTGCCAACGGGCAACCCATCGACACCCGCACCCACATCATCAACAACCAAAGTTGGCGCGCACGCCAGCCCGACGACTTGCGACATACCCTAACTAATCGCCGCGACGGCGAGCCCATGGGGTCGCTCAGTCGACTCGGACCCAAGTGCTTCGGACCAATGATCCGAGGCGAGAAGTACCCGCCAAACTTCAAGGCGCCAAAAGAGATAGAAAAGTACGACTCCTCGTACGACCCCGCCGTCTGGCTTGACACATACCTCATGGCGATGGGGATCACAGGCCACACTGACCTGCTAGCCGCTCGTTACCTCCCCCTGATGATGGAGGGGACGTGCAGGCAGTGGATCAACACCCTCCCCCAGGACAGTATCGACTCCTGGGAGGAGATGCGCGACGCCTTCGTCAGGCACTTCGAGTGCTCCTACACCCACGCCACCACCATCGAGGACCTGGAGCGATGCGTCTAGGGACGCCGCGAGTCGACCCGCAATTGGGTCCAACAGTGGCAAGAACTTTGGTACAACACGGCCGGCATCCACCCGGACACCGCGATCCATTGCTTCAAGACCTCGTGCCGTTACGAGCCCCTGGTCGCCAAGCTGAAGCGACACTCCCGCACACTCGACAATATCCCCGACCTCCTCGAGATCGCCAAACGGTACGCCGAGGAAGATCCAAACCAGGAAACTGACGACGAGTCAGGAGGTCAACGCCGCGCGAGCGGAAACGACGGCGGACGCCGATCTGACTTACGCTACAGCGGTACTCGCCTCACCGGCAAGCGTCGCAGTGACGGGTGAGTCGACTTCGTCGCCAACGCCGGGCACGCGCAGCGCGAGTCCAAAAGCTTCCGCCGCGACGGAGGACAACGCCGCGACGGCGGCAACTACAAGAACAAGCCAAGGTTCGACCCCACAGCCCTCCTTAACCAACCATGTGCGTTTCATAGCAGGGAAGGAAAGCCCGCAACGCACACCACCGCCGACTGCCACACCCTCAGAGAAATCGAGAAGGCACGGCGAGCACGGGAGGACCCCGACAACGACCCGCCAAACAGCGGAAAATTCGGCAAAGTAGCCGGCTCGCTCCACACCTTTACAGGCCTCAACACGAAGCGCGAGAAGAAGGTCATCGCCCGCGCTTTCGCCGTCAACGCGGTGGCCCAGATAGACGTCCCCCAGTTCCTAAACTGGTCGGAGCAGCCCATCACCTGGAGCCGCCAAGACCACTCGCCACACATCGAGTACCCAGGACGAGTCGCCCTGGTGGTCAAGCCCAAGGTCGGCGACTACTGGCTCCCCAAGACACTGATGGACGGCGGCAGCTCCATCAACATCCTGTACCTCGACACCTTCAGGCGGCTGCGGCTCCCGCAGTCGATGATCGAGACGACCCACACCACATTCCACGGCATCGTCCCCGGTCGGAAGGCGTACCCGATCGGCAAGGTCACGCTGCCAGTCACCTTCGGCACACCGGCAAACTTCCGCACCGAGCGGATCGTCTTCGAGCTGGTGCCCTTCGACAGCCCCTACCACTGCGTCCTGGGGCGCCAGGCGTTCGCTAAATTTATGGCAGCGCCCCACTACGCGTACAACGCGATGAAGCTCCCCGGGCCGTGCGGCGTCATCACCATCAACGGCGACCCCAACATGGCCGCCGAGTGCGAGGCCAAAGGGGCCGAGCTCGTCGACGCCGTCGTCACGGCGGAGACCAACCACGCCGATGAGCTCGCCAAGTACGCGAGCGGGGTCAACAACGACGACCCCACCATACTCAAGAAGCCCAACTCAGAGGGCGCAAACACCTCAACCTTTGAGGCCACGACGCACACCCGCACCGTCGAGCTGGTCCCAGGCGACTCCAGCCAGACGGTGACGATCGGGACGGGCATGAGCCCAGCATAGGAAGGCGCGCTCATCGAGTTCCTCCGTGAGAACATGGACATCTTCGCATGGAAACCCTCTGACATGCCCGGTGTCCCTAGGGAGCTCGCTGAGCACAAGCTAAACGCCGACCCCAAAGTGCGACCTGTCAAGCAGTCGCTGCGGCCCTTAAATGAAGAACGCCGTCGAGCAATCGCCGAGGAAGTGTAGCGTCTACTCGCTGCCGGCTTCATCCGGCCAATCAAGTACTCCAAGTGGCTAGCAAACCCAGTCCTGGTCGAAAAGAAAAACAGGACATGGAGAAAGTGTATCGACTACACAAACCTGAACAACGCCTGCCCAAAGGAGCAGTTCGTCCTCCCGCGGATCGACCAGATAATCGATTCAACCGCGGGCTCGGAGTCGCTATGTTTCCTCGACGCCTACTCTGGGTACAACCAGATCAAAATGGCTGTCGAAGACGAGGAGAAGACGTCGTTCATCACGCCATTCGGAGCCTTCTGCTACACCACCATGACCTTCGGCCTCAAGAACGCCGGGGCGACCTACCAGCGGTGCATGCAAGAATGCCTCGCGAGCCAAATTGGCCGCAACATCCACATCTACATCGACGACGTAGTCGTGAAATCCGCTCGCCAAGGCGACCTACTCGCCGACCTGGCGGAAACATTCGCCAACTTGCGACGGTATAAGATAAAGCTCAACCCAGGCAAATGCACCTTCGGTGTACCCGCCGGACAACTACTGGGGTACGTCGTCTCCAAACGAGGGATCAAGGCGAACCCCACGAAGATCGACATGATCGCCCGGCTCGGCAAACCCGAGTGCCTGCGCAACGTCCAGAAGCTGGCCGGGCGAGTAGCGGCTCTCAGTCGCTTCATTCCCCGCCTGGCCGAAAAGGCGATGCCCCTATACCGCCTGATGCGCCAGAACCCCACCTTCCAGTGGGACAAGGAGGCGGACAACGCGCTCCGCGACCTCAAAAAGGTGCTGCTCGCCGCACCACTGCTCGCCGCCCCCGCCGACAAAGAACCCATGCTGGTTTACGTCGCGGCGTCCGAGCGCGTCGTCAGCGCCGTGATGGTCGTCGAACGACCAGAAGAAGGAAAGGAGCGCCCAGTCCAGCAGCCGGTGTACTACATCAACGAGGTCCTCACCGAGTCGCGCCAGCGGTACCCACAGTACCAAAAGCTAGTATACGCGGTCTTCAGAGCTCAGCGGCGACTGCCGCACTACTTCCAGGAGCACCTGATCACGGTCGTCTCCTCAGCACCACTGCAAGACATCATCCGCAATCGCGAGGCGACTGGGCGGGTCGCCAAGTGGGCCGTCGAGATCGGCGTCCACAACATCAAATACGAGCCACGAAAGGCGATCAAGTCGCAGGCACTGGCAGACTTCATCGCCGACTGGGAAGAGGCCCAGCAACCAGAGAAGCTGTCGTACCTCCATTACTGGAGCCTACACTTCGACGGCTCCAAGAACGCGGACGGTGTAGGCGCAGGGATAGTGCTGACTTCACCAAAGGGCGACAAGCTCCGCTACATCCTCTGCCTCGACTTCACACCCTGTACCAACAATATGGCTGAGTACGAGGCCCTACTCCACGGCATGCGAGCCGCCAAGGAGATGAACGTCAATCGCCTCCGCTGCTACGGAGATTCCGACCTTGTCGCGGGGCAAGTCGCTGGCACATGCGACGCCGTCTCCCCTACCATGGCGGCGTACCGCCAAGCAGTGGACAAATTGGGCAGACACTTCACCGGCTACTCCGTCGAGTGGATCGACAGGCGGAAGAACAAGGAGGCCGACGCCCTCTCTCGCATCGGGCCGGCTCGACTCGCACCACCCGCCGGAGTTTTCCTCGACACGATCTCCAAGCCATCAGTCTCTCCCCCGAGGGAGATCGACATCGGAGTCCCACTCCAACCAGAGGCAGCCTTGGTCGCACTCGTCACCGAGCCAGACGACTGGACCAAGCCCTACATCGCCTACCTGGAAGCCGGCACCCTGCCGACAGACGAGACGGACGCTCGGATGATCGCTCGCTGATGCAAGTCCTACACCATCATTGACGGCGAGCTCCATAAGCGCAGCGTCACCGGCGTATTCCAACGTTGCGTCCAACCAGCTGAAGGACGCAAGATCCTCCACGACATCCACTCCGGTGACTGCGGCCACCACGCCGCTGCTCGCTCCCTGGTCGCCAAGGCTATGCGACACGGCTTCTACTGGCCCACCGCACACGCCGATGCTGTCGATATCGTCCAGCGGTGCGCCGGGTGCCAGAAGTACGCCAATCAGACGCACGTACCGAGCTCGGCGCTCAAAACAATCCCCATTACCTGGCCATTCGCCGTATGGGGCATGGACATGGTAGGCCCCTTCAAGAAAGCCCCCTCCGGCTACACCCACCTGCTAGTCGCCGTCGACAAAATCACGAAGTGGGTGGAGGCCAAGACAGTCCGGAAATGCGACGGGAAGACCGCCACTAAATTCCTACGCGAGCTCATATATCGCTACGGGTTCCCAAACAACATCATCACGGACAACGGCACTAACTTCGCCAAGGGAGCCATGGCCGAATTCTGCGAAGAGCACCATATCCGGCTCGACCTCGCGTCAGTCGCCCACCCGGAATCCAACGGCCAGGCGGAACGGGCCAACCAAAGCATCCTCCACGGCCTGAAGCTGCGACTCCAAGTACCACTTGAGCGCACCTCCGGGTGCTGGGTCGAGGAGTTGCCATCTGTCATCTGGGGGATCCGCACCTCAGTCAACAGATCGACGGGATTCACTCCCTTCTTCATGGTCTACGGTGCTGAAGCAGTCATGCCCACCGACCTCGAACACGACTCGCCGCGGGTCGTCCACTATACGGAGGCTGCAAATGAGCTTGCCCGCCAAGACGGGATCGACCAACTCGACGTAGCACGTGACCTCGCTCGGTCACGAACCGCTATCTACCAGCAGGGACTCCGCCGCTACCACAGCCGGCGGGTGAAAGCTCGCACCTTCCAGGAAGGCGACCTGGTGTTACGCCTCATCCAGGACAAGAAGGGCATGCACAAGCTCTCCCCTCCGTGGGAAGGCCCATTCGCTATCGGGCGCGTACTCGGCAACGACGCCTACTACCTTATCGACGTCCGCGGGGACGGCGAACTCGACGTCAAGCGACCATGGAATGTAAACCTTCTCCGGAAGTTCTACTCCTAGAACCCCACACATGTACTCTCCAGTCGCTATGAAATAAAAAGAAACGGTTACCGCAAATTGCGCCTACTCTCCATGACTTGTGCCACTCGCACTCGTAATAACAGCGTTACGCTAAATGCAGAAGTCAACCTTTGGTACAGCGATCGGCACAGCTAACTAGTGCGGTGTAAGAGCACTGAATCACCTCAGGTCTTGCATCGTCCACGAAAAACGCCCACCCGGAGCCCCATTGGAGTCGCCTAGCTCGACTGGTTCTACGAGCCAAGACAACTGCCCTCGCTTCTCACAGCGACCTTGGTCCTCCGCATCCTCGGCATAGCGACTCGAACGGCTAAGTACCATGCTCGGGGACTAAAGACCAGTTCGTCGCGAGCGGTCAGGGAAAACACCAAGTAAGAGAGCATGCCCAGGACTCGCCATGCGACTGACCCCATGGGCCAGGCAGGAGTGACGCGCTTACACCAACGCGCTAAGTCCTCAACCACCCTCGAGTCGCGCCTAGAACTACCAAGTACCACGCTCGGGGACTCGGCCACCCGACCTCGTTCGCGCACGGGAAAACGGTAAAGTACAGAGCACTCAAGGGAGTCGCCTAGCGACTGGCTCTTCGAGCTCGGGCGAGTCGACCAAAACATCAAAACACATGACAACAACACATACATCATATACGAGGTAAACCCCACAAAAAGGGCTGACACGCTCGGGGACTCGTTCAAAAATCAATCACAAACACACAACAAAATACCAAAATAGACACAACGTCTCATTCAATTGGGTATTGCATTGTTTCATGTTAACAAAATATGCCCGCGTGGCAGACCTGCTTCTAACGCCACAAGGCAAACCATCCTACTCTACAGGCTTCGATGACGACTCGCCAACATCCCGGCGATTGCGGATGAACGCCGTGTACGGGTTTGACGGATACGTCGTCAGCTCACCCGCCATCTCCGCGCGAAAAGGTTGCTCGACTTTGAAGTCACGATGCGGCGGCTCGGGATCGCTCGGCGCGACGACCGTCTCCTGGTACGGAAGGAGGTCGCCCATTGCCCAGACACGTTCTGAGTACGTGGCGGCACGCTCCTGCAACTTGAGGACCTCGGACAGCTCCACCACGCCAGTCGACGATGGATATCCACTCGTCACATCATCGATGTCGAAATCTTCGGGGAAGTGGGCGAGTCCAAGGCTCAGGGCCGTCGACGCTCCGTGCCGAAATGTCGACCGCGTCATGTACTCAACAACCGCGGGCGCCTTCTCCAAATATTTCCACACCTCAACGAGGTCGCTGGGAATCACCTCCGTGGGCGATATCTCTTGGAGATAGGCACGGATGCACGTCACCGACAATGTCGCCGAGTCGACGAGCATACTTACGCACTGCCTCGCGTCGAGCGAGCTCGCCTCTCCTTCGCTATCGATGATGCGACCTGCGAGTAGAAGACAATAATGAGCATGACGGACACCACACAAGACACAACCACCGGAAAGGGAAGGTGTACTCACCAAGCAGCGGACGGGCGAGTTCCGTGATGAAGCATTGAAGCGATGTATGGTCGTCCTGAAGACCAGCAATAAGGACTTCCGACACCTTGCGATCCTCCTCAGCGGCTGCAATGGAGGCCTTAGATCGCTCGTCAGCCGAGCTCGCTTCTTCCTTCGCCTCCCGTAGCTCGCGCTCGAGGTTGGCGATCCGCTGTTCAGCGGCACTCAAGGACGATTGCGCCGCCGCCAATTCACCAGCAGGGACAAGCCCCTGGCGAGCTTCTTCGGCCTTCGCAGCAAAATCCTGAAGCCCTTTGTTCGCTTCTTGGACGATGGCCAACTCCTTCTCCGCGCGCTGCTTCGCGGCCAACCGGTCCGCCGACTCAAGCTGCAGACCCTGCACATCACCGAAAAAGTTAGTCAAAAAGAAATTCCTAAGTGCCCACCCGCTGAAATTCAGCGAGTGCGCACTCGGGGACTGGCGATCAAGAAATTCCTAAGTGCCCACCCGCTAAAATTTAGCGCGTGCGCACTCGGGGACTGGATGCGAAAATAAAAAGATGAGAAATTATAAGAATCAGGTCGCTGCAAAGCACCGACCTGATCCTCGGGGACTGGATGTACCTGGATGGCTGCGCCAAGCATGCCATGGAGTTGTATCGCGTCCACGGACGCGAGTAACGCCGGCGTGTGCCCACGACGTTGGTCGACTTCAGCATCGGCGGTCCCAGGAGCGTGGCTCGAGGGCGCAGCTCCACTCGTCGTGGCCGCCTTGGTCACGAAGCGTGGGAAGGTAGCAATAGAGGCACCCGCTCCAAGGGAGGTCGCCTCCGCCGTTCTAGGCAAGGAAGCGCCCTCCTTCGTAGACGCGGCTGCCTCCACCGCGGGCCCGGCCGGCGCGACCGCCGTGTCATCAGAAATCGTGACGACGTCATCACCCTTGGCCTTCTTGCTACCATCCGCCGAGGCGACGACCTCGTCCGCCTTCCTTTTGCGGGAATGGTCCTCCTCGCTAATGAAGGGTGGCACCTTAGCCACGGTCGGATGGCCCATCCTCTTCACTCCGGTCCTGTGCATCAATCGAATAAGCAAAAACAATCGAAATAGTTATGAAAAGCAAGGAAGGGTAAGTGCACTCACTTGGCGACTGGGATGAAACGCAGCCCCGTACGGAGGCCGGCCGGTTTTTCCAGTTCAGGGCCCAGTCGGCGACTGAGCCCCATCTCCAGGACGTCGCGTGCCCAAGACACGGACGGCTTCTTCGTCCTTGAGGCCGCAGCTGGAGCCTCTGGGACATCCTCGGCAAGAGCCTCCTTGCGAGGCGAAGTCGCCGTAGCCGGAGCCTCCTTGCGAGGTGAAGCCGCTGCAGCTGGAGCCTCCCCCAGTCCAGAGACTGGGGCGAATGGCAGAGGCATTGAAGCCAGCGGCACTTCCACGGTCGCCGCGTCCAGCGCGGCTGTCACTAGTGGCGCGTCATCATTGGCAGGGCTGGGAGCATCAGAGCTGCTCGCCGAGTGCGGCGGCGAGGCCGACTTTGATGGCTTCGTCTTCTTCTTCGGGGGGGCCCTTTCCTCCCTTTCCTTCTTCTTCTTCTTCTTCTTTGACGGAGTGGCTTAACGGCGCGAGGTGGTCTCTGGGAGCTCGTCGTCGTCATCATGACGCTCGAGGCTTCTGCTTGCCTCGATCTCGCGCTATCATTGTCCGTGGGTCTTTCGGACCAGTGGGACGACCTCCTCCTCGGACTCGTCATCGTCGTCCTCGTCGCCCTTGGCGGGCGGCGACTCGCCCACGTCCTGGGCGGATGATCCCGAGCTCTCGTCGTCCGAAGGAGGGAGCCACCCTTCCACCACTTGGAATAGATGCAACGAATACAGAATGGAATCAGAATTACCGCGACTGCATAGACTGCGACTGCGAGCAAAGTAAGGTGATTACCGTTGGAGCTGGACGCTTCGCGGTATAGGGGGCGACCCCAGCCTGCGCATCCAGGTACACCGCCTAGGTAATCTTCTTCAGCGCTAGGAGGTAGTCCTCCAGTTTCCACCCGTCGAGGCAGGCCTTCGTTGAGTCTCCCCGGCCCGTGTACTGGTACATATAGTGGTCGCGTTGGGCGAGCGGAACCAGCCACCACCCGAGCCAGCAGTTGTACAGATTTATCGCCTGGAGGCCCTTCTTCTTCAGACCGCGGATGGTCTGGAGCATCTCGTCGACGACCATCCGCTGGTCGTTGGGGAGCTTGCCGACTTGGAGATGGCGCGGCTCGGACCAATTGGCGGAATACCGCGGGATCGCCGCCTCGTCCTCCGGGGTCGCCTCGGCCACATAGAACCACGACTTCTTCTAGTCGCTCGCTGCCTTGGCGGGCAGCATCAGATCAAAGAATGACGCTTTGGACTTGAGTTGGAATGTCAGGCCGCCCGCGGCAAGCATTGGGCCGCCTGCTTCCTCGCGGCTGATTTGTCCGTGGAACATATCTTGCCACAAGGGGAAGTAGGGTCGGCAGCCCAAGTAGCATTCGCAGAACGCCACGAAGATGGCGAGCTGCTCGATGCTGTGGGGACCCAGATCTGAAGGTTGGATCCCGTAGTAGGGGCAGAAGCGCCGGAAGAACAGGGACGTAGGAAACCCTAGCCCCCGCTCGAGATGACTGGTGAAACAGATGAATTCCCTCTCTCGCGGGTTTGGGGTCGTTTCTCCGGCTGCGGGGATACGCCAACAGCCGGCTCGCAGGATCCCGGCCTCCTCGAAAGAGGCCAGCTGCTCCCTCGTACATTTGGATCTACCCCACGGTTCGGTGGAAAGGGCCATGGCCGAAGGGTTGATTGGGGGTCGGAGGATTTTGGGTCGGCTGGATCGCGATGCGAGGGAAGGAAAATGCGCGCAGTCGGAAGAAGTGATGAGAAGTTGGCTCTCTGATCGCCTGCCATTCCCCTTATATAATGGATGTTACCCGCCAAATCAGGAAGCCGTTACTGCGCGATGATTACGCCAAAAGTTACCGTTGGATTACCCCAACGGCTAGTTTGACCACGCCTGACGGTCCAACTCTGGCCACTCGGCTCGCCGACCCAATCACTATAACAGTGTTTCGCCGACTCGACTCGCCGAAGCCGTGACTTGGATCACTAGGTTTCTCCTTTGTACGGGAGCCCGCCGACGATTCCACTGGATGCCTACTCTGAAGCCGTATACTCCGACTGCCAGCAGCCACCTACGCCTAATCGACAACAGCCTCGGGGACTATTGATGGGGATACGCCTACCGGGGTATACCCAGCAGGACGTTTCCGATCGGCCCGTGAGCTGGCGAGTGGGCCTACAGAACGGCGAGTGGATCAAAGCCCAGCAAGGCACCGAGCGACTGGAAGCTGAAGGCCCAGGCGAGTAGATAGGTCCAGTCGGATTAGGTTAAACGACTACCGAAGCTTTAACTGAATCGGTTGGGATATGTAAACCCTAGGGGAGTTGAGCCTATATAAACCTCCCTATAGGGCGAGTAGAGATACGTTCCCTCATACACCCAAGCGACTCGCCGCCTAGCCGCCGAGCTCGCCCATTGTAACACCTCCATAATACAATCTAGCAGGAGTAGGTCTTTACCCTCCGGGGGGGGCGAACCTGGGTAAAACCCTGTGTCTTTGCCCTCATCTCGCACCGCAGATGGCTGGCCGCCCTTGCCCCTCGTTCTACTACTCGCTGCCGATTGCAGCGTCTGCCGTGACCATTCCCACGACAACATCTAAAACCTTTGAGATTTCTGTCACTTCCCCAGATTCAATAGAGGCATGAACCCACTAGCGAGCATAAATACCCCCTCTTGGAGTCACTAGCATCTACTTGGCCAAGATAGCTACTAGAAATGGAGAGCATGCAAGATCTCAAACAACACAGACATGATATAATCAATAAGATAGAATTATTAACCAATCTGACATAGTAATCTCAATATCCGTCGGATCCCCGCAAACACAACATGCATAATTACAAATAGATTATCTTGATCATGAACGGAGCTCACAAGATCTAAACATGGTAGCACAAAGGAGGAGAAACAACCATCTAGCTACTACATGGACCCGTAGTCCAAGGTGGAACTACTCACTCATCATACCGAAGGCTGACATGGTGATGAAGAAGGCCTCCGAGATGATCTCTCCCCTTCGGCAGGGTGCCAGGAAGAGCTTCAGATCCCCCAATCTAGGGACGATGGTGGCGGCGGCTACGGACTGTTTCGTGGAAGATTGATCGGGTACATAGGGTTTATGTATCGGGGGCTTCTTATAGGCAAAGAGGGAGGCCGAGGGGGTGCCCGAGGTGGCTGCATCCCCCCAGGCGCAGGCCAGGCCTGGCCGCACATCTAGGGGTGTGGCCCCCTCGAGGCCCTCCTCTGGCTCGTCTTCTGGCTCCGTGTTCTCCTCAGTAAAATATTGAATTTGGCTTTTGTCCTGTCCAATTCCGAGAATATTCATTTTCTGCCTTTTCTGGAACCAAAAATAGAAGAAAACAGGCAACTGGCACTGTGGCATCTTTTTAATAGGTTAGTCCCAAAAAACGAATAAAAACACCTCAAAGTGTAGACAAAGCAAAGCAAAGTAGATACTAAACAAGCATGGAACATCAAAAATTATAGATACGTTTACGACGTATCAAGCATCCCCAAGCTTAACTCCTGCTCGTCCTCGAGTAGGTAAGTGATAAAAAGAATAATTTTTGAGGTGACATGCACCATCAAAATCAAGATCAAACCATTTGCAAGCATTAAAAGCTGGGATCAAAGTACTCTAAACATGAGCATGAAATATGAAGTTCTAACAGTAAGACATAATTACTATGCATGCAACATGAAAGGATACAAACAAAGATCATGAATAACAATGTAGTGAAAGACGTTTGTTTGTTTCACATATAGAAAACATAACATAATGGCATTCAGCTTGTCCCTCATAGAGTAGCAATAAATGCACAAGACACCTTAAAACTTCATAAGGGTGACTAGATACAAATAGTTAAAGGACAAGCAATATCAACAATATGAATCAATAAATAAGTTTTGGGACAATGCAAATAGAACTAAGAATGACAACTATGCTCTCTTAATTGGTGCCTAAGGATAAAAGGTGAAGACTCAATATAATAGTGGAAGAAAGGCCCTTCAAAGGGAAGCAGGGATTTCAAGTTTCATAAAGATCTTCCAAAAATTATGGTATTTGTTAGCTTTCAGCTCTCATTGCCCCTATCATAAGTATCTTGAAGTGATTAAGGTTAAAGTGAACAAACTATGGAGTATATGCTTGATAAAGTATAAGTTGACAATCTCATGTCCCTTGAGTACGAGGGCCGCTCCTCATGCTACTCAACTTTAGTCACCGGTGAGTTCTTGTCATAGTAAGTAAATGTGTATCATAGAGAACTGCCAACGGGGTACCCCATGCACATGATACAGGAGTTGTCCCATATCAAAATGACAAGGCAAGCAGACAATGAGCATCTCAGCAATCTTCTTATTTACAATGGAAAAATGGTGCTTTTTTATCTCTTTCCTCTTTTCAACATGTCTCTCTTTTTTATAAGAAGAAAGCTTCATAGATTGCTCACTACGGTGATGCTGCAAGTTTCCACCATGATTAGGCATGGCTTAGGCTAGAGGCCCAGGCGTTTCTTTAACACACATACCTAACTCCATGGACTTACAAGCTTCCCTTTTATTTCACATCAATGACATCCGCAAACAAAAGAGCATGATATTAACTGGGCACAATGTACAAGTGCAATGTTGAAAGCGTTCCCCAAGACATCATGGTTCTGCTAATTCCAACGTATAAGTGCAAGCATATACAACATAGATGCCACAATGGTTCAAGTTTATTTAGGGGCAAGAAAAATAAAGTGTGCCATCAAGTTTGTGAGAGCTTTAATCACTAAGTTTCACATAACAAGTTTAATTTGGAAGATAGAAAAAACAAGAATATACTTGGAATGGTGTACCACACCACGCATAGGAATTTACAGTGGACACTTTGGAATAACTTGGTTTCTTGGGAGTTGGATGCATGAGTAGAGCGTACTTAATACAAGTGGAGGCTAGCAAAAGACTGGGAGCGACCAACTAAGAGAGCAATAATGGCCATAATCATGTATAGCGACAAAACATTACTAATCAAAGCATAAAGTGGTACCACAAGTCAAAAACTAAATGATCATAGAGGCTATGGTGACTGGTTCATAGTCATAACATGGTGTGAGCATGTGCCAAGTTAACCAAAGCATCAAAGGATAATACCACAATACTATGCTTTTGTATGCTAAAACAACGCATGATTCTTTCAAGGCACATTAAGCAATCCTAATTGTTTGGAACAAGTCATGCTACAACAATAATCACTAAGCATAAGGTCAAAACAACATCTATCATGACATGATAAAGTCTAAGTCACAGTCAAAGAAAGCTCCTCTTGTACTACTAAGCAAGAACTTCCTACTCCTTTCCAACACCAATCAACTTATTTGAAACAACACAGCTGTCGTGGTGGTGGCACGGTAGATTCCATGGGTAGGCTTAAGTTGGGGGCCAATGGATGCTAGTGGGATCTGGGGAGGGAGGATGCAGTGATTTCTACACACAGTAAGCTAGAACATAGATCTCTATTCCACCTCAATAGAGCTACAAGTGCTCCTTGAGCTGTATCTGGAAGAGGAGGAAAAGGTTACAACATGAGCCCTCTAGCGTAAAATGAATCGATCCTCTCTCCAGGATGCTCTACCTCTCCTTATAAAGGAACCCCTTGGTTCTCCTTAGGGATGACGTGGCAAGCATATTCTTGGAATATGCTTGTCCCAAAATGGTAACTCGGGGGACATCTTTTTGTGTCCCCCTCTATCGATGGCAAAGACCCAGAGCCCATCACATATGAGCCTCGGGCCTGGGGACTGTCACCTCCGTGACGCTCCTCTGCTCCTCTGCTGCTCTGCTTCTTGTCTCTAGCGCTTGGCACTGTGCAGATTGCACTAAGATAGTAGCTTGGGTTTGACCTTGGGAGCTACTTCCTTCCTCTTCAAGCTTTCCTGACTAGGCCTCGCCTCTCGTAATTCGGCTCAACATGTCCCTACTTTGATCGTTGATGCCTCGGCCGACGTGATCCGTATGTCGGCCGAATCATGTCTCAATTACCTGATTCAGGACAAGTCATGTCTCATTCGGTCGATCCTTTTCATAATTTGGCCGAACCATGTCGTGACTCGGCACTGGACATGAAAGGTCTCTTCTCTTTCTTACCCGTCTTGACCCTACCTGGGTTCATCCCCCCAACATTAGTCCCCGAAGCTAGTGCGGTCCTGCCAGTTATCTCGGCCGGACCACATCAGTTTCCAAAGACTCACTCTCCCTATCTCTTTGTCTGACATATTTCTTAGCCAGTGTTCCTCTTAATTCATCTCACTTTTGCTCATCCTCTTCCACTGAAATGCAACCCATTTTCCAAGTCATTCTCTTTCGTCTGGGGTGTCGCTTTAGCTTCTTCAATAAGCTTCATCATACGTGTACCAATCATTACTTTTGTCTCGTTTTCTGTATTGCTACAGCGTATGCTGACACGCTACAGTAATTATTGCGTCTGTCCCATCGATGTAGTGACGCTTGGATCATCGCAACGGTCATGGCGGCCTGATCTCCTATTGCGTCGTGTGACCCTAGATGTGGATCCACTCATCGTTTGTGGATGTGCGATACACGTATTCCTGAGGTTACCGTGGCACATCCACGATCCCACTAGCGTTCACCATACGTGGTTATAAGTAGGGGAGTAGGGATGGGTTGATTCACTTTCCCCTTCCCCACTTCCTTCGTCTTCCTCCTTGCGCCGCTGCAGTCGTTGTTGCGCTCTAGCGTCTGCGCCGCTGCACCTCCGCCTTGACGACCACGCCGCCATTCTTCTGCTCTCGCGAGCGCACTGCTGCGTTTCCGCTCTTGCGTCCTCGCTGCTGTGCTTCTCCGTCACGTGACGCGTTACCGCCGCTTGGTACTTGCCCTAGGCGCTCCTCTTATGTTTTAATCTCCGGCGGCGGTTTTATTTTCGCTTCGCCGATTACCTTCATCGTCATTACGACGGGGCCTTGGGTCTCGAGGCTGCTCCCCGCCACCAGCGACCCCTCTTCAGTTGGCTCCTCCGACGAGCCCATGTCGAGCTTGCTCAGCGGCGCATCATCGGCGAAGAAGAGATCATGGTATGTCCGGAGCGCGGCTCATGGAAAGGATCCACGGTCACTCTTCGGGAAATCGAGCGGCTGCGCAAGACACGTCGGGTTCCCGCGAGGTACAGTGTCGCTTACCCGGCAAGGAATCTTCCCTCGTCCTTCAGGACGGTGAATACATAGTTTTCATGTCGCACTTTGCCAGAGGGTTTGGCCTCCCTCTTAGAGACTTTGCTAGGAATTTCCTTGATTACTTCGGCCTTCAGCCGCATCATCTGCCGGCTAACGCCATAGCCTCTCTTTCGGCCTTTATCTTGGCTTCTAAGGGATACTTCGGCCTTTGGCCTTCAGTAGCTGTTTGGTCGAAGTTCTTTCAAATCCGAGCTAATGTAGTGTAGGATAAGTCTCTTCATCCTTCCGAGAAGTCTTTAACTTAGTGCGGGGCAGCTTCTATCACACCCCGGAAAAATTTCGTGTTCCCCCGAGTTACGGGTCTAGAGTCTTGTAAAAAATGGCACAGGTCATTTTTCTATGTTAAGAATACTGGAGCAGAGGACAAGATTTGGCTTCTTGCCTTCTCCATTGTCCTCCTTCAAAAAATAACTGGCTCTATAATCCGAAGAAGACCCACGCTCTCGCCGAAGCATTCGAGCTTCGTCTAAAGGAGTTAACTCGTGCTGGGCTTCGTGGCGAAGATCTGATGGCCGCATTTATCAGTAGCCAAATCTACCCCTTCCAACTCCGCTCCCACAAGCTTTGCTATATGAGCGGTCCTTTGGATCCCAACCGAGTTTCCACAGTTGAGCTCGACGATGTCCAAATCCAGAAGCGCGTCCGGACTATCTTCAAAACTGAGATGCCCGAGGAATGGGTTTGGGGAATGAGACCCTTTTCTCGTGTCAACCCTCCTCCTCATGTAATTTGGATGTGAATTGTTTTATCCGGGTTATTTCCCATTGAGTATCCTGCTAATTCTTGTTTGCCCGTACTACAGAGATTTGCCTAGCAAACCACGGAAGATGGCGAGGTGCTGGCTCTCCCTTGGGTTGCTGATCGCAGTACCCCGGACAATGGGGAACCTGACCCAAAGGAATTTATTGCTAAGCCCGAGGATGCTCCCGCTCGCACCCGAGGTAGAACCTCGGCCCATACTGACGAAGGTGATTCGGACGACGTCCAAATTCTCGAGGTAGTTGCCGCGGTTCCTATCTTTTACGCATTTTCGGCTCCTTCTTTCCTAGCTAATACATCTGGTTCGTTCCCCTTGCTTCCGAGGCTCCCACTCCGTCGAAGAAGTGTGCTGCCTCAAAAAATCCTCTGATGCATCTCCTAAAAAGCGAACTAAGAAATCCTCCGGGCATATTCCCAAGCGCAGAACCATGCCTGGAATTTATGGGTAAGTTTCCCTGCATGTTTTTACTCCTATTTCTTGTTTCTTTCTTTCTTTTTCTGAATTAGTTTCTATTTTATTTTTGGCAGTGCCCCTCTTTCTGTCAAACCCAGTGGTCCGAGTATGACATCTCACGTAACTCGGCTACTTTCGCCATCGCGTTCTGAAGATGTTCATGTTCCTAGTCCTCCCCGTGACAATTCTCCTCCCCTGCCAACTAACAGTCTGCCTCGGCGGGACGGTAGTGAAGTTCCTCCTGGTGCTGATGTCGATGTCAATATGCTGGATCATTCAGTTGATCCGGCAGCTTTCTCTAAGGTCTCCAAAGTTTCCCCTGTCAAGACTCTTTCTACCGAAGTTCCTGCTACTTCGGCTGCCGCTGAAGTTCCCGCTACCTGGCTGCTGCTGAAGTTCATGCTCCCTCTACCGCAGCAGTTATTTCTCCAAGTGTCATGCCTGGCTTCAAATCTATTCACATTGCCGAAGTCTCTGCCAAGAGCAAGAAAGACGGCGCTGCCAAGCTTGTGCCATCTCAAAAGGGAAAGTCAGGTACATCTCCGCCGACATGCTCCGCAAAGGGGCCTCTATGTCCAAACCTGCGGTTGTTTCTGCCGCCAATACCCGGCTCATGCTTCACAAGAGTCCGGCTGCCGAGACAGCTACACAGCAGGCGCGCGAAGCTAAAGGCAAAGTTCTAACGCGTACGGAGAGCGGCGGTAGTCTTGGATCATTGGTGGAGTATGCCAACAACTAGAATGTTGCCGACCAGCTTGAGGGCAATCCGAGTAATTAACCTTTCCAGCTTACCGACATCAGCAGCCATTTGCATTTGGCTGCTAAGGTTATACTTGAGAGTGATAAGATGAATGAGGTATGCGCTTTAGTTTACATTTATCTTTTATGTATAGTATACTATATGCCCATTAGTCCCCGAGCTTGCAGCCGAATAATTTGTTATTCGTCTGGAAGCTTTGCTTGCTTAGGGTATAATTATCTATTTTGCATCATATATAATTCTTACTGTGCATGTTTCAAAGTAGAACGCATCTGTTAACTTAGATCTGAGCCAAGGTTTACTTAATTCAGACCTATTCTAGGTAATGTACTTGAGCGCCAATCCCTTTTAGATCTGAGTTAAGTTTTACTTGATTCAGATCTTTTCTAGGGAATGGACTTTAGCACCTAGCCCTTTTAGATCTGAGTTAAGTTTTACTTGATTCGGACCTATTCTAGGTAATGTACTTGAGCGCCTAGCCCTTTTAGATCCGAGTTAAGTTTTACTTGATTCGGATCTTATTTATATTTTCCTTGTATAACTCGTCATTATTCCAGGTTGCTCATAACCGGCCTTTTAGACTTCTCTTTTCGCACAAGAAACTTCAGTATAAGTTTGATAAGATGGTTCCTATTCTGCAAAAAACCGGTACATCATTCGGCCTTTTTATATTCAAATTTATTATATTGATATTTGCTTCCCAACCAACTTATGATGCATCCTTATTCAGCTAACATCAATAATCAAAATACTCGGTTGACGAAGAAGGTTACTCGCCTCGAAGGTTAGTCGCCTCACCTCTTCTTACTTGTGCACTTCTCTTCTAGCCAAATTTCGAGTTTCTTATAGCACTCCATCTTCGGGCCAGCCGAGTTACAAATGTTTGCAGCGTCACATCAAGAGTGCATACCCATGCCTGACATGATTCTGCATTTTTTAGAGCAAGCAGGGACTCATTCGGCTCAGATCAAAGAGAAGGATGATGAGATAACTCGGCTTCGTGCTGAGATCGAGTCTCTGAAATCTTTGCAGAAATCTGAGCTATAAAAAGTTGACCAAGAATTCTCCGAAGAAAAGAATCGGTTAAGTCTTCAGCTGCAGAAATACAAGGAGCTGCTTGATGCAGCCGAACTAAGAAATCGGACGATGGTCGATGAGATCGCTCAGTTTGATAAGAAAAGGGGTGCCTGGTCCATGGACCTTCAGAAGATGTTGCGATATATCCATCGTAAGCTTATTTGCCGTGTTTTTTCGTCTTGATTTCTCGCCGAGTCAATTTATGCTCATTGTTTCTCTTGACTTACATAAAGTCTTCCTTTACAGACCACTTTCTCGAAGCTGAGACGGTGAGTACCAAAGCTGTGATCGCTACCCATGGCCGCCGAGGTGTTCCCAATCTCCCAGACCAAGAATATTCTATTGAGGATTTGTTGGTTGCTGTTGCTACCGACATTGAGCCAATGAAAATTATGGGAAAAGATCTAGTGAGAGCGGCAATTCAGGCTTTCAATGTACTCTGGCCGAATGAAACGAAGGTTAGCAAGGTGGAAGTGCTCGTGGTGAAGCTGATGGATTCTCAGACTCAGCTGAATCTTTGGAGAGAATCGGTCGGGCGAGTCGGGGCCGACATGGTGCTAACTACTGTTTTATCCTGGTACGAGGATATATCCCTCGATACTTTGATGAACCTCCGCACTGGCTCCCCTTGGGTTGAAGATCCAGAGTATGTTGCTAGCCGCCAGGATCATGACTATCATCTCAGCGAATACGCAAATGTGCATCAGTGGAATGAGGGGCTGAGTTTCATCCCCGACGATGCTGGATATAACATTGAGGCTACAGGTGATGATGATGAGTTCGATGGAGACTCTGGTGACGAGGGTGAGTCGGATGAAAACTCCGGAAGATCTGACGAGTCCAGTGACGGTTCGGGAGGGACTGTCGAGGCTCGATCCTCCTCCAAGGGAACTGAAGCTTCTCAAGCCCAAGGTGGAGTCTCAGGGCAAACAGCCCCTCCCCAAGATGTTCTGGCTACCTCGGTCGACGCCGAAGTAACCTCTGCAGAGGCTCAGGCAACTTCTGAGACCCCTGCTCCTAAGGTTGTTCCTCCTAGCGAGGTCGAGGAAGCTTCGGTTGTATCCGAGATACCAACGCCAGAAGCTCCAGTAACCGCTATTGTTCCTCCCACGGATGACTCAGCAACTACCCATGCCTGAGCTGCAAAAACTTTTATTTGTTTAAGTCTCCGGTATGCCGAGCGTATGTTTTCCTAAGACAGTCTGCTTCTTTTGGTACCGTGTGATCCGTATAACTTTGGAATCATATGTTATAGTAATCACTATGTTATTATTGTTCTGTTTAAGTTTATGTGATGTGTATCCTTGTTTGCAAAGTTTTGGTTTCATAAGTTTGGATCAAACTTCCATGTGTTCACTTTTTGGTCCATCTTACGTCTTTCATGAGCTTGAATCAAACTTCCATGATTTTGAATCAAAATTCTAGTTTCATAAGTTTGACTCCTAGGGTCCATATGTCAGTCAGTCGGATAGACTTTCAATCCTTCCGAGTTACCGAATAGTAAGATAAGATAAATGGGGTATTTCCTGAGTCATTTCTTGAATTGCCGAGGTCATCATTCGTACGATTATAATAGTAAAAATCAGGGGGCAGTCCCCGAGTTATTGCTCGGGTCTCCGAAGTGATCACTCATATTACACATATAATTAGTGATAGACAATATAGGGAAGTCCCCGAGTCACTGCTCGAGCTACCGATGTTTCATACATAATAAAAAATGACAAATAATATGGGTTAGTCCCCGAGTCACTGCTCGAGCTACCGAGGTTTCATGCATAATCAAAATTATAAAAAATACGGGGTAGTCCCCTAGTCATAGCTCGAGCTACCGAGGTTTCATGCACAATAAGAATGATAAACAATACGGGGTAGTCCCCGAGCCATCGCTCGAGCTACCGAGGTTTCATTAACTTGTGTCTAATACAACAAGCCGATACATAATATTACTGGGTACGATACACTTCCTCTAAGTGTAGAATGGGCGAAGTAACACTACGTTCCACGGTCTTTTTGACTCGTCACCGGATTTATCCGCCTTATTCTTTTTCTGGCGCTTGAGCATCAATTAGGTAGTACGCATCATTGTGCAATGCTTTTCTCACAATGAATTACCATTCCCATGGGGGGAGAGTTTATGCATACCAGCCGTGCGTTGCACCAGCCGAAGAACCAGATCCACTTCCTTGAAAATTCTTGGATTCACCTTCTTGCTATGATATCGTCTGAGGTCTTGTTGATAAATAGCTGATCTTGATAGCGTCAATTATCTTGCCTCTTCTAGTAGATCCACATCATCTTCCCGAGATACTTCATTTACTTATGCGCTCGTGTATTGGGTGACTCTTTGCGGGTCATGCATTATGTCGGCTGGAAGTACAGCTTCTGCCCCATAAACGAGAAAGAACGGGGTGTATCCCGTTGATCTATTCGGGGTAGTCCTTAGGCTCCAAAGTACCGCTGGGAGTTCCTCGATCCCGCATCCTGCCGACCTCTAAAGTGGTTCTATTAGCCGAGGTTTTATTCCGGACAGTACCAGTCCATTTGATCTTTCTACTTGCCCATTTGATGTCGGGTGAGCTACCGAAGCAACATCGAGTCTTATGTGCTTCTCTTGGCATAATCGAGCAAAGGCTCCTTCGGCGAAGTTTTTGCCATTGTCCGTAATGATACTGTGTGGGTAGCCATATCTCAGAATGATATCCTTGAGGAATTTTACGGTTGTGGGCCCGTCACATTTTCTTATTGGTTTCACTTCTATCCACTTTGTGAATTTGTCCACCATGACCAAAATGAAGGGTTTCGCGGCATAGTAAATCAAAATTTTCTACGGATGCGAACAGAGGGAAGCCAAGATCTAATCTAGGAGATGCAATCAACGAGAGAGATTGGATTAGATCTTCATACCATGAAGATTCGCACAACGGAACGTTCGTCGGAACGTGGGTGATGTAGTCGTACTCGCTTCTCCTCCTCGCGATCCGATCCGATCTAGCACCACAAGTGGCGGTGCCTCCGTGAGATGCACACGTGCAGCACCTCGACGTCTCCTCCTTCCTCGGACCAGCAAGTATGGTGGAGAGATAGATTGGATCTACAACACGACGGCGTGGTGTATATGGTGGAGAATTTCTGCAGCAGGGCTTCGCCTACAAACAGTCGGGAGGGAGAGAGGAAAGCTAGCAAGGCGGCTAGGGTTTGGAGGAGAGGTGTAGGGATTTGGTGCGCCCCCACCCCTCTTTATATAGAGGGGGGGCGCAGCCCTAGCCCCTCCCCCAAGCCCAAAGGATAAGGAGTGGGGGGCATGGACTCTCCCCTCTTCTAGAAACCCTATCTCTAGTTTAAACGATTTAAACTCTCTAGGATCGGCTGGGCCCTATGGGGCCTTGTGCCCCTGGCCCAATGTGGCCAGGACACTCCCTCATAGGACCATGCCCCCTCCCGGAAGGTGGGGCCACGTTGGTCCCCTTCCGGAAGGTTCTAGAAGCTTCCGGTACAATACCGATTAACCCGGAACAATTTCGAACTCCAAAAACTGCACTGCCTTATATGAATCTTATTCTCCGGACCATTCCGGAACCTCTCGTGATATCCCGGATCCCATCCGAGACTCCGAACAAAAATTCATAAACCAATTATCCAATCTATCCTAGCGTCGAGATACGTTAAGTGTGTGACCCTGCGGGTTCGAGAATATGCAGACATGATCTTCTATCAATAATCAACAGCGGGGTCTGGGCACCCATATTGACTCCCACACATTCATCCATGATCATATCGGATGAACCACGATGCCAGGATTCAAACAATCCCATATATATATTCCCTTCGTCTCGCGATATTTTACTTGCCCGAGATTCGATCGTCGGTACCGTCATACCTAGTTCAATCTCGTTCACAGCAAGTACTTTACTCGTTCCGTAATCCGATATCACTTTGTGATTAACTCCTTAACCACATGCTTGCAAGCGGTGTTGATATCGATTACCGAGTGGGCCCGAAGTATATCTCTCCGACTTGGGAGGGACAAATCCCATCTCGATACATACAACCTAACAGATACTTTCCGATCACCTGAGAGACACCTTTATGATCACCCTCTCATAGGATGACGTTTGATGACCTCAAAGCTTTCTTCCGGTACCAGGGAGTTGCATTATCTCATGGTCTAAGGAATACAATATTTGACATAGGAAAAGCTTCGCAAAGACGAACATGATGACACGATCTAATTGCTCTGCTTTGTTTGGGTCTATCCATCATATCATTCTCCCAATGATATGATCTCATTATCAATTGACAACTCATGTCTATGGTTAGGAAACCTTAACCATCATTGATCAATGAGCTAGTCCATAGAGGCGTACTAGGGACACGGTGTTGTTCACAAACTACACAAGTATTAAAGTTTCCGCTTAATACAATTCTAGCATGGAATATAAACTTTATCATGAACAAGAATTATAATAATAACATCTTTATTATTGCCTCTAGGGCATAATTCCAACAGTCTCCCACGTGCACTAGAGTCAATAATCTAGTTTACATCTGGCAACAATCTCACACCCATGGCACTGAGGTGTTGATCATGTTTTACACGTGGAAGAGGTTTAGTCAATGGATCTGCGACATTCAGATCTGTATGTACTTTGCTAATCTTCAGATCTCCATCTGCAATATAATCTCGGATTATATGAAACTTGCGGTTGATATGCTTGGTCTTTGGATGTTATCTTGGTTCCTTAGCGAGTGCTATGGCGCCAGTGTTGTCACACAATATCTCAAGTGGGTCCAATGCACTTGGAACCACGCCAAGCTCAGTGATGAAGTTTCTGATCCAAACTCCTTCACTTGACGCTTCTGCAGCAGCCATGTATTCCGCTTCTACTGTAGATCCCGCGATCACGCTTTGCTTACAGCTTCTCCAGCTTACAGCTCCTCCATTCAAAATATAAACGTATCATGTCTGAGATTTGGAATCATCCTTGTCGGTGTCAAAACTAGCGTCGACGTAACCTTTTACGACAAGCTGTTCATCACCTCCATAGACTAAGAACATTTCTTTAGTCCTATTTAGGTACTTTAGGATGTTCTTCACGGCTGTCCAGTGTTCCACTCCTGGATCACTTTGATATCTGCTCGTCAAACTAAGAGCATTGGACACATCCGGTCTAGTACACAGCATGGCATACATGATAGAACCTATGGCCGAGGCATAAGGCACTTTGCTCATAGCTTCCCTATCATTTACCGTAGCTGGACACTGAGCCTTGCTCAATATCTTAGCTGACAACATAGGCACTGAACCTTTCTTTGCCTTATCCATTCTGAACCTTTTCAGAACTTTGTCTAGGTGTGTACTCTGGCTTAAAGCTATCAGGCGTCTTTGTCTATCTCTATAGATCTTGATGCCCAATATATAAGCAGCTTCACCTAGGTCTTTCATTGAAAAACACTTGTTCAAATAACTCTTCACATCGTTAAGCATGTTGATGTCATTTCCGATAATCAATATGTCATCCACATATAGTACCAGAAACGTCACCAAGCTCCCACTCACTTTCTTGTAGATACAAGCTTCGTAGCAATTTGGAACAAATCCAAAGCTCTTGATCACTTGATCAAAACGAAGGTTCCAACTCCGAGATGCTTGCTTCAGTCCATAAATGGAACGCTGAAGTTTGCATACTTTACTAGCATCCTTAGGATCGACAAAACCTTTGGGTTACATCATATACAACTCTTCATCAATGTTGCCATTGAGGAAAGCAGTCTTGACATCCATCTGCCATATTTCATAATCATGAAACGCAGCAATTGCTAGTAAAATCCGAATGGACTTAAACATTGCTACGGGAGAGAAAGTCTCATCGTAGTCAACACCTTGAACTTGTCGAAAACCTTTCGCGACAAGCCATGCTTTATAGACGGTAACATTACCATCCGCGTCCGTTTTCTTCTTGAAGATCCATTTGCACTCAACGGCCTTTCGGTCGCTAGGAGGGTCCACCAAAGTCCATACTTGGTTTTCGCTCATGGATCCCAATTCGGATTTCATGGTTTCTAGCCATTTCTCAGAGTCTGGGCTCATCATCGCTTCCTCATAGTTCGTAGGTTCACTGTCTTCTACTAAGAAGACAGTCAAGACAGGGTTGCCGTACCACTCAGGAGGGGCACGCGACCTTGTCGACCTGCGACGTTCAGTAGCAGCATCGTCCGAAGCTTCATGATCCTTGTCATTAGCTTCCTCTATTGTTGGTGCAGGCGGCACTGGAACAATTTCAGGTGCTGCGCTACTCTCCAATTCAAGAGAGGTTCAATAACCTCGTCTAGCTCTACTTTCCTCCCACTCACTTCTTTCGAGAGAAACTCCTTTTCAAGAAAGGAACCGTTCTTTGCGACAAACACTTTGCCTTCGGTTCTGTGATAGAAGGTATACCCAATAGTTTCCTTAGGGTATCCTATGAAGACGCATTTCTCCGCTTTGGGTTCGAGCTTGTCCGGCATCAACTTCTTGACGTAAGCTTCGCATCCCCAAACTTTAAGAAACGACAACTTAGGTTTAGCACCAAACCACAGTTCATACGGTGTCGTCTCAATGGATTTAGATGGAGCCCTATTTAAAGTGAATGCAGCGGTTTCTAATGCATAACCCCAAAATGATAACGGCAAATCAGTAAGAGACATCATTGATCGGACCATATCTAATAGGGTTCGATTCCGACGTTCAGACACACCATTGCGCTGTGGTGTTCCGGGTGGCGTGAGTTGTGAAACGATTCCACTTGCTTTAAGATGCGTGAGAAAATCATAACTCAAATATTCACCTCCACGATCGGATCGTAGAAACTTAATCTTTCTGTTACGATGGTTCTCCACTTCATTCTGAAATTCCTTGAACTTTTCAAATGTTTCAGATTTATGTTTCATTAAATAGATATACCCATATCTACTTAAGTCATCGGTAAAAGTAAGGAAATAGCGATATCCACCGCGCGTCGAAATACTCATCGGTCCGCATACATCGGTATGTATGATTTCCAACAAGTCCGTTGCTCGCTCCATCATTCCGGAGAACGGGGTTTTGATCATCTTGCCCATGAGGCATGGTTCGCATGTGTCAAATGATTCAAAATCAAGAGACTCCAAAAGTCCATCAGAATGGAGTTTCTTCATGCGCTTTACACCAATATGACCTAGACGACAGTGCCACAAATATGTAGTATTATCACTATCTACTTTGCATCTCTTAGCCTCAATGTTATGGATGTGTGTTTCATCCCTTTCGAGATTTAGAAGAAATAAACCATTTACAAGAGGTGCATGACCATAAAAGATGTTACTCATATAAATAGAACAACCATTATTCTCCGATTTAAATGAATAACCGTCTTGCAATAAACACGATCCAGAAATAATGTTCATGCTCAACGCAGGCACATAATAACACTTATAAGGTTTAAAACTAATCCCGAAGGTAAAACTAAGGAGAGCGTGCCGACGGCCATCACATCAACTCTTGATCCGTTGCCAACGCGCATCGTCACCTCATCCCTCGCAAGCCACCGTTTATTCTGTAGCTCCTGTTTCGAGTTACAAATATTAGCAACTGAACCGGTATCAAATACCCAGGCACTACAACAAGGGCTAGTAAGGAAAACATCAATAACATGTATATCAAATATACCTTTGATGGTGCCAGCCTTCTTGTCCGCTAAGTACTTCGGACAGTTGCGCTTCCAGTGACCCTTGTCCTTGCAATAGAAGCACTCAGTGTCGGGCTTAGGACCAGACTTGAGATTCTTCTCAGCAGGGGCATTGCGCTTGCCGCCGCCCTTCTTGAAGGGCTTCTTTGCTCCCTTACCTTTCTTAAAGGAGGGCTTGTTGACCATCAACACATGATTATCCTTTTTGATGTCCACCTCCGCATCCTTCAGATTTGCGAAGAGCTCGGTGATCGTATCAGTGGAGCCAATCTGATTATGAGTCACTACAAAACTTTTGTAGCTGGGAGGGAGTGATTGCAGAACCCTGTCAATCTTGAGCTCCTCTGGAATCGTGCATTCCAGTTGCTCAAGGCGTTGAGTGTAGCCCGACATCTTTATGGCGTGCTCACTAACGGAACTCCCTTCCTCCATCTTGCAGTTAAAGAACTTCTCAGAGATCTCATATCTCTCAGAATGGGCTTGAGTCTGAAACATGGTTTTCAGCTCCTCGAGAATCTCAAAGGGCCCGGGATAGGTTTCAAAACGATTTTGAAGTTTCGGTTCCATAGCAAACAACATGGTGCTCTTAATCACACCATAATCATCTTTGCGCGACTGATAGATAGCTTTCTCATCAGCCGGCGCAGTTGCAGCAGGGGGGTCACCTAACGCTTTCCCAAGGACATAGTCCTTTTGTCCGCCAGACAGAATGATTCTTAGATTGCGGAACCAATTGGTGAAGTTAGACCCATTGTTTCTAAGCTTTTCCTTCTCAGCAAAAACGTTGAAGTTGAAGTTGGATTTGGCCATGTGATCTACAGTATTTGCAAGTACAATTTAGACTATGTTCATGATAAATAGTTCAACTTAATCAAATTACTAGATGAACTCCCACTAAATTCAACATCCCTCAAGTTGTTTAGTGAACACGATCCAAATTCACCACACCTAATCCGATCATCACGAGAAGAGATGTGGTTTCAATGGTGGACAACAAAGTGTCGATCATATCATTCATATGACTCATGCTTAACCTTTCGGTTCTTGTGTTCCGAGGCCATGTCTGTACATGCTAGGCTCGTCAAGCTAGACCCAAGTATTTCCGCGTGTGCAAAACTGGCTTGCACCCGTTGTATGTGAGCGTAGAGTCTATAGCACCCGATCATCACGTGATGCTTGGACACGATGAACTTTCGCAACGGTGCATACTTAGGGAGAACACAGTTTTTATCTTGATCTTTAAGTGAGGAATCATCTTATAATGCTACCGTCGCAATCTAAGCATAATAAGATACATAAAAGAATAAACATCACATGCATATAACTTTATGTGACATGGTATAGCCAATATTCGCGCAATGATCTCCATCTTGTGCGTTCCGGCATGATCTCCATCACTCCACCATGATTGCCTCCACCACGAATAGCAACTACAACTATTGCTAACTACTTAGCGATAAAGTAAAGCTATTGCATGGCGTATAAGAAGTTGACTCGCAGGTCATACACAATTATAAAGACAACCATATGGCTCCTGCCGGTTGTGTACTCAACGACATGCAAGTCGTGAAACATTACAAAACATGATCATCGCATACAATATACACATCACATCTTGGGCCATACCATATCACAGAAAACACTCCCTGCAAAAACAAGTTAGACGCCTCTACTTTGTTGTTGCATGTTTTATGTGGCTTATGGGAGTAGATGCTAAGAACGATTCTTACCTACGTAAAGCCACAACGGTGATATTATGGTTGCCAAACTCCGGTGTTAATCCCATGACAACTATAGTGAGATAAACTGACATCCACCAGCCGCATGTGTGGAACAAGCCACACGTCAAGTGCGGAGCCGGTCTCGCGAACGACGTCGCGTAAGGTTGGCCTGGACCGCTTCAATCTCACTATCCCGCGTCATAAGAAGAACACAAACAAGAGGCTTGCAACAGAAAACATCAACGCCCGCAACAACCATGTTGCGTTCTACTCGTGAAACACATCTACGCATAGATCTAGCTCTGATACCACTGAAGGGTTTCGCGGCATAGTAAATCAAAATTTTCTACGGATGCGAACAGAGGGAAGCCAAGATCTAATCTAGGAGATGCAATCAACGAGAGAGATTGGATTAGATCTTCATACCCTTGAAGATTCGCACAGTGGAACGTTCGTC
Organism: Avena atlantica; assembly: GCA_910589765.1. NCBI lineage: Eukaryota > Viridiplantae > Streptophyta > Magnoliopsida > Poales > Poaceae > Avena > Avena atlantica. The sequence goes on from OU342737.1 coordinate 72,580,493, forward strand.
GGAACGTGGGTGATGTAGTCGTACTCGCTTCTCCTCCTCGCGATCCGATCCGATCTAGCACCACAAGTGGCGGTGCCTCCGTGAGATGCACACGTGCAGCACCTCGACGTCTCCTCCTTCCTCGGACCAGCAAGTATGATGGAGAGATAGATTGGATCTACAACACGACGGCGTGGTGTATATGGTGGAGAATTTCTGCAGCAGGGCTTCGCCTACAAACAGTCGGGAGGGAGAGAGGAAAGCTAGCAAGGTGGCTAGGGTTTGGAGGAGAGGTGTAGGGGTTTGGTGCGCCCCCAACCCTCTTTATATAGAGGGGGGCGCAGCCCTAGCCCCTCCCCCAAGCCCAAAGGATAAGGAGTGGGGGGCATGGACTCTCCCCTCTTCTAGAAACCCTATCTCTAGTTTAAACGATTTAAACTCTCTAGGATCGGCTGGGCCCTATGGGGCCTTGTGCCCCTGGCCCAATGCGGCCAGTACACTCCCTCATAGGCCCATGCCCCCTCCCAGAAGGTGGGGCCACGTTGGTCCCCTTCCGGAAGGTTCTAGAAGCTTCCGGTACAATACCGATTAACCCGGAACAATTCCGAACTCCAAAAACTGCACTGCCTTATATGAATCTTATTCTCCGGACCATTCCGGAACCTCTCGTGATATCCCGGATCCCATCCGAGACTCCGAACAAAAATTCATAAACCAATTATCCAATCTATCCTAGCGTCGAGATACGTTAAGTGTGTGACCCTGCGGGTTCGAGAATATGCAGACATGATCTTCTATCAATAATCAACAGCGGGGTCTGGGCACCCATATTGACTCCCACACATTCATCGATGATCATATTGGATGAACCACGATGCCAGGATTCAAACAATCCCATATATATATTCCCTTCGTCTCGCGATATTTTACTTGCCCAAGATTCGATCGTCGGTACCGTCATACCTAGTTCAATCTCGTTCACAGCAAGTACTTTACTCATTCCGTAATCCGATATCACTTTGTGATTAACTCCTTAACCACATGCTTGCAAGCGGTGTTGATATCGATTACCGAGTGGGCCCGAAGTATATCTCTCCGACTTGGGAGGGACAAATCCCATCTCGATACATACAACCCAACAGATACTTTCCGATCACCTGAGAGACACCTTTATGATCACCCTCTCATAGGATGACGTTTGATGACCTCAAAGCTTTCTTCCGGTACCAGGGAGTTGCATTATCTCATGGTCTAAGGAATACAATATTTGACATAGGAAAAGCTTCGCAAAGACGAACACGATGACACGATCTAATTGCTCTGCTTTGTTTGGGTATATCCATCATATCATTCTCCCAATGATATGATCTCATTATCAATTGACAACTCATGTCTATGGTTAGGAAACCTTAACCATCATTGATCAATGAGCTAGTCCATAGAGGCGTACTAGGGACACGGTGTTGTTCACAAACCACACAAGTATTAAAGTTTCCGCTTAATACAATTCTAGCATGGAATATAAACTTTATCATGAACAAGAATTATAATAATAACATCTTTATTATTGCCTCTAGGGCATAATTCCAACACAAAATGTGAGTCATTCTGCCATGAGCCGGCTTAAATGGACCTACCATATCTAAACACCATACTGAGAATGGCCATGTGATTGGTATTGTTTTTAACTCGGATGAAGGCGTATGTATTTTGATGGCGTACCTCTGGCATCCATTGCATTTTTCTACCAATTCCTTTGCTTCCTTCAGCGCACTTGGCCAGTAAAATCCGTGCCTGAACGCTTTGGCCACAAGGGCTCTGGACGAGGCATGGTGCCCACATTCTCCTTGATGTATATCCAAGAGGATCTCTTGTCCCTCTGCTGAGTCAACGCATCGTTGTAGCATATTTGTCACGCTTCTCTTATAAAGCTCATTATTTATGATTGTGTAAGCTTTCGCTCTTCTTATTGTTTGCCTAGCAAGGACCTCATTATCCGGCAGGACCTTATTTTTTGAGAAATGAGAATATGGGTTGTGCCCATTCCGGTATGACTTTTTTCGGAAAAATTGTTTTGTCAACTTCCATTACTTCCGCCGACATAACATCTGTCGGCTTATCCCAATCCATTTTTGGGTTAACCGAATCAGTCGCCGAGTAATTCGGCTCATGCACTTTGTCAATTTCCATTGGGACGCACTCAGATTTCTGATCCGACGAGAGGCGGATTGACTCGGATTCTGGTGAAGGTACAATTGATGGCTTTCTTAGGTGTTCTAGGGTGATGCCAGGCGGAATTGACTGTCTGGTTGATCTGAGTTTTGACAGCGTATCCACAACGTCATTTTCTGCCCGAGGTATGTGATGAAATTCACATCCGTCAAAATAACCACTAATTTTCTGTACACGAAACCGATATAAGGCCATGTGTGCATCCAATGCGTCCCAATTCCCTGACACTTGCTGGACCACAATGTTCGAGTCTCCGAAGCATATGATTTGGCATATGCCAATTTACTTTGCCATCTTTAACCCATGAGCAAGTGCCTCATATTCATCTACATTATTTGATGCAGCAAAATGTATCTGCAACACATATTTCAGTTGATCCTTCTTTGGAGAAGTTAACACTATTCCTGCTCCTAACCCATTTCTTAGCTTAGATCCATCAAAATGCATCGTCCAATAGTTCGGATCGGGTAGTGGTGGTTCATATTGTATCTCGGCCCAGTCGACTAAAAAGTTGGCAATTGCCTGAGATTTGATCGCATCTCTTCTATTGAACTGCGAGGCATAAGGGGATAACTCAATCGCCCATTTTGCTATTCGGCCACTCGCATCTTTGTTGCCCAATATCTCGGCTATAGGTGCTTCATCACCTTTATGGTATGTTCCTTGAAATAATGTTTGAGCTTCTTTGCCGACATATACACTCCGTAAGACATTTTTTGGTAGTGTGGATAGTTCTGCTTTGAAGTGGATAATACTTCACTTAGGTAATGCACCGGTCTTTGGACCGACTTACCTCCCTCATCGCGTTCCACAACTACTACTGCCCTTACAACTCTATTTGTTGCTACCACGTAGAGCAACATAAGATCTTTTGATAAAGGGGAAGCTAAGACTAGTGCTGTAGAAAACATCTTTTTCAATTCATGAAAAGTGCTGTTGGACTGGGGTGTCCAGGTGAACTTATCAGATTTCTTCATTAATTGGTATAAAGGCAATGCCTTTTCTTCTAGCCAACTTATGAACCGACTTAAGGATGCAAGGCATCCTGTAAATTTTTGAACATCGTTTAGGCATCTCGGTAGTTCCATTCTTTCAACCGCACGAATATTAGTTGGATTTGCCTCTATACCTCGGCTTAATACGAGGAAACCAAGTAATTTTCCGGCTGGTACTCCAAAGGTACATTTTTCCAGGTTAAGCTTCATACGGAATCTTCTCAGATTCGCGAATGTCTGCCGGATATCTTCCAGGAGCGTATGGCCCTCTTTGGTTTTTATAACCACATCATCAATATATACTTGAAATTTTTTCCAATCTGATCATGCAGACATTTTTGCATACATCTCTGGTATGTAGCTCCTGCATTACGCAGGCTGAATGGCATGGTGCGATAGCAATAATCCCCTTACGGGGTGATAAATGCCGTTTTTATTTGATCAGCCGGATTTAACGGTATCTGGTGAAAACCAGAGTACGCGTCTACAAACAATAATAGCTCACATCCTGCGGTTGAATCAATGACCTGATCTATCCTAGGTAAAGGAAAAGGATCCTTGGGACACGCCTTATTAAGGTTCATGTAATCGATACACATTCGCCAAACGATAGCTACGTTTGGATCATCCTTTTTTCTTTTCCACGAACATCGGGTTAGATAACCAATCCGGATGAAGTACTTCCATGATGAACTCGGCCGCAAGTAGCCGAGCTATCTCATCCCCGATAATTTTTCTCCCGTCTTCGGCGAAGTGGCGGAGAGGTTGCTTCACCGGCCTTGCTCCTGGCCTAAAATGCAAAGAGTGCTCAGCCAACTCCCTCGGTACTCCTTGCAGATCTTGTGTGGACCATGCAAAGATGTCCCGATTATCACGGAGGAAGTTGGTGAGCTCGCTTTCCTATTTGTCATTCATGCCTGCACCAATGGTGATGGTAAGCTCTGGGAATTGATCGTCAATCTGGATCTTCTTTGTCTCCTTAGTCGGCTAGAAGGATACACTTCCATGTGGATTGGCAAGTGCCGGCATGTTAAGCTGTGCTGACTGAGCTAAAGTTGTGACCTCTTGAATTCTCCTTTTCTCCCTTGCAATTACCAAAGACTCGGCCAGGTTTGATCCGGCTGAAGCACATTCCATTGATTTCCTGTAGTCTCCTGCTATTGTTATCACACACTGTGGTCGCGGCATCTTCATTTTCAAGTAACTAATGTGACAGATGCTCATAAACTTGGCCAATGCCGGCCGTCCGAGTAAGGCATGATAACAACTTTCCAGATCCACCACCTCAAATTCCAGATTTTCAACTCTGCAATTCTCTCTCATGTCGAATAACACATCTACTCGGACCTTCCCAATGGGTTCGCAGGATAGTCCTGGCACTATCCCATGGAATGTTGTCCTAGTCGATTGCAGCATATTCAGAGTTATTCCGAGCTTATGCATTGTGTCTTTGTACATAATATTGATGCTGCTCCAATTATCTATTAGTACTTCCGAGAACTTCACATTAATACTAGACCCAACAAATGTCGGATCCAGCACTAAAGCATATGCTCCTGGGTTTGGCATGATCTTCGGGTGATCCCTTATGCTCCAGGTAATCTCCTGATCTAACCATGGCATATACCTCGGAATTGCCGGCATAACTGCATTCAGTTCCATATGTCGGCGTTGTACGCTCTGCCTATCTCGTTGTTCTGTGGTGAACACACAGTATGATTGGTGATGTTCCCTATAGTCATTGCGTCCATTATTTCCGGGGTTTACTCTACCATCTTGGTTCTGATTTACCACTTGGTGAACTATGTCCCTCCGATCCTGATTTTCGTTCCTCATAGGTGGTGGAGGCAGCATCAATTGTTGCACATTTCCTCCCGTGAGTTGTGGCTGCTGTTGGTGATGCGCTTGATGTTGCGGCGCTTGCATTGCTACCGGGTTTCCCATTGAGATCTTCATCCAGGCGCACTGGCGAGTGGTGTTGTTGGCTGGCTTGGCCAGGTTAGGCGTGTGAAATTTACATGGTTGATCTAGCATTGACTCAAACGTCTACTTCGGCCTCTCTTGTCATTGTTTTTTCTGCTCAGGTGTCCACTATTTCTTCCCGTCGTTTCTCGGTGTCCACTGCCGAGGCCCATTTTTCTGATGCTGATTGCTTCCAAGACTCGGCTGATCCTGCACGACTACTGCAACTTGATCCAAACTTGTCCACTTTCCTCTTACGGGAAGGACCCTCCTCGCTAGCGGCGGAGGGTACCTTGGCCACGGTCGGGTGGCCCATCTTTTTCACTCCGGTCCTGCACATCAAATCCAGTCAATAAAAGACAATCGAAGTACTAAAAGAGAATAAAGAAGGCCGAATGCACTCACTTGGCGACCGGGATGAAACGAAGCCCTGTGCGAAGGCCGGCAGGTTTTTCCAGCTCAGGGCCCAATCGGCGCCTAAGCCCCAATTCCAGGACGTCGGGGGCCCAGGATACGGACGGCTTCTTTGACGTTGAGGTAGCGGTTGGCGCCTCCGGGACGCCTTCGGCGGAGGCCTCCTCGCGAATTGGAGCTGTCGCGGCTGGAGCCTCCTTGCAGGGCGAGACCGCCACGCTCGGGACCTCCTTGCGAGGCGAAGTCGCCACAGCCGGAGCCTTCCCTAGCCCGGAGACCGGCGCGAAGGGCGGAGGCATTGAGGCCAGCGGCGCTTCCGTAGATGGCGCCTCTAGCGCGGTTGTCACCGGGGCCGCGCCGTCATCGGCCGAGCTATGAGCATCAGAGCTGCTCGGTGAGTGCGGCGGTGAGGCCGCCTTCGGCGGCTTCGCTTTCCTCTTCAGGGGGGCCCTCGCCTCCTTTTCCTTCTTCTTCTTCTTCGAAGGAGTGGGCTGACGGCGCGAGGTGGTTTCTGGGAGTTCGTCGTCGTCGTCGTGACGCTCGAGGCTCCTGCTCGCCTCGATTTCGCGCCGACGTTGCCCGCGGGTCTTTCTGACCAGTGGGGCAATTTCTTCTTCGGACTCGTCCTCGTCGTCCTCGTTGCCCTTGGCGGGTGGCGACTCGCTCGTATCCTGAGCGGATGGCCCGGAGCTCTCGTCATCGGCGGGTGGTAGCCACCCTTCCACCACTTGGAACAGCTGCGATGAACAACGAAATAGAGTTAGAATTACCGCGACTGCACTTGCTGCGACTGCGAACAAGATAAAGAAATTACCGTCGAAGCCGGACGCTTCGCGGTGTAGGGGGGGACCCCGGCCTGCGCATCCGCGTACGACGCCTGGGTGATCTTCTTCAGTGCTGAGAGGTAGTCCTCCAGCTTCCACTCGTCGAGGCAGGCCTTCGTCGAGTCTTCCCGACCCGTGTACTGGTACATGTAATGGTCGCGTTGGGCGAGCGGAACGAGCCGCCGCCCAAGCCAACAATTGTACAAGTTTACCGTCTGGAGCCCCTTCTTCTTCAGACCACGGATGGTCTGGAGCATCTCGTCGACGACCATCCGCTGGTCGTCGGGGAGCTTGCCGACCTGGAGATGGCGTGGCTCGGAACGATTGGCCGAGTACCGCGGGATCGCCGCCTCGTCCTCCGGAGTCGCCTCGGTCACGTAGAACCATGACTTCTTCCAGTCGCTCGCTGCTTTGGCCGGCAGCATCAGGTCGAAGAAGGAAGCTTTGGATTTGAGTTGGAAGGTTAAGCCGCCCGCGGCTAGCATTGGGCCGCCCGCCTCCTCGCGGCTGATCCGTCCATGGAACAGATCTTGCCACAAGGGAAAGTAGGGCCGGCAGCCCAAGTAGCATTCGCAGAACGCCACGAAGATGGCGAGCTGCTCGATGCTATGGGGACCCAGATCTGAGGGCTGGATCCCGTAGTAGGCGCAGAAACGCCGGAAGAACAAAGATGTGGGAAACCCTAACCCCCGCTCGAGGTGACTGGTGAAACAGACGAACTCTCTCTCTCGCGGGTTTGGGGTCGTTTCTCCGGCTGCGGGAATACGCCAGCAGCCGGCCCGCAGGATTCCGGCCTCCTCGAAGGAGGTCAGCTGCGCCCTGGTGCACTTGGATCTACCCCAAGGTTCGGTGGAGAGGGCCATGGCTGAGGATTTGTTTGGAGGTCGGAGGATTGCGGGTCGATCGGATCGCGGAAGCAAAGGAAGGAAGACGTGCGCACTCGGAAGAAATGGTGGGCGGTTGGTTTTGCGATAGCCTACCATTCCTCTTATATAGCGGGAGTTGCCCGCCAAATTAGGGGGCCGTTACCGCGCGATGATTACGCCAAAAGTTACCGTTGAGTTACCTTAACGGCTAGTTTGACCACGCCTGACGGTCCAACTCCAGCCACTCGGCTCGCTAAGTCGCTCGCCGAGACCGCGTCTCGTTGGCTCGACTCGCTCAAGACGCGATTCGGTCTGCCGGATTTTTTCCTTCATGCAGGAGCCCGCCGACGATTCGACTGGATGCCTACTTGAAGCCGTATACTCCGACTGCCAGCAGCTACTCACGCCTAATCAACGACGGCCTCGGGGACTACTGATGGGGATACGCCTACTGGGGTATACTCAGCAGGACGTTTCCGACTGGTCCAAAGGCTGGCGAGTGGGCCTGCATAGCGGCGAGTGGATCAAAGCCCGGCAGGCTGCTGGGCGAGTGGAAGTTGAAGGCCCAGGCGAGTAGATAGGCCCAGTCGGATTAAGTTAAACGATTACCAAAGTTGTAACTGAATCGGTTGAGATATGTAAACCCTAGGGGAGGTGAGCCTATATAAACCTCCCTACGGGGTGAGTAGAGGGGCGTTCCCTCATACACCCAAGCAACTCGCCGCCTAGTCGCCGAGTTCGCCCATTGTAATCACCTCCATAATACAATCTAGCAGGAGTAGGTCTTTACCCTCCGGGGGGCCGAACCTGGGTAAATCCCTGTGTCTTTGCCCTCATCTCGCACCGCAGATGGCTGGCCGCCCTTGCCCTTCGTTCTACTACTCGCTGCCGATTGCAGCATCTGCCGTGGTCATTCCCACGACAAAACTATATCTGTAATCCGGCCTCTCATCCCTTCTTCTACCTCGGTATTCATTTGGCCGAGATGAAACCACATCATCTCGGGCGTAATGGTCCTGCTTCTCACGATGCTCAGCCGGCATAAGTTCGGGTTGAGTCGGATCACCCAAGGCATACGAATCTGCTACTCTGATAGTTTCTTCCAATGTGATGGGCACATCTCTTTGCAGCCTCTGCCACAGCACACTTCCATATCTACATCCCTGAGCAAACTAGGCAATTGCTTGACATTCTATAACTCCTTCACATGAATTTTTGAGGTTGCACCACCGAGTTAAGAACTCTCGATCAGTCTCATTCGGTTTCTGCTTGCACATTGCATGTTGTTGTGGCCTGTTTGGCCTCTTATATGTACTGGTAAAGTTACTGACAAACATTTCCTCAAAATCCAACCAACAGTTGATACTGCCTGTTGTCAAATTATTCAGCCAAACCCTGGCCGGCCCTTCCAACATATGGGGTGCGTATCTTACAGCCCATCTCAAATTTCCTCCTGCTATTTTTACTGCTGTGGCATAATCAATTAGCCAATCTTGTGGTTTTGTACTTCCATTGTATGTTTTTGTGCCTCTTGCTAACTGGAAGTTCAGGACGGGTGGTTCGCCCATAATCCGAGGTCCAAAACATGCCGGGCCAGGCGGACCCTTCTCTTCCAATAACTCGGACCGATACAGCCTATCCAGCTTCAATCTTGGGTCAGTTGACAGCAAGTTTCTATAGATAATTCTTTCCTGCATTCCATAACGATTTTGCCCACCATGCTCTGCATTTTCCATTTCTGAATAACCATCGTTATATCTGTCATTTGCTTGGTTATGCTAAATCTGTCTTGCGTCTCGGTCTTGCCGAGGTTCATGTCTCGGCTGATGATCTTACGGAAGGTATCTCCTTCCTTCTACCGGGTTATTGTTCTCTGGGTTTCCCCTTCACGATGCGTACCATCTCGTTTACTCTTTCTTGCTGTCTCTGTCGGGCTTCCCCGCTCAGTCCTTCCAATTCCAAGGCTGCCGCATTCGCTGCCCTGAGGTTCTTTGCCGGGGTGCTGTACCTCGGCAAGCCTGGGTCGGCCGAATCGCCCTGCTGAGCTTCATGCTCCTTGTTGATGTCATCCATGAGGTTCTTTCCTCTCAATCTCATATCATCTACTCGGCTAGGGGCCGTATCTAGCTTGTTTGCCCTGGCATATTCTCGCAGAGTCCTGTTAAAGGACTCCTGCAGTGCCGACACTTTCTTTGCCTCCTCTAACATTTTCAGCCTAGTCTCTTCTAACTCTGATTGTGCATTTGCCGGGTTGACTATCGGTGCTACATGTGTAGTTAAGTTATCTATGGCTGCTTGCAGGATATTCTATGGCCTCTCCAGAGGTGGCCACCTTACCCTTGGTACCTTTGGAGTTACCTCTGGCACCTCGGATGCTCCAGCTGCTGGCGGATCTGCTGCTGCTGGCTTTGTGGCTATCGGCTTAGCTGCCGCCTGACCGGTTGTCCCCGGGTTCTTGCTCGGCCCGGCTCCTGCTCATGCCCCTGGTGTCGAAGCCGTCATCATCACCTCAACACTGCCCGTGGGGTGAGCGCCACGCTGACCGCTGGCAGTTCTGAGGGGAGGATCTCCTGCGAGGAAGACTCGGCGCGGATAGATGCAGGAAGTGTCGACGCCGACGTAGATCTTGTGAGCGCCCAGGTTGATGAAGACGCCATTGCGCGGGGGCGGATTCTCTATGAAGATGCTTGCGTTATCGCTGATGTAGTCCCAGATGTCGAATCGTTGGACTAAGCCGGAGACGACGCGCTCGCCCATGCCGATGAAGTTTCCCGTCCGGATCTTGACTCCATATAGCACCGCTGCTGGCCCCATGGTGGGTGCCAACTGTCGTGGTGGTGGCACGTCAGATGCCATGGGTAGGCTTAATAGAGCAAGAACACGGATCTTTATTCCACCTCAATAGAGCTACAAGTGCTCCTTGAGCTGTATCTGGAAGAGGAGGAAAAGGTTACAACATGAGCCCTCTAGCGTAAAATGAATCGATCCCCTCTCCAGGATGCTCTGCCTCTCCTTATAAAGGAACCCCTTGGTTCTCCTTAGGGATGACATGGCAAGCATATTCTTGGAATATGCTTGTCCCAGAATGGTAACTCGGTGGACCTCTTTCTGTGTCCCCTCTCTATCGACGGCAAACACCCAAAGCCCATCACATGTGAGCCTTAGGCCTAGGGACTGTCACCTCCGTGACGCTCCTCTGCTCCTCTACTGCTCTGATTCTTGTCTCTAGCGCTTGGCACTATACAGATTCCACTAAGATAGTAGCTTGGGTTTGACCTTGGGAGCTACTTCCTTCCTCTTCAAGCTTTCCTGACTCGGCCTCGCCTCTCGTAACTCGGCTCGACCTGTACCTACATTGACCGTTGATGCCTCGACAGACGTGATCCATATGTCGGCCGAATCATGTCTCAATTAACTGATTCAGGACAAGTCATGTCACATTCGTCCGATCCTTTTCGTAATTCGTCCAAACCATGTCGTGACTCGGCACTAGTCATGAAAGGTCTCTTCTCTTTCTTACCTGTCTTGACCCTACCTGGGATCATCCCCCCAACAACAGCGAAAATAGGGGTACAACTAATTTATTCAAGCAAACTAAGCAAACCAAAAACCAAAATCGAAAACTAATACGCTCCAAGAATAACACAACTTGTGCATGAACAATAAAAATAAAGTGTCTAGAAAGACCTGAGATTTTTATTGATGAAGAAGGGGATGCCTTGGGCATCCCAAGCTTTGACGCTTGTACCTCTTAAATACTTCTTGGGTAGACACAAGGTGACGTCCCCAAGCTTGAGATTTTGTCCATTCTTCATCTCATTACATCATTCTTTCCTTACACTTAATTTTTTTCCTTTATACAGAACTTCACACAATCTTCATTAGCAACATTAGTGCATTCAAAAGATAATAGACCTTTGGGGTTTAGTTTTAAAACATAAAAACTTTCACTAAAACACAAGATATTGTAGCAATTCCATCAAAAAGCTCAATTTCCCAAAAATAACCAAAAAAGGAATCGATAAAAAGCAAATGCAAATAATTGCAGAAATCTATCAAAACAGACCAGCAGGTAGAAATCGATTTTTTCGAAGACCTTCTGTTGCTGAAATCAAAAAGTGCTGAACTAACGAAAGTTATCTAACAAACTATGGGATTTATTCAGAAAATTACAGCTCAATCCGGCTTACAAAGATTTTACATGAATTTTTACAGTGGAGCACAAAAATCTCTTTCGGGACAACAACTCCCCAAATCTTACTTCCCTCTCATTAGAGGTTATTCTTGGCACAAAAATAAAAAAAGGATAAGGAGAGGTTATTACAGAAGTAATAACTTCCAAGACTCAAGAAAACTATTGGGTTATCTCCCAAAAAGTACTTTTCTTTAACGCCTTTAAGTTAGGCAGAAGCAACAAGAATCAAGTATTTTCAAATGAAGAAGCATTAACATCAAACCTTGCTTTCAAAGGAGGAGCAAAAGGCAACTTCTCTTTCCTCATAGGGAGTGTTCAATACCTTTCTTGAATGGAAATTTATATTTAATGGTGTCTTCTTTCATATCAATGATGGCACCAACAGTTCTAAGAAAAGGTATTCCCAAAGTAATAGGACACGAAGCATTGTATTCAACATCCAAAACATAGAAATCAACATGGACATAAGCATTTTTAACCATAATAAGAACATCATTAACACTACCCATAAGTTTCTTTTTAGAATTATCATCAAGTGGGACATCCAAATAGAAATCTTCCAAAGGTTGCAAACCAAGCATTTCATAAATCTTTCTAGGCATAATAGAGATTCTAGAACCAAGGTCACAAGAAGCTTTGAGATCAAAGTCATTCACTTGCATATTAATGATGGGTTCCCAACTATATTCTACTTTCCTAGGAATATTGGCTTTGTGTTTCAACTTTTCTTCCTTAATTTTAGTAAGAGCATCTATAATGTATTTGGTGAAAGCCACATTCATATCACTAGCATTAGGACTTCTAGCAAGCTTTTGCAAGAACATAATCACCTCATAAATATGCAACCATAAAGATCAAAATCAAGCTTAGCATCACTAGTAGTAGACTCGTTGGGTTTAGGCATTATGGTAAGAGGAATAGGGAGTTCTTGTGGTTTAGTGGCATTCATATTGGTGGTGGTAATAGTGAAAACACTATTGTTTCTAGCAACTTCATCTTCTCTTTCCCACCTAGCATGTATTTGAGCTAACAGTCTTCCATTTTCATCAATAGTAACTTGTATGGCATGAGTAGCAGCAAAGGTACTTTCCAAGGTTTTAGGTTTAGCAGCCATTTTATTAATCAAAGAGGACTGTTGTAGAGGTCTCAACCTTTAATAAGGTAGAGATCCATGTGTTACAATGCTAGTCCCTGGATCAATATCTAGCATCCACAGTTAAGATGTAATATCAAGAAACAAAGGTCATAATACAACTTTATAACCAGGAATAAAATAATTCATTACATCTTACATAGCTCATTTGGCTATCTCATTACAATACAACAAAAATAACTATAGCATGGAGTCCTTCATCTTCAAAGTGCCACAAGCAATCATGTTGGTTGTAGACTTGTAATCCTAATCAACACACTTCACTAACATCAAACAAACCTGCAACATAATAAGTTACATCCACAAGGGTCAATACATTTCAATTGTATTGGCAAGTGATACTATGGTAGTATAGTGTATTCTATCATCTATATGCATTTGGCTAAGTGGATCTTAGACTTGCGTTGCTCAAAATAGATTTTCCTTATCATTTGAAAACACTAAGTTTTTGTTTGGCAAAAATCACCCAAGGCATCTACCAATCATGGATTGAAGATCCTTTAACCCTTGTTCAACCACAAGTTTTTAACTTGGAAATTGGGATGAGGAGATTCTTGATAGCTTCCATGTCTTGATGCTCAAATTGTCCATTGCCGGGGACACGGCTAAGTACTTAGATTTTACTCTCTCGAGAGGTGGTGCAATTTCCCCACAAGACTCGACATGCATCGAGACAAGATCTTTCAGAAGCCTTCCCTTAGAACAAAATGGACGCGTCCCCAAACCTATCATCCCCTACCACCAACTGTCCATCTGGCTAAGTTATTGCAACCTATATGATCCAGGCAGAGCCCATAATGCCATGTGGCTGCACTTGAAGCTTCTCAACATTTGACATCTCAAATCTCTTTGTTCCTGGGTGGCATTCCACAAGTGTGATACACCAGGGCAGTCCATTGAAATGGGCCCTGAGTAACCAATCAACACAAACCATTCTCACCATTCCACCCAGGTGATTCATTCACATAGTTGTTTTATTAAGCAAAAACACAAGTCATTGACTTAGAAATATTTCATAGCATGAATATAATCCACCCTTGTTTTCTACTAGCTAAGCTAAGCATGATAGTAGTAGGGATCTTAACTTAGGGAAAATTATACTAAGGCATCATCTACTAGGATTTCCAAAGGCATAGCATACTTAGTAAAATTTACATGCAAGTCTTACTTTGAAATATCACTAATGCATAGTGAAAATAATGGGACAAAAGTATGAAGCACCACTTGCCTTTTTGGTAGAGAATATAAGTTCACTCCTTGATCTTGCAATAGTCACACTCTTCAAAGTTCACTACAATTAAATCAAGCAAGCAAATATTCAAACTAGCATTCAAACAATTCACCACATAAAATAAAGAAAACAAAACAATGCATGCAAGCATGCAAAAGATTGTTTTATTTAGAAAGGTGGTTTTTAATTGGTTATAAACATTTTGAATCACCTATTGGTCATTTATAAATGTGGCAAAACCATTTGATATCAAGTTAGTGAAAATGGCCACTTTAAATCATTTTTATTTTTCTAGAGATGATTTAAATCAAAGTAATATTTTCTAGTGTTAGCCAAAATGTTTTTAAAACAAAAATATTGATATTTAGGGTCAAATTGTTTTAAAACAAAGTTATTTACAAAAGGTTTCACCCAAATCATCTTTAAATCAAAGCAACATTTTATTTTGTTAGAAATGCCTTTAAACAAAGTAATAAATTTTCTAGGGTTCATGAAATATATTTTTAAATCCCAAAACTTGGTGTTTAGGGTCAGAGAGTTTAAATCAAATCATTTTCCAAAGGTTTTACTCAGAAATCATTTTTAAAACATATTCAACATTTTTATTTAACTAGAAATGATTTTATTCAAATATTTATTCCTAAGTGTCACAAAATATATTTTTAAATCCAAATGTTGGTTTTTATGGTCAGTAGGTTCAAACAAATCATTTGCAAAAGATTTTACCCCTAAATCATTTTTAGAATAAATTTTATACACAAAATATGCTTACACATGTTCCTGCAAAAACAACTAATTTTCTAGAATAAAAACACTAAACAAATGTCATGGTTGGAAAGTATTCTTTTTGCTTATTCCAATGATATAAAGTTTGCAAAATTTGGACGTGTAGTTTAAAAGTTATGAATTTTATAAAATCAAATATCTAATAGATTCATTTCTATTTTTAAATCAAAACACTGGCCACGTGGAGCAATCCTATTGGACGGTACCGCTTCAGTTGGATCGACTAACACAAAGCGTTCGATCTAAATAAAATCGTGCGGCTCAGAGTGGTGCGTACCCCTTTGGTAAGTCATTCTATCTACGCCATAGGATAAAGATCTAACGGCTCATAAGCGAGTGACCAAAGTCTGGCGGCGCGTGGCGACAACGAGCGGCGGCGGCGGCGCGTCCGGTGGTGACGGTCCGGCTATTCTAGGGGGTCAGGGGGTGGTTGCAGTAGCTTACCAGGTCCACAAGGTCACGACGATGCTCAACATGGTCGTTGTCGACGGAGGGGTGCACTGGCGTGACGGCAATCTCTCACCGGAGTTGCGCCTGACGTCGGGAACGCTCGGTTGTTGACAGAGGCAAGGATACAAGGGACGATAAGACAGTCCAGAGGTTGCGTTAAGTGCGTGAGAGAACGGCGAGTGTAGGAGTGTCATTGAGGGGGAGAGGGGCGGTCGGATCTCACCGGGAGAAGTCGTCGGAGTGGATGCAGACCACGGCGGCGCTCAGACGTGGAAGAAGCCGACGTTTTGGGGCGCGCCCTGGCGAATGGAGACTACGGGCAGATGCGCCTGATGATGGGGATCACGCTAGTAGGTACTAGGAGTGGAGGGATGGCCGGAGTTGCCGGAATTTGGTCGGAGAAGGTCGTCGGTGCTGAGGTGGTGTGGCTCAAAATCCGAGCAGCCCTGTGACAGAGAGGGAGGGGCGAGTGAGGGGAAAGGAGGAGAGGAGGGAGGCGAGTTATCATGCGCAGTCGCATGGGCTAATTACTTGCGGCATCAACGCATATTAACGGAGTTTAACCGCGGCAAGAAACGACAGCGAGGAGAGGGCGTGGTCGTCGCGGGGTTGAAGACGATGACGGGGCAGTGGGGCAGCGTCGTCAGCGAGAGAGAGGTGCAAGTGGGGTCGGGGAATCAGTGACTGCGCCGGTGCGTTGCTGAGTGAAAGAAAAACGGTTCGGGGAGAGGAGAGAGGTGGGCTTGCTGGGCTTAGTTGGGTCAGGTTGGGCTGGGCTGGTCTTTCCCCTTTTTTTATTCAGTTTCTTTTTCTTTTTCTATTTTTTTCTGTTTTGAATTTTGTTCAAATAATTCAAACACCATTTGAATTCAGATCTTTACCAAACGTTCGGTAAGTTTCTATTCTGTTTAAACATGTATTTTAAAGACCATTTCAGGAATAATTCTTTTATTCATTTATGGTTTATTATTTATTTAAAATAGTCACTTGCGTTTATTCAAATAAGATTTTATTTATATTTTCAAACTCCTATTTAAATTCTAATTTTCACCAAACCTTTTTCAGTAGGTTTTATTTATTCATTAGTGCAAATAATTCACTTTGAATTATTTAAAGTATTTTAATATGATTTATTAATCATTTAAATTGGGCAATTGTCTTTATTCAAATAAAATACAATATGGTTTTAATTCCATATAAGTTTTATTCAAATGATTCTCTTAAGTTAATTAGATAACTTTTTAATCCACTTTGGTACATTCCAATTTATTATTTCCTTATGTTTTAATTAATCATTTTCATTAGGGATTTTGTCTTTATTGAATATAATTAGAATAGGGTTTAATCCCATATAGTTTTATTTGATTATTCTTTGTCCCTTTATTTTATTTGAATTATCTTTATTTCATTTTCTTATGGATTTGGCCAAGATTTAATTTGTCTTTTAAATATTCCTTATTTATTTATTTATTTATTTGTCTTATAAAATCCATATCTTTTTATTTATAGATCCAAAATTGGTGATTCCATTTATAGAATTTTTATCTAGTATTGTTTATCTTTTTAAATCTCTTTTAGGATTAATTGCTCACAATTTGGTATGGATTTTAGATTGGATCTTTATTAGCTTTGGAAATTATTTCCTTTTATCTTATTAAATTCATAAGTTTTTATCCATGGTTCCAAATTAAATGAAACCAATTTCTATGGTTTTATAATATTTTTATTTATCATTCTTGCTCATTTAAAAATATTTGTTGACAAATTTTTATATGGAACAAATCCATAATCTTAGAGAGATCTTGTAAATGATTTCTTTCATTAGGGTTTTAGGGTTTGGTGTATTTTACAAAGTGTTTAAATTTCAAGATACATTCATTGATGAATGTATTTCACTTGATTTGAATTTTATTGGATTCCCTTTTTATTCAAAGTTTGTTCAAGATGGGTTTTGATGTTTCCATTTAGAAACAAAAAGTTTCTTTTCACCCTAAATTTCAACAATTATTTATTTGGTTTATTTTTTTTTCACATTTCAAAATTTGGAATTTTTTTTGGATGTGACAACTGTGCTTCAGACAAAGAGGAAATATTTTTCTCAACATTCAAAAGTTTTTCCTCCACATTCTTGTTGAAAGTGGTTTGTTTACTAATAAAGTCTTTAAGCATGACTTCAAGTTCAGAGGGGGCACTTCTAGTATTGTTGTAGGAGTTTCCATAAGTATTGCCATTATTAGGAGGATAATGCCTATAGTTATTACCATAAGCATTGTTGCCAAAATTATTATTCCTAATGAAGTTAACATCAACCTGCTCTTGTTGATCAACCAAATAGGCTAAGGGAACATTATTTGGATCAATATAAGCTTTTCCATTACCAAGCATAGCCATGATAACATCAATTTTATCACTCAAAGAGGAGGTTTCTTCAACAGAATTTACCTTCTTACCATGTGGAGCTCTCTCAGTGTGCCATTTAGAATAGTTAACCATCATATTATCAAGGAGTTTTGTTGTAGCACCCAAGGTAATGGTCATAAAGGTACCTCCAGCAGAAGAATCCAACAGATTTCTTGAAGAGAAGTTTAGTCCTGCATAAAAGGTTTGAATAATCATCCAAGCAGTCAGTCCATGAGTGGGACAATTCTTTACCAAAGATTTCATTATTTCCCAAGCTTGAGCAACATGTTCATTATCAAGTTGTTTAAATTTCATTATTTCACTTCTCATAGATATAATATTAGTAGGAGGATAGTATTTTCCAATAAAAGCATCTTTGCACTTAGTCCAAGAATCAATACTATTTCTAGGCAAGGATAACAACCATTGTTTAGCTTTTCCTCTCAAGGAGAAAGGAAAAATTTGAGCTTAATAATATCTCCATCTACATCCTTATATTTTTTCATATCACAAAGTTCAACAAAGTTATTGAGGTGGGCAGCAACATCATCAGAACTAGCACCGGAAAATTGCTCTTTCATCACAAGATTCAACAAAGTAGGCTTAATTTCATAAAAGGTAGCATTAGGAGCAGATGGAGCAATAGGTGTACTTAGGAAATCATTTTTGTTTGTGATAGTGAAGTCACACAACTTGGTGTTCTCAGCAGAGTTCATTTTTGCAAAAGTGGAGCAAACCAACAGCAGCAACAACTAGAGTAGGAACTATTTTTTGTGATTTTTTTTGATAAAAAGAAGCAAAGCAAACGAAAATATATTTTTTTGGAATTTTTGATAAAAAGAGGAAAACAAAACAAGGCAAAATAAACTAAGAAAAACAAAAACAAAGTAAAGAGAAATGTTGTGAAGGACTCCCCTTGTGAAGTCGTCCTTAGCCTCCCCGGCAACGGCGCTAGAAAATCTTGATGACGTGTAGCTCATATCACTATAGAGCTTTGTTGGAAAACCCCAAGAGGAAGGTATGATGATCACAGCAGCAAGTTTTCCCTCAGAAAGAAACCAAGGTTATCGAACCAGTAGGAGGAAGAAAACGACTCAAAGGTGTTGCTAGCAACTTGGAAACCTGCACAACACAAACTCAAGACTTTGCCCCAACGGACAGTAAGGTTATCAATCTCACCGGTTTACTGAAAACAAAGGATTAACCGTATGGTGTGGAAGGTAATGGTGGCTTGCAGAAAGTAAGCATTAACAATGGAAGATGTATCAATGGTAAAGATTGGACCCGGGTCCATAGTTCACTAGAGGTGTTCTCCTTAAGATAAACAACATAACATGCTGGGTAAACAAATTACAGTGGGGCAATTGATAGGACGGAGCAAGGCATAACAATGCAATACTAGACATTCACGATCCTATGAGATTTGATTGGGCATTATAGCAATATACATAGACCGCCATCCAACTACATTTATGACTAGTAATCCACCTTCAGGTTATCATCCGAACCCCCTCCAGTATTAAGTTGCAAGCAACGGATAATTTCTTTAAGCAAGGTGTGTAAAGTAAAAAATACAATTGTTCCATGAACAAGAGATTGTTGTTTTCTTCTTACTAGAAACAACGCATCTACAACCTTAAAGATTTATGTCACTTCCCCAGATTCAATAGAGGCATGAACCCACTATCGAGCATAAATACCCCCTCTTGGAGTCACTAGCATCTACTTGGCCAAGATAGCTACTAGAAACGGAGAGCATGCAAGATCTCAAACAACACAGACATGGTAGAATCAATAAGATATAATCATTAACCAATCTGACATAGTAATCTCAATATCCATCGGATCCCCGCAAACACAACATGCGTTCAAATAGATGAACTTGATCATGAAAGGAGCTCACAAGATCTAAACATGGTAGCACAAAGGAGGATAAACAACCATCTAGCTACTACATGGAACCGTAGTCCAAGGTGGAACTACTCACGCATCATACCGGAGGCTGGCATGGTGATGAAGAAGGCCTTCGGGGTGATCTATCCCCTTTGGCAGGGTGCCGGGAAGAGCTTCAGATCCCCCGATCTAGGGACGATGGTGGCGGCGGCTATGGACTATTTCGTGGAATATTGATCGGGTACTTAGGGTTTAGGTATCGGGGGATTCTTATAGGCGAAGAGGGAGGACGAGGGGGTGCCCGAGGCGGTTGCACCCCCCAGGCACGGGCCAGGCCTGGCCGCGCGGCCAGGGGGTGTGGCGCCCTCGAGGCCCTCCTCCGTCTCGTCTTCTGGCTCCATGTTCTCCTTGGTGAAATATTGACTTTGGCTTTTGTCCTGTCCAATTCCGAGAATATTCATTTTCTGCCTTTTCTGGAACCAAAAACAGAAGAAAACAGGAAACTAGCATTGTGGCATCTTGTTAATAGGTCAGTCCTAGAAAATTAATAAAAACACCTCAAAGTGCAGACAAAGCAAAGCAAAGTAGATAATAAACAAGCATGGAATATCAAAAATTATAGATACGTTTACAACGTATCAAACACTTATCCAACCAAAGAAGTTTAATCAACTATATGAAGTGAAAGCACTTGACAGTATTCCCATGTGTCCTCGAGAATGTTTGGTCCTCATAAGTAATACAACTGGCTTGTCCTTTGCTAAGAAAGGATTGGGCCACTTGATGCATTTATTTGTTGTATTTATTTACTTGCACTTTATTTTCTTGCATTATCAAAAAACCCTAAAAATCCGTTTGCTAAGTATTTACAAAGAATTCCTGATCCAAACCACTAGTCAACACCTTCTGCTCCTCGTTGGGATCGACACTCCTATTTATCGAAAGTACTACGATACACCCCCTATACTTATGGGTCATCAGCCCTCTCGGTGGAATATCATCCTATTGGCTTGCAAGCATGTGACTAGGTCACAAGGGATGTCATATCACAGAATGAGTAAAGATTACTTATCGGTAACAAGGTTTAACTAGGTATATAGATACTGATGATCAAACCTCGGATATGTAAAGCATCGCGCGACAAAGGGAATCAGTATCGTATGTAAATGGTTCATTCGATCACGAAGTCATCATAGAAATATGTGGGAGCCATTATGGATTTCTAGATCCCACGATTGGTTATTGATCGAAGAGGTGTTTCGATCATGTCTGTATAGTTCAGGAACCATAGGGAGACACACTTAAGGATTCGTTGTTGTTTGAGTAGATATGGAATGTGAGTTGGAGACCAAATGTTGTTAGGAGTCTCGGATTGGATCCAGGACATCACAGGAAGTTCCGGAATGGTCTGGAGAATAAGATTCATATAAGGAAAGTCAATGTCCGGGGTTCAGAAATGTTTTCGGTGTTTTGACCGAAAGCTTCTAGAAGGTTCTAGAAGGTACACCGCCCCGGGGGGGGGGGGGTACTTGGAATGCACCATACCCTGATGGGCTGGCGGCATCATGCCCTATATCAAGTCGGCCAAGACTAGGGAGTGGGAATCAAACTCTAGTTTGAATAGTCAAACTCTAATTTGGAAAGTCAAATCCCAATTTGAAAAGTCAAAGTCCTAGTGGAGGAAGGAAAGGAAACCTACAAGGGAGAGGTTTCGCTCTCCCTCCCCAAGCCGCCAACCAAGAGGGAGTTTGGGGAGGACTCGGCCTACCCTTGCCGCCTCCCCTCCCATATAAGCAAGGGGTGGGGTGCCCCCTTGGCCCTCACCCCAAAACCCTAGTACAATGTCGCCCCCCAAGCTGCCGATATGCCCTAGCCCTCCAAGCAGCCGCCTACCCCCTAGACGTCGCCGCCTCCTCCCCTTAGCGCCTACGCCCTAGCCACCAAGGCCCTCTCTCCTCCACCATACCTGCTTCGGATTAGGCGAAGCCCTGAAGGATCTACTCCTCCACCTCCACCACCACACCGTCATGTTGTTGGAATCACGAGGAGATCTACAACCTCTGCTGCCTGCTGCAACAAGGGAGAGGAAGGTATTCATCAATTACCAAACGTGTGACCGACTATGGAAGCGCTGCCGGAACATGGCGCCGGAAGGATCGTCTACATGATCTTGAGATCGGCAAGTGAATGACTACATCAACCACAAGAATCCGATTTCGTTAAAACGCTTTGGATCTTTGAGCGTTAGTACTCTATAAACTTGTTGCACCGATCTCGTGGATTAGATCTTGGATTTTGTGTGTTCATGCGATAGAATTTTTTTGTTTTCCATGCTACGAACCCCTACACCCGCCAGTATCCTCCGCCTCCATCTTGGGGCAACGTAGGCCCCCACGAGGCTCCGATTGATGTGGCTCGCTCATGATGACTCCCCACGATGGGTTGCGCCTTGCTGGCAGTGTGAACTCCTTCACCTAGGTAGGGCGGCATGCGAGGAGGAGCGCATCAGCTCAGAATACGAAGAGCACGAGGAGGAGTACGATGTTGCCATTGAAGCTCGTGGAAGCCACTCGGGTGTTCGTGGTGGTGACAACAGTGGCGACGACATCTCCAGGCGACGGCCGTCGAGCCTGATGTGCTCGATGATGACATCCAGGGTGCCACTCGCCATGCACCACCACCGCAGGTCCCCCGCCTAGTTGTAGGTGCCCTGCGCCCTGATGAGGTTGTCATGGTTAGCCATGTACTCCATCCACCACAAATGAAATACGTCACACCATGAATCGTCATTGTTGTTGGCGGCCCACAGGAACTCCCACTACTCCACCAATAGCCTCCGCCTATGGTTGTGGATCTTCTCCTGCCACGCCTTGGTGACTGTCCTAGGTTCCAGCGGGATGTCTACGTCGTTCGATGCCATACTCTAAACATCGTTTGGGAGGTGGTAGTATTGTGTGCATGTGTACCATGCTTGGTACAATGCCCACGCCTAATCGACGGTGAGGCTGTGTGGCAGGAATCCATTCGCGACAGCACCTCTGGTGTGTCTTCTGCTCGATGCATTGTGGCTATGGTGATCGAGCAACGAATAGGGTTTCACTATATAGGAGGCGAGGAAAGAGTGAGATGATGGAGGGTGCGCCTTTTTTATCTTCGGCAGCACGCATAAGGGTCACGCAAGCATTAATGTCATCATTGTTTCCCGCCATAGCAGGCAGTGCAGCACGCGTTGCAGCAATGACAGGAAGCATCCATGCGCCTGCCTAGGGAACTAACGCATCCATTACTTATCTTGAATAGAGGTTGGCGATGAAAATTAATGACGAAGGCCAACCGTTATGTCAATGATAGGGCTAGTCTGCCACTGTCCGCATTGTTAACGTGTTGTTCCTAGCACGCATGCAATGATCTCTATGGGGCGGGGATAGCCTGGCCGCACCTAACATTGTTATGGGTTAACCACTAGGGTTATCCTAATCTTCACGGTTCTCGGTGTAAAAATTGTGGGAATATAGTTGAAAAGGGAGGTAGGTAGTGGAAGGAAACACACACCACGCAAAGAACACGACAAACTCTATGCAAACACAACACAATACAAGACCAATTGCTCCCACCGGAAGCAATCGATCCAATAGAATTGTCACAAGGAAATATTGGGCAATGTGCACCCTCGGATCCCAGTCGCAGAGGAAAGAACACCTTGGAGAGGGCCTTGAACGCCAATTCACGACCATGCAAGGTTGCGCCTTGTAAAACTCAAATATAAAGATCTATTGAGGTCTTGTAGAAAAAGGCTCCCTTGGAAGGGAGATGAGACACAAGTAGAAGGTTCAATTTAGGATTCTAGTCTTATCATCTATGTCTAGGGAATAGAGGTGATACATAGGGGCTAATTATAGTGCAAAGGAATATGGGGTAGGTAGGAAAGGACAAGGTAGATGGGAAAGTGGTACATGGGCTAAGGCCCGGCTCTTAGGCGCATAGGCCCATAATTAGGCAGGAGAATCCAATGTGGGAAGGTTAGAGTCTCTGGTGTGGGAAGGTCGGAAACTCCGGTCTAGTTGTCGTGCGGGCAAAGACTCTAGATAATTCTACAACTTGTCTCCGGGACTGGTTCTAGGAGAGAAACACACTTTGTCGATTCAGGAGGAAGTCCTCGATCCTGATACTCTGGTCTTGAACGAGCGGAGACTATGGTGTTCGAGGGCCAGAGACTCCAGTGTTGGAGGGCTAGAGATGTCGGTCTGTCAAGGACAAAAACTTTGGTGTATCTAGTGTAATTTCTTCTTTCTTCTCTTCCATGCTTTTATTGTGTTGGCACAAAGTTCTATGGCTTTTGTAATCATTTTCATAAACAAATGGTATTCATGTGATGGGGTATGAAGTAGTATACCATTCAATAGGGTAGTAATTAGACTCACATAGAGGAAGGAATCCACATTTTATGTCCATGACGACTTGATATGTTGGAGAGCGTGACAAGTTACTTGATATGGTGACAATCATAGGTCATGCTACATCATCTCCCCCACTTCAAAAAGAGTTTTCCTCGATGATAATCCATTAACACCATGTAGAGGAGGTAGCACGATAAGTTTGAACCTCGGGTTCACCATGTAGTTATTATCGTTTGGGCCTATACACACCAAAGGTCAAGAAAAATATCCGTGTGTGTGGTACGGAGCATATCATGCATAGTCAAGCACTAGTGTAGCAATAGTAGTTGAAGCAACAAGATGGTGCAAGCAACCATGTTCTTGGCTTTGTGTAGTAATGATGGTGATCATTCTTTGCGAAGATGGAGATCAAAGGAACAATAATAAAGGCTATGTCATATCACATATTTAACTACATGCGATGTTTATCCCTTTCAGCATCTTATTTTTCTTATGATTAGATCGCAACAGTAGCATTATACGATGATTCCTCACACTAAAATATCAAGATTAAATGTGTTCATCCATAGGTGGAACCATCACAAAATTTCATCGTTTCAAAACATCTCATGATGATAGGGTGTGATAGATTCTACATTCGCATACAACATGAGTAAGCCATGTTGCTCACTCGGAAAACTATCATTAGCTTGGAAATCCTAGGATGTACAGGCATGGACTTGGAACACATCAAACCAAAAGGTTAAACATGAGTCATATGAATGATATAATCAACATGTTAATGTTCACCACTGAAACTACTCCAACTCGCGTGATGATCGGACTTGGGTTAGTGAATTTGGATCATGTATCACTAAGCAACTTGAGGAATGTTGAGTTTAGTGGGAGTTCACTTAGTAATTTACTTAAACTAATTATTATGAACATAGTCTAAACTTGAAAATATTTGATGTAGATGTCTAGGTCACAAACTGCATTCAACTTCAACACGTTCGTAGAGAAATAAAGCTGAAGATGATGGGTCTAACTTCACCAACTAGCACCACAACTTGAGGATTATCCTCACTGGCATGAAGAATTCCTATATGCTAGAAAAAGAATTAGGTGATGCTCCTACTGATAGTGTATCTGCAGATGAGTGCAATCAAAATGTATGTTGCTTCGATGATTACATTATGGCTAGGTGCGTGATGAATGTGAAATGCATCCATGCACTTTGTAGTTTATTATGCTAAAATTTGTATTATTTTAAAACTTTATTATATTTATTGGGACTAACCTACTAATAGTTGCAAAAGTGCACAATTTCTTGGTTTACACTTTGTCGTGTAGGAATTTCACAAATATGGAAAGGAGATTGCTCATTATGGTGAAATTCGGAGTTTCCCGAAATCTATCACTATAGAACAAGTTTTTGAAGATTTCCCCGAAAGTCCCTGCCAAATGGCGTCAAACAAAAAAAGTCAAAACATGAAAGTTGTGGGGAATTTTATGGCAATGATTCCAGACATAAAATTTACTCCAGTCGGAGTTTTATGACCGATTTGTTCCCCGAATACTAAAGGATCCAAAAGCAGTTTCGGGAATCAGAGAGATTGTGACATGATTGACTCCAAATCCTACCATATATGATGATTTCAGCCAATACACGACTTTGTGGAATTATGGGGGACGGAGGGAAGGCCTGGGAAGGTTCTAGAGGTGCCCAAGAGCTCTTGTATCAAAGGGGCGTCAATTCCATGGCCTAGATACACTCTCAAACACTATATATTGATGGGAAACCCTATTTTTGAAGGTCCCAAGTCATTGTCACGAAAATCCTACCTCTTGCAAGTCACCAAGGAGGGGGATCTTCTACATACCAGCACCAAATCCAAGAAAGAAGAAGGCCAAGGGGTCTCCGCCCTCCAAGGGCCGATGCTGCGCCACCGGGGGCTGCTACGCTGCCTCCTCCTTGGACGCGGGCGACGTGGCCGCAATATCCATATTCTACAATGCTGGGCTGCTGCACCTCTCCATTAACAACATCATTTGTAATTTTTAATTTTTTTGAGTATTTCCCCATGTTCCTTAGGGCATAGGATGGATTGGCTATGATTTCTATGTAGTGTGCAATGAGTATTTGGTCAAGCTTTAATTTCTTATGTGGTTCTATGATGGTAACATACGAACATTGATTATATGTTATTTCACCTTTATGGGCTCATAAGGCTGCACCGTAGTGTATGAGAGAGTAGAGAGAGGGAGTGACAGAATCCTTTTCCTGAGGCTTTAGTTGCATTATTTTGGGTTATTGATAGGAGACCTTAGAACTTGATGCGATGGTTGGACATTTATATTTTAATTAGTGCCTTTTTGCGCATGTAAATAGCCTTAGGACTAATCATTAGGGGTGCAGTTTCACATGTATATGGATGCAACTATTTTAGGCTCTATCCAACAGGGATAAAACTTGACATAATGATTACCATACCGTTTAGAAATATTTATGCCATGAAATATATGTATCCCTTGGGAACGTTTGACTCACATAAGTGCACATCATAAGC
The DNA here is from genome assembly GCA_910589765.1 of Avena atlantica. Lineage (NCBI taxonomy): Eukaryota > Viridiplantae > Streptophyta > Magnoliopsida > Poales > Poaceae > Avena > Avena atlantica. The sequence goes on from OU342737.1 coordinate 72,606,819, forward strand.
TTGTCCTCTTTCTTCATAGAGGATTGAGATTTCTCTTCAAAGATATTTTACTTTCTTGCAATTTGACTTTCTTGAAACTTTACCCTCTTGAACTTTTACTTTTAGTTTTAAACCACTCCAAGAAATCATCATAGTTTTTTTAGTGCAATGATAATTGGATTTGTGACACTCTAATTTGAAAGAATAAAATACCTAACCTTCAGCTCCTCGTGGGATTCGACAATTATCGAGTTGTGCTACACCGGTTCCCTAATTTTGGGTATCATCAGTGCGCGATCCTCCAATCACTGGACACTGAACTCTAGAAGCTTTTTGAACTGACGCATGCACTTGAGCAGCTGAAAATTGTGAGACCCAAACCCATGCAAAAAGATATTAGATCTTCAACAAGTTCTTTTCTGCAAAGATGGAGGAGCATGGTTCTATTGGCGAGAACATCATCAAGTTGACGGGTTATGTCCAACGTCTTGAAGCTATGTATTGCAAGATCTTAATGGATCTCATGAACAATATGTTAGGCCACATAGAGATAAACAAAACTTTTATCATACGCGATACTCCGAAGATCTAGCTCAGGTGATAGGCCATGAGATTTACCACTAGACATGCAGGTGCGGATTATTGATGAAGCACGTCAGTTGATGTCGTGGTATTGCACGGCAGATGCTACTGGGGGTAGCTTACGTAGAGGGAGAAATGCGACATAGGAGAATCCGGGAGCGAGATTGGCACACGATGTACCCAGGTTCACGTCCCCTCGGTGGAGGATCGCTACGTCCTTCTATCAATCCAGTATATGATCATAGATTGGTTTACATGGGAGCCGCCGTAGGCGGAGGGAGACTAGATCTAATATGTTGTGGGGGAGCATGCCCCGTGGGGGTGCCCCTGGTGGCTTTATATATGCAGCCAATTAGGGTTTACAAGTATTTGGTGGGCTTTGTATACAAGTCGCCGTCTTGGGCCTCCAGTCGGCGTCAGTCGCCTGGGTCCATCATGCGCCAGTCGCCGTACTTGGCAAGTGGACCCGCTCTGGGATTGGCGATCCAGATGGCAACTCCGCTTCGTGGGTATACCCCGATTGGTATTCCCCCATCAGTTGATGTAGTGTCAATCAATCCCATGATTCGCACCTTCGGATCCACCACGAGCTCTTCAGATCCACCATGAACTCTTTCATCTTCAGCGTCACATGTGCACCGCTTCTATCGGTATCCACACGTGCGGGGAGGAGCTTCGGGCAGAGGATTGCTAGATCCTTACTAGCCCAAAATCAGAGTGGATAAAGTGACAACTAGGTAAGGGACTATACCTTGTCACTCCACTTATATACATCCCTAGTTGGGATCAATGCTTGAGGCCCATCTAGGCCATACCCCAATATCCACACGGATCTAATCCTTATGGGCTCCTTCCCTTAAGTGTGCGACCCTATAGGTTCACGTACACCTGGACACGACACGAGTCACCACTCTGAGTCGATAGCTGGTAGCAGCCTCTAGCAAGACGTGCCAACTCCTAAGTGTCGTAAAGTCAGAAGACAAACCTTCTCGATGTGACTTTCGTCCAAGTCCCTTTGCCTCACGATATACCTTGTCAAGCTATATGCGAGAAGTATCCATCCCTTTAATAGCTTAACTCTCTTCTCGTTTCATGATATACAATTCACTAGACTAACACTTAGTCCGACTCCTCAGTTAACACTTAACCGAGTCACGCATGGCCATGCTTCCGAATCATATCACACGAGAGGGCCCAGAAAATATCTCTCCATTATGAGGGGCAAATCCCGTATTGATAATCCATGTCATTGATAATCCCCAAGTGCAGGGTATCACCGTAGTACCTCTCAATGTGGAAGTAGGGTATCGATCCATAGGAGCAAGAAGGAAAAGCTATCTATTCTCTACAACTAAAGTGTCACAAGTTTTAGTTGATTATGCACTAAACAAGTTTTAAGGAATAATATGGTTGTTTTAATGGTTGGAAGTTTAATGTAACAAAACAATAATATAAAAGTGTTACAATCCTCTTTAATGCAAGAGGACAAGAAAAATGTTTTCTTTTATAGGAACAATGGACATGGGTTCATGGGTTCACTTAATCCTCTCTTCTCCATCTATGGTGATTATCATGTTATAGATAGTAAAGGTACATACAGGTGGCGCGCCTTCTAGTATATGGGCTCTCATTTTCAGCTCGATGGGCCCCTTGGGATCTAAGTTAGCTCGTTGGATTCATACGGAAATTATCTAACAACTCCCTTTGACCTAGCTCCGCTTCAAGTTCCGTATCTTCTAGAAAGTCAAAAACACTAACAGGAGTTTTTTCTGTCAGAAAAAGTTAGAACCAAAAGAGAGGAGATTGTTTAGAAAATACCTGAAATTAATGTAAAACATTGATCTAACATCATATATGTTGAAAATATGTGGTAAATCATGTCAACAAACTACAAAGTTCATGTATGCATTTTACATACATCAACATCCCCAAGCTTAATCTATTCTCGTCCTTGATCATAAAGATGATAAAAATAAACATGGACTTTGGAGTTTGTTACTTTTGCTTCTTTCATTATCATGTAAAGTTCATAATTTCAAATCCTTTCAATGAAACATAATATACAAGTGTACTATCAAGTTATATATTTTGCACAATCATAAGCATGTCAAATAATAAGTAATGGTGTGATAAAACAAATGAAAGGTAAAACAAACCTTCAAGCACACTTTGACGAACCTATAGAATAAGAGACTCTCCCTATCATTGGCATTGGTGTTTTATGCCTCTAATTTTATTTTTGGTCTACTTCTTAGTTTAATGCCCTTGAATGGAAGACTAACTTCTTAGTTTCATGTCTTCCCTTGAGATGTTTTGCATATCGTACAGAAAGTAAGCATTGAATACATATGTTAAACCTCCATAAAGAATGTAGAATAAAGTTTTGAGCTATGTAATTCATGTCAACAATACTAATAAGGATGGGAATCCAAGTATCTTTTATTTCAAAGCTTCTTAGTTGATTGTTTCATGCACCATACCTATGACCTTGCACTCCTCATGCTACTCAACTTAGGCATGTAATTGTATGCACATGTTTGTATTTGAAACCGCATCATTGAAGTACCTCTTGCCCCTTTGTAGCTATATACCCCGCATTATGTATTTATTTAGCATAGGAGTTGATATAATTACTTGGTTATGTTCAAGGTGGGAGGGCAGTATATCTACTCTATAAGAACAATAAAAACAAACATATGAATCATATCAACAAGGATCATCATGCTGTAAGTTTCCACCATGAGTGTCGCACAGCGCATGGATTTGACTAGCGGTTCAGGAGCGTTTTCTCTTAACATGCCTACTCTAGTATGCACACTTTATTTCACATCGATGCAATCCATAGGAAGACCTTTAACATGATTAATTATCAACATTCAACATTGAAATCTTGTGCCATGATAGCATGGTTTGGCCAACAACAACTAACAACATGTAAAGCACAAAAAGTTCCATAGTGATATCACCCCAAACCTTACTTTCTTATGAGCTTTAAAATACATGAAAAATGTGTTTTTAAGAATGTTTGGAGGATTAACATACATACTATACTTGAAAGTAGCTTTTGCCATAAATAGGTGGATATGCCTAGTCTAGTTTATGGGGTTTGGAACAAGTCTTAGCCTGTATTGTGAAGGCTTAGCAAAAAGAGGTATAAGGAGTGTGCCATCTAGTTCATAATACCAAACATTTATTTTCTAACCTTATTCCTCAAGGTCGAACATAAATATACGTAAAAAAGGATACAAATTAATAGGCATAAATAGATCATACTTCATATAAAGTATTTGAGCTTAAAAACTAGACACAACATGAATTTCAGCCTTTTGCTTTTATCTCCCCTTTTATTTTTATTCCAAGGAATTATTATTCAGTTTTAATCTCATCATGGAAAAGTTTATTTTCAGTATGTCGTGGGAATGGTCACGACAGACGCTGCAATCGGCAGCGAGTAGTAGAACAAGGGGCAAGGGCGGCCAGCCATCTGCGGTGCGAGATGAGGGCAAAGACACAGGGTTTTACCCAGGTTCGGCCCCCCGGAGGGTAAAGACCTACTCCTGCTAGATTGTATTATGGAGGTGTTACAATGGGCGAGCTCGGCGGCTAGGCGGCGAGTCGCTTGGGTGTATGAGGGAACGTACGTCTACTCGCCCTATAGGGAGGTTTATATAAGCTCACCTCCCCTAGGGTTTACATATCTCAACCGATTCAGTTAAAGCTTCGGTAGTCGTTTAACCTAATCCGACTGGGCCTATCTACTCGCCTGGGCCTTCAGCTTCCAGTCGCTCGGTGCCTTGCTGGGCTTCAATCCACTCGCCGTTCTGCAGGCCCACTCGCCAGCTCACGGGCCAGTCGGAAACGTCCTGCTGGGCATACCCCAGTAGGCATATCCCCATCAGTAGTCACCGAGGCCGTCGTTGATTAGGCGTAGGTGGCTGCTGGCAGTCGGAGTATACGGCTTCAGAGTAGGCATCCAGTCGAATCATCGGCGGGCTCCTGTATAAAGGAAGAAATCCAGTGATCCAAGTCGCGGCTTTGGCGAGTCGAGTCGGCGAAACACTGTCATAGTGATTGAGTCGGCGAGCCGAGTGGCCGGAGTTGGACCGTCAGGCGTGGTCAAACTAGCCGTTGGGGTAATCCAATGGTACCTTTTGGCGTAATCATCGCGCGGTAACGGCTTCCTGATTTGGCGGGTAACATCCATTATATAAGGGGAATGGCAAGCGATCAGAGAGCCAACTTCTCATCACTTCTTCCGACTGCGCGCATTTTCCTTCCCTCGCATCGCGATCCAGCCGACCCAAAATCCTCCGACCCCAATCAACCCTTCGGCCATGGCCCTTTCCACCGAACCGTGGGGTAGATCCAAATGTACGAGGGTGCAGCTGGCCTCTTTCGAGGAGGCCGGGATCCTGCGAGCCGGCTGTTGGCGTATCCCCGCAGCCGGAGAAACGACCCCAAACCCGCGAGAGAGGGAATTCATCTGTTTCACCAGTCATCTCGAGCGGGGGCTAGGGTTTCCTACGTCCCTGTTCTTCCGGCGCTTCTGTGCCTACTACGGGATCCAGCCTTCAGATCTGGGTCCCCACAGCATCGAGCAGCTCGCCATCTTCGTGGCGTTCTGCGAATGCTACTTGGGCTGCCGGCCCTACTTCCCCTTGTGGCAAGATCTGTTCCACGGACGGATCAGCCGCGAGGAAGCAGGCGGCCCAATGCTAGCCGCGGGCGGCCTGACATTCCAACTCAAGTCCAAAGCGTCATTCTTTGATCTGATGCTGCCCGCCAAGGCAGCGAGCGACTGGAAGAAGTCGTGGTTCTACGTGGCCGAGGCGACCCCGGAGGACGAGGCGGCGATCCCGCGGTATTCCACCAACCGGTCCAAGCCGCGCCATCTCCAAGTCGGCAAGCTCCCCAACGACCAGCGGATGGTCGTCGACGAGATGCTCCAGACCATCCGCGGTCTGAAGAAGAAGGGCCTCCAGACGATAAATCTGTACAACTGCTGGCTCGGGCGGCGGCTGGTTCCGCTCGCCCAACGCGACCACTATATGTACCAGTACACGGGCCGGGGAGACTCAACGAAGGCCTGCCTCGCCGAGTGGAAACTGGAGGGCTACCTCCCAGCGCTGAAGAAGATTACCCAGGCGGTGTACCTGGATGCGCAGGCTGGGGTCGCCCCCTATACCGCGAAGCGTCCAGCTCCAACGGTAATCACCTTACTTTGCTCGCAGTCGCTGTCTATGCAGTCGCGGTAATTCTGATTCCACTCTCTATTCGTTGCAGCTATTCCAAGTGGTGGAAGGGTGGCTCCCTCCTTCGGACGACGAGAGCTCGGGCTCATCCGCCCAGGACGTGGGCGAGTCGCCGCCCGCCAAGGGCGACGAGGACGACGACGACGAGTCCGAGGAGGAGGTCACCCCACTGGTCCAAAAGACCCGCGGACAACGACAGCGTGAGATTGAGGCAAGCAGAAGCCTCGAGCGTCATGATGACGACGACGAGCTCCCAGAGACCACCTCGCGCCGTCAAGCCACTCCGTCGAAGAAGAAGAAGAAGGAAAGGGAGGCAAGGGCCCCCCGAAGAAGAAGATGGAGCCATCAAAGCCGGCCTCGCCGCCGCACTCGGCGAGCAGCTCTGATGCTCCCAGCCCTGCCGATGATGACGCGCCACCAGTGACAGCCGCGCTGGACGCGGCGATCGTGGAAGTGCCGCTGGCTTCAATGCCTCCGCCATTCGCCCCAGTCTCTGGGCTGGGGTAGGCTCCAGCTGCAGCGGCTTCGCCTCGCAAGGAGGCTCCGGCTACGGCGACTTCGCCTCGCAAGGAGACTCTTGCCGAGGATGTCCCAAAGGCTCCAGCTGCAGCCTCAACGACGAAGAAGCCGTCCGTGTCTTGGGCACGCGACGTCCTGGAGATGGGGCTCAGTCGCCGACTGGGCCCTGAACTGGAAAAATCGGCCGGCCTCCATACGGGGCTACGTTTCATCCCAGTCGCCAAGTGAGTGCACTTACCCTTCCTTGCTTTTCATAACTATTTCGATTGTTTTTGCTTATTCGATTGATGCACAGGACCGGAGTGAAGAGGATGGGCCATCCGACCGTGGCTAAGGTGCCACCCGTCGTTAGCGAGGAGGACCCTTCCCGCAAGAGGAAGGCGGACGAGGTCGTTGCCTCGGCGGATGGCAGCAAGAAGGCCAAGGGTGATGACGTCGTCACGATTTCTGACGACACGGCGGTCGCGCCGGCCGGGCCCGCGGTGGAGGCAGCCGCGTCTACGAAGGAGGGCGCTTCCTTGCCTGGAAGGGCGGAGGAGACCTCCCTTGGAGCGGGTGCCTCTATCGCTACCTTCCCACGCTTCGTGACCAAGGCGGCCACGGCGAGTGGAGCTGCGCCCTCGAGCCACGCTCCTGGGACCGCCGATGCTGAAGTCGACCAACGTCGTGGGCACACGCCGGCGTTACTCGCGTCCGTGGACGCGATACAACTCCATGGCATGCTTGGCGCAGCCATCCAGGTACATCCAGTCCCCGAGGATCAGGTCGGTGCTTTGCAGCGGCTTGATTCTTATAATTTCTCGTCTTTTTATTTTCGCATCCAGTCCCCGAGTGCGCACGCGCTAAATTTTAGCGGGTGGGCACTTAGGAATTTCTTGATCGCCAGTCCCCGAGTGCGCACTCGCTGAATTTCAGCGGGTGGGCACTAAGGAATTTCTTGATCGCCAGTCCCCGAGTGCGCACTCGCTGAATTTCGGTGATGTGCAGGGTCTGCAGCTTGAGTCGGCGGACCGATTGGCCGCGAAGCAGCGCGCGGAGAAGGAGCTGGCCATCGTCCAGGAAGCGAACAAAGTGAAGGGTTTCGCGGCATAGTAAATCAAAATTTTCTACGGAGCGAACAGAGGGAAAGCCAAGATCTAATCTAGGAGATGCAAACAACGAGAGAGATTGGATTAGATCTTCATACCCTTGAAGATTCGCACAGCGGAACGTTCGTCGGAACGTGGGTGATGTAGTCGTACTCGCTTCTCCTCCTCGCGATCCGATCCGATCTAGCACCACAAGTGGCGGTGCCTCCGTGAGATGCACACGTCCAGCACCTCGACGTCTCCTCCTTCCTCGGACCAGCGAGTATGGTGGAGAGATAGATTGGATCTACAGCACGACGGCGTGGTGTATATGGTGGAGAATTTCTGCTGCAGGGCTTCGCCTACAAACAGTCGGGAGGGAGAGAGGAAGGTAGCAAGGCTGCTAGGGCTTGGAGGAAGGTGTGTGTGGGGGGGAGGGGGCACACCACCCCTCTATATATAGAGGGGGGCGGCCAGCCCTTGCCCCTCCTCCAAGCCTATCTCTAGTTTAAACAATTTAAACTCTCCCTTATCTAGAAATCCTATCTCTAGTTTAAACGATTTAAACTCTCCCTTATCTAGAAATTCTATCCCGAGATTTAAACGAGTCAAATCTCTCTAGAATCGGCTGGGCCCTATGGGGCATTGTGCCCCTGGCCCAATGCGGCCAGGACACTCCCTCATAGGCCCATGCCCCCTCCCGGAAGGTGGGGCCACGTTGGTCCCCTTCCGGAAGGTTCTAGAAGCTTCCGGTACAATACCGATTAACCCGGAACAATTCCGAACTCCAAAAACTGCACTGCCTTATATGAATCTTATTCTCCGGACCATTCCGGAACCTCTCATGATATCCCGGATCCCATCTGAGACTCCGAACAAAAATTCATAAACCAATTATCCAATCTATCCTAGCGTCGAGATACGTTAAGTGTGTGACCCTGCGGGTTCGAGAATATGCAGACATGATCTTCTATCAATAATCAACAGCGGGGTCTGGGCACCCATATTGACTCCCACACATTCATCGATGATCATATCGGATGAACCACGATGCCAGGATTCAATCAATCCCATATATATATTCCCTTCGTCTCGCGATATTTTACTTGCCCGAGATTCGATCGTCGGTACCGTCATACCTAGTTCAATCTCGTTCATAGCAAGTACTTTACTCGTTCCGTAATCCGATATCACTTTGTGATTAACTCCTTAACCACATGCTTGCAAGCGGTGTTGATATCGATTACCGAGTGGGCCCGAAGTATATCTCTCCGACTTGGGAGGGACAAATTCCATCTCGATACATACAACCCAACAGATACTTTCCGATCACCTGAGAGACACCTTTATGATCACCCTCTCATAGGATGACGTTTGATGACCTCAAAGCTTTCTTCCGATACCAGGGAGTTGCATTATCTCATGGTCTAAGGAATACAATATTTGACATAGGAAAAGCTTCGCAAAGACGAACACGATGACACGATCTAATTGCTCTGCTTTGTTTGGGTCTATCCACCATATCATTCTCCCAATGATATGATCTCATTATCAATTGACAACTCATGTCTATGGTTAGGAAACCTTAACCATCATTGATCAATGAGCTAGTCCATAGAGGTATACTAGGGACACGGTGTTGTTTACAAACCACACAAGTATTAAAGTTTCCGCTTAATACAATTCTAGCATGGAACATAAACTTTATCATGAACAAGAATTATAATAATAACATATTTATTATTGCCTCTAGGGCATAATTCCAACAGTCTCCCACTTGCACTAGAGTCAATAATCTAGTTTACATTTGGCAACAATCTCACACCCATGGCACTGAGGTGTTGATCATGTTTTACACGTGGAAGAGGTTTAGTCAGTGGATCTGCGACATTCAGATCCGTATGTACTTTGCTAATCTTCAGATCTCCATCTGCTATATAATTTCGGATTATATGAAACTTGCTGTTGATATGCTTGGTCTTTGGATGATATCTTGGTTCCTTAGCGAGTGCTATGGCGCCAGTGTTGTCACACAATATCTCCAGTGGGTCCAATGCACTTGGAACCACGCCAAGCTCAGTGATGAAGTTTCTGATCCAAACTCCTTCACTTGACGCTTCTGCAGCAGCCATGTATTCCGCTTCTACTGTAGATCCCGCGATCACGCTTTGCTTGCAGCTTCTCCAGCTCACAGCTCCTCCATTCAAAATATAAACGTATCCTGTCTGAGATTTAGAATCATCCTTGTCGGTGTCGAAACTAGCATCGACGTAACCTTTTACGACAAGCTGTTCATCACCCCCATAGACTAAGAACATTTCTTTAGTTCTATTTAGGTACTTTAGGATGTTCTTCACGGCTGTCCAGTGTTCCACTCCTGGATCACTTTGATATCTGCTCGTCAAACTAAGAGCATTGGACACATCCGGTCTAGTACACAGCATGGCATACATGATGGAACCTATGGCCGAGGCATAAGGAACTTTGCTCATAGCTTCCCTATCATTTACCGTAGCTGGACACTGAGCCTTGCTCAATATCTTACCTGACAACATAGGCACTGAACCTTTCTTTGCCTTATCCATTCTGAACCTTTTAAGAACTTTGTCTAGGTATGTACTCTGGCTTAAAGCTATCAGGCGTCTTTGTCTATCTCTATAGATCTTGATGCCCAATATATAAGCAGCTTCACCTTGGTCTTTCATTGAAAAACACTTGTTCAAATAACTCTTCACATCGTTAAGCATGTTGATGTCATTTCCGATAATCAATATGTCATCCACATACAGTACCAGAAACGTCACCGAGCTCCCACTCACTTTCTTGTAGATGCAAGCTTCGTAGCAATTTGGAACAAATCCAAAGCTCTTGATCACTTGATCAAAACGAAGGTTCCAACTCCGAGATGCTTGCTTCAGTCCATAAATGGAACGCTGAAGTTTGCATACTTTACTAGCATCCTTAGGATCGACAAAACCCTCGAGTTGCATCATATACAACTCTTCATCAATGTTGCCATTGAGGAAAGCAGTCTTGACATCCATCTTCCATATTTCATAATCATGAAACGCAGCAATTGCTAATAAAATCCGAATGGACTTAAACATCGCTACGGGAGAGAAAGTCTCATCGTAGTCAACACCTTGAACTTGTCGAAAACCTTTTGCGACAAGCCGTGCTTTATAGACGGTAACATTACCATCCGCGTCCGTTTTCTTCTTGAATATCCATTTGCACTCAACGGCCTTTCGGTCGCTAGGAGGATCCACCAAATTCCATACTTGGTTTTCGCTCATGGATCCCAATTCGGATTTCATGGCTTCCAGCCATTTCTCAGAGTCTGGGCTCATCATCGCTTCCTCATAGTTCGTAGGTTCACTGTCTTCTACCAACAAGACAGTCAAGACAGGGTTGCCGTACCACTCAGGAGGGGCACGCGACCTTGTCGACCTGCGACGTTCAGTAGCAGCATCGTCTGAAGCTTCATGATCCTTGTCATTAGCTTCCTCTATTGTTGGTGCAGGCGGCACTGGAACAATTTCAGGTGCTGCGCTACTCTCAAATTCAAGAGAAGGTTCAATAACCTCGTCAAGCTCTACTTTCCTCCCACTCACTTCTTTCGAGAGAAACTCCTTCTCAAGAAAGGAACCGTTCTTTGCGACAAACACTTTGCCTTCGGTTCCGTGATAGAAGGTATACCCAATAGTTTCCTTAGGGTATCCTATGAAGACACATTTCTCCTCTTTGGGTTCGAGCTTGTCCGGCATCAACTTCTTGACGTAAGCTTCGCATCCCCAAACTTTAAGAAACGACAACTTAGGTTTATCACCAAACCACAGTTCATACGGTATCGTCTCAACGGATTTAGATGGAGCCCTATTTAAAGTGAATGCAGCGGTTTCTAATGCATAACCCCAAAATGATAACGGCAAATCAGTAAGAGACATCATTGATCGGACCATATCTAATAGGGTTCGATTCCGGCGTTCAGACACACCATTGCGCTGTGGTGTTCCGGGTGGCGTGAGTTGTGAAACGATTCCACTTGCTTTAAGATGCGGGAGAAAATCATAACTCAAATATTCGCCCCCACGATCGGATCGTAGAAACTTAATCTTTCTGTTATGATGGTTCTCCACTTCATTCTGAAATTCTTTGAACTTTTCAAACGTTTCAGATTTATGTTTCATTAAATAGATATACCCATATCTACTTAAGTCATCGGTAAAAGTGAGAAAATAGCGATATCCACCGCGCGTCGAAACACTCATCGGTCCGCATACATCGGTATGTATGATTTCCAACAAGTCCGTTGCTTGCTCCATCATACCGGAGAACGGGGTTTTGATCATCTTGCCCATGAGGCATGGTTCGCATGTGTCAAATGATTCAAAATCAAGAGACTCCAAAAGTCCATCAGAATGGAGTTTCTTCATGCGCTTTACACCAATATGACCTAGACGACAGTGCCACAAATATGTAGTATTATCACTATCTACTTTGCATCTCTTAGCCTCAATGTTATGGATGTGTGTTTCATCCCTTTCGAGATTTAGAAGAAATAAACCATTCACAAGAGGTGCATGACCATAAAAGATGTTACTCATATAAATAGAACAACCATTATTCTCCGAATTAAATGAATAACCGTCTTGCAATAAACATGATCCGGAAATAATGTTCATGCTCAACGCAGGCACATAATAACATTTATTAAGGTTTAAAACTAATCCAGAAGGTAAAACTAAGGAGAGCGTGCCGACGGCCATCACATCAACTCTTGATCCGTTGCCAACGCGCATCGTCACCTCATCCCTCGCAAGCCGCCGTCTATTCCGTAGCTCCTGTTTCGAGTTACAAATATTAGCAACTGAACCGGTATCAAATACCCAGGCACTACAACGAGGGCTAGTAAGGAAAACATCAATAACATGTATATCAAATATACCTTTGATGGTGCCAGCCTTCTTGTCCGCTAAGTATTTCGGACAGTTGCGCTTCCAGTGACCCTTGTCCTTGCAATAGAAGCACTCAGTGTCCGGCTTGGGACCAGACCTGAGCTTCTTCTCAGTAGGGGCATTGCACTTGCCGCCGCCCTTCTTGAAGGGCTTCTTTGCTCCCTTACCTTTCTTAAAGGAGGGCTTGTTGACCATCAACACATGATTATCCTTCTTGATGTCCACTTCCGCAGCCTTCAGCTTTGCGAAGAGCTCGGTGATCGTATCAGTGGAACCAATCTGATTATGAGTCACTACAAAACTTTTGTAGCTGGGAGGGAGTGATTGCAGAACCCTGTCAATCTTGACCTCCTCTGGAATCGTGCATTCCAGTTGCTCAAGGCGTTGAGTGTAGCCCGACATCTTTATGGCGTGCTCACTAACGGAACTCCCTTCCTCCATCTTGCAGTTAAAGAACTTCTCAGAGATCTCATATCTCTCAGAACGGGCTTGAGTCTGAAACATGGTTTTCAGCTCCTCGAGAATCTCAAAGGGCCCGGGATAGGTTTCAAAACGATTTTGAAGCTCCGGTTCCATATCAAACAACATGGTGCTCTTAATCACACCATAATCATCTTTGCGCGACTGATAGACAGCTTTCTCATCAGCCGGCGCAGTTGCAGCAGGGGGGTTACCTAACGCTTTCTCAAGGACATAGTCCTTTTGTCCGCCAGACAGAATGATTCTTAGATTGCGGAACCAGTTGGTGAAGTTAGACCCATTGTTTCTAAGCTTTTCTTTCTCAGCAAAAACGTTGAAGTTGAAGTTGGACTTGGCCATTGGATCTACAGTATTTGCAAGTACAATTTAGACTATGTTCATGATAAATAGTTCAACTTAATCAAATTACTAGATGAACTCCCACTAAATTCAACATCCCTCAAGTTGTTTAGTGAACACGATCCAAATTCACCACACCTAATCCGATCATCACGAGAAGAGATGTGGTTTCAATGGTGGACAACGAAGTGTCGATCATATCATTCATATGACTCATGCTTAACCTTTCGGTTCTTGTGTTCCGAGGCCATGTCTGTACATGCTAGGCTCGTCAAGTTAGACCCAAGTATTTCCGCGTGTGCAAAAACTGGCTTGCACCCGTTGTATGTGAGCGTAGAGTCTATAGCACCCGATCATCACGTGATGCTTGGACACGACGAACTTTCGCAACGGTGCATACTTGGGGAGAACACAGTTTTTATCTTGATCTTTAAGTGAGGAATCATCTTATAATGCTATCGTCGCGATCTAAGCATGATAAGATACATAAAAGGATAAACATCACATGCATATAACTTTATGTGACATGGTATAGCCAATCTTCGCGCAATGATCTCCATCTTGTGCGTTCCGGCATGATCTCCATCACTCCACCATGATTGCCTCCACCACGAATAGCAACTACAACTATTGCTAACTACTTAGCGATAAAGTAAAGCTATTACATGGCGTATAAGAAGTTGACTCGCAGGTCATACACAATTATAAATACAACCATATGGCTCCTGCCGGTTGTGTACTCATCGACATGCAAGTCGTGAAACATTACAAAACATGATCATCGCATACAATATACACATCACATCTTGGGCCATACCATATCACAGAAAAACACTCCCTGCAAAAACAAGTTAGACGCCTCTACTTTGTTGTTGCATGTTTTACGTGGCTTTATGGGAGTAGATGCTAAGAACGATTCTTACCTACGGAAAGCCACAACGGTGATATTATGGTTGCCAAACTCCGGTGTTAATCCCATGACAACTATAGTGAGAGAAACTGACATCCACCAGCCGCATGTGTGGAATAAGCCACACTTCAAGTGCGGATCCGGTCTCGCGAACGACGTCGCGTAAGGTTGGCCTGGACCGCTTCAATCTCACTATCCCGCGCATAAGAAGAACACAAACAAGAGGCTTGCAACAGAAAACATCAACGCCCGGAACAACCATGTTGCGTTCTACTCGTGAAACACATCTACGCATAGATCTAGCTCTGATACCACTGAAGGGTTTCGCGGCATAGTAAATCAAAATTTTCTACGGAGCAAACAGAGGGAAAGCCAAGATCTAATCTAGGAGATGCAAACAACAAGAGAGATTGGATTAGATCTTCATACCCTTGAAGATTCGCACAGCGGAACGTTCGTCGGAACGTGGGTGATGTAGTCGTACTCGCTTCTCCTCCTCGCGATCCGATCCGATCTAGCACCACAAGTGGCGGTGCCTCCGTGAGATGCACACGTGCAGCACCTCGACGTCTCCTCCTTCCTCGGACCAGCGAGTATGGTGGAGAGATAGATTAGATCTACAGCACGACAGCGTGGTGTATATGGTGGAGAATTTCTGCTGCAGGGCTTCGCCTACAAACAGTCGGGAGGGAGAGAGGAAGGTAGCAAGGCTGCTAGGGCTTGGAGGAAGGTGTGTGTGTGGGGGGGAGGGGGCGCACCACCCCTCTATATATAGAGGGGGGGCGGCCAGCCCTTGCCCCTCCTCCAAGCCTATCTCTAGTTTAAACAATTTAAACTCTCCCTTATCTAGAAATCCTATCTCTAGTTTAAACGATTTAAACTCTCCCTTATCTAGAAATTCTATCCCGAGATTTAAACGAGTCAAATCTCTCTAGAATCGGCTGGGCCCTATGGGGCCTTGTGCCCCTGGCCCAATGCGGCCAGGACACTCCCTCATAGGCCCATGCCCCCTCCCGGAAGGTGGGGCCACGTTGGTCCCCTTCCGGAAGGTTCTAGAAGCTTCCGGTACAATACCGATTAACCCGGAACAATTCCGAACTCCAAAAACTGCACTGCCTTATATGAATCTTATTCTTCGGACCATTCCGGAACCTCTCGTGATATCCCGGATCCCATCCGAGACTCCGAACAAAAATTCATAAACCAATTATCCAATCTATCCTAGCATCGAGATACGTTAAGTGTGTGACCCTGCGGGTTCGAGAATATGCAGACATGATCTTCTATCAATAATCAACAGCGGGGTCTGGGCACCCATATTGACTCCCACACATTCATCGATGATCATATCGGATGAACCACGATGCCAGGATTCAATCAATCCCATATATATATTCCCTTCGTCTCGCGATATTTTACTTGCCCGAGATTCGATCGTCGGTACCGTCATACCTAGTTCAATCTCGTTCACAGCAAGTACTTTACTCGTTCCGTAATCCGATATCACTTTGTGATTAACTCCTTAACCACATGCTTGCAAGCGGTGTTGATATCGATTACCGAGTGGGCCCGAAGTATATCTCTCCGACTTGGGAGGGACAAATTCCATCTCGATACATACAACCCAACAGATACTTTCCGATCACCTGAGAGACACCTTTATGATCACCCTCTCATAGGATGACGTTTGATGACCTCAAAGCTTTCTTCCGATACCAGGGAGTTGCATTATCTCATGGTCTAAGGAATACAATATTTGACATAGGAAAAGCTTCGCAAAGACGAACACGATGACACGATCTAATTGCTCTGCTTTGTTTGGGTCTATCCACCATATCATTCTCCCAATGATATGATCTCATTATCAATTGACAACTCATGTCTATGGTTAGGAAACCTTAACCATCATTGATCAATGAGCTAGTCCATAGAGGCGTACTAGGGACACGGTGTTGTTTACAAACCACACAAGTATTAAAGTTTCCGCTTAATACAATTCTAGCATGGAACATAAACTTTACCATGAACAAGAATTATAATAATAACATCTTTATTATTGCCTCTAGGGCATAATTCCAACACAAAGGGCTTCAGGCTTTTTCTGTGAAGGCAGAGGAAGCTCGCCAGGGACTTGTCCCTGCTGGTGAATTGGCGGCGGCGCAATCGGCCTTGAGTACCGCAGAATAGCGGATCGCCAACCTCGAGCGCGAGCTACGGGAGGCGAAGGAAGAAGCTAGCTCGGCTGACGAGCGATCTAAGGCCGCTATTGCAGCCGCTGAGGAGGATCGCAAGGTGTCAGAAGTCCTTATTGCTGGTCTTCAGGACGACCATACATCACTTCAATGCTTCATCACGTAACTCGCCCGGCCGCTGCTTGGTGAGTACACCTTCCCTTTCCGGTGGTTGTGTCTTTTGTGGTGTCCATCGTGCTCGTTATTATCTTCTACTCGCAGGTCGCATCATCGATAGCGAAGGAGAGGCGAGCTCGCTCGACGCGAGGCAGTGCGTAAGTATGCTCGTCGACTCGGCGACATTGTCGGCGACGTGCATCCGTGCCTATCTTCAAGAGATATCGCCCACGGAGGTGATTCCCAGCGACCTCGTTGAGGTGTGGAAATATTTGGAGAAGGCGCCCGCGGTTGTTGAGTACATGACGCGGTCGGCGTTTCGGCGCGGAGCGTCGACGGCCCTGAGCCTTGGACTCGCCCACTTCCCCGAAGATTTCGACATCGACGATGTGACGAGTGGATATCCATCGTCGACTGGCGCGGTGGAGCTGTCCGAGGTCCTCAAGTTGCAGGAGCGTGCCGCCACGTACTCAGAACGTGTCTGGGCAATGGGCGACCTCCTTCCGTACCAGGAGACGGTCGTCGCGCCGAACGACCCCGAGCCGCCGCATCGTGACTTCAAAGTCGAGCAACCTTTTTGCGCGGCGATGGCGGGTGAGCTGACGACGTATCCTTCAAACCCGTACACGGCGTTCATCCGCAGTCGCCGGGATGTTGGCGAGTCGTCATCGAAGCCTGCAGAATAGGATGGTTTGCCTTGTGGCGTTAGCAGCAAGTCTGCCATGCGGGCATATTTTGTTAGTATGAAACAATGCAATACCCAATTGAATGAGACGATGTGTCTATTTTGGTATTTGTTGTGTGTTTGTGATTGATTTGTGAACGAGTCCCCGAGCGCGTCCGCCCTTTTTGTGGGGTTCACCTCGTATATGATGTATGTGTTGTTGTCATGTGTTTTGATGTTTTGGTCGACTCGCCCGAGCTCGAAGAGCCAGTCGCTAGGCGACTCCCTTGAGTGCTCTGTACTTTACCGTTTTCCCGTGCGCGAACGAGGTCGGGTGGCCGAGTCCCCGAGCATGGTACTTGGTAGTTCTAGGCGCAACTCGAGGGTGGTTGAGGACTTAGCGCGTTGGTGTGAGCGCGTCACTCCTTCCTGGCCCGTGGGGTCAGTCGCGTGGCGAGTCCTGGGCATGCTCTCTTACTTGGCGTTTTCCCTGTCCGCTCGCGACGAACTGGTCTCCAGTCCCCGAGCGTGGTATTTAGCCGTTCGAGTCGCTATGCCGAGGATGCGGAGGACCAAGGTCGCTGTGAGAAGCGAGGGCAGTTGTCTTGGTTCGTAGAACCAGTCGAGCTAGGCGACTCCAATGGGGCTCCGGGTTGGCGTTTTTCGTGGACGATGCAAGACCTGAGGTGATTCAGTGCTCTTACACCGCACTACTTAGCCGTGCCGATCGCTGTACCAAAGGTTGACTTCTGCATTTAGCGTAACGCTGTTATTACGAGTGCGAGTGGCACAAGTCATGGAGAGTAGGTGCAATTTGCGGTAACCGTTTCTTTTTATTTCTTAGCGACTGGAGAGTACATGTGTGGGGTTCTAGGAGTAGAACTTCCGGAGGAGGTTTACATTCCATGGTCGCTTGACGTCGAGTTCGCCGTCCCCGCGGACGTCGATGAGGTAGTAGGCGTCGTTGCCGAGTACGCGCCCGATAGCGAATGGGCCTTCCCATGGAGGGGAGAGCTTGTGCATGCCCTTCTTGTCCTGGATGAGGCGTAACACCAGGTCGCCCTCCTGGAAGGTGCGAGCTTTCACCCGCCGGCTGTGGTAACGGCGGAGTCCTTGCTGGTAGATGGCGGTGCGTGACCGAGAGAGGTCGCGTGCTTCATCGAGTTGGTCGATCCCGTCTTGGTGTGCCAGCTCGTTTGCAGCCTCCGTATAGTGGACGACTCGCAGCGAGTCGTGTTCGAGGTCGGTGGGCATGACTGCTTCTGCACCGTAGACCATGAAGAAGGGAGTGAATCCCGTCGATCTGTTGACTGAGGTACGGATTCCCCAAATGACAGAGGGCAACTCCTCGACCCAGCACCCGGCGGTGCGCTCGAGTGGTACTTGAAGTCGCGGCTTCAGGCCGTGGAGGATGCTTTGGTTGGCCCGTTCCGCCTGGCCGTTGGATTCCGGGTGGGCGACTGACGCGAGGTCGAGCCGGATGTGGTGCTCTTCGCAGAATTCGGCCATGGCTCCCTTGGCGAAGTTGGTGCCGTTGTCCGTGATGATGCTGTTTGGGAACCCGTAGCGATATATGAGCTCACATAGGAATTTAGTGGCGGTCTTCCCATCGCATTTCCGGACTGGCTTGGCCTCCACCCACTTCGTGAATTTGTCGACGGCGACTAGCAGGTGGGTGTAGCCGGAGGGGGCCTTCTTGAAGGGGCCTACCATATCCATGCCCCACACAGCGAATGGTCAGGTGATGGGGATTGTTTTGAGCGCCGAGCTCGGTACGTGCGTCTGGTTGGCGTACTTCTGGCACCCGGCGCACCGCTGGACGATATCGACAACATCGGCGTGTGCGGTGGGCCAGTAAAAGCCATGTCGCATAGCCTTGGCGACCAGGGAGCGGGCGGCGGCGTGGTGGCCGCAGTCACCGAAGTGAATGTCGTGGAGGATCTTGCGTCCTTCAGCTGGTTGGACGCAGCGTTGGAACACGCCGGTGACGCTGCGCTTGTGGAGATCGCCGTTGATGATGGTGTAGGACTTGCATCGACGAGCGATCATCCGAGCGTCCGTCTCGTCTGCCGGCAGGGTGCCGGCTTCCAGGTAGGCGATGTAGGGCTTGGTCCAGTCGTCTGGCTCGTGGACGAGTGCGACCAAGGCTGCCTCTGGTTGGAGTGGAACTCCGATGTCGATCTCCCTCGGGGGAGAGACTGATGGCTTGGATATCGTGTCGAGGAAAACGCCGGCGGGTGGTGCGAGTCGAGCCGACCCGATGCGAGAGAGTGCGTCGGCCTCCTCGTTCTTCCGCCTATCGATCCACTCGACGGATTAACCGGTGAAGTGTCCGCCCAACTTGTCCACTGCTTGGCGGTACGCCGCCATGGTAGGGGAGACGGCGTCGCAGGTGCCAGCGACTTGCCCCGCGACAAGGTCGGAATCTCCGTAGCAGCGGAGCGATTGACGTTCATCTCCTTGGCGGCTCGCATGCCGTGGAGTAGGGCCTCGTATTCAGCCATGTTGTTGGTACAGGGCGTGAAGTCGAGGCAGAGGATGTAGCGGAGCTTGTCACCCTTTGGTGAAGTCGGCACTATCCCTGCGCCTGCACCGTCCGCGTTCTTGGAGCCGTCGAAGTGTAGGCTCCAGTAATGGAGGTACGGCAGCTTCTCTGATTGCTGGGCCTCTTCCCAGTCGGCGATGAAGTCTGCCAGTGCCTGTGACTTGATCGCCTTTCGTGGCTCGTATTTGATGTTGTGGACGCCGATCTCGACGGCCCACTTGGCGACCCGCCCAGTCGCCTCACGATTGCGGATGATGTCTTGCAGTGGTGCTGAGGAGACGACCGTGATCGGGTGCTCCTGGAAGTAGTGCGGCAGTCGCCGCTGAGCTCTGAAGACCGCGTATACTAGCTTTTGGTACTGTGGGTACCGCTGGCGCGACTCGGTGAGGACCTCGCTGATGTAGTACACCGGCTGCTGGACTGGGCGCTCCTTTCCTTCTTCTGGTCGTTCGACGACCATCACGGCGCTGACGACGCGCACGGACGCCGCGACGTAAACCAGCATGGGTTCTTTGTCGGCGGGGGCGGCGAACAGTGGTGCGGCGAGCAGCACCTTTTTGAGGTCGCGGAGCGCGTTGTCCGCCTCCTTGTCCCACTGGAAGGTGGGGTTCTTGCGCATCAGGCGGTATAGGGCATCGCCTTTTTGCCCAGGCGGGGAATGAAGTGACTGAGAGCCGCTACTCGCCCGGCCAGCTTCTGGACGTCGCGCAGGCACTCGGGTTTGCCGAGTCGGGCGATCGTGTCGATCTTCTTGGGGTTCGCCTCGATCCCTCGTTTGGAGACGACGTACCCCAGTAGTTGTCCGGCGGGTACACCGAAGGTGCATTTGCCTGGGTTGAGCTTTATCTTATACCGTCGCAAGTTGGCGAATGTTTCCGCCAGGTCGGCGAGTAGGTCGCCTTGGCGAGCGGATTTCACGACTACGTCGTTGATGTAGACGTGGACGTTGCGGCCAATTTGGCTCGCGAGGCATTCTTGCATGCACCGCTGGTAGGTCACCTCGGCGTTCTTGAGGCCGAAGGTCATGGCGGTGTAGCAGAAGGCTCCGAATGGCGTGATGAACGTCGTCTTCTCCTCGTCTTCGACAGCCATTTTGATCTGGTTGTACCCAGAGTAGGTGTCGAGGAAACATAGCGACTCCGAGCCCGCGGTTGAATCGATTATCTGGTCGATCCGCGGGAGGACGAACTGCTCCTTTGGGCAGGTGCTGTTCAAGTTTGTGTAGTCGATACACATTCTCCAGGTCCCGTTTTTCTTTTCGACCAGGACTGGGTTTGCCAGCCACTTGGAGTACTTGATTGGCCGGATGAAGCCGGCAGCGAGTAGACGCTGCACTTCCTCGGCGATTGCTCGACGGCGTTCTTCATTGAAGGGCCGCAGCGACTGCTTGACAGGTCGCACTTTGGGGTCGGCGTTTAGCCTGTGCTCAGCGAGCTCCCTAGGGACACCGGGCATGTCAGAGGGTTTCCATGCGAAGATGTCCCTGTTCTCACGGAGGAACTCGATGAGCGCGCCTTCCTATGCTGGGCTCATGCACGTCCCGATCGTCACCGTCTGGCTGGAGTCGCCTGGGACCAGCTCGACGGTGCGGGTGTGCGTCGTGGCCTCAAAGGTTGAGGTGTTTGCGCCCTCTGAGTTGGGCTTCTTGAGTATGGTGGGGTCGTCGTTGTTGACCCCGCTCGCGTACTTGGCGAGCTCATCGGCGTGGTTGGTTTCCGCCACGATGACGGCGTCGGCGAGCTCGGCTCCTTTGGCCTCGCACTCGGCGGCCATGTCGGGGTCGCCGTTGATGGTGATGACGCTGCACGGCCCAGGGAGCTTCATCGCGTTGTACGCGTAGTGGGGCGCTGCCATGAATTTAGCGAACGCCTGGCGCCCCAGGACGCAGTGGTAGGGGCTGTCGAAGGGCACCAGCTCGAAGACGATCCGCTCGGTGCGGAAGTTTGCCGGTGTGCCAAAGGTGACTGGCAGCGTGACCTTGCCGATCGGGTACGCCTTCCGACCGGGGACGATGCCGCGGAATGTGGTGTGGGTCGTCTCGATCATCGACTGCGGGAGCCGCAGCCGCCTGAACGTGTCGAGGTACATGATGTTGATGGAGCTGCCGCCGTCCATCAGTGTCTTGGGGAGCCAGTAGTCGCCGACCTTGGGCTTGACCACCAGGGCGACTCGTCCTGGGTACTCGATGCGTGGCGAGTGGTCTTGGCGGCTCCAGGTGATGGGCTGCTCCGACCAGTTTAGGAACTGGGGGACGTCTATCTGGGTCACCGCGTTGACAGCGACAGCGCGGGCGATGACCTTCTTCTCGCGCTTCGTGTTGAAGCCTGTGAAGGTGTGGAGCGAGCCGGCTACTCTGCCGAATTTTTTGCCGTTTGGCGGGTCATTGTCGGGGTCCTCCCGCGCTCGCTGTGCCTTCTCGATCTCTCTGAGGGTGTGGCAGTCGGCGGTGGTGTGCGTTGCGGGCTTTCCTTCCCTGCTATGAAACGCACATGGTTGGTTAAGGAGGGCCGCGGGGTCGAACCTTGGCTTGTTCTTGTAGTTGCCGCCGTCGCGGCGTTGTCCTCCGTCGCGGCGGAAGATTTTGGACTCGCGCTGCGCGTGCCCGGCGTTGGCGACGAAGTCGACTTGCCCGTCACTGCGACGCTTGCCGGTGAGGCGAGTACCGCTGTAGCGTAAGTCGGATCGGCGTCCGCCGTCGTTTCCGCTCGCGCGGCGTTGACCTCCTGACTCGTCGTCAGTTTCCTGGTTTGGATCTTCCTCGGCGTACCGTTTGGCGATCTCGAGGAGGTCGGGGATATTGTCGAGTGTGTGGGAGTGTCGCTTCAGCTTGGCGACCAGGGGATCGTAACGGCACGAGGTCTTGAAGCAATGGATCGCGGTGTCCGAGTGGATGCCGGCCGCGTTGTACCAAAGTTCTTGCCACCGTTGGACCCAATTGCGGGTCGACTCGCGGGGTCCCTGGACGCATCGCTCCAGGTCCTCGATGGTGGTGGCGCGGGTGTAGGAGCACTCGAAGTGCCTGACGAAGGCGTCGCGCATCTCCTCCCAGGAGTCGATATTGTCCTGGGGGAGGGTGTTGATCCACTGCCTGCACGTCCCCTCCATCATCAGGGGGAGGTAACGAGCGGCTAGCAGGTCAGTGTGGCCTGCGATCCCCATCGCCATGAGGTATGTGTCGAGCCAGACGGCGGGGTCGTACGAGGAGTCGTACTTTTCTATCTCTTTTGGTGCCTTGAAGTTTGGCGGGTACTTCTCGCCTCGGATCATTGGTCCGAAGCACTTGGGTCTGAGTCGACTGAGCGACCCCATGGGCTCGCCGTCGCGGCGATTAGTTAGGGTATGTCGCAAGTCGTCGGGCTGGCGTGCGCGCCAACTTTGGTTATTGATGATGTGGGTGCGAGCGTCGATGGGTTGCTCGTTGGCAGCGATGAGGTTAGTTGCCGGCGCTGGGCGGCCGCTGGAGGCCGCTCTGCTTCCCGAGGAACGCGAGTATACTTGACCTGCCGAGTCGGCGCCCGCTCTTTGCTGCTCGACGGCCTTCGCGAGCAGGGCCCTGACGTATTGGATCTGTAGGGCGCCGTCGCCGGTGGCTGTGATGCTGTCGGCTGCTGCTCGGCCTGCCACGAGGTTGTCCATTGGGGTGGAGAACAGTGGGAGGCCGTTTGCGTCTCGCTCCCGTGAGGAGACTACTATCCGCGGCTGGTCCCTAGGAGGGGTGTGGTTGGGTGGAGGTGGTGCGTCCCTCGCCGTTGATCCTGGCGGGGGCCGGGCGCTTCCTCCTGGTGGCGCGTTCTCGCAGATTGTGCGCTCGGCCACGCGGGCCGGGTCGTTTTCATCGTCGAAGTTCAGGGCACGCCCTTGAACGGCGGGGTTCAGGCGTGACCTGATCCGCTGCTGGTGGTAGCGTGATAGCTCCTGCGCCATCACCTGCTCAAGGCGAAATTTTTCGCGCTCGGCTTGCTCCTTGCGCACCGCCTCCGCCAGTTTCAGGCGGATCTCTTCGACCTCCGTCGCCGTGGCGTTAGGGGGGATTGGGGTGGAGAATGGATCCTCCGGCGGATCGGTGCCAGTTGCCATGTAGGTCGCGGCGTGGCGACCGGTTCCGTCGCGGAGGTCGGCGGAATTTTCTGACCCGGAGTCGAATTCGAATATCCCGAGGATGGAGGGGTCCTCGAAGTCTCCCATGTTGGAGACCTGGGAGATGGAGCCCGCGGACGAAGCCGCGGTGATGGATCCGGCGAGTGACGCCGGGGTCGCCGAGTCGGCGTCGTCGGTGAGGGTCGCATCCTCTGCGGCCGCTGAATTCCCGACCATGTTGCTGTGGGCCGAGTTATACTCGGAGGCGAGGCGATGGATCGTGCGGATCTGGCTCTCGGAGAGCCGATCGCGAGGTGGCGACTCGCGGATGCGAGCCGAATCCTCCGAGACGATGACGTCGGTGAGACCGACGAAGAGGCTGATCGTGCCGATCGGCAGGATCACGCTGTGCGTGACGGGTCGCGCCGCCGGGACGTAGCTGCTCGGCAAGATCTGGAGCATCTCGCCGATCGCTATCATGCGGTCGGTGGCGACCGTCTTGTTGATGGGCAGATTGGATCTCGCCGCAGAACACCGCAGTGCTAGCAAAGGAGAACACTCACAGAACAATCAGAGTGCAAACTAGAGTGTTCTAAACAATGAAAACAGAGCGTGTCTCTCTCCAAAAGAAGTGTTCTATGATCCAACCAACTTATTGCAGCAAACAAAGCAAAAGAAAACTAAAAACAAAAACAAAGACGCTCCAAGAACAACACAATAGTGCATGAAACAATAAAAATGAAGTGTCTAAAAAGAAGACCTGAGATTTTTATTGATGAAGAAGGGGATGCCTTGGGCATCCCCAAGCTTTGACGCTTGTAACACTTGAATATTTCTTGGGGTGACACGGGATGGCATCCCCAATCTTGAGATTTTTTTCCATTCTTCATCTTATCAAGTCATTCTTCTCCTACACTTGAAAATTTCCTTCATACAAAACTTCACATAATTATTCATTAGCAACATTAGTGTATTCAAGATAATAAGCCCTTGGGTTTAGTTTAACCACAAATAAAACTTCCATTAAAAGACAAGCTACTGTATCAATTCCTTTTAAAAGCTCAAGTGATCAAAGAGAACTAAAAAAGAAACCGATAAGAGGCAAATGCAAATAATGGCAGAAATCTGTCAAAACAGACCAGCAGGTAAATACCGATTTTTTTGAAGACCTTATGTTGCTCAAATCGTAAAGTGTTAAACTAAAAAAAGTTAGATAATAACCTGGGGCACATGCTCACAAAATTACAGCTCAATCCGACGTACAGGGATATATCTCGAATTTTTACAGTTACAATGAAGCACAAAAATCTATTTCGGGAGAGGAACTTCCCCAAAATCTAACTTCCATCTCATTAGAGGCTATTATTGGCACAAAAACCAAACAAAAAGGATAAGAAGAGTTTATTACAGAATTAATAACTTGAAAGACTCAACAAAAGAAAATCCTAATGAAATTTGGGTTATCTCCTAATTAGTATTTTTCTTTAACGCCTTTAAGTTAGGCTTGATAGTTTGAGAAGATGCTCACATAAGAAATATGAATTGAAGTAAAAGAGAGCATCAAGATGCAAATTCAAAAAACATTTAAGTCTAACCCACTTCCTATGCAAAATAATCTTGTAAAGAAACAAGTCATGAAAGCACAAAGCAACAATCATAGGAAAGCAAAACAAGTGCAACTTCAAGATTTTCAACATAAAGAGGGGAAACTTAATATTGTTGAGATACATAAAACCATGTTTCCCTCTCTCATAATAACTTTCAATAGAAACATGAATAAAATTAACAATATAACTATCACATAAAACATTCTTACCATGAGCCACATGCATAAAATAATTATTACTCTCCATATAAGCATAGTCATTCTTATTAATCGTAGTGGGAGCAAATTCAACAAAATAGCTATCATTATTATTCTTATCACCATAATCATCAAATATAGGAGGCATATTGTAATCACAATTAATTTTTTCCTCGATATTAGGTGGACTGAAAATATCATATTCATCATTGCAATCATCATACATTGGAGGTATAGTATCATCGTAAGCAATAGAATAGTTATCTTCCAAAGTGTATTCATTTGTAAACATATCATGATTGTAAGGAACATGGATAGTACTAATAGTACAACAATTATTAATATCATCATTTTTAGAATTGGTACCAAAGAGATTTTCAATATCAAAGGTAGTGTGCTTTTCCCAATCATGATCACTACTATAGGTAAAAGGCATAGGAACATCATAGAGTTCAGACTCATCAGCAAAAACTATAATAGGAGCAACATACTTAGGAGGGGAAACCATTTCCTCTCTCCTTTTACTCTTCTTCTTCTTCTTCTACTCCTCTATAGGAGAGAGAGGCTTGAAAGGAAGCTTCTCCACATACCCTGGTTTATTTTTAGAGACAATAGAAGAAACTTTGGAGGATTCCTCCTTTTCATTAATAAGAACAAAACACATATTAGTCCTGTCATATTTTGGTAAAATATCATCTTTTATAAGATTTTGTATGTAAGTATTTGCATGGCAATTATCAACACAATAAATATGACAACCATGCAGGACGCTATTCATATCAAAATCACTCATGTCTACCAAAGAAGTTTTTTCTTGATAACTCTTCACACCCCAAAAATAATGTAAGTTCATCATGTTGATTATAAGTGATCACGTTATCACAATACAAACTTGCAGTACTCATTGGATTAGAAAGGTCATTATTATGGCCTGAGCATTGGAAATTGAAATGACTCACTTCATAGCAGAGTTCACAAATAAAATGATAGAGGGCACAAACTTTTATGCCAAGATCATTTAGAGCCTTATAGCACGTTATAGTTTTTTCATTCCAATGGGTGATACAATATTATTCTTCGATTTGATTATTTTCACAAGGTCTATGTATTCCACAAAAATTAACATGCTTATAAGAAATAGTACTTTCAGAAGTTTGAGCATGTTTATTGCAATCATTAATAACAATTTCATTTTTCATGCAAGTGTCTTCAAAAGGTTCATGATACATGTCCCATTTTTCTTTAGGATCATTAATATGAGAAGCAAAAGCTCTACAAAAATCAACAAGAATTTGAGGATCAAGACCATATTTAGCACTAAGCTCTTGAAAATCAGCACTTTCAGCAAAAGACTTAATGCAATCATACTCATAGTTTATACCTGGTTCTTTACCTTTGTTGGTATCCCAATCTTCGGTATTGCTTTGAATTGTTTCAAGAATATCCCACTTAGCTTTGGCCTCCTTACTTGTGAAGGATCCCTCTAAACAGTTATCTATATAGTCCTTGTAGTGTCCTGAAAGCCTTGCATAAAAATTATTAATAATAATATTACTAGGGAGCTCATGAATGAGACATTTGAGCATTAGTGACTTCAATCTCCCCCAATCTTGGGCAATACTTTATCCATCATGAGGGTGAAAATTATAAATATAATTCCTATATTTATGGATTTCATGAGGATAAAATTTAGACTAAAAGAGAGATTCAAGTTCCTTCCATTCCAAATGATTATGATCATCTAGTGACTTATACCACTCCCTTGCTTTGTCCCTAAGTGATAAAGAGAATAGCTTCCTCTTAACTTGGTCCATTGAAATACCTACACACTTGAACAACTCGCATAATTCATGTATAAAGAATAAGTGATCACCATGATGGACAGTTCCATCTCCAAAATAGTAGTTATTCATAACATGTTCAACAATTTCCATAGGTATTTTAAAAGGGACACTTTTAGTATGTGTCTTTAAAATATCACAAGCATCATTAGAATTACCACATATGGGAGATAAAGTATCATCAGAGCAAATTTTCTTCCCTAAAGCTGGGGAACTAAAAAGATCTTTTTCATAAAAACTAGCTTCCCCAAGCTTAGACGTTTCCATAGCATTAGTAACAATGGTGTTCAAAAAATTCATACTAATAACATTGCTATTAGCATGTAAAGAAAGTTCCATGGGTTTTTTAATTTTCTCTCCAAACCATTCATGTTCTAACTTAGGAAAGATACTAAAAAGCTCTCTAATTTTGTTGTTGTTTTCCATTAAGCCTAACTAGTGAAAATAAAAACAAGAAACAAAAAGATAAGATTGCAGAATCTAAAGGAAATAACTTCAAGCACTCACACACCAGCAACAGTACTAGAAGATAGCTTAGTAGCCAGAGGATGTGAGTACCTTTTACCTTACCTCCCCGGCAACGGCGCCAGAAAAGAACTTGGCGGGGAGGAAGAGACTAAAGGCCCTATAGTCCCCGACAATGGCGCCAGAAAAGAGTTTGATGTCTACACACACTTTTGTTCTTGTAGATAGTGTTGGGCCTCCAAGTGCAGAGGTTTGTAGAACAGCAGCAAATTTCCCTTAAGTGGATCACCCAAGGTTTATCGAACTTAGGGAGGAAGTGGTCAAAGGTATCCCTCTCAAGCAACTCTGCAATCAAGATACAAGAAGTCTCTTGTGTCCCCAACACACCCAATACACTTGTCAGGTGTATAGGTGCACTAGTTCGGCAAAGTGATAGTGAAATACAAGTGATATGGATGATTATAAGTGGTAATAGCAATCTGAAATAAAGATGGCAGCAAGCAAACATGTAACAAGACTAATTGTAAACGGTGTTTCAATGCTTAGAAACAAGGCCTAGGGATCATACTTTCACTAGTGGACACTCTCATATAAATATCTTCTCTTCATTATGCTACTCTAAACTACTCTCCGGTTGGATAACCCCAATCCATGGTAGGGCTACAAAAGCTCTCCTTAAATTTTTCATTCCCCATATAGGTAACCCCAACCCTGTCACTTTGAGCGCTAGATGGTTCCAACAAACACCTCAATTTCATAGAGACAACCAACTCAAAATATACTCATGATAAGTATTTTTGTAATCTTTAGCCTAAGTGCCACACGATGTGCACACTGTCAACTTCACACACGTGGGGATAGCCGAAGATTACAATTAAAACACTTGAGTAGCAGAGTAGATCTACTTGATTACAAATCTCATGACCACAATAAGATCACACATAGAGAGAGAGAGAGATGAACACATAGCTACTGGTAGAGCCCTTAGCCTCGAGGAAGAACTACTCCCTCCTCATCATGGGAATCATCAACGGTGATGGAGATGGTGGTGGAGATGGATCCGGGGGCAATTCCCCGTCTCGGCAGGGTGCCAGAACAGAGACTTCTGTCCCCCGAATCTCCTCTTCGGTGGCGGCGGTGCTGCGGAACTTTTCGTGGATGGATGCCGATTCCTCTAGGGTTTCTGCATCGGAGGATTTTTATAGGCGAAAGGGCAAGGTCGGTGGGCGCTTGAGGGGCCCACACCACCTGGTGGCGCACCCTAGGGTGGGCCCGCGCCACCCTATGGTGTGGCCACCTCGAGGCTCCCCTCCGTCTGCCCTCCGGACTTCGTGTTGTGTCTAGTAAAATATTGACTTTGGCTTTTGTCCCATCCAATTCCGAGAATATTTCTTTACTAGATTTTCTGAAATAAAAAATAGCAGAAAACAGACAACTGGCACTACGGCATCTTATCAATAGAGTTAGTTCTATAAAATGTATGAAAATACCTCAAAGTGTAGACAAAACATAAGAAAGTCGATACAAAACAAGCATGCATAAAAAATTATAGATACGTTTACGGTATCACACACAACCAAAAACCTTTTAAACACTCTTTACTTGAGATCAAAGGCAACTACGAGTATCCTTTAGTAGATAGTAATGAGGGTGTTGGAGATATGCCCTACATGCAATAATAAAAGTGGTTATTATTATATCTTTGTGTTTATGATAAATGTTTACATTCATGCTATAATAGTATTAACCGGAAACATTAATACTTGTGTGATTTGTAAACTAAATTAGAGTCCCTGGTAAAGCCTCTTTGTAATACTAGCTTGTTGGTTGATAGATGATCATGGTTTCCCGATCATGACCATTGAGATGTTATTAACAACAAGATCATATCATTAGGAGAATGGTGTGATGGACGTACTCCTATAGATAAGCGTAGCATAAAGATCAAGTCATTTCAATAGTTTGTTTGCTATAAGCTTTCTGATACATAGTAACCTAATTCCTTCGAACATGAGATCATGCTAATCACCATCACTGGAGGATGCTTTGATGACATCAAACACCACACCGTAACTGGGTGGATTGGCATTGAGTATTCGGAAAGTATGTGTTGAGGCACATGGATCAAGAGTGGGATTTATCCATCCATATGACAGATAGATATACTCTGGGCCCTCTCGGTGAAATGTCATCCAATTAGCTTGCAAGCATGTCCTGGCTCACAAGGGATCACATATCACGGGAACGAGAAAAGAGTACTTATCGTTAAAGAGCTTGAACTAGGTATGCAGAGATACCGACGATCAGACCTTGGATAAGTAAACTATCGCGAGACAAAGGGAAATTGATATCGTATGTAAGTGGTTCATTCGATCGCAAAAGTAATCGTAGAAATATGTGGGAGCCATATGTATTTACAGATTCCTCTATTGGTAATTGATCGGAGAAGAGTCTCGGTCATGTCTTCATAATTCATGAACCATAGGGAGACACACTTAAGGATTCGATGTTGTTTAGTAGATATGGAATGTAAGTAGGTAGACCGAATGTTGTTCGGAGTCTCGGATGGGATCCGGGTTATCACGAGGAGATCTGAAATGGTCCATAGAATAAGATTCATATATGGAAAGTCCAATTTCGGAGTTCGGGAATGATTCCGGTGTTTTCACTAGAATGATCTAGAAGGGTCTAGAAGGTTCACCGAATCGGAAGGGGAAGGTTACATGAATGTGTCATGAATGTATGGAATAATTGAATCATGTCATAGGTCACTTGGTTGGGCATTTGTTAGAAATAAATTAAAGCTCCAAATTGAAAGTCAAAAGGCAAGTTTGAAAAGTCAAACTGGGACAATGTATCATGGTGGAGGAAGGAAAGAATCATTCTTTCCCTCTACCAGCCCCTTCCCACATAGTCGCCGTGCCGCCGCCGCCCCCCAACGCCGCCAGCCTCCGCTGATACGTCCAAAAAGTATCTACTTTCTCGAACACTTTTGCTATTGTTTCTCCTCTAAACTTGTGTGATTTGGATACAACTAACATGGACTGATGTTGTTTTCAACACAATGACCTTGGTGTCTAGTTTTTGTGCAGAAAATCAACTATCAGGAAAAATCCCGAAAAATATGCCAAAAATCCTATTTCACCAGAAGACTCACGTAGCCAGAATACGAGACGGAGGGGAGGCCTGAGGGGCCCACACCCCTTGCCATGCGGGTGGGCCTAGCCCGCACCTGGAGGGGGGTGGCTGCCCTAGGCACCCCCTCGGCCTTCCTCTTCGCCTACAAGATGCCTCTTGACCTAAAAACCAAGGGGGGGTCGACATTTTTCAAAAAGAGTTCCCTTGTGCCGCCACCGCCAAAAACCACGATTCGGAACCAGAAACTCCGTTCTAGCACCCTGTCGGGACGGGGAATTTGAAGAGGATCATCGCCATCGTCATCACCAACGCCTCTCCATCAACCATCCATGTTTTCCTCAACCATGAGTGAGTAATCCCCCGCTATAGGCTATGGGGATGGTAGGGATTGGATGAGTTCTATCATGTATAATCAAATAAGATTGTTAGGGCATGGTGCCTAGTATCTCTATTAGTGCTATTTGACTTTGTTGCAACTTGTTGTGCTTAATGCTTGTCACTAGGGCCCGAGTGCCATGATCTCAGATCTGAACTTATTATTGAATCATTATGATAGTATTGTTTGTGATCTTATCTGCAAGTTGTGTACACATATCATTGTCCGGATCCAAAGGCCCCGAAGTGACAGAAATTAGGACAACCTGAGGGGATGGTTGTGATGTGAGGATCACATGTGTTCATGGAGTGTTAATGATTTTCTTCGGTGCTCTATTAAAAGGAGCACCTTAATTGCCAGTAGTTACCTTGAGGCCCAGCTGCAACGGGCTGGCAGGACAAAAGATATTGTGCAAGTTTTCATTTCGAGCACGCATGACTATATATGGAGAACATGCCTATGATTGTTTAGTACTTGGATGCTTATTCTTATTTATCTGCAATTGCCCTAGATCTTGAAGTTACATGTTTAGACTCGTCCATGCAACGCCCGTCCATCCATCCCTATGCCTACCATGCTCATATCCTACTGTCTGCTACTACTGTTACCATTGCTCTTGTTTTGCTGCTGCTCCTGCTTTGCTATTGCTACTACAAACTATGTCTACTGAAAAACTTCAGTGAGCAAGAACTATTTACAGGTGCAGCTAAATTGACAACTCAGTTGTTAAGGCTTGCAAGTATTCTTTGGCTCCCCTTGTGTCGAATCAATAAATTGGGTAATACTACCCTCGAAGACTGTTGCGATCCCCTATACTTGTGGGTCATCAGCCGCCGCCCAGCGTCGTCTCCACGCCACCACAGGTTCGTCGCTGCCGCCCTAGCAGCCGCCGACTCCACCTGCTCCTCTCCGGCCCTCTAATCCCTAGATCACCGGAAACCCTAATTCTCCACCATAACCTGCTCCGGCTTAGGCGAAACCCTGCAGGATCTTCCCTCTACTTCCAATACCACGCCGTCGTGATGCCGGAATCATGAGAGGAGAACTACAACCTCTGTTGCATGATGGAACAAGGGAGAGGAAGGTCTTCATCGAGTACCGAACGTGTGACTGACTGCGGAAGCGCTGCCGGAACGCAGCGCCGGAAGGATTGTCTACGCGATCTTGAGATCGGCAAGTGTATGACTAAATCACCCACGAGAATCTGCTCTCGTTAACCGCTTTGGAATCTTCGAGGGTGAGTACTCTAATTGACTCGTTGCTATAATCTAGTAGATAGATCTTGGCTTGTTTATGTTCATGCGGTAGATTTTTTTGTTTTCCATGCTACGAACCCCTGTAGTGGTATCAGAACCGTGTCTATATGTAGATCTGTTGCACGAGTAGAACACAATGGTCATTATGGGCGTTGATGCTTTTTTTGTCGATTGCTTCTTGTGTACTTTGCATCTTGCGTGATGGTGGGATGAAGCGGCCCGGGCTAACCTTACATGACATTGTTCATGAGACTTGCTCCACGCTTGACATGCAACTTGTATTGCATAAGTGGCTTTGTGGGTGCCTGTAAGGTTCCCAACCTTTAATAAGGTAGAGATCCCTGTGTTTACAATGCTAATCCCTGGATCAATAGCTAGCATCCACAGTTAAGATGTAATATCAAGAAACAAAGGTCATAATACAACTTTATAACCAGGAATAAAATAATTCATTACATCTTACATAGCCCATTTGGCTATCTCATTACAATGCAGCAGAATATAACAATAGCATGGGGTCCTTCATCTTCAAAGTGCCACAGGCAGACATGTTGGTTGTAGACTTGTAATCCTAATCAATAAACTTCACTAATAACAAACAAACCTGCAACATAACAAGTTACAACCACAAGGGTCAATACATTTGAATTGTATTGGCAAGTGATGCTATGGTAGTATAGTGGAGTCTATCATCTATATGCATTTGGCTAAGTGGAGCTTAGTCTTGCTTTGCTCAAAATAGATTTTCCTTATCATTTGAAAACACTAAGTTTTTACTTGACAAAATCACCCAAGGCATCTCCCAATAGAAATTGGTGATCCTTCAACCCTTGTTCAACCACAAGTTGTTAACTTAGAAATTGGGATGAGGAGATTCTTGATAGCTTCCATGTCTTGATGCTCAAATTGTCCTTTACCAGGGACATGGCTAAGTACTTAGATTTTACACTCTGCAGAGGTGGTGCACTTTCCCCATAAGACTTGGTTTCACCAAGACAAGATCTTTCAGAAGCCTTCCCTTAGACCAGAATGGACGCGTTCCAACCTATCATCCCCTACACCAACTGTCCATTTGGCTAAGTTATTGCAACCTATATGATCCAGGCAGAGCCCATATTGCCAAGTGGTTGCACTTGAAGCTTCTCAACATTTTACATCTCAAATATCTTTGTTCCTAGGTGGCCATCCACAAGTGAGATACACAAGGTAAACCATATAAATGGGCCTTGTGAACCACTCAACACAAACCATTCCTTCCATTCCACCCAGGTGATTCATTCACTTAGTTGTTTTATTAAACAAAACACAAATCCTTGACTTAGAAATATTCCATAGTATGAATATATATTCCACCCTTGTTTTCTACTAGCTAAGCTAAGCATGATAGTAGTAGGAATCTTAACTTAGAATAATTCTACTAAGGTTTCATCTACTAGGATTTCCCATGGCATAGTTTATACTTAGCAAAAAATCCATGCAAGTCCTACTTAGAAATATCACTAATGCATAGTGAAAATAATGGGACAAAAGTATGAAGTATCACTTGCCTTTTTGGTAGAGAATATAAGTTCACTCCTTGATCTTTGCAATATTCACACTCTTCAAATCACTACAATTCAATCAAGCAAGCAATATTTCAATCTACCATTCAAGCAACATCACATAAAATAATAGTATCAAAACAATGCATGCAAGCATGCCAAACTTTGTTTTATTTACAAAAGTGGTTTATAATAGGTTATAAACATTCTAAAACACTTATTGGTCATTTTGGTAAAGTGGCAAAACTATTTGCAAAAGATTCTTCCTATAAACCATTTTTAAACCAAAGCATTATTTTATGTGGTGGAGAAATGCTTTTAATAAGGCAGCAATCTATAGGGTTCACAAAATATGTTTTCAAATCATAAAACCTTGTGTTTAGGGTCAGAGAGTTTAAATCAAAGCATTTCCCAAAGGTTTTCTTCAAAAAACATTTTTAACAAATAAACAATATTTTCATTTGACTAGAAATGGTTTAAATCAAAGATTTATTATTTTGCTTCACCAAATACATTTTCAAATCCATGAGTTGGTTTCTAAGGTCAGTAGGTTCAAAACAAACCATTTGCCAAAGGTTTTATCTCAAAAATCATTTTAGATCAAGTTTTATATTCTAAATATGCTTACATAAGTTTCTGCAAAAACAATCAATTTGACAGAAACATTTTACTAAACAAAGTGCATGGTCAGAAAGTAATTGATTTGCTGAATCCATTGATATAAAATTTGCAAAATTTGGACGTGTGTTTTGAAAGTTATGAATTTTTCAAATTGGCACATCAAATAGGACAATTCTGTTTTTATTAAAACAGACAAGGCCACGTGGCTGCTTCTTATTCGCTGATACCGTTTCGTTTGGATCAAGCGATACAAGCCGTAGGATTTAAGTGAGATTGCATGGTACAGATCGCTTACCCCTTCGTTTTAAGTGAATCTATCTATGTCACAGGATCGAGATCTAACGGTCGCTACGCGTTTGACCCTAAGCGAGCAGCGCTGGCGGCGGCGACTTGCGGCGGCGTGCTCGGCTGCAAGCTTGCCGGCGATGCAGGATGCTAGGAAGAGAGGGAGGGGGCTCACCGGGTTCGCGGAGTGACGCTGAAGCTCAACGTGGTCTCGGCAAGGATAGGGGTGCACGGGGTCACTGGTGATTCCTCGCCGGAGTTCAAGATGGCGTCGGTTATTCTTTGTCGTCGTCGAAGGCGAGGCTTCGGTGCATGCCAGAGGGAGAGGAGGGTATGGTTAGATGCACAAAGACGTAGCGAGGATGCGTGCATGAAAGAGAAAGGGAGGGGCGGTCATTACCAACCAGGGAAGTGTCGCCGGAGTGGAAGCAAACGTCGACGCACTTGGTGGTCGTCGTTGCTGAGGTTCTGGGGCACGCGGGGGCGAGCTGATGCCACTGGGAGGTTCAGGGAGTAATGGAGATGATTCTTGCGTGGTCGAGAGAGCGAGGGGCGACGGCAATGTAACACCCTCAGAATCGGACCTATGCAAGTTTTAGCAAAATTCGCCAAACCCGCATAGAAACGATTCAAAGGTGCCCACCAGGCACTTTCGTGCGGGTGGAAAACGAAGTAATAACATTACACAACAGTCCTCGATGGGACCCACAGAACAGATATATATATAACAGCGACTCCATGAGTCAAGGATACAGATATAATATACAAAGATCCCAAATCACCTTGAAAACGATATAGCGTCCAGCTACGGACAAGATGCAAATGGGGCTAAGAGCCCTGAAGAATAACCAATGGCGTCCATAACCCTGCCCAGGCCAAGCCGGAAGGGTAACCCTGCTAACTGCGTCGATCTCAAAACCTGCTTAAACAAAAGGGGGTGCCGACAAAGGGCAAAGGAAAAAGAGGAGCGTCAGTACTGAGGCCAGTACACGGCGAGACTAGAATTCGGCGGTCCTCGCCTACATAGGTATGGTGGACTGAAGCGGCAGCGGCAGCATGCACAAAACAACCTATAGAGACTCGATACAACTGGCGGTTATCAGAGAGGGGTGAGAATGACCTAACCGGATCCAACCTGAAGCTAACACCAAACAAACCCATCCTGGTGTTTCCCCCTCGAGACCAAACGAGGAAGTCAACCGAGGAACTCACACCGTTGGCAGTTTTACTTATTCAGTTATCGTTGCAGCAATTACTAGTCAGGTTTAGGTATCGTCCTGATAAAGTAAGCAGTGGGCACTTTTAGTTAACCATTCCGTTAGAGTTACACACTTACTAATCAGATACAGATAGTATGAGATAACCCCAAAACCCAGCAGTTGTTGGTACTTTTACTTAGCCATTCCATTGTAGTTGCCATACTTACTAGTCAGGTACAATGGTCGCAAGCGACAATTCAAACAAGCAATTGTGGGCAGTATTATTTAGCCATTCCATTATAGTGAAGCTGATTACTAGTCATTATAAAGTCAAATTTACAGCAAATAAACTTTAGTTATGCTTGTCTATGATCGAGATACTGTGCTCCAAGTCGTCCATATCCGCGGACACGGCTTTCAGAAAGTTTTACCCGGCCGGGGTGCACCAATAGCAACACACGCTCGATCAACCTCGGAAAAACCAAATCAAAACCCAACGAGGCTTTCACGACTGAACAATCACAGGATTCAGAAATATTTCAGGGGGCCACCCCTTTGAGTAGATCCCGCAACGGAGTAAGCAAGCTCCGAGACGGACTCAAGGTTGCGCCAATGGCTGTAAGCGACTGGGAACCCGAAAGTGTGGCTGGGCTTGTCGATACCGCGTAATCACTCCGCTTACCTAAACAGTACAGTGTGCTCCTCGCACAATCGTAAATACATAAGTAGCATGGCATAAGTACAGGATCGTAAATAAAACCTCAAACTAGTTGTGGCCCCAAGAAATAAGACTGAATCAAGCTCTGGCTCAGGGGGGTCCCATATACCTCCCGGATGTGGATAGCGCGATAAATCAAGGAACAGGTATCAAGTACTCGGGGTCTTACGGGACACAAGTGGGCGTTCGGAAACCAAATATTTTCTATCACCCACCGATGCCTCTGCTTATTTCAATTTTAGTTGTTAAACAGAAATTAAAGTGAACGATAAGTAAGACTATGATCATCTCCATCATCAACATGCGGCAATACATCAACAACTGTGGCATTTGACGACACGCAACAGCACTTGAGCCAGCGACTACGACGCGCAAGTCCAACTATCTACCAAACAACAGGTAATAGGATGTGTCCAAGGCAATATAAGGCTGCAAGGGATATCACGGGTACGAAACACTAGAGCATCGCAACACAGATAGCAATAGAACAACAGGAGGGAATAAATACTATAAACGTAAGATAGATAGAAAGGGGGAGATGCTCGCCTGAAAACATTGTCGAAGGTTCAACCGAAGATCGGGACGAAGCTCACATCAACTCAACGGCCTTATCCGCGAAGAAGCAAAAACACTAGAATAAACACCGGGTGCAATATTTAATACAACGGCAGAAGATCGGCATGATGCATGTATGACGTATGACATGGCAAGGTGCGATGCATTTAGGTCATATTAAGCGGAACCGGGGTCCCGGCAATTAATTAAATGGTTCAAGTTGTTTAGAACCCCGCCATTTAAATGTTGTTATAACAAGGCAAGATAAGATACCGGTTCGCTACACAAATTTAAATGAGGCCGATATGAGACTAGATTTGCCCGCATATGGGCCCCATATTTAATTATTAGGTGAATCGGCAAAAGGCCCCCAAACCACAGATATGCATGCGAGATGAATGATTTGATGCAACAAGTTGATATCATTTATAAAAATAGGGTATCGAGGAAAAGGGTCACACATTGAGGGGTCTCGACGATCTTGGGGTTCCGGGGTTCGGGGTCGGTCTCAGGGTTCAGGGTTCGACGGCCTCGGCGGGATCGTTCTCGGATATCGGGGGTAGGTCTTGGCGTTCGGGGTCTTCGGGTCATGTTGTCGGCCTTGACGTCTCACGCGGAGTTCTTGGAGTTTCGGGAGGAAGTACTTGTTCTGGCGTCGGGGCATAGCGGGTCCGCCCTGGTCGGTGCCGTTCTTGTCGTTGCGCAGATCTTGTCGGGTCCTCGAGTCGGGACGGTCTTGGCGTTCGGGGTGAAGTACTCGGCGTCCTCGAGGAAGTTCTTGTCGTAACCGTGAAGTAGATCCTTTCGGTCCGCAGGGTCCGGTCTTCGGGGTTCGACGGGTGTCTTGGCGTTCGGGTTGCCGAGCCTGGTGTCCGGGACGGAGTACTTGTCGCCCCGGGGTCTCGGGTCGAGGAACTTGGCGCGCCCGGGTTCGGTCTTCGGAGTCCAACTCCGTGAAGGAGAACTTGTCGTTCCGGGTGGCGACCTAGGCGTGTCGAGGGTCTCGGTATTCGGTGTTATCGATCTTCGGATCCATGTCGTCGCACCCAGGGGTCTCGGTTTTCTTCGGGTTCCGGGAAGGAGGCCATCTTGCAGCCCTGGAGCTGAAGTAGAGCGGCTAGGTACCATCTTCACATGACCATCCATCGTTGTATCTCTGCACCCGTTACCTCAGCACCAACACAGAAGCAGGTTAGAAGCCTCAGGGGCGGTGCACGGACAGGAGGAGGACGGCTGTCGCGAGGGCGCATGACCAACGACGCCTGCGACGAAGCTGCAGAGGAGGGCGGTTGGGCCTAGCTCGCACAGCGGGGCAGAGAGGCGACGCGGCCGCGGCTCGACCAGGCGGCAACACAGAGGCGGCGAGGAGGGGCTCGGGGAGGCGCGCGTCATAGAGGGGCTCGACGACGCTCGCGGCAGCGCCATGGGGAGGTGCTCGCCGGAGGCAGAGGAGGGCGCGGTGGCGGAGGGATGCGGGCGGAGGGGCGGTTGCAGAGGACGCGGCGGCGGCGGAGACGAGGGCCGGGGCGCGCGGAGCGGCGCTGCCGGCGGCGGACGAGGCAGGGCCGGCGAGGCGGCGCGGGTCTCTGGAGGCGACGGAGGCCGGGGATGCGAGGTCCTGGCGGTGGGGAGCGGGACCGGGCCGGAGATGAGGCAGAGCACGGCGGGCGCGGCGGCGGTTGGTCGGAGGCGAGCGAGGGCGGCGGGCGCAGCGCGGCCAGGCGAGACGGGCGGGGCCGGCCGGAGGGGAAGCAGTCGGGGCGAGCGGGAACGGCGCAGAGGTTGGAGGAGGTCGCGGCGGAGCTGGTGGAGGCGGTGAGCGGGAGCGGGGAGGCGCGGTGGAGGGGCGAGGCGACGCGCAGGCTGGGCGGTGGCGGGCTCGGCCGCGGCCAGGCGAGGAGGTCGGCGGAGGCGGCTGGCGGCGGTCGGGGCCAAGGACGGGGGCGAGGGAGCGAGCGCGGCGCGGCGGCGGGGTGATGGAGCGGGGCAGCGCGGAGGAAGGTGGGGGATGGCGCTTGGAGGAGGGCCAGGGCGGCGGGGTCGCCGGAGGGGAAGAGGGCAGGGCCAGGCGTCGGGACGGGAGAGCTCGAGCGAAAGGGGAGGAAGACGGGGCTAGGGAGGGAGCGGCCACGCCGCGTGGGACGCGTGTGGGGGGCGGGTCCCGCGGTGGGGCCGGGGGCAGTTGTGGACAGAGGGGGAAGGGCCGGACTGGGGAAGGTGGGCGCGCCAGGGGGCTGCCGGGCGTGGGGCCACGCGGGCAGGGAGAGGGGCAGGGGGCGTGTGCGTGCGTGCTGAGTGGGTGTGTTGGGTTGGGGAGAGAGAGGAGAGAAAGAGGGGTGGAGGAGGGGTGGCCAAGTGGCAGCTCCTGGTAGGCTAGGGGGAGGGGTGAGGGTGAGGTGGCAGGTTGCCATTGGGGGGGTGAGGTGGAGGGTTGGGCTGGGTAGGTAGTTTGGTAGATATAGGATTTAGAGGGCTGGTGTAGTTGGACCGTTTTGAAAAATGGGGGTGGTCGTTCGGGTCGATTCGGCCCGTTCGATTGCCCCCGCTAAAACAATTAAATTTGTTATTTGTTTTAAACGGGCC
Organism: Avena atlantica; assembly: GCA_910589765.1. Classification (NCBI taxonomy): domain Eukaryota; kingdom Viridiplantae; phylum Streptophyta; class Magnoliopsida; order Poales; family Poaceae; genus Avena; species Avena atlantica. The sequence goes on from OU342737.1 coordinate 72,646,921, forward strand.
GTGTGCAACTGATAGCGGCCAAAATAATTAATCCGGAGAACCGGGCTTTGCATTTGAATTAAGATGGGGCGTTTGGAAAACAAAACGGGCTTTGCGAAAATAGTTTTGGACAAACAACATATGATGATGACGATGCAATGCACAAATTCAACGCGATTTTCTAGTAGTGGTTTTGCGGGATGCCACAGGCGACTAGCCTGAATTGCCGCCGGAGGACGTCGGAGACAGTGACCGTGTGCGGGTGAATTAGGACAGCCTGGGGGCTCCGGTGGGGTGATGTTTGGGGGAAAGGGAGAGGAGAGCCTGGCGATTAATACTGCGTGGTCACGGCGAGGAAATAACGCGGCATTAAGGCAGATTCAAGCAGATGAATTAGTGCAGCAACGGCAGCGGCGTTGGGGGAAGAAGGTGTCATCGCGGGGTAGGAGAGAAAGCTGACAGGTGGGACATCGTTGTCAGTGAGTGAGAGAGAGGGGCGTGGGGTCCATTGCTCAGTGACCTTGCGGGTTCTATTCTGAGTGTATAACGTTTCACTGCGGGGGCGAGCAGGTGGGCTACGCTGCTGGGCTTAGTGGGCTGGGCTGGCTAGATCATATATTTTTTTGTACTATTTTGTTTTTCTGTTTCTATTCTTATTATTCTGTTTTGATTTTGATTAAACAATTTAAACATCCATTTGAATTCAAACTTCTCTCAAACCTTGAGTAGATTTTAATACTGATTAATAATACATTCTGAAATCATTTTTAGAATAAATATCTTATTCTTTTTAGGGTCTTTTAATCATTTAAAATTGGCCCTAGTATTAATTAAATAAGATTTATTAATATTTTCAATCTCCATTTGAATTCAAATCACCACCAACTTTGGTGAATTTTAATTCTGTTTATCAACATATTTCAAAGTCCAAAATGAAATAATTCTTTTATTCATTTAGGATCTATTAATAATTAAATAAATAGACCATAGTCTTTAATTCAAATAGGTGTTAATTTATTTTAAAACTCTTTTTGAAATCTAAATAATATCAAAATCTTTTCAGTAGGTTTCATTTGAAAAACTAAAACACTTGGAAATCTTATTTAAAATAAATTAACAAGTTTTAGTGTTTATTTAAAATGGAAAAGCCTTTACTTTAATAAAAATGGATATTAATAAATCCTTATTATTTTATTTAAATAAACCTTTACTCTTTTTATCAAATAGAAATATTTTATTTCAAAAGCTTGGCCAAGATTTAATTTGGCTCTATAAAATAATCCTTATTCATATTACTACCTTTGCTTTATGAAAACCATATCTTTTTATTTAAAGATCCAAAAATAGTGATTCCAACTATTATAACTTTATTTATTTTTGTTTATCTTTTTTAAAAAAAATAGGATTATTTGCTCACCAATTGGTATGGATTTCTGGATGGTTGCTTTATTAGTTTTGGGAAATCAATTTCCTTATCTTATTAAATTCATAAGATTTTTATCTATGGCTCCAAATTAAGTGAAACCATTTATATGGTCTTATAATATTTCTAATAATCATTCGTGATCAATTTGAAATGTTTGTTTAACCAATTTTTATATGGATTAAATCCATAGTCTTAGAGGTAACTTGAAAATGATTTCCTTCCATTAGGGTTTTAGGGTTTTGGTTTATTTCTCAAGTGTTTAAATTTCCAGATGCATTTAAAGGGAAATGCATTCCACTTGATTTGAATTTAGTTGGATTAAAACATGAACCAAAGTTTGTTCAAGATGGGATTTTTAAGTTTCCATTCAGAAACAAAAGTTTCTTTTCACTCTAATTTTCAACAATTATTTATTTTGTTTATTTATTTTTCACATTACAAGATTTGGAAAATCTTGGGATGTGACAGTGCCTGTTTCTCCCAGCATAGTGAAGATTCAATTTACAACGGGTGATTGACAATACTAGTATCAACGTTGTGGTTCTTGTTCGTAAGTTAGAACGACACTTATTGAAAACCCCAAACCACGTAAAACATGCAAAGAAAATTAGAGGCGTCTACCTTTGTTTTGTAGGGGTGTGCCGTGATGTGATATGGCTATGATTGTGATTATATATGGTATATGCAATGTTCCTTATTGTAAGTCGGCAATCGGCAGGAGCCTTATGGTTGTCTTTTAATTTCGTTAGGACATGCGTGTCTATTATTCAAAGTAGTTGTAATAGTTGATGCTGGTGGACGACGACCATGGAGCGGTGCCATTGACCTTGACGCCACGCCGGTGATGATGGAGATCATGTTCGTGCTTGAATATGGAGATCGGAAGCACAAGAAGAAAGGCCATATCATATCACATATTTTGAATTGCATGTGATGTTAATCCTTTTATGCATCTTGTATTGCTTAGTTCACGGCGATAGCATTATAAGATGATCCCTATCACAAAATATCAAGTTATAAAGTGTTCATCCTTGGTAGGCATTGTTGCCAAAGCTCGTTGTTTCAAAGCACCACGTGATGATCGGGTGTGTTAGATTCTGCGAGTGTATACAATGGGAGCAAGCCAGATTTTCTCATGCGGAAGCTAAGGTTTGATCTTGACGAGCCTAGCATATACAGACATGGTCTCGGAACACGGATCATCGAAAGGTAAAGCATGAATCATATAGTAGATATGATGAACATTTTCCTTTGAAGCTACATCATCTCTCGTGATGATCGGTTTTGATGTGGTGGATTTGGTTCGTGTGATCACTAAAACAATGTGGGGGATATTGTTTTGAGTGGGAGTTCACCTAGATTAATTCAACTATTAATTAGAACTCAATTTGTCATAAACTTAGTCTAAACTATTGCAAATATGTTGTAGATCAATGGCGGCCCCTACCATCAATTTTAATGCGTTCCTAGAGAAAGAAAAGTTGAAAAAACAATGGAAGCAACTTCATGGATTGGTTCCGCAACTTGAGGATTGTCCTCAATGCTGGTAATTTGACCTATGTGCTGGATGCACCGCTGGGTGACCCACCTGCAGTTGATGCTACCGATGAGGTGAAGCATGTTTTCCTCGCTCAGAAGAATCAGTACTCCATAGTTCAGTGTGCTATCTTGTATGGTTTGGAATCGGAGCTTCGGAAAAGGTTTGAGAACTTTTACCCACATGATATTTTCCGTGAACTCAAAATGATATTTGAGGCTCACACGACAGTTGAGAGTTATGAGGCTTCTGAAAAGTTCTTTAGCTGCAAGATGGAAGAGGGCAACTACGTTAGTGAGCATGTGCTTAAGATGTCTGGGCATGCAAGTAATATCCAAATCTTGGGTATAGTGATTCCTAATGCTTTGGGGATTCACTGTGTCCTCCAATCACTACCACCAAGTTACAAGAACTTTGTGATGAACTACAATATGCAAAACATGGACAAGTCGTTGCCTGAACTCTTCTCCATGTTAAAATCTATGGAAGTGGAGATCAAGAAAGAGCACCAAGTGTTGATGGTCAATAATACCACTAAATTCAAGAAGCAAGGCAAGTCTAAGAAAAAGGGAAACTTCAAGAAGGGCGGTAAGAAATTTACCGCGCCGGCGAAGAAGACCAAGGCTGGTCCTAAGCCTCATAGTGAGTGCTTTTACTGCAAGGGAGACGGTCACTGGAAGCGGAATTTCCCGAAGTACTTGGCGGATTTGAATAACGACAACATCAAGAAGAAAGGTATATTTGATACACATGTTATTGATGTGTATCTCACAAGTAGTCGTAGTAGTGCCTGGATATTTGATACTGGTTCGGTTGCTCATATTTGTAACTCGAAACAGGTGCTGCAGAAGAGACGGAAACTAGCAAATAACAAGGTGACGATGCGCGTTGTAAATGGATCAAAGGTTGATGTGATCGCGGTTGGCACGCTACCTCTTCATCTACCATCGGGATTAGTTTTATACTTAAATAATTGTTATTTGGTGCCTGCGTTGAGCATGAACATTATATCCGGATCATGTTTATTATGAGACAGTTACTTGTTTAAGTCCGAGAATAATGGTTGTTCGATTTATATGAGTAATATGTTTTATGCACATGCACATTTGATATATGGCCTATTCTTGTTGAATCTTGTAGTGACCTCGGATCAAGTAAGATCCTAAGTCCCTGTGATTAACATGCTAGTCCCTGGATCAATAGCTAGCACTCACAGTCGATAAAATATCATGTAAAACACAAGTATTTATTACATGAATCGAATAATCCAGAGTTTACATTATTACAACAGAAGCGATATAAATACAACTTGGAGTCCCATCAATGCCACAGGCAGGTTGAGTGAAGACCCGCGATCCTAGCGCACCTTTCAATGATCTCCAAAATTCTGCACATGAAACGTGCAACCAACAAGTTGGGTCAATACTTTGAATGTATTGGCAAATTACACCAAGAAAGGAAAGACTAACTCTACATGCAAGGCTAGTTTAGGCTTTGGAGTTCATTTGCATAAAGCTAGTTTTCTTAAGTAGAGAGAAGAGAAGATTGTCCTACTTTGTAAACATTTTCTTAGATAAAATAAGGTCGAGTGGCACAAGAGGATATTACGCACCAAGTGTCCAAACAACCAAACACTTGGATATTACGCACCAAGCGTCACTTGGATATTACACACCAAGTTCCCAAATTCCCACCCATTAGCGATATTACGCACGCCATGGGGTTTCAAAACTTTGTTTTAGAAAAGAGAGAGGAAGATCCTTCAGAGGCTCCATCCTTCAGACGCTCATTGTTGTTCTGTTACCGTGAACACGGCTGATCGATCAGATTGCAATACTCTCGAGAGTTTGTGCACTTTACCCACAATCCACGATCAAGTCCTTTTACAGACAAGACCATGGCGAGGCTTTCCCTTAGTATCCCCTCTACCTTCTGGATCCAACCGTGCCAAGAACCTCCAAATGTTGGTACCCAGGTGAGGTTTCCCACTAAGTACTAGGCCAAGACAGAGCCCATAATGTATTGTGGTTGCACTGGAAGCTTCTGAATTCTGAAACATGGCAGACTTCTTTGATTCCTGGGCTGCCGTCCTCCACCAAAATCTCACTCGTTGACCCGACAACCATTCCGCCTAGAAGAAAACTTAGTTTTATTTTGAAGTGGATTTGAGAAGAAAAGTTTGCTCTAGAGAGCCTTTATACTTAGAAAAATTCTTTGTCTTTCGAACCCCCCCCCCAACGGTACTTTGCATATATAGCATAGCAAGCAATACTTAGCAAAAACAGGGGTAACCTATTAGGAGGGAAAAGACTAAGTATAGAGCTACTCATGGCATACTACAAAATCATCGCACTTGCAAAATAATACTAAGGAAAATTCTACTAGAACATCCTACACATGCATACTACAAAATTTTGAAGATCACATGCATAGAATCAAAACTGGGACAAAATTATGAACAAGTGGTGTAACTTGCCTTATGTTGATAATATGGGTGTTGATTGTATTTCTCCGCAGCAATCGCACTCTCCGAACAATCTAATACGAGGACAAGGTAGTTCCAATCAAAACAATTGCAAACATAGCAAACACAACAAGGATGTTCAAAAACATGCATGATGGTTTAATATGTTACAATGCTTACATTTAGTTCTATGAACATACTACAACACATGATGCATGCAGGAGATCATTTAATGCAATAGGATATTTATTATTAATACTTGATTGCCAATCTAGGGGTTTTAATAGTTCTGTTGAAACTTCTGTACTAATTGCCGTATTAAATTTGTATCTAAAGTGTACTGGATAGAGGGCATTAATACGAACCAGTAGCAATTGGATTCAACTTAATCGGAATTATGAATCTTTTCTTATGATTTAAATAGTGTTTAATGGAGTTTAAATCATTTAAACAATTTCTGTTGTCTAAAATTCAAACTAAACACAGATCTGTAATCCACATTACAGTAGATTCAATTTGATATATTGTTCATATTTTTCGAAGTTACAGATAATTTCCTATGAATTTATTAACCTAAAGGACCAATAAAACTAATTAAATTACTGCAGTAAATATGTACTTTAAAAGTTAGATCTAATAGCATAATATTATTCTTCATATTTTTATGAATCCAACGATATATAATATGCTCTATTTGGATCTGTAAATGTTTTTATATGAATTTTACAAGATTGGGTAAATTTTGGCTATTTCTTAAATAGTAAATATTAAAACAATTGACTGGTGCTGACTAGGCTTTGACCCGCTGACCTGGCAGATGACGAAGCGATGACGCAACGCTGGCGAGCTTGCTGACGATGGTCACACGTGGCATGATCTGGTTGGAAGATACCGGTTCGGGAAAGCTTCTAATCTGCACCGTTCTTCTCGAATCCGACGGTCGCGAACAGGAGCCTCCTGGACTCACCGGCAATGACGTCACCAGCGGTAGTGTGGTTCCAGGTGGCGCTGGTGGCGGCGATTCTGGCGGTCACTAGAGACAGAGGGGTAGACTACGGGGTGAGGCGCGTCCTGTACAACCCGATGGCGTGATCTGTGTCGGTGTTCGCTTCCTGGAGCAGCGATGGGAGGCGGCTGGAGGCGGTGGCCATGGTGTTTCTCCGACGAGCAATTCGAGGGTGGTTCGGCGATCTGCGCAAGGGGAAAGTTGCATGAGGAGACGCGGTTGAGTATGGGGAAGAGAATAGGAGGAACACCAGGCAGAGGGGCGACGGAATTCGTCGGGCTCGAGCTTGACCAGCAGCTTGTCCTCAACAATGGCGGCGGCAAGATCTGAATCGGGTCGGGGCTAGGGTTTCCGCTGTGTTTTTGAAAGGGGAAAAAGACTTCGGGCTAGGGAATTTATATGCGGGTGGACTTCGTGCAGAGGGGGCGTAGAGCGACACGGAATCGGCGAGGAATCCGCGAGATTCGGCTTCGATCGGTTGTTCTTCCCGTCCACGGCAGGAGGAAGGAGATGACCGCGCGGGGCTCGCATGGCAGTGAGAGGGGGAGGGGAACGCGGGCTGCGGCTGGGCTTGCGATGGGCCTTTAGCGGGTTGTTGCTTGCTGCTGCTGCGCGGTAGGGAAGCGGAGGCTGGCTCGCGCGCGGGCAGTAGCTCGGCTGGTGGGCTAGGCCGGTCTAGCTCGCGGGTAGGGTTTAGTTAGTTTTTTTTCTTATTTCTTTTCCTTTTTCTATTTTAGTATTTCTTTTATAACTTTTTCATACTTAGTCCAAATGAGCTGAAATTTGTTTCTAAAATTTTGTGAATTTCAGTATATCATTTTAGGTCCATTTTTTGTATCCTTTTATTTAGTTTAATTATATTGTATTTATAAAATCCATATTTATTCCTTATAGGAATATTTGCAAAACTTATTAGGATTAGGATTTTTTTGAATTCGACTCTTGCAATTTTTGCATAGATGCAATGTAATGGACATTAATGATATGTAAAAACAATTTTTTTTGTCCCAATTTCTAAAATCTTGGGATGTGACAAATCTCTATTATAGTAATACACATATTAATAACATTGAAGCTAAATGTTTGAAATTGAGCGATAAGTCAACCTATATGTGGAACTGTCGTCTTGGTCATATTGGAGTGAAGCGTATGAAGAAACTCCATTCCGATGGACTTCTTGAATCACTTGATTTCGAATCACTTGAAAGATGCGAAGCATGTCTGATGGGTAAAATGACTAAGACTCTATTTTTCTGGTATGATGGAGCGAGCTACGGACTTATTGGAAATCATACATACCGATGTGTGTGGACCAGTGAGTGTAGCATCGCGCGGTGGTTATCATTATGTTCTTACTTTCACAGATGACTTGAGTAGATATGGGTATATCTATTTCATGAAACATATGTCCGAAACTTTCGAGAAGTTTAAGGAATTTCAAAGTGAAGTAGAGAATCAACATAACAAGAAGATTAAGTTTCTATGATCTGATGTGGGGGTGAATATCTAAGTTACGAGTTTGGCGAGCATTTAAAGAAATGCGGAATACTTTCACAATTGACACCGTCGGGAACACCACAACGTAATGGTGTGTCCGAACATCGTAATTGAACTCTCTTAGATATGGTTCGTTCTATGATGTCACTTACAGGTTTACCGCTACCATTTTGGGGTTATGCACTAGAAACAGCCGCATTCACTTTAAATAGGGCAGCATCTAAATCTGTTGAAACGACACCATATGAATTATGGTTTGGGAAGAAACCTAAATTGTCGTTCCGTAAAGTTTGGGGTTGCGAAGCTTATGTAAATAAGTTACAGCACGACAAGATTGAACCCAAAGCGGAAAAATGCGTCTTCATAGGATACCCAAAGGAAACTATTTGGTATACCTTCTATCATAGATATGAGGGCAAAATCTTCGTTGCCAAGAATGGATCCTTTCTAGAGAAGGAATTTCTCTCGAAATAAGTGACTGGAAGGAAAGTAGAACTCGACGAGGTTGTCGAACCTTCTCTTGGATTTGAGAGTAGCACATCACCGGAAGAAGGTCATGTGGCGCCTACACCAATATGAGAGGAAGCTAATGATGTTGATCATGAAACTTTTGTTGAAGTTACTATAGAACCTCGCAGGTCAACGAGAACTCATACCACTCCTGATTGGTATGATCCTGTTATGAGTGTCATGTTGGTGGACAACACCGACGACCCTGCGACATCTGAGGAAGCGATGATGAGCCCAAATTCCAATAAATGGCAAGAAGCCATGAAATCCGATATTGGATCCATGTACGAAAACCAAGTATGGACTTTGGTGGACTTACCAGATGGCCGAAAGGCTGTCGAGAACAAGTGGATTTTTAAGAAGAAAACGGATGCTGATGGTAATGTTACTGTCTATAAAGCTCGACTTGTCGCAAAAGGGTTTCGACAAATTCAAGGAGTTGACTACAATGATACTTTCTCACCAGTAGTGAAGCTAAAGTCTGTGAGGATTTTGTTAGTAATCGCTGCATATTATGATTATGAGATATGCAGATGGATGTCAAAAGGGCGTTCCTCAATGGAGACATTGATGAAGAGTTATATATGGTACAACCCAAAGGTTTTGTCGATCCTAAAGATGCTAACAAGGTATGCAAACTTCAACGGTCCATTTATGTATTGAAGCAAGCATCCCTAAGTTGGAATCAACATTTTGATAAGGTAATCAAAAGTTTTGGTTTTATACAAACTTATGGAGAAGCTTGTATTTACAAGAAAGTGAGTGGGAGCTCTGTAGCATTCCTAGTACTATATGTGGACGACATATTGTTGATTGGGAATGATGTAAACCTTAATAGTGTCAAGGATTATTTGAATAATAGTTTTTCAATGAAAGATCTTGGCGAAGCAGCTTACATATTAGGCATAAAGAATTATAGAGATAGATCGAGACGCCTAATATCATTGTCACAGAGTACATATTTGGACAAAGTTATAAAGAGGTTTGGAATGGAAGATAGCGAGAAAGGGTTCTTGCCCATGTTGCCCATACGATCTTGAGTAAAACTCAGAGTCCTGCTACGGTAGAAGAGAGAGAAAGGATGAGTAAGACTCCCTACGCCTCAACCATAGGATCTATCATGTATGACATGCTATGTACTAGACCTGATATTGCATATGCTGTTAGTTTGACTAGCATATATCAAAGTGATCGAGGAGTGGATCATTGGACAACGGTTAAATACATCCTTAAGTACTTGAGAAGAACTAAGGATATGGTTCTTTCTTATGGAGGTGATGAACAATTCGTTGTTAATGGTTACACCAATGCTAGTTAGAACACCGATCCGGATGATTCCAAATCTCATTGCGGATTCATATTTACTTTGAATGGTGCAGCAGTAAGCTGGAGGAGTGCAAAGCAAAGCATTGTGGCAATATCTTCAACTGAATCGGAATACACAGCTGCTTCGGAGGATTCACAAGAGGCGATATGGATGAAGGAGTTCATTATAGAGCTCGGTGTGCTTCCCAGTGCGCTAGACCCAATGTCTATCTACTGTGATGACATGGGCGCCAAAGCCAATGCGCAAGAACCAAGGTCACACAAGAAGGTGAAGCATATCAAGCTGCATTTTCACGCTATTCGAGAGCATGTCCAAGATGGTGACATAAAGATTTGCAAAGTACACATAGATATGAATGTGGCGGATCCATTGACTAAACCTCTCCCGAGGGCAAAACATGACCAGCACCAAACCTCCATGGGAGTTTGGTATATTACCATGTAATCTAGATTAGTTGACTCTAGTGCAAGTGGGAGACTATTGGAGTATGCCCTAGAGGCAATAATAAAAGTGGTTATTATTATATCTTTGTGTTTATGATAAATGTTTACATTCATGCTATAATACTATTAACCGAAAATATTAATACTTGTGTGATTTGTAAACTAAATTAGAGTCCCTGGTAAAGCCTCTTTGTAATACTAGCTTGTTGGTTGATATATGATCATGGTTTCCTGACCATGAACATTGAGATATTATTAACAACAAGATCATATCATTAGGAGAATGGTGTGATGGACATACTCCTGTAGATAAGCATAGCATAAAGATCAAGTCATTTCAATAGTTCGTTTGCTATAAGCTTTTTGATACATAGTAACCTAATTCCTTCGACCATGAGATCATCCTAATCACCATCACTGGAAGGATGCTTTGATGACATCAAACACCACACTGTAACTAGGTGGCTATAAAGGTGGCATTGAGTATTCGGAAAGTATGTGTTGAGGCACATGGATCAAGAGTGGGATTTGTCCATCCATATGACGGATAGATATACTCTGGGCCCTCTCAGTGGAATGTCATCCAATTATCTTGAAAGCATGTGACTGGCTCACAAGGGACCACGTATTGTGGGAACGATAAAAGAGTACTTATCGGTAACGAGGTTGAACTAGGTATGCAGAGATACCGACGATCAGACCTCGGATAAGTAAACTATCGCGAGACAAATGGAAATTGGTATCGTATGTAAGTGGTTCATTCAATCGCAAAAGTAATCATAGAAATATGTGGGAGCCATATGAATTTCCATATTCCTCTATTGGTTATTGATCGGAGAAGAGTCTCGGTCATGTCTACATAATTCACGAACCATAGGGAGACACACTTAAGGATTCGATGTTGTTTAGTAGAAATGGAATGTAAGTAGGGAGACCGAATGTTGTTCGGAGTCTCGTATGGGATCCGGGATATCACGAGGAGATCCGGAATGGTCCGGATAATAATATTATATAAGGAAAGTCTAATTCCGAAGTTTGGGAATGATTCCGGTGTTTTCACCGAAATGATCTAGAAGGGTCTAGAAGGTTCACCAGACTGGAAGGGGAAGGGTACATGAATGTGTCATAAATGTATGGAATGATTGAATCATGTCCTAGGTCACTTGGTTGGGCATTTGTTAGAAAGAAATTAAAGCTCCAAATTGAAAGTCAAAATGCAAGTTTGAAAAGTCAAACTGGGACAATGTATCCTGGTGGAGGAAGGAAAGAATCCTTCTTTCCCTCCACCACAAGCCAACTAGGAGAGGGAGTTGGGGAAGGATTCAAACTCCCCTCTCCCAAGCTGCCCTCCCTCTCATAAATAGAGGGGAGGGGGTTCCCCAAGGAGATACAACACCAGCCCCTCCCCACATAGCCGCGCCGCCGCCCCCCAGCGCCGTTGCTGCTATCCGCCGCCGCCGGTTCGTTGCCACCGCCCTAGCTGCCGCCGAGTCCACCTCCTCCTCTCTGGCCCTCTAAACCCTAGATCACCGGAAACCATAATTCTCCACCATAACCTGCTCCGGCTTAGGCGAAGCCCTGCAGGATCTTCCCTCTACTTCCGACACCATGTTGTCGTGCTGCCGGAATCGCGAGGGGAGAACTACAACCTCCGATGCCTGCTGGAACAAGGGAGAGGAAGGTATTCATCGAGTACCGGATGTGTGACCATCTGCGGAAGCGCTGTCGGAACGCAGCGCCGGAAGGATCGTCTACGCGATCTTGAGATCGTTTGTGCAAGTGTACGACTACATCACCCATGGGAATTGAAAGGAATATGCCTGAGAGGCAATAATAAAGTGGTTATTATCATATTCCTTATTTATGATAAATATTTATTTTGCATGCTATAATTGTATTAATATGGAAACGTTAATACATGTGTGTTTAATAAACAAAAAGGAAGTTCCTAGTTATGCCTCTCTTATAAACTAGCTCGTTGATTAACAAGATGATCAAAGTTTCCTGATCATGGACATTGGATGTTGTTAATAACGACGTCACCACATTAGTGTAATGATGTGATGAACATTCATCCGAAGTATATCATTACAATCAAGGTCATTGTGTTTATATTGCTATAACATCATACGAAGTAATGTTAGTCCTTAGACCATGAGATCATGTCAATCACTAATACCGGAAGAGTATCTTGATAACATCAAACGTCACACCGTAACAGCGTGATTATAAAGATGGGTTCAGTGCTACGAAGGTGTTATGTTGAGGCTCATGGATCAAGAGTGGAATTTGTCCATCCCTATGACGGAGAGATATACTCTGGGCCCTCTCGGTGATATCACATTGGTTAGCTTGCAAGTAAGTGATTTGATCACTAGAATGTTATATCACGGGAACAAGAAAAGAAAACATGTCGGTAACGAGATCAAACTAGGTATGGAGATGCCGATGATCGAATCTCGGACATGTAATATATCGCGAGACAAAGGGATTGAGTTACATGCGTATAAGGTTCACACGATCACAGAAGTCATCGTTGAATATGTGGGAGTCGATATGGATCTCCAGGTCCCGCTGCTGATTATTGATCGGAGAGGGGTCTCTATCATGTCTACATTATTCGCGAACCGTAGGGTGACACACTTAAGGGATACTGACACCATTTGGAGCAAATAATATGTCAAAAAAAGAAAAGGAAAGCGCAGGAATTTATTTCACTAGACACAGGAACTGTTTCGGTTGAAATTGCTAAAACTGGTTCTGCATGTGAAATGGAATACTAGCAAGGGGTTTTATGTGAATGTTTGTTAATTAAAGTAATTAACAAAATTCTGAATAAATAAATAAAATAGTTTTATTTTAATGAGTGCAAGTGAGTGGATTTTTGAGTGGAGGCTTTTTAATGGAAGTGGAGGCTTTTCATTTTGAGTGGGAGATCCACCCACATGAATGTGGAAGAGGTAGGGGGCAGCCACCATGGCTGGGCGTCATGCCCCTTAGGGTGCCCCCCTCTCCCTATAAAAGCCCCCCTCCTCCTCTCAAAGCACACCTCCTCGCGAAGGATCTCTCTCCCCCCCTTTAGAATTTCCCCATGGTCTCGGATCAGCGAGATACATGTTCCCGGTGGCTTTTTCTGGAAGTATTTGTTGCTTTCGCTGCTTCGCTGGAGCGAGGGCGTGGAGGTTGTCGGGGTACCCATACGTGTGTGCGATCACGGATGCACCACTGCTTTGCGGTGCTGGACTTGATGGTGCTGGACCGGATGGACCAGATGAACTTCATCACGATCTTGAGATCAGCAAACGTTCATATACATCATCCACGAGTACAACCTCGTTAATGCTATTCAGTCTTCGAGGGTATGTATTCTATGGATGTATATCCACCCGTTGCTTGTATCTAGTAGATAGATCTTGGTACTTAGATGTTCCCATCGTAGGAAATTTTTTGTTTTCTATGCTGCGAACCCAACATGAATCTACTCTCGTTAACCGCTTTGGAATCTTCGAGGGTGAGTACTCTAATCGACTCGTTGCTATAATCTAGTAGATAGATCTTGGCTTGTTTGTGTTCATGCGGTAGAATTTTTTTGTTTTCCATGCTACGAACCCCTATAGAGGGGCATAAAGACCTTTACCAATAGATCTTTGTGGGTTCGATATCTTTACTTCAAAACTAGCTACAATTGATCTATGCACTTGCAGTCATCAAGCTATTTTCTGGCACTGTTTCCGGGGAGCTAAGCGCTTTTGGTCTTTGTTCTTAGTTGTTTATTTTACTAATTGTTTTACTAAAGCTTCTTACAAGTTTCAGGTAAGCACCATGACTACACTCGAACTAATGAATCAGCTCGATGCAACTAAATACCTCGGGAAGTTCAATAGAGGACTTATCAAAGAATTCCCGAGTGGGAGCAAACCATAATACGAGGTTAATCCTCGCTTTATCGCTATCATTAAAGAAAATACTTTTGTAGGAGATGATCTAGATAAGGATCCTTACACTCATTTAATTCATTTTAATGAGCTATGTTGGACTCTTAAACTAAGAGGCTATTTAGATGATGAATTGAAACTTAAACTGATTAGCCAATCTCTAACCAACACTGCTTTAGCTTGGTATAGAATTTCCCCTGCAGAGAAAATAGATACTTGGGAGAAACTTAAAGTAGAATTTATGATTCCATTCTTTCCCAAGGTAAAAACTGCTGAAGTAAGAAGGACAATTACAAACTTCAAAAACCGCCCAGGTGAAGGCTTGGTAAGGGCCTTCAAAAGGTATACGACTCTACTTCATAAATATCCTCATCATGATTTACCCGAATGGTACGTTTTACACATCTTTTATAGGGGACTTAATCAAGAAATTAAACATGAGCTTGATACTAATTCCAGAGGCTCCTTTATGGAGTTAATTGTAGCTTAAGCTTGGGAACTTTTAGAACGAATTTTCCATAATAGAGAAACATGGGGATTTGATTTAGGCGGCGAAGGAGGTATAGAAATTGAATATGATTGTCTCAATACTTATAAAGGATCCAATAAAGTAAAAGAAACAACCGATGAACTTCAACTTGATTATATTGTTTTGCAAATCCATTAGTCTTTTACATAACATATTAAGGCTCCCAAGAAGGATTGGATCCATTACATTTCGCCACCCGAGCCAGCGGTAGAAGTTGATCCAATAATGACAGCTCCTATTGAACCATTGTGGGAGGTATCCCCATATGTTGAACCCCTTCCTTTCCCAAGGACGACAACAAAACATATGATGGCTCAGTAGTTAGAGGATCAACGGGAAGAAGAAGAGCTATTCCTAAAGAATCTAGAAGAAGAAGTACATGTAAGGAAAACTGAAGAAATAAATATAGAGGAGACATGGGAATATATAAGGAAAACTAAAGAATCGGTTGGCTGTCGCCTGCGCGGCACCCAACGCCCGTCCACCCACTTGTCCGCCTAGGTCGACTCCATCCGCGGTTTTGGCCCTATTGAGGAAGTTGCTCTATAAATATTAATTTAAAATATTTATTTAATATATATTAATTCATAATTATCATATATATAAATGTATACTATAAATTACTATTTATCTGAAACACCTTTCGGTCTTTTTTCCTTTCTTCTGAACAAATTCGGATCCTTTTCGGAATGATTCCTGCTTTCTCTTTCTATGTGATTGCAAATTACAGGAAGATATCCAGGCATCGTAATGCCCTTAAATGTGTTACTCCTATGGTTCAGGAATAACATAGTCATGATCAAGACGATCTTGGATCAATGATCAATAAAGGGAACCAGGATGCCCATAATGACCCCCATGCATTCCACGAAACAATGCCACGTCGAACCATAAACTTTGTATCCAGTTCCATTGTTACTTCGATACCTTACCCGTCCGAGATCTGATCAATGGTATCATGATACCTTGTTCAATCTCGTATCCAACAAGTATTGTTTTACTCGTTCTCATGACATTCTATCCCCATGACCTAGTCATATGTTGTGCAGCTTATGGATGTAATTCACCGAGTGGGCCTTGTGTATATTTCCATCACACAGGAGAATAAATCCCGATCTCAATACGTACGCCTCAGCATGTCCCTATGAAATACCTAACATACACCTTAATGGTCACCCACTTACGGTCATGACGACTGATGCAGTCAAAGCAACCTCGGTGACAGTGATTAAATATGATCTCACGGTCTAAGGATTAAGACACTCTGTTTTAGACAATTGAAACTATGAACTATGTGACATGATAATGTTGCAACAATCATCGGTGGGTAATATCCATCACACCATCTTCAGATGATATGACCTTATTGTCAGTTGGCATAAATGCATCATGATCAGGAAACCCTGATCATCAGCTGCCCAAGTCTACTAGGGACTCCTGGTTTGTTTATATACCGCACCTGTATCAGTGTTTCCTCTTGATACAGTTATAGTATGATATAAAACTATTATTAACTAATGAGATATGATAATAAGCACCTTCATTATTTGCCTCTAGGGCATATCTCCTTCATCCCGGGCTACCAATCAAGCCCTAAGGCATTGTGTGGAAATCCGACCTTCTCTAGGATGAAAACTTGGGATGCGTCCATGCTAGTTATAGCATCTCCACCGGCGCCACCCAAAGGATGGCCGACAAGATTGTCGGTAATGACTTTGGGGGTCGATGCCCAAACTGTCGGCGCTTTGGGGAAGCCGCCCCACACCGGTGACCCCCAACGATCAATAGATAACATTTTTTTTGCAATTTAAAACTTTTCCATACATGAAAAATCTTGAAACTAAAGATACAATGGGGGAAATCTACATCATGGCGTTGAAGTAGGGTCGATCCTATGCATGTAGCTCCCTCTCCCTCCCCGGCATGGCGCCACCGGTGTCTCTCCGCGCAATGGCGCTCACTATCCTCATGCGACCTCGTGTTGCAGCGGTTCCTCTCCATCTTTGCTACCCACGCCGCCGCCGCAGCCTCCGACGAGCACATGCCCCAGCCCAAGGTCCCCCGTGAGCGTCAACCACCACCCTTCAGCAGAAAGGGCTCTTCTGCGAAGCATTATTCTTCGTGCGCGCGGATCTCCCGCACTCGTTGTTCGCGAGCCGCACGAAGCCGACTCCTCGAGCGCCCGGTGGTCAACGGGTACCTCCGCCTCTACGTAGTAGTAGCTGAAGTCGAACTCCTCCTCGGCGGCGGCTTGTTGCGCCTTTGGAATGGATATCCCGTTGATCCAGGAGCTCTTCCATAGGCTCGTCTAGCCCACCACCGCCGTCGTCGTCTTCCTCCCGCTCTGCCTGCGGCTACTGCTCCGGCTCCTCCGGCGCAGGGTAGTGGGCGTGTGCGGTGGCCTTCGCCCAAGTGGTGGGAAGGTGGCCAGCCATTGCGTGGTGCGTCAGTGGTCCACGGGCTCGACCCTTTTTTATAGCAGGGCATCCGCTCTAGCGAGAGAGCGTATGAGAGAGAAAAGAAGGCGGGAAATAGTGGCGAAGCCGGCGAGAAGAAGAAAATTACAACGGAAACGGTGGCAGAACCAGCGGGAAACGATAGCAGCAGAACCCTTCCCGCTGTCAGGCGACGAGCCATCACAGACAAGCGGTTTTGTGTGGCTGGCAAGGGGGCCAACGCTACCTTTCCAGCGTGGCGCGTGTTGCCCGCAACCCCAATGGTTGCCCGGATGGCAAGGGGGTGCCAGATAGATTCGAGGATGGCCCAATCTGCCGACACCGACTGGGGCTCCGTTGTGGATTGTTTTTACCCTCGCACGCTGGTAAAGATGCTCTTAGACCCCATAGTTATGAATTTCAAGGTTTCTTAAAAAATTATACACCGAGAAGGCTTTAAAATTAGTCTAACTAAGAAGAAGAAAGAGAAAAGATCATTCGTCACCCGTGGACTCATAGCAATCACCACTGGGTTCTTTTTCCTTTTTATATAATCAAATCTATACACTCCATCCTCACTCCTCACTCAGAACCCATCTCTTCCACAGCGACTTGTCCTCTGAGCCACCCCGTACCTTTCCTCTTCCCCTCTCCTCTCTCTCCGTGGGCTACCCAAGCTCCAATCTGACCCAATGTGGCCATGAAATCTCTCCTCTAGTCGAGCTGCTTCCGTGCCGGGCCCCAGCGCCGCCGCCTACGCGTCACACCCCAGACACTCGCGCGCATCGCCGCCATCGCCGTTCCCGTTCTACCTCATCGCGCCCCTGCAGTCTCCAGCCCGTCCGCAATCTCGAGCATTGTTTCGAGGTATGGGCGTCTAATCATCATGTGATAGCTTAAGCTCAGACTAACCTCAACAGATTTGGGCGCATCATCGGCGACTACCGTCCCCCGATTTGGATCCTGACGGCTTCTAATTTCCTTCCAAGCAGGTAGGATCCCTGGATCCGTAAGAGAAACCTAGCCGGGGCTGCGGGGAATGTGATCGGAAGCAACCGCTGTCAGAAATGGCTATACCAGGGAGCAGTACTGGAGTTGGCGGCAGCACCACCAGGCCCAGGCCGGCCAATGGCGCAGCTGCCATCAATGCTGCCGCGATGGCGGTCGGTTCGGCCGACGCCAGATTCCAGTCCCAGCATCTGCAGCAGGATAGGGTATATAAGCTTACATGTTCTTGTGCACGCAACCACTTAAGCTTTTGGGTACTTTTTGTGCTGCCTGCTTTAGATTTGTGTACCAGTACCTGCAATTGATAGGCATCGGCGATCTAGATGAGCACAGCCACCGCGTACTAAGTACGGACTGTACTGGCCACTAGTTGCTGCAACTTGCAACTAGGACATCTTTACCCCCAACAATTATGCTTTAGTACCAACTCCTTGCCCTTGCTTTGCATGATAAACCGAATTGACTATTCTTGTGGTTGCTGGTCCATGTTGAATTGCATGAATTTTGCACTGGTCCAGCAATTTTGCAAAGACCCTGTACCTTGTTCTGCTACAGCACCACCTGGAGTATGTTGCTCTCTCATTGCTTTCACAGATAGTGCAGATATAACTAATCAACTGATAGCTTCTGAGTCTGTTAGTTATCTGTTTGACGCTTCGTAGCCTGCACGGTGTTCGTAAAAACTCTGTTGTGTTTTCCTTTGTCTGGAAGAGCATTCAGCTCTCTCCCACGAAATCTGTAGTCTGTATGCTGAACATATTTGCTTCGTGCTGGTGTGCCCCTGTTTTTTAGATGAAAAAGTATATAACTGATGGATTGTCCTTATATTCACATGTTTATCTAGAGTTGAGGTCAGGGGCAAAGTAGCTTTTGACTCTGGAAAGGCCTTACTGTATGGTAGAAGCACAAACACCTGTTCTTTTCATGCTAGGATCTTTCCGATTTGAAGTTTCTTCAGATTCCTGTGAGACACCTGTTGTCACGACTCACACTGATTCTGAAATTTATATGTTCTATATGAACGACAGCATTTTATGCTTACGAAGTTCGGTTGCATGGTTAATTACGAAGAAATGGTGTTTTATTTCTGTACATATTTCCATAATCGTATGCAGTTTCATCATTGACTGAACTAGTACTTTTTCAACTATAAACTAGACTGTCGTTCATCTGTGAATTCAATTTTGTGTATCTTGACAAATAATTAGGAGGATGGCTTTTATTTCCATTTTAGGAACAATCAAACTCATGTATACATGTTTCTCTGTTCTTAACAGCAGGGCAGATGGACTGGCTGTTTTTCTGGCTTGTCATGTTTCGGATCACAGAAGGGTGGAAAACGCATAGTTCCTGCAGCACGTATGCCTGATGGGAATGCATCAACCAACCGTGGAAATGGTCGCCAATCTGGTAGTAATTCCAACCAAACTGGGGCTATGAATCCATCTCTTCTTGCTCCACCATCATCACCAGCATCCTTTTCACACTCTGCACTTGCTTCGACTGCTCAGTCACCTAACTGCTTCTTGTCAATATCCGCAAACTCTCCTGGTCCAACATCTAATATGTTCGCTGTTGGACCATATGCCAATGAACCTCAGCTGGTCTCACCTCCAACAGCCTTTTCAACTTACACAACTGAGCCCTCCACAGCACCACTGACCCCTCCCCCTGAACTAGCTCATGCAACCACTCCATCCTCTCCAGATGTTCCATATGCTAGGTTTCTTTCATCATCCATGGGTCTTAAAGCTGCTGGAAAGGAGCAAAACATGCATTACTTATCAGCAACATACTCTGGTGGTTCGGGACTCCAGGGATCATATCCACTTTACCCAGGAAGCCCTTCTAGCAGTCTCATATCACCCGCCTCAGTAACTCCAAGGACCGGTCTTTCCTCACCTATCCCTGAGCAAGATGTTCCCACTGCACATTGGAAGACATCTAGGTCTGCTTGTGACACACCGTATTCCATTGCTTCTCCCATCCCTGAGCAGGAGGTCCCTACAGCACAGTGGAAGACTTCCAGATCTGCTTGTGATACACCATATTCCAGGACATCACCGTCCAACATTTTTGGGCTCGATTCAGCTGCCTCTAGAAACTATCTGCTAGATGGCAATTTTTTCCGTCCAGCGGCATCTGCTCAGTTTTACCTGGATCAGGCTCAGCAGTCTTTTCCGTATAATGGTGGGAGGCTTAGTGTTTCAAGGGATAAACAAGATACTGATGAGGTTGAAGCTTACCGAGCATCTTTTGGATTCAGTGCAGACGAGATCGCTACAACTCAGCATTATGTAGAAATACCAGATGCTGTTGATGATGGATTCAGCATTTCCCCATTTGGAAACAGTGGCCCTGCTACTGAGGTGGGCTACGATCTGCCTAATCAGGTTCAGGGCATGGATAAGATGGATAAATCAGTCTTCAATGTGAAAGAGATCACAAGCCCAAAGAAGCCAGCAGACCAGCTTTCCATTGGCACAACACATAAAGTAATGCACCTGGATATATTGAAAGGTAAATATCCTGACTTTTCCACCCAACAAATTCTGTTATATCTTGATATTACTAGAATAGTCAAGATTTTGATTTTCTTTGCAAGCTTCTGCCCAAAATAATTGTTCAGTGACTCGAGCATACTAGCAATCTACAACCTGAACTCAGATGTCTTTCTTGAACATACAGCTATACCCAGTTTTTGATTTGCAATACCTTGTAGATCTTGTATTCTTGTTCATGTTGCTGCAATCTTATTGTGCCCCTTCATTTTTTTCTCAGGAACAAAAGGGGGACATCTGTCTGAGGATGAAGCGAGCGCGAAAGATTGCCATCCTTTCAGTAAGGCGAGGGATGAAATATCTCTAAAACCCATAGAGGTCAGGAAGAAATCTCCGCCTGGACAGGTTTGCTCAGATGCTGAAATCGAGTACAGGAGGGCGAGGAGTTTGAGAGAAGCCAACAGCGTTTTGTCATGGCGCAGTACACTGTCAAGGCAGCTACAGTAATGGCGCTCTAGTATAAAGGATAAGTTTCAGAGTTTCCTTAGCCTAGTGCGCATGGATTCGAGCTGTTAGAAGAGTAATCCGTAGCAGTCGAAGAGTAGCCTGTACTACATATATCTGGGGATTCTTACTGCCAGATTGTGATTCTGGATATGTGATGACCAGCTTGTATTCTGTTTAAAATTACCCTGTTCCTCGTTTGTATTACTAGACAGTCTAATCCTTAGCCGGGGATATGAATGAAATGGTGTTGCAGCAGTTGTTGCTCCGAATAGGATTGAATGCTAGTATGATTCTGATGCGAGAAGTGATCCTTAATTTGCTGCAATGCAATTGAGACTGATCAGCAACTGAATATGATGGTTGATTAGTGCAGGATTCTAGAGGAGCGTATTTTTGTCTGCACAATCCTCATGCTTCCTCCATGACATCGTGGAACCTCCTGAGTTCCTGGCATGATTGGAAACTGATTAGTGCGAGCTCTGTTTTGGTTCCGTTCTGGTTACCTGTGTAGACACTGGTGCAACAAAAGCTCACAACCATGCCACGCCATGTTACTAGAAACATGTTTTCATCCAGCTATATTAATATAACAATCACACGATACAACTTTTCGCTATATTAATATAACCCCAAGATGATTCGCAACTGCCAAGCCCTCTGGAGAATTCCCATCATGATCCTAGCACTCCTCGCAACCGCTGCGCCCTTCACAGAATTCCCATCATGATC
The DNA here is from genome assembly GCA_910589765.1 of Avena atlantica. Lineage (NCBI taxonomy): Eukaryota > Viridiplantae > Streptophyta > Magnoliopsida > Poales > Poaceae > Avena > Avena atlantica. Next base: position 72,668,754 of record OU342737.1, read on the forward strand.
CACTCTGAAACGTCGTGTACCAAGAAGCATCTCGAAGGAAAGCAACACCTGACGCCCTTCAGGAAGGACCGACAACACCCGCATACATCACCGAGTATGTGCCGAACAAGCCGACAAGGATTTCTTCCGACTCCAAAAAAAAAGCCACAACCTGGACCATCCTTAACGCTCCACCCATCTTGTCACCCACTAGCATGCTCCATCACGGTTTTGAGGTCCTCATGGCCGTCTCTCCATGAACACCGACACTAGGCCTAAGAGACGAAAACAGGAGAGCAACGAGAATCGGGACGACAGTACCGCAGCTGGCGAGAGGGAACATCCTCCACATGTGCACGGTAAACGACCAGACGCGACAGCAGAAACATATACCAGGCCCAATAAGTCCGACCAGGCCCACAGAGTCCTCACCATCACGCTGCAGTACGCCACATTGCCCCCACCCTCCATGACCCGCCGTCGCCCCACCACGCATCCAGCCCTGCCCGACCCAGATGAGGCCCAAGTGGGCTCAAATCTGGGCCGAGTGGGCTCCGGCCACCGCCATGTGCTGCTCCTACGCCCCGCCACCAAAGGAGCGGCGCCATCGCTCCGATGCAGGCCGAGCCACATCGCCGCCGGCTACTCCCGTCCGAGTTGGAGCTCCTCATGCGGGGAAAAAACGGGGACGGCCCCTCAAGCAATCGGCAGCCGGCGGAGGACGGGAACAGAGCCCCCGGTTCGCCTCCCTCGGAGGGGGCGAAGCGCATCGCCTCTAAAGTCTAAACATTTCCAGAACCTGAACGTGATCGCCACGCCATGTTCTGAAGCATGAACAGAACAGACGACGCCTAATGGCGACGAAATTGGCATTGCGCCCATTGCTTTATTAAATCATGTCAACAATTGGCATGCGACCGGGAATGGCTAGTTAACTAGTCTAATGACACAGACAACCGCAACCACATTCATACATGACCAAGCTAGAACGGAGTAAAACCAGCTGTGCAAGCAAGATCATCCACTTCACGAAGGAGGACATGCATGAGCCAGACACGAGATCAGCACGAACAGGCTCGCCACTCTGGTCACGCGCATGCGTGCCCGCGACGACGTCGGTGGCTTCGGCGGGTCACCGCTGAGCCTTGCGCGCGTCAAACGGCCGGGTAGCCTGCTGGTTCAGTGGTCCTCGGTCCTCACTGCTGGGCGTTGCGCATCTCCACCGTGCACTGCGACTTGAAGAGCGGCGCCAGGGACGCCGGCTCCGCCACCGGCGCCGGCATCGCAGGGTGTCGCCACCCGCCGGCCCCGCTGGGCGATGGCACGGGCGTTAGCGTTGGCATAGCGGGGTGCTGCCACCCACCGCTGGGCGAGGGCGCTGGCGACGTGGTCATCTCTTCTGCGTGGCGCTCACCGCTGATGCCGCCGGGCGAGGCGTGGCGGGCCGGGCTCAGGCTGAAGCCAGCTTCCCCGCCGCTCCTGGCCTCGGCCTGCTGGGATCCTCCCCCCTGCGCGCCCTCCCACGGCGGCGCTGGCGGCGTGACGAGCGGCGACAGGAGCGGTATCGGCGTCCTCCCGTCGCCCCACGCGGATGGGGACGCCTGGGCTGCGGCGGCCGGGCCGGCCGGCTCGACCTGCAGCGACGCGGGCGCCTTCTTCTGGAGCCGGCTCGGCGGGCGCTTCTTGCAGCCGGCGCCGCCGAGCACCTCGCCGGACGACAGCTTCATCTCCATGGATGGGGCGCGCACCTACTTACGTGGACTTGTCTGACCGCGACGCGATCGGTCCTCTCTTCTCTCTCTCGTGACGATGACGATGCGCGCATGCGGTGCGCGTGGAGGGTTATAAAAGGGCGGCGCGTGACGAGGGGGCGGCCGGGTTTTGAGGAGGCGCGCGCGTGGACGGTGGGGAGGGATTCGTGCTGCGCGCCTTGGTTGTTTCCGGCCGGGATCACGTTAACGTTGGTGCGTTCGTTGCTTTTAACCGCAACTGCTGCCGATTCCCGGCGAAAGGCCCGCGGTGCAACGGCTGCCACGGTTTCGGGCTTCCGGTCCGTTGTAGCCGTCGGATCGTAGTACCAAGATTCAGTGCTCAATTATTCTTTTTTTTTTCGCTTCAGAGGAAAAACAAACTTGGGCGCATATCGATGCTCACCCCCGCAGAGCACGTCGACAACCATGTGACCCTTCGCCACAACGGGTGGAAAATCAGAATCTCTTGCACGCCGTACTTCCCTAAAATTGAAAATTTGGCACGAGTGTACTGCGCTAGCACGCTATATCAAGTTGCTATTGTTTATCTTTCTTCCTCTATGTAAGTCTCCACGCAATGTACCCAGGCCGAAATTCAAACCAAATTTTAAACGGACGTGTCATGGTACGTCTCAATCGCGTAACCAGCCCGAGTTTTCGGGTCATCCGTTTCCGCTCAAATTCGGCTCAAATTCAGCCCAAGTTCGTCCAAATTTCGCATAGTTCGGCATACAATGCATACATAACAACTTATGGCTAAAATTCGGTGAAATTTTAAAAAAGTTCGACGTAAATGTAAACATAGTTCGACCTGCAGTGAAAGTATAACATATTTCGGCCAAGTTCGCCCAGTTTATGCTCGACATCTACGTCGTGTTGTCCCTGCGTATCCATAGGTGTTCAACAAGATCATCGTGCAGCTGTTGATGCACCGCCGGATCTCGGATCTCCTGACGCATGGCGATGAATGCAGCCCAGGTTGGAGGCGCCTGATGATCAGGCTCGGCAAGAGGATCCTGTTTGTAGTATGGCTCGTTTTTCTCGAGCAAACGGCGGCAAAACACGTCATCTTCATGGAGTGGCTGGTCGGCGAAGTAGTCGGCGTACAACATGCAGTAGTCTTCTATCCTTTGTCTCGCCTTGCACTTCCGGTGACCTGGCGCCGAACCATCGCGCTTGGGCTTCGCCATCTACATATACAGCTAGGCAAGCGATGCGAGGATCTGCAAGTGCTCTTCACCTTCGGAGACCTCGGCGCTCTCCTCCTCCAGTAGTACGGCGAGCATCTCCTCGTCGTCGGAGTCCATGGCGAGTATCTCGTTCTCGTCGGAGTCCATGGCGAGTATCTCGTCATCATCGGAGTCCATGGCCGAATCCGGCCAAATTCCGAATACTTGGCGGGTGTGGTGGCGGGAGCACACAGCGGAGCAGAGATACGGCGAAGCTCGGTCGGCGAAAGCAGCGGCGGAGAAGACGTGGAGGTTGGCGGCAACTACGGCGAGCGTATCTAGAGGCGTGGGCATGTCTCGACGCGGGGGAGCTCCGCCGGCAAAGTCATGGCGACAGGGGGGCGCTAGGAGCTCTTCGCCGCAGTCTGAGCGAGTGGAGTGGGTGAGAATGGGACTGTCACGCTGACAGAGCTGGTCTACGCTTTTTTTCGTGGCGTCCGGCGTCCCTAGGGCGTACCCGGGAACCTGGGTTCGGCCTGGGTAGGCCGGACCAAAATACGCCAAATTCGGATAAAAACAGGTCTCTGGGTACACGACTGGGCCGATTTTCGGCGTTCAGACCTAATTTCGACGTCCGGATTGGCGTCTTGGGTAGGCGAGTGAAAATGCTCTAATGCCTGTGAGGTGCAACGTATGTGCGTTAAACAACAACACCGTCTGTGACCTCGACTTCTTTGCGGTCTTTGCGGCAGCACTATGTCTTTCGGGCCAACTCGTCGAAACAATCTTTTTTATCCGCTATATTAATATACTCGTAACCACATGATACACAACGAGATTACTACTGGGTAAAATAAAATAGCACAAAAACAAGTCTGAGAAAATTAAATAAGAGAGAGAAATCAAAGCTAGCAATGCCAGATCGACTAAAGTTAGAAGTCTCACTGTGCTCCTATGTCACTAAATCATCGTGTCCCAAGGACGTTGTTGTCCGAATGGGTCTTAGGATTTTTTTCCGATACACAGAGGTGGGTGGGAAAACTTCTTATACCTTTTATATACTTAGGTTGTGGCATTCTCTCTATTGCTTCGACCTTAGCTCTGTCTAATTCAATACCCTTACCTGATACCTTATATCCAAGTACTATACCTTTTTTGACCATGAAATGACACTTCTCTCAGTTTAGAACAAAATTAGTTTCTTCGCAACGCTGCCAACCCTTTTAAGATTATCCAAGCAACTAGTAAACGAAGTTCCATAGACAGAGAAGTCATCTATAAATACTTCCATTAGCAATTCTATAAAATTCATTCACTTTATTTTACAGGATAGATTATACATGCATCCAATAGGAGTACTATTTTTTCTTACCACTTCCTTCATTTCAGGTTTCAGCCGTCTATTAAATTCTGCAACTGCTTTAGCACCTTCCTCCATGAATATTCGATGGACGGCTATCATGGGACTAATGCCCTTCAAATCATCCATTGAGTACCCAAAGGCATTGCGATGCTCCTTAAGTACTTTCATGAGTTGTTTTTTTTCATCCCCTAAAAGTTTAGCACTAATAATAATAGGAAATTTATTTGTATTGTCCAAAAATCGATATTTATGAGTATCTGGTAAATTCTTCAATTCTAGAGGCGGTAATTCCTCGTCCCCTCTCTTTTCTGGCTCTTCAAAAGCCTCATCAGTTGGAGGCCCTAAAATGGGAAGCGAATCGAATTCACTTTCTAATTATTCTAGGGACTTGTTCTCCATAATTATTTCTTCATAATTTGAATCTTCATTTGCTTCTTCTACTTGATTACTAAAGAAGAGAGCTATCATCTCCTTAATAGTTTTTCCTTTCTCTTCTTCTTGTATTTGTAGAGGTCTGTCTTTAAATTTGGAAAAGTGGAATTCTTTTTCCGCTTCCCCGAGCTTAAGAGACACAATCTCCTTTTTGAAATCAACTTTGGCACCTAAATTATTCAAAAAGTTTCTTCCAAATATAATTGGGCAAAGAGTGTCAGCTGGCATATCAACAACTACAAAATCGATAGGATTTTCATTACCAATTATGAAGTTGCATCTTCAACTACTCTCATTGGAACTCTAAGAGATTTATTAGCTAACATGATTGTCATATCAGTATTCTCTATTGTAGCCGGTACTATCTCTTCTTTTGTTTCTAAATAAAAATCATAAGATATAACATTAACTGCGTTGCCAAGATCACATAAACCATAACGTGAGATTTCTTTAAATATGCAGGGAAGAATAGGCTTACCCACATCTTTTACCTTAATTTTACCTTCAACCAGTACATAAGTCTCTTTATCAAGTTCAACTATGTTGCAATGTGCATAAATAGCCATAATTGATTCCTGCCTCTTCATCTTTGGTTTCATCCAAATGTTCTTCAACTTCTAGCACACTTTCCTCTTCTTTCTTCTGATGTACTGCTTTAACCTGTTCCAAAATATGTTTCTGCGTAGTGCTAGGGAAAGGTATCTCATACATTGGTTCTAGGTAGGCTAGCGTTGCTTTAACTTCTCTTTTCTTCTTAGGTTCAGGTGGTGGATCATATTTAACCCAACCCTCTTTTGGAGATTTTATATGTTTTGTAAAAGCTTTAACAACATGCAACACAAGATTTGAATCCAAATAAAGTTCTTTAGATAATTCATTAACATTGCCCTTTTTATCATATTCATGAATACAATCATAATATATTTCTATGCCTCCTTCGCTTCCTAGACCAAAATTCAAAGAAACTCTATGATCGCGAATTCTATTAACTAAACCCCAAACTTTAGTTATGGGAAGATTCATAAAAGCTCTTCTCACGCAAGAGTCTAGTTCCAATTTATTAGGTTCAATTAAACCACCATAAATGATATGCAATAAATACCATTCAGGCAAATCATGATGAGGACATTGATTAAATAAATCTTTAAATCTTATATAAGCTCTTACTTGTCCTTCATTAGGACGGTACCTCCAAGTCATTATAGGACGCCTGATTCCAAAAGATTTTGATAAAGGATAATACTTAGCTAGAAACTCACAAGCTAAATTATCCCAGATAGTAGTGGCTTCTGGTGGTAAATATCTATACCATGAGAGAGATGTGCTAGTCAAAGTCTGACTAAAGAGTTTTAGCCTTACCTCATTAGCGGTATACCCCGGTAATTGGAAAGTGCCACATATATCCTTAAAGCATGCAACATGCTCATATGGATTAGGATTTTCTTCATCTCCAGTAAATTTATTCTTGTGTAAAATACCAAGTAGTGGAGGATTTATTTCAAGCCCCCTTGTCTTCTCGTTGGAGTTGTCTCTTTTATTAATATCACAGGGCTTCCCAAAGTGGCTGAGTGGGTTAGCCCTAGTCAAATGATCAAACTCCATCATGTTGGTGGGACCCCGTAACTCAAAACAAAACTTAGTAAGACTAAAATAAATAAGCAAAAACTAAAAGACCTACATCGCTTAGCTCCCCAGAAACGGCGCCAGAAAATAGCTTGATGACTGCAAGTGCACAAATTGTTTGTAGCTAGTTTCTAAATAAATATATCGATCCCACAGGGAGCGGGAGTTCTGAAGTCTAATAACTCTTGAATTAAATACTATAATAGTAGTGCTAAATAACGTTCTAAGTAACAATATAAAATGTGAGTTTGTGTAAAAAGGTATTTTTGGTTTTTTTTATAAGAGAACAATAAGTAAATTAAAACAAACTGAATACAGAAAGTAAGTATCGCGTATGCAAAAGAGATATAAAACTGCAATGTGAAAAAGTGTTCCCAGGGAGTAAGCGGATACACTAAAAGAGATATGAAACTGCAACGGGAAAAAGTGTTCTCAAGGAGTAGCGAATACACCTCTAACATTATAAAGGGTTTAAGGTAAAGATTATTATCATGAATATTCTAAACTATGTATGTGTGGAAGGAACTCCGTAATTGGACAAATAGGTAGCAGCCACTGCACACATCATCCTCATAACCACAACAGACAAGTAATTGCCATCAATCGAATCACCGTGCTATTAAGGGATTTTATCCCATAGGATGTATCCTGAGGCATCGATAATGTTCCTTGAGTTTCCTCGGTTCCCAAATTGATATGTAAGGGGTGCTAACAGCTTTATAGTCAGTGTAAGTCCTAGCACACCTCCGTCTACCAACAAGTAGTTCCCTCCATTAAGTACCCACAAGAGGCAAATATTGAGAGGTTGACTTCCCTCAACATCAAGATGAAGACAATCTAACACATGGTCACAACGATGAATATCATAATAAACTTTATATTATTTCAATCTCATGCTAGGGTTTCTCCATCCGCCCAAAGAACTAATGATCTACTCAGACATGGAGGCAATCAACATCATGACAAAGACAATGGAATCTATCTTAGATAAATAGTACTTGTATAAATCCACAACGAGTACGGAAATTACAACAAGATCTAGACAAGATGTTGATGAGATGGATGAAGATGGTGGTGATGCAGCGGTTGATGATGAAGATCGATGCCTTAGCCTCTCGGATCTGCGTATAGTGAAGATGGATCCCCCGTGGATGAGTTCCCTCTCCAGATCCCTTCCGGAGGTGAGGTTTCGGAAATTTCTGGTCGTTTTGTATGTCGTCCCCTCATCCGATTGCATGGGGCGAAACTATTTGAAGAGGCGGTGGCGGCGGCAACTATACGGCCGAAAAAATATTCTCGTCGTATAGTTGGTCGTTAAAGCCCCTGAGCACTACGATCGCCTCGGGTTTTCTTCTGGTGTTATTGATCCCAAATTAGCGATTTACGATGTTTTTTACTCCTTTTCACTCTAATACAACTGGGCCAAGAATTGTGTGGCATCCCGCAAAACCACTACTAGAAAATTGCGTTGAATTTGTGCATTGCATCGTCATCATCATATGTTGTTTGTCAAAAACTATGTTCGCAAAGCCCGATTTGTTTTTCCAAACGCCCCATCTTAATTCAAATGTAAAGCCCGGTTCTCCGGATTAATTATTTTGGCCGCTATCGGTTTGCACATGGCCCGTTTAAATCAAATAAAAAGTTTCATTGTTTTAGTGGGGGCAGTCGAACGGGTCGACTCGACCCGAACGACCACCCCCATTTTCTAAACGGTCCACCTACACCTGCCCTTCTAATCCTAAGGCTACCAACTAATCTACCCACCCCTTTTCCTCCACATCACCCCAACCAGTAGGAGCACGCCACCTCACCTCCTCCCTCTCCCTTACCCAATCACCACTCGCCACGTCACCTCTCCCCTCCCCACCTAATCTCTCTCCTCTCTCTCTCACCCCCACTCTTTCCCCAACTCACCCAGCACACACGCACGCTACACCCTCTAACACGCAGCATGCACACAAACCACCCACTCAGCCTCTCTCCTTCCCTCCCTGACGCGCGGGCCCCATCCCCACGTCCCCGGCCCACCCCTGGCCACACGCGCTGCCACGCACGTGCCTGGACCCAGTCCACCTGCCGCCCGACCCCGCCTCTGGCCCCACCCACGCGGCCCCGTTCCCCCCGCTCCCTCTCCCCCGATACCAACCTCCCCGCTCGGCCTCCCTCACGCAACCACCATGGCCCCGACCGCCCCCCACCTCGCCGGCCGCTCTCGCCCTCCCCTCTCGACGCCACCGCCGCTCCTCCACCTCCCCAGGCTCCTCCCGCCGCCGTAGCTCGCCCCCTCCCCCGCAAGCGGCCACCTCCCTGCAAGCTCCCTCCGTCCACCTCGGCGCACCTTCGCCCCGGCGCCGCCCCCGCCTCGTCTGCTCCTCCCCAGGCTCCGCGCGCCGCCCGCGTCTGCGTCCCCTCCGCGGCCGCCGCGCCGCCGGACCGGCCGACCTCGCGCTCGCCCTCCGCGTGCCGCCCGGCGCGTCCTCCGTCGCCTCCCGCGGCTCCACCTCCACCTCGCCTCCCCGCGTGCTCCGGCGTCCCCGTCGCCCTGCCTCCACCACCCGCTCCGCCTCCTCCCGTCTGCCTCTCCGCTCCGGCCAGCCTCGCTCCGCTGGCTCCTCCTCAAGCTCCTCCGCGCCTCCTCGTCCTCCGCCTGCGCCCCGGCGCCCCTCAACCTTCCACCGTCGCCGACCCCGAGCTACCCCCGCCGGCGAGCTCCGCCCCCCAGCCGTCCGCCGTCGCCGCCCCTGCGTCTGCCCGGCCCCGGCTCTCCTCTGCCTCGCCACCGGGCGCGCCTCCAGCCGCGGGCTCTGGCCCGAGCCCTGCCTCGCCGCCTCGCCGTCAGCAGCGGGCCCTGCCGCCGTTCTTCCACGACCCCGGCCGCCCGAGCCTCCCTGTCCGCCGCTCTGCGCATCGCCTCCTGCAGCATGGTTCTCGTCGGCCTCCTCCCTGTCCAGGACGGTGTCGCCAAGGCCGCCTTAGTTGCGTGTGTAGACGGAGATGGTGTCCTGGCGTGTGGTTTTCCAAGTTATTCCTTGGCATGGATGAGAGGACCCCATGAGGATGGTATGAACCCGATCTGTTGGAGACGCATCGAGGTGACCCGCAACCCCGCAAGATCTCGTATGCGCCCAGAGCGACCACGTCGAGAACTTCCCCGAACCCGGCAACGCCGGAACCTCAAGATCTGCCCCACGGATCCGATGGTTGTAGCCCCGAAGACCGATCCCGGCGCGACCGAACCCCGTCGACCACCAAGACCCTCGGGATCGCCAAGTGCTTCATCCCGGACGCCATGACCGTCGACATGACCCGAAGACACGGATGCGCCAAGACCTACCTCCGTGGACCGGGAGCGTTTCCGTCGAGACCGATCCGTCGAACCCTGGACCCTGAGACCGACCCCGAACCCCGGAACCCCAAGTTCATCGAACCCTAACGAGATCGTCGAACCCTAAATGTGTGACCCTTTTCCTCGATACCCTATTTTATAAATGATATCAACTTGTTGCATATTTAATTGTCATCTCGCATGCATATCATGTGGTTTGGGGCCTTATGCCGATTCACCTACTAATTAAATATGGGGCCCATATGCAGGCAAATCTAGCCTTATATTGGCCTCATTTAAACATGTGTAGCGAACCGGTTCCATCTGTTGTTTTGCTAAAGAACATTTAAATTGCGGGGTAGCTAATTCACTTGAACCATATATTTAATTGTCGGGACCCTGGTTTGGCTTAATATGACCTAATTGCATCGCATCTTTGCCATGTCATTCATCATACATGCATCATGCCGATCTTCTGTCGTAATCTTAAATATTGCATCCGGTGTTTTGCTTCTTCGCGGATAAGGCCGATGAGTTGATGTGAGCTTCGCCCCGATCTTCGGTTAAACCTTCGGCAATGTTTCAGGCGAGCATCTCCCCCTTTCTACCTATCTTACTTTTCTAGCATTTATTCCCTCCTGTTGATCTTTGCTATCTGTGTTGCGATGCTCTAGTTTCGTACCCGTGATATCCCTTGCAGCCATACATAGCCTTGGACACATCCTATTACCTGTTGTTTGGTAGATAGTTGGACCCGCGTGTCGTAGTCGCTTGCTCAAGTGCTGTTGCATGTCGCCGAGTACCACAATTGTTGGAGAATTGCCACATGTTGATGTTGAAGATGATCATGGTTTTAATTACTGTTTCACTTTAATTCATGTTTAACAACTAAAATTGAATTAAGCAGAGGCATCGGTGGGTGATAGATAACATTTGGTTTCCGACCGCCCACTTGTGTCCCGTAGGACCCCGAGTTCTTGACACCTGTTCCGAGATCGAGCGCGCTAACCACAGGTGGGGAGATATGGGCCCCCCATTGATTATTACCTGATTTCAAAGTATTGTACTGGGGGCCACAAACTAGTTTGAGGATTTATGCCATGCTTTACTGCTTTATTTAAATTGTGCGACATATAGCACCTGTACTGTTTAGGATCGGGACACGTTTTCGCGGTGTCGACAGTCCCCGTTTGGGGATTTGCTGTCGCTCACTGCCGTCTACCCAAACCCTAAGTCCGTCTCGGAGACCGGCCGACTTCGTTACGGGTGTCGACTTGGTGGGGTGGCCCCCCGTGCTTGCTTTGGGTCTGGGAACGTCGTGACTTAGGCCCCGCCGACATACCGATGGGTGTATGTTAACTGATCTGGCAAAAAGGGTCGAAGTGCCTGTGGATACTTTGGTGCACCCCTGCAGGGTTAAATCTTTTCGAGAAGCCGTGTCCGCGGTTATGGACGACTTGGAGCACAGTGCTTGATCATAGACAACCATAACTAAAGTTTACTGTTATGAATTGACTTGTATCCGATTTGACTAGTAATCAACTTCACTACAACGGAATGGCTAAATAAAAGTACCAACAACTGCTGGGTTTTGGGTTATCTCATGCTAATTGAATCTGACTAGTAAGTGTTGCCACTATAACGGAATGGTTAACTAAAAGTGCCCACTGCTTATTTTTTATCAGGATGATTATCTTTACCTGACTAGTAAATTGCCGCAACTATAACCGAATAAGTAAAACTGCCAACTGTGTGAGTTCCTCGGTTGACTTCCTCGTTTGGTGTCGAGGGGGAAATGCCAGGATGGGTTTGTTTGATGCTAGTATCAGGTTGGATCCGAATAGGTCTTTCTCACCCCTCTCTGATAGCCGCCAGTTGTATCGAGTCTCTATAGGTTGTTTAGTGCATGCTGCCGCTGCCGCTTCAGTCCACCATACCTATGTAGGCGAGGACCGCCGAATTCTAGTCTCGCCGTGTACTGGCCTCAGTACTGACGCTCCTCTTTTTCCTTTGCCCTTTGTCGGCACCCCTTTTGTTCAAGCAGGTTTAAGAGCGACGCCGTTAGCAGGGTTACCCTTCCGGCTTGGCCTGGGCAGGGTTATGGACGCCATTGGTTATTCTTCAGGGCTCTTAGCCCCATTTGCATCTTGTCCGTAGTCGGACGCTGTGTCATTTTCAAGGTGATTTGGATCTTTGTACATTATATCTGTATTCTTGACTCTTTGAGTCGCTGTTGTATATATATCTGTTCTGTGGGTCCCATCGAGGACTGTTGTGTAATGTTATTACTTCGTTTTCCACCCGCACGAAAGTGCCTGGTGGGCACCTTCGAATCGTTTCTATGCGGGTTTGGCGAGTTTCGCTAAAACTTGCATAGGGCCGATTCTGAGGGTGTTACAGAGTGGTATCAGAGCTCAGCAGTTGCGATACCCCACAAGTCCAGCCTGTAGGATAACCTAGCTAACGGCCGAAGTAGAGTGTCAAAACTATTTTGCAAAAATCGGTTGGATAGTTCTGATTAGGTCTAATTTTACTCCTTACCCCTCTGCTGTTCTCCTCTTATCTCTACGTGTTTTGAATCCGCTCTCTTCTCTTTCTTCGAGTCCAGGAATTCTCGTGGTTGGGTTCCGTCGTACCTTTAGGGTTTCGCTTCCGCTTTTGGTAACGGTGTTGCTACCTCTGGTCTTCATGCTATCCGAGGAATCCTTTATCTGTGGTACCATCCTTTGTTCCTTGTTTGTGCTTTCCGGTGTTTTCCGACGCGACGACATCCTCTACGCCAGATCCGATGCAGAGTCCGCATCACTCAGTTGTTCTGAACCTCGCTTGTCGAGATCTTCAGTCTAATTCCGAGAGTTGGTTGCATAATCCGCCTATTCGTGTGCAGAGTAATGGTTTGAGTGCGGGATGGAGTAGCTACCATACCACTACCCTTATCATTCGCTCTTGTACACCGAATCAGTGGATCCAACAGTTTTACTCCATCCACGGAAGTAGGGGTGGCTTATTTGTTGATACCTCTATCTTCGACCTTTTGTTTCCGGAGTGTTCTCTCGACGATCACGGACAACGACCTCTCGTTAGTGGTGTCGCGAGGATCTACACGAAGCGAGAGGATCAGACCGCCGATCTTCTTTCCGGTACCATGAGGCGGATCTCGAGGGCGAGATCCTTTGTTAGTGGTGTCGAATTGTGGCATCCCGCAAAACCACTACTAGAAAATCACGTTGAATTTGTGCATTGCATCGTCATCATCATATGTTGTTTGTCAAAAACTATGTTCGCAAAGCCCGATTTGTTTTTCCAAACGCCCCATCTTAATTCAAATGTAAAGCCCGGTTCTCCGGATTAATTATTTTGGCCGCTATCGGTTTGCACATGGCCCGTTTAAATCAAATAAAAAGTTTCATTGTTTTAGTGGGGGCAGTCGAACGGGCCGACTCGACCCGAACGACCACCCCCATTTTCTAAACGGTCCACCTACACCTGCCCTTCTAAATCCTAAGGCTACCAACTAATCTACCCACCCCTTTTCCTCCACATCACCCCAACCAGTAGGAGCACGCCACCTCACCTCCTCCCTCTCCCTTACCCAATCACCACTCGCCACGTCACCTCTCCCCTCCCCACCTAATCTCTCTCCTCTCTCTCTCACCCCCACTCTTTCCCCAACTCACCCAGCACACGCGCACGCTACACCCTCTCACACGCAGCATGCACACAAACCACCCACTCAGCCTCTCTCCTTCCCTCCCTGACGCGCGGGCCCCATCCCCACGTCCCCGGCCCACCCCTGGCCACACGCGCTGCCACGCACGCGCCTGGACCCAGTCCACCTGCCGCCCGACCCCGCCTCTGGCCCCACCCACGCGGCCCCGTTCCCCCCAGCTCCCTCTCCCCCGATACCAACCTCCCCGCTCGGCCTCCCTCACACAACCACCATGGCCCCGACCGCCCCCACCTCGCCGGCCGCTCTCGCCCTCCCCTCTCGACGCCACCGCCGCTCCTCCACCTCCCCAGGCTCCTCCCACCGCCGTAGCTCGCCCCTCCCCCGCAAGCGGCCACCTCCCTGCAAGCTCCCTCCGTCCACCTCGGCGCACCTTCGCCCCGGCGCCGCCCCCGCCTCGTCTGCTCCTCCCCAGGCTCCGCGCGCCGCCCGCGTCTGCGTCCCCTCCGCGGCCGCCGCGCCGCCGGACCGGCCGACCTCGCGCTCGCCCTCCGCGCGCCGCCCGGCGCGTCCTCCGTCGCCTCCCGCGGCTCCACCTCCACCTCGCCTCCCCGCGTGCTCCGGCGTCCCCGCCGCCCTGCCTCCACCACCCGCTCCGCCTCCTCCCGTCTGCCTCTCCGCTCCGGCCAACCTCGCTCAGCTGGCGCCTCCTCAAGCTCCTCCGCGCCTCCTCGTCGTCCGCCTGCTCCCCGGCGCCCCTCAACCTTCCACCGTCGCCGACCCCGAGCTACCCCCGCCGGCGAGCTCCGCCCCCCAGCCGTCCGCCGTCGCCGCCCCTGCGTCTGCCCGGCCCCGGCTCTCCTCTGCCTCGCCACCGAGCGCGCCTCCAGCCGCGGGCTCTGGCCCGAGCCCTGCCTCGCCGCCTCGCCGTCAGCAGCGGGCCCTGCCGCCGTTCTTCCACGACCCCGGCCGCCCGAGCCTCCCTGTCCGCCGCTCTGCGCATCGCCTCCTGCAGCATGGTTCTCGTCGGCCTCCTCCCTGTCCAGGACGGTGTCGCCAAGGCCGCCTTAGTTGCGTGTGTAGACGGAGATGGTGTCCTGGCGTGTGGTTTTCCAAGTTATTCCTTGGTATGGATGAGAGGACCCCATGAGGATGGTATGAACCCGATCTGTTGGAGACGCATCGAGGTGACCCGCAGCCCCGCAAGATCTCGTATGCGCCCAGAGCGACCACGTCGAGAACTTCCCCGAACCCGGCAACGCCGGAACCTCAAGATCTGCCCCACGGATCCGATGGTTGTAGCCCCGAAGACCGATCCCGGCGCGACCGAACCCCGTCGACCACCAAGACCCTCGGGATCGCCAAGTGCTTCATCCCGGACGCCATGACCGTCGACATGACCCGAAGACACGGATGCGCCAAGACCTACCTCCGTGGACCGGGAGCGTTTCCGTCGAGACCGATCCGTCGAACCCTGGACCCTGAGACCGACCCCGAACCCCGGAACCCCAAGTTCGTCGAACCCTAACGAGATCGCCGAACCCTAAATGTGTGACCCTTTTCCTCGATACCCTATTTTATAAATGATATCAACTTGTTGCATATTTAATTGTCATCTCGCATGCATATCATGTGGTTTGGGGCCTTATGCCGATTCACCTACTAATTAAATATGGGGCCCATATGCAGGCAAATCTAGCCTTATATTAGCCTCATTTAAACATGTGTAGCGAACCGGTTCCATCTGTTGTTTTGCTAAAGAACATTTAAATTGCGGGGTAGCTAATTCACTTGAACCATATATTTAATTGTCGGGACCCCGGTTCGGCTTAATATGACCTAATTGCATCGCATCTTTGCCATGTCATTCATCATACATGCATCATGCCGATCTTCTGCCGTAATCTTAAATATTGCATCCGGTGTTTTGCTTCTTCGCGGATAAGGCCGATGAGTTGATGTGAGCTTCGCCCCGATCTTCGGTTAAACCTTCGGCAATGTTTCAGGCGAGCATCTCCCCCTTTCTACCTATCTTACTTTTCTAGCATTTATTCCCTCCTGTTGATCTTTGCTATCTGTGTTGCGATGCTCTAGTTTCGTACCCGTGATATCCCTTGCAGCCATACATAGCCTTGGACACATCCTATTACCTGTTGTTTGGTAGATAGTTGGACCCGCGTGTCGTAGTCGCTTGCTCAAGTGCTGTTGCATGTCGCCGAGTACCACAATTGTTGGAGAATTGCCACATGTTGATGTTGAAGATGATCATGGTTTTAATTACTGTTTCACTTTAATTCATGTTTAACAACTAAAATTGAATTAAGCAGAGGCATCGGTGGGTGATAGATAACATTTGGTTTCCGACCGCCCACTTGTGTCCCGTAGGACCCCGAGTTCTTGACACCTGTTCCGAGATCGAGCGCGCTAACCACAGGTGGGGAGATATGGGCCCCCCATTGATTATTACCTGATTTCAAAGTATTGTACTGGGGGCCACAAACTAGTTTGAGGATTTATGCCATGCTTTACTGCTTTATTTAAATTGTGCGACATATAGCACCTGTACTGTTTAGGATCGGGACACGTTTTCGCGGTGTCGACAGTCCCCGTTTGGGGATTTGCTGTCGCTCACTGCCGTCTACCCAAACCCTAAGTCCGTCTCGGAGACCGGCCGACTTCGTTACGGGTGTCGACTTGGTGGGGTGGCCCCCCGTGCTTGCTTTGGGTCTGGGAACGTCGTGACTTAGGCCCCGCCGACATACCGATGGGTGTATGTTAACTGATCTGGCAAAAAGGGTCGAAGTGCCTGTGGATACTTTGGTGCACCCCTGCAGGGTTAAATCTTTTCGAGAAGCCGTGTCCGCGGTTATGGACGACTTGGAGCACAGTGCTTGATCATAGACAACCATAACTAAAGTTTACTGTTATGAATTGACTTGTATCCGATTTGACTAGTAATCAACTTCACTACAACGGAATGGCTAAATAAAAGTACCAACAACTGCTGGGTTTTGGGTTATCTCATGCTAATTGAATCTGACTAGTAAGTGTTGCCACTATAACGGAATGGTTAACTAAAAGTGCCCACTGCTTATTTTTTATCAGGATGATTATCTTTACCTGACTAGTAAATTGCCGCAACTATAACCGAATAAGTAAAACTGCCAACTGTGTGAGTTCCTCGGTTGACTTCCTCGTTTGGTGTCGAGGGGGAAACGCCAGGATGGGTTTGTTTGATGCTAGTATCAGGTTGGATCCGAATAGGTCTTTCTCACCCCTCTCTGATAGCCGCCAGTTGTATCGAGTCTCTATAGGTTGTTTAGTGCATGCTGCCGCTGCCGCTTCAGTCCACCATACCTATGTAGGCGAGGACCGCCGAATTCTAGTCTCGCCGTGTACTGGCCTCAGTACTGACGCTCCTCTTTTTCCTTTGCCCTTTGTCGGCACCCCTTTTGTTCAAGCAGGTTTAAGAGCGACGCCGTTAGCAGGGTTACCCTTCCGGCTTGGCCTGGGCAGGGTTATGGACGCCATTGGTTATTCTTCAGGGCTCTTAGCCCCATTTGCATCTTGTCCGTAGTCGGACGCTGTGTCATTTTCAAGGTGATTTGGATCTTTGTACATTATATCTGTATTCTTGACTCTTTGAGTCGCTGTTGTATATATATCTGTTCTGTGGGTCCCATCGAGGACTGTTGTGTAATGTTATTACTTCGTTTTCCACCCGCACGAAAGTGCCTGGTGGGCACCTTCGAATCGTTTCTATGCGGGTTTGGCGAGTTTCGCTAAAACTTGCATAGGGCCGATTCTGAGGGTGTTACAAATTGTGTCCATCATATCCATTATCTGTCCTGATCCTGGTGAAAATATACATAAAAGATGCGCGCAAACGCTGTAAAATACCAAGATCCTATCACTATAGTGAAAAATAATAATATAAAACATGATGCAAATATGCACTCATTAGTTGCTTGAAGAGGAGAAGACAAATACACTTCCATAACCAATTCCCCAAGAGTTCGATATAAACCCTTGAGTCACCCTTGCGGGGAAAAGAATCTTACTACAACACTCAATATTTCTAGAAATCGCTCAATATTTGGACACAAGGTCCGAAGATTACAAATAAAGCAATTTCTCCACAAAGCATAATTTGTGCCATCAAAGATAATTGTGTCATTGTGCACTATACTACTACCCGACATCTTTACACTCTAGGCGGTCAAGCCTAAACAAGGAGATACCTTGCTCTGATACTAATTGAAAGGATAGAGATGTCGCCTAGAGGGGGTGAATAGGCAATTTCAAAACTATTACGGTTTTGGCTTGATAGAATGCGGAATTAAACTAACGTTTATTTTACAAGCACTGATGTCTACGCACTTCTATTCTTGTAGACAGCTGTTGGGCCTCCAAGTGCAAAGGTTTGTAGAACAGCAGCAAGTTTCCCTTAAGTGGACTACCCAAGGTTTATCAAACTCAGGGAGGAAGTGGTCAAAGGTATTCTCTCTCAAGCAACCCTGCAGTCAAGATACCGGAAGTCTCTTGTGTCCCCAACACACCCAATACACTTGTCAGGTGTATAGGTTCACTAGTTCAGCGAAGATATAGTGAAATACTAGTGGTAACGGTGCCAGAAAATAGCTTGACGGTGAGGCAAAGACTAAAGGCAAAAAGATGGAAGCAAGCAAACATGCAATAGATATAGTAGCAAATGGTGTTTCAATATCCTCTCTTCATATTTTCACTAGTGAACACTCTCTCATATAAATATCCTCTCTTCATGATACTACTCTTAACTACTATCCGGTTGGACACTCTAATCCATGGTAGGGCTATAACAGCACACGTCAAAGTCCGCCTTCCCTATCTAGATAACCCCACACTGTAACCTTGAGCACTAGATGGTTCCAATAAACACCACAATTTCATAAATACATCCAACTCCAAATATAACTCATAACAAATATTCAATCTAGCCAAAGTGACACACATGGTATGCCCGCTGTCACTTTCACACACGTGGGGAAAATTATAGATCTATTAAAGCACAAAGAGTATTTATGTAGACTCAAGCCTAAGTTCCACCATGGCGTGCACGCTTACACTTTCACACACATGGGGAGAGTAGAGATCTAATGAAGCACTTGAGTAGCAAGGTAGATCTACTTGATTACAAAGCTCATGACCACAACATGATCATGCATAGAGAGAGAGATGAACACATAGCTACCGGTAGAGCCCTTAGCCTCGAAGGAGAACTACTCCCTCCTCATCATGGGAATCAGCAACAGTGATGGAGATGGTTGTGGAGATCGATGGAGATGGCTTTGGGGGCACTTCCCCGTCCCGGCAGGGTGCCAAAACAGAGACTTTCTGTCCCCCGAATCTCCCCTTCGGTGGCGGCGGTGCAGCAGAACTTTTTCTGGAAGTATGATGGATTATTTAGGGTTTCTAAGTCGGGAGCTTCTTATAGGCGAAGGAGGCAAGGTCGATGGAGGGAAAGGGGGCCCACACCCCCTGTAGGCGCCACCAGGGCTTGCTCGCGCCTGGGGGGTGCGGCCACCTTGGTGCCCTACTCCGTCTCTGCTTCGTGGTTCCGTGTTGGTTTGGAAAATAATGACTTTGGCTTTTGTCCCGTCCAATTTCGAGAATATTGATTTTTTGCCTTTCTGGAACCAAAAACAGAAGAAAATAGGCAACTGGCACTGTGGCATCTTGTTAAAAGGTTAGTACCAGAAAGTGTATAAAATACCTCGAAGTGTAGACAAAACATAGCAAAGTGGATACTAAACAAGCATGGAACATCAAAAATTATAGATACGTTTCCGACGTATCAAGCATCCCCAAGCTTAACTCCTGCTCGTACTCGAGTAGGTAAGTGATAAAATAATAATTTTTGAGGTGGCATGCACCATCAAAACCAAGATCAAACCATTTGCAAGCATTGAAAGCTGGGATCAAATAACTCTAAACATGTGCATGAAAGATGGAGTTTTAACAATGATCCAAAGTAACTATGCACGCAACATGAAAGGCTACAAACAAAGATCATAAATAGCATGCATTGAAAAACGTTTGTTTGGTTCACATGCAGAAAACATAGCATAGTGGCAATCAGCTTGTCCCTCTTGTTGTAGCAAATAGATGCATAGGACACCTTCAAAGTTTATAAGAGTGACTAGAAACAAATATCACAAGAACAAGTAATATCACAATATGCATCAATCAATAAGCTTTGGGAAACTGCACATAGAACTAAGAATGGCAACTATGCTCTCTTAATGGTGCCTAAAGGTAGAATGTGGAGACTCAATAGTGGTGGAAGACAGGTCCTTCATAAAGGGAAGCAGGGATTTCAAGTTTTAAAAAGTGCTTCCAAAAATTATGGTACTTGTTAGATTTCATCCCTCATTGCCCCTATAATAAGCATCTTGAAGTGATTAAGGTTAAAGTGAACAAATATGGAGTATATGATTGACAAAGTATAAGTTGGTAATCTCATGTCCCTTGAATACGAGGGCCACACCTCATGCTACTTAACTTTGGTCACATATAAGTTCTTGTCATAGTAAGTACATGTGTATCATAGAGAACCGCCAACGGGTACCCCTTGCACATGGTACAGGAGCTATCCCATAACCAAAATGACAAGGCAAGCAGACAATGAGCATCTCAGCGATCTTTTTATTTACTATTTGCATATATTTTTATTGAGGATGCTTCAAAAATGCTCATTATGGTAATGCTACAAGTTTCCACCATGATTAGGCATGGCTTAGGCTAGCGGCTCAGGCGTTTGTCTAAAAAAAATACAAACTCCATGGACTTACAAGTTCCCTATTTATTTCACACCGGTGACATCCATAGACAAAAGAGCATGATATCAATTGAGTACATAGTACAAGTGCAATGTTGAAAACATTCCCCATGACAACATGGTTCTGCTAATTCCAACGTATAAGTGCAAGCATATACAACATAGACGACACAATGGTTCAAGTTTATTAGGGGCAAAGAATATAAAGTGTGCCATCAAGTTTGTGAGAGCTTTAATCACTAAGTTTGCATATAACAAAGAAACTTCTTAATTGGAAGATGGATGAAAACAAGAATATACTTGAAATGGTGTAACACACCATTCATTGGAATTTATAGTGGACACTTTGGAATAACTTGGTTTCTAGGGAGTTGGAAGCATGAGTAGAGCTTACTCATACAAGTGGAGGCTAGCAAAAGACTGGGAGAAACCAACTAAGAGAGCAATAATGGCCATAATCATACAGAGCAACAAAACATTACTAATCAAATCATAGAGTGGTACTACAAGTCAAGGAATAAATGATCATAGAGGCTATGGTGACTTGTTAATATTTATAACATGGTGTGAGCATGTGCCAAGTCAACCCAAACAAAGCATCAAAGGATAATACTGCAATACTATGCTTTTGTATGCTAAAACAATGCATGATTCCTTCAAGGCACATTAAGCAATCCTAATTGTTTGGAACAAGTCATGCTACAGAAATAATCACTAAGCATAAGGTCAAAACAAGATCTAGCATGACATGATAAAGTCTAAGCCACAGTCAGAACAATCTCCCTTTTGTACCACTTAAGCATGAAGCTTCCTACTCTTTTCCAACACCAAACAACTTATTTGAAACAACTCACAAATATAATAATCAATAAAGATCAGCGAGCTTGTCTCACAAATCCACAAAGAAGAACTAAAAAGTTCTAAGCTGAAAGCACAAGAACTAAGGCTGAATGCAGTGCTAGCAAAAGTGAACACTCACAAAACAATAAGAGTGAAAACTAGAGTGTTCTAGGCAATGGAAACAGAGTGTGTCTCTCTCCAAAAGAAGTGTGGTGTAACCAACCAACTTACTCAAGCAAACTAAGCAAACGAAAACCAAAAACAAAAACTAAGATGCTCCAAGAACAACACAACAATGCATGAAACAATAAAAATGAAGTGTCTAGAAAGACTTGAGATTTTTATTGATGAAGAAGGGGATGCCTTGGGCATCCCCAAGCTTTGACGCTTGTACCTCTTGGATATTTCTTGGGGTGACACCGGGGTGGCATCCCCAAGCTCGAGATTTTGTCCATTCTTCATCTCATTACATCATTCTCTCTATACACCTGAAATTTTTCCTTCATACAAAACTTCACACAATCTTCATTAGGAACATTAGTGTATTCAAAAGATATTATACCCTTAGGAAAAGCTTTGTAACAACAAAACTTTTCACTAAAAACACAAGCTACTGTAGAAACTCCTTCAAAAAGCTCAATTCCCCAAAAGAGAACTCAAAAAGGAATCAATAAGAAGCAAATGCAAATAATGGCAGAAATCTGTCAAAACAGACCAACAGGTATAAACCGATTTTTTCGAAACTCTTCTGTTGCTCAAATCAACAAGTGTTGAACTAATAAAAGTTATCTAACATACTGGGGGATTTATTCGTAAATTTTAAGCTCAATCTGAGTTACAGAGACTCCTCACGAATTTTTATGGTGGAGGACAGAAATCTGTTTCGGGACAGCAACTCCCCAAATCTTACTTCCCTCTCATTAGAGGTCATTCTTGGCACAAAAAGCAAACAAAAAGGATAAGGAGAGGTCATTACATAAGTAATAACTTCCAAGACTCAAGAAAAATCTTGGTTTATCTCCGAACAAGTACTTTTCTTTAACGCCTTTAAGTTAGGCTTGATAGTTTGAGAAGATGCTCACATAAAAAATATATGAATTGAAGTAAAAGAGAGCATCAAGAAGAAAATTAAAAACACATTTAAGTATAACCCACTTCCTATGCATAGGAATCTTGTAAAGAAACAAATCTTGAAAGCACAAAGCAACAAGCATAGGAAATCAAAACAAGTGCAACTTCAAAATTTTCAACATAAAGAGGGGAAACTTAATATTGTTGAGATACATAAAACCATGTTTCCCTCTCTCATAATAACTTCTAGTAGCAACATGAACAAAATTAACAATATCACTATCACATAAAACATTCTTATCATGAGCCACATGCATATAATAATTATTACTCTCCACATAAGCATAGTCATTCTTATTAATTATAGTGGGAGCAAATTCAACAAAATAGCTATCACTATTATTCTCATCACCATAATCATAAAATATAGGAGGCATATTGTAATCACAATTAACTTTCTGCTCAATAGTAGGTGGACTGAAAATATCATATTCATCATTGTAATCATCATATATTGGAGGCAAAGTATCATCAAAGTAAATTTTATCCTCCGTGCTCGGGGTACTAAAAAGATCATTTTCATCAAAACTAGCTTCCCCAAGCATACACTTTTCCATAGAATTAGTAACAATAGTGTTCAAAAAATTCATACTAATAACATTGCTATTAACATACAGATAAAGTTTCATAGGTTTTTTAATTTTCTCTAGTAGCAAACGGTGTTTCAATGCTTAGAAACAAGGCCTAGGGATCATACTTTCACTAGTGAACACTCCCTCATATAAATACCCTCTCTTCATGGTACTACTCTTAACAACTGTCTGGTTGGACACTCTAATCCATGGCAGGGCTATAACAGCACACCTCAAAGTCCGCCTTCCCCATCTAGATAACCCCACACTGTCACCTTGAGCGCTAGATGGTTCCAACAAACACCACAATTTCATAAATACATCCAACTCCAAATATAATTCATAACAAATATTCAATCTAGCCAAAGTGCCACACATGGTATGCCCGCTGTCACTTTCACACACGTGGGGAAAAGCATAGATCTATTAAAGCACAAAGAGTATTTATGTAGACTCAAGCCTAAGTGCCACCATGTCGTGCACGCTGTCATTTTCACACACATGGGGAGAGCAAAGATCTAATGAAGCACTTGAGTAGTGATGAGCCACAAGTATGGGGGATCACAACAGTCTTCGAGGGTATTATTACCCAATTTATTGATTCGACACAAGGGGAGCCAAAGAATACTTGCAAGCCTTAACATCTGAGTTGTCAATTCAGCTGCACCTAGAAATAGTTCTTGCTCACAGAAGTTTATCAGTAGCAACAGTTTGTAGTAGCAACAACAACAGTGAAACATGAGCAATAGTAACAGTAACGGCAAACAGTGGGATTCGAGTGCGGTAGGCATAGGGATGGATGGACGGGCGTTGCATGAATGAGTCTAAACATGTAACTTCAAGATCTAGGGCATTGCAGATAAATAATAACAAGCATACAAGTACTAAACAATCCTAGGCATGTGCGCCATATATAGTCATACATGCTCGCAATGAGAACTTGTACACCATCTTCTGTCCAGTCAGCCTGTGGCAGCGGGGCCTCTAGGTAACTACTGAAAATTAAGGTGCGCATTTTAATAGAGCATACCACTGCATGATGTAGTATACTATAGTCATTGACATAACACCAATGAAACAGCGTTCACTAGTATTACATCCCTCAGAATGGCACAATAGAAACACAGCGGGTCCAATACATGGCTTAAAGGTTACAACTCACTCTTTTACATAAGATCCAGAGAACACTCTAGGTTAAAGAGAAAGAAAGAACTTCTTACGGAGAAGAATCAAAAGTAAATAATGCAAGAACGATTATACTATTAAGTCTAATATTCAGACTAAGAGGTTGGCATTGCTGCTATTGCAACACTACAGAAATAGGTTCTTTGGCTAGAGATAATATTCCTATCTAATCAGTAATTTTTGTCTTCACTTGAGTTGAGGTATATGTTGACTTCCTTTTCTTCATTAAAGAGATTTAGCTGGTCTTGATAAGTCCTGGAGCATATCTTGATGTAGATATCGTTCTAATGGCTTCATAATCTAGCAAGGGTTAAGAAGATACTTTGAGTACGAGCGTACTCAGCAAATTCACTAGAAAAGGAGTGTTTGATGCACTATATCTACAGCCACAGACCATAGGTCATAGGCAATGCAAGTTTTCATAAACATTTCTTCAAAGGTTGCTTTTATTCTGAAAAACTATGTCCGCCAGCCTTCACGGGTTTACCAGAACCTTCATGGGGTTCCTTTCCTGCCGCGTTCGCAGCTCCTTCCCAGAACAGGGAGTAACAAGTTACAGTTCTTACACTCTGCAGAGGTGCGTTACTTTACCCATGAGAGATCAACTCTTTGTTGCACAACCGGGCAGCTTATTCCCGTCCACAATTCCATGATGTGGGGCCCAGAAGATGATCCAAGCCAATCACTACCCCCTTCGCGACCTCGCATGCCTCTTTGGTGTACACCATGCCCACATAGAGGATTACGGCAATGGTTTGTACAAACCTTTAGATGTCAGAACTATCATGGGACGTTGAGGGTTCCCACCCATATGCTGCATATCCTCTATGAATTACCAATTAATATGCACGCTACGAGGATAACAGCCACGACCTGCACATCCGGCTTCATGCGAGAGGAAGAAGATACAGCTGACTTCTTCGTCCCATTCCAAATCTCATGGTCAACGCGTAATATACGGCGCAAGAATCACTGGCGACATTGGTTGTTAAGTCCTAGGTGATATAGTTCTGAACAGTGGTATTCCAACTGTCAGGTTTAATAGATTAGTTGATCACCCTGGATCAGTAATCAATAGTCCTTATTATAATTGAAAATAGTGTTTTCGGACCTTTTTCAAATGCACATGAAGACAACACTGGATTTGTAAAATACTTTACAGAAAATAAACAAAGGACATGAGCAAGTGTGAACTTGCCTTTTGTGATTGCAAGATTATGCGCTCACGGTCTTCGAGTCAGTATAAGATCCAAAATCTGAAATCAACATCATTGGTCTGATAAGGACTAATGTTTAAAGAAGCAATATGCCTTTATGCATAAGTAATGTGATGCACGTTCTACACGCAAATCCCGAGGATAACGTTGTCCTAGGGTTTGGATTCTGGAAATGGTTACTTTGAAATGTGTGGTCCTTTTAGATAAGCTTCGTAATTATACTTTTATTAGAGTTTATGAGTGGTTGTAGACAACACATATGTAGGAGTAAAGTATAAATACTTATGACATATCAGTTAGGATTTCTTATACAAGAGTTCTTATTTAAAGTGGCAAAAAGGATAACCTTCGAAGTAAAGGTTTCTCTTCTATGGTATAAACAAATTTTGGGTTTAGTTAGTGGTGGTTGATGTTATTTGTTTGCTCAAATGGTTTGGCTTAAGTTGCTTTATAATTTAACTACTTCAGACCAAAGTCAACTATAAAACATATAGTAATGCTTATAGTGTCGCATTAAGATTCTGTAGACTAAAGTTAACTTTAAAACAAAGATGATTTTGAGAGTAGAATACTTATAACATTTGTATCTAGTGTATCTGAAATGTTTCCTTTAGGTTACTTAAGAATGGTCATTCCTTTTACTTGGATAATGGTTTCTTGATCTGATTATGGAGTAATATCATTTATCATTTTATAGATGAGTGGGTATAGTTTATAATCTAAAACATACTATTACTTAACTACTTATGGTTTTATATAATGTTGTGGTAGTTTTTGCAATTAGGTAGTTAATATAGATAGAAAAGGTTTGGTGGATTCATAAGTTGTTCTTTAAGGTTTTTATCATGAATTGGAATCCTTTGAGAACATAATCTTCACTTAGAGTTGAAGATAATTTAATACAAAGATGTTTATAATGTTTTAATCCGTTATGGCTTCATATTATTAATATTTAAGACCAATATTATTTATTAGACTTAATTGATTTATTTTAGAAATATTAATAAATTTTATTTATCTTTATATGAATTATTAATGAAGTAAATAAGTTTAAATTTGAGTTATTAGAATATTTGAATTTTTATTTAACTCAAAAGTATAATATTAGATTTTTATTATATAGATATTATTTTTGTGATCATTTTAGTATATTACATTTATTTTTGTGATTAATAAATAATAAGATATGATTTTTATAATTCTTATTATTTTATAATTACTAAATAGATATTAAGTATTTATTTAAGTGAAATAATAATACATAATTATAGTTTTATATTGAAATTATTACTTTTCCAAGATTTTTGGTATTTTATTTATATTTTTTTAATATTTACCATTATTAAAATATGAATTATCAAAGCTTTATTACTTATAAAACTTTTATTAAATAATCATCATAATAATATTTTGTAATAGTCTTAGGTTGTAGATTTTATTTTTCTGAAATTTTTCATATATTATACATATTTTTCTGAATTATAAATCAAAATTTATTAATTAAACAAAGTTTAATCATTTATTTGATTTCTGGGATATTATTAATTGGATTATAACATTTTATTTACTTCTAAACAGAAAATTACTTTTTACACCACGCATAGAGCTAGCCCCAGTCACTGACTAGTGGGCCATTGTCCACCTCAGCTCTTAGATGAAAGAAATGCATTAGTTACTGACCTCGCACTTATCCCCAGTCAATGACATATGGGCCCTAGGCCAGGTCATCAGCCACGTTAGCAAAGACCAGTTAAACTAGCTGACCTGGTGCGATCATGACGTCACGATGGCGTCAGCATCACCACCGCCGTCAGAGGTTGGTCGCCGGCAACGATCTACTGCACCCCAGCAAGCGAAATAGATCTAGTTCGAATCAGTGTAACCTACTGAACCTAATAGTGGTAATGCCGCTCGAAAATGGTCATCGGAGGGTCATCGGCGACGAGCTACTGCAGCGGGCAGCGGCGGTGCGCAACAAAACTAGACCTATGGTGCAAATCAGCAAACGAAACTAGGGTCCAGAGATGCGTAATCTTACCCTGATGATGATAAAGCGGTCGACGAGGACAGGCGCGGTCGGAAACAAGCTTCCCGACGAGGATTCCGACGAACTGCTGTGAAGGGAAACGACCAAATTCACCCGCTCCAGTGCTCCCCTTGATGCAAGCTTCTACCCAGAGGATCTACGGAGGAAGGCGCTTCTCCATGACGGCTTAGAATGGTGTGGGGAGACGTGGTTCGACAGCGAGAGGTGGCTCCGGTGAGCTAGGGTTTCGGTCTCGTTCGTATCTGAGAGGATAAGGAGAAATTGGAGATAGGGATGGAGACAATGTGTCGCGGTGGCCTTCTTATCCCCTCCTAGCAACGGCGGCGAGTATCTTGGCGCAACGACGATGATGACGGCATCGGGCGGCGGCGAGCTCCGCCAGCGAGCTGTCTGTGTGCGTGACGATGACGACGATGGTCGTTTTGCGGATAACCCCCTGGCGATTTCTTTAGCTCAACCCGCGGTCCTCTCCTGACCCCACTTGTCAGTCTCAGATGGAAAAGGACTGGGCTGTTGTGGGCTGCACAGGGGCATCAGATAGGTGTAGGGTGTTGGGCTGCGGCCAGGTTTGGTTTTTATTAGTTTTATCCTTTTTCTATTTTCTATTTTCTTATTCAGATTTAAATTTGATTTATATTTTGAATCTTTCTTTGTATAATTTGTTTGCTGGATATTTACAACAATACAAAAATATACCTAGTCTCATTTGTGAATTCTTATTATATCCTCTTTTTGTATTTCTTGTATTTACTTAATGTGAACCCCCTTGTTAATATTTTATATAAAATTTTCTTATTATTTTTCTCTCCTTATTTTAATTAGGGATTTCTTGAGTAATATATTCTTATTTGTTTATAACTCAACTTTAGTTGGCTCATATTTTGAATAGAACTTTTATATGTGTATAATGATCTTATACCATTAGTTGATGCATGAAATATAAAGACATTGATATGGTGATTATTACTCCCATTAATTTGGAAAATAGCAATGTATGTGATAAACAAATAAGTTTAGGGTTTTGAATTATGAGTGCTACTCTTGTCTTTAGGTTTTTGTATAAGCTTAGGTTCCTTTTAAGAGTTAAGATTTAATGGCTGAGCATATTGCCTTATGTATATAGTATTTGATGAAATATTCCTTTTTTTAATAGGAAATTGGAATTAGAGTGTTTTATAGAAGTGAACTTATAAAGATATACTTAGGCACATATAGTTATGATGGTTGAAATTAACAAAGATATGCTTATGTAATTTGTTTAGGGAAATGTTTCTATAAAGTGTTATAGGCATCAGAGGATGGATCAATAGTATGAGATGGATATTATGTTTGATTTGAGATTTAAATTTTATTGCTTACCAAGATTTAATAGGAAGATGATTTATAACATAAAATTATGTTTCATACTCTTGGATCTCTAATTAAGGAATTTCTTTCCTAGATATCATACTTTTTCCTATCCCTCATCATGGTTAGTATGATGGCTTACTTATTAAAATCTTCTTATTCATATATCATTCTTCTAAACTTACGGATGAATCCAATGAGTTTGATACAAGGATATTTCATAATTTCCTCATATCCTGGCTTAGTTGTATTTACTATTCTACTGTTGATAAACTTCCATGTAACCAGTGGTTCTTTCAACTTCACTCACAATCTTCCTTAATATTCCATCACTGATCTTTCTCTAAGGTTGATTATCTTTTAATATGAATAACACTACTTCTAAACTCTATGCTATACTATCTTTAGTTGAATAATATCAGCCTATATTTACTTAACTCTCATGACTTACACTTCAATCCCTGAATAATATTTATGTGGTTTGCAAAGACTACTCTAGGATCACTTATCTCTACTAAGGTTCCAATCATGTTTTACACACCAGTATTACTTTTACTAAATATAAGCATTCAATATTGGTGGCCAAAGTATTACCATTATAATACTTTAATCATTTATTACTGAAGTTCTTAGTTGGCTAAACAGGGCTTTATCAATCCTACCTTTTATTGTCTAGAAGTTATCTTCTTAGTATCTTATATTGGATTAAGGTTATTAATGGATTATGCCCTCATTAGAAGATTTAAGTAGATGTGCTGATAAGATTAAGTAATATATCAAAGATTAATAGTTAAATAATTTGTGAATCAATGGGGAATTATCCAACATTGATGAACAACAGATATTGAAATAAGTTCTATAAAGATTCTATAGAAAGAAAGATATCTATACAGTGGTTGCATTCTTATTATTTGTTTTATATCTTTAACTTGGTACTTATGAATGATTATGATGAGTGTTATAACATGATCACCTAATGATCAAATATAATTCACATTGTATTAAGGTTTAAATTATAGTACATTTGATCTACCCTTAGATCAAATCTCTCTTACCCAAAATGAGATTTTAACAAAGGTCTTATTGAAACTTATCGCAGTCAACTTGATGATCTACTTCAATTCCATCAAGCTAAGAGAAGCTTCAATCACTTTGCCAAGTTTTGATTAAAAGCGCGAACATTATTCGGATTTTCTATGCATGAATGCAATGCACACATCTGGTTTTAGCTTATTTCTAGGCTCTAATGCTGGGATGTTACAACCATCCCCTCCGGTTGTCCCAATTATTGTCACTTCGGGGCCTTTGGATCCGGACAATGATATGTGTACACAACTTGCAGATAAGATCACAAACAATACTATCATAATGATTCAATAATACGTTCAGATCTGAGATCATGGCACTCGGGCCCTAGTGACAAGCATTAAGCACAACAAGTTGCAACAAAGTCAAATAGCACTAATAGAGATACTAGGCACTATGCCCTAACAATCTTATTCAATTACATGATAGAACTCATCCAATCCCTATCATCCCCATAGCCTAAAATGGGGGATTACTCACTCATGGATGATGAAAGCATTGATGGTTGATGGAGAGGCGTTGGTCATGACGATGGCGATGATCCTCCCCAAATTCCCCGTCCCGGCAAGGTGCCAGAATGGAGTTTCTGGTTCCGAATATTGTCTTTGGTGGTGGCGACGGAGCGGAACTCTTCTCTGGAAAACGTCGACCCCCCCCCCTCTGTTTTTAGGTCAAGGGGTAACTTATAGGCGCAAAGGGAGTCCGAGGGGGTGCCTGAGGTGGCCAAACCCCCTAGACGCAGACAGGCCCCACCCGCGCCTGGCAGGGGTGTGACCCCCAGGCCTCCACTCCATTTCGTCTTATGGCTCCGTGCATGTTCTGGTGAAATATAATTTTTGGCATATTTTCCGGGATTTTTCCTGATAGTTGATTTTCTACACAAAAACTAGACACAAGGTAATTCTGCTGAAAACAGCGTCAGTCTGTGTTAGTTGTATCCAAATCACACAAGTTTATAGGAGAAACAATAACAAAAGTGTTCGAGAAAGTAGACACGTTTTGGACGTATCAACTCCCCCCAAGCTTAGCTTATTGCTTGTCCTCAAGCAATTCAGTTGAAAACTGAGTGCGATAAAAGAACTTTCACGAACACATTTGCTTCATATGATGTAAATATTCTCAGCACAGGAGTAGATGCTTAAACCATTCATAATAAGAAGTATGCAACTAAGTCTACTCAATAGGCATTGCAAGTTATGAAGAGAAACCAACTCAAGAATAATAAGTAGCATGAAACATAAACATAAGCAACATTGCAATGCTCTAAGGTATGATCGAGTGGTATCTCGATTGCCTTTGTTTGTAGAGCACAATATAAATGCCAAGGCACCTCTAAAGTTCAAGTGAAGACTAGAGATAAATATATCAGAGATACAAGCATCAAAGTCATGACATAATTAACCAAGTTTTGAGGCAAACACAAGAATGGAAACTATGCTCTCAAGAAGGTGCTCATAGAATAAGTGGTGACTCAACAAGGTAGTGAAAACGTTTTGAAAAGTTTGAAAGGCTTCCAAATGCTGAAAGGAAGGTACTCATTATCTTTGAGCTCTCATTGCCCCTGTCATAGGCATCTTCATGTGGTTAAGATGAAAGTGAGGTCCAGTCTGAGTTATATACTTATATGCTTGACAAACCACAAACTGAAAATCCCATGTCCCTTGAGTATGAGGGCCGCTCCGCATGCTACTCAACTTTTTTTTACCTATAAGTTCTTGTCATTGTAAATACATGCATATCATAGAGAACCGCCAATGGGGTACCCATTACACATGATACATGAGCTATGTCGTGATCAAAATGACAAGGCAAGTAGACAATGAGCATCTCAGGAATCTTTTTATTTACTATGTGCATACCTTTTTATTGAGGATGCTTTATAAGTGCTCATTATGGTGATGCTGCAAGTTTCCACCATGATTAGGCATGGCTTAGGCTAGAGGCCCGGGCGTTTCTCTAACACAATTTATAAACTCCATGAACTCACAAGCTCCCCTTCTATTTCACACCGACGACATCCGCAAATAAAAGAACAAGGTATCAACTAGATATGTACCCAAAAGGTGTTGAAAGTGTTCCCCGTGACAGCACGGTTCTGCTAACTCCCAGCATATAACTTTCATGGACAAGTCACAATGGTTCAGGATTATTAAGTGCAAGGAATAAAGTGTGCCATCAAGTCCGTGAGAGCTTTACTAACTAACTTTCTCAAAACAGACAAACATTTTATTTGGAAGAAAACACGGCATAATGAATATGCACTGAAATAGCAAATGATGCTAATAGGTAGGTATGGTGGACACAGTTGGCAATATTGGTTTTGGGGAGTTGGAAGCACAGGTAGAGCTCATACTCAGTGCAAGTGAAGGCTATCAATAGATAGTGAGCGACAAACGAGAGAGCAAAAATTGTCATAATCATGCTTGCAACAAAACAGGACTAATTATGGCATGAAAGTGATACAAGAACTCTGAGGCAAAATAAATCATCGAGGCTAACCGACTATTGTTTAGTCATATGCATGCGTGAGCATGTGCCAAGTCGATTCACATGAAACTTTCAGAGGAGGATACCACAATATCATACCAAGATATGAATAAAACAATGCAAGCAAACATTCATATGACATGCTACAAACTATTAGCAAGCTGGAGCTAATCACAAGCAAGCAAGAACTACTAAGCATCCATAATAACATACACCCTACATGAACAGACTAAGCATGCTCACAATGATGAGTATATGTACAAAAATGAAACAAATATAGTTCGTTACCAGCCTCTTACCACACCTCAAGTTTTCTTAATCTTCATTATTGCCCTTAACTTGTGTAACTTGAATAATAACAAGAAACCAAAACTCCACTGAAGACGGATGAACCCTACAAAGAACTCACAAAACCAAAGAAGAACAACAAATATTTTTGGTGTTTTCGATTTTTTAAAGGAAGCAAACAAAGCAAGAGCAAACAAAGAAAAAGCAAACCAAACAAAAGCAAACAAAGCAAAATCTTTTTGGATTTTTCTTTTAAGGCAAACCAAAGAAAAGAAACAACCCAAGAGAAACAACGAAAATATTTTTGGTATTTTTGTGTTTTTGAGAAAGCAACAACAAAAACCAAAAAGAAAGAGAAATAGTGAAAATACAAAGAACCGACCGAACATGATATATAGATGAGCGTGATGTCGGTATACCTCCCCCCATGCTTAGGCTTTTGGCCTAAGTGAGGCTCAATCCCATGGTGCCCAAGTGGGTGCACCTCCGTAGTACGTCGAGGAGGCTCCCTCATCCTGGTACGAGCTCGAGGACTCCCCTATGTAGTGTACAACAGGGTCATATGAGGGCGCTTCCTCCTGATAGTGCCCATGGAAGTTAAGAGAGCGCAGCTTGTCATCCATCTCATCCTTATATCATGACAAAGGTCCCTAAGAAATACTGAACAAAGTGGCTTGGGGTAGAGGGATCTCTCTCTCTCTTCCCCGTCAATAAACAACATTTTATAAACCAAGTTCTCAAGGATAGAGCCATTAGTGACAAAGTGGTGCGCCTTCATGGCAGCAAGATCAGGCCTCTGAGGAGCCAAAACTGTATCATTCGGATCAACAACAATGTCCAAGGCAGTAGCAGCACGCGTAGCAATAATTCCCCCATAAATGGGTCCCTTAGCAGTTAAGCGACGAGCAATGAGAGAACCAAGATTGTACTTAGTTTCATTGTTGAGCGCAATAGCTAAGAAATCCAAATGATAGCTAGAAATATTACTAGTGTTCTCCCTACCAAGAACACTAGTGGCAAGATAGTAAGCGAAGTACCTGATGGCTCGAAGCTGAATGTTTCTTATCTTTCCCCGTTGAGCTCTACGGTTATCATCAGTGGTTATTCTTCGATAGAGCTCCAACAAATCAGCAAGCTGAGCTGGAATCTTCTTTGCTGACCCAGTTGTACCAAGTCCCAGAGCCTCACAAAATTTCTTCAATGTCATATGGTAGGACCTGCCATAAATTTTGAAAGAAACATCCGGATTGAACATGCTGTTAGTAAAGGAGAAGCTCTCCACAAATGTTTTAGTGAGCATAGCATATTGCGCACTCTCATCCTGCATAAGGCTTGTTAGTCCAGCCCTCCGAACCAAAGTCATAAAATCATCAAGAATCCCAGCAGCCTGCAAAAATGTTTGGCAAGGAAAGGTGGAGGGGTGTGCATCCCCCTCATCTCCCTCGTCGCCAAATCGCGGAGTGATGAGATCCTCATTGTATGAGGGCCTAGCATGGGAGGATGATCTCGAAGGCCTTGCCCTTCTAGGTGCATCACTCTCAAATAATTCACCAAATGTGTGGTTGTCCATGACCTACTTATTTCTGAATTTTTTAGACAAACATCAAACCAAGTGATTTCCAAGTTGATAAATGATGAGAAACTACTATAGGAACTTGCTAGAGGGCTACACATGCATCAAAATGAAATCTCTAAGCATGGAACAAGCATGCAATCTCACACAACCTGACACCTATAGCAGCAAAATACTCAAGATACAATCTACTAATCACAAATCTAATTGGACAAGTGGAGGAGGCATATACCAAGGAGCAATCCCTTCAAAAATCAGCAGCAATGATGGGGATACGCCTACTGGGGTATTCAGCGGGACATTTCCGACTGGCCCAAGGGCTGGCGAGTG
The DNA here is from genome assembly GCA_910589765.1 of Avena atlantica. NCBI lineage: Eukaryota > Viridiplantae > Streptophyta > Magnoliopsida > Poales > Poaceae > Avena > Avena atlantica. Next base: position 72,702,986 of record OU342737.1, read on the forward strand.
GGCCTGCAGAACAGCGAGTGGATCAAAGCCCAGCAAGGTACCAGGCGACTGGAAGATGAAGGCCCAGGCGAGTAGATAGGCCCAGTCGGTCTAGGTTAAACGATTACCGAAGCTGTAACCGAATCAGTTGAGATATGTAAACCCTAGGGGAGGTGAGCCTATATAATCCTCCCTATGGGGTGAGTAGAGACACGTTCCCTCATACACCCAAGCAACTCGCCGCCTAGTCGCCGAGCTCGCCCATTGTAAACACATCCATAATACAATCTAGCAGGAGTAGGTCTTTACCCTCCGGGGGGCCGAACCTGGGTAAAACCCTGTGTCTTTGCCCTCATCTCGCACCGCAGATGGCTGGCCGCCCTTGCCCCTCGTTCTACTACTCGCTGCCGATTGCAGCATCTGCCGTGGCCATTCCCACGACAGTGGCGCCCACCGTGGGGCCTGGCCGGTCTGGCTGGTGTTCTGCGGCGAGATCCAATCTGCCCATCAACGAGACGGTCGCCACCGGCCGTATGATAGCGATCGGCGAGATGCTCCAGATCTTGCCGAGCAGCTACGTCCCGGCGGCGCGACCCGTCACGCACAGCGTAATCCTGCCAATCGGCACGATCAGCCTCTTCGTCGGCCTCACCGACGTCATCACCTCGGAGGACTCGGCTCGCATCCGCGAGTCGCCACCACGCGATCGGCTCTCTGAGAACCAGGTTCGCACGATCCACCGCCTCGCCTCCGAGTACAACTCGGCCCACAGCAACGTGGCCGGGAACTCAGCGGCCGCAGAAGATGCGGCCCTCACCGACGACGCCGACTCGGCGACCCCGGCGTCACTCGCCGGATCCATCACCGCGGCCTCGTCTGCGGGCTCCATCGCCCAGGTCTCCAACGCGGGAGATTTCGAGGACCCCTCCATCCTCGGGATCTTCGAATTCGACTCCGGGTCGGAAAACTCCGCCGACCTCCACGACGGAACCGGTCGCCATGCCGCGACCTACATGGCCACCGGCGTCGATCCGCCGGAGGATCCTTTCTCCACCCCAATCCCTCCTAACGCCACGGCAACGGAGGTCGAGGAACTCCGCCTGAAATTGGCGGAGGCAGTACGCAAAGAGCAGGCCGAGCGCGAAAAATTTCGCCTCGAGCAAGTGACGGCGCAGGAACTGTCACGCTACCACCAGCAGCGGATCAGGTCACGCCTGAACCCCACCGTTCAGGGGGGCGCCCTGAACTTCGACGACGAAAACGACCCGGCTCGCATAGCCGAGCGCGCGATCTGCGAGAACGCGCCACCAGGAGGAAGCGCCCGACCCCCGCCAGGATCAACGGCGATAGGTGCCCCACCACCACCCAACCGCACCCCTCCCAGGGACCAGCCGCGGATAGTCGTCTCCTCACGGGAGCGAGACGCGAACGGCCTCCCACTGTTCTCCACCCCGATGGACAACCTCGTGGCAGGCCGAGCAGCAGCCGATAGCATCACGGCCACCGGCGACGGCGCCTTACAAATCCAGTACGTCAAGGCCCTGCTCGCAAAGGCCGTGGAGCAGCAAAGAGCGGGCGCCGACTCGCAAGGGCGAGTATACTCGCGCTCCTCGGGAAGCAGGGCGGCCTCAAGCGGCCGCCCCGCGGCGGCAAACACCCTCAACTGCCCGCCACCAGAGCCACTGCAGCTCCAACGCCGACCCGTGAACGCGGCACTCTCCTCACCAACGATCCCAGGCCGGCGACCAACTTCGTCGCCGCTAACGGACAACCCATCGACGCCCGCACTCACATCATCAACAACCAAAACTGGCGCGCACGCCAGCCCGACGACTTGCGGCACACCCTAACTAATCGCCACGATGGCGAGCCTATGGGGTCGCTCAGTCGACTAGGGCCTAAGTGCTTCGGACCAATGATCCGAGGCGAAAAGTACCCGCCAAACTTCAAGGCGCCAAAGGAGATAGAAAAATACGACTCCTCGTACGACCCCGCAGTCTGGCTTGACACATACCTCATGGAAATGGGGATCGCGGGTCACACTGACCTACTCGCCGCCCGTTACCTCCCACTAATGATGGAGGGGACGTGCAGGCAATGGATCAACACGCTCCCCCAGGACAGTATCGACTCCTGGGAGGAAATGCGAGATGCCTTCGTCAGGCACTTCGAGTGCTCCTACACCCGCGCCACCACCATCGAAGACCTGGAACGATGCGTCCAGGGACCCCGCGAGTCGACCCACAACTGGGTCCAACGGTGGCAAGAGCTCTGGTACAACGCGGTCGGCATCCACCCGGACACCGCGATCCATTGCTTCAAGACCTCGTGCCGCTACGAGCCTCTAGTCGCCAAGCTCAAGCGACACGCCCGCACACTCGACAACATCCCCGACCTCCTCGAGATCGCCAAACGGTACGCCGAGGAGGATCCCAACCAAGAAATCGACGACGAGTCAGGAGGGCAACGCCGCACGGGCGGCAACGACGGCGGACGCCGAACCGACCTACGCTACAGCGGCACCCGCCTCACAGGCAAGCGCCGCAACGACGGGCGAGTCGACTTCGTCGCCAACGCTGGGCACGCACAACGCGAGCCCAAGAGCTACCGCCGCGACGGAGGGCAACGACGCGATGGCGGCAATTACAAGAACAAGCCAAGGTTCGATCCCGCGGCCCTACTTAACCAACCATGTGCGTTTCACAGCAGGGAAGGAAAGCCCGCCACGCACACCACCGCCGACTGCCACACCCTCAGGGAAATCGAGAAGGCACGACACGCGCGGGAGGACACCGACAACGACCCGCCAAATGGCGGAAAATTCGGCAAAGTAGCCGGCTCGCTCCACACCTTCACAGGCTTCAACACGAAGAGCGAGAAGAAGGTCATCGCCCGCGCCGTCGCCGTCAACGCGGTGGCCCAAACAGACGTCCCCCAGTTCCTCAACTGGTCGGAACAGCCAATCACCTGGAGCCGGCAAGACCACTCGCCACGCATCGAGTACCCAGGACGAGTCGCCTTGGTGGTCAAGCCCAAGGTTGGCGACTACTGGCTCCCCAAGACACTGATGGACGGCGGCAGCTCCATCAACATCCTCTACCTCGACACCTTCAGGCGGTTGCGGCTCCCGCAGTCGATGATCGAGACAACTCACACCATGTTCCATGGCATCGTCCCCGGTCGGAAGGCGTACCCGATCGGCAAAGTCACGCTACCCGTCACCTTCGGTACTCCGGCAAACTTCCGCACCGAGCGGATCGTCTTCGAGCTGGTGCCCTTCGACAGCCCTTACCACTGCGTCCTGGGGCGCCAGGCGTTCGCCAAATTCATGGCAGCGCCCCACTACGCGTACAACGCGATGAAGCTCCCCGGGCCGTGCGGCGTCATCACCATCAACGGCGACCCCGACATGGCCGCCGAATGCGAGGCCAAAGGAGCCGAACTCGCCGACGCCGTCATCGCGGCAGAAACTAATCACGCCGACGAGCTTGCCAAATACGCGAGCGGGGTCAACAATGACGACCCCACAATACTCAAGAAGCCCAACTCAGAGGGCACAAACACCTCAACCTTTGAGGCCACGACGCACACCCGCACCGTCGAGCTGGTCCCAGGTGACCCCAGCCAGACGGTGACGATCGGGACAGGCATGAGCCCAGCATAGGAAGGCGCGCTCATCGAGTTCCTTCGTGAGAATAGGAACATCTTCGCATGGAAACCCTCCGACATGCCTGGTGTCCCTAGGGAGCTCGCTGAGCACAAACTAAACGCCGACCCCAAAGTGCGACCCGTCAAGCAGTCGCTGCGGCCCTTCAATGAAGAACGCCGTCGAGCAATCGCCGAGGAAGTGCAGCGCCTGCTCGCTGCCGGCTTCATCCGGCCAATCAAATACTCCAAGTGGCTGGCAAACCCAGTCCTGGTCGAGAAGAAAAACGGGACGTGGAGAATGTGTATCGACTACACAAACCTGAACAGCGCCTGCCCAAAGGAGCAGTTCGTCCTCCCGCGGATCGATCAGATAATCGATTCAACCGCGGGTTCGGAGTCGCTATGTTTCCTCGACGCCTACTCCGGGTACAACCAGATCAAAATGGCTGTCGAGGATGAGGAGAAGACGGCGTTCATCACGCCATTCGGAGCATTCTGCTACACCGCCATGACCTTCGGCCTCAAGAACGTCGGGGCAACCTACCAGCGGTGCATGCAAGAATGCCTCGCGAGCCAAATTGGCCGCAACATCCACGTCTACATCGACGACGTGGTCGTGAAATCCGCTCGCCAAGGAGACCTACTCGCTGACCTAGCGGAGACCTTCGCCAATCTGCGGAGGTATAAGATAAAGCTCAACCCAGGCAAGTGCACCTTCGGTGTACCCGCCGGGCAACTACTGGGGTACGTCGTCTCCAAACGAGGGATCGAGGCAAACCCAACGAAGATCGACACGATCGCCCGGCTCGGCAAACCCGAGTGCCTGCGCGACGTCCAGAAGCTGGCCGGGCGTGTAGCGGCTCTCAGTCGCTTCATCCCCCGCCTGGGCGAAAAGGCGATGCCCCTATACCGCCTGATGCGCAAGAACCCCACCTTCCAGTGGGACAAGGAGGCGGACGACGCGCTCCGCGACCTTAAAAAGGTGCTACTCGCCGCACCACTACTCGCCGCACCCGCTGACAAAGAGCCTATGCTGGTTTACGTCGCGGCGTCCGAGCGCGTCGTCAGTGCCGTAATGGTTGTCGAACGACCAGAGGAAGGAAAGGAGCGCCCGGTCCAGCGGCCGGTGTACTACATCAGCGAGGTCCTCACCGAGTCGCGCCAGCGATACCCACAGTATCAAAAGCTGGTATACGCGGTCTTCAGGGCTCAGCGGCGCCTGCCGCACTACTTCCAGGAGCACCCGATCACGGTTGTCTCCTCAGCACCACTACAAGACATCATCCGCAATCGCGAGGCGACCGGGCGGGTCGCCAAGTGGGCCGTCGAGATCGGTGTCCACAACATTAAATACGAGCCACGAAGGGCGATTAAGTCACAGGCACTGGCAGACTTCATCGCCGACTGGGAGGAGGCCCAGCAGCCAGAGAAGCCGCCGTACCTCCATTACTGGAGCCTGCACTTCGACGGGTCCAAGAACGCGGACGGTGCAGGAGCGGGGATAGTGCTGACTTCACCAAAGGGCGACAAGCTCCGCTACATCCTCCGCCTCGAATTCACGCCCTGCACCAACAACATGGCTGAATACGAGGCCCTACTCCACGGCATGCGAGCCGCAAAGGAGATGAGCGTCAATCGCCTTCGATGCTACGGAGACTCCGACCTCGTGGCGGGACAAGTCGCCGGCACCTGCGACGCCATCTCCCCCACCATGGCGGCGTATCACCAAGAGGTGGATAAGTTGGGCGGCCACTTCACCGGTTACTCTGTCGAGTGGATCGACAGGCGGAAAAACGAGGAGGCTGACGCCCTCTCTCGAATCGGGTCGGCTCGACTCGCACCACCCGCCGGCGTGTTCCTTGACACAATCTCCAAACCATCAGTCTCTCCCCCGAGGGAGATCGACATCGGAGTCCCACTCCAACCAGAGGAAGCCTTGGTCGCACTCATCACCGAGCCAGACGACTCGACCAAGCCCTACATCGCCTACCTGGAAACCGGCACCCTGCCAGCAGACGAGACAAACGCTCGAATGATTGCTCGCCGATGCAACTCCTACACCATCATCGACGGCGAGCTACACAAGTGCAGCGTCACCGGCGTCTTCCAACGTTGCGTCCAACCGACTGAAGGACGCAAATTCCTCCACGACATCCACTCAGGCGACTGCGGCCACCACGCCGCCGCGCGCTCCCTGGTCGCCAAGGCTATGCGACACGGCTTCTACTGGCCCACCGCACACGCTGACGCCGTCGATATCGTCCAGCGATGCGCCGGGTGCCAGAAGTACGCCAACCAGACGCACGTACCAAGTTCGGCACTCAAAACAATCCCCATCACCTGGCCATTCGCTGTGTGGGGCATGGACATGGTAGGCCCCTTCAAGAAGGCCCCCTCTGGCTACACCCACTTGCTAGTCGCCGTCGACAAATTCACGAAGTGGGTGGAGGCCAAGCCAGTCCGGAAATGCGACGGGAAGACCGCCACTAAGTTCCTACGCGAGCTCATATACCGCTACGGGTTCCCCAACAGCATCATCACGGACAACGGCACAAACTTCGCCAAGGGAGCAATGGCCGAATTCTGCGAAGAGCACCACATCCGGCTCGACCTCGCGTCAGTCGCACACCCGGAGTCCAACGGCCAGGCGGAACGAGCCAACCAAAGCATCCTCCACGGCCTGAAGCCGCGACTCCAAGTACCACTCGAGCGCACCGCTGGATGCTGGGTCGAAGAGCTACCCTCCGTCATCTGGGGAATCCGCACCTCGGTCAACAGGTCGACGGGATTCACTCCCTTCTTCATGGTCTACGGCGCCGAAGCAGTCATGCCCACCGACCTCGAACACGACTCACCGCGGGTCGTCCACTATACGGAGGCCGCAAACGAGCTGGCCCGCCAAGATGGGCTCGACCAACTCGACGAAGCACGCGACCTCGCTCGATCGCGTACCGCCATTTATCAGCAAGGGCTCCGCCGCTACCACAGTCGACGGGTGAAAACCCGCACCTTCCAGGAAGGCGACCTGGTGTTACGACTCATCCAGGACAAGAAGGGCATGCACAAGCTCTCCCCTCCGTGGGAAGGCCCGTTCGCTATCGGGCGCGTACTCGGCAACGACGCCTATTACCTCATCGACGTCCGCGGGGACGGCGAACTCGACGTCAAGCGGCCATGGAATGTAAATCTCCTCCGGAAGTTCTACTCCTAGAACCCCACACATGTACTCTCCAGTCGCTATGAAATAAAAGAAACGGTTACTGCAAATTGCGTCTACTCTCCATGCCTTGTGCCACTCGCACTCGTAATAAACAGCATCATGCTAAAATGCAGAAGTCAACCTTTGGTATAGCGACCGGCACGGCTAAGTAGTGCGATGTAAGAGCACTGAGTCATTTCAGGTCTTGCGTCGTCCACGAAAAACGCCAAACCGGAGCCCCATTGGAGTCGCCTAGCTCGACTGGTTTTGCGAACCAAGACAACTGCCCTCGCTTCTCACGGCGACCTCGGTCCTCCGCATCCTCGGCGTAGCGACTCGAACGGCTAAGTACCACGCTCGGGGACTGAATACCAGTTCGTCGCGATCGGTCAGGGAAAACGCCAAGTAAGAGAGCATGCCCAGGACTCGCCACGCTACTGACCCTCCGGGCCAGGCAGGAGTGACGCGCTCACACCAAAGCGCTCAGTCCTCAACCACCCTCGAGTCGCGCCTTGAACTACCAAGTACCACGCTCGGGGACTCGGCCACCCGACCCCGTTCGCGTACGGGAAAACGGTAAAGTACAGAGCACTCAAGGGAGTCGCCTTGCGACTGGCTCTCCGAGCTCGGGCGAGTCGACTAAACTAACAAAACACATGATAACAACAAACATCATATACGAGGTGAACCCCACAAAAGGGCGGACGCGCTCGGGGACTCATCCAAAATCAATCCAAAACACACAAACAAATAGCAAAATGAACACAACGTTCCATTCAATCGCATATCGCATTGTCTTATATTACAAATTATGCCGGAATGGCAGAACTGCTGCTAACACATCTAGGCAAACTACCCTATTCTGCAGGCTTCGATGACGACGCGCCAGAATCCCGGCGCCTACGGATGAACGCGGTGTACGGAGTTGACGGATACGTCGTCAGCTCACCCGCCATCGCCGAGCGGAAAGGTTGCTCAACCTTGAAGTCACGATGTGGCGGCTCGGGGTCGTTCGGCGCGACGACCGTTTCCTGGTAGGGAAGGAGGTCGCCCATCGCCCAGACACGCTCCGAGTACGCGGCGGCACGTTCCTGCAACTTGAGAACCTCGGACAGATCCACCGCGCCAGTCGACGAAGGGTACCCACTCGTCACATCGTCGAGGTCGAAATCCTCGGGGAAGTGGGCGAGTCCAAGGCTCAGCGCTGTCGACGCTCCGCGCCGAAACGCCGACCGCGTCATGAACTCTACGACCGCGGGCGCCTTCTCCAAATACTCCCACACCTCAACGAGGTCACTGGGAATAACCTCCGTGGGCGACATCTCTTGAAGGTAGGCGCGGATGCACGTCGCCGACAGCGTCGCCGAGTCGACGAGCATGCTTACGCACTCCCTCGCGTCAAGAGAGCTCGCTTCTTCTTGGCTACCAATAACACGACCTGCGAGAAGGAGACAATTATGAGCACCACGGAAACCACAAACAATACAACTGAAAGGAAGGGAAGACGGACTCACCAAGCAACGGGCGGGCGAGTCCCGTGATGAAGCTCTGAAGCGACGTATGATCGTCCTAAAGCCCAACAATGAGGGCTTCCGACACCTTGCGGTCTTCCTCCGCGGCCGCAATGGCGGCCTTAGCTCGCCCGTTCGCCGAGCTTGCTTCTTCTTTTGCCTCCCGCAGTTCGCGCTCGAGGTCGGCGACCCTCTGCTCAGCAGCACTTAACGCAGATCGCACCGCCACCAACTCACCAGCAGGGACAAGCTCCTGGCGAGCCATCTCCGCCTGCGCAGCAACAGCCTGAAGTTCCTTGTTTTCTTCTTGGATAGTGGCCAGCTCCTTCTCAGCACGCTGTTTAGCAGCCAATTGCTCCGCCGACTCCAGCTGCAGACCCTGCACATCATCAAAGTCAGCGAATATGAAAATTACTCAGTGCCCACCCGCTAAAATTTAGCGCGTGCGCACTCGGGGACTGGCGATCACGAAAATTACTCAGTGCCCACCCGCTAAAATTTAGCGAGCGTGCACTCGGGGACTGGCGATCACGAAAATTACTCAGTGCCCACCCGCTAAAATTTAGCGAGTGCGCACTCGGGGACTGGCGATCACGAAAATTACTCAGTGCCCACCCGCTAAAATTTAGCGCGTGCGCACTCGGGGACTGGATGCGAAAGTACAAAACGAGAAACTATAAGAATCACGCCGCTACTAAGCACCGACCTGATCCTCGGGGACTGGAGGTACCTGGATGGCTGCACCAAGCATGCCATGGAGTTGTATTGCGTCGACAGACGCAAGCAGCGCCGGCGTGTGCCCGCGACGTTGGTCGACTTCAGCGTCGGCGGTCCCTGGAGCGAGGCTCGGGGGCGCAGCCCCGCTTGTCGTGGCCGCCTTGGTTACGAAGCGGGGGAAGGTAGCAATCGAGGCACCCGCCCCAAAGGAGGTCGCCTCCTCTGGTCTAGGCAAGGAAACGCCATCCTTCGTAGACGCGGTTGCTTCCACTGCGGGTCCGGCCGATGCGGCCGCCGGGTCGGCAGAGACAGCAACGATGTCGTCGCCCTTGGCCTTCTTGCTGCCTTCCGCTGAAACGGCAACTTCGTCCACTTTCCTCTTACGGGAAGGATCCTCCTCGCTAGCGGCGGAGGGTACCTTAGCCACGGTCGGGTGGCCCATCTTTTTCACTCCGGTCCTGCATATCAAATCAAATCAATAAAAGACAATCGAAGTACTTATAGAAAATAGAGAAGGCCGAGTGCACTCACTTGGCGACTGGAATGAAACGCAGCCTGGTACGAAGGCCGGCCGGTTTTTCCAGTTCGGGGCCCAGCTGGCGACTAAGCCCCAGTTCCAGGACGTTGTGGGCCCAAGACACGGACGGCTTCTTCGTCGTTGAGGTCGCGGCTGGCGCCTCTGGGACGCCTTCGGCGGGGGCCTCCTCGCAAATTGGAGCCGCTGCGGCCGGAGCCTCCTTGCGGGGCGAGACTGCCACGTTCGGGACCTCCTTGCGAGGCGAAGTCGCCACGGCCAGAGCCTTCCCTAACCCAGAGACCGGCGCGAATGGCGGTGGCATTGAGGCCAGCGGCACTTCCAGAGATGGCGCATCTAGCGCGGTTGTCGCCGGGGCCGTGCCTTCACCGGCCGAGCTGTGAGTATCAGAACTGCTCGTTGAGTGCGGCGGCGAGGCCATCTTCGGCGGCTTCGTTTTCCTCCTCGGGAGGGCCCTCGCCTCCTTTTCCTTCTTCTTCTTCTTCGAAGGAGTGGCCTGGCGGCGCGAGGTCGTCTATGGGAGCTCGTCGTCGTCGTGGCGCTCGAGGCTCCTGCTCGCTTCGAGTTCGCGCTGACGTTGCCCGCGGGTCTTTCGGACCAGTGGGGCGATTTCCTCTTCGGACTCATCCTCGTCGCCCTTGTTGCCCCTGGCGGGTGGCGATTCGCTTCTATCCTGGGCAGATGGCCTCGGGCTCTCGTCGTCGGCGGGTGGGAGCCACCCTTCCACCACTTGGAACAGCTGCGATGAATACGAAACAGAGTTAGAATTACCGCGACTGCATACGCTGCGACTGCGAACAAGACAAAGAAATTACCGTCGGAGCCGGACGCTTCGCGGTGTAGGGGGGGACCCCGGCCTGCGCATCCGCGTATACTGCCTGGGTGATCTTCTTCAGCGCCGAGAGGTAGTCCTCCAGCTTCCACTCGTCGAGGCAGGCTTTTGTCGAGTCTCCCCGGCCCGTGTACTGGTACATGTAATGATCGCGTTGGGCGAGCGGGACGAGCCGCCGCCCAAGCCAACAATTGTACAAGTTTATTGTCTGGAGCCCCTTCTTCTTTAGACCACGGATGGTCTGGAGCATCTCATCGACGACCATCCGCTGGTCGTCGGGAAGCTTGCCGACCTGGAGATGGCGTGGCTCGGAGCGGTTGGCCGAGTACCGCGGGATCGCCGCCTCGTCCTCCGGAGTCGCCTCGGTCACGTAGAACCATGACTTTTTCCAGTCGCTTGCTGCTTTGGCCGGCAGCATCAGGTCGAAGAAGGAAGCTTTGGACTTGAGTTGGAATGTCAGGCCGCCCGCGGCTAGCATTGGGCCGCCCGCCTCCTCGCGGCTGATCCGTCCATGGAACAGATCTTGCCACAAGGGAAAGTAGGGCCGGCAGCCCAAGTAGCACTCGCAGAACGCCACGAAGATGGCGAGCTGCTCGATGCTGTGGGGACCCAGATCTGAGGGCTGGATCCCGTAGTAAGTGCAAAAACATCGGAAGAACAAAGATGTGGGAAACCCTAACCCCCGCTCGAGATGACTGGTGAAGCAGACAAACTCTCTCTCTCGCGGGTTCGGGGTCGTTTCTCCGGCTGCAGGGATACGCCAACAGCCGGCCTGCAGGATTCCGGCCTCCTCGAAGGAGGCCAGCTGCGCCCTTGTGCATTTGGATCTGCCCCAAGGTTCGGTGGAGAGGGCCATGGCCGAAGAGGTTGGTTGGGGATCGAAGGATTTCGGGTCGATTGGATCGCGGAGCAAAGGAAGGGAGATGCGCGCACTCGGAAGAAATGGTGGGCGGTTGGCTCTGCGATAGCCTACCATTCCTCTTATATAGCAGGAGTTGCCCGCCAAATCAGGGGGCCGTTACCGCGCGATGATTACGCCAGAAGTTACCGTTGAGTTACCTTAACGGCTAGTTTGACCACGCCTGACGGTCCAACTCCAGCCACTCGGCTCGCTAAGTCACTCGCCGGGACCGCGTCTCGTTGGCTCGACTCGCCCAAGGCGCGACTCGGTTCGCCGGATTTTTTCCTTTATACAGGAGCCCGCCGACGATTCGACTGGATGCCTACTTGAAGCCGTATACTCCGACTGCCAGCAGCCACTCACGCCTAATCAACGACGGCCTCGGGGACTACTGATGGGGATACGCCTACTGGGGTATACTCAGCGGGACGTTTCCGACTGGCCCAAGGGCTGGCGAGTGGGCCTGCAGAACAGCGAGTGGATCAAAGCCCAGCAAGGTACCAGGCGACTGGAAGATGAAGGCCCAGGCGAGTAGATAGGCCCAGTCGGTCTAGGTTAAACGATTACCGAAGCTGTAACCGAATCGGTTGAGATATGTAAACCCTAGGGGAGGTGAGCCTATATAATCCTCCCTATGGGGTGAGTAGAGACACGTTCCCTCATACACCCAAGCAACTCGCCGCCTAGTCGCCGAGCTCGCCCATTGTAAACACATCCATAATACAATCTAGCAGGAGTAGGTCTTTACCCTCCGGGGGGCCGAACCTGGGTAAAACCCTGTGTCTTTGCCCTCATCTCGCACCGCAGATGGCTGGCCGCCCTTGCCCCTCGTTCTACTACTCGCTGCCGATTGCAGCATCTGCCGTGGCCATTCCCACGACAAGCAAAGATGGGCTGAGCAAGGAGATCGAAAATCGCGAGCAAGAACAACAAGAACTCGAGCTTGAGCAAGTTTTCCGGTGTTTTTCGGGAGAGAGAGAAAGAAGATGGCTTTGAGGAGGTACCTTGGAGGGGCCCACGTGGGCCAAACCCCCTAGGCGCCACCCATGGGTAGGTCGCGCCTACCTGGGGTGTGGGCGCCTGGGGTGGCCCCCTGGGTCACTCCAGGTGTCCCTCCGCCCCTTTTTTGAGGAAAATTTTATTTTGATTTTTTTGGGATTTTTCGGGAAACTTTATTTTTGGCCAATTTTCAGGGTATGAAAATTGATTTTCTCGCAGAAACAGTTTTTTCAGAAGAAGCAAAAGCAAGCAAAAGCCAAACTACAGAAGTTCTAAGACACTCTAACAAGCAAACAACTAGCCAAACTAAAGCTAAAAGATAAAAAGCAAAGACTAGGAAGGAGAAAAGTAAAAGAAAGCAAGTATAACCACAGTGAAAACATTATTTTGTTCATTAAAATCCTTTTGTTAACAAGGTTGATCAAATCTTGTTACCAAAACAATTTTATATGAAACAAAACTTTGCATTCCATAAAGGGATTATGTTACCTCATACTTGATGGCAATGGTCCCAATCATAATAGTTTCAAAATTTTCTTATGGAATGGGACAATATATTTCTCCAACCTTGATGCTCTCAATATTTTCAATGGAATTCAGACAATAGCTCTCAGCACCTTTCTTGGGGAAATAGACAGTATGCTCTTTGTCATTAATATTGAATGTTACTTTTCCTTGATTACAATTGATGACAACACCTGCAGTATTAAGAAAAGGTCTCCCAAGAATAATAGACATATTATCATCTTCAGGCATTTCAAGCACAACAAAATCAGTTAAAACCAAGCAATTATGAGCCACTTGAATAGGAACATCCTCACATATACCAACAGGAATAGTAGTTGACTTATCAGCCATTTGCAAATATATATCAGTTGGTATCAACTTTTCTAGCCAGAGTCTCTTATAGAGAGAAAAAGGCATAACACTAACTCCAGCTCCCAGATCACATAAAGCAGTTCTAACATAATTATTCTTAATAGAGCAAGGAATAGTTGGTATACCTGGATCACCAAGTTTGTTTGGAACCTTACCATTGAAGGAATAATTAGCAAGCAGAGTAGAAATCTCCTCATTAGGAATCTTCCTTTTATTAGATACAATATCCTTCATATACTTTGAATAAGGAGGCAACTTAATAGCATCAGTCAAAGGAATTTGCAAAAATAAAGGTTTCATCCACTCACAAAACTTGTTGTAGTGTTTTTCCTCCTTTGACTTGTGTTTCTTACCTGGAAAAGGCATAGGTTTTTGCACCCAAGGTTCTCTCTCTTTACCATGTTTATTAGCAATAAAATCTTCCTTTGTGTACCTAGTGTTCTCAGTGTGCTTCTCAGGTTCTTCCTCAACTTCCTCCTTATCAGGAGCATCATTTTTATCATTGCCACTCTCAGTTTCAGCATCAGAGACAGATATACTATTAAGATCTACAGCAGGTTCAAGGGGTTCATCGGCTATTTTGTGTTTCTTTTTCTTTATTTTATGAGGACTACCACTACTCTCACCTTGTTGGGAATCCTGCTCAATTCTTTTAGGGTGTCCTTCAGGATATAAAGGATCTTGAGTAGCTATACCACTCCTAGTTCTAATTCCATAAGCATGTTTATCTCCTGAGGCATTAACTAGCATATCCTTTTGTACCTTAGCAAGTTGATCAAGTTGGGTTTGAACCATTTGAAAGTGTTTACAAAGCATTTTAATATCACTTGAAGTTATTTCCACAATAGTTCTAGAGTTTTCCAATAAATGATTCTGAACTTGTTTATTAAAATTACCTTGCTTAACAATAAAAATATCAAGTTTCTCTAAACATTGATCAGGAGGCTTACCATAAGGAATATCACCTTCATCAAAGTGTTGGAGAGAGTGTACCTCAACAGTAGATGAGTGGGGAATTGGCTTACATAATTCTTCTATAGGAGGTAGATTCTTCACATCTTCAGCTCTAATACCTTTCTCCTTTAGACACTTCTTAGTTTCCTTCATCACTTCATCATTTAGTGCAATAACTCCCCTCTTCTTTGGTGTTGGTGTTGGAACTGGTTTAGGCACAACTGGTTCAGGAGTAATAGGCTCATGGGTATTTAGCTCAGTTGAAGTCCAATCATCATAATTCTTGCTTATCTTGGCCATTAATTCTCCAGCATCTGTAGGAGTTTTTTTCCTAAAAACACAATCAGCAAAGCTATCTAGGTAGTCCTAGAATCATCAGTTAGTCCATTATAATAAATATCAAGAAGCTCATTTTTAGGTAATGGACATCCAGGATGTGCATGAATCAAGGCACAGAACCTTGTCCATGACTCAGGCAATTTCTCTTCTTCTCCATGTTTAAAATCAAAAATTCTCTACAAAGCAGCATGTCTAGAACTGGGAGGAAAATATTTCTGGAAGAAAGAAGCAATCAAACAATCAGGGCTATCAATGGAACCAGGAGGTAATCTATTAAACCAAGCCCTAGCTTCTCCTTTTAGTGAAAAAGGGAAGTCTTAGTAACAAAGTACTTGCGCATCTTAAAATCATCAGAGAATAAAGCACCCATAGTAGAAAGCTCATTCATATGAGCCATAACACTCATTTTTAGTCCCACGGAAAGGTTCTTTCTCAACAATATCTAAATAGGATAAATCAAGAGAGAAATCATAAGCTTTATCTTTAATATCTATGGGAGAGGTGGCGAACTTAGGATCAGAGGACAGCTTAGGAATAATGGTGCGTCTAGCAAGGAGACTCTTAATAGCACTAGTACCATGTGTGTTTCGGCAATCTTCAACAAATTCATCAGTGAACTCAATGTAACCATCATTAATATCGTAACTCTCACTAGACTCAGGTGAGCTAACAGGTCTAACAGTGTCTTCACTAGGAGTTTCAGTATTTCCTAGACTAGCCATAGTAGCATCTAGAAAAGGACCTAATGAACCACTCGCATCAAGCACAATAGAATTAACATCATGAGTATCAAAAGCAGTTTCAGACTCAACAGTAGTAGAAGTGTGTGCAGCATGTGTATGTGGTGGTGGTGTAACAAGCTTACTTATAACATACGGTGAATCAAGAGCAGCAGAGGTGTTTAGAACAGTACCTCTTCTTGTAGTGGATGGTAAAATAGGGAATTTTCCATCACGAGACTTCCCCATGATGAAAGGAGTAGTAGTGAACAATAATAGATCCAAGTGAAATTACAAATAAAGCTATGCTCCCCGGCAACGGTGCCATAAAATAGTCTTGATGACCCACAAGTATAGGGGATCGCAACAGTATTTGAGGGTAGTATTACCCAATTTATTGATTCGACACAAGGGGAGCCAAAGAATACTTGCAAGCCTTATCAACTAAGTTGTCAATTCAGCTGCACCTAGAAATAGTTCTTGGTCACAGAAGTTTATCAGTAGAAACAGCAACAGTGAAACAAGAGCAATAGTAATAGTAACGGTAAATAGTGGGATTCGAGTGCGCTAGGCATAGGGATGGATGGATGGGCGTTGCATGAACAAGTCTAAACATGTAACTTTAAGATCTAGGGCATTGCAGATAAATAATAACAAACATCCAAGTACTAAACAATCCTAGGAATGTGCTCCATATATATATTCATACGTGCTCGCAATGAGAACTTGCACAACATCTTCTGTCCAGACAACCCGTGGTAGCGGGGCCTCTAGGGAACTACTAGCAATTAAGGTGATCCTTTTAATAGAGTACCGGAGCAAAGCATTAACACTCCATGACCACATATGATCCTCACACCACAGCCATCCCCTCCAGTTGTCCCAATTATTATCACTTCAGGGCCTTTGGATCCGGACAATGATATGTGTACACAACTTGCAGATAAGATCACAAACAATACTATCATAATGATTCAATAATACGTTCAGATCTGAGATCATGGCACTCGGGCCCTAGTGACAAGCATTAAGCACAACAAGTTGCAACAAAGTCAAATAGCACTAATAGAGATACTAGGCATTATGCCCTAACAATCTTATTCGATTACATGATAGAACTCATCCAATCCCTACCATCCCCATAGCCTACAATGGGGGATTACTCACTCATGGATGAGGGAAACATTGATGGTTGATGGAGAGGCGTTGGTGATGACGATGGTGATGATCCTCCCTAAATTCCCCGTCCCGGTAGGGTGCCAGAACGGAGTTTCTGGTTTCAAATCTTGCCTCTGGTGGTGGCGGTGCAGCGGAACTCTTCTCTAGAAAACGTTGACCCCCCTCTGTTTTAGGTCAAGGGGTAACTTATAGGCGCAGAGGGAGCCCGAGGGGGTGCCTGGGGAGGCCGCACCCCCCTAGGCGCGGGCAGGCCCCACCCGCGCCTGGTAGGGGTGTGGGGCCCTAGGCCTCCACTCTGTTTCGTC
Organism: Avena atlantica; assembly: GCA_910589765.1. NCBI lineage: Eukaryota > Viridiplantae > Streptophyta > Magnoliopsida > Poales > Poaceae > Avena > Avena atlantica. The sequence goes on from OU342737.1 coordinate 72,719,682, forward strand.
TTCTGGCTCCGTGGATCTTCTGGTGAAATATAATTTTTGGCATATTTTCCGGGATTTTTCCTGATAGTTGATTTTCTGCACAAAAACTAGACACCAAGATAATTCTGCTGAAAACAGCGTCAGTCCGTGTTAGTTGTATCCAGATCACACAAGTTTAGAGGAGAAACAATAACAAAAGTGTTTGGGAAAGTAGATACGTTTTGGACGTATCAAGTAGCAAGGTAGATCTACTTGATTACAAAGCTCATGACCACAACATGATCATGCATAAAGAGAGATGAACACATAGCTACCGGTAGAGCACTTAGCCTCGAAGGAGAACTACTCCCTCCTCATCATGGGAATCAACAACAGTGATGGAGATGGTGGTGGAGATCGATGGAGATGGATCCGGGGGCACTTCCCCATCCCGACAGGGTGTCGGAACAGAGACTTTATGTCCCCCGAAGCGGCGCAAAGGAACTTTTTCTGGAAGTATGATGGATTATTTAGGGTTTCTGAGTCGGGAGCTTCTTATAGGTGAAGGAGGCAAGGTCGATGTAGGGCCAGGGGCCCACACCCCCTGTAGGCGCCACCAGGGCTTTCCCGCGCCTGGGGGTGCATCCACCCTGGTGCCCTACTCCATCTCTGCTTCATGGTTCCGTGTTGGTCTAGAAAAAATAATGACTTTGGCTTTTGTCCCGTCCAATTCCGAGAATATTGATTTTCTGCCTTCCTGGAACCAAAAAAGAAGAAAACAGGCAACTGGCACTGTGTCATCTTGTTAATAGGTTAGTACCAGAAAGTGTATAAAAATACCTCAAAGTGTAGACAAAACATAGCAAAGTGGATACTAAACAAGCATGGAACATCAAAAATTATAGATACGTTTCCGACGTATCAAGCACAAAACCTAAATACACTAGGATCAACTAAGTGCACCAACAACAAGTCAAGCTAAGCAATAGAACAAGATAAATATACCACAAATGATAGGCAAGATATAATTACTTCAAGCTCGATGGCTATCACAGGGAAAGTAAGCTCGGGTATAGAGATAACTGAGGCACGCGGAGACGAAGTTGTATTCTCGTGTTCCCTTACAAGTAAGGTACGTCACGTTGGAGAGGTGTGGGATTCCACGAAGGATTTCCCAACGCCACGAAGCCTCACCTTCTTCTCCGAGTCTATCCCACGAAGGAATAGGCCCTTTCCTTATGGCTAGCTTTTCCTCCACTCTGGAGATGGCAAGCTCCACAACCACTTCACAAGCTGCACGAAGGAGAAGCCCGTGTCTCTTCACAATCTTCCACGAAGAGGACACCGTGGCACCAACCGCCAAGCCAACTAGGAGGTAACCCTCCAAGAGTAACAAGCTCACGATCTCTCACTCGAAAAATCGTAATGGAGAGCTCAACACTTATGCAAGAATGCAAAGCAAGACCACCAAGGGTGATCAAATCCTTCACTCTCAAATCCCACCAAAGAAACAAGTGCTAGGGAGAATTAGAGAGGAAGAACAATGGTGGAATTAAACCAATGACTCCAAGATCTAGATCCAATGGGTTCCCCTCACTTAGAGGAGGAATTGATTGGTGGGGATTGTAGATCTAGATCTCCTCTTGCAAAGCCCTAAAAAAGATGCAAGAATCATAGGAGGGAAGGGGTAGGAAGCAAGCTCAAGAGGTTCAATAATGGAGGTCAATTTCGTGGTCAAGAACACTCAAAACACGTTGGGGAAGAACCCCCTTTTATACGGGAAGCAAATATGGCTGTTGGGAGAAAACTGTGCGAACTCGGTTAAAAGTTTGGTTGGACCGGCCCTCACACCGGATGGTCCGTTTCTTAGCCCGGAAAACCGGACTCCATCCTGGTTTGGTTACTGACCCCAACCTCGGTTAGACTCAGTATAAGAAAACCAACAATCCCAGTTGAATCTCGGTTTTCCGATGCTGGCACCGGACCACCCGGTCTGGGAGCCGGTTGGACCGGATCCACAACCGGGATGAAACTGACTTCACGAAAAACGCAATAACTTTTGCATCCGGACTCCGATTTCGATGATATTGGGCTTGTTTTGACAAGGACAACAAGATATACAAGATTGTGCAGAGAAACATCATATCCCAACAAAGGAGGATAGAACCAAATGAAGAAAGGTAAGAAGCCTCCCTAAAGAAGAACTGATAAAACCTTCAAACTCGAAAAAGCCATAGAAGATGCATACGAATTCTGTTTTCGATGAACTTGGGCTTGTTGAAGAGCTAGCAATAATCTCAAGAACCTCACATGGATAAACACCAATAAGCAAAAAAATAGGAAGATACAAAGTATGCAAAGGATTGAGCTCCCTATGACAATGTGATCAAGTTACCCACCGAAAGACCCTCTTGATAGTGCAGCTATCTATCATAAAACCCAGTCTCCTAACATCCACCTTGAGACCGGTAAAAGGAAAACCTAGCAAGGCCATACCTTTGCCTTGCGTATCCCAATTGATCTTGATGACAATGCTTCAAGCTCCACCCAAGCCGGAATGCAACACTTGATCATTGTTGCTTCGTGAAGACTCCTAATTTGCTCCCCCATACACCACTATGGGATAGCTTCATTAATACATGTCTTCACATGTCCATTATCACCAATATGGACGGCAAGATTCAAGAAAATGATCTTCTCGAGATGCTTATCTTGAACTTACCCTTCTCAACCTTGATGACGATCACCACCTGATGTCATCCTCTCATGGGCTATATAAGATCTTCACTTTTTAAGCATGCCCATGGAAAGATACCTATCCCATATAGAAAACACAAAGGCACATATATAATGGGTTAGTTCATGATGCATAATTGACAAGGCTTACCATACCACAAGATACATGTGGTACATTCTTTATGATCCATGCGTTGACCAACTTGAAATCACTCTTCACTCTTTTTATTGGTCAACCAAATATCTTCTCGTGCTCCATCTCAATATCTTGAGGTACATAAAGAACTCTTCATTTGATTACATGCTCTAAATATTAGTCAACCATATCTCAACTAATGAGGCTATCATGACACTGAGTTAGAGCCATATCTTGAATTCTTCTATTGAGATCATACTCTCAAGATCTTGATCATATCATATTCTTCTCTTCAACTCGATGATTTTGATGCCAATACTCAAGGTATATTTTTATCTTCATGGTATCCATACTTGAATCCAACACATGGACTACAAGAATGACCTATGGAATATTCCTTCATATAAAACTCAGTGAAAACATTAGACCATAGGGATTGTCATTAATCACCAAAACCATACATAGAGGCAATTACCCTTTCAATGTGTCTTGCATAATTATTATGCGCGATGTGACGCTCAAGACGCACTAGGAATGCGTCTTGAATAACAAAACCCATGCGTCTCGAGTAGCCTTTTTTCTAGTAGTGACCCTCAAAGTTTCACGAATATTTAACGATCGAGGGATCGTGTATGATGTAGGCATACACGGCGTCAGATCAATCATATGAAGTCATGTGTTACAGAAGAACCTCCATGATATCCACACGTCCTGGATTGGTGTCATATCCTCCTCCTTGACCCCGCATGGGAGGGAGAAGATCTACATGATATTCCAGTAGCACAACGACAGTACTTGGTTATGGTGGAGAAAAAGTAGTAGGGCTACGTCGAGCGTCTGCGTGGAGGAGGAAGAATTTTGTGGGAGGGAGACGACACCTAGGAGTAAGGGTGCTATGCCCCAGCCCCTTTCCCTCTTTTATGTAGGCGTGGGGGCAGGTGGCTTGGTCCCGCTTCCAAGTAGGTCAAGGGGCGATGACCAAGAGGGAAGGGAAAACCCCTCCCTTTCCATACACCCTCCTTTGGTGCCTAGGGTTAGGGTTTTTCCCACCTTTGGATTCATGGGCCAAGAAGGTTGTTGTGTGCTTGCCCATGTAAGCCAGGATGTCCACTTCCAGGCCCATTCAGCCCCACCTCATAGGTAGGCCCCATATATGGACCCCGAAACCTTCTAGAAGCTTCGTGATATGATACTGGAAAAATCCCGATCTTTTTCCGCAACCCTAAAATAACTTTCCCATATATAATTCTTCATCTCCAGACCATCCAGAACACCCTCGTGATATCTAGGATTCCATATGAGGATCTGAATCACCATTCTATTATACCATCTATTATCTTGATGTAACCTAGCGATACTCAAGCGTTAAGTGTGTGACTCTATGGGTTCGGGAAAATACAGACATGATCGAGACACCTCTCCAATCAATAACCCATAGAGGGACCAGGGATGTCCATAGTGGTTCCTACATATTGAATAAAGTTATTTTGTCGGTTGGACCATGATGTCGAGGATTCAATTAATATGGTATTCTATTCCCTTTGTATCGTGATATATTACTTGATCGAGATTCGATCGTCCGTATCAGCATACCTAGTTCATATCATCACTAGCAAGTTCTCTTTACTCATTCCATGCTATAAGATCCTTGTGACTAAACACATTATTCACATGCTTGTAATATTTAGGATGCTACACTACCAAGAGGGCCCAAAGATATCTCTTCGTCACATGGAGGAACAAATCCTAGTCTTGATTCATGCAACTCAACAAGCACCATCGAAGATAACTAAAAGCCATCTTTATAATCACCCAATTACGAAGTGACATTTGATGTCCACAAAGAAATCATCCCATACTAGGGAGTGACATAATCTCATGGTATAAGTAAACATACTTGATATATATATGCAGTAGCAATCAAACAAAGTGACATGGTCAAGGGCTATGCTTATTATTGGGTCTGTCCATGAAATGATCCCATTATCAAGTGACATTACATGTCCATGGTCAGGAAACCTTAGCCAACACTTGACTGACATACTAGTAGAAGAGGCTCACAAGAGACAATGTGTTTTTATCCAAACATGTATTTATTTTCAGGTACATACAGTTATAGTATGGAGAATAAACAAAAATGATAGATATGGTTAACCTAGAGGGGGTGAATAGTCTTCTACAAATTTCTATATAATCTTTTGCAAGTTTTAGGATTTGTGAAATACAAGTGTGTCTCAATGCAAACTTGGTGAGGCAACCTAATTGATGGTAAGATACTTCAATCACGAATACTATCATAAAGTAAATAACACAAGTAAGGAGGTCGGTTAGAAGTAACTGAAGCACGCAGAGACAAAGATGTAGAACTGTGTTACCTTCCTTGGGGGAAGGTACGTCATGTTGGAGAGGTGTGAAATCCCATGAAGGATTCACTAAATCCACCAAGGTCACCTTATTATCCAAGGGTGGCTATCCCTGTGAAGGAATAGCCACTTACTTGTGGTAGATTTCAAGGTAGTCTCCAAACCCTTACAAAATTTCCACGGGGAAAATCACAAGCCTAAAGCCTTCGGGCGAACCTAACCGCGTAGGTTTTTCAACGAACCCAAGAGTAACAAGAAAACTCATTAAACTCAAGGATGAAATATGGTTTGGTGGAAACATAGATGGGAACCTCCTCTTGCTTTCTACCAAAGGGATTTGGATTTTGTTGGGTAGAATGGGAGATCCTCAAGCTTTGATGTTTCAACAATGGAGTGAGAGAGAGAGATCTCAAAGAATGAATATGAATGGTTGACCTAACCTCCTCAAGGAGGATGAAAGGATATATAGTCCAAGGGGTAAAAGTAACCGTTTGAGGGTTCTACGGCCAAACCGGCATCAAGTCTAGCAGCGCCAGACCATGCGCTGGACGAACCGACGACACAACCAGCTAACTGTACGCTGGAGAAAATTGAAACTGCGCCACGCCGGATAACCCGGCGCCCGTCTAACTGTTTACTATAAGGCAATTCGGTATGGGGTTGCTCAAACCGGCAGCCCGCGGTTCAAACCAGCAACACGTCCAGCAGTGTTGGATTACCCACCGGTTTCGCAGAAATGCTCAAACATGCATTTTATCCTTTGTCCTATGATCCCCTCTAGTAAGTGTGATGGATATTTGGTGTTGAGATGTGTATAGGGTATATTGGCATCCCCAAAGAGCTCATCGAGACCATCCCTCTTAATAGTGCAGTGTTTTCTATAAGACTCAAACATGAATAAAAGAGAAATGAGAAATGTAATGAAAACACCGATTCTTCTCTTGAATAGCAACTAGAGGTCTGCTACCACCTTCCATCATCACTTGTGAACTAAAACCTGTATAACCACCTGTAGGTAACATTAGTACACACTTTAGGTTCGATGTCAATGTTAACCAAAATAATTATTGAGGGCAAAATGCCCTTACAAACACTTATCTTGAACATTGAATATAATAATAACAACTTTATTATTGCCTCTTGAGTATATTCTCAACAATTTCTTGATTATCATCCAACAATGGGTCAATGTGAATGGCTTGTTATCATACTTATCTTTGTAGTACTCCATAGCTTGAATCACCTACAAAAAATGATGAGAAGCCACAAATTATGCCCCATATGCAATATATATGAACCAAAATGGACAAGCTATGTATGTGAGCAAATATGGACATTACCATGTATCCAACGCCGGTCGCTCATGGGACGGCCTTGCACATGTTCGTAGGCACCACAAAACTTGTTGCACTCTTCATTGATGAAACCCCATCTCTTTTGGAGAGTAGTTTCATATTGATCACTATGGATGCGGTAGGGCTTGAACTTATTTTCCTCAGGGTAGTACTTGAAGATTCTCCGCCAGTATGTCATTCCTTTTTGCTCGGCACTACAAATTGGATCTTGTCCAATTTTAATCCACACCTCGCAAAGTATTGTGTCCTCCTTCATGTGTAACCTCCCATCATTTGGCTCTTCTTTTTTTGTGTTGCACCATCGGTAGGCTCGACACCGTCGCCACCATTGGCATCGTCCACATCCATAACATCCCTTTCGTCGCCATCGGTAGGATTGATAACATGCCCAAACAGTGGCTCTCCATTGATGTTGACATACATTTGGTCAACATTGTCGTTAGGGTCATTGTCCATGGTCGTGCCCACGGTGATGATCTAGTGCAACACAGCCTCTTCGTCCTCCTCCCACGTGGACACCGGGCGAGGCGAATCATAGAAAGGACGCGGGCAAGGGCATGTTCACCGCCGAGATCCTGTGTGCCCCCTTGGCACAGTATTGCATTAGTTCGTCATCCCTAGGGTGCGGTTCAAGTCGATGGAGTTATCCTTCGGCATTGACATCACATCCAACGGCGTCGATCAGGAGTCGCCAAGTAAGAGCGCACCTAGAAGTGGACGGCAGGAGTGAACGGGCCCTTACCTGATGCGGTTGGCGACTATGGACGAAAAGGTGGCCACGGTCGAGGACAACGATCTAATCGATGATGCCCCACCCATGGTGTTGGCACCAGCCAAGGCCAAGGCTTTGTTCAACACCTCTTGTTTGATGAGGAGAAGGGCCTGAGAGGCGAGCCCCTTGGCAGCGATGCCCTCGACTATCCTGACCTCTAGGGTGGCAAAGAGGTCGGCCTTTTTAGCCTCTTTCATGGCAGATTTCACCTCCAAGACCCGCGCCCTAGCGGTGCACTTCCTTATGTCCTTCGTCCTCTTTGCATCCGTCAACTCCTTCGGCTTGAGTAGGGCCTTTGTCTTGGTGTCCTTATTCGCCTTGGTGGCTGGGGCGGTGGTGGGGCTTCGTCAATCGGAGGCGCTAGGTTTTGGCATCGACATTTTTGGTTTTGGTAGTAAATGGAAGGCGAGAAAATGTTTTTCACCCATAGGATTACGAGTCATGAGAAGGAAATGGGTGGATAGGAGGCAACGCGGCCGGACGCGCATTGTCGGACTGTTTGGGCCATCCAACCGAGCAAAGCGGGCATAAATTATGGCTGGAAATGGGTCGCCATGGACTGATACCGGATGCTCGATCTATTTGGGTCGAGCTACTGGCTGATAGAAATATGACATAGAGGCAATAATAAATTGTATTATTCTATATTTCTTGTTCATGGTTAAGTTTATTATTCCGTGCTATAGTTGTATTAGTTACTGATAATGAGTATTTGGAGGAAAACCCTAATACATGTGTGGAATCATAAACACCATTTATATATCCCTAGTCTTGCCTCAAAGATAGTTTATGTATTATTGATAGTCTCGGTTTTCTGACTATGGGAAAAACAACAATGTGTTGTGGAGTTTCCAATGATATATGAGATCGGAGTTGTTGGGAGAACAACGGGTGATGGATAGACCCAACATGATATACCATGAAACACATCGTCAATATTATTATCAGTAGTTTCTCATAAACAATGTATTTCCTTTACTAAAGATCTTTTGATTGCGATACACATGTGAACTTGGGTACAATATGGACGTGGCAAGATTATTTAAACGTTTCTCTAACAGAGTAGTCATAAAGTTGATACTTGCTCTTACCGGATGATACGCAAATTATTCACATGGAGTGCTTGCGAGAATTGCTACTCCCGACGATGGAGAGATACACTCTCGGTCCACTCATGTACTATGATGTTCGTCATCGTGTGGCCGGACACGTGATCACGTTGTTGAACACATGAACATCGATAGTGCGGTATGATTAAAGAGTATATGCCGGTAACGAGAATAACCCAATGTTTCATCTTGGGAAATGTAAAGTATCGACAGAGCAATACGATATGTATCAGACATAATACAACAGTTCACATGATAAAGATCTTTGTGTTATTTTTGCGGAATGAGTTCCAGACATGTCCACAAATACACGAACCCATAGGGTAACACACTTAAGTGTTCAATGGCATTTATAATATGAGTGCGAATGAAGATTTAATAGAGAAATAGTTCCGAAGGTGTGCGAGGTGTCTCGAAATATATCGAAGGTGTCCGGAATATTGCCAAGAGTGTTCGAAATAAGTTTTGAGAATTAATGAGATGATAGAAGGGTTCCTAAAGTGTGTCGGATGGTCTCGAAATGGTTTCGAGAGGTCCCGGATGATCCTGGAAGTGTCCAGAATGGTCCCGAGAGTGTCCGAAATGGTTCAGACATATCTGGAAGGTTTTGGAAGGAGCGGAAGGTTCCAAAAGGTTATGGAAGGTTTCGTAAGGGTCCAGGATGTCCCGGGATATCATAGGTAGTCCGGAGGGTTCTATAATAGGTCAATCCACGTCTGCCTTAAGGGATAAGGAAAATTCCCCAAGGCAATTTCGGATTGGCAAAATAAGGCAGTTTTGAAGTAGGTTTGGATTGGAGGAATCCTACTGGAACTCAACAAAACTTTAGGGCTGGCTCTTGGCCAACCCAAGGGGACTTTCCACCTATATAAAGGTACCAAGGGGCACCCAAATAGACACACAATTTGTGGCATTTGCCTCCACCAAGCCGCTGCACCCCGCTGCCCCAAAACCCTAGCCGTCGCCGCGTGCCGCCTGAGTGCCGCTTCCTCCCTCCTCTCTTCTCCACCTCCATGGCGTGGTGATAAAACCTAAGGGTCGGCGTAAACTAGGTACTTCTTCTTCTTCTTCTACAATGTTGGAGCACTGCCGAGTTCTACCACCGTTTGGATCTAATCTATCTGAAGCGCCGTCGGATCGTCACTAACATGTTCCCACTTCGTCCATGTGTTCTTGATCACACCTCGATGTGGTGCCACTGATCTTGTACGTGTGGATACCGGTGGATGTGCGGCACTTGGAGCACTTGATCATAGGGATCTTCACAAGGAGAAATCTTCTCACGGCTAATTACCTAGCCACGGGAATCGATGCACCGACTACTTTGACAATGACGTCTTCATAAGTGCATGTTCATGGGAGTCATCTGTGGGATAATACATCTCCTCGCGACTCACTAAGGCTTGTTGCGGGAATCGACACGATAAACTTCTGCTAGGTATGATTCCTTTGCCTCTCCCCTTGCATATGATCCTGGTTATGCGCTAGAATTTTTTGTTTTGTGTAGCATGTTCCCCAACACTAGCCACAATTTCAATTAGTTTAGACCAGTTCGAACAACCACCAGTCATATGGATCAACCCAATGAGATACCCGAATACCAAGCTGGGCATTTTTTGGAATGGGCGTGAAAAAGTCCGTGGCAAAAACCCAGTCACAAGCCCGGCCTAGCCCGACCAGCAAGCCAAAAAAAACAGGCTTGAGTGCGGACCGCATGTTGGGGAGATAACCCCGGATAGGGTAAAGACGGGGAAAGACGAAAGGATGTTCCTCGTCTAGTTTCCGAGTTACAGCCTGAGTCGGCCGAATCATGTAGAGTTCGGCCGAGATAGGAAAGGGCAAGACCCTTGTAGTGAAGACAAGGCCTTACCCGGCCGAGATACTTCGTAACTCGGCTGGGTCAGTCCAAGTAATCTCCATACAGATAAAGGACAAGCCGAACTACGGGAGGCAGGGCCGAATGATACGAAGCTTGCAGGAGAAGGAGAAGCCTGAAGTCAAACCCTAGCCGCAGGGTAGGGGGAATCTGAGCCAGGCCAAGCACTACGGACAAAGACACAGAGCGACAGATAAGCAGAAGGAGGTCACGGAGGTGACAGTCCTGAAGCCCGAGGCGCGCAGGAGGGGCCCTCTGGAACCTTGTCGTCATTAGAGGAGCGACAGGGAAAGGGGGGCGCCGAACTACTATATTGGGACAAGCATATTCCTCGAATATGCTTGCCACATCAGCCCTAAAGGAACCCAAGGCACTCCTTTATAAGGAGAGGCTTGGGCCCTGAGGAAGGCATCGACTCATTTTTAGCACCGTTAGGCTGGTAAAGTTCTTCTCTTCTCCCTGTATACAGTTCAAGGAGCACTTGTAGCCCAAGGAAGAGGAAATAAAGATCTTTGCCTTAGTCTTTTGTGTGTAGAATCAACTACATCTTCCCTCCCCAGATCCCACTAGCATCCATTGGCCCCAACTTTAGCCTACCTATGGCATCTGCCGTGCCACCACCACGACAGTTGGCGCCCACCATGGGGCCAGCAGCGGTGCTAGCTGGAGTTATGATCCGGACGGGAAACTTCATCAACACTGGAGAGCGCGTCGTTTCTGGCTTGGTCCAGAGATTTGATCTCTGTGACTACGTCAGCGACAATGCGGGCAGCTTCAGGGGAAAAACTCCCCCGCGCAACGGTGTCTTCATCAGCCTGGGCAAGCACAGAGTCTACATCGGCGTCGACATCTCCGGCGTTTATCCTCACCAAGTTGTTGATGCAGGAGAGCCACTTCTTAACGCTGCGAGCCGTCCACGCGGAGCGCGTCCCGTAGATAGCGTCGAGGTGATGGTCGCGGCAGGAGTGCAGACGGGAGTAGCGGCTACCGGATCGACCAGAGACCCCGCCACGGGCGTACAGGGCGCGCCCAGGAAGACAGCTCCGCAACCCACCGAGGTAGTCCCACCAGTGACCAACCAGACCGAGGTGCAGGACACTACCCCAAAGGCACCAAGAGTAAGAGGGCCACCTCTGGAAAGGCCAGAGAACATTCTTCAGGCTACCATAGAAAACTTAACAACACCTGTAGCGCCGATACTTGATCCGGCGAAGGCTCAGGCAGAGTTAGAAGAAACCAGGCAAAAGGTGCTGGTAGAGGCCAAAAAGGTGTCGGCCTTGCGGGAGTCCTTAAACAGGACCCTGCAAGAATATGCCAAAGCCAATAAGCTTGACGTCGCACCCGAACTGGTGGACGAGTTAAGATTGAGAGGGAAAAACCTCATAGATAATATCAACAAGGAGCATGATGCTCATAAGGCAGAATCAGTTGATTTGGGCCTGCCGAGGTACAGTACCCCGGCAAAGAACCTAAGAGCGGCAAATGCCGCAGCCTTAGAGTTAGAGGGGTTGACCGGCGAAGCCCGGCAGAAACAGCAAGAAATAGTGAATGAGCTGGTGCGCATCGCAAACCAGCAAAACGAAGAGATGCTCAGGGCAGACCCGGCAAGGCCGGGGGCATCGCGGATGGTTCACTCGGCAGGTGCAGCACCTGCCTTGTCCGTGGCAGCAGCATCTTCACCCGGAAATAATGCACGAAGGGACAAAGCAGTAACTTCAGGAAAGAGAAACAAGCAAATTGTTCCGTATGATCCGGCAGTAGCCGGGAAGGCAAACGAGAATAGAGGCAATGGAAGCCGAGGTAACAGTGGTGAGAGGAACCCCGACCGTAATGAGAAAGACGGCGGAAGCCGAGGCAATGGAGACCTCGGCAGGAGAGAAATCGGAAGAGGCAATCATGAGAACAATACCCCGGCCGAAGTAAGAAGAGAACCACCGCTCAATCCGCAACAAAGACATGAACCCCGGCAGGAAAGAGAAGCGAGGCTAGCTCGCCACAATCAAGTGAATGAAAGGTACAATGATGGTTATTCCGAGATGGAATATGCGATCCATGGTGGAAATAACCATTATGGATTGCAAGATAGAGTTCTATATAGAGATTTGCCATCGAATGATGCAAGAGTAAAGCTAGACCGGCTATACCGGTCCGAGTTGTTGGAGGAACAGGGTCCGCCAGGTCCGACATGCTTTGGACCATGGATCATGGGCGAACCACCTGTGCCGAACTTTCAGCTAGCAAGAGGGACGAAGACATATAATGGGAGTACCAAACCTCAAGACTGGTTGATTGACTATGCCACTGCTATGAAAATAGCGGGTGGGAACTTACGATGGGTAGTACGGTATGTCCCACAAATGTTGGAAGGACCAGCTAGGGTATGGCTGAATAATCTACCAGCGGGCAGTATCAAATGTTGGTTGGATTTTGAAGAAATGTTCGTCAGCAACTTTACCAAACAGACCGCAACAATTAGCCATGTGCAAGCAGAGGCCAAATGAAACAGATAGAGAGTTTTTAACTCGATGGTGTAACCTGATAAACTCATGTGAAGGAGTTATAGAGTCGCAAGCAATAGCCTGGTTCGCTCAAGGATGTCGTTACGGCAGCGTGTTATGGCAACGTCTGCAAAGAGATATGCCGACCACATTGGCAGAAACTATCAAAATAGAGGATTCCTACGCATTAGGAGATCCAACGCAACCAGAATTAATGTCGGCAGATCATCGGGAGCAACAAGACCATTATGTAAGAGATTTGGCCGGGTCATCTAGGCGCAGCGACTTCAGAGGAAGAAGAAGAGAAGAAAGGCCGGATTATAGATATAATTCGGCCCAAGTGGAAGCAGTAGCACAGGATCCGCCGAGTCACGGACCGACTCAACAGCAGAAAAATGGTCCTCAGCAGTGGACACCAAGGAATGAAGGAAAAAGACTGTGGACCCCAGAACAAAAGAAACAGTGGCAAGAGAGGCCGAAGTACACGTTCGAATCTATGTTAGATCAGCCGTGCAAATTCCACACGTCAAACCCATCCAGGCCAGCCAACCATACGACCCGCCAATGTGCATGGATGAAAAATGCAATGGGAAACCCCGTAGGTATTCAGGCAGCGCCCCATCAAATACGGCAACAGCATCAACCACAGTTGACTGGAGAAAATGCACAGCAACTGATGTTACCACCTCCTCCCCCGAGGTACGATAACCCGGATCGGAGAGATGCGGTACATCAAGTGATGAACCAAGTCCAAGATGGAAGGACAGATCCAGCGAATACTGGACGCAATGATTACAGAGAACATCATCAGTCTTATTGCGTGTTCACAACGGAATAGCAGGACAAGCAGAGTGTGCAACGCCGGCATATGGAAGTAAATGCAGTTATGTCGGCAGTACCAAGATTTGTGCCTTGGTCAGATCAGGAGGTAACTTGGAGCATAAAGGATCACCCCAAGATAATGCCGAATCCCAGGTCATATGCACTCATGTTGGATCCGACATTTGTTGGACCAAGCATCAATGTGAAATTCTCAAAAGTACTCATTGACAATGGAAGCAGTATCAACATCATGTACAAAGATACCATGCACAAACTCGGAATATCGCAGAACATGCTGCAATCCACGAGGACCACTTTCCATGGGATAGTGCCAGGACTTTCATGTGAACCCATTGGTAAGGTCCGAGTGGATGTGTTATTCGGTACAAGAGATAACTGCAGAGCAGAAAACTTGGAGTTTGAGGTAGTGGATCTAGAGAGTTGTTATCATGCTTTACTCGGACGGCCCGCGTTGGCCAAATTCATGGGAAGCTGTCATGTAAGTTATCTGAAAATGAAGCTACCCGGACCACAAGGAGTGATAACAGTAGCAGGTGATTACAAGAAATCAATGGAGTGTGCTTCAGCCGGGTCAAATCTGGCCGAATCATTGGTTATAGCAAGAGAAAAAAGAAGGATTCAGGAGGTAGCAGCCCTAGCTCAGTCGGCACAGCTGAATATGCCGGCACTAGCCAATCCACATGGAAGTGTCTCCTTTCAGCCGACTAAAGAAACAAAGAAGTTTCAGATAGATGAGAAATTCCCAGAGCGTACTGTTACTATTGGTGCAGGCCTAGATGCTAAATAGGAAAGCGAGCTCACCAACTTCCTCCATGAGAATTGGGATATCCTTGCATGGTCAACTCAGGATCTGCAAGGTGTTCCGAGGGAGTTGGCTGAGCACTCTTTGAATGTAAGGCCAGGAGCAAGGCCGGTGAAGCAACCTCTCCGCCGCTTCGCCGAAGACAGGAGAAAAATAATAGGGGATGAAATAGCTCGGCTCCTCGCAGCCGGGTTCATTATGGAGGTGTTATATCCGGATTGGTTGTCAAATCCGGTGCTAGTAGAAAAGAAGAAAGATGATCCGAATGTAGCCATTGTATGGCGAATGTGTATCGATTACACGAACCTGAACAAGGCGTGTCCAAAAGATCCTTTTCCATTACCTAGAATAGACCAAGTCATTGATTCGACCGCTGGTTGTGAGTTATTATCATTTGTAGATGCGTATTCTGGTTTCCACCAGATACCGTTAAATCCGGCCGATCAAATAAAGACTGCATTTATTACCCCTTACGGGGCCTATTGCTATCGCACCATGCCATTCGGCCTGCGAAACGCAGGAGCAACGTATCAGAGATGCATGCAAAAATGTCTACACGACCAGATAGGAAAAAATGTACAAGTATATGTAGATGACGTGGTCATCAAAACTAAGGAAAGCAAAACGCTACTGGATGATATACGGCAGATTTTCGCGAACCTAAGAAGGTTCCGAATGAAGCTCAATCCGGAAAAATGCACATTTGGTGTGCCGGCAGGGAAATTACTCGGCTTCCTTGTATCTAGCCGAGGTATAGAGGCCAACCCAACAAAGATAAAGGCAGTAGAAAGAATGGAGTTGCCAAAGTGTCTAAATGATGTACAAAAGTTCACGGGATGTCTAGCCTCGCTCAGCCGATTCGTATGTCGGCTGGGGGAAAAGGCACTACCACTCTATCAACTAATGAAGAAATCAGATAAGTTCATTTGGACTCCACAAGCAGACAATGCATTTCATGAGTTGAAAAAGATGTTGGTCACAGCACCCATTTTAGCTTCCCCATTATCAAAAGAGCCAATGTTACTCTATATAGCGGCTACCAACAGAGTAGTAAGTGTTGTAGTCGTCATAGAACGACTCGAAGAAGATAAGTCGGTTCAAAGGCCGGTGTATTATTTGAGCGAGGTGTTATCCGCTTCAAAACAGAATTACCCACATTATCAGAAGATGGCTTATGGTGTGTATATGTCGGCAAAGAAGCTAAAACATTACTTCGAAGAACATCCCATCAAAGTGATATGTGAAGCACCCATAGCCGACATATTGAGCAACAAAGATGCAAGTGGCCGAATAGCAAAATGGGCAATCGAATTGTCACCATACGCTCCACAATTCGATAGAAGAGATGCAATCAAGTCTCAGGCGGTCGCCGACTTCCTCGTAGATTGGGCCGAAGTGCAGTATGAGCCACCATTGCCAGACCCAAATTATTGGACAATGCATTTCGATGGTTCCAAACTAAGAAATGGTTTGGGGCAGGAATAGTGTTAACATCGCCCAAAAGAGATCAGCTGAAGTATGTGCTACAAATACATTTTGCCGCATCAAACAACGTAGCCGAATATGAAGCATTGGTCCATGGAATGAAAGTAGAAAAAGAGATTGGCATACGCCGAATTTTATGCTATGGGGACTCGGATTTAGTAGTACAACAAGTCTCAGGCAATTGGGATGCATTGGATGATAATATGGCATTGTATAGATTTCATGTGCAAAAGATCAGTGGATACTTTGAAGGGTGTGAATTTCACCACATACCTCGGGCAGAAAATGATGCCGCAGACACGTTGTCAAAACTAGGATCAAGCAGGCAGTCAATTCCACCGGGTATTGCCCTGGAACACCTCAGAAAACCATCAATAACACCATCACCAGAATCCGGGTCTATCTTTATTCTGACAAATTCGGCAGAAGATAATGTGCCGATGGAAGGAGACCAGCAATATAACTCGGGATTCCCCAAGAGAAGGAAAGCAGAGGCATGCATAATCAGGGAAAAGGCCGAGGTAGCCATGTCGGCGGAAAACATGGAAATAGACTGTGAGATCGCACCAGGAAAGGTCACACCGGTATGGGCGTAACCCATATTCTTTTTCCTTAAAGATGCGACGCTACCGAATAATGAAGTATTAGCAAGACAGACTGTAAGGAGAGCAAAAGCTTATACAATCATAAACAATGAGCTATACAAAAGAAGCGTCACAAATGTATTGCAAAGGTGTGTGAGTTCGGCAGAAGGCCAGGAGATCCTCCTAGAAATACATCAAGGAGAGTGTGTACACCATGCCTCATCTCGTGCCTTGGTAGCCAAAGCATTCAGGCATGGGTTTTATTGGCCAACAGCGTTGAAAGAAGCCAAAGAGCTGGTTGAAAAATGCAATGGTTGTAAGAGATATGCAACTAAGATACACATGCCATCGTCCGAGTTAAAAACAATACCCATTACTTGGCCGTTTTCTGTGTGGTGCCTAGATATGGTGGGACCGTTTAAGCCGGCCCGAGGGGGGATGACCCACATATTGGTCATGGTAGACAAGTTCACAAAATGGATTGAAGTAAAGCCAATAAAGAAATGTGACGGGCTCACAGCAATGAAATTCCTCAAAGATATTATCTTAAGATATGGGAACCCGCACAGTGTTATTACAGATAACGGCACAAACTTTGCAGAAGGAGCTTTCGCTAGATTTTGCCAAGAGAAACATATAAGATTAGATGTCGCGTCTGTTGCTCATCCAGCATCTAATGGGCAAGTGGAAAGAGCTAATGGTCTAGTGTTGTCCGGAATAAAACCACGACTTGTCGAACCATTGCAAAGGTCAGCAGGGTGTTGGATCGAGGAATTACCAGCAGTATTATGGAGCCTCAGTACTACTCCAAATAGATCAACAGGTTACACTCCGTTCTTTTTGGTATACGGGGCAGAGGCCGTGCTTCCAGCCGACATACTGCATGACTCGCCAAGAGTTACTCAATATACAACTTCAGAGATAAATGAAGTGGCTCGGCAAGATACTGTTGACCTGCTAGAAGAAGCCAGAGAGCTAGCACTATCACGATCAGCTATTTATCAGCAGAACTTGCGACGATATCACAGCAAGAAGGTGAATCCAAGGGTATTCAAAGAAGGAGACTTAGTCCTCAGACTAGTGCAATGCACGGCCGGCATGCACAAGTTGTCACCTCCATGGGAAGGACCATTCATCATGAGCAAAGCGCTGCATAATGATGCCTATTACCTAATCGACGCTCAATCCCCTGGAAGGAATAAGGCAGACAAAGCCGGCGAAGAAACGAAGCGGCCATGGAATGTAGCTCTACTTCGTCCATTTTACTCATAGCATAGTATCTCAAGGTCAAGAACCAATGATATATTAAACCTCGGCATCCAGAGCAATGACTCGGGGACTGCCATATGTTATTTCAATTTCATCTTATGTATTGAAACTCGGCATCCAGAGCAGTGACTCAGGGACTGCCATATGTTATTTCAATTTCATCTTATGTATTGAACCTCGGCATCCAGAGCAGTGACTCGGGGACTGCCATATTTTCTTAGGACTTCATCTTACGTATTCAACCTCGGCACCCTGGGCAGCGCCTCGGCAACGGTCTTATATTATTTCTGACATTTGGTTCACACTAGACTTCGGCGCAATAGGCCGTGACTCGGGGACTGCCATATATTGTTCCCAAGTAGTAGTCAACCTTTGGTACAAGGAAGGTATCACACTTCGATACTCAGAATAAGAACATCTCAATCTCGTATGATATTCGAGGCTCACACCCAGATTAATTGGTTAAACCACGAGAATACAAAGACAAAGATACATCCTAAAATCAGGAAATCGCAGATCATCAAAGCAAGAATTCGAACGAAAACCCACTTAAACAAAGTTATAACAACTACAAACATATATGTCGGAGCAGAACACGACAAAAGAAATTCAGGTCATACAGAAGACAGATAAATGTTCCACGTACATCGTACGCCCGGCATACCAGGGACAAGAAATAACTTAAAGATTTTCAGCTGGAGAGGCAGCAGTTGGGTCAGGGGCTGGATGCTCCGAGATAGGCGGAGCCTTGGCTGAGGTTGCCTCGCCTTCCACAGACCCAGGGGCGACTTCGGCCGAAGCTTGAGGATGCTGAGGAACATCAGTTTGCGCAGTTGAATGCCCAGTACCTTTGGAGGAGGATCGCGCGTCACCGTTGTCATCCGAGCTCGAACTGGAGTCACCGGAAGAAGCCGAATCATCTTCACCTTCACCTTGTTCAGCCGAGTTATTGTCTGATGCATCCTCGACTACGACCTCATCGTCCGAGTTCGGGAGGAAGCTCGGACCTTCATTCCAGGTATGCACGTCGGCATACTCAACGAGCTGAAAGGCGCGAGCTTGACGAAGAGCAACAAAAGTGGGGTCCTCAACCCAACGAGAACCTGTGCGCAAATTTCTCAGGATATCAAGAGAAATGTCTTAATACCATGACATGATAACAGTAAGGGCCATATCAGCGCCAGCTCGCCCGGCTGATTCCCTCCAGAGACTCAGTTGCTTCTCAGATGCCATCAATCTTTTCACCAGCAATTCGACCTCGTTGATATCAGGAGTCCCAGAGGTATTCGGCCAGAGAACATGGTAGGCTCGGATAGCTTCCTGCACCAAGTCCCTACCCATAATCTTCATCGGACCAACTGCAGCGCCGACAGCGACCAGGAAATCCTCCATCGAGTACTCTGAGTCAACATCAATAGGGATACCTCGGCGCGCACGAGCTGCAAGAACCGCTTTAGAACTCACAGGCTTAGCTTCTGGAAAATGACCTGCGCAAAACACAAATGCGTCAGGAGGCAGCAGCGACAAAGAGAAAAACATAATCCGGCCATGCTAAGAAACTTACAATGAATATAACACATCATTATCTGAAGGTCTTTAGCCCAGATGCTCTTGCTCTTTTCAAAACGAGCGATCTCCTCGCTCATTCCACGAGTTTTCAGTTCGGCAGCCTCGAGGAGTTCTTTATTCTTCTGCAGCTCCAGAGCTAGCCGATTCTTCTCCTCGGAGAATTCCTGGTCGACCTTTTCTAGTTCGGATTTCTGAGAAAGCCTAAGGGCCTCCACCTCGGTGCGCAGGCAAGCTATTTCATCATCCTTTTCTTTCAGCTGCGCCAAATGAGTAGCGCTTTGTTCTAAAAAAATGCAGCATCACGTCAGGCATGGGCGTGCAATCTTGGTGAGATGCTGCAAAGGTTTGTAACTCGGCTTTACCAAAGCCAAAAGAGATAAAAGAAGCTTAGCTCACATTTTAAAAAAGCACAAGGTGTAAAGTAAAAGGGAAACTAACCTTCCAGGCTCTTGACTTTCTTCGCAAGACGAATGTTGAGATTATTGATATTACCTGTTCACCAAAAAAGTGAGCCGACGTCTCGCATACAAGACAATAAGAATGTCGAAAATGACGAAAAGAATTATCGACTTACCAGTCTTTTTCGCCATAGGCAGAACTTTCTCATATTTTTCTTCCAATTTTTGGTGCGAAAAAAGCAATCTTTGAAATTCGGCAGTCCGCCGGTCATGAGCAACCTGAACAATGGAGCAAACGATTATTGGATATTCGAAGCTAAAACAGATCCGAGGTAAGTGAAACTTAACACGGATCTAGATGGCTAGATATTCGAAGCTAAACCAGATCAGATTTAAGCGAAACTTAACCCGGATCTAGGTGGCTGGATATTTGAAGCTAAAACAGATCCGAGGTAAGTGGAACTTAACCCGGATCTAGGTGGTTGGATATTCGAAGCTAAAACAGATCCGAGGTAAGTGAAACTTAACCCGGATCTAGGTGGCTGGATATTCGAAGCTAAACCAGATCTGAGTTAAGCAAAACTTAACCCGGATCTAGGTGGCTGGATATTCGAAGCCAAAATATATCCGATTCAAGCAAAACTCTAACCCGGATCCAAGTGGCTGGATATTCCAAGATCAACTAAACAAAAGTCTAGCAAGATTTAAGGCAGATCCAGGCGAATATAGACCCGAACCCTAAAGTTAAAATTAAATTATGTAGAGCATTATTAAACTTCCAAGCAAATAAGAAATCATTTCCCTGCAAGTTTCGGGGACTAGAGTGTATAGTAGCATACGAGGAACTAATCGGAACTCCGCAAAACAGCAGTTACCTCGTTCATCTTGTTGGTATCAAGGATGATCTTGGCAGCTTGATCCAAGCGGCCGCCAATGTCGGAAAGCTGAAATGGCTGATTAATGGGATTACCCTCAAAATGATCGGCAACATTCCAATTATTGGCATATTCCACCAGCGAGTCGAGGCTGTTCCCACTAGCCGTCCGAGTTAGAACTTTACCCCGGACCTGCTGCGTAACCACCACGGCCGCAGGGCTTTTATGAAGAGCAAGCTGGGTACAGGCGGCCGGAGTAACGGAAGTTTTGGTGGAAGCAGTTCTTTTGCGCAGCACATTGGCGATACTCGGCTGAGAGGAGCCAACAAGACCTTTCTGGGAAGTGGAGGCCTTGGCGGCGATAACTTTAGAGGCGTCAGCAGGAGATGATACCTCGACAATGGGAACAATGTCTTTAGGATCCGGAAAGATCACGGTCGCAGAAGGCACCAAGACATTAACGTCCTCGGCCGGGGCGGGAGCTGCTACAGAAACTGCTGGGGTAGAATGAGGCTCGATAGAGACGTCAGATTCACAGAGAAGACAACGGGTTCCACGGAAATCTCGGAAGGCCGAGTGGAATCAACGTCAACAGGAGCAGTCTCAGGTACATCATGGTGAGGGGGTGATTGATTCGGAACTGGAGGAGATGATGCACGAGCAGGACTCGGAACCCTGGTATCTTCGGCAGGCGGAGGAGACGGCTGCCGAGTCACACGGCTAGTCATGCTAGGACCGCCGGGCTTAACGGAAAGTGGAGCACTGTGGAAATAAAAAAGAAAACGTCAACAGGTTAAAAAACAGAAAGAGAGAAACAAGAAATACAAACAAAAGGGGACTTACCCTGCAACTCCAGGCATGATCTTGCGCCGGGGAGGACTCGGTGCGGATTTCTTCGTTCGTTTCTTGGGAGCCGCCTCTGAGGCATCAGTAGAAGCCCCGCGTTTCCCCAAGGTAACAGGGGGCCGGGAAGCAATAGGCTCGGCGTCGTGAACCTGACCGGCCGGATTAGCTGGGAAAGTAGAAGCCGGAAATGCATAAGAAATAGGCATTGCGGCAACTACCTCAAGAACTTAGACCTCGTCCGAATCACCTTCCTCCTCGTGGGCCGAGGTCTTGCCTCGAGCGCGAGCCGGAGCAGGATCCGACTTAGGGACGAACTCTTCCGAGTCCGGCTCACCAGTGTCTGGGGTACTCCGGTCCGCAGGCCACGGAAGCAACAAAACTTCGGCATCCTCACTCTTCTGCTCTACGAACCTCTGCAAGACAAGAAAAAGGAAAAATTTAGCGAAAACCTTTACAAAAGCAATTAGATAGCAGAGCGTTGTTAGCTAAGCTTACTTCGGGAGGAGGACGCTCGCGCGTAAACGTTTTCAACCCCCAAGCCCAGTCCTCAGGCATCTCCGTCTTGAAGATGGCTCGGACTCGCTTAAAAATGAGATAGTTGTCCAACTCCACAGTCGAAACTCGGTTGGGATCGAGAGGACCGCTCATGTAGCAGAGTTTGTGTGTCCGTTTCTGGAATGAGCAGATTCGGCTACTGATAAAAGTAGCCATCAAATCCTCGCCGCATAACCCGGCGCAGATCAGTTCTTTAAGCCGAATCTCAAAAGCTTCGGCTAAGGCGTGACTCTTCCTCGGATTGTAAGTCCAATTCACCTTGGAGGGCGGGCCGATGGAGAATGTGGGGAGCCGGATCTTGTCCTCCGTCCCTCTGTTCTTGACGTAAAAGAAGGATTTGTGCCACTTCTTGCACGACTCTAACCCGGTGACACGAGGAAATACGGACTTCCTCCGAGGTGTAATGGACGCTGCTCCACATTGAGTAAGCAGTTTCTCGGAAGGGTGAAGAGACTTGTCAGGGACTATGTTGGAACGAATCTGAAAGAACTTCGACCAGACATGCACAGACGGCCATAGGCCGAAGTATCCTTCCGAGGCAGAGATAAAAGCAGAAAGAGAAGCGATGGCATTTGCAGGAAGATGATGCGGTTGAAGGCCGAAGTAGTCGAGAAACTCTCTAGCAAAGTCGCTAAGAGGAAGACCAAAGCCGCATGAGAAATGCGACATAAAAACTAAAAACTACATACTCGCCCTCCCTAAGATCCGGAGAGGACTCGCTGCCGGGTAGGCGACAGGAGACCTCGGCGGGAATCCTCCGAGTTCGGATAAGCCACTCGATCTCACGGCGTGTAACGGAGGAGCCCTGCCATGAGCCTCGCTCGGGCCCAGAGTCAGCATCCTCATCTTCTACCAGGGCACCACTAAAGGAGCTAGACATGGGTTCGCCGGAAAGTTCGACGGAGGAAGAACTAGCGGCGGAGGAAAGTTTAGAGCTACAAGGCCCCGTCGTGATTTTGCACAGAAACGGCGGCGGAGGAGCAAAGGAACCGCTGCACGAGTACCAAATCGAAGCAGAAAGATCTAGGGAGAAGCCTAAGCTACGCGGCCGGAAAGAACTCACCGGCGACGACGGCGAAGATAGTAAACGCGGACGAGGCAGACGGAGCAACGCGGCGGAGTTCTCGTCGTCGGAGGTTCTGATGAACACGCGATGGCGGAGCAGCGAGCGGGCGCGGAAACGAAAGGAAGAAGAAGGGCGCGGGCGAACGAAAAGGGGAAAGTGAATCCTCCAACGCCGCGCCCCTCTTTATAACCTAGCCACGAGCAAGGTAGTGGGATCGTGCGTGTGGCGGTTGGCCGCGTAGATCGTGTGCGCAGCACGACCGCACGTCGTTGAGCGGAACCACACCAAGGGCCACACGGTGGAAGGAAGATCACGATCCCCAACGGAAACGACGCACGAGGCGTCGCAGCGCCGGCGCGACAGGCACAGTAGTAACTGTAGCCTATCAGTAAATACTGAAGAGGAACAAAAAAACTAGAGAAACAATGATGGGGATGACACGTAGGACAAGGCGTATGCGATAAGATACAAGGATACCTCAGACGAGAAATAGAAAATAACTCGGAAACAATACGGAACGTGTCGCATGAAACTGGTAAGACCCGGCCGAGGTATCGGCGGGGCCATACCAGCTTCGGGGACTAATGTTGGGGAGATAACCCCGGATAGGGTAAAGACGGGGAAAGACGAAAGGATGTTCCCCGTTTAGTTTCCGAACTACAGCCTGAGTCGGCCGAATCATGTAGAGTTCGGTCGAGATAGGAAAGGGCAAGACCCTTGTAGTGAAGATAAGGTCTTACCCGGCCGAGATACTTCGTAACTCGGCTGGGTCAGCCCAAATAATCTCCATACAGATAAAGGACAAGCCGAACTACGGGAGGCAGGGCCGAATGATACGAAGCTTGCAGGAGAAGGAGAAGCCTAAAGTCAAACCCTAGCCGCAGGGTAGGGGGAATCTGAGCCAGGCCAAGCACTACGGACAAAGACACAGAGCGACAGAGAAGCAGAAGGAGGTCACGGAGGTGACAGTCCTGAAGCCCGAGGCGCGCAGGAGGGGCCCTCTGGAACCTTGTCGTCATTAGAGGAGCGACAGGGAAAGGGGGCGCCGAACTACTATATTGGGACAAGCATATTCCTCGAATATGCTTGCCACATCAGCCCCAAAGGAACCCAAGGCACTCCTTTATAAGGAGAGGCTTGGGCTCTGAGGAAGGCATCGACTCATTTTTAGCACCGTTAGGCTGGTAAAGTTCTTCTCTTCTCCCTGTATACAGCTCAAGGAGCACTTGTAGCCCAAGGAAGAGGAAATAAAGATCTTTGCCTTAGTCTTTTGTGTGTAGAATCAACTACATCTTCCATTCCCAGATCCCACTAGCATCCATTGGCCCCAACTTTAGCTTACCTATGGCATCTGCCGTGCCACCACCACGACACCGCACTACCGATTTTCCCGGGCTATCGGGCCGCTAGACGGGACCTTTCTTATTTTGGGATTTTCCTCGGCCAGAGCCTGGTGTGAGATATACGCGGGCTACAGATCTGTCGCCCAGACCAGAAAAGCCTAGCCGTGGGGCTATTTTTGGGCCGGGTTGAACGAGACCACGTATTGTTTTTGCCAAATCTTACCTTTTTGCAAACTAATTCCATTCTAACCCCTTGGCAAAATTATTTTGGAATCTGACCCCTGGGTTGACGCCAATTTAAACGGCGCCAACACATAACAGCCGGAAATCATCTTTGGAAGGTCGGCGCCAAGTGATACAACGCCGAACTCACCTCGGCCATATCACATGGCGTCGACCCCCTTTGGTCTTCCTCCCTGCTCCGCATTGGCGCCGATCTACACATCTTCAGCACTGTCTTGTCAGATTACAAAATAGTTTTGCTAAAGATTAAACGAAAAATTAATTTCGCAAAAAAATAAGATTTGATAAATAAATAGTCATGCCGCACTGACCAGGCTGCCCATGTATATTTATTCGTCTAATCTAATAAATAGCTGACCTCGTTCTGTCTTAACTCGAGGCCGCCCTTCTGCGTCCCACGATTTTGATCGAACGGATCGTTGCAAGCGGCGCGCGGAGGTCCCAGCGTCATTGTCTTTTAGACAGAGCCGTTTCGCGTGGTGGGTGTCCCCCGCATTTCGCGTCGCTGTCCATTTTCGCTTCCGCACATCGGCGGTCGCGTGGTTGCTCTCCACCGACGCATCGGCGGAGATCTTCAGGAGGAAGTTGTTGTCGCCGGCGGCGCTTATACCCGCACGCACATCGCCCGCGGATGCTTGTGTGGCACACGCACTTACGTCGCCGGCGCTGTCAAGAGGTGGGGGAGAGGGGGTTGGTCAGGCCGCCGGTTGATTTGGTCGCCAGCGGCACATCTGGGCTACATCCTCTCTCGCCGCCGGCCACATCATCGATGCGCGCAGTGTTCGGCTACTTCCGCTAGCACCCCTTCGAATCCCGTGGCTGTACCATCGAGATTCAAGCCGAATCGTCCAGTGGTTAGCTACATCGTCTAACGTCCGGCCAGATTCGTGTTCTTTTTGGCTTCATCTCTGAAAGTACAAAGGAAGTCGCCTAGAGGGGGGGTGAATAGGCTTTTAAAATTATTACGGTTTAGGCTCAAGTAAATGCGGAATAAAACTAACGTTTAATTTATTGAGCACAAAACCTAGCCACTAAGTTCACCTAGGTGCACCAACAACCTATGCTAAGCAATACAAGCAACAAGGTGATAGCAAGGTATAAATACTTCAAGCACGATGGCTATCACAATGTAAAGTGCATAAGTAAAGGGTTCGGTTGAGAGATAACCGATGGACGCGGAGACGAAGATTTGTTTCCCGAAGTTCACTTCCAAAGAAGCTACGTCTCCGTTGGAGAGGTGCGATGGCGCAATGCTCTCCGAACGCCACAAATGGCTCACCTCGAGGTGTGGTGGCTCGATGCACACCCAACACCACACAAGGCCTCACCCCGGACGCGGAAGCACGCAACTCACCGATGCCACAAAAGGCCCACCCTATTCTCCCAAGTGCGCACCACAAAAGGCGGGCACTTGCTCCACTATGGGACGCTTGAGGGCGGTCACCGAACCCGTACAAGATTGGGGCTAACTCAACAACTCAATTGGAGGCTCCCAACAACAAAGCCACAAAAGGACAACAATGTCACAAAAGGCCAACAACGCCACAAAAGGCTACAAGACCACAAAAGGTCAACAAGACCACAAAAGGTGAACAATCAAACCACACAACCGTCTAGGGTTCCAAGGAACCCAAGAGAAACAAGCTCACAAGCTTGAACTCGCCGAATCTCCGAGGAGAACTCAAACCTATGCACCAAATGCAAGGGCAAGTCCTTCTCCCCCAAATTCCAACAAAGCTACAAAAGCTATTGGGGGAATAAGGGAGGAAGAACACAAGAGTAGAACTCAAACCTATGCACCAAATGCAAGGGCAAGTCCTTCTCTCCCAAATTCCAACAAAGCTACAAAATCTATTGGGGGAATAAGGGAGGAAGAACACAAGAGGAGAACACAAAACTCTCCAAGATCTAGATCCCAATGATTCCTTCACAAAGAAGGGATTTGACTTGGGGGATTGTAGATCTAGATCTCCTCTCTCAAATCCCTCAAAAAGATGCAAGAATCATAGGAGGGGAAAGGGAGAGGGAAAGCTTCTTCAAGGTTGACAATGGAGGACAGAGAGAAAGCCAAGAACCAAGAAGAAAAGCTAGTGCCCACGAAGGGGAAGAGGAGCCCCTTTTAAAGGGCTCCCAGATCTGCCCGTTATGGGCATTCGCGACACCTGGCCGGAACTTCCGGTGGGAGGCCGGAAGTTCCGGTGGCACCCAGCCAACGGTCGAAAACTGCGGAGCGAGAAACTGAAAAAACGAATCATGGCCGAAACTTCCGGCTCTGGGCGGAAGTTCCGCCCAGCCTGGCTCCGACGGTCATCAGACCGTTGACGCCCGCTCCAGAAGCGCAACCGGAAGTTCCGGTGAACTTCCGATGCAAGTTCCGACAAAGTTCCGGCAAATAGAACGCTCAAAACAGAAGGTTACTGAACGTGAGCGGAAGAAGACCCGGAACTTCCACCGGAACTTTCGGCGGCAAATATGCCCTAGCGGAACTTCCGGTGGGAAGCCTGAACTTCCGGTCCGGGAAATTCCAAAAACCAGAAAACCAGAAACGTAATAACTTTTGCATCCGAACTCCAAACAGGATGAAACCAATTTTGTTGGAAATATTGGGTATCACCTTGGGAGAAAATATCATGAATATATATGTGATCTGTCCCCCAAGGTGTGGAGCCGGAAAACTCGCAAGATAAAAAAACTGCAATAAGATATGCAAGTGAAATCCTTAGATGATGATCTAGAGCTTGTTATGATGGTGACCACAAGCTCTAGATCCTCTCATGGACAAGAACCAAATAATAACCAAGAAAGATGATGATATGAATGCAAAGGTTTGAGCTCTCTTCGAACGATGCAAACGAGACACCCGCTTGAGAGCCCCTCTTGATAGTACGGCTATCTATCCTAAACCCGGTCTCCCAACTAACAACACGAGATCGGCAAAAGAGAAGCCCTATCAACATATCTTTGCCTTGAGCGTCCCACTTGAACTTGATGTAGACCGTCTTGTTCTTCTATAGTGGGAACACCTTTCTTGTTTGCTCTTGCTCGCTCTTGCTTGATGAAGACTTGCAAAATGCTCCCCCATACTCCATGGGGAAACCTCTTCTTTGAACTTGTCTTCATCATTCCATGAGCACGAGGATGGCAAGCTTCAAGCATGAGATCTTCTAGAGATGGCGCATCTTGAGCTCGTCCTTCTTCATCCTTACTTGAGGTTGATCCATCTTGATGCAACTCTTTGCACATGCCTTGATCGACCTTCAAGCTCCTTCTTTCTTCATGATTCCAATGGGCACAAAGCCCTTGGACATTTCTTCATCTTCCAACCTTGAGACCAACACATGGCCCAAGCGATGCCAATGGACAAACCTACAAGTGAAACTCAATTTACTCATTAGTCCATAGAGATTGTCATTAATTACCAAAACCACACATGGGGGCATACATGCCCTTTCAATCTCCACTAAATCTGGTATGGATCTATTTTTCTCCACTACATCTCTACTGCATCTTGCTAGATTTCATCTGGTTACTCCCCCACCGCGTATGGCTTTAGACTCGTATCTTGTTATGTTTAGGGGGAGTTTTTTTCATGTCGATCGATGTTTTAGCTTCTCTGAAGTGAATCAATGGTGGGATGTTAGGTTTAGTCACTGAAATAATCCAATAGGAACTGACATTGTTTTATCTTCTTTGGTGGGATGTTAGTGTTTAGCTTTTTTCTGAATCAATGGTGGATTTTAGTTTTTAGCTTCTCTGAATCAATGGTGGGATGTTAGTTTTTAGCTTTTTTCTGAATCAATGGTGGATGTTAGTTTTTAGCTTCTCTGAATCAATGGTGGGATGTTAGGTTTAGTCACTGAAATAATCCAGTAGGAACTGACATTGTTTTAGCTTCTTGGTGGGATGTTAGTTTTTAGATTTTTTCTGAATCAATGGTGGATGTTAGTTTTTAGCTTCTCTGAATCAATGGTGGGATGTTATCAGTGTCTAGTTTTTTTTAGTTCTTAGTTTTGCTTGATGATAGTAGTTTCCAGGGATGTTAGTTTTTAGCTTTCTCTGAATCAATGGCGGGATGTTTTATGAGTGTCTATTTTTTTGCTTGATGATAGTAGTTTCCAGGGATGTTAGTATTTTAGCTTTTTTCTGAATCAATGGTGGGATAGCTTTTTTGTAGAGGAGATGTTTATTTTTTAAGTTACTTGCCTAGTCCATCTTAAATCAAGGACAAATACATGGGGATGTTGCCTAGTCCATCATGGCAACACCTGTTTTGCGGATGAAACAATGTCAGTTACTTCTTTCTTAGTGCTAAGTAGGATCAACTTCCAGGGATGTTGCTTAGTTTTTACTGA
The DNA here is from genome assembly GCA_910589765.1 of Avena atlantica. Lineage (NCBI taxonomy): Eukaryota > Viridiplantae > Streptophyta > Magnoliopsida > Poales > Poaceae > Avena > Avena atlantica. The sequence goes on from OU342737.1 coordinate 72,748,715, forward strand.
ATGTTTTTTAGGGATCTTCCAGGGATGTTAGTTTTGAGGGATTTACTTGTATTTTCTCTTTCTCCAATGGTAGTGACTAATGGTATAACTCCTTTTTATTTGTATTTTCCTACATGATTGTAGTTACAAAATGACAAAGTCAAACAGTGCTAAGAGGTCTAGATCTGGGAATAAGCACTCAAAGCTAAGTTTGATGCGGAAGAAACTTACGCTTAGGAGGAAGTTGTCACCAATACATTATGATGTTCAAGATACTATAGAAAGAACATCCAATGAGTACATGGCAGAGGGATATGATGTTGAAGAGGGACATGAAGAACAGGCTATCGTGTTGTCGCAAGTATGATAATGCATTCCACAGAGAAGCTTTTTTTGAGTTTGATACATGTTTTTTTGCAATAATCGCACCCATAAGATTTTTTCCCTATTTTTCCCTAGGCCAAAACAAAGAAGCTTTTACAGAGGGCATCACCTATGAAGTTGGTCAGTTTATACCCCTACATATCAGAAGATCAGAAAACTATGATTAGGGAGGCAGATTACGGCGGACTGTTAGATATCAAGTGCTCAAAGCTTCAACCAGAACTCTGCAAATTTCTCATGGAAAGCTTCGATCCAGAAACTTGCAGCATGGTATTCCCAGGCCGTGGCGCAATTCCTATCACTGAACTGTCTGTTAAAGAGGTTTTAGGAGTTCCGTGCGGAACTCTTGAAGTGATTTACGAAGTAGATTCTGAGGCCAACAAGTTTATGCATAGGAAACTAGGTAATGAGGGTAGAAAACAACCTACCATCACATTTCTGAAGAAGAATCTTATGTCTATGAAGAATGCAGATACTTCATACCTTAGGCTTTTTATAACATTAGGTATGGCCTCTGTTCTTGCGCCAACCACCGCGTAAATATTAGTCCTAGATTATATCCATCAATGGTGAAGATTAAGCAAGCAAAAAAGTTGAATGTTTGCAAATTTGTTATCATGATGATCCGGAAAGCTACCAAATCAAATGCTGAGAAAGCCATTCTAAAATCATGCATGTTATATCTGATGGTATGTGCCAAAACTTCTTTTGCTTTTGGCTTTTTAACCATGTTGAACATTTCATGTTCCTTTTTTCATAATTTGAAATGGATGTTACTTATTTTGCTTTTGTAGGTAAAGTACCTGGATTCTTTAGAGTTGAAAGATATGAATATCAGTAAGCAAGGGACGCGAGTTACAGTATGGACCAACGCAATGGTCAAGAAAGCCATGCAGCAAGATCTAGATAGCAATGGGTGCTTCGGCATGGCAGCGGTAATTTTCCACAGTCCTATCACGGTTTTAGCAATGGTTTACAGTTTTTTTGTGTGTACATTTTTTGTGTTTACATTTTACCTTCTCTTATTATCTCGTGTAGTTGAAAATAGAATTCGCAGAAACTGAAAGGCCAGAATCATCAGTCCAGAAAGAGGCCAGCAAACAGTCAGGAAACGAGGGTGAGCAAGAACTGAGCATCAGTGGCGCTTCCAACACACAATGCAGGGAATAAAATAGAGCTTATGATGAGGGCCAGACCATTCTATTCTCAGACACACAAAAAATTGACAAATTCATCGAAATACATGCACCACCATACAGGACACAGGAAGTAAGTTTTTGTATATGAAGTTTCTACTTTTTGTTTTGTTTGTGTTTTAAGCATGCTTGTTCAAAAAATAGCACACCTATACCATTGTTTTTTGCTATGTACGACACAGCTAGGTACAAGCACTCTGTCATGTTTGCCTGCCACGGTTTTGAAGCAAGTTTGCAAATGTTGATGAAGAATCTAGTGCCTAAACCCGTCAAACAGCAACCTACCACAACCAAAAGCAATTATGTCAGTTCCAACAACGAGTTGGGAAAAGCTTCCAACAAGGAGGGATGTAACCAAACCCATATGTGTGCTAGCGACAAGGATGAGGACAAAAATCAGGAAGCAGAAGTTGTGGATCAGGGCCAAAACTTTGATGATGGAGGAGACAGTTTGATAGAAACAAATACGGTCAAGCAAACCTGTGACCAAGAGGAAGTGGCTGATTTAGAGACTGAAATTGCTAACCCATTGTCACAAGTATGGATGGTCATGGACAAGGAGTTTCAACACAAGGGAGATTAAAGGATTTGAACACAGAACAAACTTTGTGCAAGGAAGATGATGCAAGTCAGTATGACAAGGATAGGGATGTCACCAATTTAGTCGGAAAAGAACAAGACGGATTGGAGGAGAACAATAGGAAAGAAGGAGATGCAACAATCTCACATGTTGTGCCAGGGATCCAGGGGGATGTTGCTGATCCTAGTGTTGCAAAATTAGAGAACAACAAACCAGACACCGTTGCATCCCTATTGGCATATTTTGCAGAGCAAAAAAGCAAACATGATGATCTCATGGAGGGAGAACCAGTGCAAATGACCGAGATGAAAACAAAATCTTCACTAGGAATTAAGGATGCAGATTATATCACACCAGAATCAAGCACAAAGATGTTACACACACATGATAGTTCGAGCAGGAATGAAGATCAGCTTGAAGACAACACTGAATATGGGTCAGCACAGTTTATGGAATTCCTGCGCGGTTCTCCCGCTGTTCCTAAATTCAAGCATCCTGTATACGAGCCCCATGAGTTCCTTGACATGGAATGGTCAAAGCCAAGCAGCACAAATCAAGTTACACAAGATGTACTTAAAACATTGCCCCGATATAACTTGGAGGAAGCAGCTCAGGAACTTGAAAGTTTCAGTGATGCAACAACAAGGCTAGAGTCAGCAAAGTTAATTGATGATATTGTACCAAAAGCAGAATTGAAGAAACGGAAGAGAGTAAGTTTCGCTGATCAGACCCCAGAAAAAACAAAAACAACAGTCATTTCTACATCACCAATCAGGTCACCAAGCAGGTATAGAACGAGGTCTGTAGTTCAAGGTGAAGAATCATCTAACCAGAAAGATGGAACCACAGAAATTGGGGATATAGCAGCAGTTCCTAATGTACAGAAACATGCTTCTCCTCGACACTCTATAAGCAAAGAACAAAGCCCATCTGGTAGGACCACCAGCATCATTACAAGGTCAGAGACACATGTTATCAGAGGAAATGCAAAAGTTGATCTAGTTGATAGCAAGTTAACATCTAATCCGAGATGTGCACCACAAACTACAACAAACAGCATACCAAGCTCAGCATTCATTGATTCAATGAATAGGAAATTGGACTTTGACAGTACTGATTCATAAAGGAAGAAGAGGGAAGCAATAAGGTTAGCACCAGATGCTCCTTCCTTTGACCTCTGTACACCACCAGAAGATGAGTCAACCAAAGAAGAAACAACAGTTGTGGTGCATGCTGGATGTAGCAAGCCACAAGAAGAAGCATCTAGCTTCGCAATAACACAAGTTGGACATGAATACCAGAAGAGAGTATCCAAAGTTGGGAAGTTCGAGAAATCACCTTTTGTGAACTACGAAACACAGAAGAACTACAACGTAACCAAACCAGTGGAGACTGTGTATAACATGGTGTGCCAACACGGTTTCAGGAGTGGGTCCAGAACGAATGATGAAATTGTAGTCGATGTAGGAAGATACTACATCACTGTCGGGAATCTAGCTGATTCAGTGAAACCTGGGAAGAAATTGATGAACATGGTGGATGAAGTTGGTATTCACATAATAAAAGAAGAGAACACAAACACAGCGAAGTACATCATGCCGCTACGCGTAGTTGTAAGCTCAATTTTCAATGTTTTACTTCTTTTCTTTTTTAAAAATGTATCTTACTTCTCCATTTGTTTTTGCCTTCTTTGTTCCAAGGAGTTGGAACTAATAAATTCTCGATGTAATGTAACAACCACATCTTTCATGTTGTACAGGAGTACCTAATTGAATCCCGTTTTGATCTAAAAGATGTTACAAGATGCTTCGAGATAACACCTACTAACAAACTAGATGAGAAAGAAGTTGTAAGAATCTCGTACTTACCCGGGTTTTTTATCTCAAAACATGGATTATCTTAACTAATATTTTTCTAACAAGAAGCAAATTTACTTCTTTGTTATTGCAGGTTTGCTTCCCAACTTTGCAGAAATTGACAAACATTCCTACTGATCAATCAGGACACTACTGGCTGGTTGTTTTAAACATCAAAGCACAAAGGTTTGAAATCATCGACTCTCTAAGTAAAAATGGCGAAGCATTAATGATGCACAGTTGCCACGTACTATTGGCTGGTATCAAGATTATGTGGGAAAGGTACTTCAAAGATTCAAAAGTGCAGATTGCAAATTGGCCTATTGAAATTATGGAAAGCCCGAAGCAAACTAACACGTAAGTTACCAACACACTGACATAGTTACTTCTTTGCATGTTTTCTTACTTTTGAATGGTACCTTGTAATAGGTTTGGATGTTTGTTATTACTTCATTCTGCTTTCCTATAAGATGTAAGTTAACAACACACTGCCATAGTTACTATAAGAATTCAAATTTTTTATATCAGGTATGACTGCGGGTTTTTTACTCTAAAAAACCTGGAAGAAAAACATGGAAGAAAGGTGCCAACTTACACACAGAAGGATATGCAAAATATAAGGAAGATATTCACTGACAAATGGCTTCACTTTGAGAAGAACAAAGCAACTTGGCAGTTATACATCTAGTTCAACAGTAAGTTTCCCTCTTTTCATTACATTTTATTTCTAGTAACACATTTCTTTCAAGTAGCACATTTTCCTCGATGTTCTTTTACTTGTGACAATACAATAATATACCATTACTGGAGTAAACATTGTTATGCAAATGTAAGAGTTACAATTTTCTTGATGTAACTGAAAATTTAGATCAATAGCTACTTGAAAAGCGAAAACGTAGTGTGCTTTCCTGGATCAGCAAGCCTCAATGGACAGTTCTGGCTAGCATGATCTATCTCTTTGCAGAGAGTGCATTTAGTTGGATGAGGCTTCTGAAGTTGTAACCCACTTTTCCTCCTTTTATGAGATGGTCTCCCCTTAGTGGTCGTGAGAAGAGGGTCTTGCGCTCTTCTGTTGGTAGCAAGGATGGGATCTTCTTCCATAGGGGCTCCATCTGCCATGTCAATGGCACCAGGAACTACTGGAGCTTTCCCCTTCTTCCTTTTCAGCGCATCTGCAGTAGCCTTTTTGAGATCGGCCATTTCTTTCTCCATTGCTTTTATGTGTTTCTCAGCAATCTCTTTTGTTTTTTCTGAGGACGCCAAACCAACTGCAAGCTTAGCAAAATCATTGCATAGGTTCCCATAACGCAACATCCTCATATCTTTCCTTGACAATTTCTTAGCTGGATGAACAACTTCTTTTGGCTCAATGGTTTGAACAACTATATCCGGAGGAGGTTTGGACCACCTAGCAAGGATGTAGTGGTCTGGTATTCTATGCACCGCACCCAAATGGGACATGACCTTCATTACATGGCAGCATAGAATACCATCCTTCTTGATCTTACAACATTGGCAGTTGTATATTTCATTCTCTAAATCAGCATCAACCATGTAACCTATTCTGCCATAACCATAGACAGCCCCCTAAATTGGAACAATTTCAAATACTCCACCTCCACGATCAAGAGCATTGTAGGAAGTTATCTTACGCAACTCAACCTGAAAACGGTTGTATATCGGGAGAGTGTATGTATCTAAAATCTGCTGCTCCATAGGGAAATCTAACCAAAGTCTAACATTTTTATCTTCGCCAACAAACTCATGTGAATCTTCAGCTACATCAATCTGCTCTTGCAACTTCATGTACTGTTTGAAGAAGCGAAAAAGGCTATCATGGGGACTAACGTACTTCTTAAGTACCGCGTTGAACCCTTCACTTCTTGCTGTAGTCTGCAGGAACGGGAAAAAGCGATGCTGGAAGTAAACTGGAACAAAGTTCTGCCTTAGATCATAGATATCAAGGAAATGAGCATTCTCAACAATATCATGCTTGATTAACATCTCAGACCACTTGTTCTCAAACTCCTCTATACTCAAATTGTAATCAATGACTTTATTGAAATCCTTCTTCAATTCTTCTCTTTCTGCTATGAAAGGACCAAGCTTTTCTTGCACTCTCTGCATTATATGCCATCTGCAATTCCTATGCACAGTGTGCACCAACAAAACAAGGATTGCACTCCTCATAGCACCATCTTGGTCAGTTATGATGTTATCCGGATGCAACCCATCCATTGCATCTAGAAACATCTCAAACAGCCATACAAAATCTGCTATTCTCTCATTCCGGACAAAACCACACCCAAGCTGAATGGATTGCCCATATCTATTGATACCTATGATCGGTGCACATGGCATCTTATACCTGTTTGTCATGTACGTCGTGTCAAAGGAAATGCAATCATTGTACAGCTTGTAAACATCTCGCGCAACACCATCTACCCAGAAGATTCTCTCAACTCGAGACAACTCGTCAAGGTAGAACTTGTAGTAAAAACGCGGATCCTGTTTCTTCAACTCTTCAAAATATTCCAACAACTCAGGTATATCTTGGAATTTGTCTTTTTCGCCACTTTTTGCCATGTAGTTACTCACAGTCTTGTTGTCATATGGTACATTCTGCTTGTTTCCATAAAGCTCAGCCATAATCTGCATAATCATACCAGAACTGACGTTCACCTCATGCAACAAGTCTGTAAGTTTTCTCTCCTCTTTTGGTATTTTCTTGTGCGATCTCAAATATTTCTTCAAAGCGAACTTCTGGATAACATCATGAGTGTGCTCCTCAACAAATTGCGTCACTTGCCATATAGCACCAGTGCGCTTCACCCTCATCTTTGCTTTGCAATCACATAACTTGGTGATAGTACGTTTTCTTTGCTTCAACGACACTTCTTCTACCTCTGGATTTTTTCCTGATTTGTTGCACATAAAAACACTCTTGTCCTTCTCACCATCTTTTGCAGATTTCCTTGATGACTCTATCTTCACTGAGAATCCAACATGCTTAGCATATATGTTGTAATGAACCAATGCTTCATCAAGCGACGCAAACAACATCCCGATGAATGGGGTTTTTGGAACAAAACCTTCTGGAGTAGACTGAACCTCATGCTCACCATCACTGTCCTCACTAGAAAGCGTCACCCCTGTTTGTGCACGAGAAGTAACATCAGGCCCTGGTTGCACATCTGGCACATCTGTATCAGTAAGACCAGCTGATGTTCCAGCACCATCACCCTGAACATCACGGGCAGCCGATGTCCCAGCACCATCACCCCTAACATCAGTTTCTTCGTCTGAATGTAATGGCTGATTCAGATCAATCCCTCCAAACCACCACTCAAAGCCTCTTGGCATTTTGTTAACTCCTGAAAATTTTCAGAACATAAATGTTTTTTTATCAGAAAAGTACATTCCTAAAAATTTCAGAACTTCTTACATCTCAAAAAGAGACTACTAACTTTACAGAAAATCCAGAAAACAAAAAGCTACTTCTTACATCTCAAACAAAGCTACTAATTGCAGATTCATGTTACATCTCAAAAAAAACTACTAACTTTTTTATCTACCTGTGTAACTGCAGATTCATGTTACATCGCAAAAAAGTGGGAAGTTTTTCATGGCAAAAAGAAGGAAGAATGACACTGCACCAAAGGAGTGCCTAAACTGCAACAAGTTCCCAACTTTTTAAGGATGTTTCCAGCTATCCTTTATTGTTTCTGTTTCCAGGATGTTCACTGTTTTTGCATTTGGTTTTGTGTTTTCCAGCATGCAAACTGCTTGCTTAACTACTATTTTCTACCTTTTTCACTGAATGCTACAACTACTGCTTTTGTGTTTAACTGATTGGTTGTTAAAACTACTGCCAGGTTTGTTTTAAGCATGCTAGGATGTTACCATGGAGCACTGCTATAGATTTTGTCAGAAACAAAAAGAATTTTTCCAGATGTTACAGGATGTTATATTTTTCCTGTAAAAGCTTCCAGGAAGTATCATGAATCACAGATTTGAAGAGGGATTGGGGGGGGGGTACTAGTAATGAAGAGAACAACGATGTAACTTACAGATGGAGCAGGCCTTCTTTTTCCCCTGGATGTTATTTTAGCAGGTACGATGTAAGCTGCCACCTGGAGCGTAAGCTAGGGGAGATGAGGATCTATGTCTAAGCTGGGGGAAGAAGAACATTAAAAAGGTGTAAGTTCACACCTGAAAGATGTAAGCTGGTGGTGGTGGAGGGGGGATGGGGGAGGGGGAGGGGGTGGAGCTGGAGGATGTTTCTCTAGCTTTTCATGGAGCCTGGTGGTGGAACGAGAGGATGTACGAAGGAGATCCAGATGTAAGCCGGAAGAGGGGGTTCAGATCGATTTGGGGGGAAGATGGGGGGGTGGAGGAGGGATCAGGTGTAATCTGGAAGGGGGGATCAGATCGATTTTGAGGGAGGGGGGATCAGATGTAAGCTGGCAGCGCGACTCAGCAAGACAGACCCTTTCTTTCCGGAAACGACAACGAAATCGGGGCAGGGACCACCTGGTCGGATTGACCTCGCTATAAGTTACTAGCTGAATGCCCGTGCGTTGCAACGGGATAATATAAAAATATACACACATACATATGGCTACGGTTTAATGTTTATTGAACATACCATAAATTATTCTCCACATCAAGAAAACTTTCATCCACCAAAAAATATTCTCCACATCAAGAAAACTCTTATCCACCGACTGCATTAAGAAAAAAGGAAATTCGTCCATGTTCTAATATATTGGGATTTTCTTAATTCTCAAAGTGCAACTCTAGTCTGAGAGAAGTACAATATTTTTCTTTAGTAAATCGAACTTGTTACATTCTTCAGGAAGCACCGTGCCGTTTCCTAGAAGAGTAGGAAGCACGCGCATAGAATTTTTAAGGATGAGAAAACTGATCGAGTTTCACACTTTCTGATGGATATAGCTAATAGAGAAGACAATCAATGTTGTCAGCTAAATAGAGAAGAGAAACGTCTCAGCTGTCAGCAGAATGAAGGGCTGCTGGACTACGAAACCTGATAGAGAGGTTGCCTCAGCGAGGTAGTGAGAAGCAATCAAACAATTAGTGATCATATATAAAACTCACGTGGGTTGAGAAACTCATGTAGATGAGCTGTGCTTAGTCTGCCAATACATCTTGTCGGAATTCAAGGCTATAGAGAACATGGTGCCATATACGCTCGTGTATGTGCGAACCTGTTCTAGTTCTTTGATTTCTTAGGCTTAAACTGAACTTCTTGCGGTAGAGGATGAAGTTAGCAGCCGTGTCGATACTGCCGTGACACCTGCAGGTCCTGAACAATATCAATAATCTTAGGCATGAGAGTTTTTCCAAAACACTGAACCATGGGAAAAAATAGGACTCCTCGTGATTTAGAAATTAAACACATCACAAGATCTTGTGTTGCTTTTCTCCACAGCATATGCAGCAAAGATATCCTTTGACAGTGAGCAGAAATTTAATTTAGATGCACCGATTTATGTCTTCTATATAAGAGATTGGACACAAAATGTTACAGGTAGAGGCTCCTTTCATCAAGCAATTTGATAGCACAATACTTGGATGATTCAGTACCTGATTGCACAGTTACTGTCAACCATTTGAGCTAACAAAAAAGTATTGTCAGGTTGAGCCGCCCTGTGTCTTGTATTGCAAGCCTTGTCAGGTCGAGCTACCGGACTCTACGGAAGATGATAGCGTCAGCCTCGAGGAATCCACGTGCGTCACCGCCGAGCTCCAGCCACTCCTCCTAAACAGACGAACTCCATGAGGTGGAGTAGGTGTGCACGCGCAAGACTGTTCGAAGTACGCGGCGAACAGCTCCGCGGTCGGAGTGCCCACGTCGCTGGCGTCCGCGTAGGCGCCGTTCTACTTCTTGGAGTGTTGGTGGAGGGACGCGCCGTGGCGGCTGGCGGGATCGTCCAGCGTGAATTCGTACGTAGGGGCGGTGGCCTCTTCAGATGGGATTGAGATTGGTATCGTCCAGGAGGCATCGGCGGCGGCCGGGACACGACCTAGTCAGACGCTGCGCCAAAGATCCCAAAGACACGACCCGACACTGGTCTGGATCTTACTCGATGCGGCTGGTGTAGGGGTCGGAAGAGTTCGAGATTGTTGGGGCGGAACTTGGCGCTGACGCTCGCCGCCGGCAGGGTGTGGTGAAGGGGACTGTAGGCGGGGAGACGACGCGGGCTCGGGAGGCTGCGGTGACCAGAGATCCTTCGGATGGAGAACGGGGCAAGGGGCCGCTACCGGGTGGGGATTTTGTGCTAGAGGTCTCGCGGAAGCCGCCGTCGACGACGCGGGCCACCGGTGCGAACTGTTCACTTCTTCACTTGGCGGTGGCAGATGTGGTAATTGTTTCAAACGGACAAGGGCAAAATCGTCCAACGAAAAAGCCGACGGAAATTCTGAGGACGTACCTACCTCTAACTAAATTAGTAGATAGATATCTAGCCAAACCCATATTTATTACCGTAGCTAAGCTGAGCTCGGTTCCAAAGGGCCTCATCCAAACCGCGGACCCAAAATATCCCGAAGTCTTCATCCACTTCACCGGACCGGACAGAGCTGCTGAGGCTCGTCGCTCGTGCCGGCCCAAGACGCGTAGCCAGCGGAGGTGGCCACCGTCTCTCCCGCACGATCCTGTCCCCACCCTCTCTTATCCCCTTTCTCCTACCAGCAGCGCCCGCCCTCCCGCTTCTTTCCCCTTCCGTACGGCCGGCCGCACCTCACCGGGCTCCTGCTCCGCCATGCGTTCTACTTCTACACTAGCCAGCATCACCACTATTGGCATCAGGAGCTAATTCGGTAGCACGAAGCGCATTTCCCGGGTTACTTGGTGATGTCGTCGTGCCTCGCGCCGCAGTTCAAGTGGCCGCCTTCCACCCGGGCGACGGTGTTCAGGGAGCCCGGCGGCGGATGCTGCGCTGGAGCTGGAAGCTTTCGACCAGGGAGGGTCCACTGCGCGATGTCCTCCGCGGCCGTCCTCGAGGCCGAGCGCTTGGAGTCTCTAGCCGCCGGAGCGAGGCGCCTAGTGTACGACGGAGCCGTCGGGCCTTCCCCCACTTCTGATAGAACTACCCTCCCGGTAATGTCTATTTACTTGTTCTATGCTAATGGTGAGACGGCCATGCTTGTTCGCCAGTCGCACGAACTGCTCCATTCACCAGACACCAATTCGTAGTTAACTATGCTGAAATATGTCTGTCTTTCTTGCATTGGATATTGGAACCAGGGGCATTTTAGCCAGGCAATTCTCAACCAAGAAGCCGTGGTGACGGCGGCAGCCGCGGAGGCCGTGGCGTTAGCCCGAGCAGCCGCAGAGGTCGCCGGAGAAGTTGCCCGTATGGTGCAAACCGAGCAACGGCCAGCAGACATCGACAGCCACAACGTACCGGCGGACAGTTACTTGACAAGAGAGTTCCATCGCACCGAGGTGCGATCGCGGTATGCTGACACCAGTTTGCTGGACGACGCGGGTTTTGTCAGCATCTTCAGCGACGAATCAGAGTCAGAGGACGACGAGCAGAGCACCCAGGGCGTGGCTGTCAAGTCGGCGCGTCAGGTAGAGAGAAGAGCTCGGAGAGTGAGGGCGGCAATGAAGGTGGCTAAATCTTTCAGTGATCGGAGGCCTCTGACAGCCTCCTCGAGGAAGAAGAGGGTGAAGGGTTGCCGGAATCCTTTGGGTTGCTTCTATAAGATGTCCGCACGGAGACTTTTGACAGCGAAGCAAGAAGTTGAGTTATCAGAAGGCATTCAGGTAATGAAAACTAACAGAATGTGCAGAACTTGTGTGATCTTGTCATGTCATACGAACATGCCAAAGCTATCCTGTTGCTGGTATCTGATTAAATTTCCCATGCATGGTTGCCATGAACTGACGCAGGATTTCCTGAAGCTGGAGGCTGTTCAAAAGGAGGTTGCACACTACAACGGTGGTGAACCAACCTTCAGTCAGTGGGCAGAAGCAGCTGGCACTGACGAGAACACGTTGCGGAAACGTCTCAGCTATGGAATCCAATGCAAGAACATGATGGTCAAATCTAATGTGCGTCTCGTAATCTCAATTGCCAAAGAGTTTGAAGGCCCTGGGACAGATTTTTCTGATCTTATTCAGGTATTTGCTTGTACTTTTCGACGATACCTCTTCGGTGATTATAATTTTTTGGTAGGAAATGTTTCTGATTATATATCATAATCTTTCTTCAACACAGGAAGGAATGCAGGGCCTCATCAGGGGTGCTGAAAAATTTGATGCTTCCAAGGGTTTTAGATTCTCTACATATTCACACTGGTGGATCAAGCAAGCAATACGCAAGTCGGTTTTAGAACAAACCCAAATAATTCGCTTGCCAGTACGTCCTCTTTCTCCTCATACCTGCACTATTAAATTGTTGATGTTGATGAAAACACATGTAGCAATCAGTAGTCATGATGATAAATATACCAATTTAACATCATGTGATAGTCAAATTGGTTTTCCATCTGTTTTATGATTCAGAATTTCACAGTATACGCACTATGATGTAAGGTGATTCAAGGATATGACACAACCTAGCTGATGAAATAACATGAAATCTTGTAGCGTAGCCAAGCCAGTATAAACTTGATATCCTCTTTATTCACTAATGATGTATATTAGGTAAAGATTATGGGGATAGTAACCGGGGATCAAGAACAAAACGAAGAACTAGTTGCTTCGGGATCTCTGTAGTATAGGCCTAGAATTGATGTCAAATTGATATGGTTGTGCTCTTATACGAAAACATTCTGCCACGCTGCTCAATTTGTAGGCTCACATGGCCGAAGCAAGTTCCCGAGTGAAGGAATGCCGCCGACGACTCCGCCGCGAGCTGAGTAGGCTGCCGACGAACGAAGAAATCGCGTCAGACACAGGCATGACAACCAGACGGGTCGAAGCAGCAATGTGCCTCCCAAGGTACAGCGTGTCCCTCACGGGCAAGGTCGGGAGCACAGACGTGACATACCAGGTCTGCTCCCCTCGCTCTGCAAACCAGTTTCTGAATTCTGAATACTGAAATACTGAATCATCGTACTGATGGTTGTACAGGAGATCATGCCGGACACGAGCACGGAGACGGCGGAGGAGACGCTGCACAGATGGTTCATGAAGAAAGACGTGGGCAAGGCGCTGGACAGCCTGAGCCCTCGGGAGAGGGAGGTGATCAGGTACAGGTTCGGGATGGACGACGGCAGGGCGCGGACACTGCACGACATCGGGCAGCTGATGGGGGTGAGCAGGGAGAGGATCCGGCAGATCGAGATGGCCGCGTTCCGGAAGCTGAGGAGCAGGAAGAAGGTGACGTCGCTACAGCACTACCTGGAGCCGGCGGAGAGCTGGTAGGCAGGCTAGCCGGAGCTGCTGAGTTATGCTGCCTTGCCGTCTTTTTACTAGAGGGACTGTTAAACCTGTTCACTTACCCGTGATCCCGTTGTACTACATACATTGTGTAAATGAACGAAACAATTTTGTTGTACTACTACAAGCTAATGCAAAGAATACAGTGTTAGTCTATTTCACAAAATTTGTTATGTATCTATGCTTTGCATCAGATAAATTTTTTGCATCAATCACATGATTTGTAGCCAAACCAAAAATTTGGTCAAGTTGTTGTGCGAAGACATATAAGATCATTCAAGGAAAAAGACACCGGGCGGTTTGTTTGGAACATTTTTATCACTTGTTGCTAGGCCTTTCCCTAGGGCTGGATTCGAGCGGCTCGTTTACCCAAGGAGCTCAGAATTAAAACTCAGCTCGACTCAGTAAATTTGCAACTAGCTCGTTTATCTTATTCTGAGTTGTAAACATGTGCATATATTAGAAAAGTAAGTAATTTTTCTACTAATTCAGAATTAGAACAAATATATTACTTCCATAATTCCACTAAGGCAAGATCAATGAAAAATATAGTGTCTCTACACAATTATAGGTGCAAGAAACATTATCAGTTTGACATTCATTTATTAAAAAAAATCAAATTTTGTATTTGAAAGAGTTTAACGAGTTAATCTAAAACTCGATAGATTTATCCTTGTCAAACTGCTTTCATCAAAGATAGATTTATCTCTGATGGTGTGATCATGGAGTTGTTCTCAGTCTAGATTTTGAAAAAGCTTATGATAAGATCAGTTAGTGCTTTCTGTTTGATTGTTGTAGGCAAAAGGGGTTCAATGAGAATAGCCTAATTTGGATTAATAAATGTTGCTACCCAGGGAACTCCAGTGTCAAGGTTAATGACAATGTGGGCCCTTATTTTGGCAGTCATGAAGGTGTTAGGCAAGGAGATCTTTTTGCTCTTACTTTTTTCAATTTAGCTATCAATAGCCTATCTAAAATGGTCACTCTTGGGCAGCAGATGGTCTCTTCTTAGGTTTGGTTGATAACTTACTGCCTGGTGGTGTTGCTATTCTCCAATATGCAAATGACACCATTCTCTTCATTAAGGATGATGTGGAAGGGGCAAGAAATTTTAAGCCGCTTCTGTATATATTTGAAATGATGTCTAGCCTAAAAATTAATTTTGGAAAAAGTGAAGTTATGATGATTCTTGAACATGAGGAGAACTTGGGTGAGTATGCTGGCTTGTTGAACTTTCAACCAGGCAGTTGGCCTATCAAATATTTGGGGACCCCTTCCTGCTGTGTGCTCTAGAAGGATTTATGTTGTTGAAATGAGTTTCCTAAGTGAGAAGGTTAAGAAGAAGATAGGTGTCTGGATGGGAAGTACAATGTCCATTGGAGGGAGAGTTGTTAAGATTGATACATGCCTTTCTAACACTGGTGTGTATCAGATGTCTATGAGATTGCTGCACAAAACCAATGTGACTCAGATGGAGAGACCCATTGGATCCTTCTTGTGGGATGGCGATGCCATTAAAAGAGAGGTGTTTTATGGTATCCTTAATTAAATAATAGCCGTCTATTTTTGTAATCCGATGGCTTACACGCATTTATACTGGTGCCAAAAGGAGCGCTGATGTACAATTTATACTAGTAACCTCGACAGCAAATTACCGCAGGTTCACAAGAAAGGCCTGGCCCAATAGAGTTGATCAAGGGCTCCACACCGCAAATAGGGACGCCAGCCTTCTTAAAAAATGACATGGATAATTAACAACTCAAGAACGCAACTAATAACACGTCAAGAAGCTCCGGTAGTGCAGAGAGCCTAGCGTTGCCCCGCACATCGGGCACACATCATCGACTTGGAGAACCACATGCAAATGCACCGGCGATGGAACGCGCGCTATCAGGTCGGGAGCTCTGCGGCGCACTCTCCCTCCCACTCCGATTCATCAAGGCAGATCGCGCGGTCATCCATCTCGCCGGCCAGGTCCTGCTCTGGCGCTGCAGCAGCCGGCCGGCCTCTCCTTGCAGGCCATCACGAGAGCAGCTCGTCGTGTATCAGAGCATCTCTACTCGTCTACTCACGAGGCTGATCCGGACGCCGAATTTCGGTCCGAACGCCGAAAATTGATCCAGTCGTATATCCAAGGACCTGTTTTTGCCGAATTCGGACCAATTTTGGTCCGGACTACCCAGGCCGAATCAGGTTTCCGGGTACGCCCTGAAAACGCCGGACTCGACGAATTCGGCAAAAAAAAACCGAAGCGGCGCGTGTACCCGCCGAGTCAGCGACGGAAGCCGAGTCGTCGTCATCCTCGAAACCACGCGACTGCCGGACATTAACTGACCGTCGGTCACGCGTCGCCGATTTTAAGACGCCACCGTCGCCGCCTCGGCTCCCACGACGGACCGTCGAACACTAACTTCCCGCTGTTTTCCCTTTTCTCGCCCTCACCGCTATACCCCTCCCGCCCTCGCCGCCCACCTCGGCCTTTATAAGCCGTACCCCTCGCCGGAGATCTTCACACTCTCTCACAGCTCCCCCACCCACAAGCCCAAACTCCGGCGAACACTCTCTCACCGTTTCCCCTTCCTAGCCATGACCGAACGGTACCCCGGCGACGGCGCTGCGGCGAACAGCTTCGGTCGGCGCACCCTCTAGGCTGGGAGGCGCGCATGATGTACGACGCCGGCTATATGGCGCCCCCGGACATGCGGATACCTCCGGGGTGGAAGCTGAGCGCCGGCGGCATCCCTATCTCGCCGGCGCCAACGCCGGAGGAGCTGCCGTACGATGTGCAAGAGTATATCGGCGGCATGGATGACCCCTCCGAAGCCGAGAGCATCGACAACCTCCTGTACTGGGAGCAGTTCTTCGCGGACCGGCGCGAACAGGAGCTCGCCCGCCACGAGGGGCCGCCGAACGAGTCGCCGCCGAAGCGCAACAACTCAGTTGGCCGCCGGCGTTGGTGGAGCGCGCCAGGCCGAACGCTCGCGGCGGTGATGGAGCACATCAACCGCGGGAACACGCCGCGGCTCGGCTTTCCGCGCACACCGACGTCGGCGGCCAGGTCGGGCTTACATCATTTGTTGATGCTTCTTTTATTTTATTTATTTTGGCAATCTTTGGATCCTCGATATAGTTCTACTTCCTCCCAAGTATTCATCATTGGATATGTGTGAATTCACATCTTTGGAGGATTTATCACTATATTGGTCCTCTAGAACTTGTCACCCATTTTGGCAATCGATGCCAATGGGGGAGAAGTTTTAGAGGGTTTAAGGGAAATGGTTTATGCCTTGAGTTTGTTCTTAAGCATTTTGTCTTTCATGTTCTTGCATCTTTGTTGTTGCTTAGCATGTGGTATATAGAGGAAAGTCCACCAATAATATTGATTGGCAATATGTTTATGCCTTGAGTTTGTTCTTAAGCATTTTGCCTTTCATGCTCTTGCATCTTTGTTGTTGCTTAGCATGTGGTATATAGAGGAAAGTCCACCAATAATATTGATTGGCAATATATTCAATGAAATTCAAGTTCATCACACATGCATAGTGTCGGGGATACAACCCCGGGTACCCCAGAGTTGAGTTATAACTAAGTCGTCAAGAGGCTTATATATGAAAAGGATATTTTAAATAAATATAAACGCTAAATAGAAAAAGATAAAGGAAAAAAGCTAAACTGGGCCGGATCAAGGATATCTCGGCCCAGAGAGATATTTCCCTGGCCGAATTAACTTATTCCTGGGCAAATTGAGGAAAGGACTTAACGGGCCGAATTAGTATATGTCGGCCCACTAGGACCAGCCGCCGAGTCGATCTCATCGCCAGTATCCCGCCTCGCCCCCGACGCTCAGTTCTGCGAACCACGCGCCCGAGCGACCCCATCTTTGTCGCCGCCTGGCCAACGTCGCCCGGGTGGGCCGAGGAACTAGGCCCACCACGGGACGCCTTACTCGCCACCTCGGCGGCATGATCCCCTGCTCCCGCCGGACCCCCCGTCAACATCCCCGGGTGGGCCGAATAACGAGCGGTCCGGCCCACCACAGGCAGAGTCGCACAACGCCTCGTCAACTCCCTGGCTGGGCCGACATACGACGAGATCGGCCCACCACGGGCAAGGAGCACCGAGCTGGCTCCCCTGGGCCGCACCTGGAGACGGCTGGGCCGGCTGATGCACCTAACTCGGCCTGGTCGACCCTGATGGTATGGCTGAGGGAAGGAGTGACTCGGCTGGGCCTCTTTCGGCCCAGGCCGAGTCAGCTGTGATGAAGGCCGAATTTCCACATTGCTCAGGGCGAACGGGCCAAGTTATAAAGCTCCAGATACCCTCTTATTTGTTCCAGAATGCAGTCTCAACAACTACGTCAACATACGATCAAGTGAAGTCAAGATCTTCATGTCAGGAGCCAGTCTAGGGACCCATCGCTCAGATTAGCACGTGGGCACAGGGAATATGCCCATGGCATCAAGAATATGCTAGGGAATATGCCTGGCATCTCCAAAGATGCCAAGGCATATGCTGAGCATCTCTAAAAGATGCCGGGAATATGCTACGTAGATACCAAACGTGTGGAACAAGCCTTGTCCCCTGGGCTCCCCTTTATAAGGAGCACCAGGGGGATCATTCAGAGGAGGCCCCCGAAGGGCTCCTCCCTTCTCTGCTCACTAGGAACTCTCCTTCTCACTCTTCCTCAACTCTCATAGATAGATCTAGATAGAAGCATAGGAGATACAGCTCAAGGAGCATGATTGTAGCCACAAGTATGGCAAGATTATAAGAGATAAGATGTATAGAGTGAGGTGTGATCTCCATGAGAGCTTCAACCCAATATACATTGCATTTCCCTTGGTTCATGCGAGTGCGGTCTTCACTGCATCATCCCTCCCCGGATTCCTCCACGTCCATCGGCCCCAACTTTAGCCTACCCATGGCATATGCCGTGATACCACCACGACATTTGGCGCCCACCGTGGGGCCTTCTAGTGGCGTTGGTTGGGTTTCCATCCGGACGGGAGCATCTTCATCAACTTCTTCCTCATAGGGCTCATTCAGCTTCACCAAGTCAACAGAAAACAAAGAGGTAAGCGCAGAGGCTCAACAAGTCTAACTCATCAAAAGCTGGTAAGACTCAGCAGGAAGGACTCAAGCACTACTCCAAGCTTACTGTAAGTACCATGTAACTCAGCAAGGCAGGTATGGCCTAGCAAAACTCACCCAAACACTTCTTCAAGTATGCTGTAAGTGCCAGGTAACTCAGCCACCTACACTCAACCCTTCATCCCAGGGAGAGAATAACTCAACCCGGGGACTAGTCAACTTATCCATAGAATCACCTTTAGATTAAGAGAGCATTACGTTGATTTGGATCTATACTACAGCCAGCTTATCTGTTAACTCGGCCATAAGTTGAATCATCTTATTTGTGGTTCAGATAGATTTTGAGTCAGTTAGTTAATGTTTTGGATTACCCATTAACTCAGCTCACCAGCCAGCTTATCTGTTAACTCGGCCATAAGTTGAATCATCTTATTTGTGATTCAGGTAGATTTTGAGTCAGTTTATTTATGCTTTGGATTGTCCACTAACTCAGCTTACCAGCCAGCTTATTGTTGATTCGGACACGAATTGAAGTCAATTTGTTTATGCCTTGAATTAACCTTTAACTCAGCTCAGTAAATTGTCTCTGACTCGGACTAACATTTGATTCAGCTTGCCAGGGTACTTTATAATTCGGATTGGTATTCAGACTCGGCGTACTAATTGTATCCCTGATTCAGGCCGAAGCATTATTCAGTTCTCCAGGTTGCCAGGTTATGTTATGATTCAGATTGATATCTCACCATCTCGCCAGGTTATCCCATATCTCGGATGACTATTGGCCAGCTTATCATATCTCGAATCTATATCTCATATCTACATCTCGAATCGGATCTCTCAGCGGTTAGCCCTACGATTATATCCCAAAGCTTAATCTCGGATCTATATCTCGGATCCATATCAAAGGCAAGTTATCGTCATCACACCAAATCAAGCATATCATGGCAAATAGATGACTCAGACTTACATATAAGTCAATTTTGAGTAAAGTAACTCGGATTTGGGATGAGTTAACTCGGATTTGAGTAATATAACTCGGATTTGAGCCAGATGACTCAGACTTACATATAAGTCAATTATGAGTAAAGTAACTCGGATTTGGGATGAGTTAACTCGGATTTGAGTAATATAACTCGGATTGGAGCCAGATGACTCATCCTTAAGACATAAAGTCAATTCTGAGTAAAATAACTCGGATTTTAGTTGAGTTAACTCGGTTTTTGAATCATATAACTCGGATTGGAGCCAGATGACTCATCCTTAAGACATAAAGTCGATTCTGAGTAAAATAACTCGGATTTTAGTTGAGTTAACTCGGTTTTGAATCATATAACTCGGATTGGAGCCAGAGGACTCATCCTTAAGACATAAAGTCAACTCTGAGTAAAATAACTCGGATTTTAGTTGAGTTAACTCGGTTTTGAATCATATAACTCGGATTGGAGCCAGATGACTCATCCTTAAGACATAAAGTCAATTCTGGGTAAAATAACTCGGATTTTAGTTGAGTTACTCGGTTTTTGAATCATATAACTCGGATTGGAGCCAGATGACTCATCCTTAAGACATAAAGTCAAATTTGAGTAAAATAACTCGGATTTTAGTTGAGTTACTCGGTTTTTGAATCATATAACTCGGATTGGAGCCAGATGACTCATCCTTAAGACATAAAGTCAAATTTGAGTAAAGAAACTCGGATTTGAATCATATAACTCGGATTTGAGTCAGATGACTCAGATTCGGGATGCAGGTCAAAATTGAGTAAAGTAACTCGGATTTAGGATGAGTTAACTCGGATTTGAGTCAAATTAGACATAAAGTCAATTTTTGAGTAAGGAAACTCGGATTTGGAATCAGATGACTCAGATAAAAACTTACCCAAAAGAGGTTAAAAGAGCAGTGCCCAATAAGGCCAGAACTCGCAAATTACCCAAAGAGGTTAAAGGAGCAGTGCCCAATAAGGCCAGAACTCACCAATTACCCAAAGAGGTTAAAAGAGTAGTGCCCAATAAGGCCAGAACTCACAAACTACCCAAAGAGGTTAAAGGAGCAATGCCCAAGAAGGCAAGAACTCAAAACTTACCCGATGGGGTCAAAAGAGCAATGCCCAAGAAGGCAAGTACCCATAACTTACCCGATGAGGTTAAGAGAGCAGTGCCAAAGAGAGCCAAGACTCATAACTTACCCAAAGAGGTTAAGAGAGCAGTGCCCGATAAGGCCAGAACTCATAACTTACCAAAAGGGGTTAAAAGAGCAGTGCCCAAGAAGGCCAGAAGTCCAGAAACTTTCCCAAAGGGGTTATGACCAATGCCCAAGAAGGCCAGAAGTCAAGAACTTACCATAAAGGGTTATGAGCAGTGCCCAAGAAAGCCAGAAGTCTAAAACTTGCCCAAAAACATATACAGTGAAAAATAAATATATAACCAAGAGGTTATAAGTCATAAGACAACTCTGGAAATATTTGATACAAAGTCTATGAGCGACTCTACGAATCCCACATAGACTCGGGGACTAATGTCGGGGATACAACCCCGGGTACCCCAGAGTTGAGTTATAACTAAGTCGTCAAGAGGCTTATATATGAAAAGGATATTTTAAATAAATATAAACGCTAAATAGAAAAAGATAAAGGAAAAAAGCTAAACTGGGCCGGATCAAGGATATCTCGGCCCAGAGAGATATTTCCCTGGCCGAATTAACTTATTCCTGGGCAAATTGAGGAAAGGACTTAACGGGCCGAATTAGTATATGTCGGCCCACTAGGACCAGCCGCCGAGTCGATCTCATCGCCAGTATCCCGCCTCGCCCCCGACGCTCAGTTCTGCGAACCACGCGCCCGAGCGACCCCATCTTCGTCGCCGCCTGGCCAACGTCGCCCGGGTGGGCCGAGGAACTAGGCCCACCACGGGACGCCTTACTCGCCACCTCGGCGGCATGATCCCCTGCTCCCGCCGGACCCCCCGTCAACATCCCCGGGTGGGCCGAATAACGAGCGGTCCGGCCCACCACAGGCAGAGTCGCACAACGCCTCGTCAACTCCCTGGCTGGGCCGACATACGACGAGCTCGGCCCACCACGGGCAAGGAGCACCGAGCTGGCTCCCCTGGGCCGCACCTGGAGACGGCTGGGCCAGCTGATGCACCTAACTCGGCCTGGTCGACCCTGATGGTATGGCTGAGGGAAGGAGTGACTCGGCTGGGCCTCTTTCGGCCCAGGCCGAGTCAGCTGTGATGAAGGCCGAATTTCCACATTGCTCAGGGCGAACGGGCCAAGTTATAAAGCTCCAGATACCCTCTTATTTGTTCCAGAATGCAGTCTCAACAACTACGTCAACATACGATCAAGTGAAGTCAAGATCTTCATGTCAGGAGCCAGTCTAGGGACCCATCGCTCAGATTAGCACGTGGGCACAGGGAATATGCCCATGGCATCAAGAATATGCTAGGGAATATGCCTGGCATCTCCAAAGATGCCAAGGCATATGCTGAGCATCTCTAAAAGATGCCGGGAATATGCTACGTAGATACCAAACGTGTGGAACAAGCCTTGTCCCCTGGGCTCCCCTTTATAAGGAGCACCAGGGGGATCGTTCAGAGGAGGCCCCCGAAGGGCTCCTCCCTTCTCTGCTCACTAGGAACTCTCCTTCTCACTCTTCCTCAACTCTCATAGATAGATCTAGATAGAAGCATAGGAGATACAGCTCAAGGAGCATGATTGTAGCCACAAGTATGGCAAGATTATAAGAGATAAGATGTATAGAGTGAGGTGTGATCTCCATGAGAGCTTCAACCCAATATACATTGCATTTCCCTTGGTTCATGCGAGTGCGGTCTTCACTGCATCATCCCTCCCCGGATTCCTCCACGTCCATCGGCCCCAACTTTAGCCTACCCATGGCATATGCCGTGATACCACCACGACACATAGATTGTGGGGGAGTTTGCTCTATATATGGTGATGGTACCAATATCATATACTTGTGTAGTATTTGATATTGGCGCTACCATTTTATTAGTTAAATTCCTTATATAAACCCTCTCAAATGGATTGTCATCAATTACCAAAATGGGGGAGATTAAAAGAACATGTGGGCCCCCATGTGTGGTTTTGGTAATTAATGACAATCTCTATGGACTAATGCTTGTATCAAGTTGTACGTGTAGGAATTATCCATAGGCAATGCTTGAACCATTTGTTGGCTTCAAGGTTTGGAGAAGAAGTATAGAGGATCATGTGGTGACCAAGGTGTTCAAAGAATGATCCTCAGATTGGTCATGTGAGAGTTAAACCTATGGCAAGTATGTCTTGAAGAATAAGATGGAGTAATATCTCCGGTGTATCTTCAAGGCATCAACATAATGAAGAAAAGAAGAAATGATATGCAAGCTACAGATGTGCAATATCTAGAAGATCTCATGCTTAAAGCTTGCCATCCTCGGTGATCATGGATTGATGAAGACAAGGTCAATGTAAAGGTTTCCCCATGTTGTATAGGGGAGTAACTTACAAGTCTTCATCAAGCAAGTGCGTAAAAGAGCAATCAAGAAAGGTGTTCCATCTTGAGAAGGACAAGATCGTATACATCAAGATCAAGTGGAATATGCGCGAGGCAAAGGTATGATATTGATAGGGTTTCTTTCTTACCGGTCTCGTGGTGTTAGTTGGGGAGACCGGTTTATAGGATAGACAATCGTACTATCAAGAGGGGCTCTCAAGTGAGTAACTCGATCATATCTTTCAAAGAGAGCTCAAACCTTTGCATACTTAGCATCATCCTTTCTTGGTTGATTATTTGGATCTTATCCATGTGAGGTTCTAGAGCTTGTGGTAATATTCATAACAAGCTCTAGTTCATAAAAAACGGATTTCCCTTTTATATCATATTGCGTTTTTGATCTTTGAGGTTTTACGGTTTCTCACCAAGAGACGTATCTCACATTATAATACATGAAATGTTCTCTCTTTGTTGCGTGGCCCTTGTTGTCCTTCCAACAAAATTGGTTTCGGGTCAATCGGAGTTTCCAAACTCTAGATATCGCCATTTGAAGTTTGCCTCTTATTTGGTTCTGACCGGAGTCTCCGGTCTGTGTGGACCGGAGTCTCCGGTGTAGTCCGGAGTTTCCAGATGTGTCTCCGATGGTGACTTCAGAATCAGGGCTGGGACATTCTGACTAGGGGTCCGGAGCCTGCACCGGAGGTTACTTCGGAGTCTCCGGACTTTGTTCAGTCCGGAGTCTCCGGTGTTGGAAGACCGGAGTCTCCGGTGTTGCTGGGGCAGGATTGGTCTGGGTCAGTCAGATGGGCAGTCCGGAGGCTGGTCCAGAGATTGGACGGAGTCTCCGGTCTACAGGCCGGAGTCTCCGGTCTGACTTTTCCCCAATGGGCAGAAAACGGTCAGAAATCTTTGGGCCTATAAAAAGGGGCCCTTCTTCCCCAATGCAACTGCTCTAGTTTTACAGGCTTTCTCCTCCATTCTTGACCCTCTTGAGCTTGCTCCCCCTTCAATCCCTCCCTTGATTCTTGTAACACCCTCAGAATCAGACCTATGCAAGTTTGAGCAAAATTCGCCAAACCCGCATAGAAACGATTCAAAGGTGCCCACCAAGCACTTTCGTGCGGGTGGAAAACGAAGTAATAACATTACACAACAGTCCTCGATGGGACCCACAGAACAGATATATATTTAAAAGCGACTCCATGAGTCAAGATACAGATATAATATACAAAGATTCAAATCACCTTGAAAACGATAGAGCGTCCAGCTACGGACAAGATGCAAATGGGGCTAAGAGCCCTGAAGAATAACCAATGGCGTCCATAACCCTGCCCAGGCCAAGACGGAAGGGTAACCCTGCTAACGACGTCGATCTCAAACCTGCTTAAACAAAGGGGTGCCGACAAAGGGCAAAGGGAAAAGAAGGAGCGTCAGTACTGAGGCCAGTACACGGCGAGACTAGAATTCGGCGGTCCTCGCCTACACAGGTATGGTGGACTGAGCGGCAGCGGCAGCATGCACTGAACAACCTATAGAGACTCGATACAACTGGCGGTTATCAGAGAGGGGTAAGAATGACCTATCCGGATCCAACCTGAAGCTAACACCAAACATACCCATCCTGGTGTTTCCCCCTCGATACCAAACGAGGAAGTCAACCGAGGAACTCACACAGTTGGCAGTTTTATTTATTCGGTTATCGTTGCAGCAATTACTAGTCAAGTATAGATAATCATCCTGATAAAGTAGGCGGTGGGCACTTTTAGTTAACCATTCCGTTATAGTTGCAACACTTACTAATCATATACAGATGACATGAGATAAACCCAAAACCCAGCAGTTGTTGGTACTTTTATTCAGCCATTCCGTTGTAGTTGCAATACTTACTAGTCAGGTACAATGGTCGCAAGCGACAATCCAAACAAGCAATTGTTGGCAGTTTTATTTAGCCATTCCGTTATAGTGAAGCTGATTACTAGTCATTATAAAGTCAAATTTATAACAATAAACTTTAGTTATGCTTGTCTATGGTCGAGATACTGTGCCCCAAGTCGTCCATAACCGCGGACACGGCTTTCAGAAAGTTTTAACCCGGCCGGGGTGCACAAATAGCAACACACACACGATCAACCTCGGAAAAACCAAATCAAAACCCAACGAGGTCTTCACGACAGAGCAATCACAAGATTCAGAAATATTTCAGGGGGCCACCCCATTGAGTAGAACCGCAACGAATTAAGCAAGCTCCGAGACGGACTCAAGGTTTGCGTCAATGGCTGTAAACGACTGGGAACCCGAAAGTGTGGCTGGGCTTGTCGATACCGCGAAAACATTCCGCTTACCTAAACAGTACAGTGTGCTCCTCGCACAAACGTAAATAAAGCAGTAGCATGGCATAAGTACAGGATAGTAAATAAAACCTCAAACTAGTTTGTGGCCCCAAGAAATAAGACGGAATCAAGCTCTGGCTAAGGGGGGGCCATACTCCCCATATGTGGATAGCGCGATAAATCAAGGAACATGTATCAAGTACTCGGGGTCCTACGGGACACAAGTGGGCGTTCGGAAACCAAATATTTGCTATCACCCACCGATGCCTCTGCTTACTCCAATTTTAGTTGTTAAACAGGAATTAAAGTGAACGAGAAGTAAAACTATGATCCTCTCCAACATCAAACATGCGGCATTACTCCAACAACTGTGGCAATTGACGACACGCAACATCACTTGAGCAAGCGACTACGACGCGCAAGTCCCACTATCTACCAAACAACAGGTAATAGGATGTGTCCAAGGCAATATAGGGCTGCACGGTATATCACAGGTACGGAAACTAAAGCATCGCAACACAGCTAGCAGTAGATCAACAGGAGGGAGTAAATACTATAAAAGTAAGATAGGTAGAAAGGGGAAGATGCTCGCCTGAAAACATTGTCGAAGGGTTCATCCGAAGATCGGGGCGAAGCTCACATCAACTCAACGGCCTTATCCGCGAAGAAGCAAAACACTAGAAGAAACACCGGATGCAATATTTAATACGACGGCAGAAGATCGGCATGATGCATGTATGATGTATGGCATGGCCAGGGGCGATGCAATTAGGTTAGATTAAGCGGAACCGGGGTCCCGACAATTAATTAGAGGGTTCATGTTATTTATCTACCCCGCAATTTAAATGTTGTTTAACAAGGCAGAAGATAGTACTGGTTCGCTACATAAGTTTAAATGAGGCCAATATGAGACTAGATTTGCCCGCATATGGGCCCCATATTTAATTATTAGGTGAATCGGCATAAGGCCCCCAAACCACATGTTAAGCATGCATGCAAGATGAATGATTAAAGTGCAACAGGTTTTATATTTAGCATTTATAAAATAGGGCTCGGGAAAAGGGTCACACATTAGGGTTCTCGACGGTCTTGGTGTTCCGGGGTTCGGGGTCGGTCTCAGGGTCCAGGGTTCGACAGAAACGTTCTCGGATAACAGAGGTAGGTCTTGGCGTTCGGGTAGACGAACTTGGCGTGGCGTCGGGCGCATCGGATTCTTCCGGGTCGGTGCCGATCTTGTCGGGCCCGCGCAGTTGATCTTGGTGTTTCCGGATAATCTTGCCGACTCCATGCGAAGGCCTTCGCGCTCTAGATCGGTCTTCAGGGTCTCGGCCATCGGATCCTTGAAGGAGGTCATTGTAACACCCTCAGAATCGGACCTATGCAAGTTTGAGCAAAATTCGCCAAACCCGCATAGAAACGATTCAAAGGTGCCCACCAGGCACTTTCGTGCGGGTGGAAAACGAAGTAATAACATTACACAACAGTCCTCGATGGGACCCACAGAACAGATATATATTTAAAAGCGACTCCATGAGTCAAGATACAGATATAACATACAAGATCCAAATCACCTTGAAAACGATATAGCGTCCAGCTACGGACAAGATGCAAATGGGGCTAAGAGCCCTGAAGAATAACCAATGGCGTCCATAACCCTGCCCAGGCCAAGCCGGAAGGGTAATCCTGCTAACGGCGTCGATCTCAAAACCTGCTTAAACAAAAGGGGTGCCGACAAAGGGCAAAGGAAAAAGGAGGAGCGTCAGTACTGAGGCCAGTACACGGCGAGGCTAGAATTCGGCGGTCCTCGCCTACATAGGTATAGTGGACTGAGCGGCAGCGGCAGCATGCACTAAACAACCTATAGAGACTCGATACATCTGGCGACAGTCAGAGAGGGGTAAGATAGACCTATCCGGATCCAACCTGAAGCTAACACCAATCAAACCCATCCTGGTGTTTCCCCCTCGAGACCAAACGAGGAAGTCATCCGAGGAACTCACACAGTTGGCAGTTTTACTTATTCAGTTATCGTTGCAGCAATTACTAGTCAGGTTTAGATAATCGTCCTGATAAAGTAAGCAGTGGGCACTTTTAGTTAACCATTCCGTGATAGTTGCAACAATTACTAATCAGGTACAGATAGCATGAGATAAACCCAAACCCAGCAGTGGTTGGTACTTTTATTCAGCCATTTCGTTGTAGTTGCAATACTTACTAGTCAGATACAATTGTCGCAAGCGACAACCAAACAAGCAATTGTGGGCAGTATTAATTAGCCATTCCGTTGTAATGGAGCTGATTACTAGTCATTATAAGTCAAATTTATAGCAGTAAACTTTAGTTATGCTTGTCTATGATCGAGATACTGTGCTCCAAGTCGTCCATATCCACGGACACGGCTTTCAGAAAGTTTTACCCGGCCGGGGTGCACCAATAGCAACACACACTCGATCAACCTCGGAAAAACCAAATCAAAACCCAACGAGGCTTTCACGACTGAACAATCACAGGATTCAGAAATATTTCAGGGGGCCACCCCTTGGAGTACACCCGCAACGAAGTAAGCTAGCTCCGAGACGGACCCCAAAGTTTGTGGGGCCGGCGGAAAACGACAGCAGATCCCCAAACGGGGACTGTCGATACCACGTAAACGGGTCACAAGCCCTAAACAGTACAGTGTGCAGTACCTCGCACAATCGTAAATAAAGCAGTAAAGCATGGCATAAGTACAGGATCGTAATTAAAACCTCAAACTAGTTTGTGGCCCCTAGAAATAAGACTGAATCAAGCT
The DNA here is from genome assembly GCA_910589765.1 of Avena atlantica. Classification (NCBI taxonomy): domain Eukaryota; kingdom Viridiplantae; phylum Streptophyta; class Magnoliopsida; order Poales; family Poaceae; genus Avena; species Avena atlantica. Next base: position 72,776,832 of record OU342737.1, read on the forward strand.
CTGGCTCAGGGGGGTCCCATATACCTCCCGGATATGGATAGCGCGATAAATCAAGGAACAGGTATCAAGTACTCGGGGTCTTACGGGACACAAGTGGGCGTTCGGAAACCAAATATTATCTATCACCCACCGATGCCTCTGCTTAATCAATTTTAGTTATTAAACAGAAATTAAAGTGTGCGGTAAGTAAAACTAGAATCATCTCCATCAACAACATGCGGCAATACATCAGCAACTGTGGCATATGACGACACACATCAGCACTTGAGAGAGCAACTACGACGCGCAAGTCCAACTATCTACCAAACAACAGGTAATAGGGTGTGGCCAAGGCAATATAGGGCTGCACGGTATTTCACAGGTACGGAAACTAAAGCATCGCAACACAGATAGCAATAGATCAACAGGAGGGAAGTAAATACTATGAAAGTAAGATAGGTAGAAAGAGGGAGATGCTCGCCTGAAACATTGTCGAGGGTTCATCCGAAGATCGGGGCGAAGCTCACATCAACTCAACGGCCTTATCCGCGAAGAAGCAAAACACTAGAAGAAACACCGGATGCAATATTTAATAAAACGGCAGAAGATCGGCATGATGCATGCATGATGCATGGCATGGCAAAGGTGCGATGCAATTAGGTCATATTAAGTGGAACCGGGGTTCCGACAATTAATTAGATGGTGCAAGTTATTTAGATACCCCGCATTTTAAACGTTGTTTAGCATGTCAAAAGATAGCACCGAGTTTGCTACACAAATTTAAATGAGGCCAATATAAGGCTAGATTTGCCCGCATATGGGCCCCATATTTAATTATGAGGTGAATCGGCATAAGGCCCCCAAACCACAGATATGCATGCGAGATGAATGATTCAATATGCAACAATTTATAATTATGGCATTTATAAAATAGGGTTCTCGGATAAGGGTCACACATCAGAGGGGGGCTCGACGATCTTGGGTTCCGGGGTTCGGGGTCGGTCTCAGGGTTCGACGGATCTGGGGTCCAGGGTTCGACGGGAGCGTTCTCGGATCACCGAGGGAGGTCTTGGCGCATCCGGGTTCTCGGAGCATGTTGCCGGTCTTGTCGTCTCTCGCGGGGACCTTGGAGTTCCGGGGCGTACTTGTCGCACGAGAAGAACTTGTCGGGTCCGTGCTTCGGATTCTGTGGGGCGATCTTGCCGTTCCGAAAAGGCGTTCTCAAGGTCGAAGGCGAACTTGTCCGGTACCGGGTTTTTCGGAGTTCATGGCACGGCACCGGGTACGGGATCGGTCTACGGAGCACGCGGATACTTGACGTGGTTCGTCGGTCCGGAGGTCTTGTCGCATCCTCGTGGGCCATTGTCGATGTCGAACTTGGACTTAGCATCGCGTGTTCGGGTTGTTTTGACGGGGTACTAGCCCGGATTGCGGCTCTTGTTCACCGGACGGTTCGTGTGCCGATTTACCAACTTGCTACCATGTATGCAGCGCACGAAACCAACTCGAACAACGGAGCAGCAGCTCCACAGGGACGGCCTCACGCGCGAGGCGGCCGGCTCGGGACGACGACGCAGCGGGACCACCGGTGGTGGGACGCGGGGTCCATCTCGAGGACAGGGCCACGGCAGAGGCGGAGCACTGGCGGCGCGCGAGGGGGTGGGGCCCGCGTGGCGCGGCGGCGAGCTCGCTGGCGGGGTCGGGGACGGCGATGGCGGTGCAGGCTCGAGCTGGGGCGAGGCTCGCGGGTCGCCGGCGACGCGGGCGGGCTCGGAGGCGCGCGCGCGGGAACCTGGCGGCGCGGAGGCGGCTTCGAGGGGGCGGCGAGGTGCTGAGCGGTGCGACGGCGGGGCGCGGGAGGCGCAGGGCGCGGTTGCTCGGGGAGGACCCGGGGGCGGGCGGCGCTGGCTCCCTGGGGCGGAGCCCGGCCGGACGCGCGGCCGGAGGGAGGTCGCTGGGGCGGCGCACCGGCGGCGGCCGACGCGGGAGCTGGCAGGGGCGGGGCGGCGGTTGAGGCGGATGCGGAGAGAGGTGGCGGGGGCGGCGGCGCGCCGGAGCGGCGGGGCGAGGTAGGCCGGAGCGGGGTCCGCAGGGGCGCACTGGGGAGGGAGGTCGCCGCGCTGCAGGCGAGGTCGAGCGGGGACGGGGTGAGCGGTGGCGCAGACGAGAGGCGAGCGCGCGGCGGCAGGAGGGTCGCCGGCGGCGAGGGGAGGGACGCCGGGGAAGGAGGAAAAGGGGACAGGGCCAGGGGGCGGTGATGGCAGGCGTGCGGGAGGCTGGCGTCGCGTGCGCTGGTCGCGGGAGGAAGAAAGGGAGGAGGGAGAGGCGTCTGCGCGTGGGCCGGGTAGGGGACAGGTGGGGTCGGGGACAGCTGGGGAAGGGCGCGGGGGTGCAGGGGCCAGGGGACGCTGGTGGGTGGGCCAGGGGAGGAAGGGGACCCACGGGTCAGGGGCTGAGGGGGCGTTTGGCCTGGGGGAGGCGGCTGCTGTGCGGGGTCGGGTGGGAACCGCTGGGCTGGGGTGGGGCCTGGCGGTAGAGAGGAGAGAAGGAGGGATCTGAGAGGGTGGCGTGTGGGCCAGGGGGGGTTGAGAGAGAGGGGAAAAGTGGGAGCTGTCTGGGTGGGGTCCATGGGTTGGTGGGAAGAGGGAGAGAGGGTAGGAAAGTGTTGGGTGAGAAAAGAGAGAGAGGTGGGAAGGGGAGAGGGATTGGTGAGGTGGCAGGGTGGGTAGGTTTTGGGTGAGAGGGTGAGGTGGCGAGCTGAGAGTGGTGGGTAGGATAGGATTTGGTGGGACTAGGATTTAGCAGGGCTGTTTTTCAAAAGTGTGTTTGTTTGGTCCGCTTTAATTCAAAACAGAACCACTTTGCAAATAGTTTTTAGGTGAAAATAAATATCCGATACCTTCGGGGTTTTGCCTTTTATAATAAAGAGGGGTTTTGTACCATTCAAAACTAGGCTTTTCAAATAATGCAGTCAAACAATGCATGATGATGACGACGCAATGCACAAATTCAACGCGATTTTCTAGTAGTGGTTTTGCGGGATGCCACAGTCATGGCGTCCGTGAGGCGATCTTGGCGTTCAGGGGGAGTTCTCGGTGTTCCGAGGAGAAGATCTTGGCGTCCGAGGGTTTCTCCGCGTCCGTGGTGCGTCCGTGATGTAGATCTTGTCGGTTTCCTGTCGAAGACCTTCGGGTACGGGGTCTCGGCGAACTTGGCGTGGTTCCTGGGGTTGTTTTGGTGGATGTCGATCTTGTTGTCGAGATCTGGGCCTCGGAAGATCATAGCATGCCGATGGATTGGTCTTGAATCCGGGAAGGAGATCTCGCCGTCCCGTGTGACAGATCTTTTCAACGTTCCTTCGAGAGATGATGTGGATGTTAGCGCGTGCTCACGGCAGGGACACCTCTCGACCCTCTTGAATTCTTCAAAACTCTGGCGTCGAGAAGCTGGCAGACGCCTGGGACAACAAAAGCACTGCCCACCACCACAAGCAGCATCCAGGAAAAACCGGCAAACCAGGAGCTTGACTCTAGAAGGCCACGCGGGCACGCATCGAGGAGCAGGTTCGAAGCGGGGGGGGGGGAACGCGTCCTGGCCGGGACACGGGCTCGGGGGCGGAGGAGAAGGGCCGCGCGCGGAAAGGTTGTCGGAGCGAGCTGGACGGGAAGAGGCCGACGCGGAGCCGACGGCGGGCGGCGGAGGGAGGCTCGGCGGCGCTCCGGCGAGGGGTGGTGGCCGGCAGACGGAGAGGCAGCGAACGCGGTGAGGAAGGAGGGGGCGAGCGGGACCGTCGGTGAGGGAAGGAGGGAGAGGCCGCGGCTCGGAGGCGGCCGGCGGGGGCGCTGGACGCGGAGGCCGGCGCCGGGTCTAGGACCGGCGGTTGGGGAAGGCCGGGCGACGGGGACGCGGCGACCTCGGGCCGGAGGGGGGCCGCGCGGGGAGACTCGCGGGGCGAAGGTAGCTTGGTGAAGGGGCGCCGGGGCGCGCGAGGCGGGGGAGAAGGGAGGTAGGCGGCGGTGGTTGGAGAGGAGGCGGGGCCGGGCCGCAGAGCGCGGTGGAGGGAGGCTGCTGGTGGAAGAAGAGGGCGAAGCGAGGAGGGGTGGCGGCAGAGCGGAGAGCCAGGGAGGCGGCGCGGCCACGCCGGAGGGGAGGGGCGGGGTGCGCCCGACGCTGGAGGGGACGGGAGGCGTCGGGGTGGAGCAAAGGGTCGGGGAAGAGAGGGTCTGCGGGGAGGAGAGAGGAGAGCGTGGGGGCACGCGGGGCCCGGGGTCAGGAGCAGGGATGGGGCCAGGTGGGGACGGGCGTGGGACCCGGGGTGGCTGGCGTGCGTGTGTGCGTGTGGTGTGTGTTGGGGAGAGAGAGGAGAGAGAGAGGAGGGGGTGATGTGGCATGGTGGGATTGGTAGAGGGGAGAGGCAGGTTGACGTGGCAGACTGTGATAGGTGGGAGTGATGTGGAGGCAAGGGTGGGTAGGAAGTTGGGTAGGAATAGGAATTGTTGGGGTGGACCGTTTGTAAAATCCTGGGGGTGGTCGTTCGGGTCAAAACGGCCCGTTCGACTGCCCCCCGCTAAAATAATAAATATTTTTATTTGTTTTACAAACACCGTTTGCAAACCGACAGCAGACAAACAATAATCATCCGGAGACCCGGGGTTTGATATTTGATTAAAGTTGGGGCGTTTTATAAAGCAAAACGGGCTTTGCGGAAATAGTTTTTGACAACCAACATATGATGATGACGATGCAATGCACAAATTCAACGCGATTTTCTAGTAGTGGTTTTGCGGGATGCCACAATTCTTGCATATACTTTAGGGATTTGAAAGAGAAGATCTAGATCTACAATCCCACCAATCCATCTCTCCTCTAAGTGAGGGGAACATCTTGGGATCTAGATCTTGGAGTCTTTTGTGGATTTCCTCCATTGTTATTCCTCTCTTATTCCCCCACAAGCTTTTGTAGCTTAGGTGGAATTTGGGAGAGAAGGATTTGAGCACTACTCGTGTTCTTGCCATTGCATCTGGTGCATCGGTTTGAGTTCTCCCCGGAGGATTTGGTGAGTGAAAGTTGAGAAGCTTTTTTACTCTTGGGTTCTTGGAACCCTAGACGGTTTGTTGGTGTTGCAGGTTGTGGCCTTGGTGGCATTGTGACCTTGGTGGCGTTTGTTGGGAGCCTCCAATTAAGTTGTGGAGAAGTGCCCCAACCTTGTGAGAGGTTACGGTTGCCACCGACAAGTGCACCGATAGTGGAAGCGTGGATCGATCCCATTGGGGTGAGATTCACCAGAGAATAAGGGATGCCTTTTGTGGCGTTGCTGGTTTGATACCACCCCCTCTCCAAATGATACGTACTCCATGTTGGGAGGAACTCGGTAAAATATCGTTGTCCTCGCGTGCCTCGGTTATCTCTATACCCGAGCTCTTTACTTATATATCTTGCTATCACTTTGTTGCTTGTATTGTTTAGCATAACTTGTTGGTGCACATATGTGAAACTTAGTTGTTCTAGGTTGTGCTTAATAAAGTAAACACTAGTTTTATTCCGCCTTTGTTGAGCCACTCTAGGAAAAGTTTTAATCGCCTATTCATCCCCCCTCTAGGCGACATCTGTATCCTTTCAGGCGCCCTTCGCCGAACTGGATGCCGAGGAGGATGGCGAGCATGAGCTCGTCCTCCTCCGCGTCGGCATCCCACTCCTCCGGATCGGCGCCGTTGCGCATGCCGACGACAGTCAAGCGCGAGGCGTACTCGCATGTGCGCTCGCCGCCGCGGACGCGCTCGCGCGACATCGTCATCGGCGAGCCGCGGACAACGGCGTCGCCAACCTGCGTCTTAGCCGCCCCAAGACAGAAGACTTGGCGTCGGAGACGCCGCCTTGAAGATGACGCTGGAGCAGTCGCTCCGCGACACGGAGCCGCCGCCGCCGTCGGTGGAGCCCTCCTCGCCGGACATCCTGGAGTGGTCCAGGATAGACTAGGAGAAGGCGGAGCGGCAGCGCATCCTCGGCCTGCAGCAGCAGGCCGAGGAGCAGCCCGTCCGGCGACGGGCGTTGGCCGGGCGTGAGCTCGCGTACCAGGGCGCTCCACTCTACGTCCTCGACCACGACGACGACGACGAAGGCCCGTCCTACCAGCCCTGGAGGTTCGGCGACCCAGGCCAGGGGAGCTCCCGCCAGAACCAGCCGCCGAGCGACGACGACGATGACGGCGGCGGCGAGGATGACGGCCGCGCCGACCCCGGCTACACGACGTTCTACAGAAACTTCGGCCTGTAGAACGGCGAAGTCACTGGTGGAGGCCTCAATGGGCCTTTTATTTTAAGTTTATTATGTAATAGTTTAGTTTAAATTTGATATAATTCGTCTATATTCGCCACATCTTTAATGAATTTTAGCCGAACTTGGTACGTGAGTGGGAAAATGGACGTACTCAGGCCGAAAACTTGTTTCGTCCGGCCGAAAAATGGTCTGACTTTTGGCCTGGTTTCGGCCAACGAGTGGAGATCTCTCACCCTCCGGCGCACGCTCTCATGGTGAGGCGAAGGTAAAGTCGTGGTCGCTGAGGTGGGTCGTCGTGGCCAGGATCTCCGGTAAGACGTCCACGGGCATGAGAACGTCAAACTCGTCCTGAGCCGGCTCTTGTGCCAGCATCCTACGGAACGCTCCTCGGCAGGCGTCCTCGCTCTGGAGTGCGGCAAGGTCGGCGACAGGAACGTCGTCGTGATGTTCCTGGTGGAGTGTTTGCTCCGGAGAACGCAAGTGTGCTGACTGCGGTAGCGTAACTCTAGGGACACCTTCGTGGTGCACGTCACGTGCGGTGCGAACTGGTTGCCTTCACCGGTCGGAGCAGCCTCCTCGGAAAAGCAGATCGTCCACGCCTCGATCCCTCGTTGGGCTGGGAGCTCGGCAGCGGCAAGAGATGGATACTGCGGCGGCGTTCTTGGGCGTGTGCGAGCCTGCTGACGTGGAGGCGTGCTCGGGCATGTGAGTGTTCGTGCTCGTGGCCTGTTCGTACACGTTTTTTCTAATACGTAAAAGCTTCCACTGCCTGTTGGGTCTAATCTCAACCGTTGTATCTAGACCCTCAGATTGAATTTATACTAGTCCCTTTTCACCGGTAGTAAAAGGTACTGTAAAATTTGCCTTAAAAGAAGATATCACTTGGTGAAATGAAAGTTGGTTTGCAAACCTAGATTAAAAGGTGGGTTGGGATTGAAAGATTTGACTAGATTTAATATTGCTCCGATGTGTAAGTGGTGGTGAAAATTGTAGAAGCAAAAAAGTCCCTGTCAGGAGTTTATGAGAAATAGATATCTACACAGCAATGGGATCTTCCATACAAAACATAGACCTAAATATTCTGCTCTATGGTCTGATATGCTACATGTTAAAAAATGTATTTGTGTGGGAGGAAAAAGCATATTGGGAATGGGAGGCTGACAGATTTCTGGGGTGATGCCTGGCAGAGGCGGAGCCAACGGGGGGCTAGCAGGGGTTAGACCCCCCTCCCCCATAATGATCGCTCCCCCGTAACAATCTGCAGCGTACTATTTAGCATTAATCATAATTATTAGTTGCGTATTAGACTCAAGTATAGCCTATAGGTCTAATTGTTCAATCCTGAAATCCACAACGCACAACGGTATAGCCCATTAGCCCATGATTTTTATATTATAATATACTTCATATTAATTTGTACTTATGGTTCTATTATGAATACGTGTGGCGCCCCGCAAAAACCACTACTAGAAAATCGCGTTGTTTTTGTGCATTGCATCATCATGACATCAGCATGCATCTATCTGTCTAAAATTATTTCCGAAAAGCCACACGTTGTTTTCTAAATATTCCCCTTTCTATTTCAAAAGTCAAACCCCGGTCCGTTCGGATCTTTATTTGTCTAAACATATTTGCAATTGATTTGTTAAACAAAATAAAATAAATATAGTATAATAAAAACCTATTTTATCCCCGGAGAGGCCGCCACCGGCCAGGCCCAAAGGGCCCAGCTGACAGCAGCCTACTACCCAACCCAAACTAGACAAAACCAGAGCTACCCCAAACCTTTTCCCACCTAATCCTAATCTACCCATCCCCAGCCACCTCACCCCAGCCTATCCCGGGCCGCCACATCATCTTGGCCCCAACCTCCACCCTCTTACCAGCCGCCACCTCACCAGAAACCCCTGCCACCCTGGCCCCACACTCACACCACACAGTCGGCCGCCCCTAGCCCTGTCTCTCTCTCTCTCCCTGGCCCCACCACCCGACCCGTCCACCAACCGCCCACCCCTCTCTCGCTAGGGCCCACCCCGTCCCCACCTCCTCACGCGCTCCTCTCACGCGTGCCCCTCCCACCGCCGCCGCCTGCAGAGCTTCGCGCGGCCGCCGCTCTAGCCCCTTCCATCGCCTTCCGCACCGCCTCCGGCCACCGTCGCCTCCGCTGCAGCGAGCCACCGTCGCCGCCCGTGTTCCCTGACTGCCGCCGCCTCCTTCCTCTCCGGCCGCCGCCCCTCCCGGCCAGCGAGCCTCGCCGCCGTCGCGGTCCCATCTCCAACGCCGGCCGTCAGGCCTCCTCCTTCCCGCGAGCCGCCGCCCAACTCCTCCCCTCGTCTAGCGCCCCGCGCACCACGCCCTCCTCCCGAGCCCCGCCTCCTACAACCACCGCCGCCACGGGGTCCCCTCCCGTCGCCTCGCCCGCCGCCGTGCGGCCCCGCTTCATCGGCCGTCCTCCGCGCGGTCTCCGTCTTCCCCGGCCTCCTCGCCTCCACCACATCCAGCCACCGCCCCGTCCGCCTCTCTGCTTCGCTGACCCTCCGTCCTCGCTCGCAGGCCGGCGTCACCGCCGAACTGAGCTCCTCCGTCCGCCATGGCGCCTCCTTGCGCCGCCCTCCACCTCGGCTGCCGCCGTGTTCAGGGGTTGCCCTCATGTGCCTCCGTATCTGCCGCTGCAGCGAGCTCGCCAGCGACGACGCCATGGACGCCTCTCGACATCGCGTGAAGCCACCGCGGCGCCCCTTCTCTTTGCCGGCTACCACCTCGCGTGACCCTGCACCTCGGCCAGGTCCTCGCTGCCGGCGTCCATCTCCACCCCGCGAGCGCCTCTGCTTCTTCCGCGGACGTCCTCCCATCGTCTCCCTCGTCTCTGTCCCGCCCAAAACCAAGTTTCACGCCACCTGAGTCATTTACCTTCGGTGCAGCATGAACCGTGGGTGCTCGATGGACCAACCATGTGACGTTGGTGTGATGCCCCTCCCAAGATCTTCATCACAGAACTTCGAGTACTTCTTCGTGAGCTCAAAGAACCCCGGTACCGGACATGAAGACGACAAGACCGACACGAGTCGAGATCCGGGGAACTATGCAAAACCACGGCGCCGGACCCGAAAACCGAACCTCGACACGCCAAGTTCGCCGAGACCCCGCACCCGAGGGCCTTCGACGCGGAACCCCAAGATCTTCTCCTGGAGCGGCGAGGTCTTCTTCACGGAACGCCAAGACTAGCTACCGCAGATCACGGACCCAGAGAATCCCCGGACGACGAGCTCTTCTACCTGAACCCGAAGACCGCAGATGCGACAAGTACTTCTCACCGGATCCGATGCCCGAGAAACCGGACGCCTAGGTCGTCGACTCGGATACGCCAAGTACTTCCTCGAGGACGCCAAGTTCTTATTCCCGAACGTCAAGACCGACCCGATACAAGGACCCGACAAGATCTTCGTGACGACAAGATCGACACCGACCAGAGCGGATCCGATGTGACCCTGACGCCAACCAAGTTCTCCTACTCGGATGCGCCAAGATCTACTCCGTTATCCGAGAACGATCCCGCCGAGACCGATCCCCCGAACCACATCGAACCCCAAGATCGCCGAACCCATGTGTGACCCCTTTCCAAGCCCTTATTTTTATTAATTGATGTATACCTTGTTGCATATTAAATTGTTCATGTCGCATACATATTGTGGGTGTTTGGGGGTATCTAGATGATTCACCTAAATTAAATATGGGGTCATATGCCGGCTATTCTAGTCATATATTGGCTCCATTTAATTTTGTTGTAGCGAACCGGTGCTATCTTTTGCCATGTTAAGACAACATTTAAAATTGCGGGGTATCTAAATAACTCGAACCTAATAATAAATGTCGGGGCCCCGGTTTCCGCTTAATGTTGCCTAATTGCATCGCATCTTTGCCATGTCATACATCATACATGCATCATGCCGATCTTCTACTGTAGTATTAAATAGTGCATCCGGTGTTTCTTCTAGTGCTTTGCTTCTTCACGGATTAGGCCGACGAGTTGATGCGAGTATCGAATCGATCTTCGGATGAACCTTCGATAATGTTTTCAGGCGAGCACCTCCCCCTTTCTACCTATCTTACTTTTATAGTATTTATTCCCTCCTGTTGATCTATTGCTATCTGTGTTGCGATGCTCTAGTTTTCGTACCCGTGTTATCCCTTGCAGCCTTATATTGCCTTGGACACCTCCTATTACCTGTTGTTTGGTAGATAGTTGGACCTGCGCGTCATAGTCGCTTGCTCAAGTGCTGTTGTGTGTCGTCAAGTACCACGGTTGTTGGAGTATTGCCGTGTGTTTATTGTTGGAGATGATCAAGACTTTAATTACTGTTTAACAACTAAAATTGAAGTAGGTAAATGCAGAGACACAGGTGGGCAATAGATGTTATTTGGTTGTTAACCGTCCACTTGTGTCCCGTAGGACCCCGAGTACTTGATACCTGTTCCTTGAATATTCGCGCTATCCACATCCGTGAGGATTATGGGACCCCCTTGAGCCAGAGCTTGATTCATTCTTATTTCTTGGGGCCACAATTAGTTTGAGGTTTTATTTACTATCCTGTACTTATGCCATGCTTTACTGCTTTATTTAAATTGTGCGATGTACTGCACCTGTACTGTTTAGGTAAGCGGAGTGTTTTCGCGATATCGACAAGCCTAGTCACATTTTCGGGTTCCCAGTCGTTTACAGCCATTGGCGCAAACCTTGAGTCCGTCTCGGAGCCGGCCAGTTTCGTTGCGGGTAGCTTAATGGGGTGGCCCCCTAAAATATTTCTGAATCTTGTGATTGCTTTGTCGTGACTGCCTCGTTGGGTTTTGATTTGGTTTTTCCGAGGTTGATCGAGTGTGTGTTGCTATTTGTGCACCCCTGCAGGGTAAAACTTTCTGAAAGCCGTGTCCGCGGTTATGGACGACTTGGAGCACAGTATCTCGATCATAGACAACTATAACTAAAGTAGTGCTATAAATTTGACTTTATAATGACTAGTAATCAGCTTCACTATAATGGAATGGCTAAATAAAACTGCCAACAATTGCTTGTTTGGGTTGTCGCTGGCTACCATTGTATCTGACTAGTAAATATTACAACTACAACGGAATGGCTAAATAAAAGTACCAACAACTGCTGGGTTTGGGATATCTCATGCTAATTGTATCTGACTAGTAAGTGTTGCAACTACAACGGAATGGTTAACTAAAACTGCCCACTGCTTATTATATCAGGATGACTATCTATACCTGACTAGTAATTGCTGCCACGATAACTGAATGAGTAAAAATGTCAACGGTGTGAGTTCCTCGGTTGACTTCCTCGTTTGGTCTCGAGGGGGAATACCAGGATGGGTATGTTTGGTAGTAGTATCAGGTTGGTTTCGGATAGGTCTTTCTTACCCCTCTCTGATAGCCGACAGTTATCTCGACTCTCTATAGGTTGTTTAGTGCATGTCGTGCTGCCGCTGCAGTCCACCATACCTATGTAGGCAAGGACCGCCGAATTCTAGCCTCGCCGTGCACTGGCCTCAGTACTGACGCTCCTCTTTTTCCTCTGCCCTTTGTCGGCACCCCTTTTGTTTAAGCAGGTTTTGAGATCGACGTCGTTAGCAGGGTTACCCTTCCGGCTTGGCCTGGGCAGGGTTATGGACGCCAGTGGTTATTCTTCAGGGCTCTTAGCTCAATTTGCATCTTGTCCATACTCGGACGCTATATCGTTTTAAAGGTGATTTGGATCTTTGTATTGTATATCTGTATTCTTGACTCTTTGAGTCGCTATTGTATATATATGTTTTGTGGGTTCCATCGAGGACTATTGTGTAATGGTATTACTTCGTTTTCCACCCGCACGCAAGTGCCTGGTGGGCACCTTTGAATCGTTTCTATGCGGGTTTTGGCGGGAAGCGCTGAAACTTGCATAGGGCCGATTCTGAGGGTGTTACAATACGTTTGGTTGATTATGAACTAATGGCTGGTATTGGTACTATCATATGTATACTTTCGTGAAATTTTAACAAAAAATTTCGATTTTGACAATCTTCGTATTCTTCGCCCCCCTCCCTATGTCTGAATCCTGGCTCCGCCCCTGATGCCTGGTGTGGACAAATTCCCTTCAAGGATAAATTCCTTTAGTTATTTGATATCTACAATGAACAACACGTGTTTGTTGCAGAAGTTGATGCCATAGGTTGGAGATTATCCTTTTGAAGATGGCTTGCTGTTGATTAGAGGCAGATGAGAGAGATGCAGCATATGATGGCTCTAATGACAGTGATCGAAGAAGAAGATAACCCTGTCTAAAAATGGACAAAGAATGGAAACTTTAGTGTTCAACCTACGCACATGAAGCTCTACATTTATGGAGTAGACTGATCCTTCAAGCACATGTGGAAAGACAAAGTTCCTCTAAAGATTAAGATATGGCTTTGGTTAATTTGGCAAAATGCTATCTCTACTAAAGTTACCATGGCGAAGAGGAATTGTGCTGGTAATAGTAAGTGCCAATTCTGTGATAATGATGACAATATTCTGCATATTTTCTTTGAATGTTCTGCAGCTAAATATGTGTGGAGCTATATTGTCCATTTTCTGGGTGCTACATATTGACTTGCCTCTTTTTATCAATATTTTTTGGGGATTCCCCAACATTCCTCTCCCAGCAGAAATGTTCAGATTGCTGGAGTTGTTGCCATCTACTGGGCGATTTGGAAGATTCGCAATAGAGATTGTTTTGATGATAAGTTGATTTCTTTTCCAGTAGAACTAATACTAGGCAGGTTTTTGAGGGCTGGAGCTGATGCTTTGCCTAACCTAGCCGTTGGTAGAAGAACCAATCCGACTGTTGGGTTTCCTCTTCTTCGGGATCATGCCTATCAAGATGGTGATGCGTCGGGAGAATCAGAAGAACAGAGAGGACCAAGAGATTGAGATGGTTGTTGTTGTTGTGCCTCTTGTTGAATCCTGAGCTTGTTGGTTTTGTGTTTCTATTGTTAGAATTTCTTGGTGATGTTAGCTGGAGACCTCCGCGCTATCCAGTTACATCTCATGGTTGTATGTATGCTTTCGAGCAAAATTTGTAGTTTTTCTTTCAGTAAATTGGGTGTTAGCTTTCTAGTGGCACTTTGTCTTTGTTTTCTTTCTTTTGTTGCACCTGGATGCTTGTTCTGACGTCTATTTCGTTACACTTTGATAATGAAATTCGATCCTTGGGATCGCGTGAAAAAAAAACATGACCATAGGACAGGGAGCAACGAAAGAAAGAACTTCCCGAAGTTTGGTGGAAAAACCTTTTTTTCTTCATGATCTCTTGCAACCCTAAAGAAGTTTATCTATCTCTTTGCAACTTGCAGATTGGTAGCACCAGGTTGTTGCACTAATTAAGATTTATTTTTTGCAAAAATCTAATAAAAAGATCGGTAGTAGCACTCGTAGATTATTTTCAATGCAATGTACTACCGTTGTTCCTGATATAAGATGCCTGATAAGTTAAAATTTGAAATTAAACATCCAAGACGTCTTATATTTCCAAATAAAATAGCATCTACTCCCTCCGTTCCAAAATATAAGATGTTTTAGATTTGTGAAGAAAATGAATCTAAACTTCTTTTAGTGTGTAGATTTACCCCAAAGTTGAGTGAACCTACATATTAATACAAGTCTAAATACATTTGTTTTACAAAGTTAAAACATCTTATATTTTAAAACGGAGGGAGTAAAATCTAAAAATAACAAAACAAAACCAAACAAAGTAGCCACAGATAGGACGGACCGTGGCACCAACGGGCACTGTTGGGGGGAGCACGCCGCCACGCAAAGGCAAAGCTAAACCCTCAACAAAACGCGAAGCGGGGGCGCAGAAGAAGATAGGGAAGAAACCCTTGCCCAGACCAGGAGAGGAAGACCTCGTTCCCCTCTCCCTCCCCCCTAATCCGCGGCAGCCAAATGGCGCTCACCTCCTCCCAGAGCCTCTTCTTCGCCCCGTCGCCCGCCGGGCCTTCCCGGCGGGGCCGGGGGCGCGCCGTCACCATGTGCGCCGCCGCGTCATCACACAACTCGCAGCCCCGAAACAACCCCTTCGCCGTCTCATCGTCCACCCCCAAATCCGAATCCAAGGACTCCAAAAACTCCCTCGCCCTAGGCTCCGCCATCGCCGCCGCCGCCTCTGGCGCTTTCCTCATCGCCTCGTCCGGCGGCTTCGGGGGTGGCCCCGGGGGTCCCCTCGGCGGGGGAGGCGGATGGGGCGGCGGCGGTGGTGGGTCTGGCGGAGGTGGCGGCGGCGGTGGCTTCTGGTCGCGGATCTTCTCCGCTGGCGCGGCGAATGCCGACGAGAAGTCGTCGGGCGATTGGGACCCGCATGGGCTCCCGGCCAACATCACGGTGCCGCTCTCCAAGCTGAGTGGGCTGAAAAGGTACAAACTTTCGGAGCTCAAGTTCTTCGACCGTGCCGCGCCTGCCGGCGGCGGTGCCACGGAGGCCGGGCCCGAGGACTCTTTCTTCGAGATGGTCACCCTGCAGCCAGGCGGCGTGTACACCAAGTCACAGCTGCTGAAAGAGCTCGAGACGCTAGTCTCCTGCGGCATGTTCGAGCGGGTCGACCTAGAGGGGAAAGCTAAGCCTGACGGCACCCTGGGCCTCACCGTCTCCTTCACCGAGAGCGTGTGGAGTGCGGCCAAGCAGTTCAAGTGCATCAATGTTGGGCTTATGGCGCAGTCAGGCCAGGCCGACTTCGATCAGGACATGACAGAGAGGGAGAAGATGGACTACCTTCGCAAGCAGGAACGTGATTACCAGCAGCGTGTCCGTGGTGCCATGCCATGCATATTGCCGGAATCTGTCCGTGGGGAGGTTCTTGCAATGATGAAAAAACAGGAGAAGGTCAGTGCCAGGATGCTGCAGAAGATCAGGGACCATGTCCAGAAATGGTACCACAATGAGGGCTTTGTATGCGCCCAGGTGGTCAACTTCGGAAACCTTAACACCAGTGAGGTTGTCTGTGAGGTGGTCGAAGGGGACATTACCAAAGTGGAGTACCAGTTCCAGGATAAGCTCGGAAATTTTGTTGAAGGGAACACACAAATTCCTATCATTGACCGGGAGCTGCCCCAGCAGGTATACAGCATACCACTAGCTACTAAAACTAGCATAGGGGAGTAGTTTTATTAGAAAAGTTAGCTTCTAGTGATTACCGTGACATTTTATTTTGACCAATGGCTTTATTATGAGTGGTTTTAGGAAGGTTTATGTTTAGTAGTTTGGAATGCAGCTGGATTCTGCTTGATTTTATTAGCGTGTTGGTTACCTAGGATAGCAGCAGCCCATATATTTCGAGGATTGTTCAGCATGTAGTAATCTCAACCTATACCTTTTGCACTGGTTAGTAGATGGTCTGTTTGTGCTGTTTTTTAAGAAACATAAAAGTTTTCTTGTTCTGACTGTGATGTTGAACTTGATCATGATAATCCGATGCTCATTGTGCTTATATGAGTGTTGTCCAATACATTGTTTGTTATTGTTTCTGAGACTTCAGCATTTAACTTGTACTTTTGCCGCTCTGTTACAGCTTCGACCTGGTCATATCTTTAACATTGGAGCAGGGAAACAAGCTCTGAAGAATATAAATTCACTTGCTTTATTCTCCAATATAGAAGTGAATCCACGCCCTGATGAGACAAAGGAAGGTGGTATTGTAGTGGAAATTAAGCTTAAGGAACTAGAACCAAAGTCAGCTGAAGTAAGCACAGAGTGGAGTATTGTGCCTGGGCGCCAAGGAAGACCCACACTGGTAATGTACCTAAATTAGCAATCTTCTATCGTGACATCTCTATTTAAAATTGCTTGTCACCTGAGTAAACTACACAATATTGTAATCCTGTTTTGCAACCTTGTATCTGATGGCAAATTTCTTTTAGGCGTCCATTCAACCTGGAGGAACTGTGTCATTTGAGCACCGCAACATCTATGGTCTTAACAGGTCTATTGTTGGTTCTGTTACATCAAGCAACTTGCTCAACCCTCAGGTTAGTTTGTAATGTGTTATTTGTTTTCGTAGTTGTTCTTTGTTTTACTTTGGTTACTGTTAATCATTTGTTTAAAGAATTCACAGGCTAAGCTAAGCATGTCATTCTTAATCCAATTATTATCTGTTCCAAAAATTACACCATCTTGGAAGTGTACATCTGTACAGTGTCTACATTTCCATATGCAAAACATATTTTTGCTCTAATTGTCCACTACTTTATAGAAGAACCAAACAATGGTACCCCCTCCGTCCCAAAATAAGTGACACAGCTTTGTCTAGATACACATGTAGCTAGACGTGTTTTAGTGTCTAGATACATGTGTATCTAGACAAAACTGCGTCACTTGTTTTCGGAGGAAGGGAGTATGTGATGTAGCTGTTAGATAAAGTACCTTGTTATGTGTAGACACTAGACACATGCACATGGTTTCTCTGTTTCCAGCATCATGAACAAGCCTTGGTGTGTTCCATTTTGGCAACATAATTACCCAACATTTGCTATCATTCCTTCCCGAATTTTTTTAGGGGAACGTCTTATTTTCGTTGTTCTATATGTATGTGCTTATTCATCGTTTTTATGGGTCTTTAGGATGATCTTTCATTCAAACTTGAATATGTCCATCCTTATTTGGACGGCGTGGAGGACCGTAATAAGAACCGCACGTTCAAAACCAGCTGCTTCAACACCAGGAAGCTGAGTCCTGTCTTCGTTGCTGGCCCCAATATGGATGAAGCACCACCTGTCTGGGTTGATCGAGTTGGATTTAAAGCCAACATAACAGAGGTTTGCACATGTTGATATTACCTTGTACATTTTCTATTTACCATGAACTATTCAAGAAATGCCTGTAACATGATGAAAATATTCTTCTGGGTTTCAGAGCTTCACACGACAGAGCAAATTCACATATGGCCTTGTGGTGGAGGAGGTTACAACACGTGATGAGACTAATAGTATCTGTACACATGGTTCTCGGGCAATGCCTAGTGGTGGCTTGAGCATGGATGGACCGCCCACAACCCTCAGCGGTACTGGTGTAGATCGAATGGCATTTCTACAAGCAAATATAACTCGTGACAATACCGAGTTTGTAAATGGTGCAGTTATTGGTGACAGATGCATTTTCCAGGTAAAGCTGATCTGTACCCTTATGTTCCTGAAAACACAAAGTTATCCTTTAGTAACTGCTGAGCAGCTCTAGATAAGGTTCAAATAGTACACAAGCTCGAAAAGAACCACAAACCACAACAGGCCTCATTATGGTTTATCTTTGCTTCAAGTTTTCACTTTGAGAGTTCCACACAGTGCTTAAAACATACAATGTTGAGACACGTCCCAGTGAATATTTTTGCTATATTATATGTTCACTACCACAGTAGGTAAATTATTTGCAAAATGTCCTATAGCTTTGCAACCTATAAGCTTGTGTCAGTTATTGTTTAGTACCATCATGTGCAGAAAGTTCTCCATGTGAATATATTCCTTATAAAGTTTCCTTATTGACTGCAGTTGGATCAAGGTCTTGGCATCGGAAGCAAAAACCCACTCTTCAACCGTCACCAGCTTACGCTGACAAAGTTCATTAATCTAAACAATCAAGAGAAAGGTGTTGGCAAGCCGCTACCAGCTGTGTTGGTTCTTCATGGTCATTATGCAGGCTGTGTAGGAGATCTGCCAAGCTATGATGCATTTACACTTGGTGGACCTTACTCAGTTAGGGGCTATGGTATGGGTGAACTGGGTGCTTCTAGGAATGTTCTTGAGGTGAGTAATACTGCAGAACTTGATTCTTTTCTGATGCATCATATTCATATTCATCCTTCTGATTTATTCATTAAATCGAACAAGTTGAAAATAACACATATTTTTGTGTAAAATGTGCTGGTCGTTGCTCTGCTGGTAACTATGTTTTACGTGCCTTTTAATCCACACAGGTTGCTAGTGAGGTGCGCATACCTGTGAAGAACACATATGTCTATGGATTTGTCGAACATGGCACAGACCTCGGGAGTTCCAAGGATGTGAAAGGGAACCCTACTGAGTTCTTCCGACGTGTTGGCCACGGATCTTCTTATGGTCTTGGTGTGAAGCTTGGTTTGGTAAGAGGGGAGTACATTGTAGATCACAACACTGGGGTTGGAACCGTTTTCTTCAGATTCGGCGAGAGATTCTGAGTGCATTTCAGTTCGGCCACTGATAAAGAGGCATCTATCATCAAGATGGGATGAGTAATGCACAACTGGGGCACTTGAGTCTCGAAGCGGCTATGCATGTGGAGAGCTTTGTTGGATTCAATTGGAGAAGGGACTTGTGTTCTACCGGAATAATAAAGTTTTGTTGTATTTCTAGGGAAGAGAAAAGTTAGTGTGAGGATGAGTTATTTATTTTGTAGGAAGTGAGTTTTATCTCCAGCTGGTTAAATAGGTGAAAGTTGAGCTCCTAGTGTTATAAGGAATGTTTTTGGCAAGGCTTCTGTCACGGTGAATTTGTTTCCCCGTTAACACTTTTTTCAGTTGGTTAGCTAATTGTCAATGCATTTTTTGCGTCATCGATGTCTTATACAATGTACTGTAGCTAAATTATGAGTGGTTACCCCCTTGTTGATCTGAACTAGGGACGGACGGAAATAGTCTCTTTCACCTCTGAACAGAGTAATTTCTGCGACCAGACCTATCGCCCGATGGCTTCATCCAACAGTCGACGGAATCGTTGCGATGCCAAGTCATCAATGCCCTAATAACCAACTCATTGCTCCTACTTGCTTCTCTCAGTATTTACATGCCTCTTTATGCTTTGCTGCTTTGCCATCCAAAGACATTTTGGTGTTGCTGTCAAGCTTAAAAGGATTCCTAGCTTGAATCTCCTAGAAATCAGGTTCTCCACGCTCTGCCGTCTCTAAGCGCTCAGCACTGCTCCCAATTTCATTATCATAACACCGATAGAATTAGAATATTAAAAAGGTTCAGGTCATTACATCATACACTAGGGCATACGGCATCGGGCTAACTGCCAGAGCAAAACCACTACAAATTGGTGTACATTTGGACCGTCAAATAGGGTTGCAAGCGGGGCGGGATTTGCCCGATTAGGCTTAGCTCACGTAGGAGTTGTACAACTTGCTGACTAGTTCTGATCGGTGGATGTAGTGCAATTTGAACTGGTCATCCAGTTTTGTGGGTCCAAACGGGACCGTGTTTACAACCCTACCGTCAAAACAAGCACCGCATCTACTTCTTTATTGTGCCTCAGTTTAGGGGTTCTGGCAAGCCGTCCCTTTAATCAATAATGATGTCGCCGAGTGTGACTGTGTGAGTGAATTCGAGAGCTTTGGGATGATTCTCCATTTTGCGATGTTCGGACTTTGGTGCTTATTTGCGCCTTTTGGAACATTTTGAAGAGAAGAAATACTAAGGTGTTCTACAACAAAAAAGATCAACCACTTTCCAAGGTTTTTCGTCATTGTGCGGAGGATCTTGGCCTTTGAACTTGTACAAACAACGCCAATAAATCTCTTCTGCACTATTGGGCCGTGAACTGTGATGGGTTTTCACCTAGCTTCCAGGATTGATCTATAACATACCTATAAAAACACATCTGATTGAACTTTATTTTATTCTTCACACATTTTTGGCTTGTTCAACTTGTCATTAAACTTCTGTTCGCTTGGTATTTGAAAAGTGTGGTTTAGACTTGCCTTTTGGGCCCGCAATATATTCCTTAAAAAATACTAAATTTTGTAATGAAGTATCAAATTCCAAAATAAGCTTTAGCTTTAGTAAATCGATTAGTTTCACATAGGCAAGACATTCATACATTGTATAATTGTCTACTTAAGTACAACTTAGGTAGATAATGCCACATGCCCTAGACCCATTTACTTAGGGTGTGTTTGGTAGCCCGGGGCAACCCAGAAAATCTCACCCCATCCTACGTTTTTCTGTTTGGTAGGTCGGGTCGGTTACCTTCGGCAGTGCCCACTTCATGCAAAAACGGTCCCTCAGCCCTGCCCAGTTGAGAAGCTCAAATCAAGCTTCACAACTCGACAGTGCTGAGTCCGTCCCGAAAATCGGTCCAGGGCACTAGGGGTCTCTGGCCCGTGTGTCTCTTTCTCCCTCATTTCCCCCGAACGTCTCCTTCTCTCCTTCCTTCCTCTCCGCCTCTCCCTGCCATGGAGCGCCGCCCCCTCTTCCTACCTCACCCGCACGACGATCAGCAGCAAGCTGCGCCGCCTCTTCATGCCTCACCCGCGACGACCAGCAGCAGGCCGCGCCACCCACCCGCGCGACGACCAGCTCGGCCTCACATGCACGAGGGGAATAGGGGCTCGTCACCGGCCATGGAGCATGGGAGGCGCGTGGCGGCGGATCTCCGCGGTGGCGGTGGGCGCTCGCCGGTGGCTCCTCTCGCCGGCGCCGGTGCTGGACACGGGCCCAATGATTCTAGGGACCTGGTTGCTTTTCTCGTTTTGTAGTGAGGGACCTGATTGCTTTTTATTTTTGTATGGCATAGCTCAAGTCATACAAGGTACCAAACAAGATCTCAACTGAGCTCGGTTCATCTCACACAGTCTAACAAACACAGAGAATAAAACATACTTGCATGAGGTTGGCATTGCTAGACTCGACTTGTATGTGCTAAGATAGACCACCTGGGCTACCAAACACATCCTTAGATATTTAAGTTCTACGAAGCTACACATTAACTCACTTATATATACTCGACGATACATACCTTTAGAGGTAACATTATTGAATTGAAACAAAACTAATTACACATTTATATTTGTCCTTTAGTGATGGGGAAATAAGGAAACAAAGGCAAATTACCAAATGCAATTATTAAAATTTTCTCTTTAAATTCTTTTTAAGCTCATTTCAATAAGTCAATATTCTATGCCTTATTAAAATTAAAATAAATCAATAGTAGATTATACAAACTTAACTTTCTAATGATCAATACATTTATCATATGTTAAGCATCTTATTTTCTTACCAAACATTTTACAACTTAAACACATTTAATGGAAATGTACCTACTTATATAAGGCCAATATCTTTGTTCTCTATGTAAGCCAACAATAACAATTTTATTACAAATCCGAAGTTAAATTTACTTCATATACTACATTAGACTAAGTCCCGCCATTTAGTAAATGCAAAACTGAGTAGCAATTTTATACATTATGTCTTCCATGGAGATATGTAACCAAGCAAAAAAGGATGATTGCTTCCCAATAATTTTCACAAAAAGGAAATCATAAGTAGTGATGTCTGAAGGGTTTCGCGGCATAGTAAATCAAAATTTTCTACGGATGCGAACAGAGGGAAGCCAAGATCTAATCTAGGAGATGCAAACAACGAGAGAGATTGAATTAGATCTTCATACCCTTAAAGATTCGCACAGCGGAACGTTCGTCGGAACGTGGGTGATGTAGTTGTACTCGCTTCTCCTCCTCGCGATCCGATCCGATCTAGCACCACAAGTGGCGGTGCCTCCGTGAGATGCACACGTGCAGCACCTCGACGTCTCCTCCTTCCTCGGTCCAGCAAGTATCGTGGAGAGACGTATTGGATCTACAACACGACGGCGTGGTGTATATGGTGGAGAGTTTCTACAGCAGGGCTTCGCCTACACGCAGTCGGGAGGGAGAGAGAGAGGAGGGCGGCAGGGCGGCTAGCTTTGGAGGGGAAGGTGTGTGGGGGTGGTGCGCCCCTAGCCCTCTTTATATAGAGGGGTGGGCGGCTGCCCTAGCCCCTCCCCCAAGTCCAAACCGGCGGCCACAAGGAGGAGGAGTGGGGGGCAAGGAAACCCCCCCTTCTAGAAGGTCTTGTTAGGGTTTTACCCTAGCTGGCCGGTTGGGCCCTATGGGGCCTTGTGCCCCTGGCCCAATGCGGCCAGGGCACTCCCTCATAGGCCCATGCCCCCTCCCGGAAGGTGGGGCCACGTTGGTCCCCTTCCAGAAGGTTCTAGAAGCTTCCGGTACAATACCGATTAACCCGGAACAATTCCGAACTCCAAAAACTGCACTGCCTTATATGAATCTTATTCTCCGGACCACTCCGAAACCTCTCGTGATGTCCCGGATCCCATCTGAGACTCCGAACAAAAACTCATAAACCAATTATCCAATCTATCCTAGCGTCGAGACACGTTAAGTGTGTGACCCTGCGGGTTCGAGAATATGCAGACATGATCTTCTATCAATAATCAACAGCGGGGTCTGGAAACCCATATTGACTCCCACACATTCATTGATGATCATATCGGATGAACCACGATGCCAGGATTCAATCAATCCCATATATATATTCCCTTCGTCTCGCGATATTTTACTTGCCCGAGATTTGATCGTCGGTACCGTCATACCTAGTTCAATCTCGTTCACAGCAAGTACTTTACTTGTTCTAGAATCCGATATCACTTTGTGATTAACTCCTTAACCACATGCTTGCAAGCGGTGTTGATATCGATTATCGAGTGGGCCCGAAGTATATCTCTCTGACTTGGGAGGGACAAATCCCATATCGATACATACAACCCAACAGATACTTTCCGATCACCTGAGAGACACCTTTATGATCACCCTCTCATAGGATGACGTTTGATGACCTCAAAGCTTTCTTCCGATACCAGGGAGTTGTATTATCTCATGGTCTAAGGAATACAATATTTGACATAAGAAAAGCTTCGCAAAGACGAACACGATGACACGATCTAATTGCTTCGCTTAGTTTGGGTCTGTCCATCACATCATTATCCCAATGATATGATCTCATTATTAATTGACAACTCATGTCTATGGTTAGGAAACCTTAACCATCATTAATCAATGAGCTAGTCCATAGAGGCATACTAGGGACACGGTGTTGTTCACAAACCACACAAGTATTAAAGTTTCCGCTTAATACAATTCTAGCATGGAATATAAACTTTATCATGAACAAGAATTATAATAATAACATCTTTATTATTGCCTCTAGGGCATAATTCCAACAGTCTCCCACTTGCACTAGAGTCAATAATCTAGTTTACATTTGGAAACAATCTCACACCCATGGCACTGAGGTGTTGATCATGTTTTACACGTGGAAGAGGTTTAGTCAATGGATCTGCGAAATTCAGATCTGTATGTACTTTGCTAATCTTCAGATCTTCATCTGCTATATAATCTCGGATTATATGAAACTTGCGGTTGATATGCTTGGTCTTTGGATGATATCTTGGTTCCTTAGCGAGTGCTATGGCGCCAGTGTTGTCACACAATATCTCCAATGGGTCAAATGCACTTGGAACCACGCCAAGCTCAGTGATGAAGTTCCTGATCCAAACTCCTTCACTTGACGCTTCTGCAGCAGCCATGTATTCCGCTTCTACTGTAGATCCCGCGATCACGCTTTGCTTGCAGCTTCTCCAGCTCACAGCTCCTCCATTCAAAATATACACGTATCTTGTCTGAGATTTAGAATCATCCTTGTCGGTGTCAAAACTAGCGTCGACGTAACCTTTTACGACGAGCTGTTCATCACCCCCATAGACTAAGAACATTTCTTTAGTCCTATTTAGGTACTTTAGGATGTTCTTCACGGCTGTCCAGTGTTCCACTTCTGGATCACTTTGATACCTGCTCGTTAAACTAAGAGCATTGGACACATGCGGTCTAGTACACAGCATGGCATACATGATAGAACCTATGGCCGAGGCATAAGGCACTTTGCTCATAGCTTCCCTATCATTTACCGTAGCTGGACACTGAGCCTTGCTAAATATCTTACCTGACAACATAGGCACTGAACCTTTCTTTGCCTTATCCATTCTGAACCTTTTCAGAACTTTGTCTAGGTATGTACTCTGGCTTAAAGCTATCAGGCGTCTTTGTCTATCTCTATAGATTTTGATGCCCAATATATAAGCAGCTTCACCTAGGTCTTTCATTGAAAAACACTTGTTCAAATAACTCTTTACATCGTTAAGCATGTTGATGTCATTTCCAATAATCAATATGTCATCCACATATAGTACCTGAAACGTCACCGAGCTCCCACTCACTTTCTTGTAGATGCAAGCTTCGTAGCAATTTGGAACAAATCCAAAGCTCTTGATCACTTGATCAAAACGAAGGTTCCAACTCCGAGATGCTTGCTTCAGTCCATAAATGGAACGCTGAAGTTTGCATACTTTACTAGCATCCTTAGGATCGACAAAACCTTCGGGTTGCATCATATACAACTCTTCATCAATGTTGCCATTGAGGAAAGCAGTCTTGACATCCATCTGCCATATTTCATAATCATGAAACGCATCAATTGCTAATAAAATCCGAATGGACTTAAACATTGCTACGGGAGAGAAAGTCTCATCGTAGTCAACACCTTGAACTTGTCGAAAACCTTTCGCGACAAGCCATGCTTTATAGACGGTAACATTACCATCCGCGTCCGTTTTCTTCTTGAAGATCCATTTGCACTCAACGGCCTTTCGGTCGCTAGGAGGGTCCACCAAAGTCCATACTTGGTTTTCGCTCATGGATCCCAATTCGGATTTTATGGCTTCTAGCCATTTCTCAGAGTCTGGGCTCATCATCGCTTCCTCATAGTTCGTAGGTTCACTGTCTTCTACCAACAAGACAGTCAAGACAGGGTTGCCGTACCACTCAGGAGGGGCACACGACCTTGTCGACCTGCGACGTTCAGTAGCAGCATCGTCCGAAGCTTCATGATCCTTGTCATTAGCTTCCTCTATTGTTGGTGCAGGCGGCACTGGAACAATTTTAGGTGTTGCGCTACTCTCCAACTCAAGGGAAGGTTCAATAACCTCGTCTAGCTCTACTTTCCTCCCACTCACTTCTTTCAAGAGAAACTCCTTCTCAAGAAAGGAACCGTTCTTTGCGACAAACACTTTGCCTTCGGTTCTGTGATAGAAGGTATACCCAATAGTTTCCTTAGGGTATCCTATGAAGACGCATTTCTCCGCTTTGGGTTCGAGCTTGTCCGGCATCAACTTCTTGACGTAAGCTTCGCATCCCCAAACTTTAAGAAACGACAACTTAGGTTTAGCACCAAACCACAGTTCATACAGTGTCGTCTCAACGGATTTAGATGGTTCCCTATTTAAAGTGAATGCAGCGGTTTCTAATGCATAACCCCAAAATAATAACGGCAAATCAGTAAGAGACATCATTGATCGGACCATATCTAATAAGGTTCGATTCCGACGTTCAGACACACCATTGCGCTGTGGTGTTCCCGGTGGCGTGAGTTGCGAAACGATTCCGCTTGATTTAAGATGCGTGAGAAAATCATAACTCAAATATTCACCTCCACGATCAGATCGTAGAAACTTAATCTTTCTGTTACGATGGTTCTCCACTTCATTCTGAAATTCCTTGAACTTTTCAAATGTTTCAGATTTATGTTTCATTAAATAGATATACCCATATCTACTTAAGTCATCGGTAAAAGTGAGAAAGTAGCGATATCCACCGCGCGTAGAAACACTCATCAGTCCGCATACATCGGTATGTATGATTTTCAACAAGTCCGTTGCTCGCTCCATCATACCGGAGAACGGGGTTTTGATCATCTTGCCCATGAGGCATGGTTCGCATGTGTCAAATGATTCAAAATCAAGAGACTCCAAAAGTCCATCAGAATGGAGTTCCTTCATGCGTTTTACACCAATATGACCTAGACGACAGTGCCACAAATAAGTAGTATTATCACTATCTACTTTGCATCTCTTAGCCTCAATGTTATGGATGTGTGTTTCATCCCTTTCGAGATTTAGAAGAAATAAACCATTCACAATAGGTGCATGACCATAAAAGATGTTACTCATGTAAATAGAACAACCATTATTCTCCGATTTAAATGAATAACCGTCTTGCAATAAACAAGATCCAGGAATAATGTTCATGCTCAACGCAGGCACAGAATAACATTTATTGAGGTTTAAAACTAATCCCGAAGGTAAAACTAAGGAGAGCGTGTCGACGGCCATCACATCAACTCTTGATCCGTTGCCAACGCGCATCGTCACCTCATCCCTCGCAAGCCGCCGTCTATTCCGTAGCTCCTGTTTCGAGTTACAAATATTAGCAACTGAACCAGTATCAAATACCCAGGCACTACAAGTAAAGAAAACATCAATAACATGTATATAAAATATACCTTTGATGGTGCCAGCCTTCTTGTCCGCTAAGTACTTCGGACAGTTGCGCTTCCAGTGACCCTTGTCCTTGCAATAGAAGCACTCAGTGTCCGGCTTAGGACCAGACTTGAGCTTCTTCTCAGCAGGGGCAGTGCGCTTGCCGCCGCCCTTCTTGAAGGGCTTCTTTGCTCCCTTACCTTTCTTGAAGGTGGGCTTGTTGACCATCAACACATGATTATCCTTTTTGATGTCCACCTCCGCAGCCTTCAGTTTTGCGAAGAGCTCGGTGATCGTATCAGTGGAACCAATCTGATTGTGAGTCACTACAAAACTTTTGTAGCTGGGAGGGAGTGATTGCAGAACCCTGTCAATCTTGAGCTCCTCTGGAATCGTGCATTCCAGTTGCTCAAGGCGTTGAGTGTAGCCCGTCATCTTAATGGCGTGCTCACTAACGGAACTCCCTGTTGGAGATATGCCCTAGAGGCAATAATAAATGTAGTTATTATTATATCTTTGTGTTTATGATAAAAGTTTACATTCATGCTATAATAGTATTAACAAGGAAACATTGATACTTGTGTGATTTGTAAACTTAATTTGAAGTCCCTAGTATAGCCTCTATACTTCACTAGCTTGTTGGTTGATTAATGATTGTGGTTTCCCTATCATGAACATTGAGATGTTATCAACAACAAGATCATATCGTTAGGAGAATGATATGGTGGACATACTCCTATAGATAAGCGTAGCATAAAGATCAAGTCATTTCAATAGTTCAATTGCTATATGCTTTCTGATACATAGTAACCTAATTCCTTCGACCATGAGATCATGCATATCACCTTTACCGGATGGATGCTTTGATGACATCAAACACCACACCGTAACTGGGTGGTTATAAAGGTGGCATTGAGTGTTCGGAAAGTATTGGTTGAGACACATGGATCAAGAGTGGGATTTGTCCATCCACATGATGGATAGATATACTCTGGGCCCTCTCGGTGGAATGTCATCCAATTAGCTTGCAAGCATGTGACTTGGTCACAAGGGATCACATATCACGGGAACAAGAAAAGAGTACTTATCAGTAACGAGGTTGAACTAGGTATGCAGAGATACCGACGATCATAACCTCGGATAAGTAACATATCGTGAGACAAAGGGAAATTGGTATCGTATGTAAGTGGTTCATTCGATCGCAAAGTAATCGTAGAAATATGTGGGATCCATATGAATTTCCAGATTCCTCTATTGGTTATTGTTCGGAGAAGTGTCTCGATCATGTCCGCATAATTCACGAACCGTAGGGAGACACACTTAAGGATTCGACGTTGTTTGAGTAGTTATGGTATTATGAGAAAGAGACCGAATGTTGTTCGGAGTCTCGGATGGGATCCGGGATATCACGAGGTGATCCGGAATGGTCCGGAGAATAAGATTCATATAAGGAAAGTCCCGTTTCGGAGTTGCGGAATGATTCCGGTGTTTTCATCGGGAATGTTCTAGAAGGTTCCGGATTGTCCGGCACTCCGGGGGGGAGGGGTACATGAATGTGTCATTACATATTGGAATGATTGCATCATGTACTAAGTGTTCTTGCTGTCCCAAATAAAGGATTAAATTGAATCCTAAAACAGAAAAGTCAAATGTCCAGTTTGAAAGTCAAACGGCTAAAACAAGAAACTGTGGGAAACAAGCAAGAGGAGTTGGAACCGACTTGGAGGAGGAGTTTCTCTCCTCCAAGCCGGCGGCCAGCCCTAGGCCGAGTTGGGGAGGGACTCCCTCCCTCCCCTGGCGCGCCAGCCCCCTCCCATCTATATAAGGAGGGGCAGGGCTCCCCTCCTAGACACACAAGTTCCTACCTCTAATCTCCGGTTTAGAGCCGTTTTGGTTTAGAGCTTCTAATTGCTTTAGCCTGCGGTTTAGAGCCTTCTAATTGGTTTAGAGCCTTCTAATTGGTGTGTTTAATTACTAGACCACTAATAGCCTCTCTCATAAGCTCCACCATACTCGCACTGGCTTAAGGCGAAGCCCTGCGGGATTTCCCCTCTACTTCCGGTACCACGCCGTTGTGCTGCCGGAATCGCGAGGAGAGTACTAAAACCTCCGCTGCCTGCTGGAACAAGGGAGAGGAAGGTCTTCGTCGAGTACCGAACGTGTGACCGACTGCAGGAGCGCTGCCGGAACGCAGCGCCGGAAGGATCGTCTACACGATCTTGAGATCGGAAAGAGTACGACTACATCACCCACGAGAATCCGCTCTCGTTAAACGCTTTGGAATCTTTGAGGGTAAGTTATTCCATCGACTCGTTGCTACAATCTAGTAGATAGATCTTGGCTTGTTTGTTTGTATGCGATAGAAAATTTTTGTTTTCCATGCTACGAACCCCTACAGTGGTATCAGAGCCGTGTCTATATGTAGATCTGTTGCACGAGTAGAACACAATGGTCATTGTGGGCGTTGATGCTTTTATTATCGATTGCTTCTTGTGTACTTTGCATCTTGCGGTATGTTGGGATGAAGCGGCCCGGGCTAACCTTACATGATATCGTTCATGAGACTTGCTCCACGCTTGACATGCAACTTGTATTGCATAAGTGGCTTTGCGGGTGCCTGTTTCTCCTAGCATAGTTAAGATCCAATTTACAACGGGTGATTAAAAATACTAGTATCAATGTTGTGGTTCTTGTTCGTAAGTTAGAACGACACTTATTGAAAGCCCCAAACCACGTAAAATATGCAAAGAAAGTAGAGGCGTCTAACTTTGTTTTGCAGGGGTGTGCAGTGATGTGATATGGCCATGATTGTGATTATATTTGATGTATGCAATGTTCCTTATTATAAGTCGGCAACCGGCAGGAGCCATATGGTTGTTTTTAATTTATGTTAAGACCCGCGTGTCTATTCAAAGTAGTTGTAATAGTTGAAGCCGGTGGACGACAACCATGGAGTAGCGTCATTGACCTTGATGCAATGCCGGTGATGATGGAGATCATGTTCGTGCTTGAAGATGGAGATCGGAAGCACAAAGAAGAAAGGCCATATCATATCACATATATATTGAATTGCATGTGATGTTAATCCTTTATGCATCTTGTATTGCTTAGTAGACGACGGTAGCATTATAAGATGATCCCTCATGCACATGAATTTCAAGTCATAAAGTGTTCACCCTTAGTCAGCACCGTTGCTAAAGCTTGTTGTTTCGAAGCACCACGTGATGATCGGGTGTGTTAGATTCCGCAAGTGTATACAACGTGAGCAAGCCAGATTTGCTCATGCGGAAACTAAGGTTTGATCTTGACGAGCCTAGCATGTACAGACATGGTCTCGGAACACGGATCACCGAAAGGTAAAGCATGAATCATATAGTAGATATGATGAACATGATGATTGTTCGCCATTGAAACTATATCAACTCTCGTGATGATCGGTGTTGATGTAGTGGATTTGGTTCGTGTGATCACTAAAACAATGTGAGGGATATTGTTTTGAGTGGGAGTTCACCTAGTTTAATTACATTAATTAATTTGAACTCAATTTGTCATAAACTTAGTCTAAACTATTGCAAATATGTTGTAGATCAATGGCAGCCCCTACCATCAATTTTAATGCGTTCCTAGAGAAAGAAAAGTTGAAAAACAATGGAAGCAACTTCGCGGATTGGTTCCGCAATTTGAGGATTATCCTCACAGCTGGTAATTTGACCTATGTGCTGGATGCACCGCTGGGTGACCCACCTGCAGCTGATGCTCCCGATGAAGTAAAGAATGTTTAACTCGCTCGGAAGAATCAGTACTCCATAGTTCAGTGTGCTATCTTGTATGGTTTGGAATCGGAACTTCAGAAAAGGTTTGAGGATTCAGACCCATATGATATTGTCGAGGATCTCAAATTGATTTTTGAGACTCATGCGGCAATTGAAAGCTATGAGGCTTCTGAAAAGTTCTTTAACTGCAAGATGGAAGAGGGCAGCTCCGTCAGTGAGCATGTGCTTAAGATGTCTGGGCACGCAAACAAACTTCAAAGCTTGGGTATAGTGATTCCTAATGCTTTGGGGATTTACCGTGTCCTCCAATCACTACCACCAAGTTACAAGAACTTTGTGATGAACTACAACATGCAGAACATGAACAAGACGTTGCCAGAACTCTTTGCCATGTTGAAATCTGCAGAAGTGGAGATCAAGAAAGAGCACCAAGTGTTGTTGGTCAATAAGACCACCAAATTCAAGAAAGGCAAGTCTAAGCAAAAGGGACACTTCAAGAAGGGTGGTAAGAAAGCTACCACGCCGACGAAGAAGACCAAGGCTGGACCCAAGCCTGATACTGAGTGCTTTTACTGCAAGGGAGAAGGTCACTGGAAGCGGAATTTCCCAAAGTACTTGGCGGATTTGAAGAACGGCAACATCAAGAAGAAAGGTATATCTGATATACATGTTATTGATGTGTATCTCACTAGTACTCGTAGTAGTGCCTGGGTATTTGATACTGGTTCGGTTGCTCATATTTGTAACTCGAAACAGGTGCTGCAGAATAAACGGAAGCTAGCGAAGAACGAGGTGACGATGCGCGTGGGAAACGGATCAAAGGTTGATGTGATCGCGGTCGGCACGCTACCCCTTCATCTACCATCGGGATTAGTTTTATACTTAAATAATTGTTATTTGGTGCCTGCGTTGAGCATGAACATTATATCGGGATCTTGTTTATTGCGAGACGGTTACTTGTTTAAATCCGAGAATAATGGTTGTTCTATTTATATGAGTAATATGTTTTATGCACATGCACCTTTGATAGATGGTCTATTCTTATTGAATCTCGATAGTGGAAATACACATATCAACAACATTGAGGCTAAACGTTTGAAATCAAGCGATAATTCGACCTATATGTGGCACTGTCGTCTTGGTCACATCGGAGTGAAACGTATGAAGAAACTCCATTCCGATGGACTTCTTGAATCACTTGATTTTGAATCACTTGAAAGATGCGAAGCATGTCTGATGGGTAAAATGACTAAGACTCCATTTTCTGGTATGATGGAGCGAGCTACGGACTTATTGGAAATCATACATACCGATGTGTGTGGTCCAATGAGTGTAGCATCGCGCGGTGGTTATCGTTATGTTCTTACCTTCACGGATGACTTGAGTAGATATGGGTATATCTATTTCATGAAACATAAGTCCGAAACTTTCGAGAAGTTTAAGGAGTTTCAAAGTGAGGTAGAGAATCAACGTAACAAGAAGATTAAATTTCTACGTTCTGATCGTGGAGGTGAATATCTAAGTTACGAGTTTGGCGAGCATTTGAAGAAATGCGGAATACTTTCACAATTGACACCGCCGGGAACACCACAGCGTAATGGTGTGTCCGAACGTCGTAATCGAACTCTCTTAGATATGGTTCGTTCTATGATGTCACTTACAGATTTACCGCTATCATTTTGGGGTTATGCATTAGAAACAGCCGCATTCACTTTAAATAGGGCAACATCTAAATCCGTTGAAACGACACCGTATGAATTATGGTTTGGGAAGAAACCTAAATTGTCGTTCCTTAAAGTTTGGGGATGCGAAGCCTATGTAAAGAAGTTACAGCCGGACAAGCTTGAACCCAAAGCGGAAAAATGCGTCTTCATAGGATACCCGAAGGAAACTATTGGGTATACCTTCTATCATAGATCCGAAGGTAAAATCTTCGTTGCCAAGAATGGATCCTTTCTAGAGAAGGAATTTCTCTCGAAAGAATTGACTGGAAGGAAAGTAGAACTTGAAGAGGTTGTCGAACCTTCTCTCGAAATTGCGAGTAGCGCAGCACCGGAAGAAGTTCCTGTGGTGCCTGCACCAATAAGAGAGGAAGCTAATGATGTTGATCATGAAACTTCGGTTGAAGTTGCTACAGAGCCTCGGAGGTCAACGAGAACTCGTACCACTCCAGATTGGTATGATTCCATTATGAATGTCATGTTGGTGGACAACACCGATGACCCCGAGACATATGAGGAAGCGATGATGAGCCCAGATTCCAATAAATGGCAAGAAGCCATGAAATCCGAGATTGGATCCATGTACGAAAACCAAGTATGGACTTTGGTGGACTTACCGGATAGCCGGAAGGCTGTCGAGAACAAATGGATTTTCAAGAAGAAAACAGATGTTGATGGTAATGTTACTGTCTATAAAGCTCGAATTGTCGCAAAAGGGTTTCGACAAATTCAAGGAGTTGACTACGATGAGACTTTCTCACCGGTAGCGAAGCTAAAGTCTATGAGGATTATGTTAGCAATCGCTGCATATTATGATTATGAGATATGGCAGATGGATGTCAAAACAACATTCCTCAATGGAGACATTGATGAAGAGTTGTATATGATGCAACCCAAAGGTTTTGTCGATCCTAAAGATGCTAACAAGGTATGCAAACTTCAACGGTCCATCTATGGATTGAAGCAAGCATCCCGAAGCTGGAATCAACGTTTTGATAAGGTAATCAAAAGTTTTGGTTTTATACAAACTTATGGAGAAGCTTGTATTTACAAGAAAGTGAGTGGGAGCTCTGTAGCATTCTTAATACTATATGTGGATGACATATTGTTGATTGGGAATGATGTAGACCTTCTTAGTAGTGTCAAGGAATATTTGAATAATAGTTTTTCAATGAAGGATCTTGGCGAAGCAGCTTACATATTAGGCATAAAGATTTATAGAGATAGATCGAAACGCCAAATATCATTGTCACAGAGTACATATTTGGACAAAGTTCTAAAGAGGTTTGGAATGGAAGAAAGCAAGAAAGGGTTCTTGCCCATGTTGCCCAATACGACCTTGAGTAAAACTCAAAGTCCGACATCGGCAGAAGATAGAGAAAGGATGAGTAAGACTCCCTATGCCTCAGCCATAGGATCTCTAATGTATTCCATGCTATGTACTAGACCCGACATTGCATATGCTGTTAGTTTAACTAGCAGATATCAAAGTGATCCACGAGTGAATCATTGGACAGCGGTCAAAAACATCCTTAAGTACTTGAGAAGAACTAAGGATATGGTTCTTTCTTATGGAGGTGATGAACAGCTCGTTGTTAATGGTTACACCGATGCTAGTTGGAACACTGATCCTGATGATTCTAAATCGCAATCCGGATACGTATTTCTTTTGAATGGTGCAGCAGTTAGCTGGAGGAGTGCAAAGCAAAGCGTTGTGGCGAGATCTTCAACTGAATCGGAATACGTGGCTGCTTCAGAGGCTTCACAAGAAGCGATATGGATGAAAGAGTTCATTACAGAGCTGGGTGTGGTTCCTAGTGCGCTGGACCCAATGTCTATCTACTGTGATAACATGGGCGCCATAGCCAATGCGCAAGAACCAAGGTCACACAAGAAGCTGAAGCATATCAAGCTACGTTTTCACGCTATTCGAGAACATATCCAGGATGGGGATATAAAGATTTGCAAAGTACACACAGATCTGAATGTGGCGGATCCATTGACTAAACCTCTCCCGAGGGCAAAACATGACCAACACCAAACTGCCATGGGTGTTCGGTATATTACCATGTAATCTAGATTAGATGACTCTAGTGCAAGTGGGAGACTGTTGGAGATATGCCCTAGAGGCAATAATAAATGTAGTTATTATTATATCTTTGTGTTTATGATAAAAGTTTACATTCATGCTATAATAGTATTAACAAGGAAACATTGATACTTGTGTGATTTGTAAACTTAATTTGAAGTCCCTAGTATAGCCTCTATACTTCACTAGCTTGTTGGTTGATTAATGATTGTGGTTTCCCTATCATGAACATTGAGATGTTATCAACAACAAGATCATATCGTTAGGAGAATGATATGGTGGACATACTCCTATAGATAAGCGTAGCATAAAGATCAAGTCATTTCAATAGTTCAATTGCTATATGCTTTCTGATACATAGTAACCTAATTCCTTCGACCATGAGATCATGCATATCACCTTTACCGGATGGATGCTTTGATGACATCAAACACCACACCGTAACTGGGTGGTTATAAAGGTGGCATTGAGTGTTCGGAAAGTATTGGTTGAGACACATGGATCAAGAGTGGGATTTGTCCATCCACATGATGGATAGATATACTCTGGGCCCTCTCGGTGGAATGTCATCCAATTAGCTTGCAAGCATGTGACTTGGTCACAAGGGATCACATATCACGGGAACGAGAAAAGAGTACTTATCAGTAACGAGGTTGAACTAGGTATGCAGAGATACCGACGATCATAACCTCGGATAAGTAACATATCGTGAGACAAAGGGAAATTGGTATCGTATGTAAGTGGTTCATTCGATCGCAAAGTAATCGTAGAAATATGTGGGAGCCATATGAATTTCCAGATTCCTCTATTGGTTATTGTTCGGAGAAGTGTCTCGATCATGTCCACATAATTCACGAACCGTAGGGAGACACACTTAAGGATTCGACGTTGTTTGAGTAGTTATGGTATTATGAGAAAGAGACCGAATGTTGTTCAGAGTCTCGGATGGGATCCGGGATATCACGAGGTGATCCGGAATGGTCCGGAGAATAAGATTCATATAAGGAAAGTCCCGTTTCGGAGTTGCGGAATGATTCCGGTGTTTTCATCGGGAATGTTCTAGAAGGTTCCGGATTGTCCGGCACTCCGGGGGGGGGGGGGGAGGGGTACATGAATGTGTCATTACATATTGGAATGATTGCATCATGTACTAAGTGTTCTTGCTGTCCCAAATAAAGGATTAAATTGAATCCTAAAACAGAAAAGTCAAATGTCCAGTTTGAAAGTCAAACGGCTAAAACAAGAAACTGTGGGAAACAAGCAAGAGGAGTTGGAACCGACTTGGAGGAGGAGTTTCTCTCCTCCAAGCCGGCGGCCAGCCCTAGGCCGAGTTGGGGAGGGACTCCCTCCCTCCCCTGGCGCGCCAGCCCCCTCCCATCTATATAAGGAGGGGCAGGGCTCCCCTCCTAGACACACAAGTTCCTACCTCTAATCTCCGGTTTAGAGCCGTTTTGGTTTAGAGCTTCTAATTGCTTTAGCCTGCGGTTTAGAGCCTTCTAATTGGTTTAGAGCCTTCTAATTGGTGTGTCTAATTACTAGACCACTAATAGCCTCTCTCATAAGCTCCACCATACTCGCACCGGCTTAAGGCGAAGCCCTGCGGGATTTCCCCTCTACTTCCGGTACCACGCCGTTGTGCTGCCGGAATCGCGAGGAGAGTACTACAACCTCCGCTGCCTGCTGGAACAAGGGAGAGGAAGGTCTTCGTCGAGTACCGAACGTGTGACCGACTGCGGGAGCGCTGCCGGAACGCAGCGCCGGAAGGATCGTCTACACGATCTTGAGATCGGAAAGAGTACGACTACATCACCCACGAGAATCCGCTCTCGTTAAACGCTTTGGAATCTTCGAGGGTAAGTTATTCCATCGACTCGTTGCTACAATCTAGTAGATAGATCTTGGCTTGTTTGTTTGTATGCGATAGAAAATTTTTGTTTTCCATGCTACGAACCCCTACACTCCCTTCCTCCATCTTGCAGTTAAAGAACTTCTCAGAGATCTCATATCTCTCAGAACGGGCCTGAGTCTGAAACATGGTTTTCAGCTCTTCGAGAATCTCAAAGGGCCCGGGATAGTCTTCAAAACGATTTTGAAGTTCCGGTTCCATAGCAAACAACATGGTACTCTTAATCACACCATAATCATCTTTGCGCGACTGATAGTCAGCTTTCTCATCAGCCGGCGCAGTTGCAGCAGGGGGGGTCACCTAACGCTTTCCCAAGGACATAGTCCTTTTGACCGCTAGAGAGAATGATTCTCAAATTGCGGAACCAGTTGGTGAAGTTAGACCCATTGTTTCTAAGCTTTTCTTTTTCAGCAAAAACGTTGAAGTTGAAGTTGGACTTAGCCAGTTGATCTACAATATTTGCAAGTGCAAATTAGACTATGTTCATGATAACTAGTTCAACTTTTAATCAAATTACTAGATGAACTCCCACTAAATTCAACATCCCTCAAGTTGTTTAGTGAACATGATCCAAATTCACCACACCTAATCCGATCTTCACGAGAAGAGATGTGGTTTCAATGGGTGGACAACGAAGTGTCGATCATATCATTCATATGACTCATGCTTAACCTTTCGGTTCATGTGTTCCGAGGCCATGTCTGTACATTCTAGGCTCGTCAAGTTAGACCCAAGTATTTTCGCGTGCGCAAAACTGGCTTGCACCCGTTGTATGTGAGCGTAGAGTCTATAGCACCCGATCATCACGTGATGCTTGGACACGACGAACTTTCGCAATGGTGCATACTTGGGGAGAACACAGTTTTTATCTTGATCTTTAAGTGAGGAATCATCTTATAATGCTACCGTCGCGATCTAAGCATAATAAGATACATAAAAGGATAAACATCACATGCATATAACTTTATGTGACATGGTATAGCCTATCTTCGCGCAATGATCTCCATCTTGTGCGTTCCGGCGTGATCTCCATCACTCCACCATGATTGCCTCCACCACGAATAGCAACTACAACTATTGCTAACTACTTAGTGATAAAGTGAAACTATTACATGGCGCATAAGAAGTTGACACACAGGTCATACACAATTATAAAGACAACCATATGGCTCCTGCCGGTTGTGTACTCATCGACATGCAAGTCGTGAAACATTACAAAACATGATCATCGCATACATTATACACATCACATCTTGGGCCATACCATATCACAGAAAACACTCCCTGCAAAAACAAGTTAGACGCCTCTACTTTGTTGTTGCATGTTTTACGTGGCTTATGGGAGTAGATGCTAAGAACGATTCTTACCTACGGAAAGCCACAACGGTGATATTATGGTTGCCAAACTCCGGTGTTAATCCCATGACAACTATAGTGAGAGAAACTGACATCCACCAGCCGCATGTGTGGAACAAGCCACACGTCAAGTGCGGAGCCAGTCTCGCGAACGACGTCGCGTAAGGTTGGCCTGGACCGCTTCAATATCACTATCCCGCGTCATAAGAAGAACACAAACAAGAGGCTTGCAACAGAAAACATCAACACCCGCAACAACCATGTTGCGTTCTACTCGTGAAATACATCTACGCATAGATCTAGCTCTGATACCACTAAAGGGTTTCGCGGCATAGTAAATCAAAATTTTCTACGGATGCGAACAGAGGGAAGCCAAGATCTAATCTAGGAGATGCAAACAACGAGAGATATTGGATTAGACCTTCATACCCTTGAAGATTCGCACAGCGGAACGTTCGTCGGAACGTGGGTGATGTAGTCGTACTCGCTTCTCCTCCTCGCGATCCGATCCGATCTAGCACCACAAGTGGCGGTGCCTCCGTGAGATGCACACGTGCAGCACCTCGACGTCTCCTCCTTCCTCGGTCCAGCAAGTATGGTGGAGAGACGTATTGGATCTACAACACGACGGCGTGGTGTATATGGTGGAGAGTTTCTGCAACAGGGCTTCGCCTACACGCAGTCGGGAGGGAGAGAGAGAGGAGGGCAGCAGGGCGGCTAGCTTTGGAGGGGAAGGTGTGTGGGGGTGGTGCGCCCCTAGCCCTCTTTATATAGAGGGGTGGGCGGCTGCCCTAGCCCCTCCCCCAAGTCCAAACCGGCGGCCACAAGGAGGAGGAGTGGGGGGCAAGGAAACCCCCCCTTCTAGAAGGTCTAGTTAGGGTTTTACCCTAGCTGGCCGGTTGGGCCCTATGGGGCCTTGTGCCCCTGGCCCAATGCGGCCAGGGCACTCCCTCATAGTCCCATGCCCCCTCCCGGAAGGTGGGGCCACGTTGGTCCCCTTCTGGAAGGTTCTAGAAGCTTCTGGTACAATACCGATTAATCCGGAACAATTCCGAACTCCAAAAACTGCACTGCCTTATATGAATCTTATTCTCCGGACCACTCCGGAACCTCTCGTGATGTCCCGGATCCCATCCGAGACTCCGAACAAAAACTCATAAACCAATTATCCAATCTATCCTAGCGTCGAGACACGTTAAGTGTGTGACCCTGCGGGTTCGAGAATATGCAGACATGATCTTCTATCAATAATCAACAGCGGGGTCTGGAAACCCATATTGACTCCCACACATTCATCGATGATCATATCGGATGAACCACGATGCCAGGATTCAATCAATCCCATATATATTCCCTTCGTCTCGCGATATTTTACTTGCCCGAGATTTGATCGTCGGTACCGTTATACCTAGTTCAATCTCGTTCACAGCAAGTACTTTACTTGTTCCGTAATCCGATATCACTTTGTGATTAACTCCTTAACCACATGCTTGCAAGCGGTGTTGATATCGATTATCGAGTGGGCCCAAAGTATATCTCTCCGACTTGGGAGGGACAAATCCCATATCGATACATACAACCCAACAGATACTTTCCGATCACCTGAGAGACACCTTTATGATCACCCTCTCATAGGATGACGTTTGATGACCTCAAAGCTTTCTTCCGATACCAGGGAGTTGTATTTTCTCATGGTCTAAGGAATACAATATTTGACATAAGAAAAGCTTCGCAAAGACGAACACGATGACACGATCTAATTGCTTCGCTTAGTTTGGGTCTGTCCATCACATCATTATCCCAATGATATGATCTCATTATTAATTGACAACTCATGTCTATGGTTAGAAAACCTTAACCATCATTAATCAATGAGCTAGTCCATAGAGGCATACTAGGGACACGGTGTTGTTCACAAACCACACAAGTATTAAAGTTTCCGCTTAATACAATTCTAGCATGGAATATAAACTTTATCATGAACAAGAATTATAATAATAACATCTTTATTATTGCCTCTAGGGCATAATTCCAACAATGTCAACTAAAAACACTCTTAGTAGTGATATGCCAACATCATGGGTTGAATTTAATCACTATTCTTAGTCATCATCATCAATCAACTAGGCCGAGTTACACTATAGATTATTGGGTTATCTGATACATCAACATTAGTATTTTTAAATCCGGTGGTTTCAATTGTTATCAAAAATCAAGGAGAAACCCTTTTATAACAAACCTCGTATTCTAAAGTTTGGTTGTTAGGAAACATGCCATATAATATTAATTAAGCACATCTGTAATGACATTTCCCGTCGTAAGTGGTTTTGCGTGTTTGCTAAGAACACAAGTGAGTTCTAACCATGCGCTTAAGTGTTTTAGGTGGAATTATAGGGAGCACAAGATGTTGTTCGACCCATCAAAAGCGAAAGACCGTGTAGCGAGAGGCCCCATAATTTGTTTGTTGGAACTCAATTTTGATGCTAGAAATTTTCAGTATTTCCGCCCCATCGAAGTTTGGCTAAGTCCCTCAGCCGCACAAGTGGTGCAACACTCAGAGAAGAGGCCAGGAAGGACCCTGGTATTTGGGCCACAAATCCTTGTCGCACCCCCTAAATTTCTGGGTAGCCCCCCCCTCCCGGGCAGATTTTGGGAGAGGCTATAAATATCCCCGTCTCCCCAAGAGCTGGATTCTTCATCCCCCACTCTCCCTCATCCATTAATGCAAGCTTTGAGACCCTAGATCTCCTTCCCTAGTCAACAAACTTGATGCCCTTCTAATAGAATACCTACATCTACAATCTCACCAAAAGAATTTTGTTTCCCCCTTTATTTCATTGGGGAACTTGCTACTCTTCGAGTTCTTGTAACCCGAGACGGTATTGGAAGACTTCGGAGCTCGAGCTTGGTATTGTAAATCTACATGGTCGCGCTGGGAGCCTCTTATTGTTGCGGAGATTGCACCAACCATGTTACAAAGGTTTTGATAGCCGTCTTCAAGGTCACCACATAGTGGAGCGTGAACCAACCTTTGTGGTTTTTAACTGGAGAATAGGATGGGACCTTTGTAGCGCCGGTAGCCTTTATGGAAACACACCCCTCCAACATCGACGTACTTTTCCTCTGAAGGAATGCACTAGGAGAATACATCTTTGTGTCTATATTGTGATTATCTCGTCCATACTTTTACTTTGTTGTTTATTGCTTGTATGATTGTACCTTGTCATATAGGATTGTACATCTAGTTGTATATATAGACAATCTACTTTTTTTGTCAAGTCTAAATTGCAAATAAAATAAAATTTGTTAATCGCGTATTCAACGATAATATTGATCCTTTCAAGCTCAACTATGACAAGCATTTCACAGAATGAAGTCTCACCTCAAAGGCAAATGTCTGCTCTGACATGAATAACCTCTCTTGCCCAGCTAAGTCATAGGGAAGTTCTACTGGTTCGAATCCCCAGCAAATGCGCGGAACAGAGACCAGCTCATGGATGAAGCAGCTCACGAGCTCTTCTCGGCAAGGCCGCCACGGCCATGCCCTCCACCTCTTCTTCACCCGCCTCTGCCTCCAACCCAGCATCCGCGGCATGGTAGACCCCTATCCTGCTGCCGTGCCCACTGCCCTCCGCGCCTGCGCGCACCTCGCCAACGCTACCTCCGGCAGCCTCATCCACGCGCTCGTGCTCACACGTCCCGCCCTTGCATCGGACGAAGTCGTCGCGACCGCCCTCCTCGACATGTA
Organism: Avena atlantica; assembly: GCA_910589765.1. Classification (NCBI taxonomy): domain Eukaryota; kingdom Viridiplantae; phylum Streptophyta; class Magnoliopsida; order Poales; family Poaceae; genus Avena; species Avena atlantica. Next base: position 72,817,863 of record OU342737.1, read on the forward strand.
TGCGAAGTGCGGTATCATCTCCAGCGCCCGCAAGGTGTTCGAAGAAATGCATGTCAGGGACCTCGTCGTCTGGAACGCGCTGCTCGCGGGCTACGCTCGCTACGGTCTCCCCGAGCACGCGCTAGCGCTTGCTGTTAAGATGCGGGGTCTCGGCTTGAACCCCGATCTGGTCACATGGAATGCCGTTGTGTCGGGTTTCGCGATGGCCGGCGATGACAGAATGGCCAGCGATTTGGTCGGCGCCATGCAAGAGGATGGGTTCCAGCCGGACGTGGTCACATGGACATCTCTAGTCTCTGGCTCGGTGCTGAACTTTCAGTACGGCAGAGCGCGCACGCTGTTCAAGGAAATGGCGGCCGGCCGTGCCCATGTCATGCCTAGCTCGGCCACAGTTAGTAGCATCCTGCCAGCATTTGCCGGCGTTGGTGACATAAAGCATGGGAAGGAAGTCCACGGCTACGCCGTTGTGACCGGCGTCGAACAGGAGCTCACGGTGAGCAGCGCTCTGGTCGACATGTACGCGAAGTCCGGACTTGTGCACGAAGCACACCGCTTGTTCGACAAGATGTCAGAGAGGAGCACGGTGACATGGAACTCAATGATCTTCGGCCTGGCGAATTCTGGACATTGTCCGGAAGCCGTCGGCCTCTTTGACCGGATGCTGCGGGAGGGAGTGAAGCCCGACCACTTGACCTTCACCGCCCTTCTGACAGCTTGCAGCTATGGTGGCATGGTCGAGATAGGGAAGGCCTTGTACCGAGCCATGCGAGAGGAGTGCGGCATCGAGCCGAGGCTGGAGCACTACGCTTGCATGGTGCACTTGCTGGGCCGAGCCGGGAAGCTCGACGAGGCGCATGATTTCATCAAGGCGATGCCTGTGGAGCCCGATTGCTTTGTGTGGGGTGCATTGCTTGGTGCGTGCCGGAGCCATGGAAACGTCGAGCTCGCGGAGTTGGCGGCATCCCATGTGCGGACCATCGAGCCGAGTAACGCGGCGAGTTACCTGCTTCTTTCAGGTGCGCTGGCGAGCGCCGGCAAACAGAACGAGGTTTTCAAGATAAAAAGGTCAGTGAAGAGACGCCGGCTAAAGAGGCTCGACGGATGCAGCTGGTTGGAGACGTCCTAACTACAGTGATAATCGGCAGTCTGTCAACCGAGACTGATGAGGCGGATAGAACTGGGAGATCATACCGTTGGGAAGTACAGCCGTCTTCAAGCTCGGGTTAGTTCATTTGCCCTGCCATTTCCTTCCACACATTACACATACACATGTCAATAATGTGATTTATGAGCAATCTAGTTAGTTCATACACTGCATATAGGTGCAATTGTTTACAGACAACACATACAATTAAACAACACATTTACAGTTACATACTCAAGCATACAACACAAACAACATCATATCACTCGAGACCGCGAATGACATTGTTGAGAAACTAGTCTTTGAGTTACAACACACTGGATAGAACTAGCCCTGAACTTATTTATTGCACATCACGAAGTCGCCCGTTCACTATTTATTGCACATCACGTAGTCGCCCTTCAGAATATTCAGCTACTCCGTGGATTACCTGGTGCTGGACCCAGAAGCAGCATCATTCCTCCCCTATTAGCATTTCCTGGATCTGATCTCTCATGGGGAGTATCCCTTCTTACTGAACCTTGGCGTAGTGGCTCAAAAAATCCACTGGCAACATCAGGAGGTTGTTCGGACGATTCCTCCCCCGGCAGAACGAGAAGCCCTTCCTGTTGAAGCATGGATGGCTGATGGTAGCATGTAATCCACAGCGAGTCAACAAGCTGCCTCTCCTCTCGTGCAGCAGCAAGATCTTCAGGAGCCATCATCCTTATGCTTTGTATGCGTCCCTGGAGAAGCCGTTGTAGCCTGTCCTGGTCCGCTAGTAAACTCCTACTTCCAAGTGTTGTGTCCCTCGCAATCTCAAGCAGGCCTCCTAATGCCGCTTCTCGAACACCGGAGTCATCACTTGATACCAAACGCATCATAAGACGAGGAAACCCTAGCTGTGCGAACACCGAGCAATCATAATGGTTTTCGCTGAGCAGATAATGAGTCAGGTTCAGTGCTTTCCTGTCACACCAACCACATGTCAGTCAGAAGCATGCTAGCGAGGCATTTGGCAAATGTACTCAGACCAGGTGAATTATATATTACCTCTGAAACCTTGCACTCTCTGAGTTCAATGCCTCCCTCAGTCCTGCATATCCATTGGCTAGGCGAAATGCAGCAACTCCTGGTTTGTTGTTCCGAATCAAGGCTAAACATGAAGTGTGGACATCGTCAAACAGGCAACTCTACAAACATGTATTAGTATTAGCATCTAAGTAAGAAGAGAATATACTTACATGATAGTGCACCAAGAGCCTTTATGCGAGCAGTGAGATCAGGATCTGATGTAAAGTTGGAAACCAGGGGCTCAAAACCACTAGCTTCCATGACCAGCTGCTGGCTAGTCGGATTGTTCTGAACAACCGTTGTTACCACATCAGCTGCTTTGGCTCGGATGCGAGCATTAGAATTTCTGAGGTACCTAATAACTGGAACCAAGCCACCAACAGAATGCAGATCTACCATACCAAAGGAAGAAAAAAAAGGAATTAATACAAGCCATCCTTTTATCATAACAAACACTTCTACGCAAACAGTACAATCACAATGGTTTCCTGACTGTCAGATGCTCCTTACTAATTCGTTAAACAAGAAATTCCGGGCACCTAACTATCTCTTATCCTCTAACGGATCAGCTCCCCTTGGAAGTTGTAGTATTAGCATAGTGGAAGGGGAAGCTGAAAATTCACCTGAAAAGCAGTGTTTTATTGGCAAAAACCACTACCGTTGCCTCCATCCATTTGTTTATCCAGCGCAAGAGAAACTACATATGCCTTTGGATCATCCAACGATGTGAACGTTTTCAGTTTGACACCAGTAAAGTACATGCCTTCCAAGTGCTACCTTTGTTTCCTACAGATGGAACTGTAGGTTTAACTCGAAGTAAAAGATTTGAGTTCACGTGCATAGAAATACAATAATAGTACATCTGCAGAACCATGGTGCTTTTATCAATTACCAACCCATGGCAGTGGAGTTCTAGCTAAGAGTTCGATAAATCAGACAGTTGGGGCTTCAGTTTTTTAGAATACTAAAATATTGTGCAAGGTCATGGCTTGATTTAGATATCCGCATATAATTGCGTGAAAGGGATATGTAACTTGCTTATGCCTACCAGCCCAGCCCAGCATGGTGGAGATATGTAACCATAGACCACAGTTGTCCAATAAGGAGCAAGGAATGGAAAGAAGACTGACTTGGGGTGATCAGACATACCGTTTGCTATGTCGATAGACTCGACATGTACCTGCAGCTCAGCGAGCAAATCTGCAACGTCCACAAGTAATTAATCAGTACCAACTGCGAGTTGAGCAAACAAAATTATATCATATCAGTGTTGTGGGGCTAAGACAAGCTTATACATAATGGCAAATCTACAAGCCTAAAAAAATCATAACAATGAAAGGAAGGCACAAATGGTTTTATTCATGGTGACCTCAAAAGCTAGGGTGGATTATGAACAGTTGCAGAGTTTTCAGAATGTTTGGAACATATCTAACTGCCCAAAAGTGTTCAGAAATCAGAACCATCCCTTTTCCCATCTTCCCAAGTGCGGGCAAATTGGTACCACGATTCTACCCGTATATATCCTGACTAAATTTCGATCGCCCGAATCCACGCTTAATAATACTACAAATCGATCACTATTTATCACCCTTTGAATGGAATATACCAAACTATTCATCCCAAAAGGATTATATCCATTGATAAGTTGTGAAGAGTTTAACCATAGATAATCTCTTAACCATCCCATCAAATAAGTGGAGGATGTGCCCAATAATGAATCCTTACCTTCGATGTCGCCAGGTGTGATGCCCTGCGCCTCCAGGACGGAGAGCGGGGTGCTCATGAGCAGCGCGATCTCCCTCAGGCGGCTCACCACGTCCTCCGCCATGTGAAGCTCCACCGCCTCCGCCAGCCACCTCCGCTCCTCCTCGCTGCACACCACACACTCACTTCAGCCGCAAGCCCAAATGAAAACTGCAGAACACGGCCGAAATACCAGCGAAACAGACTCCATTTCCCTTTGCCCCACCCGTCTAGCCGTCCTCACCTGATGGGTCGAGAAGGCCGCGCGCCGTCAATGTAGGAGAGGCTCCACTTGAGCAGCCTCGCCCAGCTCATCCGATCCCCGGCCATCCCGACCTCTCTCCTCTCCCGATGATCCCACGGCGCTGCCGGCGAAGCGAAGCGAAACCACCACGCCGCTGCGGTGTGTCGCGTTCCTTGCGGTTGGCCCTGTGGTGCGGTGCGGTGAGCGCTTGTTCCCTTCTGTTTCTTCGAGTGCGTGTCACAGCCAAACTGGCAAATGCAGACAGGTCAGGCGGTGTCACAGCGGCGGCACCCCGATTGATTTCCGATCTTCTCGATGGGGATGGATTTCTCTGGAGTTCTCTCGGCCGCTCTGCCCCGCTCACGGCATTACTGCAGGCCTCCGGCCCATGGTGGCCCTTAAGGGAGGGCCCGTTGAGCGCCGGATTGGCCCATCCACTTCCCGTTCGTTTCGACCGTTCATTTCACTCCATTCCCTTCCGCTGGCGCGAGGGACGGGATAATGGCGGCAGCGCGCTCCCTCTCCCTCCTCCTCCCCCTCCCCCTCCCCCTCGCGCCACCTGCGATTCCCACGCCAGCGCTATTCTTGAGGTCCTCTGCTTCCCGCCGTGCTAGCAATGCCGGAGGAGGGGCCACGGGGCGCTTGCGCCTCGAGAGGAGGCTGCGCCCGGTCGCCGCCGCCTTTGAAGAAGTGGAGCAGACCGAGGAGATGATGAGGGTGGCTGCCGACGACGACAGCATCACCGCCACAGTAGTATCCGTGCTGCTCACTGTCGCGTTTGTGGGGCTCTCCCTCCTCACAATCGGGGTGCGTGAATTGCATTGCTGGATACCGTTGTTTTGCATGGTCGTTCCTGATTATAATTAACCATTCTTGTAATGTTCCTGTTTTTGTGCGCATCGCAGGTGATTTATTTGGCGGTACAGGACTTCTTGCAGAAGAGGGAGAGTGAGAAGTTTGAGAGGGAGGAGGCTGAGAGGCAGAAAGAGGAGGCGAGGAAGAAGAGGGCCAAGGCCAGTAAAAAGAAAAGAAATCGGCGATGACTGGTTCTCTATGTAACCCCAATGTGAGCACTGATGGTTGCTTATTCCGTACCCTAATGCGAGCAATTCTTCTTTTTTCCTGCTTTAATTCCTTGTAGTGCCAATTATCTTAGATCAAACCTTGGATTACATTAGGGGGGAGGGGGTAAAAGTATTTAACCACCGTATATGCTGCCAGCAGAATTTTGCACTTTCGTTGTAGAAGATTGCCACTTTTTCTAGGAAGTAAACAGCAGTTAATGGAGTCACAGCAAAAGTTTATTACATGTTCTGGAATTAGATGCATTGTCATACTGGATGAAAGAAACATCTCACACTCATATATGAAAGGCTTTATGTTTAAGAACATCTCACAATAACATGTTTTTCCGGTTAACACCGTAAGAGCATTTCTGGCCGGCGGAACTCCTGCTCGAAAACCTGGCGGTGGTGGTTGCTGCGACGTGGTGAGCAGAGAACTTGGGGATGCGGGCAGTCGAGCACAATGTGTGGGAAGTGTAGATCTGGTCGCGGGCTATCCAGATACGGTGGTGAAAGAGAGAAGTGGTGGCCGGAGCAGGAAGGGAAGCTGGCGGCAAGCTTTTATGCGTTTCCGGGAAACCGCAACACTGCGGATCAAAACCATAGATAACCAGTACTAGCCTACTAGGGGTTGGTTTTAGGGTTTCTCGTAAAAAAATGTTGTTTGGGCTGTTTTATGGGATCTGATCGGGGAACATTTTTTGTCCAAAACCATAAAACAGACTTTTTTTGGGGGAGTTTTGTCCTTTTAAAGGGATTTGCTAGAGATGCTCTAACAGTACTATTTTTCCATAGAATCAACATATTATACAGCTATGTTGAAGTTTGTATGTTTGTTTGGATAACTTAAATGATTAGTGATCTAGTTTGCTTATCTTTCTGAATAAGGTTAAACCCCGTGGTTATGCATTAGCTAGTGAGCATTAGTAGTATACTATAATTGTAAGTGCCCATGAGGCCATGAGTATGCTAATAACGTTATTGTGCCCACCCTTACACATTCGGGTGACAACCTCATAGAGAACATATCCGGTGCTTTCTCCTGTTACAGTACTTCCTTGCTACTTCCATAAATGCTTATATGCACACTTGTAGAAAGTCACGTATGCATTTCACCTGAGATGATTAGTTTTGCTGACAAGGAGAATGTGGTTAGCGTCAACAAGATATGGTTTACATCATTTGGAACACCCAATCCGGTTAAATTCTCAGAATAATTCACAGATGGAAGGATGGAGGCAATACCAATTTTGGCATGTGTTAACAGAGTAGCTAAATTTGCATAGAGCACATGTAGTCCTCTATCTTTCCTTTGTGACTTTTTGGTACACAACCAGAAGGTAAAAACATGAGAACAAACCAGGTCCTGCCAACCAGCGGAAAATGGTATGATTTTTCCCTTAAAATTATGGTAACATTGGAATAAAATCAGTGTATCATGTCATATAACTTTATATTCAAATCTGGTGTAGAAATTCACCACCCAATCTGCTTGCATTCTCAGAATTGTTCAGAGATGCAAGGATTGTAGCGATACCAATTGACAGATGTTAACAGAGCAGTTAAATTAGCATAGAACACAGACCTCTTATCTTTTCTTTGTGCTTTTTTTGGGTACATAACATGACTGCAGAAACATGAGAAGAAAACAGCTTCTGCCACCACTTGGAAAACGATAACACAACTCTTTATTGAAAATTATGACAAGATTGGCATAAAATCAATTTGTCATGTCATACAATTTCGTTTTTAAATCTGATATATAAAAATTGAAGAACAAAATAAACACATTCTGTTGGGAGGCACATCCTAAAATAAAAAAGGGTGACAAGATAAATATCATTGCCCCAGTAGAGCTTGTGCAAGATGCTTGATTATATGCATGACCTATCGAACAGATCTTGTCAAATTTGTAGGCTGGTAGTGACGTATGGTAGCACCGGATATGTCCTCTATAACTACAAAGTATTGCTATGTTGACCTGTCACACATTGGCTATTTTTGAGATAGCTATACTCCCCATCATGGTGTAGTCTTGTTTGACTCTTGAATCTTGATATCTAGGCCTAAAATCCACTTTGCCCCGGAGTAAGTCTGCATTTGGAAAAGGTGGCTATAGATAATCCAGATTTTTCCTATTTTAGTGTTTGTCTGAACCCTTTTTGCCTACGTCCGTGTCTATTTTTTCACAGCAGATTATAAAATAAGCCCGACACAGTTTAGCAAACCGCAATCTGAGCTTAATTCTTGCTTCTTGATGATCTAAATTCCGTTGTATTCATTGTAATTTGCGCCGCACGTTCACTCACAGTGCTTCATTTGGCATGAATGCAGATCAATCTCCGGCCTTCGATTTTTGCTCTGATCCTGTGTCATTCTGAAGAGGAACATCTCCTTTCTTGTGTTAGTTCTGTTCATATGAGCTCCATATATCTTCCTCGGGTTGTGACCTGTAAGTTACTGCACTAGAAAGGCATGGTAAAATTATATCTCTGACTTGAGTTGCCTCGCCAGCATGCATGTTACACCTGGATGCAAGTACAGCATCATGTCGAATTATGCTGGGCGCTTCCAACGTGTTCTGGCACTGTTCTGATGTCGAGGCCAATCAACGGTTGGTGGTTGGTTTCCATGCTGAAACTGAAAAAGTTTGCACGGTCCAGACCGAAGCACTAACTGCATGCTTCGGTACCGCACGAGTCTAGATATTTGGTTGCTTCTCTGGGATTTCAGATAACTAGCTGGTTAGGCAACGGCCTATTATTCCGTGCGTGAACCTTGATTGAGAACGACAGCTATATAATCTGTGTTCCGTTCGTTGGGGGTCGCTTTCCTTCTGGAAGTGCGAGAAAAACTCGGTCCGTCCATTCTGAAATGCGCCGTACGATACCGAGAGGTGTCGTATACTATATGTGGACGCCAAAAGCTTTAGCCAGGAACATATGTGCCAAAAGCTAGGTATGAAACGGCTGTTGGATGCTGCTGGGAGCACGCGCGGCGTGGACATGTCAGCAGAACCTGGAAAGCTGTTGCGGAACGAGGGATACATGATTGGGTGTTTATATCATATATACTCATGTGCGTGCATGTTGGGCGCCGGAACGAGGCAATATTTTTTCCAGCGCAAAGCATCTTTGGTAATGGTACTAGGTAATTTCGATGTAATTGCGACTACTCCCTCCGTCCGCAAATAAGTGTACTTCTAGCCTTGTCTTAAGTCAAACTTTACTATGTTTGACTAACTTTTTAGGAGAACGTACCAACATCTATGACACTAAATTGATACCATTAGATGTATTTTTAAATCTAGTTTCATAATATGTCAATTTAATATAATATATATTTTTATATTTCTCTATAAAGTTGGTCAAATTTAATTATCTTTGACTTAGGCAAAATCTAGATGTACACTTATTTGCGGACGGAGGGAGTACTCTTCTACCACCTCGTGCGTGTGTGCTCGGATAAGCACATGAACCGGACCCATGTTTACACGCAATTTTATACTACTACTTACGTAGGAGTTGAAAATCCAAGTTCTAATTTTATTATAGTATACTACTTCCTCCGTTCCAAAATATAAGACGTTTTAGGTTTATAAAGAAAACGAATCTAGACTTATTTTAGTATATAGTTCATTCAACTTTAGAATGAATCTACACACTAAAAAAAGTCTAGATTCATTTTCAACCTAAAACGTCTTATATTTTGAAACGGAGGGAGTACGTACTATGTAGGAGTTGAAAATCTAAATTCTAATTTTATTATAGTACTCCATTATAGAAGTAGTAGTACGTTAACAGCGGTCGTGAATATGCAAGCGAGACCGCGAGGTATGGGGATGAAGCTTCTTGTCATGTCACCCCTCTCTCTTCAGCAGCAGACATGGAGTAGTGCAGGCAGCATGTCGATTTGTACGTTGAACATGACACTATGACACCCCCCTGAAATTTCGTTGTTGCTTCTCTATACTAGGATCTCAACCCCTTTCCTTGACATGGACTTGAGCGCATGTCAAACTTGCCGTGATCTTGACACCTAGCCAGATCGTGCCACGTAGGCAGCATAATGGTCTTTTTCTGACAGCCGTGTGGTATGATGGTGTGTAGGGTAGGACAACTGGAAACAGCTGAAGCTGAGGGTTGTGTGGCTATTACAAACCTCATTTGTTTGAGTGGTTATTATTAAGTTGAGGCGGTTACAGGCAGCAGGAAAACCTTTGACCCCAGCGTTGAACCGGGAGCATCTTACTGCCGGTGAGCCACCTGTTTTTCTCTTGTCAAAAAAAGTGAGTGGAGGTGGGAAGTTGCTGCTGTAATGGTGACCACTCGAAAAGGTATGCGATGAAACCGTGAATCGTCTTCGGTCTGGGAGACACAAAACGCAGGCCATACAAACGGGCAACGGCGTGCAGAGCTTACCAAAAAAGAGAGGCAGGAATAATATGCATCAGAAAGGGAAGTGCGAAAAGAGAACGGCGGATTCCTTGATTTTTACAGGACCAAGTTAATTTGGCTACGTCCTGAAACTGGTGACCTTAATTTATTTCACCGTTATTGACCGGAAAGCCTTTCCTGAGCTCCTATGCTCTCTGCATATTAAAAAAAACTATCTTTACAAGTTTTAAAAAATCGTGAAACAAAATCTTAAAATTAGCTAAGAGCATCTCTAACCGATCTCCTCAATGGTAGAGCCGAATTTAACGCACTGTTCATCGATTCCTATATTTTTTTGGCCGCCAGATTCGATACCCTTTATTTAGACTCTCAAATTTAAACTTCGGTTAGACACTTGATTAAACACACTGCAAATACCGATTGCAAACCCCAATTTCATACTAAGACACCGATTCTAGGAGACACACTATTCACAAACACATATTTCACAAACACATATTTCACAAATACGAAATTCTAACCCTAGTTCGCTGTCGCCAGCGTCGGTGGCCACCTTGATGTGGTCGCGATCGACTAGACGTCAAAGCCGTCGTCGTCGCCGTCGTCATCGCCGTCGTCGCAGAGGTCGAGGACCTTCTTGCCCGGCGTAGAGGAAGCCGCCGCCGCCACGAAGGAAGAAGATGGTATTGTCGCCGTGGAGGAAGAAGATGGCCTTGTCGCTGCGGAGGAAGAAGTCGGTGCTACCGTTGAAGACGCGACTCCGCCGTGGTGCGCGGCATAGTCCGCGTAGGCCTTGGCCTCCGCAGCGACGCGCTCGGGATTCTGGCGCTGGAGCTCCGCCATGTATCGCTCGCCGGCGGCTTCGGCCTCGAGCCGCTCCCGCGCCTCTCGGTCCTCCCGAGCAATGTGCGCGGCATGGCCATGGCTGGAAGGGGAGAAGAGCTCCGGGACCTCGCCGGGTTGGCCTAGGGGGAAGTTGAGAGGGCCACAATCGCTGTCGTGCAGCTCGATGTTCTTGATATCGTGCGCCCACGCCGCTGCCGCGCCGATTGGAAGGTTCCATGCCAGTGGCGGTGGCCAGTGGCGCGGTCGCACCGATTTCTGCGACCCAGGTCTCCCACTGCCGCTGTCGCACGTCGTGGTAATGGCTTGTCGGCTAAAAGGACTATGTTTTCCCTTGCTATTTTGGTGATGATGACAATCCCACTTGTGATCTAACTGTGTGCTTGAGTTTCAAGTTAATTGCTTTTGATGGAATTTATGAAGTGTGTGGATGCTCTCCTTGGGATCTCGTGAAGACGGCGGTCTTTTGTTTTTCTATTTCTCTCATTTTATTGCTTTAGATCGCCGTACTATCAAGAGGGGGTCCACCTCGAAAGGCTATGGGGAATCATCTGTTTTTGCACAAACAATATATGCACCGCCATAGCCATCTTATTCATCAGCGAGAGAGCGCTTTTCTGATCAGTTGGTGCATTTTTTGTTTGATCGGAACTTCCGACCAGGCGTCGAGAGTTCCGCTTAGGGCTCTCTGTGGGTTGGATCTGGGACTAGTTCCGGTCCAACTTCCGATGGAAGTTCCGGCCAGCTCTCAGAACTTGATGTTTTGATATGATCTATTTGGCGGAAGTAGCACCGGAAGTTCCGGTCAGGAATTTCCTTTGCTTCTTCCACTGAGACCCTGAGCGGAACTTCCGCCCAGGCACCGGAACTTCCGGTCAGACAATGTTTGCGACCCAGTTGTTCCTATAGGGATTCGTAGGATGGAACACAAAAAAATTCTATCGCATGCAAACAAGCCAAGATCTATCTACTAGATTGTAGCAATGAGTCGATAGAGGAACTCACCCTCTAAGATTCTAAAGCGGTTAACGAGAGCATATTCTCGTGGGTGATGTAGTCGTACTCTTGCCGATCTCAAGATCGTGTAGACGATCCTTCCGGCGCTGCGTTCCGGCAGCGCTTCCGCAGTCGATCACACGTTCGGTACTCGATGAAGACCTTCCTCTCCCTTGTTCCAGCAGGCAGCGGAGGTTGTAGAACTCTCCTCGCGATTCCAGCAGCACGACGGCGTGGTACCGGAAGTAGAGGGGATATCTCGCAGGGCTTCGCCTTAAGTCGGAGCGAGTATGGTGGACTATGAGAAAGGCCTTGGCGATCTAGGGTTTAGAGGGCACCAAGGGGCGGAGTTTGGCCGGTGGCTAGGGCTTGGGGAAGCTCCAAGTCGGCAGCTAGGAGAAACCCTAGGGGCGGCGGCGACTTGCAGGAGGCCGGCGGCTAGGGTTAGGGTTTGGGTGGTGTTGGGTGTAGGGAAGAGGGGCACCCCTGCCCTTCTTTTATAGGTGGGAGGGCGCCGGTTGGGAGGAGGGAGTCCTCCCCCAACTCGGCCTCCTTGGCCGGCGGGTGGAGGGAGGAGGACTTCCTCCCCAAGTAGGTTTCCTACTCTCCCTCCACCAAGCAAACTTGTCGTTTGACTTTTCAAATTGGCGTTTGAATTTTCGAACTAGGATCTGATTTCTTCCTTTATTTTGCCCAGCCATGATACCTAGTACATGATGCAACCATTCCACATTGTCATGACACATTCATGTACCCTTCCCTTCCGGAGTGCCGGATCTTCCGGAACCTTCTAGAACATTCCCGATGAAAACACCGGAATCATTCCCCAACTCCGAAACAGGACTTTCCTTATATGAATCTTATTCTCCGGACCATTCCGGATCTCCTCGTGATATCCCGGATCCCATCTGAGACTCCGAACAACATTCAGTCTCTTACTCATCATTCCATAACTACTCAACAACATCGAATCCTTAAGTGTCTCTCCCTACGGTTCGTGAATTATGCGGACATGATCGAGACACCTCTCCGACCAATAACCAATAGAGGAATCTGGAAATTCATATGGCTCCCACATATTTATATGATTACTTTGTGATCGAATGAACCACTTACATACGATACCAATTTCCCTTTGTCTCACGATAGTTTACTTATCCGAGGTTTTGATCGTCGGTATCTCTGCATACCTAGTTCAACCTCGTTACCGATAAGTACTCTTTTCTCGTTCCCGTGGTATGTGATCCCTTGGGATACAGTCACATGCTTGCACGCTAATTGGATGACATTCCACCGAGAGGGCCCAGAGTATATCTATCCGTCATATGGATGGACAAATCCCACTCTTGATCCATATGTCTCAACCCATACTTTCCGAACACTCAATGCCACCTTTATAGCCACCCAGTTACGGTGTGGTGTTTGATGTCATCAAAGCATCCTTCCGGTGATGGTGATAAGCATGATCTCATGGTCGAAGGAATTAGGTTACTATGTATCAGAAAGCTTATAGCAATTGAACTATTAAAATGACTTGATATTTATGCTACGCTTATCTATAGGAGTATGTCCATCATATCATTCTCCTAATGATATGATCTTGTTATTAACAACATCTCAAATGTTCATGATCAAGAAACCATGATCATCTATTAATCAACAAGCTAGTATTATAAAGAGGCTTTACTAGGGACTCTAATTTAGTTTACAAATCACACAAGTATTAATGTTTCTGGTTAATACTATTATAGCATGAATATAAACATTTATCATAAACACAAAGATATAATAATAACTACATTTGTTATTGCCTCTAGGGCATATCTCTAATAGTCTCCCACTTGCACTAGAGTCAACTATTCTAGATTACATGGTAATATACCGAACACCCATGGTAGTTTGGTGTTGGTCATGTTTTGCCCTCGGGAGAGGTTTAGTCAACGGATCCGCCACATTCAGTTCTGTGTGTACTTTGCAAATCTTTATGTCACCATCTTGGACATGTTCTCGAATAGCGTGAAAACGCAGCTTGATGTGCTTCAGCTTCTTGTGTGACCTTGGTTCTTGCGCATTGGCTATGGCGCCCATGTTATCACAGTAGATACACATTGGGTCCAACGCACTTGGAACCACACCGAGCTCTGTAATGAACTCCTTCATCCATATCGCTTCTTGTGAAGCCTCTGAAGTAGCTATGTATTCCGATTCAGTTGAAGATCTCGCCACAACGCTTTGCTTTGCACTCCTCCAGCTAACTGCTACACCATTCAAAGTAAATACGTATCCAGATTGAGATTTAGAATCATCCGGATCAGTGTTCCAACTAGCATCGGTGTAACCATTAACAACGAGTTGTTCATCACCTCCATAAGAAAGAACCATATCCTTAGTTCTTCTCAAGTACTTAAGGATGTTTTTGACCGATGTCCAATGATCCACTCCTGGATCACTTTGATATCTGCTAGTCAAACTAACAACATATGCAATGTCAGGTCTAGTACATAGCATGGCATACATTAGAGATCCTATGGCTGAGGCATAGGGAGTCTTACTCATCCTTTCTCTATCTTCTGCCGTTGCTGGATTTTTAGTTTTACTCAACGTCGTATTGGGCAACATGGGCAAGAACCCTTTCTTGCTATCTTCCATTCCAAACCTCTTTAGAACTTTGTCCAAATATGTACTTTGTGACAATGATATTAGGCGTCTCGATCTATCTCTATAAATCTTTATGCCTAATATGTAAGCTGCTTCGCCAAGATCTTTCATTGAAAAACTATTATTCAAATATTCTTTGACACTATTAAGAAGGTCTACATCATTCCCAATCAACAATATGCCATATACATATAATATTAAGAATGCTACAGAGCTCCCACTCACTTTCTTGTAAATACAAGCTTCTCTATAAGTTTGTATAAAACCAAAACTTTTGATTACCTTATCAAAACGTTGATTCCAACTCCGGGATGCTTGCTTCAACCCATATATGGACCGTTGAAGTTTGCATACCTTGTTAGCATCTTTAGGATCGACAAAACCTTTGGGTTGCATCATATACAACTCTTCATCAATGTCTCCAGTGAGGAATGTTGTTTTGACATCCATCTGCCATATCTCATAATCATAATATGCATCGATTGCTAACATAATCCTCATAGACTTTAGCTTCGCTACTGGTGAGAGAGTCTCATCGTAGTCAACTCCTTGAATTCGTCGAAACCCTTTTGCGACAAGTCGAGCTTTATAGACAGTAACATTACCATCAGCATTTGTTTTCTTCTTGAAAATCCATTTGTTCTCGATAGCCTTCCGGTCATCCGGTAAGTCCACCAAAGTCCATACTTGGTTTTCGTACATGGATCCAATTTCGGATTTCATGGCGTCTTGCCATTTATTGGAATCTGGGCTCATCATCGCTTCCTTATATGTCGCAGGGTCATCGGTGTTGTCCACCAACATGACACTCATAACGGGATCATACAAATCAGGAGTGGTACGAGTTCTCGTTGACCTGCGAGGTTCTGTAGCAACTTCAACTGAAGTTTCATGATCATCATCATTAGCTTCCTCTCTTATTGGTGTAGGCGCCACAGGAACTACTTCCGGTGCTGCTTTACTCGCAAGTTCGAGAGAAGGTTCAACAACCTCGTCGAGTTCTACTTTCCTTCCAGTCACTTCTTTCGAGAGAAATTCCTTCTCTAGAAAGGATCCATTCTTGGCAACAAAGATTTTTCCCTCGGATCTATGATAGAAGGTATACCCAATAGTTTCCTTCGGGTATCCTATGAAGACGTATTTTTCCGCTTTGGGTTCAAGCTTGTCCGGTTGTAACTTCTTTACATAGGCTTCGCAACCCCAAACTTTAAGGAACGACACTCTAGGTTTCTTTCCAAACCATAATTCATACGGTGTCGTTTCAACGGATTTAGATGGTGCCCTATTTAAAGTGAATGCGGTTGTTTCTAATGCATAACCCCAAAACGATAGCGGTAAATCTGTAAGTGACATCGTAGAACGAACCATATCTAAGAGAGTTCGATTACGACGTTCGGACACACCATTACGCTGTGGTGTTCCCGGCGATGTCAATTGTGAAAGTATTCCGCATTTCTTCAAATACTCGCCAAACTCGTAACTTAGATATTCACCTCCATGATCAGAACGTAGAAATTTAATCTTCTTGTTACGTTGATTCTCTACCTCACTTTGAAATTCCTTAAACTTCTCGAAAGTTTCGGACTTATGTTTCATGAAATAGATATACCCATATCTAATCAAGTCATCCGTGAAGGTAAGAACATAACGATAACCACCACGCGTTGCTACGCTCATTGGACCACACACATCAGTATGTATGATTTCCAACAAGTCCGTAGCTCGCTCCATCATACTAGAAAATGGAGTCTTAGTCATTTTACCTATCAGACATGCTTCGCATCTTTCAAGTGATTCAAGAAGTCCATCGGAATGGAGTTTCTTCATACGCTTCACTCCAATGTGACCAAGACGATAGTGCCACATATAGGTCGAGTTATCGCTCAATTTCAAACGTTTAGCTTCAATATTATTAATATGTGTATTTCCACTATCGAGATTCAATAAGAATAGATCATCTATCAAAGTTGCATGTGCATAAAACATATTACTCATATAAATCGAACAACCATTATTCTTGGACTTAAACAAGTAACCGTCTCGCAACAAACATGATCCAGATATAATATTCATGCTCAACGGGCAGGCACCAAATAACAATTATTTAAGTATAAAACTAATCCCGATGGTAGATGAAGAGGTAGCGTGCCGACCGCGATCACATCAACCTTTGATCCATTTCCAACGCGCATCGTCACCTCGTTCTTCGCTAGCTTCCGTTTATTCTGCAGTACCTGTTTCGAGTTACAAATATGAGCAACCGAACCAGTATCAAATACCCAGGCACTACTACGAGTACAAGTGAGATACACATCAATAACATGTATATCGGATATACCTTTCTTCTTGATGTTGCCGTTCTTCAAATCCGCCAAGTACTTTGGGCAATTCCGCTTCCAGTGACCCTCTCCCTTGCAGTAAAAGCACTCAATATCAGGCTTAGGTCCAGCCTTGGTCTTCTTCGCCGATGCGGCACCTTTCTTACCACCCTTCTTGAAGTTTCCCTTTTGCTTAGACTTTCCCTTCTTAAATTTGGTGGTCTTATTGACCAACAACACTTGATGCTCTTTCTTTATCTCCACTTCTGCATATTTTAACATGGAGAAGAGTTCTGGCAACGTCTTGTTCATGTTTTGCATATTGTAGTTCATCACAAAGTTCTTGTAACTTGGTGGCAGTGATTGGAGGACACGGTAAATCCCCAAAGCATTAGGAATCACTATACCCAAACTTTGGAGTTTTTTGCGTGCCCAGACATCTTAAGCACATGCTCACTGACGGAGCTGCCCTCTTCCATCTTGCAGTTAAAGAACTTTTTAGAAGCCTCATAACTCTCAACTGCCGCGTGAGCCTCACATATCATTTTGAGTTCACGGACAATATCATGTGGGTCATGGTTCTCAAACCTTTTCTGAAGCTCCGATTCCAAACCATACAAGATAGCACACTGAACTGTGGAGTATTGATTCTTCCGAGTGAGGTAAATATTCTTTACTTCATTGGTAGCATCAGCTGCAGGCGGGTCACCCAGCGGTGCATCCAGCACATAGGTCAAATTACCAGCATTTGAGGACAATCCTCAAATTGCGGAACCAATCCGCGAAGTTGCTTCCATTGTTTTTCAACTTTTCTTTCTCTAGGAACGCATTAAAATTGATGGTAGGGGCCGCCATTGATCTACAACATATTTGCAATTGTTTAGACTAAGTTTATGACAAATTGAGTTCTAATTAATAGTTAAATTAATCTAGGTGAACTTCCACTCAAAACAATATCCCTCACATTGTTTTAGTGATCACACGAACCAAATCCACCACATCAAAACCGATCATCACGAGAGTTGATGTAGCTTCAATGGCGAACAATCGACATGTTCATCATATATACTATATGACTCATGCTTTACCTTTCGGTGATCCGTGTTCCGAGACCATGTCTGTACATGCTAGGTTCGTCAAGATCAAACCTTAGCTTCCGCATGAGCAAATCTGGCTTGCTCACGTTGTATACACTTGCAGAATTTAACACACCCGATCATCACGTGGTGCTCCGAAACAACAAGCTTTAGCAACGGTGCTTACTAAGGATGAACACTTTAAAACCTGAAATTTTTGTGCATGAGGGATCATCTTATAATGCTACCGTCGTTAACTAAGCAATACAAGATGCATAAAGGATTAACATCACATGCAATTCATAATATGTGATATGATATGGCCTTTCTTCTTGTGCTTCCGATCTCCATCTTCAAGCACGAACATGATCTCCATCATCACCGGCATAGCGTCAAGGTTAATGGTGCCGTTTCATGGTTGTCATCCACCAGCTCCAACTATTACAACTACTTTGAATAGACACGCGGGTCTTAACAGAATTTAAAGACAACCATATGGCTCCTGCCAGTTGCCAACTTACAATAAGGAACATTGCATACATCAAATATAATCACAATCATGGCCATATCACATCACATCACACCCCTGCAAAACAAAGTTAGACGCCTCTAATTTTCTTTGCATATTTTACGTGGTTTGGGGCTTTCAATAAGTGTCGAACTAACTTACGAACAAGAACCACAACGTTGATGTTTGAACTATCAAGTGCCCGTTGTAAATTGGATCAATACTATAATGGGAGAGACAGTCACCTGCAAAGCCACTTATGAAATACAAGTTGCATGTTGAGCGTGGAGCAAGTCTCATGAACGATGTCATGTAAGGTTAGCCCAGACCGCTTCATCCCATCATACCGCAAGATGCAAAGTACGCAAGAAGCAATTGATAATAAAATAACCACCGCCCACAATGACCATTGTGTTCTACTCGTGCAACAGATCTACATATAGACACGACTCTGATACCACTGTAGGGATTCGTAGCATGGAAAACAAAAAATTTCTACCGCATGCAAACAAACAAGCCAAGATCTATCTACTAGATTGTAGCAACGAGTCGATAGAGGAACTCACCCTCGAAGATTCCAAAGAGGTTAACGAGAGTAGATTCTCGTGGGTGATGTAGTCGTACTCTTGCCGATCTCAAGATCGTGTAGACGATCCTTCCGGCGCTGCGTTCCGGCAGCGCTTCCGCAGTAGGTCACACATTCGGTACTCGATGAAGACCTTCCTCTCCCTTGTTCCAGCAGGCAGCGGAGGTTGTAGCACTCTCCTCGCGATTCCGGCAGCACGACGGCGTGGTACCGGAAGTAGAGGGGAGATCTCGCAGGGCTTCGCCTTAAGCCGGAGCGAGTATGGTGGACTATGAGAGAGGCCTTGGCGATCTAGGGTTTAGAGGGCACCAAGGGGCGGAGCTTGGCCGACGGCTAGGGCTTGGGGAAGCCCCAAGTCAGCGGCTAGGAGAAACCCTAGGGGTGGCAGCGACTTGCAGGAGGCCGGCGGCTAGGGTTAGGGTTTGGGTGGTGTTGGGTGTAGGGAAGAGGGGCACCCCTGCCCCTTCTTTTATAGGTGGGAGGGCGCCGATTGGGAGGAGTCAGTCCTCCCCCAACTCGGCCTCCTTGGCCGGCGGGTGGAGGGAGGAGGACTTCCTCCCCAAGTAGGTTTCCTACTCTCCCTCCACCAAGCAAACTTGTCGTTTGACTTTTCAAATTGGCGTTTGACTTTTCGAACTAGGATTTGATTTCTCCCTTTATTTTTCCCAGCCATGATACCTAGTACATGATGCAACCATTCCACATTGTCATGACACA
Source organism: Avena atlantica (assembly GCA_910589765.1). Taxonomy (NCBI): domain Eukaryota; kingdom Viridiplantae; phylum Streptophyta; class Magnoliopsida; order Poales; family Poaceae; genus Avena; species Avena atlantica. The sequence goes on from OU342737.1 coordinate 72,837,210, forward strand.
TTCATGTACCCTTCCCCTCCGGAGTGTCGGACCTTCCGGAACCTTCTAGAACATTCCCGATGAAAACACCGGAATCATTCCCTAACTCCGAAACAGGACTTTCCTTATATGAATCTTATTCTCCGGACCATTCTGGATCTCCTCGTGATATCCCGGATCCCATCCGAGACTCCGAACAACATTCAGTCTCTTACTCATCATTCCATAACTACTCAACAACATTGAATCCTTAAGTGTGTCTCCCTACGGTTCATGAATTATGCGGACATGATCGAGACACCTCTCCGACCAATAACCAATAGAGGAATTTGGAAATTCATATGGCTCCCACATCTTTCTATGATTACTTTGCGATCGAATGAACCACTTACATACGATACCAATTTCCCTTTGTCTCACGATAGTTTACTTATCCGAGGTTTTGATCGTTGGTATCTCTGCATACCTAGTTCAACCTCGTTACCGATAAGTACTCTTTTCTCGTTCCCGTGGTATGTGATCCCTTGTGATCCAGTCACATGCTTGCAATATAATTGGATGACATTCCACCGAGAGGGCCCAGAGTATATCTATCCGTGATATGGATGGACAAATCCCACTCTTGATCCATGTGTCTCAACCCATACTTTCCAAACACTCAATGCCACCTTTATAGACACCCAGTTACGGTGTGGTGTTTGATGTCATCAAAGCATCCTTCCGGTGATGGTGATAAGCATGATCTCATGGTCGAAGGAATTAGGTACTATGTATCAGAAAGCTTATAGCAATTGAACTATTAAAATGACTTGATCTTTATGCTACGCTTATCTATAGGAGTATGTCCATCATATCATTGTCCTAATGATATGATCTTGTTATTAAAAACATCTCAAATGTTCATGATCAAGAAACCATGATCATCTATTAATCAACAAGCTAGTATTATAAAGAGGCTTTAATAGGGACTCTAATTTAGTTTACAAATCACACAAGTATTAATGTTTCTGGTTAATACTATTATAGCATGAATGTAAACATTTATCATAAACACAAAGATATAATAATAACTAAATTTATTATTGCCTCTAGGGCATATCTCCAACAGTTCCATCCCTTGTTCCGCTCCAAGCTCCACTCAGGTTCAGTACACTTCTGTTTGCAAGTGTTCTCTTTGACAGAACTTGGCCCATAACTTGCTCCAGAAGTTTCACCAGAAATTCTGGTCGTTCTGACCGGAAAAATTCCGTTCGTTCTAACCGGAACTTCCGGTCAGGCTTTTGGAGCGTGCGTCAATGGCCTTCTTACCGTTGGTGCTACACTGGGTGGAACTTCCGGCCGCTCACTAGAACTTTCGGTGAGGTCGCGAACTGCTCAAGGGTTCAGTTTGGAGGGGGCCTATTTAAGGCGCCCCCCTTCTTCCTCCTACCTAACTCTTCAATTTTCTCCCTCCTCCGTTAATACCAGAGCTTCACCTCACTAGATCTATCTACCTAGCCACTGAAATCACTTGATCTTTTAAGAGGTGAGGGAGGTGGCCTAGATCTACACTTCCACCAAAGAAGATTTGATCCCCCCACCTATCCTTTGTGGATCTTGTTACTCTTGGGTTTCTTGGAACCCTAGACAGTGTAGGGAATCCTCGGAGCTAAGGTCATGTGTTATAAAGCTCCGTGGTGTCGTTGAGGGCCTCCAATTGAGTTGTGGAGCTTCCCCCTCAACCTTGTTGTAAAGGTTTCGGTTGGCGCCTTCAAGGTCACCGGTTAGTGGATTGTGATGCATCCTTTGTGTTAGAATTATGCCCTAGAGGCAATAATAAAGATGTTATTATTATAATTCTTGTTCATGATAAAGTTTATGTTCCATGCTAGAATTGTATTAAGCGGAAACTTTAATACTTGTGTGAACAACACCGTGTCCCTAGTACGCCTCTATGGACTAGCTCATTGATCAATGATGGTTAAGGTTTCCTAACCATAGACATGAGTTGTCAATTGATAATGAGATCATATCATTGGGAGAATGATATGGTGGATAGACCCAAACAAAGCAGAGCAATTAGATCGTGTCATCGTGTTCGTCTTTGCGAAGCTTTTCCTATGTCAAATATTGTATTCCTTAGACCATGAGATAATGCAACTCCCTGGTATCGGAAGAAAGCTTTGAGGTCATCAAACGTAATCCTATGAGAGGGTGATCATAAAGGTGTCTCTCAGGTGATCGAAAAGTATCTGTTGGGTTGTATGTATCGAGATGGAATTTGTCCCTCCCAAGTCGGAGAGATATACTTCGGGCCCACTCGGTAATCGATATCAACACCGCTTGCAAGCATGTGGTTAAGGAGTTAATCACAAAGTGATATCGGATTACGGAACGAGTAAAGTACTTGCTGTGAACGAGATTGAACTAGGTATGACGGTACCGACGATCCAATCTCGGGCAAGTAAAATATCGCGAGACGAAGGGAATATATATATGGGATTGATTGAATCCTGGCATCGTGGTTCATCCGATATGATCATCGATGAATGTGTGGGAGTCAATATGGGTGCCCAGACCCCGCTGTTGATTATTGATAGAAGATCATGTCTGCATATTCTCGAACCCGCAGGGTCACACACTTAACGTATCTCGACGCTAGGATAGATTGGATAGTTGGTTTATGAATTTTTGTTCGGAGTCTCGGATGGGATCCGGGATATCACGAGAGGTTCCGGAATGGTCCGGAGAATAAGATTCATATAAGGCAGTGCAGTTTTTGGAGTTCGGAATTGTTCCGGGTTAATCGGTATTGTACCGGAAGCTTCTAGAACCTTCCGGAAGGGGACCAACGTGGCCCCACCTTCCGGGAGGGGGCATGGGCCTATGAGGGAGTGTCCTGGCCGCATTGGGCCAGGGGCACAAGGCCCCATAGGGCCCAGCCGATCCTGGATAAGTTTAAACTCGTTTAAACTAGAGATATGATTTCTAGATAAGGGAGAGTTTAAATTGTTTAAACTAGAGATAGGCTTGGAGGAGGGGCAAGGGCTGGCCGCCCCCCTCTATATATAGAGGGGTGGTGCGCCCTCTCCCCAATACACACCTTCCTCCAAGCCCTAGCAGCCTTGCTACCTTCCTCTCTCCCTCCCGACTGTTTGTAGGCGAAGCCCTGCAGCAGAAATTCTCCACCATATACACCACACCGTCGTGTTGTAGATCCAATCTATCTCTCCACCATACTCGCTGGTCCGAGGAAGGAGGAGACGTCGAGGTGCTGCACGTGTGCATCTCACGAAGGCACCGCCACTTGTGGTGCTAGATCGGATCGGATCGCGAGGAGGAGAAGCGAGTACGACTACATCACCCACGTTCCGACGAACGTTCCGCTGTGCGAATCTTCAAGGGTATGAAGATCTAATCCAATCTCTCTCGTTGTTTGCATCTCCTAGATTAGATCTTGGCTTTCCCTCTGTTCGCTCCGTAGAAAATTTTGATTTACTATGCCGCGAAACCCTTCAGGGGTATCAGAGCTAGATCTATGCGTAGATGTGTTTCACGAGTAGAACGCAACATGGTTGTTGCGGGCGTTGATGTTTTCTGTTGCAAGCCTCTTGTTTGTGTTCTTCTTATGACGCGGGATAGTGAGATTGAAGCGGTCCAGGCCAACCTTACGCGACGTCGTTCGCGAGACCGGCTCCGCACTTGACGTGTGGCTTGTTCCACACATGCGGCTGGTGGATGTCAGTTTCTCTCACTATAGTTGTCATGGGATTAACACCGGAGTTTGGCAACCATAATATCACCGTTGTGGATTTCCGTAGGTAAGAATCGTTCTTAGCATCTACTCCCATAAAGCCACGTAAAACATGCAACAACAAAGTAGAGGCGTCTAACTTGTTTTTGCAGGGAGTGTTTTCTGTGATATGGTATGGCCCAAGATGTGATGTGTATATTGTATGCGATGATCATGTTTTGTAATGTTTCACGACTTGCATGTCGATGAGTACACAACCGGCAGGAGCCATATGGTTGTCTTTATAATTGTGTATGACCTGCGAGTCAACTTCTTATACGCCATGTAATAGCTTTACTTTATCGCTAAGTAGTTAGCAATAGTTGTAGTTGTTATTCGTGGTGGAGGCAATCATGGTGGAGTGATGGAGATCATGCCGGAACGCACAAGATGGAGATCATTGCGCGAAGATAGGCTATACCATGTCACATAAAGTTATATGCATGTGATGTTTATCCTTTTATGTATCTTATCATGCTTAGATCGCGATGGTAGCATTATAAGATGATTCCTCACTTAAAGATCAAGATAAAAACTGTGTTCTCCCCAAGTATGCACCGTTGCGAAAGTTCGTCGTGTCCAAGCATCACGTGATGATCGGGTGCTATATACTCTACGCTCACATACAACGGGTGCAAGCCAGTTTTTGCACACGCGGAAATACTTGGGTCTAACTTGACGAGCCTAGCATGTACAGACATGGCCTCGGAACACAAGAACCGAAAGGTTAAGCATGAGTCATATGAATGATATGATCGACACTTTGTTGTCCACCATTGAAACCACATCTCTTCTCGTGATGATCGGATTAGGTGTGGTGAATTTGGATCGTGTTCACTAAACAACTTGAGGGCTGTTGAATTTAGTGGGAGTTCATCTAGTAATTTGATTAAGTTGAACTATTTATCATGAACATAGTCTAAATTGTACTTGCAAATACTGTAGATCCAATGGCCAAGTCCAACTTCAACTTCAACGTTTTTGCTGAGAAGGAAAAGCTTAGAAACAATGGGTCTAACTTCACCAATTGGTTCCGCAATCTAAGAATCATTCTGTCTGGCGGACAAAAGGACTATGTCCTTGGTAAAGCGTTAGGTGACCCCCCTGCTGCAACTGCGTCGGCTGATGAGAAAGCTGTCTATCAGTCGCGCAAAGATGATTATGGTGTGATTAAGAGCACCATGTTGTTTGCTATGGAACCGGAGCTTCAAAATCGTTTTGAAACCTATCCCGGGCCCTTTGAGATTCTCGAGGAGCTGAAAACCATGTTTCAGACTCAAGCCCGTTCTGAGAGATATGAGATCTCTCAGAAGTTCTTCAACTGCAAGATGGAGGAAGGGAGTTCCGTTAGTGAGCACGCCATAAAGATGTCGGGCTACACTCAATGCCTTGAGCAACTGGAATGCACGATTCCAGAGGAGCTCAAGATTGACAGGGTTCTGCAATCACTCCCTCCCAGCTACAAAAGTTTTGTAGTGACTCATAATCAGATTGGTTCCACTGATACGATCACCGAGCTCTTCGCAAAGCTGAAGGCTGCGGAAGTGGACATCAAGAAGGATAATCATGTGTTGATGGTCAACAAGCCCTCCTTTAAGAAAGGTAAGGGAGCAAAGAAGCCCTTCAAGAAGGGCGGCGGCAAGCGCAATGCCCCTGCTGAGAAGAAGCTCAGGTCTGGTCCCAAGCCGAACACTGAGTGCTTCTATTGCAAGGACAAGGGTCACTGGAAGCGCAACTGTCTGAAGTACTTAGCGGACAAGAAGGCTGACACCATCAAAGGTATATTTGATATACATGTTATTGATGTTTTCCTTACTAGCCCTCGTTGTAGTGCCTGGGTATTTGATACCGGTTCAGTTGCTAATATTTGTAACTCGAAACAGGAGCTACGGAATAGACGGCGGCTTGCGAGGGATGAGGTGACGATGCGCGTTGGCAACGGATCAAGAGTTGATGTGATGGCCGTCGGCACGCTCTCCTTAGTTTTACCTTCGGGATTAGTTTTAAACCTTAATAAATGTTATTATGTGCCTGCGTTGAGCATGAACATCATTTCCGGATCGTGTTTATTGCAAGACGGTTATTCATTTAAATCGGAGAATAATGGTTGTTCTATTTATAGGAGTAACATCTTTTATGGTCATGCACCTCTTGTGAATGGTTTATTTCTTATAAATCTCGAAAGGGATGAAACACACATCCATAACATTGAGGCTAAGAGATGCAAAGTAGATAGTGATAATACTACTTATTTGTGGCACTGTCGTCTAGGTCATATTGGCGTAAAGCGCATGAAGAAACTCCATTCTGATGGACTTTTGGAGTCTCTTGATTTTGAATCATTTGACACATGCGAACCATGCCTCATGGGCAAGATGATCAAAACCCCGTTCTCCGGTATGATGGAGCGAGCAACGGACTTGTTGGAAATCATACATACCGATGTATGCGGACCGATGAGTGTTTCGACGCGCGGTGGATATCGCTATTTCCTCACTTTTACCGATGACTTAAGTAGATATGGGTATATCTATTTAATGAAACATAAATCTGAAACGTTTGAAAAGTTCAAAGAATTTCAGAATGAAGTGGAGAACCATCGTAACAGAAAGATTAGGTTTCTACGATCCGATCGTGGGGGCGAATATTTGAGTTATGATTTTCTCACGCATCTTAAAGCAAGCGGAATTGTTTCGCAACTCACGCCACCCGGAACACCACAGCGCAATGGTGTGTCTGAACGCCGGAATCGAACCCTATTAGATATGGTCCGATCGATGATGTCTCTTACTGATTTGCCGTTATCATTTTGGGGTTATGCATTAGAAACCGCTGCATTCACTTTAAATAGGGCTCCATCTAAATCCGTTGAGACGACACCGTATGAACTGTGGTTTGGTGCTAAACCTAAGTTGTCGTTTCTTAAAGTTTGGGGATGCGAAGCTTACGTCAAGAAGTTGATGCCGGACAAGCTCGAACCCAAAGCGGAGAAATGCGTCTTCATAGGATACCCTAAGGAAACTATTGGGTATACCTTCTATCACAGAACCGAAGGCAAAGTGTTTGTCGCAAAGAACGGTTCCTTTCTTGAGAAGGAGTTTCTCTCGAAAGAAGTGAGTGGGAGGAAAGTAGAGCTAGACGAGGTTATTGAACCTTCTCTTGAATTGGAGAGTAGCGCAGCACCTGAAATTGTTCCAGTGCCGCCTGCACCAACAATAGAGGAAGCTAATGATAAGGATCATGAAGCTTCGGACGATGCTGCTACTGAACGTCGCAGGTCGACAAGGTCGCGTGCCCCTCCTGAGTGGTACGGCAACCCTGTCTTGACTGTCTTGTTGGTAGAAGACAGTGAACCTACGAACTATGAGGAAGCGATGATGAGCCCAGACTCTGAGAAATGGCTGGAAGCCATGAAATCCGAATTGGGATCCATGAGCGAAAACCAAGTATGGACTTTGGTGGATCCTCCTAGCGACCGAAAGGCCGTTAGTGCAAATGGATATTCAAGAAGAAAACGGACGCGGATGGTAATGTTACCGTCTATAAAGCACGGCTTGTCGCAAAAGGTTTTCGACAAGTTCAAGGTGTTGACTACGATGAGACTTTCTCTCCCGTAGCGATGTTTAAGTCCATTCGGATTTTATTAGCAATTGCTGCGTTTCATGATTATGAAATATGGCAGATGGATGTCAAGACTGCTTTTCTCAATGGCAACATTGATGAAGAGTTGTATATGATGCAACCCGAAGGTTTTGTCGATCCTAAGGATGCTAGTAAAGTATGCAAACTTCAGCGTTCCATTTATGGACTGAAGCAAGCATCTCGGAGTTGGAACCTTCGTTTTGATCAAGTGATCAAGAGCTTTGGATTTGTTCCAAATTGCTACGAAGCTTGTATCTACAAGAAAGTGAGTGGGAGCTCGGTGACGTTTCTGGTACTATATGTGGATGACATATTGATTATTGGAAATGACATCAACATGCTTAACGATGTGAAGAGTTATTTGAACAAGTGTTTTTCAATGAAAGACCTAGGTGAAGCTGCTTATATATTGGGCATCAAGATCTATAGAGATAGACAAAGACGCCTGATAGCTTTAAGCCAGAGTACATACCTAGACAAAGTTCTGAAAAGGTTCAGAATGGATAAGGCAAAGAAAGGTTCAGTGCCTATGTTGTCAGGTAAGATATTGAGCAAGGCTCGGTGTCCAGCTACGGTAAATGATAGGGAAGCTATGAGCAAAGTGCCTTATGCCTCGGCCATAGGTTCCATCATGTATGCCATGTTGTGTACTAGACCGGATGTGTCCAATGCTCTTAGTTTGACGAGCAGATATCAAAGTGATCCAGGAGTGGAACACTGGACAGCCGTGAAGAACATCCTAAAGTACTTAAATAGAACTAAAGAAATGTTCTTAGTCTATGGGGGTGATGAACAGCTTGTCGTAAAAGGTTACGTCGATGCTAGTTTCGACACCGACAAGGATGATTCTAAATCTCAGACAGGATACGTTTATATTTTGAATGGAGGAGCTGTGAGCTGGAGAAGCTGCAAGCAAAGTGTGATCGCGGGATCTACAGTAGAAGCGGAATACATGGCTGCTGCAGAAGCGTCAAGTGAAGGAGTTTGGATCAGAAACTTCATCACTGAGCTTGGCGTGGTTCCAAGTGCATTGGACCCACTGGAGATATTGTGTGACAACACTGGCGCCATAGCACTCGCTAAGGAACCAAGATATCATCCAAAGACCAAGCATATCAACCGCAAGTTTCATATAATCCGAGATTATATAGCAGATGGAGATCTGAAGATTAGCAAAGTACATACGGATCTGAATGTCGCAGATCCATTGACTAAACCTCTTCCACGTGTAAAACATGATCAACACCTCAGTGCCATGGGTGTGAGATTGTTGCCAGATGTAAACTACATTATTGACTCTAGTGCAAGTGGGAGACTGTTGGAATTATGCCCTAGAGGCAATAATAAAGATGTTATTATTATAATTCTTGTTCATGATAAAGTTTATGTTCCATGCTAGAATTGTATTAAGCGGAAACTTTAATACTTGTGTGAACAACACCGTGTCCCTAGTACGCCTCTATGGACTAGCTCATTGATCAATGATGGTTAAGGTTTCCTAACCATAGACATGAGTTGTCAATTGATAATGAGATCATATCATTGGGAGAATGATATGGTGGATAGACCCAAACAAAGCAGAGCAATTAGATCGTGTCATCGTGTTCGTCTTTGCGAAGCTTTTCCTATGTCAAATATTGTATTCCTTAGACCATGAGATAATGCAACTCCCTGGTATCGGAAGAAAGCTTTGAGGTCATCAAACGTCATCCTATGAGAGGGTGATCATAAAGGTGTCTCTCAGGTGATCGGAAAGTATCTGTTGGGTTGTATGTATCGAGATGGAATTTGTCCCTCCCAAGTCGGAGAGATATACTTCGGGCCCACTCGGTAATCGATATCAGCACCGCTTGCAAGCATGTGGTTAAGGAGTTAATCACAAAGTGATATCGGATTACGGAACGAGTAAAGTACTTGTTGTGAACGAGATTGAACTAGGTATGACGGTACCGACGATCGAATCTCGGGCAAGTAAAATATCGCGAGACGAAGGGAATATATATATGGGATTGATTGAATCCTGGCATCGTGGTTCATCCGATATGATCATCGATGAATGTGTGGGAGTCAATATGGGTGCCCAGACCCCGCTGTTGATTATTGATAGAAGATCATGTCTGCATATTCTCGAACCCGCAGGGTCACACACTTAACGTATCTCGACGCTAGGATAGATTGGATAATTGGTTTATGAATTTTTGTTCGGAGTCTCGGATGGGATCCGGGATATCACGAGAGGTTCCAGAATGGTCCGGAGAATAAGATTCATATAAGGCAGTGCAGTTTTTGGAGTTCGGAATTTTTCCGGGTTAATCGGTATTGTACCGGAAGCTTCTAGAACCTTCCGGAAGGGGACCAACGTGGCCCCACCTTCCGGGAGGGGGCATGGGCCTATAAGGGAGTGTCCTGGACGCATTGGGCCAGGGGCACAAGGCCCCATAGGGCCCAGCCGATCCTGGATAAGTTTAAACTCGTTTAAACTAGAGATAGGATTTCTAGATAAGGGAGAGTTTAAATTGTTTAAACTAGAGATAGGCTTGGAGGAGGGGCAAGGGCTGGCCGCCCCCCTCTATATATAGAGGGGTGGTGCGCCCCCTCCCCAATACACACCTTCCTCCAAGCCCTAGCAGCCTTGCTACCTTCCTCTCTCCCTCCCGACTGTTTGTAGGCGAAGCCCTGCAGCAGAAATTCTCCACCATATACACCATGCCGTCGTGTTGTAGATCCAATCTATCTCTCCACCATACTCGCTGGTCCGAGGAAGGAGGAGACGTCGAGGTGCTGCACGTGTGCATCTCACGGAGGCACCGCCACTTGTGGTGCTAGATCGGATCGGATCGCGAGGAGGAGAAGCGAGTACGACTACATCACCCACGTTCCGACGAACGTTCCACTGTGCGAATCTTCAAGGGTATGAAGATCTAATCCAATATCTCTCGTTGTTTGCATCTCCTAGATTAGATCTTGGCTTTCCCTCTGTTCGCTCCGTAGAAAATTTTGATTTACTATGCCGCGAAACCCTTCACTTTGTGGGGGAGCTCACCGGAGAAGAAGGTGAGGCCTTTGTGGCGCTCGGGTGACCTTGGGTGGCCCCGACACCTCTCCAATGTAGAAGTAGCTCCCTTGGGAGTGAACTACGGGAATTACATCTCCTGTCCCCGCTCTGGTTATCTTGTGCTTGTTATTTACCGTTCTTGTGCTTGTTGTTAGTTATCTAGCATATAGGTTGTTCACCTAGTTGCGTATATAGAGAACTTACCTTATTGTTCAAGCCTAAATTTGAGTAACAAATTAAAATTGGTAGTCTCCTATTCACCCCCCCCCCTCTAGTCAATTCAAAGTCGGTACTTTCAATTGGTGTCAGAGCCAAGGCTCTTATTTCGGGCTTTACCGCCTAAGAGACGATGGCCGACGAAGGGGGTAGTGAAAATGAAAACTCCAAGAACTTGGCCACCATGGATGACCTCAAGAAATTGGAGACATCCATGATGCCCAAGTTTGAGTAAATGATGACTATTTTGAAGTCTCTCAAGCCAAACCCCATGGTTGCTCTTGCCACACCCCAAACCACCGAGCTTCCTCCCACCATTACCGTGACCGCCCCTGGGGTGAATCCCGCGGCCGTCACCACTCACTTGGGACTTGGTTTTATTGCTCAAACATCTACCAAGGTTCCAAGCAAGAACACCGAGGATCCCGAAGACTCAACTTCCAAAGAAGAAAGTGGAGGAAAGGACTACTCGGCGGTTCCCCCATCGCTGAAGTATACTCCGGATCCACCCATTACCATGCCACACATCATTCCTCAAGGAGCACCACCTATGTTAGATACTTCAAATTTCTCCAATTGGCAATATCTAATGCGCTCACATATTTCTAGCTCTTCTATTGAGTTAATGAGGATTTTGGAGGACGGATTCTCTCCATATGACCCAAATAAGTTGACTCGAGGTGAAGTGGTGGACATGCAACTCAATGCCACGGCTTTGGGAATGATTCAAAAGGCCTTGACTCCCAAGGACTTTGCTCACATTCGCCAATTCAACACCGCTAAGGAAGCATGGGATCGGCTCACCGAGCTATTTGTTGGGAATGCAAGCATTCAAAGCTCCAAGTTTGATGAAGTCAACAACGAGTGTGATGGTTTTGCTATGCAAGATGATGAGACTCCCGAAGACATGTATATGCGGCTCAAGGTCCTTTGTTGCACTATGAGGGATCTTGGTGCCACCTATGTTGATGACAAGTTCATGAAGAGGAAGTTCATTCAAGCTCTTCTTCCATTTGAAGAACAAAAGCTCAACTCCATCAAGGGAAGAACCAACTTTCACCTAATTACCTCCCAAGAAGTCTTAAGTGAAGTGATTGCCATGACCATTGCCAAGAAGAATGCGGAGTCCGCCCGTGCTAGGTCTATTGGATCGACAAAAGTGAATCTTGCATTGAAGGCCAAGGCTATTGAAGTTGATGATGATGATACATCAAGTGAGTGGTATCAAGAGGACCTCAAGTGTGCCTTCAACGAACATCTTGCACTCGCTTCAAGAGCCTTTTGTAACAAGTCCGGCATCAAGTCAAGGTCAAGGGACAACCCAAGATTGAACTCATCCAACAAGTCTCCCAAGGGGAGATCGTGCTATAATTGCAATGACAAGAGTCACTTTGTGTCCAAGTGTCCCTTTGAGAACCGTGAATACAATGGTGGTCGTCTCATTCGCAAGATCAAGTCAAGGCCTCCTCATCCTTTCAACAAGAACTACGCCGTCAAGAATGTCGCCAACAAGGAAAGGGATATAGTGGTCCATGAAGAATACATTTCGGGCATGGATGAAGATGATGATGATGAAGTCCAAGGCGGAGAGATTGTGGGAGTTGCTGCTATTGCCACTACCTCTACTCCAAGATTGTCCCTCTTCGACTCACCAATGAGAACATCATCTCCTCCAACCAAAACTGTCTCATGTCCAAGGCCACCGAGGTAACATCTAAACCCACTCCTCAACCCATCTCTAGTGAGCCTTATTCTCTTGATCTTGAAGGTCTAAAGATAAATAAAGAGATGATAAACACGTGTGAGTTTATTGCTACCTTGGATGAAGAAACTAAAACTTGCTTTGATTCCTTGCTTGCACAACATGACAATTCTAGGGATGCTTTAGATGAAAAGGAAGAACTTCTTGACTTGTTAAGTAAAAATGAAAGGGATGCCGCCGATGAAATTGCTTCTCTCACTCAAAGTCTTGAGGATGAACAAAATATGAGAATTAATCTTGAGGAAAATGTGTCTAAACTTGTAGATGACCATAACAACACCATGTGCTCTCTCACTAAATAATGTGATCATGCTCTAGCTTTGGTAAAGGTGCTTAAGAAAGAGAAAGTTGAGTTTGGTGTTGGTCATGATAGGACTCGAGAAGATCTTGAGAAACTCAAAGAGGAACACAAAGCCTTGGAGAGCAAATTCTCAAGTATTTTCGAAGCCCATGAACAACTTCAAACTCAACAAACATGTGAACATGTTAAGTCTTCCGTTGTGCAAATTATAGACTTATCTAGTCCTTCTAACCCTTGTTGCAAGCATGAGCATCTCATTGAGGAGAACAAGGTGTTGAAGGATCAACTTGCCAAGACTAAGAAGAAGAAGAACAAGAAGAAGAAAAATAACAAGGGCATGGCTCAAGGACCTTCTAATGGTCCAACCATTTTGCGAAGTTACAACTTTGCCAGAAATAACAATCCCTCTTATATTGTTTGCAAGTCCTATGATGGTCATGTATATGCCAGATATGTTGGAACTTCTTACATGCATGATTATCATTGGGCCATTTGGGTGCCAAAGATTCTTGTTACTAACAAAAGGGTACCCATTGCAAAATGGGTACCTAAAACCAAAGCTTGATTTTCTTGTAGGATTATGCTTCCGGTAGAGCAAAATGGGTGCTTGATAGCGGCGCCACAAGTCATATGACCATAAGCAAGTCTATCATGACGGAGATAAGGCCAAATGTTGCCAACACTATGGTCTCCTACGGTGATAGAACAAGTTCTCAGGTATTGGGTTTTGGCAAAGTGGTGGTAAACCCCGGATGTATCCTTGGTTGACTTCATGCTTGTCAGGAATTGCTGTTTTGATATGATCTATTTGGCGGAACTTCCACCAGAAGTAGCACCGGAAGTTCCGGTCAGGAATTTCCTTTGCTTCTTCCACTAAGACCCTGAGCGGAACTTCCGCCCAGGCACCGGAACTTCCGATCAGACAATGTTTGTGACCCAGTTGTTCCGCCCATTATTCCGCTCCAAGTTCTGCTCAGGTTCAGTACACTTCTGTTTGCAAGTGTTCTATTTGATGGAACTTGGGCCGGAACTTGCTCCGGAAGTTTCAACGGAACTTCCGGTCAGGCTTTTGGAGCGTGCGTCAACGGCCTTCTTACCGTTGGTGTTGCACTGGGCGGAACTTCTGGCCGCTCACCGGAACTTCCAGTGAGGTCGCGAACTGCCCAACGGTTCAGTTCAGAGGGGGCCTAAAATAGAATCAGTACCAATTGGAATTTCTCAAAAAAGATTTATGTAATTCCACAAGTAATTAAAATACTACAGTAAGCCTTTAAATAGATTCTGCAAATTCCAATACTGTAAGCCTAACTTTTTAATTCCCTATAAGATTCTTCTTGTTCTACTGAATCCAGAGACATCTTATTTGCAATTTTTGGAGTTACAGAACTTATTCTATGAATTTAATACTCCAAAAAGGGAATTAACTCATTTTATTAACCAGGACAAAACCTTGGTGTAAAAGTGTAAAACAACTATCTAGCAATATTCTACGTGTGACACTGAATCCATACATATTTTATTTGCAATTTTTGGCCCAGTAGATTTGAAGATATGAATTTTACAAGTTTTAGCTATTTCTTGCCAATTTAAATCAAATTAAAAATACACAGTCAGAGTTGACTGTTGACTACGCCTACGTGGCACGCTGACGTGGCGGTTGAATGGTCAGCGGCCAGAGCTGACCTTTCCATGGTCCATCTGGACCGTTGGATCGAGATCAAGCGGCTGGGGGTGTGCGAGGGGGGAGAGCTCACCGGAGCTGACGGCGGACGGCGGCGGCGAGGTCGTGGCGACGGCGGTGGCTGTCCTCGTCGGCGGTCAAAGGTGGGACAATGTCGGGGGCGTGGCGATCGAGCTCGTCGGCGTGGCGGCGGTGGCTGGCGCGCGTGAGGGCGACGACGGCGGGCGGCTGGAGCTCGGCGGCGGCATCGGCGAGCACGGGCGGCGTCTGGGCGAGGTCCTGCGGGAAGAGGGGAAAGGCGGTGAGCCATAGGCGGGGCGGCGAGCTCGCGCGCAAGAGAGGCGAGGGAGGGGGCGTCGGCGCACGCGGCGGAGATGCTCACCGAGCTCGATGCGGCGGCGGCGACGGTGAACTCCGGCGAGCAATCGCCGAAGATTGGAGGCGTTTTAGGGCTTGCGAGAGGGGGGAAAAGGTGGCGGCGGGTGTTGCTTATGAGGGTCGAGAATTTGGGGAGGGGGCGAGGCAGTTTGCGGCTGAAACGGCGAGATACGCGGTGGTGGCGCGGAGTCCGCGTCGGTCACGGCGGCGGGGATGACAGGCGGGCCCCGCCTGTTAGCGGCTGTGACGCGCGCAACCTGGCAGGCAGCGGGAACTAGCTGCTGCGCGTGCGCGCTGCGCTGCTGCTGCGCGGCTGGGCCGGCGCGGCTGGGCTGGCGGCCCAGCAGGCTGGCTGGCGAGCTGCTTCTCTTTTTTTTATTCCTTTCCTTTTTCTTTTTCTCTGACGATTTATTTAACTAAATTTTATTCCAGGACTTTCCAGAATTTTTAGGCAAAATTCAGATTTGCGTAACTTTTGCTACGGAGCTTCGAATTGGGTGAATCAAAGTGCTACTGGTTCGTGGAGGAACCCTCTATGCACCTGTGCCTTCAATACATCCAAATTATAATGTTTTTGACAGAGGCATGGCAAAACCAAGTGTTCATGTGTAGGTGTCAAAATGCAAATGCAAGTGGTTTGTTTTGCCAAAATCTTTTCAAACTGAAATTTTGCAAGGATGATCATGATGCAATGCCATGAATGTTATGCAGTACCAAATCTAAAATTTGGGACATTACAAGACTAACCCCCTTAAGATGAATCTCGTCCCCGAGATTCGGCGTGGCTAGCAAATAGGTGTGGGTGGTCCTCTCGGATGTCATCCTCACGCTCCCGAGTGGCTTCCTCTTCGGTGTGGTGGCTCCATTGCACCTTGCAAAACCTAATCGTCTTGGTACGGGTAATCCTCTCTGCTGTCTCCAGTATCTTGACCGGCTTCTCCTCATAGGTCAAGTCATTCTCAAGTTGAACCTCCTCTAGTGGCACTGTGTCCCTCAGTGGTGTATCCACCATCTCCGAATGGCACTTCTTCAGCTGAGACACGTGGAACACATTGTGGACGGCGGACAGAGCCTCTAGCAACTCCAACTGATAAGCAACCTCTCCTTTGCGGGCTAAGACCCGGTATGGTCCAATAAACCGAGGTGCCAGCTTACCCTTGATTCCAAACCTCTCAATTCCACGCAGTGGCGACACTTTGAGGTATGCTCTATCACCTACCTCATACACCACTTCCTTGCGCTTGGCGTCAGCGTAGCTCTTCTGCCTTGATTTTTCTACCTTCAGTCTGTCCCTGATCAAGGCGACCTTCTCCTCAGCGTCCTTGATCAAATCAGGTCCAAACAGCTGACGTTCTCCCACTCCATCCCATAGCAATGGTGTCCGGCATATTTTCCCATATAGCACATCGAACGGTGATGTCTTGATGCTGGTTTGATAGCTGTTGTTGTAGGAAAACTCAGCATACGGAAAATTCTCATCCCAACTAGAACCATGAGCCAAAGCGCAAGTTCTCAGCATATCCTCCAAAATCTGATTTACCCTCTTGGTCTGTCCATCAGTCTGGGGGTGGAATGCTGTGCTAAACTCCAACCTAGTCCCCAATGACTCATGCAGCTGGCGCCAAAAGTGTGAGGTAAATTGGGTGCCTCTATCAGATACAATGCTCTTAGGAACTCCATGCAGGCACACAATCCTGTCCATATAAATCTTGGCTAACTTTGCACTCGTGTAGGTCGACTTCACCGGTATAAAGTGGGCTACCTTGGTAAAATGGTCGACCACTACCCAAATGGAGTCATATCCCGACCTGGTCCTGGGCAATCCTGTGATAAAATACATTCCCACTCTATCCCACTTCCAATCCGGCACGGGCAATGGCTGTAGCAGTCCCGCTGGCTTCTGGTGTTCCGCCTTCACTCGGCTACATACATCACATAAGGCAATATGCTCGGCGATGTCTCCCTTCATGTTGTTCCACCAAAATTTGTCCTTTAGATCCATATACATCTTCGTATTGCCCGGATGTATGGAGTACGGTGAGTCATGAGCTTCCTGCTGAATCAACTTCCTTATCTCCGGATCGTTGGGAATGCACAAACGATCTCCATACCACAAGGTTCCTTGCTCATCCTCGCGGAATTCTTTTGCTCGATCCTCCTTCATCTTTTCCTTTATTTCATCTATCTCTTTGTCTCCTACCTGAGCCTTCCTGAGCCTTTCCTGTAGCGTTGGTTGGACTTCCATTGCTGCCAAATATCCTTCTGACACTACCTCCAGTCTAAGGTCCTTGAATTGCTGGCACAAATCCTCGGGCAATTCCCCAACAGTCAATCCATTGGCATAGACCTTCCGGCTCAGAGCATCTGCTACTACATTGGCTTTTCCTGGGTGGTATTGCAGATTCATATCATAATCCTTGATAAGTTCCAACCATCTCCTTTGCCTCATGTTCAGTTCCTTCTGTGTAAATATGTATTTCAGGCTCTTGTGGTCGGTGTACACATCACAGTGTTTTCCCATTAGGTAGTGCCTCCATACTTTGAGCGCATGAACAATTGACGCTAATTCCAAGTCATGCGTGGGGTAATTCCTCTCATGGTGTTTAAGTTGTCGCGAGGCATATGACAACACTCTCCCATCTTGCATCAGCACACTCCCAAGTCCCTGTCGAGAAGCATCACAGTATACTTGGAAATCCTTCTGAAGATCAGGTAAACACAGAACATGTGTGGTCACTAGTCGACGCTTCAGTTCCTGAAAGCTGGCTTCACACGCATCCGTCCATTCAGACTTCCTCTCCTTCTTCAGAAGTTCCGTCATTGGCTTAGCAATCTTGGAGAAAATTTCAATGAACCTCCTGTAATATCCAGCAAGTCCCAGAAAGCTCCGAATATCTCCCACATTCTTGGGCGCTTCCCACTCAGTTACGGCAGTCACTTTGCTTGGATCAACAACGACTCCTTCTCCTGACACCACGTGTCCAAGAAAACCAACAGTGTTAAGCCAGAATTCACACTTACTGAGCTTGGCATACAACTTGTGTTCCCTCAGCTTCTCCATAATCAGTCGCAGATGTTTCTCAAGCTCAGCATCATCCTTGGAATATATCAGTATGTCATCGATAAACAACACCACGAACTTGTCCAAGTACTCCATGAATACCTTGTTCATCATGGTCATGAAATATGTCGGAGCATTCGTTAGTCCAAAAGACATAATTGTATACTCATATAAACCATACCTAGTAGTGAAAGCAGTTTTTGGTATGTCCTCCTCTCGGATCTTCAATTGGAAGTAGCCCGATCGAGATCAATTTTGCTAAACACCTTTGCTCCTTCTAGTTGATCAGACAAATCATTTATGTTCGGCAGGGGGTATTTTTTCTTGATGGTCACTTCATTCAGAGAGCGATAATCCACCACTAATCTCTTGTTGCTGTCTTTCTTCTCCACAAATAGAACAGGTGCACCCCATGACGACGAACTAGGCTGAATGAATCCCTTGTCCAACTAC
The DNA here is from genome assembly GCA_910589765.1 of Avena atlantica. Taxonomy (NCBI): domain Eukaryota; kingdom Viridiplantae; phylum Streptophyta; class Magnoliopsida; order Poales; family Poaceae; genus Avena; species Avena atlantica. The sequence continues at coordinate 72,855,510 of OU342737.1, forward strand.
TCCTTAGCTGTTTCTTTAATTCCTTCAACTCATCCACATCCATCTTATATGGTCTCTTTGCTATAGGTCCAGTTCCCGGCATCAGATCGATGAGAAACTCCACATCCCTGTCAGGTGGCATCCCTGGCAGCTCTTCCGGAAACACGTCGGGGTACTCCTTAATCACAGGCACAGTTGAAAGAACATGTTGGGCCCCCATGTGTGGTTTTGGTAATTAATGACAATCTTTATGGACTAATGTGTGTATTAAGTTATACTTGTAGTATTTGTCCATTGGCATCGCTTGGAGCATGTGTTGGCTTCAAGGTCAATGAAATGCTAAGAAGATTTGTTGGGCAAGCTCAATATGCGAGGTCGATGATGAGGAATTAAGAAGGGCGTTCCATCTTGAGAAGGGCAAGATCGTCTACATCAAGCTCAAGTGGAATGCTCAAGGCAAAGGTATAATCTTGATAGGTTTTCTCTTTTGCCGGTCTCACGTCGTGTGTGTGAGACCGGGTTTAGGATAGATAACCGTACTATCAAGAGAGGCTCTCATATGAGTAATTCGGTCACATCGTTCCGAGAGAGCTCAAACCTTTGCATACTTGCATCATCATATTTGGTTGTTATTTGGTCTTATCCATGTGATGATATAGAGCTTGTGGTAATCTCCATAACAAGCTCCTGTTCATCTAAATCGGATCTCCTATTTGTATCTTGTTGCGATTTTGATTTATGTGGCTTTTCGGTTTCTCACCAAGTGAGGTATATCACATTATTCTACTTGATACTTTCTCACCTGGTGATAATCATTATTTCCACTTTTTATTGGGAAGCCCTTGTCGCCCTCTATCCAACGCAATTTGAATCGGGACAATCGGAGCTTCTAGTCAAAAGTTATTGTCGTTTGAATATTTGCCTGTCAGGCTGTTTTCTAGGCCGCCTGAAAACGAGCCGTTTTCTCTCTGTCTCGCCAGGTATCTTTTTGCGGTAGTACCGGCCAGCCCGGTAGTACCGCCCGCGTGGCCCGGTACTACCGGCCGGCCCAGGAAATATGCCCAGATAGTTTTCAGATCTAGATCTCGCTGCATCCGCCCGTTTTCGCTCGTGCCCTGCCTCACCCGCTTGCCTGCAGCCTCGCTGAGCGGTGGCCCCGCCGCTCTACGCGCCTCGCTCGATGCGAGCTGCGCGCTTCTGGCTTGCCCCGCCCTGTTGCCTCGCTCGCTGCGCGCGCTGCGGGTCCCGCTGCTGCTGCGCTGCTTTGCCGCCAGCGTTGACTGCGCGCGCACGCGCTCTGCTGCTTGCGTGCTAGCTGCTGCTGCCTAGGCCTAGGTGCTGGCGGTGGCGCGCTGCTGCGGCACGCTGCCTGGCTGGCCCGCGCGGGCCCGCGCGTTCGCTGCATGCTGCTGCGCCGCAGCGCTGCTGCTCGCCCGCGTGCGCCGCCCGCAGCTGGGCCCGCAGCTGCAGCTGCTGCCTGCCCCACCTCGCCTTGCTGCTGTGCGGCTGCTGGCCCACCTCGCCGTGCGTCCCTGCTGTCTCTCTCGCCTAGTGCGCTGCTGCTTCGCTTTTCTGCTGGAACATGCGGTACTAGCGGTTAATTCCGGTAGTACCGGAACGGTCCGAAAAATCACTCCAACGGCCAGATTTTGGCCGTGTCTTTAAATAGCTTTGCCCCATTTTCATTTAGGGTTACTTCTTCCTCCTTTTCTTGCCCAAGCTTTGCCCCCATTTTCTCTACCCTTTAAGCTTGATTTCTACACACCCCTCCATTGATTCTTGCAAATATTTGAGGGGTTGTTGGAGGAGATCTAGATCCGCGTTTTGACCAAACCAAAACATCTCTTTGTGAGTGTATCTTTGGGGATCTAGATTTTGGGGGATTTTGTATCTCTCTTTGATTCCTCCTCTCTTGTTCCCCCAATAGCTTTAGTAGCTTTGTTGGAACTTGAGAGTGAGGGATTTGGGCATCTTTGTGGTGTTCTTGCCATTTGCATTTGGTGCATCGGTTTGAGTTCTCCTCTGAGAATTTGGTTTGATTTACTCATTGGAGTTTGTCCCTCTTGGGTTCTTGGAACCCTAGATGGTTTGTGGCCTTGGTGGCATTGTGGCCTTTTGTGGCGTTTGTTGGGAGCCTCCAATTAAGTTGTGGAGTTATGCCCCAACCTTGTGAGAGGTTTCGGTTGCCACCGACAAGTGCACCGATAGTGGAAGCGTGGATCGATCTCGTTGGGGTGAGATTCACCGGAGAATAAGGGAGGCCTTTTGTGGCGTTGGTGGTTTGATACCACCCCCTCTCCAAACGAGACGTACTCCATGTTGGGAGGAACTCGGTAAAATATCGGTGTCCCCGCGTGTCTCGGTTATCTCTATACCCGAGCTCTTTACTTATGCACTTTACATTGTGATAGCCTTCGTGCTTGAAGTAATATATATCTTGCTATCACTTTGTTGCTTGTATTGCTTAGCATAAGTTGTTGGTGCACATAGGTAAACCTTAGTTGTTTCTAGGTTGTGCTTTACAAAGTAAACACTAGTTTTATTCCGCCTTTGCTGAGCCACTCTAGGAAAAGTTTTAATCGCCTATTCACCCCCCCCCCCCTCTAGGCGACATTCGTATCCTTTCAATTGGTATCAGAGCCCGGTCTCTCATTTTAGGCTTCACCGCCTTGAGAGTAAAGATGTCGGCTAGATGATTAGTGCACAATGACATGCTCACATTCGATGGCACAAATTATGATATATGGAAAAATCGCATGCTCATTCATTTTAGGGACATGGACCCAAATTTGGAGCGTATTGTAGATATAGGTTTTTCTCCTCCTATGGATTTCAAAAATCTATCTTGTGAGGATGAGAAAAACTTATATCTCGATGCTCAAGCTTCTAATGTGCTTGTTAATGCTTTGAGCTATGTAGTTACCTCTTCAATCATTCCTTTTTGGAGCGCTCACGAGTTATGGACAAAACTTCAAGATAAATATGTTGTGTCCAACATTATTGAGGATGATTGTGTTGCTTCCACTTCCGGTCGAGATGAGTTCTCATCGTCTACCACTTCACCAACATGTGATTTTTCACAAGGTAATGATATGGTGAGTGGTGATAGAAATTGCAATATGGATAGTGTGTTCACTATTTGTAATCCCTCATATCTATCTAGTTGCAATGATCTATCTTTGGACCTTAACACTTCTAGCACTCAAAATTCCTCACATGCTTGTGTTAATAGTCCTTTCATATCATGTAGAAATGACTTGAACAAATCTCATGATGATATGCTCACGTTGTCTTGTTGCCATGATAAAAATGCTTCTATTTCCTCTAGTGCTTGTGTTGCTAACCATGTAGAGGAAAATGAAGATTCTATGGGCCAAGACAAGGTCTTGAATAGAGCTTCAAGTGCAATCTCATCATCACCTTCCTCCGGTTCTCACATGTGCCTTATGGCTAAGGGAACAAAGGTAACCTCTTTGAATCCCATTGTATCTCATGATGATGATGATGAGGTTGAGAATGATAATGATGATTATAGAGGTAAGTATGATATTACCTCTATTAATAAAATGGGAGAGGTTGTCTATAGTGCTCTCTACAAAAATAAACTTGCTTCCTCCAACCTTCTTGAAATCTTGAATTATGCTATAGAAGGCAATGATCTTATTGAGGAGCAAGAAAACATAATTGATGAAAAGTTTGCACTTGAGCGTGAATATGCTAATGAACTTGCTCAAGTAAAGGACTCCCTTGAAGAAGAACAAACCACCAAAGAATCTCTTGAGGAGACTTTTACTCTAGAATTATCTAGAGTAAAGGAATACCATGATAGAGAACTTGCGGTGGCTAACTCCTTCACGATTAAAAATGATGAACTTGAAGTTGCTTATGCTAAACTTGTTGAGGATTTTGAGCACCTCAAAAATGGCTCTAGGGTCATAAAGGGTGAGCTCATCAAACTCACCGAGTCACATGAGCAACTTAAAGCCTCATATTCAAAAGAGCTTGACAAGTTTCCCTCACCTCTTGCTAATAGTAATGATGCTTGTGCTACTAACTCTATTTCTTGTGAAGCATCTATTTTTAAGGAGAATGTTGAGCTAAAGGCTCAACTTGCTTTGCTAACTAGCAACTATGGGAAATTAGAAGAAAGCCATGTTAAGCTCTCAAGCTCACATGAGGATCTCCTAGTCTCCCATGGTAGGCTAAAGTTGGCTCATGAGGCCATCATGTCAAAGGTAACATCTAGTGGGCCTCATGTGGACATTAGCACTATATCTACTCCAAATGTTATATTGCCATGTGCTAGTCCTTGTAATTCATCCTCTCACAACCATGCTATATCTCGTGATGAATTACATTCCATGCCTTGTTGCTCTAACAATGTAGCATCTACTTCCTCTAGTACTTGTATTGAAACTAACCATGTAGAGGAAATCAAAGAGCTCAAGGCTCAAGTCACTTCTTTGAAGAATGACTTGAAAAAGGGTCAACAAGGGAAGGCCGCACTCAACAAAATCTTGAGTGTGCAAAAATCCCCCAATGACAAGAGTGGGCTTGGATTCAACTCCAATGTCAAGAACAAGTCCACTATCATGTTGAAGCACAAGGACAACAAGAATAATGGCCAACATCAAGTCAAGAATCCGGCCAACATTGTTTGCTTCAAGTGCAAGGAAGAAGGGCATCATGTTAGATCTTGCCCATTGAAGAAGAAGTCTCCTAGTGTGAAGCAACAAGGGAAGCGGCCTCAAGCTCCACCTCAAGTCATTAATGGGCCTCTTCCTAAGAGGACTACTCGAGCTCTTCCTCGAGTTGTGGCTTCACCTAAGAAGAAAGATGGCAAGAGTAGAACTTGCTACTTATGCCGTGAGAAGGGGCATATTTCTTCCTCATGCACTATTGGTATCTCCTCATCCAACCCTATCATTATTGATGATGTTTATTCTCTTTGTAAGGATAAGGTTGGCAATGTGTTTGCCAATTTTGTTGGTACCCAATGTGGTGTCAAGAAAAGATCCATTTGGGTTGCCAAGCCTATTGTGACTAACCTCTTAGGACCCAACTTGGTTGGAGACCAACAAGCCAAAACTTGATCAATAGGTGTTTGTTGGAGGGCATTGGAGACTTGGCTACATCATGAATAATTAAGGGATCTTCTTTATTATTTTTGTCAAGCCAAGTCATGTGGATTATATTTCTCCTATTATATTTCCAATGTTCCTCCTTGCGGTAACATATGCTTAACTCATTTCATTTGAAAGTTACTCGCCCCCTTGTGCATGTGTTCGTTTTGTATTCTCCATGCTTTTGTACATGTTGTGCCTTCCACTTAATTATATTGAGGTATAAAGCTTATTTGTGTATGATTAGGTGGCACACCATGTATGTGTGTTTCTTGTGTTTGAGCCTTTATTGATTATATTTGGTATCTTATTTGGCTCTCATGTGAGAAATTAATGGATTATCCCATTTTGGGGGAGTGTTATGCTTGGGCATTGCACAATCCTAAAATTGTGTGTACATGAGGAATACCACCTAGTATTTATATTGGATTATTGTCTAGTCTCTATGTGGTACAATTCTCATGATAAATTTAAGTTTTATAATGTCCATTAATTATCTCTATTTGTATTATTTTGCCTCGTGTTGGTTTTATGGTAGTATCACATTATGGGGGAGTCATATGCTTAGTGCATATTACAATCCTAGAAAATGTGAATATTCGAGGTTGTGTCACTTAGAATTGATATTCATAATTATCTAGCACCTATGTGACACATTTGCTCATACAAGTTCCAATTTGCTCGCATGCCTTTATTGATCATATCTTGGATCTTGTATATGAGAGTGATTCTTGGTATGTGTTTCCTCATATTTAGATCTCTATATCATCATGGAAACCATTTGCTTCAAGTTACTCTAATCACTAGTGATTGTGTGACTATTGGAAGCCACCAAGAATCTTGTTTGAAGTATCGTTCTTAATTTCTTATATTTAGTTATATGCTTCTTGTTGTGACTATGATCTTGGATATCCATGCAAGCTACCTTGGGAAAATTACTCCCAATATTTCTTGTCCTTGGACAATGAGCACCCAATGTATGGTAGAATTTATTGATCATATTCACTTTGGCCCTTGCTTAATTTTATCCTATCTTTGGCCAAGAAAATGTTGTGTGTTGTCTCCCAAGCCTTCCTTGCTTCTTGTGGATCTTCTTATTTTATTGATATCCTCTTGTGTTTATTTAATATAGGTAGTAGTGATGATCCCATTTGTGTGCATTTTGCATTCAAAAGGAAAATCCTACATAATGTACTATCCATGGGGGAGCTATCCTATATTATGGAAAACACTCTTATTCATGCTTCTTTGTTTTGATCCATATCGTGTTATTTGTGCTTGGAACCTGAATCTTTTTGTTTTGGTACTTTGTGCCATCATAAGAAGTTTGGGGAGTTTGGTTTCTTATTGGAACCTTGCTCTTTTTGGTAGTTGGTTTTGTCTCATTCCTTGTTTCATGATTTGACCATTTTAGAATGAGATAAATCCTTGAGCATTTTTATTTCTATCTATCTTTTGCTCTTTTGGTCTTAGCCTAGTTCATTTGTTGAACTTGTGTTCTTTCATGTGTTGAATTGGTTCTTTGATACAATTTGGACACCGCTTGTCTTGTCACACTCTTTTGTGTGCAATCTTGATTTACTTGGTGTTTTTGTTCAAATTGTTTCTCCCTTTTGGTTCTTGAAATCTTTATGCATGCATATTTACTATATGTTTATATATGGCATGATTGCTTTCTTTGATCCAATATATAGGGGAAACTCCATCGATTCCCATCGGCTAAGTTGTGCATGAAATTCAATTTCATATCAATATGCACATAATTATGTGGAGCCTCTCCTATGTATTGTAGTTGCACTAACTACTTTGGACCCAATATATTTGGGGACCATTTTGTACTTAAATGTGTTTTAGGTACATTGGAGATATATTGGACGCTTGTCTCTCAATTTTGAAGAAGTGATGCTTAGAAGAAAATTTGAGGCAAGCTATAGGATGATCAACGAATTCATATTCTCTACATCCTACCAATTATATCTCGGTAACTAGTATCTCTTTCTCATGCTCACATATCTTGATTCCCCAAGCTTACACTTTTCCATAGCATTAGCAATAATGGTGTCCAAAGAATTCATACTAATAACATTGCCATTAGCATGCAAATAAAGTTCCATAGGTTTTTTAATTTTCTCTTCAAACACTTCATGTCCTAGCTCAAGATAAACTCTAATTTTGTTGTTGTTTTCCATTAAGCCTAACTAGTGAAAACAAGAAACAAAAAAAACTACAGAATCTAAAGGAAATAACTTCGAGCACTCACACCGGAGGATGTGAGTACCTTTTACCTTACCTCCCCGGCAACGGCGCTAGAAAAGAGCTTGATGTCTATGCACCTCTATTCTTGTAGACAATTGTTGGGCCTCCAAGTGCAGAGGTTTATAGAACAGCAGCAAGTTTCCCTTAAGTGGATTACCCAAGGTTTATCGAACTCAGGGAGGAAGTGGTCAAAGGTATTCCCTCTCAAGCAACCCTGCAATCAAGATACAAGAAGTCTCTTGTGTCCCCAACACACCCAATATAGGTGCACTAGTTCGGCGAAGAGATAGTAAAATACAAGTGGTAACGGTGCCAGAAAATAGCTTCTGACTTGTTGTTGACGTGGGATAATAGTGCCAAAAAAGAGCTAATGGCGTGAGGAAAAGGTAAAGCCCAAAACCTTCCCGGCAAACGAAACAAAGATGGAAGCAAGCAAACATGCAACAGATCTAGTAGCAAACGGCGTTTCAATACTTAGAAACAAGGCCTAGGGATCATACTTTCACTAGTGAACACTCTCTCATATAAAAATCCTCTCTTCATGATACTACTCTTAACTACTCTCCGGTTGGACACTCTAATCCATGGTAGAGCTATAACAACACACCTCAAAGTCCGCCTTCCCCAATATAGATAACCCCACACTGTCACCTTGAGCACTAGATGGTTCCAACAAACACCACAATTTCATAGATACATCCAACTCCAAATATAACTCATAACAAATATTCGATCTAGCCAAAGTGCCACACACGGTATGCACACTGTCATTTTCACACACGTGGGGAAAAGCATAGATCTATTAAAGCAGAAAGAGTATTTATGTAGACTCAAACCTAAGTGCCACCATGGCGTGTACGCTGTCACTTTCACACACATGAGAAGAGTAGAGATCTAATGAAGCACTTGAGTAGCAAGGTAGATCTACTAGATTACAAAGCTCATGACCTCAACAAGATCATGCATAGAGAGAGAGATGGACACATAGCTACTGGTAGAGCCCTTAGCCCTGAGGAAGAACTACTCCATTCTCATCATGGGAATCACCAATAGTGATGAAGATGGCGATGGAGATGGCTCCGGGGGCACTTCCCCGTCCCGGCAGGGTGCCGGAACAGAGACTTTCTGTGCCCCGAATCTCCCCTTTGGTGGCGGCGGTGCTACAGAGGTTTTCGTGGATTTCTTGTAGATTCTTTAGGGTTTCTGAGTCGGGAGCTTCTTATAGGCGCAAGAGGCAAGGTCGGCGGGGATCCAGGGGGCCCACACCCCCTGTGGGCGCCCCAAGGGCTTGCCCGCTCCTAGGAGGGTGCGGCCACCCTGTGGCCCCCCTCTGGCTCTGCTTTGTGGTTTCGTGTTGCTCCGGAAAAAATAATGACTTTGGCTTTTGTCCTGTCCAATTCCGAGAATATTGATTTTCTGCCTTTCTGGAACCAAAAACAGAAGAAAACAGGCAACTGGCACTGTGGCAACTTGTTAATATGTTAGTTCTAGAAAAGATATAAAAACACTTCAAAGTGTAGACAAAGCAAAGCAAAGTAGATACAAAACAAGCATGGAGCATCAAAAATTATAGTTACGTTTCCGACGTATCACTAACTCTTCAATTTCTCCCTCCTCCGTTAATACCAGAGCTTCACCTCACTAGATCTAACTCCCTAGCCACTAAAATCACTTGATCTTTTAAGAGGTGAGGGAGGTGACCTAGATCTACACTTCCACCAAAGAAGATTTGACCCCCCACCTATCATTTGTGGATCTTGTTACGCTTGGGTTTCTTGGAACCCTAGACGGTGTAGGGCATCCTCGGAGCTAAGGGCATGTGTTGTAAAGCTCTGTGGTGTCGTTGAGGGCCTCCAATTGTGTTGTGGAGCTTCCCCCTCAACCTTATTGTAAAGGTTTCGGTTGGCGCCTTCAAGGTCACCGGTTAGTGGATTGTGAAGCCTCCTTTGTGGGGGAGCTCACCGGAGAAGAAGGTGAGGCCTTTGTGGCGCTCGGGTGACCTCGTGTGGCTTCGACACCTCTCCAACATAGACGTAGCTCCCTTGGGAGTGAACTACAGGAATTACATCTCCGTGTCCCCGCTCAGGTTATCTCGTTCCCTACCTTTACTACTTGCTCTTTACCGTTTTTGTGCTTGTTGTTAGTTCTCTAGCATATAGGCTGCATATCTAGAGAACTTACCTTCTTGTTCAAGCCTAAAATTGAGTAACAAATTAAAAATCGGTAGTCGCTTATTCACCTCCTCTAGTCGATTCAAAGTCGGTACTTTCATCGGCGGTGGTGGGAGGCCGGGTGACCTCGATCTCTGGCCACGGGGCGCGTCGCGACCCCGAACGGTGCTATAGATTGGCGGTGGCGACCTGCGGCTTGATCCGGCCATCTCCCGCGGGTTCGGGTGGAAGGATGAGCAGTGGGGAGCAGAACGGCGACGACGGAGAAGAGCGATGGAGTTTTTCGCATTAGCCGCGAGGAGAAGCAAATCTGGGAGAGAGGAAGGAATTTTTTGGTGCCGAATTCTCAAATATGCTCCTCTAAAGTTTTTCGGCTATGGGTTAGAGATGCTCTAATGTTGTATCCCACAAATGTGCAAAATCTTGATTTGAAATGGTTTGTATTCTCAGCTAGAGAAAACTGACAAAATTTGATCTTTTTGTGAGATTTGAAATCACTATACTTACATATCTACAGTTTTTATTTTATTTTTATAGCTTAAAATACACATTATTTTCAGTTGATATTCTGCATTTTTGTGGGAAACATCATTAGTTATGTTCCAGGTTTTGTTTCATAATTCTTTAAAACTTATAAAAAATAGTTTTAAATTTTCAAATATGCAGGAAGCACAGTTGTCCATGTATACCGAATCTCCACTCGTCTTTTGCAAACACGCAAAAGATTTGCATGTTGATTGTATTAGAAGAAAACAAAGAACAAAAAAGTTCAGCATCCTTGGATGCTATTACATCCGGGGATGCTATTATATCCACTGGGGATACGGAACACACCCGGTACAAGGCTGGCAACACAACACTCGGCATGGAATACAACACAACACCTTAACAGCTACAGTACAACTCTAACTCCAAATCACTCCCAGCCCGACAACACCCGATAGCTTCCAAAGCTCCACTCGTTATTGACTGCGAAATCATGATCAGTTTCAAACATTGTTTTGGATGTAGTACTGCTGGTTTATTAGTAGAGTATATGCATATTGATTGTTCGCCGGACAACATAACGTGTGCACGCCTTATAAAAAATGAACGAGAGAATGCAGCATACCGCGTATGAGTAAAGTAATCTTGACACTGTATTTCCTTTAGTAAACTAGTACAATTTGCTCATAAGTATGAGCTTCATTTTTCCCATAAGTTCATCTTGTTCCCTACTCCTATATGACTTTGATCAGGCCAAGCAGCAACCAAAAACATGTGACTCGACTGATTGATTAAAGTTTTGCTACGTCGAAGTCAGGCATCGCCCGTTCGTCCGGCTACACGCGGCGGAGCCTATCCGGATACCGCCGATCCCCTCCGCCTCATCTTTGACTCCCTAGCCAGCTGACCAGTCAAGGTAACGCACAGCCCCTTAACGCCGTGAGACCACCCACTCGGCAATCGCGGCCGCCCGCGTGGCGTCGCCGTCAGCCGCGACGTCACCGCCGCGAGTGCGCGGCGCCGTCCCACATAAAAACGAAACCACCCACTCACCCACCACGCAATTCCCCCCTTCCTCTCCCCCTCTCCCAAGTCTCCTCCACTGCCCGAAACCCGCAATTCGAAATTCGATTTGGGGATTTCGGCTCAGATCCGAGCCTCCGGTTCGAGCTCGGCTCCCTGTTCGATTTGTGTGGTAGTCCTCGGGGTCTGCAGCTGGCCGGATTTCGGTTCGATTCGCCCGTGGGGAGTTTCGCTCCGATGGCGTCTTCTCCGGTGTCCTACTGGTGCTACCACTGCAGCCGCTTCGTGAGGGTCTCGCCGGCAACCGTCGTCTGCCCGGACTGCGACGGCGGCTTCCTCGAGCAGTTCCCGCAGCCGCCGCCGCGCGGGGGCGGCGGGAGCGGCCGCCGCGGGGCGATGAACCCGGTGATCGTGCTGCGGGGCGGATCGCTCTCCGGGTTCGAGCTCTACTACGAGGACGGCTCGGGCGACGGGCTACGGCCGCTGCCAGGCGACGTGTCGCACCTCCTCATGGGGTCGGGCTTCCACCGCCTGCTGGACCAGTTCTCGAGGCTGGAGGCGGCGGCGCCGCGACCGCCGGCGTCCAAGGCCGCCGTGGAGTCCATGCCGTCCGTGACGGTTCCCGGAGGAGGCGGGGCCCACTGTGCGGTGTGCCAGGAGGCCTTCGAGCCTGGCGCCGCGGCCCGGGAGATGCCGTGCAAGCACGTCTACCACCAGGACTGCATCCTCCCCTGGCTCTCCCTCCGCAACTCCTGCCCCATCTGCCGCAGCGAGCTTCCAGCGGCAGCCGTCCCTGAGGCGGAGGCAGATGCCGGGCTCACCATCTGGCGACTTCCCCGCGGCGGATTCGCTGTTGGAAGGTTCGCCGGCGGGCCCAGGGAGCATCTACCTGTTGTCTACACGGAGCTGGACGGTGGCTTCAGCAATGGGGTCGGGCCGAGGCGGGTTACATGGCCAGAAGGAGAAGGGCAAGTGGACGGTGGTGAAGGTCGGATTCGCCGTGTATTTAGGAACCTCTTTGGCTGTTTTGGCCGGGGCAGCCGGCCAGAGAGTTCCTCGCAGTCCCGTAGTGGCTGAGCAAAGCTTCTTCTTGGTAACTCACTTTCAATTGATGCTAGTGGTGAATAAGTAGGAGCTAGTATAAGGAGGAAACCCAGGCGATGAGTTCTTGGGTCTTTTGGTGTAAATGAAGGGGCTTGCATAGTTGCATTCCCACTTTTTATTCTCTCTGGTTAAGAATTTAGGGAAGATGGCCATGAGCAAACAACTCAGAAATGACATTGGAAAGCAAATTAGGATGAACAAGCCCAGGCCTGCCTTTAAGGCTTCAAGAATGGAATAGAAATGTAGTATGGGGTAAATCAATCATTCGGAATATTGTAGGCGGAGAGAACAATTGTTGTTCTCACTTCTGTACTGATTGTGCATATACTGGATTGGTTCAAGATAAATTCAGATTTTGCAGTATGTTGGTCTCTTACATGAAATTTCAATAAATTTGGTATTATTGTTACTCCTTTGGCAAAACATCTTTCATTCAGCAAAAAGATATCATAATTCATAAGAATGGTTACCGAATCACTACTAGTTTATTGAATCTTGGGATGCTATATAGGGATGACTTGCACGCAATATCAGTGATCTTCTCTTGAATTTCCTCCATGTGCCTTCTTCCATGCTGCACTCTAATATTTCTGTTGCGCTGCTAAACTGTGAAACCAAAAAAAGTCCATGTATTGATTTTGAATGGTATGCCAATTGAGTATTATGCATGTAGTATAGTATTTAAATATTGATGTATATTTATTCCTTCAGTGAATTCAACTAGTGCGAGGGGAAATCAGTGATTGTGTGCTACCATGTTGTGCTATGAGCAAAGTGTGTTTAACTAAGACGTCTGCAGTATTAGTAAGATGTCTGCTATGTGTTCATCATCTAAAAAAAATGTTATGTGTCTACCGATACAATTAACAGTCTGTGGCATGTCCAAATGGAGTTTGCTGTTCCAACATTACAAATTTGCTTCTTCATGTACTGATGAATGAGCTATGAGTTGCTGGGCCTGTGAGTACCATATTATTGTTTTGCAAGTTCATGTCTGGCTGGATGGTGAACACTGTCACTTATCTGGCAATCGGCACGGTGACCTCTTTGTCTTTGTTCCTTTTCTTGTTTGATAGTCATACACGCTTGTGTATATTAGATCTAATGTTCTACTTCTCATTTCATTTGTATATTTGGTAAATGTAAAATAGTGGTTGGATATATTTTTGTCCTTGTATTGTTTTGCTTTTGCGCTTGCAGTTCAGCTGAACAGATGCATTTGCCATCTATTTCTCTCTGTGAATTCAAACATAGTGGAATGTTGTTGCTCAAGTAGTAATATTTCTGTACAATGATTCTCCAACAAGCTCGTGCTAAATCAGTTGTGAGTGTTTTTCTCAGTATTCAACTCTGAATATTTCATGTTTGAGTGCTACTGAAGAGGTCTTCGTCCTTTATGTTTCTTGTTTTAATTCCTTAGGCGCTATGTTTTCTTTTGTCCGTCATTTAGTTTTGCTCGTGATCATACTATTGTATGCCTTCTAATTTTTGAATTCTCAATCTGCTCTACTTCTAACCTGATCACAAACTCAATTTGTTATTGTAATTTAATCTCTGCTTTGCTCACTCACTAATTTGATCAATATTTGATCTCTGCTTTGCTCACTAACATATTTTAATATATGCCTTATAATAGGACATACAGGTGCATAGGTTCAATATTTGATCTTTGCTCTGCTTTGCTCACTAATTTTGTTATATGCCTTATAACCGGACATACAGGTGCATAAGTTCAATATTTGATCTCTGCTTTGCTTACTAGTAACTTTTTTTGCTTGCACTTCACTGCCCATTCAAGTAGACATGCAGCTACACGTCTTTGTTCTTCTACTTGTTTTTAATCTCTTGTGCAATCACCCCGAGGAATTTTCTGCGATCATGAATACTGAAACATCATTTGTGTTATCCGCAGTTGAATCTTTTCATTCTCAGAAGTTGGAACTTTGGATCATATAGTCTACAGTTTGTAAAACTGTTCCCCTCCAGTAGTTTCTTACCTTCTACCTGGGCTAGACTTCATCGCGCCCTTTTGTTGGATAATAGCTGTGCTTTGTACCAGTCTCGTAGGCATCAACTGTGCTCCATAGCTGCTCGTATAGGCTACTATAGCGTTTTGCTCACTACATATCCTTATCAGAAGATTCCTATCCGATTAATTGGCTAGTATACCTAACAGCAAGTGCTAGCTAACTAATTTACCCATGAATGAATTGTCATTCAGTGACCGACATGTTTGTACTTTCCTTCCCCTCCTTTGTCTTACTGGTTTCTTATTACGGCTAAACTATTCTGGGGATGCATGTGTGCTTGTTCTGTAACTAATGCTGTCGTTTTCGCTCCCGGTTAGAACTTGTAAGTAGTAATTATTTTTGATGAGAACTCGCAGTGCCCTCCTCCCCAAGACTTGTGTAGTGCGGCACCATGCTCAGTTTTGACTTTTGACAAGGTCCTCCGTTGAACATGTTCAGGGCGACGCCCATTCGTCTCCAAGGTTCTGCCTGCCTGTCTGTACATTCTCGGAAGGGGGGGACACAATACAACCATATTGACCCTTGCGGCCGAGCACGTATGTTTAAACAACACCATCTCGGGCTGCCGTTTGCATTTGCAGGCTCTGTCACAACTTTACAGCAATTCCCCAGCTGCTCTGGTACCAGCATCTCATCTAGACGGTGAAACATGTTCGGTGGGCTCTCGGCATCACGCAATGTCGGCTGACTCGACGGCATCTCGGAGCGTCCATATGCCTGCTGCTATGTGCTGCGTCTCCCCTGGCGATGACGAGAACCGGGGTCCGCTGCTACAGGATGGCAACACGGGAGGGGAGCTCTACTCTGGGCCTGTACTACGGGGAAAACAGTTGTCCGGTCAAGCGGTACTGGACCCGGTTCTAGGGCAATTTATGGCGGGCGAATCGCTTTCGTTCGCCCTCTCCATCGACCTCGTGAGCAATCATCTTCGCATTTGAGGTGGGCATCTTCCGTTAGGTGGCGGGGGTTCAGGTTGGCTTCGATAGCAATTAGGGAAATGTTTGGCAGGATAAGGAGGATCCAGGGTTGGCTTCGATGTGAGAGGATATTGATTGATTGCTGTCTGCGGCCAGATGGATCGGCGGGCGTGCTAATTAATTGCGCTAGTAGTACGTGCTGATGTGCGGTGCGATATAGTGTTGTACGGGAACCGGCGGACCCTGTGGTGTGGTGCGGTGTGCCGGTGTCCTTGTGCTGCTTTGGTGAGGCTCCATCCATGTTTTCTGAAACTTCACTCGACTTTGTTGGTTCTTTGGTTACTCTCTTTCTGATGTGCCGACATCAGTTTTTGTGGCCTCCCATGTATTCAGCGTATCGTTACTTTGCCTCCAAGACCCAGCTGCGGGCCTGTCTCCGGCGTCGGAAAGAAGCGAGGAGAGAACCTGTGGACTGGTGTACCTTGCTGCCGGTTCGTTTTTTTTTTTTGGATTATATTTACCGTACCTGAGCGGCTGAGCCGGTGTTTAGCTCACAGGCTTTTTACCGCACGGGTAAGCTATAGAGTAATTCGTTCTGCCGTCTAAACTTGAATATGTCATAGTGCTCTCTTCTTCTGGCCAGTACCACGGGCCACTTTTTACAAGAGCATCCTTAGGTGAAATAAAATACTACTACTCCGTCCCAAAAAGTATGCCGCGTATTTTTTTTAGATTCACTAAACATGTCTTATTTAGATAATTCTAAGACATCTTTTTCACGATGGAGGGGAGTAATAACAAAGATATCCATAGAGACACGTGCTCCGCATGTTTGCCGATGTGTATCCATAGACACGTACACCATCCATCGTGGAGGAGGAGCACGAAGGACGTGTTTGGTTGCCCACAAAGGCGTTTACTCCATACTGCCGGAAGAAATAAGAGAGTTTGGTTCCCCACGCGAAACGGAATCTTTGTATCGCACGGGTCTTAAAGCAGTTCTCCACGTGACTCCGCATGAACGCTCAAATCGGCCGTTTCCACGAAGCAAACTTCTTCTCGCGCTTGCCGGGAAACGGCTACATCCGGCCGTGCGAGAGCGAGATGGCGGGACCTCGGTCCGATAGATTAGGATTGGACCCATCCGGTCCGTTTGCCGGTGGCCGTTGGAGGTGCCCTTACGGTTGTGGCCGGCAGGCATATAGAGCGTGTTTGGTAGCCTGCATGACGTCCAGACAGGCCTGCTGGCACAGAAACCAACCCGATTGGTTGCCTGCGTTGTGGCCAGCATGAGTATTAAAGCAGTCTATAGCCAGACCCGATTACAACGCTCAATCGGTCATTTCTAGCAGGCCTGACTCGGGCGAGCGCACGCCTACATGAACGCGTACAACACTGTCTTCCTCCTCCCCTTCTTTCTCCTCTCTAAACATACTTATTCTTCATAACTTGGAATTGTCACATATAAGTTTCAAATCGAGTCGAGCTCTACATGGAAAAGATGCACATCGACCATGGGATTCCATTCTGACCATCGATTTCGAGGTTGGTGAACTATATCTTCTTAGATCCGTGATCAAAATTGAAGCTTTTTTGTGCTTGTTTTTTCAGATTTGTCGCACAGAAGCAACCGCTCGAAGTGTCCTTTGAGGAGTATCCTGATCTTATTGTTGGACCCTGGTGTGGTGTCCTTGTGCTGCTTTGGTGAGGCTCCATGTTTTTCTGAAAGATCACTCTACTGCCCAATCTATCTCCTTTATCCTCTCTCCCTTATCCCTTCCCTTGAGAGTTGCCTCGAAGCTTCCGGGTCGATCCCGGCCTTCGCCGGCATCGTCGGGCGGAGACTGCAAAGGAGAGGCGTCGACGTAGTAGGTAGGTTTAGATGTAGTCTTCCCGACAGTTTGCCGTGTAGTTGGAGTAGGGCATGGGGGATCTTGGGGCCGGTTCCTGAGCAGTTCGAGCTTGGGCTTCGTCGGTGGCACTCTGGTGGTCAGAGCCAGCGACGGTGGTCCTATCCTCATAGATCTCCGCAATAAGCGCTCCTTTCCGCTGCCTCCTTTTCGAACTTGCTGTGGTGGTTCTTTCCCCATCCCTGATCGGTCGTGGCAGCGAGGGGGAAGGGAGACGCTGATGTTGTTTGGAGCTTCGTCCCGGAGGTATGCGAAGGTCTTCTCACAGTTTGGCTCCTGGGTGCGGCGCCGGCTGGAGCTCGCCTTGGTTCTTGGCTCGGCTTTAATGGTGTAAGCGGACAAGATTCTTGGCAGCGGACCTTCTAAATAAGCATCCTCGCTGGTGCTGCATCTTTGTCAACACTCAGAGCGTCGTCCTGGCCGGCCGAGGTGGTAGGGTGGCGAGGGGGGGGCGTCGGGTTGGATGGTGTCTCTTCGAGCACATCGTCGGGTGGCTATGTGTGCCACCAGCATCTTTGGCCGCATGAGCGGTGATTTTCTGCAACCTCCAGGATGGAGGCCCTCTTGAAGTCCTGCGTCGGTGCTCCACATCGTCTTCCTACCAAGTGGTGCATCCCCGGTGGGAGTTAGATGGCCGGTGGCGAGGCTTTAGTTCCGGTGGTTCGGTCGAAGAACCTGATTGCTTTTTTCACTCTTTTCTCACGGTCTTTGGCGCAAATGTTCAGGACTGCCTTAACTTTCTTTTTCTTTAAAGGTCCTGTATGTAATTGTAACCGACCGACAGTTTCTTAATGGCAGCATCTTTGGGTCCTTCGCGACCCCTATCTTCTAAAAAGATCACTCTACTTTGTTGGTTCTTGGTTACTCTGTGCCGACATATTTTTTGCGGCCTCCCGCATATTCAGCGCATCGTTACTTGTCTCCAAGACCCAACTGCGATCATCGGACGCGGTAAATGCTGGGACACTGAAAGGATACAGGTGTCGCCTAGAGGGGAGGGGTGAATAGGCGATTAAAACTTTTTCTAGAGTGGCTCAACAAAGGCGGAATAAAACTAGTGTTTACTTTGTTAAGCACAGCCTAGAACAACTAAGGTTCACCTATGTGCACCAACAACTTATGCTAAGCAATACAAGCAACAAAGTGAGAGCAAGATATATATTACTTCAAGCACGAAGGCTATCACAATGTAAAGTGCATAAGTAAAGAGCTCGGGTATAGAGATAACCGAGGCACGCGGGGACACCGATATTTTACCGAGTTCCTCCCAACATGGAGTACGTCTCGTTTGGAGAGGGGGTGGTATCAAACCACCAACGCCACAAAAGGCCTCCCTTATTCTCCGGTGAATCTCACCCCAATGGGATCGATCCACGCTTCCACTATCGGTGCACTTGTCGGTGGTAACCGGAACCTCTCACAAGGTTGGGGCACAACTCCACAACTTAATTGGAGGCTCCCAACAAACGCCACAAAAGGCCTCAACAAATGCCACTAAGGCTACAATGCCACCAAGGCCACAAAACGTCTAGGGTTCCAAGAACCCAAGAAGGACAAGCTCCAATGAGCAACTCAAACCAAATCCTCCGAGGAGAACACAAACCGATGCACCAAATGCAAATGGAAAGAACACCACAAAGATGCTCAAAATCCCTCACTCTCAAGTTCCAACAAAGCTACTAAAGCTATTGGGGGAACAAGAGAGGAGGAATCAAAGAGAGACACAAAATCCCCCAAAATCTAGATCCCCAAAGATACACTCACAAAGAGATGTTTTGGTCAAAACGTAGATCTAGATCCCCTCAATTTTCCTCTCAAATGTGTGCAAGAATCATTGGATGGGGAGGAAGAAATCAAGCAAGATATGTGTCAAATGTAATAGAGCAAAGCTTGAAGAAAGAGAGGAAAGAAGCAACCCAAAATGAAAAAGGGCAAAGGGTATTTAAAGGACCGGGCAAAATCTGGCCGTTGGGGCGAAATTCCTGGACGGACCGGTAGTACCGGTTTGGACCGGTACTACCGCACGAGAAAAACAAACGCACACAGCAAGCGAGCAAGGCAGCGGGCGGCAGGGCCCGCAGCAAGCAGCGAGCAGCGCCAGCGGCGCAGAGCGGCGTAGCAGCGCAAGGCGCAGCGTGCGGTAGGGCCGGGCGGGGCTAGCAACCAGCCGTGGCAGCTCGCGCGGGTAGAGGCAGCGCGCGTGCGTGAGCGGGATCTGCAGGGCGCGCGCATGCAAGCGCGTAGTGCGGCAGCAGCGAGCAGCGCAGTGGCAGGTCAACGCGCGCGCGCATGCGGGATGCGGGGCCAGCGGCAGCAGCAGGTGGGGCCAGGCGCGGGAATATGCAGGCGCAGACGCAGAATTGGCGGCGGAATCAAGGCTGGCGAGCGAGGTGAGATGGGATGGTGCAGGGAGCTAGCTGGGCTAGGGGGTGAGCGGCCCGGTACTACCGACCGCATGGGGCGGTAGTACCGCACAGGCCGGTAGTGCTGACCTGGACTACCGCATGGGCCAGGAGTTGAGTAACACGCTGCCAGGCGCGACCGGTACTGGCCCACGGTAGTACCGGTCGTCCCAGCCAAACCCTTTTTTCTTTTTCTTTTTCAAACCGAATAAAGCAAAATACAAACTGTGATAACTTTTGATTGGTAATTCCGACTGACCTGATTCCAGTTGCGTTGGATAGAGGACGACAAGGGCTTCCCAATAAAATCGGGGTGCGTGGCACGTTTGGTGCCTGTCGAATCGATTTGCCCCCCCCTTGAATATCCAGTGGAGTGAATTGCATTGCTGGATAGTGCTGTTTTCTATGGTCGTTCCTGATTATAATTAACCATTCTTGTAATGTTCCTGCCTTTGCGCGCATCGCAGGTGATTTATTTGGCGGTACAGGACTTCTTGCAGAAGAGGGAGAGTGAGAAGTTTGAGAGGGAGGAGGCTGAGAGGCAGAAAGAGGAGGCGAGGAAGAAGAGGGCCAAGGCCAGTAAAAAGAAAAGAAATCGGCGATGACTGGTTCTCTATGTAACCCCAATGTGAGCACTGATGGCTGCTTCTTCCGTATCCCTAATGCGTGCAATTCTTCTTTTTTCCTGCCTTAATTCACAGTGCCAATTATCTTAGACCCAACATTGGAGTACATTCTTGGGGTAAAAGAATTTAACCATTGATTGGTAATTCCGATTGACCTGATTCCAGTTGCGTTGGATAGAGGACGACAAGGGCTTCCCAATAAAAAGTGGAAATATTGGTTATCACCAAGTGAGATAGTATCAAGTAATATAATGTGAGATAGCTTACTCGGTGAGACACCGGAAAACCGCATAGATCAAAATTGCAACAAGATATAAAAGAGAGATCCGATTTTGATGAACAATAGCTTGTTATGGAGATTACCACAAGCTCTAAATCCTCACATGGATAAAACCAAATAGCAGCCAAATACGATGATGCAAGTATGCAAAGGTTTGAGCTCTCTCCGAACGATGTGATCAAATTACTCATACGAGAGCCCCTCTTGATAGTACGGTTATCTATCCTAAACCCGGTCTCCTACACACAACAAGAGATCGGCAAAAGGGAAAACCTATCAAGATTATACCTTTGCCTTGAGCATTCCACTTGAGCTCGATGTAGACGATCTTGCCCTTCTTAAGATGGAACGCCTTTATTAATTCCTCATCATCAACCTTGCATATTGAGCTTGCCCAACATATCTTCTTTGCATTTCATCGACCTTGAAGCCAACACATGATCCAAGCGATGTCAATGGACAAATCCTACAAGTATAACTTAATACACACATTAGTCCATAAAGATTTTCATTAATTACCAAAACCACACATGGGGGCCCAACATGTTCTTTCATACACGTTCAGCTTTCGAGAGGAAATTACAAAAAACCACCACATTTGGGGCGGCGTTGTCACATGACCACCAAGTGGAGGCAGAGGGACACATAACCACCACCTCAGGACAGGTGCTCGACAGAGAGCACTGATAGCACGATTTGCTCGGTTTAATGGGTTTTCTGACAGGTGGGGCCCACAGTCAGGTCCGACGCGGCGTTGTCCTCACGGAGGGCGTCGACGGTCGTTAGGTTTGCGCGTGTTGCTTATTAAGCGGCTGTCGAGACGGCAACATCATCTTCTAGCCTATTCGCCCTCCCCTCCCCTATCCCTTCTCCTTCTCTGCTTGTCACACGCCGCCGCCGCGCCGCCACAGAGCTCAGCCGTCGCACCGCCGAAATGGTTTCCTGGGCAACAACGAGGTTAGTGTTCCCCTCTGCATTCTCATATATCTAGGGTTAGGGTTCATATGAAATTTGGGAATTTGGGTTTGAGCTTGATTTTAGGCTATTTAATTAGTACATTTGGCTTGTTAGGGTCCCAATAGCATGTATGACTCGGATTACAATGGAAGAGCCGATGATGGAGACAACCCTATTCTTTGCAAATGTAATCGTGTGGCTGTGAAACATGTTGCTTTCGAAGGATGCTGGACTGGCAGGAGGTTCTTGGCATGTGCAGGAGAGGTCTGTTCTACTGAATTTAGATTAAATGCAATATTTTGTGATAGTGTTCTTACTAAATGTTCTCTGTTATTGTTGGAGATATGCCCAAGAGGCAATAATAAAGTGGTTATTATCATATCTTCACACTTATGATAAATGTTTACATACCATGCTATAATTGTATTAACCGGAAACATTAATACTTGTGTGATTTGTAAACTAAAATAAGAGTCCCTAGTAAAGCCTCTTGTTAAACTAGCTTGTTGGTTAATATATGATCATGGTTTCCTGATCATGAACATAGAGATGTTATTAACAACAGGATCATATCATTAGGAGAATGATGTGATGGACATACTCCTATAGATAAGCGTAGCATAAAGATCAAGTCATTTAAATAGTTCAATTGCTATATGCTTTCTGATACATAGTAACCTAATTCCTTCGACCATGAGATCATGCATATCACCTTTACCGGATGGATGCTTTGATGACATCAAACACCACACCGTAACTGGGTGGCTATAAAGGTGGCATTGAGTGTTCGGAAAGTATTGGTTGAGACACATGGATCAAGAGTGGGATTTGTCCATCCATATGACGGATAGATATACTCTGGGCCCTCTCGGTGTAATGTCATCCAATTAGCTTGCAAGCATGTGACTGGCTCACAAGGGATCACATATCACGGGAACGAGAAAAGAGTACTTATCAGTAACGAGGTTGAACTAGGTATGCAGAGATACCGACGATCATAACCTCGGATAAGTAAAGTATCGTGAGACAAAGGGAAATTGGTATCGTATGTAAGTGGTTCATTCGATCACAAAGTAATCGTAGAAATATGTGGGAGCCATATGAATTTCCAGATTCCTCTATTGGTTATTGTTCGGAGAAGTGTCTTGATCATGTCCGCATAATTCACGAACCGTAGGGAGACACACTTAAGGATTCGACGTTGTTTGAGTAGTTATGGTATTATGAGAAAGAGACCGAATGTTGTTCGGAGTCTCGGATGGGATCCGGGATATCATGAGGAGATCCGGAATGGTCCGGAGAATAAGATTCATATAAGGAAAGTCCCGTTTCGGAGTTCGGGAATGATTCCGGTGTTTTCATCGGGAATGTTCTAGAAGGTTCCGGATTGTCCGGCACTCCGGGGGGGAAGGGGTACATGAGTGTGTCATATCAAGTTGGTATGATTGCATCATGTACTAAGTGTCATCGCTGTCCGAAATAAAGGGTTAATTCAAATCCTAGTTTGAAAAGTCAAACGGCTAGTTTGAAAAGTCAAACTGCCAGTTTTCGGAAAGAGGAGAAGGAGGTTTTTGGTGGAGGCCGAATTGGAGGAGGTTTCCTCCTTGGGCCGGCGCACCACCTCAAGGCCGAGTTGGGGAGGGACTCTCCCTCCCCTTGGCCGGCCCCCTCCATCTATAAAAGGAGGGGCAGGGCTCCCCTCCTAGGACACACAAGTTCCTATCTATTTCTCCCGGTTTAGAGCCGTTTTGGTTTAGAGCTTCTAATTGCTTTAGCCATCGGTTTAGAGCCTTCTAATTGGTTTAGAGCCTTCTAATTGGTGTGTCTAATTACTAGACCACTAATAACCTCTCTCATAAGCTCCACCATACTCGCACCGGCTTAAGGCGAAGCCCTGCGGGATTTCCCCTCTACTTCCGGTACCACGCCGTTGTGCTGCCGGAATCGCGAGGAGAGTGCTACAACCTCCGCTGCCTGCTGGAACAAGGGAGAGGAAGGTCTTCGTCGAGTACCGAACGTGTGACCGACTGCGGGAGCGCTGCCAGTACGTGGCGCCGGAAGGATCGTCTACGCGATCTTGAGATCGGAAAGAGTACGACTACATCACCCACGAGAATCTGCTCTCGTTAACCGCTTTGGAATCTTCGAGGGTAAGTTATTCCATCGACTCGTTGCTACAATCTAGTAGATAGATCTTGGCTTGTTTGTTTGTATGCGATAGAAAATTTTTTTTTCCATGCTACGAACCCCTACAGTGGTATCAGAGCCGTGTCTATATGTAGATCTGTTGCACGAGTAGAACACAATGGTCATTGTGGGCGTTGATGCTTTTATTGTCGATTGCTTCTTGTGTACTTTGCATCTTGCGGTATGTTGGGATGAAGCGGCCCGGGCTAACCTTACATGACATCGTTCATGAGACTTGCTCCACACTTGACATGCAACTTGTATTGCATAAGTGGCTTTGCGGGTGTCTGTTTCTCCTAGCATAGTATAGATCCAATTCACAACGGGTGATTAACAATACTTGTGTCAACGTTGTGGTTCATGTTCGTAAGTTAGAACGACACTTATTGAAAGCCCCAAACCACGTAAAATATGCAAAGAAAGTAGAGGCGTCTAACTTTGTTTTGCAGGGGTGTGCAGTGATGTGATATGGCCATGATTGTGATTATATTTGATGTATGCAATGTTCCTTATTGTAAGTTGGCAACCGGCAGGAGCCATATGGTTGTCTTTAATTTCTGTTAAGACCCGCGTGTCTATTCAAAGTAGTTGTAATAGTTAAAGCCGGTGGACGACAACCATGGAGCAGCGTCATTGACCTTGATGCAATGCCGGTGATGATGGAGATCATGTTCGTGCTAGAAGATGGAGATCGGAAGCACAATGGAGAAAGGCCATATCATATCACATATTATGAATTGCATGTGATGTTAATCCTTTATGCATCTTGTATTGCTTGGTAGACGACGGTAGCATTATAAGATGATCCCTCATGCACATAAATTTCAAGTCATAAAGTGTTCACCCTTAGTTAGCACCGTTGCTAAAGCTTGTTGTTTCGAAGCACCACGTGATGATCGGGTGTGTTAGATTCCGCAAGTGTATACAACGTGGGCAAGCCAGATTTGCTCATGCGGAAACTAAGGTTTGATCTTGACGAGCCTAGCATGTACAGACATGGTCTCAGGAACACGGATCACCGAAAGGTAAAGCATGAGTCATATAGGAGATATGATGAACATGTTGATTGTTCGCCATTGAAGCTATGTCAACTCTCGTGATGATCGGTTTTGATGTGGTGGATTTGGTTCGTGTGATCACTAAAACAATGCGAGGGATGTTGTTTTGAGTGGGAGTTCACCTAGATTAATTTAATTATTAATTAGAACTCAATTTATCATAAACTGAATCAAAGTGAATTTGCATAGTTGTTGTAGTTATTGGCATCCGTTTACCACCTTACGCTTAGTTATAATTGAGATGATAGAACTATAGAATTCTGGTTAGTTACTTTACGAACTGGTATCGTATTGTTTTGAAGTGTTAAATCTAAAGTTTAAAAGTCCTATTGCAAACTTTCAGTAAGTTCCGGTTACTCCATGAAGTTTAATAATAGGTATTAAAACAAGAGTAACAATTCCAAAGTTAGTATATAAGTATCATGTTTGTCTCCATGATTCTTGATATTCAAAGGATTGTCTTAATATCAAGGTTATCTAGGATCTGAAAGAGTCGTTTCAGAAACCATGATGTGTGGAAGATATTGTGATATCTGAAACGAAGTTTTGGTTGGAACATGATAGAGTATAATATGTCAAAAGTCATGTTCTCATATTTTGATGAGAATTTGCAAAAGGTTGGAGATACTAGTTGTCCTAATCTTCCAAAAGGTTTTGGAGAGCAACATTATACTCGTGATTCACCGTTACAAGCTAAAAGTAACTTGATCATGGATAAATCCATGATAAGGGTGAATATTGATATAGGTAAAATGTTTACTACACCAAGAGATTACTAAAGAAAGGAATTTGAAAGAACACCAAACATTTGATGATGGTGATCTACTTCAAAGTGCAAGTCCAAAGACATTGGTATTTAACTATACACACTTTGGACTATGTGTCATATGTATGACCCCACTATTGATATTGATAGATTCTTTCAAACAGAAAAGGAAATACTGAAAGAGAATCTCATAAATATATGGCAGAAAAAGAAAAGACTAGAATTGTTCAGTTTAAGTATATAGATGATATACATGTTATGGCTATATTCTTTGCTTATTAAACAATGTGGTTCTTAAGTATTTGATACTGAATTTGTTGGTATGAATCGTCATACAAAACAACATAATTCATGAACTACAGTGGTCTAAGTAATTAGCAAAAGAATATGTGATGATGTTCATCAAGAACAAATAAAGGGTTATTGTGTTGCTCGTTAAACATCAAAGCTTGCCTTCAAGATTTGTTTTATCAGGTGTTATGAGAACAAAAGGGTTGTTCAAATAATTGCCGTAATCCATAAAAGATGGATGATTCACAAATCTCGTTGGAAAAATCACATCCATAAAACTAATGCTAAAGATGTCGAAAGACAAATTGATTGAAAGATCACTTAGGAAGTGACATCGCCGTTTAAATTATATTGGAAAGAAAACATGAAGAAACTCCATATGTATGGAATTTTGGAGTCTTTTGATTTTGATCAAATGACGCTTGTGAAACTTTCCTAGAGATAATTAAAACTTTGTTCATAGGCCAAAAGGGAACGAAAGACTAGCTTATTGGAATTTGTACATATTGTTGTACGAAGTCCATTATGTGTAGTCAAGAGCGATGGATTTCAACTTCATATGCTTTCTCCAAAAATTTGAGTGAATATATGAATATTTATTTAACAAGGATGAAGTATGAGATATTTGAAAAGTTCAAAGACTTTCAAGATGAAGTGCAAAATCATTGTAACAAAGAATATAAACAGTTTATGATAAAGATCATAAAGGAAGATATTTGAGTTACAGAGTTTAGCATAATACCTAAGATTTAAGGAATCGTTCCGTGGATTTGCATTTCCCGAAACACCATAAGAGTATGGAGCGTTCGAGATATGTAATTAAACCTTGTTTGACATGGTAAGATCGAAGGTGTAATTCATAAAACTGCCATTGTATTTTAAAGATTAAAAGCTTTAGAGATTACCGTTTCTCCACTGAAAAGAGCTCCATCATAATCCGTTGAAATGACACCATATAAAGTTATGGTTTGGGATAAAACCCAAGTAGTCCTTTCTTAAACATTGGTATGCTATACATAAGAAAGATGTTTGCAACCAAAGTCGGATGAACCTGTCTTTGTATAAACTGTTAATATTCCTCCATAAACACCAGAGACAAAAGTGTTTGTTGCTTGGAACGTCAAGTTTCTTTAAGAAGGAATTTTTCGTGAAAAGTTAAGTGGGAGGACAATAGAACTTTGATAAGGTTAAAAGAACCTTAGCTATATGTGCAGAGTTGCGCAGCGCCGAAAAGTATTCCGGAGGCAGCAACAATGCTCATGGCTCACGTGCCTCAAAGGTTGTGATCACGGAGATCTAAGTTCCTATTGAAACAAGTAGGTCAAGTAAACAATCAAATACCAAGATTTGAGGGTTGAATCATTATTTGAGAATAATGAACGTACTACATGCAAAGAAGCGATGATGGGCCCTGACTCCGTCAAATGGCTTGAAGCCATAAAATCCGTGATAGTTCCATACACGAGAAATCAAGTTTTGAACTTGAAGGACCCTCGAGAAAGGTGTAAGACCTTACAGTTGTGTTTGGATCTATAAATAAATAGACATGGATGTTGCACATCTATGAAATAGTCGACATGTTGGGAAAGAGTTCACAACAATGTTCAAAGGTTGACTATGACAAGATCTGATCTTTCATAGCGATATTTAGTCTAGACGGATTAATGTAGCAACCACTACATATAATTTGTTATATGGTAGTTGAATAAACAAAACAAGTTCTTCTAATAGAATCGTTACCTAGGACATGTGCATAACACGGTCCATAGGGTTTTTTCAAAGGATGCTAGAAGCATATGCAAACTTCAACGGTTGAAGTGAGCATCGCGGAGTTGGAATCTTCACTATGATGAAATTGTTAAAGGAGTTTAAAAGTTCATTAGAGACAATGAAGATGCTTGCATTTGCAAGAAATTAAGTGGGAGCGCTAAGACATGTTTCTAATACATTATGTGGAAGACATATTGTTGATTGGAAATAATGTATCTTTTATTAACACATATTAAGAATTTCATCCTGATGAAAGACTTAGGCAAAACCCAAATATTAGGCATGAATAGACGCTAATATGGTTGTGCCAGAAGTACATAGACGAGATATTGAATGAGTTCAATATAGAAACTACAAGAAAGTTTCTTGTCGCACAGAAAGGATTGAATGAGTTCAATGTTGATGATATATTCAAGTGTATTGACATTTGGTAAAGTGAAACAAATAATCAAGTATAGATTGATACTTGATGTATGAAATCACAAAGATTATTTATATCAATCATACTGTGATATGTACAAATCCAGATATGTCCTATGCTCTAAATGTTATGAGCATATACCAGAATGATTTGTAAGATGATCATTGGACAATAGTAAGGATATTCTTATGATCTTTTGCAAGAACTAAGAGTATAAAATTTGTAGAAGTGACAAATAGATGGTTAGTTCATTGTAAAAGTACTACATTGATACTAGCTTGGTCACAAAAGTACAAATTAAGTTTATCTCAATCTAAACTAAGGGTGGCACAATATAATGGAAAGTGAGTTCCATAATGGATTTGGATGAGTTCCAAAGTTAAGACATTGTGACAGATACTACAACAAAAGGCTAAGTATATGACTGCTATTTTAGCAGCAAAAGAGGGCATTTGTGTCAAGTAGTTTGTTATCAAACTAGGTGTAGTTCACAGTGGGATAATACTATGAAGATATATTGTGCGACAATATTATCAACATGTTTTAACCCCAAAGAGCTAAAGGTCACACCGAAAGACCAAATTTATACAAAGCCATCTCATTAGAGAATGAGTGATGCGTAGAGACGCAGAGACATGCAATTACACACGGACCTGGAAGTGTCAGATCCGGAGATCAGTTGACCACTAGCAATCGTGTACATACAACACCGAAAAGCCATAGGTGTTGAATACACAAAGGTTTGAAACTAGATTATTGACTCTAGTGCAAGTGGGAGACTGTTGGAGATATGCCCAAGAGGCAATAATAAAGTGGTTATTATCATATCTTCACACTTATGATAAATGTTTACATACCATGCTATAATTGTATTAACCGGAAACATTAATACTTGTGTGATTTGTAAACTAAAATAAGAGTCCCTAGTAAAGCCTCTTGTTAAACTAGCTTGTTGGTTAATATATGATCATGGTTTCCTGATCATGAACATAGAGATGTTATTAACAACAGGATCATATCATTAGGAGAATGATGTGATGGACATACTCCTATAGATAAGCGTAGCATAAAGATCAAGTCATTTAAATAGTTCAATTGCTATATGCTTTCTGATACATAGTAACCTAATTCCTTCGACCATGAGATCATGCATATCACCTTTACCGGATGGATGCTTTGATGACATCAAACACCACACCGTAACTGGGTGGCTATAAAGGTGGCATTGAGTGTTCGGAAAGTATTGGTTGAGACACATGGATCAAGAGTGGGATTTGTCCATCCATATGACGGATAGATATACTCTGGGCCCTCTCGGTGTAATGTCATCCAATTAGCTTGCAAGCATGTGACTGGCTCACAAGGGATCACATATCACGGGAACGAGAAAAGAGTACTTATCAGTAACGAGGTTGAACTAGGTATGCAGAGATACCGACGATCATAACCTCGGATAAGTAAAGTATCGTGAGACAAAGGGAAATTGGTATCGTATGTAAGTGGTTCATTCGATCACAAAGTAATCGTAGAAATATGTGGGAGCCATATGAATTTCCAGATTCCTCTATTGGTTATTGTTCGGAGAAGTGTCTTGATCATGTCCGCATAATTCACGAACCGTAGGGAGACACACTTAAGGATTCGACGTTGTTTGAGTAGTTATGGTATTATGAGAAAGAGACCGAATGTTGTTCGGAGTCTCGGATGGGATCCGGGATATCATGAGGAGATCCGGAATGGTCCGGAGAATAAGATTCATATAAGGAAAGTCCCGTTTCGGAGTTCGGGAATGATTCCGGTGTTTTCATCGGGAATGTTCTAGAAGGTTCCGGATTGTCCGGCACTCCGGGGGGGAAGGGGTACATGAGTGTGTCATATCAAGTTGGTATGATTGCATCATGTACTAAGTGTCATCGCTGTCCGAAATAAAGGGTTAATTCAAATCCTAGTTTGAAAAGTCAAACGGCTAGTTTGAAAAGTCAAACTGCCAGTTTTCGGAAAGAGGAGAAGGAGGTTTTTGGTGGAGGCCGAATTGGAGGAGGTTTCCTCCTTGGGCCGGCGCACCACCTCAAGGCCGAGTTGGGGAGGGACTCTCCCTCCCCTTGGCCGGCCCCCTCCATCTATAAAAGGAGGGGCAGGGCTCCCCTCCTAGGACACACAAGTTCCTATCTATTTCTCCCGGTTTAGAGCCGTTTTGGTTTAGAGCTTCTAATTGCTTTAGCCATCGGTTTAGAGCCTTCTAATTGGTTTAGAGCCTTCTAATTGGTGTGTCTAATTACTAGACCACTAATAACCTCTCTCATAAGCTCCACCATACTCGCACCGGCTTAAGGCGAAGCCCTGCGGGATTTCCCCTCTACTTCCGGTACCACGCCGTTGTGCTGCCGGAATCGCGAGGAGAGTGCTACAACCTCCGCTGCCTGCTGGAACAAGGGAGAGGAAGGTCTTCGTCGAGTACCGAACGTGTGACCGACTGCGGGAGCGCTGCCAGTACGTGGCGCCGGAAGGATCGTCTACGCGATCTTGAGATCGGAAAGAGTACGACTACATCACCCACGAGAATCTGCTCTCGTTAACCGCTTTGGAATCTTCGAGGGTAAGTTATTCCATCGACTCGTTGCTACAATCTAGTAGATAGATCTTGGCTTGTTTGTTTGTATGCGATAGAAAATTTTGTTTTCCATGCTACGAACCCCTACAGTTATGTCATTTATGTTTTAGGAAGGAGAAACATATGACTTTATCCACTGGGTGGATAATGTCTGGCCTGAATCCCTTTGCAAAAACCTGACAAAGCTATGGGACATGTATTCTACCTGCAAGGATGGTAGGGTTAATGATGCCCTGAAAGCTTTTGATACTAGGATGGAGGCTGAGGATGAGATTGCAAAGCTTAAGCTTGCCCTGAAGATTGCACAAGATAATCTGAAGCAAGTGGTGGAAGAGAAGCAGCTTACACTAGCTTTGAAGGCCAAATCTGAACAAGCTTTGATTGATGCCAAGGCAGAACTAGAGAAAAAGATGAAAGTTGATGCATCCACATCTAACATGCACAAGAGTTTGAGGTTGAATGCAGAGAAGCAGAGGGACATGTTGAAGGAAGAGAAGAGAAATCTAGAACACACCATTGCAGAACTGATGACGCAGAAAGAAGGGGCTAGATCAAAGCTTAGGAAGATCAAACAAATCTGTGATGAGTAGTGTGCATGAATGTACTGTAATATTTGGTTTTCACTTGTATTGTTGAACTATTTAGTAATTTGTGAGTTGAATTAGTAGACTGATGTAGTTGGTGAACTATGAATCTGTTAGTGTAATAATTAGTTGGTGAATTATGTATTATGACTGATGTGTTTATCACTTGGTCTAGATCATTGTTTATTGTGAGTTGGCTCATTGTTTATTACTTCTGGTCATACAATTAGGATCTGTTTGGTCATACAATTAGCATCTGTTTCACATATCACCAGGTTTTACTTGGTCCAGATCCTTTTGGTCATATAATGGTAAATATTTAACAGAAGAGCAAATTAACAGTAGATTTTGACAGAAACATAGCATCTGTTTCACACATCACCAGGTTTTACCAGGTTTTACATTGTTTCCAGACATCAACAGACCACAAAATAAGAGGTTATGGTACATAGCAGAAAACAAAATAAGGGGTTTTGGTACATTTCTTTGCTCAATTTAGCTCACAGAACATCTGAATTTGCTTAAGAACAAGGACCAGCATAGGATTTTCCAAGAGGGCCAACACTTGGATCTCTACTAGCACTTGCATTTTCCCCAGCTGTGAAGTATGAAAACACACCCCTGCCTTCAGTGGAAGGAGGCCTTTCTGCAGATGATCTTGGAGCATCAGAAGATGTTGGTTCAACTGCTCTTGGAGGCCTTGGTGCAGCTGCTCTTGGAGCAGTAGAACATGGACCAACAGTAGTAGATGATGTAGTAGTAGATGATGGAGCATCAGGCATTGTTCTACTAGCCTGCAACATTTCATTGCAAATTGACATAAGTAAATTGTAGTAATAGTAGTTGTACATAACAACAAATAAAGCATTACCTTGTGGTTATTTTTCCTAATGGCAAGGTCAGGCCTCAATTGTTGTGAGCAACTTGTGTACTTATGTCCTTGCAACTTGCACTTGCTACATGTTATGGTATCCATCCTAGAGGTATCCTTAGGCTTGGGCACTTCATATTTTCCCTTCCTTCTCTTCTCCTGGCTTCTACCCAACATGTGGTCTTTGAATTTTGGGGCCATTATATCTGGAGTGTCTATTTTTTTCCAACCATGTTATGCTTGAATGGGATAGAATATTGGCTTGTAGCTAGCCAAATACATGGGCTTTTTGAAGAAATGTGAGACAAAATCTTCAGGATGCATGCCAGCTTTATATATAGCACTAACTGCATGATTGCAAGGCAGTCCTGAGAGGTCCCATTTCCTACAAGAACAGCTCATCTTCTCCAAGTTTACCTCTTCAGTATGGTTGCCACTTTGTACCTGCCATAGGCCAATATCTGACCTCCTTGGGACACATTGCCTTGAGTACTTCTTCATGAGCTCTAGCTTTTCTATGTAGTGTGGAGTTATATCCCATCTAGCCATTCTTCCTCCATCTCTCTTGCAATCAAACCTCACCATTTGCCTGTCATATATGCCAACTAGCATAGTTACAATGGGTTTGTTTCTAACATCAAGTATGTACCTATTGAACACCTCACTCAAATTGTTGACAACCAAATTTGTTTTGAAATTTGTGTCCATGAGTGCACTGGTATCTTGGACAACCACACCCAAGCTGGCTCAGATTGTTTCTTTAATTCTTCCATTGCAACATCAAAACCATGTTTTGTTTAAGAGTATGCTGCATTGTCCATACATTTCTTCAGGTCTTCTCATCTGAAGCCAGCAGTCTGGAAATTGGCATAGATGTGCCTTAAGTACTATCTCTGTGGACTATTTGGGAATACAGTTGACACTGCCTTCAGCAAACCCTTCTGCCTGTCTGACATGATAGTGAACCTCCCAAATTGGCCATCTTCTCCACCAAGTTCATACTTGAGTTGTTCTAAGAACCAAACCCAATTCTCTGTATCCTCTTTAGCAACTACTGCTCAAGCAAGTGGATACATGTTGTTGTTGCCATCTCTTCCTATAGCAGCTAGTATCTGAGCACATGTTGTCAATTTAATGAAGCAACCATCCAAGACAATGAATGGCCTACAACCTTCAAGAAACCCCAGCCTTGCAGCATTCACACAGAAGGACAAACCATGGAATCTAGGCTCATAGCAGATATCAACAGTTTGTCCCTGCTTCATTGCCTCTGTTTCTTCTTCTGTTGGGCCAGTGACAGTTGTCACAATGCATCTAGAACCAGGGTTTTTATCAATTACAGTTTGTAGATAATCCCTTATTCTAAAGTACTGCTTCTTATGATCACCAAGCACCCTCTGCCTGGCTTTAGTTTTTGCCTTGTATGCCATCCTGCTGGGAACTTCAACCCCAAAATCTTTCTTTGCTTTGTCCTACAAAGAAGTGATATTGGTATTGGGGTCAGATCTGAATTTGTCAACATACATGGTGCTCAACCACTTTGAATTCACCCTTGTACTGCTAGGATCAGTTGGACATGTGTGCTTTAGCTCCATCTTCTTAATGCAAAATGTATCCTCATTCTTTATCTGAGAAGCTGTCATATAAAATGGATAACCAAATTTCTCCTTCTCCTTGCAGTGCACAATGATCCTGTCTTTGCAATTTCTGTGATAGTGGAAATTTATAACCTGCTGGATGTGCAATCTAGCAAGACCATCTCTGAACTGATAAACATCTCTGAAACATAGCTTCAACATGAACCGCTGCTCTGGATTCTCTCTGTTCTCATCATACCATACCCTAGGTTTGTATTTCTTGGCTCTGCTTTTCCTCCCTTTAGGCTGCACAAAAACCTCTTCCTCATAACCATCATCATCATTCTCATTAATAAAACCTTGGTCTTCTTCATCATCAGAACGCACCCAGTCAGGCAACACCTTCCTGTCTTGCTGGGAATGTGATCTAGTAGTAGGTCCCTGCCTCCTCACTTTTTTCTGCACAGGCACTTCCACTTGAATTGGCTCAGTTTGTTCTTCAATAACAAATATATCCTCAATATTTGTGTCACCCTCACAATGTGTCAAAGGATCCTCCCTCTTCTTCTTCATTTCTGCAAGTGTCTCATTCAACCACTCATCCTCTTTGCTCTTTATCTCCTCTGCATAATCATGATCAACTAGGACATAGTCATACTGTCCCTCCTCTTCTTCTCCAGCAATGTCATCCTCTGAAACTTGTGTGTGCATCTGCTGACAGTAAACACTCTCTTGAGTCTGCATCTGATAAGGAACAGGATCCTCCTCCTCAAGATCAATGTCAATTGGCCTAGATTTGGCCCTGATAGTCTCTGCATTTTTTCTCTTCAAAGGTGACAACACAATTGCCTAGTTTCTCTTCTTCTCTCTCATGATAGTAAGTACCAATTTCTTCCTATTTTCATACTTCCTTATCATCTCTTCAACCTTTAAATTGCTGTCAACTATATATAGGCCATTCAATCACTCACCTTCTTCTTTAACATAGTACATTGAGTCACATATGCCATACCCCTGTTTCTCCATTAGTGCCAACAAATTGAGATACCTAATGTCAGACCTAGCCATTGATTTCTGCACAAACTTCACACCATCAAACTATTGGAGATATGCCCTAGAGGCAATAATAAATATAGTTATTATTATATCTTTGTGTTTATGATAAATGTTTACATTCATGCTATAACAGTATTAACCGAAAACATTAATACTTGTGTGATTTGTAAACTAAATTAGAGTCCCTAGTAGAGCCTCTTTATAATACTAGCTTGTTGGTTAATAGATGATCGTGGTTTCCCGATCATGAACATTGAGATGTTGTTAACAACAAGATCATATCATTAGGAGAATGGTATGATGGACATACTCCTATAGATAAGTGTAGCATAAAGATCAAGTCATTTTAATAGTTCAATTGCTATAAGCTTTCTGATACATAGTAACCTAATTCCTTCAACCATGAGATCATGCTAATCACCATCACCGGAAGGATGCTTTGATGACATCAAACACCACACCATAACTAGGTGGCTATAAAGGTGGCATTGAGTGTTCGGAAAGTATGGGTTGAGGCACATGGATCAAGAGTGGGATTTGTCCATCCATATGACGGATAGATATACTCTAGGCCCTCTCGGTGGAATGTCATCCAATTAGCTTGCAAGAATGTGACTGACTCACAAGGGATCACATATCACGGGAACGAGAAAAGAGTACTTATCTATAACAAGGTTGAACTAGGTATGCAGAGATATCGACGATCAAAACCTCGGATAAGTAAACTATCGTGAGACAAAGGGAAATTGGTATCGTATGTAAGTGGTTCATTTGATCACAAAGTAATCGTAGAAATATGTGGGAGCCATATGAATTTCCAGATTCCTCTATTGGTTATTGATCGGAGAAGTGTCTCGGTCATGTCCGCATAATTCATGAACCGTAGGGAGACACACTTAAGGATTCGATGTTGTGGTGTAGTTATGGAATGATAAGTAAGAGACCGAATGTTGTTCGGAGTCTCGAATGAGATCCGAGATATCACGAGGAGATCCGGAATGGTCCGGAGAATAAGATTCATATAAGGAAAGTCCTGTTTCGGAGTTTGGGAATGATTCCGGTGTTTTTACCAGGAATGTTCTAGAAGGGTCTGGAAGGTCCGGCACTCCGGAGGGGAAGGGTACATGGATGTGTCATGACAATGTGAAATGATTGCATCATGTACTAGGTCACTTGGCTGGGCAATATGGAGAGAGAAATCAAATCCAAGTTTGAAAGTCAAATGCCAATTCGAAAAAGTCAAATCTGAAGTTTGCTTGGTGGAGGGAGAGTGGGAAACCTACTTGGGGAGGAAGTCCCCTCCCTCCACCCGCCAGCCAAGGAGGAGGAGTTGGAGGAGGACTCCCTCCTCCCAACCGGCCCCCTCCCACCTATATAAGGAGGGGTAGGGCTGCCCCCTACCCTCACACCTAAACCCTAGCTCCTAGCGCCTCCACCACAAGTGCAGCCGCCACCGCCTAGGGATCTCCCAAGCCGCCGACTTGGGGATTTCCCCAAGCCCTAGCCGCCGGCCACATCCACCCCTTGGTGCCTCTAAACCCTAGATCGCCAAGACCTCTTTCATACTCCACCATACTCACTCCGGCTTAAGGCGAAGCCCTGCAAGATCTCCCCTCTACTTTCGACACCACGCCGTCGTGCTGCCGGAATCACGAGGAGAGTGCTACAACCTCCGCTGCCTGCTGGAACAAGGGAGAGGAAGGTCTTCATCGAGTACCGAACGTGTGACTGACTGCGGAAGCGCTGCCGGAACGCAGCGCCGGAAGGATTGTCTAAGCGATCTTGAGATCGGCAAGAGTACGACTACATCACCCACGAGAATCTGCTCTCGTTAACCGCTTTGGAATCTTTGAGGGTGAGTTCCTCTATCGAATCGTTGCTACAATCTAGTAGATAAATCTTGGCTTGTTTGTGTGCATGCGGTAGAAATTTTTTGTTTTCCATGCTACGAACCCCTACAGTGGTATCAAAGCCGTGTCTATGTGTAGATCTGTTGCACGAGTAGAACACAATGGTCATTGTGGGAGGTGGTGTTTTTATTATCAATTGCTTTTTGTGTACTTTGCATCTTGCAGTATGATGGGATGAAGCGGCCTAGGCTAACCTTACATGACATCGTTCATGAGACTTGCTCCACGCTCAACATGCAACTTGTATTGCATAAGTGGCCTTGCGGGTGTCTGTCTCTCCCATCATAGTATAGATTCAATTTACAACGGGCACTTGATAGTTCAAGCATCAACGTTGTGGTTCTTGGTCGTAAGTTAGAACGACACTTATTGAAAGCCCCAAACCACGTAAAATATGCAAAGAAAATTAGAGGCGTCTAACTTTGTTTTGCAGGGGTGTGCCGTGATGTTATATGGACATGATTGTGATTATATTTGATGTATGCAATGTTCCTTATTGTAAGTTGGTAACCAGCAGGAGCCATATGGTTGTCTTTAAATTCCGTTAAGACCTGCGTGTCTATTCAAAGTAGGTTTAATAGTTGAAGCTGGTGGACGACAATCATGAAACGACGCCATTGACCTTGACGCCATACCGGTGATGATGGATATCATGTTTGTGCTTGAAGATGGAGATCAGAAGCACAAGAAGAAAGGCCATATCATATCACATATTTTGAATTGCATGTGATGTTAATCCTTTTATGCATCTTGTATTGCTTAGTTCACGACGGTAGCATTATAAGATGATTCCTCATGCACACAATTTCAAGTTTTAAAGTGTTCATCCTTAGTAAGCATCGTTGCTAAAACTCGTTGTTTCGAAGCACCACGTGATGATCGGGTGTGCTAGATTCTGCGAGTGTATACAACGTGAGCAAGCCTGATTTTCTCATGCAGAAGCTAAGGTTTGATCTTGACGAGCCTAGCATGTACAGACATGGTCTTGGAACACGGATCACCGAAAGGTAAAGCATGAGTCATATAGTAGATATGATGAACATGTTGATTGTTCGCCATTGAAGCTACATCAACTCTCGTGATGATCGGTTTTGATGTGGTGGATTTGGTTCGTGTGATCACTAAAACTATGTGAGGGATATTGTTTTGAGTGGGAGTTCACCTAGATTAATTTAACTAGTAATTAGAACTCAATTTGTCATAAACTTAGTCTAAACTATTGCAAATATGTTGTAGATCAATGGCGGCCCCTACCATCAATTTTAATGCGTTCCTAGAGAAAGAAAAGTTGAAAAACAATGGAAGCAACTTCACGGATTGGTTCCCCAATTTGAGGATTGTCCTCAATGCTGGTAATTTGACCTATGTGCTGGATGCACCGCTGGGTGACCCGCCTGCAACTACTGCTACCGATGAAGTAAAGAATGTTTACCTCACTCGGAAGAATCAGTACTCCACAGTTCAGTGTGCTATCTTGTATGGTTTGGAATCGGAGCTTCAGAAAAGGTTTGAGAACCATGACCCACATGATATTGTCCGTGAACTCAAAATGATATTTGGGGCTCACGCGGCAGTTGAGAGTTATGAGGCTTCTAAAAAGTTCTTTAACTACAAGATGGAAGAGGGCAACTCCGTCAGTGAGCATGTGCTTAAGATGTCTGGGCACGCAAACAAACTCCAAAGTTTGGGTATAGTGATTCCTAATTCTTTGGGGATTCACCGTGTCCTCCAATCACTGCCACCAAGTTACAAGAACTTTCTGATGAACTATAATATGCAAAACATGGACAAGACGTTGGCAGAACTCTTCTCCATGTTGAAATCTGCAGAAGTGGAGATCAAGAAAGAGCACCAAGTGTTGTTGGTCAATAAGACCACCAAATTCAAGAATCAAGGCAAGTCTAAGCAAAAGGGAAACTTCAAGAAGGGCGGTAAGAAAGTTGCCGCGTCGGCGAAGAAGACCAAGGCTGGGCCTAAGGCTGATACTGAGTGCTTTTACTGCAAGGGAGAGGGTCACTAGAAGCGGAATTGCCCAAAGTACTTGGAGGATTTGAAGAACGGCAACATCAAGAAGAAAGGTATATCCGATATACATGTTATTGATGTGTATCTCACTAGTACTCATAGTAGTGCCTGGGTATTTGATACTGGTTCGGTTGCTCATATTTGTAACTCGAAACAGGTGCTGCAGAATAAACGGAAGCTAGCGAAGAACGAGGTGACAATGCGCATTGGAAATGGATCAAAGGTTGATGTGATCGCGGTTGGCACACTACCTCTTCATCTACCATCGGGATTAGTTTTATACTTAAATAATTGTTATTTGGTGCCTGCGTTGAGCATGAACATTATATCTGGATCATGTTTATTGCGAGAAGGTTACTTGTTTAAGTCCGAGAATAATGGTTGTTCAATTTATATGAGTAATATGTTTTATGCACATGCACCTTTGATACATGGTCTATTCTTATTGAATCTCGATTGTGGAAATACACACATTAATAACATTGAAGCTAAACGTTTGAAATTGAGCGATAACACGACCTATATGTGGCACTGTCGTCTTGGTCACATTGGAGTGAAGCATATGAAGAAACTCCATTCCGATGGACTTCTTGAATCACTTGATTTCGAATCACTTGAAAGATGTGAAGCATGTCTTATGGGTAAAATGACTAAGACTCCATTTTCTGGTATGATGGAGCGAGCTACGGACTTATTGGAAATCATACATACCGATGTGTGTGGTCCAATGAGTGTAGCATCGGGCGGTGGTTATCGTTATGTTCTTACCTTCACGGATGACTTGAGTAGATATGGGTATATCTATTTCATGAAACATAAGTCCGAAACTTTCGAGAAGTTTAAGGAATTTCAAAGTGAAGTAGAGAATCAACGCAACAAGAAGATTAAATTTCTACGATCTGATCGTGGAGGTGAATATCTAAGTTACGAGTTTGGCGAGGATTTGAAGAAATGCGGAATACTTTCACAATTGACACCACCGGGAACACCACAGCGTAATGGTGTGTCCGAACGTCGTAATCGAACTCTCTTAGATATGGTTCGTTCTATGATGTCTCTTACAAATTTACCACTATCGTTTTTGGGTTTATGCATTAGAAATAGCCACATTCACTTTAAATAGGGCACCACCTAAATCTGTTGAAACGACACCGTATGAATTATGGTTTGGGAAGAAACCTAAATTGTCGTTCCTTAAAGTTTGGGGTTGCGAAGCTTATATAAAGAAGTTATAGCCTGACAAGCTTGAACCCAAAGCGGAAAAATGCGTCTTCATAGGATACCCGAAGGAAACTATTGGGTATACCTTCTATCATAGATCCGAAGGCAAAATCTTCATTGCCAAGAATGGAGCCTTTCTAGAGAAGGAGTTTCTCTCGAAAGAAGTGACTGGAAGGAAAGTAGAACTCGACGAGGTTGTTGAACCTTCTCTCGAACTTACGAGTAGCGCATCACCATAAGTAGTTCCAGTGGCGCCTACACCAATAAGAGAGGAAGCTAATGATGTTGATCATGAAACTTTAGTTGAAGTTACTACAGAGCCTCACAGGTCAACGAGAACTCGTACCACTCCTGACTCGTATGATCCCGTTATGAATGTCATGTTGGTGGACAACACCGATGACCCTGCGACATGTGAGGAAGCGATGATGAGCCCAGATTCCAATAAATGGCAAGAAGCCATGAAATCTGAGATTGGATCCATGTATGAAAACCAAGTATGGACTTTGGTGGACTTACCGGATGGCCGGAAGGCTGTCGAGAACAAATGGATTTTCAAGAAGAAAACAGATGCTGATGGTAATGTTACTGTCTATAAAGCTCGACTTATCGCAAAAGGGTTGCAACAAATTCAAGGAGACTTTCTCACCGATAGCGAAGCTAAAGTATGTAAGGATTATGTTAGCAATCGCTGCATATTATGATTATGAGATATGGTAGATGGATGTCAAAACAGCGTTCCTCAATGGAGACATTGATGAAGAGTTGTATATGATGCAACCCAAAGGTTTTGTCGATCCTAAAGATGCTAACAAGGTATGTAAACTTCAGCGGTACATATATGAATTGAAGCAAGCATCCCGAAGTTGGAATCAACGTTTTGATAAGGTAATCAAAAGCTTTGGTTTTATACAAACTTATGGAGAAGCTTGTATTTACAAGAAAGTGAGTGGGAGCTCTATAACATTCTTAATACTATATGTAGATGACATATTGTTGATTGGGAATGATGTAGACCTTCTTAATAGTGTCAAGGATTATTTGAATAATAGTTTTTCAATGAAAGATCTTGGCGAAGCAGCTTACATATTAGGCATAAAGATTTATAGAGATAGATCGAGACGCCTAATATCATTGTCACAAAGTACATATTTGGACAAAGTTCTAAAGAGGTTTGGAATGGAAGATAGCAAGAAAGGGTTCTTGCCCATGTTGCCCAATACGACCTTGAGTAAAACTCAAAGTCCTGCAACGACAGATGATAGAGAAAGGATGAGTAAGACTCCCTATGCCTCAGCCATAGGATCTCTCATGTATGCCATGCTATGTACTAGACCCGACATTGCATATGCTGTTAGTT
The DNA here is from genome assembly GCA_910589765.1 of Avena atlantica. Lineage (NCBI taxonomy): Eukaryota > Viridiplantae > Streptophyta > Magnoliopsida > Poales > Poaceae > Avena > Avena atlantica. The sequence goes on from OU342737.1 coordinate 72,896,482, forward strand.
TGACTAGCAGATATCAAAGTGATCCATGAGTGGATCATTGGACAGCGGTCAAAAACATCCTTAAGTACTTGATAAGAACTAAGGATATGGTTCTTTCTTATGGAGGTGATGAACAACTCATTGTTAATGGTTACACCGATGCTAGTTGGAACACCGATCCGGATGATTCTAAATTTCAATCTGGATACATATTTACTTTGAATGGTGCAGCAGTTAGCTGGAGGAGTGCAAAGCAAAGCATTGTGGCGAGATCTTCAACTGAATCGGAATACATAGATGTTTCGGAGGCTTCACAAGAAGCAATATGGATGAAGGAGTTCATTACAGAGCTCAGTGTGGTTCCAAGTGCGCTGGACCTAATGTCTATCTACTGTGATAACATGGTCGCCATAGCCAATGCGCCAGAACCAAGGTCACACAAGAAGCTGAAGCACATCAAGCTACATTTTCACGCTATTCAAGAACATGTCCAAGATGGTGACATAAAGATTTGCATAGTACACACAGATCTGAATGTGGCGGATCCGTTGACTAAACCTCTCCCGAGGGCAAAACATGACCAACACCAAACTGCCATGGGTGTTCGGTATATTACCATGTAATCTAGATTAGTTGACTCTAGTGCAAGTGGGAGACTATTGGAGATATGCCCTAGAGGCAATAATAAATATAGTTATTATTATATCTTTGTGTTTATGATAAATGTTTACATTCATGCTATAACAATATTAACCGGAAACATTAATACTTGTGTGATTTGTAAAGTAAATTAGAGTCCCTAGTAGAGCCTCTTTATAATACTAGCTTGTTGGTTAATAGATGATCATGGTTTCCTGATCATGAACATTGAGATGTTGTTAACAACAAGATCATATCATTAGGAGAATGGTATGATGGACATACTCCTATAGATAAGCGTAGCATAAAGATCAAGTCATTTTAATAGTTCAATTGCTATAAGCTCTCTGATACATAGTAACCTAATTCCTTCGACCATGAGATCATGCTAATCACCATCACTGGAAGTATGCTTTGATGACATCAAACACCATACTGTAACTGGGTGGCTATAAAGGTGGCATTGAGTGTTCGGAAAGTATGGGTTGAGGCACATGGATCAAGAGTGGGATTTGTCCATCCATATGACGGATAGATATACTCTGGGCCCTCTCGGTGGAATGTCATCCAATTAGCTTGCAAGCATGTGACTGGCTCACAAGGGATCACATATCACGGGAACGAGAAAAGAGTACTTATCTATAACAAGGTTTAACTAGGTATGCAGAGATACCGACGGTCAAAACCTCGGATAAGTAAACTATCGTGAGGTAAAGGGAAATTGGTATCGTATGTAAGTGGTTCATTCGATCGCAAAGTAATCTTAGAAATATGTGGGAGCCATATGAATTTCCAGATTCCTCTATTGGTTATTGATCGGAGAAGTGTCTCGGTCATGTCCGCATAATTCACGAACCGTAGGGAGACACACTTAAGGATTCGATGTTGTGGTGTAGTTATGGAATGATGAGTAAGAGACCGAATGTTGTTCGGAGTCTCGGATGGGATCCGGGATATTACGAGGAGATCCGGAATGGTCCGGAGAATAAGATTCATATAAGGAAAGTCCTGTTTCGGAGTTCGGGAATGATTCCGGTGTTTTCACCAGGAATGTTCTAGAAGGGTCTGGAAGGTCCGACACTCCGGAGGGGAAGGGTACATGGAAGTGTCATGACAATGTGGAATGATTTCATCATGTACTAGGTCACTTGGTTGGGCAATATGGAGAGAGAAATCAAATCCAAGTTTGAAAGTCAAATGCCAATTCGAAAAAGTCAAATCTGAAGTTTGCTTGGTGGAGGGAGAGTGGGAAACCTACTTGGGGAGGAAGTCCCCTCCCTCCACCCGCCGGCCAAGGAGGAGGAGTTGGAGGAGGACTCCCTCCTCCCAACCGGCCCCCTCTCACCTATATAAGGAGGGGTAGGGCTGCCCCCTACCCTCACACCTAAACCCTAGCTCCTGGCGCCTCCACCACAAGTGCAGCCGCCACCGCCTAGGGATCTCCCAAGTCGCCGACTTGGGGCTTTCCCCAAGCCCTAGCCGCCGGCCACATCCACCCCTTGGTGCCTCTAAACCCTAGATCGCCAAGACCTCTCTCATACTCCACCATACTCGCTCCGGCTTAAGGTGAAGCCCTGCAAGATCTCCCCTCTACTTCCGACACCACGCCGTCGTGCTGCCGGAATCACGAGGAGAGTGCTACAACCTCCGCTGCCTGCTGGAACAAGGGAGAGGAAGGTCTTCATCGAGTACCGAACGTGTGACCGACTGCGGAAGCGCTGCCGGAACGCAGCGCCGGAAGGATCGTCTACGCGATCTTGATATCGACAAGAGTACGACTACATCACCCACGAGAATCTGCTCTCGTTAACCGCTTTGGAATCTTCGAGGGTGAGTTCCTCTATCGACTCATTGCTACAATCTAGTAGATAGATCTTGGCTTGTTTGTGTGCATGCGGTAGATTTTTTTTGTTTTCCTTGCTACGAACCCCTACACAAACTGCACAAACAGCTCCCACATCTCTGTGTCTAACCTAAATATTGAAATTTAAGCAATGATTCAGATCATTTGGGGCATAAGCAGTACTAAATTCAGATAACAGAGAACACTAGCTACTGCAATTGGACAGAGAAGTAAAAAATGGGATCTTGAACACGCACCCGCTGTCGGAGACGTAATGGCTCATCGGGTCGAAGCTCGAGCTACTGCCCGCAGATGTCCACGCGTTCTCCCAGGGCGCTCTAGGCGCCGGTGGCGCCGGCAGCGGCCTGGCCTCCTCTGGATCCGTCGCCAGAGAGAATATGCCATCCGGGAAGAGCTTCGTGTGGTGGTCAAGTTCGTCTCCGCCACTTTCTTCCTCATCGACGGCTAGCCGCCAACCAGGGCCGCCGCCGCCACTACCGCCGCCGCCCGTCACCATTTGTGGAGAAGAGAGGGAGAGATAGAAATGACCGAAACCGCCCCGACACGCGCAAACCTAACGGCCGTCGACGCCCTCCGTCAGGACAACGCCACGTCGGACCTGACTGTGGGCCCCACCTGTCGGAAAACCCCTTAAACCGAGCAAATCGTGCTATCAGTGCTCTCTGTCGAGCACCTGCCCCTGAGGTGGTGGTTATGTGTCCCTCTGCCTCCACTTGATGGTCATGTGACAACGCCGCCCCAAATGTGTGGTTTTTTGTCATTTCCTATGATTAGGCGCAGTAAATAAATAAATAAATGAAGGGGAAGAGGGGTCTCGAATGACCCCGAGTGCTGCATTAAACCATCGGTGAAGCATGTTTGAGTGGTATAATGATTAGATGCAGTGAAGGATTTGATGCAGGTCAAGTTGAGCTTAGGGTAGGTCAACTTGAGCTAGTAGCTTAATTCAGTCGAGATGTTTTAGCCCGGCCGAGCGAGCTGAACGAACATACGCGAGGACATGGCCTCTCGCGCGGTCGTCCTTAAGTTGCAGCTCTTCTCCTGGTGGTTTTGTTCGTCTTGCCGGCGGCGATAGAGCTTTTGTGGCTACGACCGGCAGCCATACATAAATCCGAGAAGACTCTGTATGGCTGGCCTGTTGGGCATCGCAAACTTGGTCAGAAGACCACGTACGCCTCCTCAAGAGCCGTTGGCGATGGCTAAACTAGTAGAAAAACTCCTGCCGAGTCCACAAGAACCACAAATGTGTCGTTGCTGATTCTGCAAATCGAGCTCTCAAAGCACAATTGAACACACTTGGTTTGCGCCGCGTGCAAAATCTGCAGCCTTTTCTGTTTCTACTTCTCTTATTTATCAGTGTCTGAACGAGTACAACTGGCAGCCCAAAAACTAGCTACAACGAGCACTTACTGAATCATGCCATCCCACGATTGGCTTGCTGTGCTAGTGCTACAAGCAGAAAGCAAAAGAAACGGTCTACTACTAGCTAACTAATCGTGTGTGAACGCAGGAGATCAACACACGTTGTTATTCTGACCAAACTAACTAGTTAAACATCTTCAGTTAACTGACGAACTAAACCTAGCAACGAGCTTATCTGAATTTCCAACGTTTCACCCCTAAGCTTGTTGCCCCTTCTGGATTTCAACGACGCCAAGCTTCAGCCTTGGTCAGGATGTAAAGCAGCTTCCCATTTGTGCCAATGTGAGCTTGCCGTCATGGATGCGCTCTCGGATGTAACGGAACCTGGTGTCGATGTGTTAGCTTCGATCGTGATGGACCAGATTCTTGCAGAGGGCTATTCCTGATTTCTTGTCCACCAGAGGTTTGCATTTTGCAGGTGGTTTTTCTAGCAGCTCACCGATCAAACGACTAAGCCCAGAGTGAGCGAGATCTGGGCGAGTGTTGACGAGGTAGCTCAGACGACCGATGATGCCTCTGTAATCGGTGGCGTCCACCGATCCGCTTATGTCATGTCTGCTGAGCTTGAGCATGTTCTCCATCGGCACGTGGCATGAATTGCAATTCCCCATCCCAGCACGCTCCAGGATCTTTGTAGCGTAGCTCCTCTAATTCAGCGTGGTCTCCCCCTTGTTGTGAGTAACCTCGATGCCAAGATGTATGACAACAAGTCGAGGTCACTCATTTTTAAACAGGCGATGCATCTCGCTCTTGATCTCCTGAATACCGTAGCGTACACACCAACAATGAGGAAGCTAGTAGTGTTGTCACCACGCCTGTATACTGCATGCTCCAACTGACAGCGCACAAACCCAAGTTTAGTGAGAGAGGCGTTCAGTTTAGCACGTCAGGCTCGCGGTGCCTGACGAAGACCGTACAACAACTTGTTGAGCCTGAGTACGTGTCGAGGCTGCTTGTCCTTGATGAAGCAAGGAGGCTGGTAGATGTTTATTACTTCCTACGAGCGTAGGTCGCCGTTCAGGAACGTGGATTTCATGTCCATGTGATGGACTTGCCAGCCAGCGTGTGCGGCGAGAGCAAGCAGAGTGCGCACCGTCTTCATCTTTGCGACACAAGCGAACACTTCAACTAAGTCCACCCCCTAGCGATGTACGTACCCTTTTGCGACGAGCCTTGCCTTGAGCTTGACAATCTCATCATCAGGTCCCCTTTTTCCTTGAACACCCACTTCAACCCTAGGGCACGGTGGGCCGGTGGCCGCCGGGAGCGCGGTGAGTTGCCAGGTATGGTTGTCAACGAAGGACTCTTGCTCCCCCTTCATTGTTACACCCTATGAAGCATCAGCAAGTGCATCTTGTACACAGGCAGGCTCTTCTGCAGTGAGAAAGCACTGTGGGCCTTACGTCGCCGTCTTGGCGTCGCGCGGTGGTATCGTAGATGTTGTCGACGGGTCGATAGAACCGTTGTGGTATGCGTCTATCATGTGTTCATCACGAGAGGGACCTCTCCACTATTGGTGCTTGCGCACTGGCTGGAGTAGAAGGATCAGCATCAGGTGCCGCTCTTACTACACGATTTTGGAGTCTTTCCCTCCGAAGAAGGTTTAGAACAGATTTGCTTGGACCTAGACTTGTTTTTTTTGACATATCTTGCTTCAGCGCTTGGCTTCTGCCCAACTAATACCTAGGCAAGATGAATTTCAATGGAATCTTTATGAGAATGTGTATTCTTAGCGGAGATCCAATTCGGCTCACGGGTGCAAATGAATCCATTATGTGAAAACATATTTCAAAATGTCAAAAAATTTAGAAGAAAATATTTGCATATACATCCGGACACTAAATGTTCGTACACAAGTTTACGAGTGAAAAGAACATTTTTAGACCTCCTATTCTTAGTTGCTTCTATGTACAATGCACTGATCCACATAGACTTGTCAGTTGATAATAATAATAAAATCTTAAAGATGAAAATACCTATAAAAAACAAAATCTCTGCTCGGTATTTTTGTTGGGTGATTATTCTTACTACAAAGACAGCCTTGTTAGATAGAATTGGCACGGGAGTAAGATATGTGTTTTTTGTCATTACATTGAGACAATCAAACACATGTTCTTTCGATGCTACATGCTTGTTCTATATGGCCAGTAATCCAAGAAGCTCCAGTCTTGTATCCACCAAGTAGTGTTTCTCATATTTTTGGAAATTGGCTATATGGTATCCATATAAATTTTTTTTAGGGCGAGACCGATTACCTTGATTTGATCGCTATTCCTATATAGAAATAATAATAAAAATCTCTCGTAGATTATCTACTGTTATGCCGGTACGCTCCGTTTGTGTTGTCTCTGTGTCATGAAGTTTCGACACTTGTTTACAGATATATATACACTGGAGAACACGGTGAGATTTTTTTTATCCTACATGGATGAAAGCATAATCTACGGATAGGTCTTCATCGGCTTAGGCGTTTTTCTCAATATGATAGCGAGTCGCTTTTTTTATCTTCGGTTTTATGACTATTGGATTTGTTGTTCTGTGTGTATTATAGTTATATAGTGATATGTGGCCGAAGGGCTCGTCGTGGCGATGCGTGCTCTTTCGGGGATCGTCCTGGGCCACCAAGGAGGTGTTATGGTGGCGGTGATCTTCTGTTCCTTTCGCGGTGGCGGCTGCCCGGGTTTGTTCTAGTTGTTTTTTGGCAACTATCTTGTGGACAACGATGATGATCTGGACAACGGTTTTTGTTGCAGCGACAAGGATCCTAGGCGTGACGGCGAAAGGGATGCTTGATGATCGTTGAGAGCTTGTAGGAGGAGGGGATGTGTGGTGGTTGGGTCGGTCCTTGTTGGACGGGCATGAGGTTTTGGACTCTTCGCTGGATAAAAGCCTTGTCCTGGCGACTGGCCGGGACCGACGACGGTGATGCCCGTGGGCGCCGTATCCTTCTTGAAGTCGTCGTCGAAGCGGGTGTTTCTTGCTCCTCCGCCCGGGCTCTCCGGGGGAAACCCTAGATCCCTCGCAGGATCGGGCGTGGGTGGCACTCTTGTGTTGTAACAGAATACTCCGAACGGTGTGATAAACGCCGTTTTCTCCTGATCTTCGACCTTGAGCCGAATCTGGTTATAGCCTGAGTAGGCATCAAGGAAGGAGAGTTTCTCGCAACCTGCAGTCAAATCGATGATCTGGTCGATCCGTGGAAGAGGGAAGTGGTCCTTTGGGCAATGCTTGTTTAGTGACGTGAAGTTCACGCACATCCGCAGGATGTTCGTGTCCTTCTTTGGGACCATCACCGTGTTTGCAAGCCACTCGCTTTCTTTGATTTCCCTGATGAAGTCTGCAGTGAGTAGTCTATTGATTTCCTTGCCGATAGCTTCGGCTCGTGGCTCCGAAAGTCTTCAGATGGACTGCTTGACTGGCTTGGTGTCTGCAAAGACATTGAGTGTGTGCTTGGCTAATTACCTGGGAACTCCTGGCATGTCCGCAGGACACCAGGCGAAGATTTCCCAGCGCTCACGGAGGAATTCGATGAGCGCGCCTTCCTATGCGGTGCTGAGGTCGTTGGCGATCAAGGCCGTCTTGGAGGCGTCCGTCGGATGGACCTGTACTTTCTTGGTGTTGACGGTGGAGTCGAAGGACATGTCAAGTGCATTCTGCCTTGTGACTGAGGGTACCCCATTGTCCGTTGTCTCGCGGAGCCTTACAAGCTCGTCTTGCATGCCGAAAGACTGGGAGATTTTGTTGAAATCCCTGTCGCATTGGTCCGATCGGGTGAAGCTCCCGTGGACTGTGATGACGCCCCTTGGTCCTGGCAACTTGAGTAGTAGGTATGCGTAGTCCAGGAACCTTGCGAATGCTACGCGCCCCAGGATGGCGTGGTATTGCGACGGCCAGTCCACCACTTCGAATTCAAGGCGCTCCTGCCGAAAGTTGTCCGGCTTCCCGAAGATGACGTCGAGCCCTATTTTGCCCAGGGGGACTATGCCCTTCCCTGGGACGATGCCGTGGAACGTTGTGTCTGATTGTTCCAGGCTGCATTGCGGGATCCGCATTGCTGCTAGAGTGCTTGCGAACATTAGGTTGATGCCGCTGCCGCCGTCCATGAAGACGCGACTCATCTCGAAGCCTCCGATCTGCGCCTCCAGCACCAGGGCAGCATGACCTGGGCGAGGGATCTGACAAGGGTGATCCGCGCGAGTGAATGTGATGCAGGACTCCGATCCGCTGAGGTACTCAGTTATTGCAGGCGGAGTTGCCACGCCCAAGTTGATTTGTCGGGTGATTTTCTTCTGCACCCTGTTTGTGGGGCGTCCCTTCTGGATCATATTTAGTGCTCCTTTTGGTGGGGGGTACCCGACCCCGGCGTTGTTTTTGCGCTGGTGCGACTGGTTGGTTTGGGCCTCCAATAGGCGGTGGTGGAGGAGCTCTGTGTGCTATTTATCCTGGGCGGGTGCGTTTCCGAATGCAGGGGTTGGGGCTTGTTGCCTCATCTGCACCATGCTTTCGCTGAGTTTTTGGAACTCGCGGCAGTCCTTGAGCATGTGGCTGGCTTTCTTTTTGCCATCCTGTTTGTCGATGTAGAAGTGGATGGTACATGGACCTGAAAGTTTGTCGAATGCTGAGGGTCCGTTGTCGCGGTCGCGGCGTTGCCACGACTGTGCTGGTCGTCCGCTGTCGCGGAAATTTCCTCCGCGGTATCCTCCGCTGTTGCGGCTGTTGTCGTTGCGGCGGTCAGCGTAGCCAGCCGCGACCATTTCGGGTCCGTCGCGGTCCTCGTAGACACGTGTTGCGGCGTTCTCGCCTTCGGCGTAGTCTTCCTCTTCATCTGATTGTGCTCGCTGAATGCAATCTTCGCCGTCCGCCCAACTGTTGGCAATTTCCATGAGGTGGTCGAGTGTCTTGGGCTTGACGAGCCCAAGTTCCTCCTTGAAATATTGGCATTTGACGCCGCCTCTGAAGGCGTCGATGGTCCTCTCCTCGGAGATATGTGCTGCAGAGTTCTTGGTGGTAGACCAGCGTAATATGTACGAGCGAATAGATTCCCCCGTTCTCTGAGTGCAGGCTCGCAACTCTTCGATTGAGGCGGGCCTATTGCTGGTGCCCTTGAAATTTCGGATGAAGCTGTAAGCTAGCTCCTCCCAACTTCGGATGGATCCTGATGATAGGCTACTGAGCCAGACCCGCGCCGCGCCTGTCAGCTGCAGCTGGAGGCATTGCATGGCGGTTTCTTTGTTACCGCCGTGCAGCTTGACGGATGACAGATGGTCGCTGAGCCAAGATTTTGGATCTTGCGTGTCGTTGAACTTTGGAGTATCCGAAGGAAGCTTGAAATTGCGTGGCATCTGTGTTCGCCGAACAGATCTGCTGAAGCATCGAGCTCCACAGAGTTCTCCTTCGTCTTCATCCATCTCGGACTCGGACGAGCATGCGCGTTTGGCTCGTGCTTTGTCGATTTTGCGCTGTGTAAGCGCGTCTCTGGCGTCGTAGTCGCGTTTATGGCGATGCGAGCTCTTCTTCCTTCGAGGAAGGTCGTGCTCCTCCTCCTCTTCGGATGAAGGGGTGGGGCTCCGGTCGCGCCTGACTGGAGCTTTCTTCTCCGGCTCCACAGGAGCGTCTTCGTGGAGCGCAGCTCCGACGAGTCCGAGTCTGGTGAGTGCGGACTTATGCATGGCTCTTTTCGGGTCCCCTTCCAGAGGTTGGTGGGCCGCGAGATACGCAGTGGCTGCCATGATCGCAGCTTGCGGTGTCTTCGGGATGATGTTGCCGTCGGCATCCATATCCATGAACGATGTGTGGAGAGTTCAGGTTACATCACGACGTTCCTTGGGATCCATGTTCTCCACCCGCGAGCGGTGCTTGTTTCCCTGGTTTCCGTTCGTGCTAGAGCCAGGTGCCATGGCGGAGAGCGCAGCTCGTCGCGCGCTGGACTCAGAGGCTGCTTGCTTGCGTTTGTCGAGCGTCTCTTGCATCTTGACTTGCTTCTTGTGCTCCTCTATGAGGAGGTAGTGGTATGCCATCAGTAGGTCACGTGGGGAGTCCACAGGTAGGACTATGTCGCCTGCGACGGCACGGCGTGCCTGGACCCATCCTTCTTTGCTAAGTTGGATGACGTGGCCATTGTTTTCCCCTTCCGGTGGGGGAGGGGGGCTGGCTTCTTCTGTTCCCGCCATTTCTATCCTGCGGGTTGGGGTTCGTGTTGGGCGGCGGGTTAGGCGTTTGCTGCTCCTGGATGACTGCGGCGCATTGGTAGCGCTCGTAGATCGGTTCGCTGCTGCCGCAGCTTTCGAATCCGGAACCGTAGGTCCCTTCATTCGAAGGCGGATCGCACAGATCGGAGTTGCAGCTACTGCTGTCGTAGAACTCATCTGTCGATGGTGATGTACGTAGCACGGGATGTGGAGCCCACGAGGCAGTCCTGATTGATGGCACGGGCACCCGCTCAGGAAGTCGGAGGCTGCCAGTTTGTCCCACCTGGAATCAGAAGCTCCCGAACAAAATTTCGAGTCTGTTGCCTACGGGCTCAAAATCTTTCATGGTGGCTGGCAAGTGGGCGGTGAAGTCGAAAGTGCCGAAGAGGAGGTGATTCTCCGTCGCCGCGGAGTTGTAGATCGATCGGGTCGGGACCGTCACGATCGCACAATCAGCAGCCCCGATCCCCACGGTCGGCGCCAATTGACGAGGTTTGATCTCGTCAATGCCCATTGTTATGGACTTGGGTTTTGGAGAAGATGGGGATGCTGGAGATCGTGGAATGGTTAACAGACAAGCAACCAGGGGACACGAGATTTACCTAGGTTCAGGCCCCCGGAGGGAAAACCCTACTCATGCTTGTCTACTCTTGATTACGGCGGAACCGAAGGTTACAGGGTGCGCAGATTCGATCTGGCGTGGAGGTGTGTGCGAAAGTATGAGTCGAGAGATCTAGGACGTGCCCTCCTGGCCTTTATATAGACTTAGGTAGGTCCCGGGCATAGTCCTAGTCGGTTACAAGTTCTAGGGTTTTACCCCTTTGAATTTCCTATCTATGCTAGTCTTGCTCTCCAAGGATCTGAAGGCGTCATGGGCCTTGGCCACCCGAAAATTTTCATGGGCCAGCGTATATCTGTTGTGGGCCTTCCTTGGGCTGGACCAGGTATGCCGAAGTCACATACCCATAGGGTATAACCATGTCAGTAGCCCCCGAGTGATCAGTCGAATCGTAGATTTGGCTGAGGACTCTTCCATCTTTCGGGTGCAACTATGTATTAATAGTATATGTGTGTAGGGATTGTCGACGCGTGTGCCTGACTCACCCGACGGATCAGGGTCAGTTAACTGTCTTAGGACGAAACAACACGATCTTCTTCAAGTTCGAGTCCCTCAACTCGGACCTGGAACATATGCTGGCGTAATTCAACTCAGGCCGCAGAGGACTTACAGGAGTGGAATTCCAGTGATTTTAATTAATGTACCCAACGCGTCCGTCGGAATTTTTCATCACGCCTGTTGACATGGATTTGTACTAGCAGAGCGCAGTCATGTACGTTGCCAGGCCGTCAGATGATATCTGCAGGTCTTATCTTTGCGTCGCGGATGCAGCTTCCGAACATTTGTCACCACGGAGGTGTTTCGGGTGGCCAAGGAGATTGTCGCTCACTCAGCGTTTGTTGGGGCAGAGATGCCAAAAAGTTTTTGCATGCTGATCCGAAAGATCATAGTCGAAGAATTCATAGGGTGCGCGACCAGCGCTCCCTATGGGAGTAGGCCCCGAGTGTCTGTTTGAGTCATAGACTTTAGTTCAAGCATTGTTCAGTTGTTAAGTCCGTAGGACTCAAAAAAATTCGGATGCTTAAATCCATCCTCCCTATGGGAGTATCCCCCGAGTCCGTAGTGGAGTCGTAGACTCGACGTGGGACTCGAAGAAAACTTTGTCGTTATTCATCTTCCGAGTGCGCGGCCAGCGCTCCTGATAGGAGTAGCCCCCGAGTATTTAGTCGAATCGAAGATTCGAGTGAGTACTCTTAGCTGTGGAGCCGAAGAGTTGTAGTTGGTGCTAGTATAGCTTTTGATGACATCAGTGCTGACGATCAATGACCTCAAGCGTTTGCTATGCCAGAGATGACTTGACTGGACGAACATGGGTCCCACTTGCTGACTTTGATTTGACCGTTCACGCGGGTCGTAGAGATAATTACGGCGTCTCCTCGATTTCCGCGCGTAGTGGACGGCGTGGTAACAACGGTTCGTTGTGATGTTGACACGTGTACGGCCAGATCTGCCGTTGGCATTAGGTCTTCTGGATGGACGGCTGCCGTGCGTCGTCTTCGCTGTTATAATCATTGGAGGAAGCCTCGATTTGTTTTCACCGCATCAGTTCTTGTTTCACTGCCTCCTTGTGTTTTAGCGATTCTTGCTGCGCACTGGGGATTCCTTCCATATTTCCGTCGTTGTTTCTACGTTGTCATCGCCGGCGCCGCCGTAGCACCATGGGGAAGCCAAAGAAATCGTCATATGCGGTTGGGACCAGCGCCGCCGGAGCAAAGAAGGGCACCACCGCTACTCGTGTCACCGATGGTGGCTGGCAGCGGTCTGAGACGCGGGAGAGCGATATCCGCAAGCTTCGCGAGCGGGGCCTGATCCCGCAAGATAGGGAGGCCGTCAAACTCCCCGGCAATGAGGTAATCCCCTGTCCCCCATCTGGGTATCGGGTTATGTTTCTCGCCTTCGTTTTGCGTGGGTTTTCTTTTCTGGTCCACGACTTCCTCCGTGGACTGCTCTTCTTCTATGGGATTCAACTTCATCATCTGTCTCCCAATTCTCTTGTCCACATTGCGTGTTTTATCACTTTTTGCGAGTGCTGGCTTGGCATTGAGCCGCACTTTGGCCTCTTCCGGAAGCTCTGTTCTGTGAAGAGGCAATCAGGTTCGGATGGTGTGTATCCCATTGGGGGTTTCATCATCTCTCTTAGTCCCAATCTGCTCTTCTTTTCCATTTCCATGTCTGAATCTGTCCAGTACTGGCGGAGGCGATGGTTTTATATCCGCGACTCCGTAGTGCCCGGGCAAGATTTTGGTCTTGTTCCCTTTGACCCCTCCCAAATGATTGAGCAAAAAAGGTCTTAGAAAAACCAAATCTTGGACGGTGAGGTGGCGGAGATAGAGGCCCTTTACCGTCGGGTGGAGGATCTCCAGCTGATTCCGGAGAAGGAGGTGAACGGTATGGACATCATCCGGACTTTTCTTGAGCGTCGGGTGCAGCCTCTCCAAGCGAGGGCGCACCCAATGTTTCTTTATTCTGGGTGCCGTGATCCGACGAGGGTTTCGGCTGAGAAAATGTCCGAGGGGGATCTTGACAGGGCCCTTCATTTTCTTCGAAACCGGAGAAGAAATCCCGGGGAAGTCGCTAACTCCTCCATTTTCTTCGACGTTGGCCGTACCGCAGGTGTAGATTTGTGCACGTAGTGCTTTTTGTCGGCTGTGTTTTTATTTCCTTTGTTTGCTAACAAAGTTCCTTCTGATTTTGCAGAGCTTCAAAGTGCCGGGCATGGCACCGATGTTGCCCGAAAGGTATCCGAATGCCCCGGATAATGAAGTGGTTGATTCCGTGTCCGAGCTACCGTCGGCGCGATCTCCGGTGGAGGATGCCGATGAGTCGAGTGAGGATCATACGCGAAAATGGTCACGGAGCTCCAGCGAGTCTTCGGATGCCTTGACTCCTCCGACTCCCAGAAACCCTCTGGGCCTTGAGCGTCATAGTGACGGTCATGGAGGTTCTTCTTCTCCCATTCCTGCCATTCCTGTGCGGGCTGTAGCGCCGCACCCGCCAGCGAAGCGGAAGAAGGAAGAGAAAAAGGAGGAGAAGAAGGAAGAAAAGAAGGAGGAGAAGAGAGCCCGAAGGACTCCTCCTGTCTTTGACCTGAGCTCACTGGGCTCGTAAGTTTCTTGCTGTACTATTGTCCTTTTTCCTTCATGATTGTTGTGCTTGTGATGATTGGTTCGTATGCAGGCATTCCTCTCACGATTCCTCTAGTGGTGGTTCGCGGGAGATGATGGGGGAGTCGAAAATTGTGTCTCCTCCTCCTTAGACGGTGGCGACTTCAGGTGGCGTGGCTCCGGATCCTCCGTTGCAGGAGGGGCAGGTGGTTGCGCCTCAGAATTTCGCAAGCGGTCCTTCGGAGTCACCATCAGAGCATGTAAGTTTTTCTACTTCATATCACGGGGGGAGCCCCCGAGTGTCTTCGTGTGCGAATTTTGTGTTTACTCCTTTGTGTTGGGCGTATCCCCCAAGCCCTTTTCTTACTGCTATTTCTTTTTCTTCAGCCTTTTGTGCAGGAGGCCCAGCGGCTGGTGCAGGAGCGCCTGGCGCTGGAGGCGAACCTTCGGCAGCTTCAAGGTATCTATCTGTCTTTTAATGCCTCTCTTATTTATCCTGGTCCTGTTCTTTGACACTTGTTTGTCTTGAATGCAGAGGAGCATAACAATTTCCTCCGTGAGGTCGACACTCTCAAAAAGAGCCTTGGTCAATCGGAGCAAAAGGCCGAAGCCGCCGTTGGCGCGAAAGAATGCCTCGAGCTAGAGATGACTAAGGCAGCCGAAGCGAAGGAGCGTCTGCAGTAGGAGGCCGCAGATCGTGAGGAGCAGCTGGCCACCGTTGCGGCTGCTCATGAAAGAGAGGTGGCGGCGAAGCTCATGGCTGCTGCCAAGGCTATTTCGGGTGAGTGCTAGTTTTGTACTTGTTTCTTTTTCTTCGGGTCTTCTTCTGTGCTGCTTTTCTTCATGCTTTTCTTCTTATTTTTTGTCTCAGATGCCGCAGGCATCGAGTTCGACCGCGGTGCTCTGGAGCACGGGAGTGCTCTAGATGATGCCACTGTGGCGGTCGAAGACCGCTGCAGCACCGTCGTCAGCTCCCTTTCCAAGGCGAAAGAGGTCCTTGGTCGCTTCTACAAGGAGCTTGTTCCGAAGGGCGCATCCCTTGATGATGTGGATGCTCTGGCGGAGGCTCTGTCAGCCGAAGCGCCTGCGGCGTACAAGCGCAAGCAGAAGGGCATCGGCGCGTCCGTCGGGCTGGCGATGGCCTTGGCGGCTGGAGCGGAGCTGGATCTGCCCCAGATCACCTCTCGGATGCCGACGACTGCGAATGGATCCGAGGTAGCCTTTGCTGCCTATTCTGCTCGCTGCAAGCGATATGGGCCTAAGCTCATTGATTTGTTGTCTGAGTATGCACTGCGGCAGCAGGGCGGGGCCAAAGCTAGGCAGTCTGGCTCCGAGGCGACTCAGGGTCCCGCATCTTAGGCGTAGTAGACGTAGGGTAGTTTGTAGTCTACTTTTGTTGTAAATATCTTGAAGAACACCATCCTTGTGCCACGTGGTGGCCTTATATATTTAATGAATTCCTCTGAGTTGTGCTCTATCCTTGGCTGAATGTCTGTGTTCCTTTCTTTTGCTGCTGCTCTAGGTTCCTTCGGGTGCTGATCCTGTTGACGCCCCATCCGCAATGCCGTTGCGACCATCCTTGGATGATTCCTCGCAGCTCACATTCCTTCGGGATCGTGTGCGTAGTCTAGAGAGGGAGTTGCTCGGGTTACGCGGTCATGTCGACGTTTGGAAGTCCAAGGCGAATCGTGGTGCAGCCAGAGAGGATGTAAGTTGTTCTTTGGTTCGAGCTGTAGCTCAGTTCTTCGGATGAGCCTGCTGTCCTTACTTTTGTTTTGTGCAATTGTCGCAGGTGCGAATCTTGCTCCGAGGGAAGAAAAAGAGTGTGTCGCTGTTCGGGTCAATTGCTTGACTCAACAGGACATGGAGGCCGGCGGCTTCTTCTGGATGGATCGCGATCGCGCCATGGCTCTGGCGACGGTGCATGATCGTGTTCATCAAGTTTCACGGGTGCTCCGTCAAGTGCAGACATCGCTTTCCTCGATGCTGCACGTCATGTTTCCTTTGGATGTCGTACCGACGACCCTTGCGGGTCTTCTGTCGAAGTTTCAGAACGTGAGTAATGTCAAGGAGTTGGTGCGACAACAGCTCGTCGCAGGAGTGAAGGCTGCATTGTCTCTTGTGAGGCTGCACCGTCCTGACGTGGATTTGGCTGCTGTGGCCGCTGGGCCACCTCTTCGCCCTGATGGCGGTGAGTGGGACATGCGTCCACATTACGCAGCTATAAGGCAGTATGCCGAACAGGTCGTAGATTTGTTTGAGCAGCGTGTCCAGGTTATTCTTCAACATAGGTAGTGCCTGTAAAAAGAGAGAGATGTAAAATTTATATATTTTGGCTGGACGTGTTGTGCCCTTTGTTGTAAAGGTTTGTTTGTTTGTGAGCACGCAGTGCTTTGATTGAGTACGTGTCCTTTTTGTTTGCCTGACGTTGTCAGCTACTCAGGTGTACACGTTTGGTCCTCAGTCGATGAAATCGTGAGGTGGGGGAGCCCTCGAGTGCGTTTGTAGCATGTAGTACAGTTGCGAAAGAGCGAACTGAAGTTTTGGGGCGAGACACTTAGCTTTATTTATATCGTAATGGAGGAGGTACATTGTTCGGCTGAATAGCCTTGGCTGAAAGCCTTATTGAAAGTAAAAGGAGGTAGGTTGCTACAGATAGAATCGTCGCAGGTGCGAGATATTCCATGGGTTGGAGTATGCGACTCCAGACTCCACGTGCTTGAGGCGATAGGCGCCACCTGGGATGACTTCGGTGATGACGTAGGGTCCTTCCCATGGTGACTCGAATTTATTCGGTCGCTTTTGCTTGAGTCGCAAGACGAGGTCTCCTTTGACGAAGGACCTTGGGCGCAGCCGGCGGCTGTGGTAGTTGCGGAGACTCTGCTGGTACACTGCTGATCGAGCTGCTGCTATATCCCGTGCTTCGTCTTGTGTGTCGACAGCGTCTTCAAGTGCAATCGTGGATTCGGCTTTGCTGTAAGCGACGACCCGTGGGGCCTGGTGGCATACTTCGGCTGGTAGCACGGCTTCGGCTCCGTGTACCATGAAGAACGGTGTGTAGCCGGTGGAGCTGTTTGGCGTAGTCCGTAAGCTCCACAGGATGGATGGTAGCTCTTTCGTCCAGTTTCCAGCTTTTTGTTCGAGTGAGCTCATGAGGCGCTTCTTGATGCCGGCGCCAATTAGGCTGTTGGCCTTTTCCACTTGCCCGTTCGTTTGCGGGTGTGCCACTGAGGCGTACGTGATGTTGATCCCAAGGCCTTCGCAGAAGTCCTGGAATTCTTCGGAGATGAAGTTCGATCCGTTTTCGGTGATGATGCTGTGTGGTACGCCGAACCTATAGACAATGGACTCGAAGAACTTGACGGCAGTTTTGCCTTTCTGGTTGGTGACCGGCATGGCCTCGATCCACTTGGTAAATTTGTCGACTGCAACCAGGAGGAAGACGTGTCCCCCTTTCAAGGATTTTGGCAGTTTGGCCGATCATGTCGAGGCCCCATTGAGCGAAAGGCCAAGCTATAGGTATGGGTCTGAGCTCGGACCCAGGTGCGTGCGGTTTGTCGGCGAACCGTTGGCATCCGTTGCATCTTCGGACGATGTCCTTTGCGTCGCTCATGGTCGTTGACCAGTAGAATCCTGCTCGTAGAGCTTTGGCGACAAGGGAGCGGCTGCCTGCGTGGTGGCCGCAGATGCCTTCATGGATGTCTTGGAGTATGGCCTTGCCGTCGTCGATGGTGACGTACCGTTGAAGTACACCCGTGATGCTGCGCTTGTACAGCTCGCCGTTGATGATGGTGAAGGCTTTTGACCGGCGAGATATGCGTCGGGCGTCTGTTGGGCTGTCAGGCAATTCTCTGTTTATCAAGAACTGGAGGTATGGTCGCGTCCAAGTTTCTTCGACTGCCATGACCTGCATTAGGTTGACCATGGCTACCTCTGTGTCCGGCTTTTCGGGTCCTTCGTGTCCTTCGGGTAGCGTAGCTCCCGAGTGTTCTGATTCTTCGGGTGGTCCCTTGGGGAACTTTCGCTTGATGGATGGCACACAGATATGTTCGAGGAACACTCCTGGTGGCACCTTTGCGCAAGTGGAGCCGATGTTGGCGAGTCTATCGGCTTCCTCGTTGCTCTATCTTCCAACGTGTCGAAGTTCGCAGCCGTCGAATTCACCTTCGAGTGCGTTGTAGAGCGCGCGGTACGCGATCATGTTTTCGGCGTGTGCGTCGCACTCATTCATCGTCTGCTGAACGACGAGGTTGGAGTCACCGTAGATGACCAGGCGTGTTGCGCCACATATCTTTGTCATCCTCATGCCATGGATGAGGGCTTCGTATTCGGCCTCGTTGTTGGAGGCTCTTAATTTCATCCGAAGAACGTACTTCATCTTGTCGCCCTGCGGGGAGGTCAGTATGACCCCTGCCCCTGCTCCGGCTTCACGCTTGGAGCCGTCGAAGTGCATTGTCCATGACTGCGACATGTCTGGGTTGTGTGGCATCTGCAGCTCCATCCAATGTACCAGGAAGTCCGGAAGGACTTGAGATTTGATTGTGTGCCGCTTCTCGTAGACGATGTCCAAGGGTGACAGTTCGATGCCCCACAGGGCCACCCGACCTGTGGCCTCTGGATTATTCAGGATGCTGTTCAGGGGTGCCTCGTTGACGACCATCACTTGGTGCTCCTGAAAGTAATGGCTCAGCCGTCGAGCCGTCATGAACACCCCGTAGGCTAGCTTCTGGTAGTGAGGGTACCTCTGCTTTGTTGGTGTCAGTACCTCACTGAGGTAGTAAATTGGGCGCTGGACCCCGTGGGTCTTGCCTTCTTCGGGTCGTTCGACCACGAGTATGGTGCTGACCACCTGGTGTGTGGCTGCTATGTACAGCAGCAGGGGCTCGCGCTCCTTTTGCGTGACCAAAACGGGCGAGGTGGAGAGGAGCCGCTTGAGGCTTCGAATGCGTCGTTGGCTTCTGGTGTCCACTCGAACTTGTCTGCTTTGCGCAGCAGCTGGTAGAATGGTAGGGCCTTCTCGCCCATGCGGCTGATGAACCTGCTTAGCGCCGCTACTCGTCCTGCGAGTTGCTGGACGCCTTTGAGGTTTTTCGGCTTCCCCATCGTCATGATGGCTCTGATTTTCTTCGGGTTCGCCTCGATCCCTCATTGAGAGATGAAGTATCCGAGCAGCTGGCCCGATGGGACGCCGAAGGCACACTTTTCGGGATTGAGCTTGATCCTGTAGCGATCAAGATTGTCGAACGTCTCGCGGAGATCGTCGATAAGTGTCCTTGCCTCCTTAGTTTTTATTACTATGTCGTCGACATAGACTTGGACATTGCGACCGATCTTGTCCTTGAGGCAGGCCTGCATGCATCGCTGGTACGTGGCACCTGTGTTCTTTAGCCCGAAGGGCATTGTGTTGTAACAGAATACTCCGAACGGTGTGATAAACGCCGTTTTCTCCTGATCTTCGACCTTGAGCCGAACCTGGTTATAGCCTGAGTAGGCATCAAGGAAGGAGAGTTTCTCGCAACCTGCAGTCGAATCGATGATCTGGTCGATCCGTGGAAGAGGGAAGTGGTCCTTTGGGCAATGCTTGTTTAGTGACGTGAAGTTCACGCACATCCGCAGGATGTCCGTGTCCTTCTTTGGGACCATCACCGTGTTTGCAAGCCACTCGCTTTCTTTGATTTCCCTGATGAAGTCTGCAGCGAGTAGTCTATTGATTTCCTTGCCGATAGCTTCGGCTCGTGGCTCCGACAGTCTTCGGATGGACTACTTGACTGGCTTGGTGTCTGCAAAGACATTGAGTGTGTGCTCGGCTAATTACCTGGGAACTCCTGGCATGTCCGCAGGACACCAGGCGAAGATTTCCCAGCGCTCACAGAGGAATTCGACGAGCGCGCCTTCCTATGCGGTGCTGAGGTCGTTGGCGATCAAGGCCGTCTTGGAGGCGTCCGTCGGATGGACCTGTACTTTCTTGGTGTTGACGGTGGAGTCGAAGGACATGTCAGGTGCGTTCTGCCTTATGACTGAGGGTACCCCATTGTCCGTTGTCTCGCGGAGCCTTACAAGCTCGTCTTGCATGCCGAAAGACTGGGAGATTTTGTTGAAATCCCTGTCGCATTGGTCCGATCGAGTGAAGCTCCCGTGGACTGTGATGACGCCCCTTGGTCCTGGCAACTTGAGTAGTAGGTATGCGTAGTCCAGGAACCTTGCGAATGCTACGCGCCCCAGGATGGCGTGGTATTGCGACGGCCAGTCCACCACTTCGAATTCAAGGCGCTCCTGCCGAAAGTTGTCCGGCTTCCCAAAGATGACGTCGAGCCCTATTTTGCCCAGGGGGACTATGCCCTTCCCTGGGACGATGCCGTGGAACGTTGTGTCTGATTGTTCCAGGCTACATTGCGGGATCCGCATTGCTGCTAGAGTGCTTGCGAACATTAGGTTGATGTCGCTACCGCCGTCCATGAAGACGCGACTCATCTCGAAGCCTCCGATCTGCGCCTCCAGCACCAGGGCAGCATGACCTGGGCGAGGGATCTGACAAGGGTGATCCGCGCGAGTGAATGTGATGCAGGACTCCGATCCGCTGAGGTACTCAGGGATTGCAGGCGGAGTTGCCACGATCAAGTTGATTTGTTGGGTGATTTTCGTCTGCACCCTGTTTGTGGGGCGTCCCTTCTGGATCATATTTAGTGCTCCTTTTGGTGGGGGGTACCCGACCCCGGCGTTGTTTTTGCGCTGGTGCGACTGGTTGGTTTGGGCCTCCAATAGGCGGTGGTGGAGGAGCTCTGTGTGTTATTTCTCCTGGGCGGGTGCGTTTCCGAATGCAGGGGTTGGGGCTTGTTGCCTCATCTGCACCATGCTTTCGCTGAGTTTTTGGAACTCGTGGCAGTCCTTGAGCATGTGGCTGGCTTTCTTTTTGCCATCCTGTTTGTCGATGTAGAAGTGGATGGTACATGGACCTGAAAGTTTGTCGAATGCTGAGGATCCGTTGTCGCGGTCGCGGCGTTGCCACGACTGTGTTGGTCGTCCGCTGTCGCGGAAATTTCCTCCGCGGTATCCTCCGCTGTTGAGGCTGTTGTCGTTGCGGCGGTCAGCGTAGCCAGCCGCGACCATTTCGGGTCCGTCGCGGTCCTCGTAGACACGTGTTGCGGCGTTCTCGCCTTCAGCCGTAGTCGTCCTCTTCATCTGATTGTGCTCGCTGAATGCAATCTTCGCCGTCCGCCCAACTGTTGGCAATTTCCATGAGGTGGTCGAGTGTCTTGGGCTTGACGCGTGTAACACCCTCAGAATCGGACCTATGCAAGTTTGAGCAAAATTCGCCAAACCCGCATAGAAACGATTCAAAGGTGCCCACCAGGCACTTTCGTGCGGGTGGAAAACGAAGTAATAACATTACACAACAGTCCTCGATGGGACCCACAGAACAGATATATATAACAGCGACTCCATGGGTCAAGAATACAGATATAATATACAAAGATCCAAATCACCTTGAAAACGATAGAGCGTCCAGCTACGGACAAGATGCAAATGGGGCTAAGAGCCCTGAAGAATAACCAATGGCGTCCATAACCCGGCCCAGGCCAAGCCGGAAGGGTAACCCTGCTAACGGCGTCGATCTCAAAACCTGCTTAAACAAAAGGGGTGCCGACAAAGGGCAAAGGAAAAAGAGGAGCGTCAGTACTGAGGCCAGTACACGGCGAGGCTAGAATTCGGCGGTCCTCGCCTACATAGGTATGGTGGACTGAGCGGCAGCGGCAGCATGCACTAAACAGCTTATAGAGACTCGATACAACTGGCGGATATCAGAGAGGGATAAGAAAGACCTATTCGGATCCAACCTGATGCTACCATCAAACAAACCCATCCTGGCGTTTCCCCCTCGACACCGATCGAGGAAGTCAACCGAGGAACTCACACAGTTGGCAGTTTTACTTATTCAGTTATAATTGCGACACTTTACTAGTCAGGTTTAAATAATCGTCCTGATAAAGTAAGCAGTGGATAGTTTTAGTTAACATTCCGTGATAGTTGCAACAATTACTAGTCATATACAGTTGACATGAGATAAACCCAAAAACCCAGCAGTTGTTGGTACTTTTATTCAGCCATTCCGTTGTAGTTGCCATACTTACTAGTCAGATACAACTGTCGCAAGCGACACTCCAAACAAGCAATTGTGGGCAGTATTAATTAGCCATTCCATTATAGTGGAGCTAATTACTAGTCATTATAAAGTCAAATTTATAACAGTAAACTTTAGTTATGCTTGTCTATGGTCGAGATACTGTGCTCCAAGTCGTCCATAACCGCGGACACGGCTTTCAGAAAGTTTTAACCCGGCCGGGGTGCACAAATAGCAACACACGCACGATCAACCTCGGAAAAACCAAATCAAAACCCAACGAGGTCTTCACGACAGAGCAATCACAAGATTCAGAAATATTTCAGGGGGCCACCCCTTTGAGTAGATCCCGCAACGGAGTAAGCAAGCTCCGAGACGGCCTCAAGGTCTGGGTAGACGGCTGTGAGCGACTGGGAACCCCAAACGGGGCTTGTCGACACCGCGAAAACGTGTCCCGATCCTAAACAGTACAGGTGCTATCTGTCGCACAATCGTAAATAAAGCGGTAAAACATGGCATAAGTACAGGATCGTAAATAAAACCTCAAACTAGTTTGTGGCCCCAAGAAATAAGACGGAATCAAGCTCTGGCTAAGGGGGGCCCATACTCCCCATATGTGGATAGCGCGATAAATCAAGGAACAGGTATCAAGTACTCGGGGTCCTACGGGACACAAGTGGGCGTTCGGAAACCAAATATTATCTATCACCCACCGATGCCTCTGCTTACTTACTTCAATTTTAGTTGTTAAACAGGAATGAAAGTGAACAATAAGTAAAACTAGGATCCTCTCCAACAACAACATGCGGCAATACTCCAACAACTGTGGCACTTGGCAACACGCAACAACACTTGAGCAAGCGACTGCGACGCGCAAGTCCAACTATCTACCAATCAACAGGTAATAGGATGTGTCCAAGGCAATATAAGGCTGCAGGGGATATCACGGGTACGAAAACTAGAGCAACGCAACACAGATAGCAATAGATCAACAGGAGGGAATAAATGCTATAAAAGTAAGATAGGTAGAAAGGGGGAGATGCTCGCCTGAAAATATTGTCGAAGGGTTCAACCGAAGATCGGGTCGACACTCGCATCAACTCAACGGCCTTATCCGCGAAGAAGCAAAACACTAGAATAAACACCGGATGCAATATTTAATACAACGGCAGAATATCGGCATGATGCATGCATGATGTATGTCATGGCAAAGGTGCGATGCAATTAGGTCAAGTTAAGTGGAACCGGGGTCCCGACAATTAATTATTAGGTGGTTCATGTTATTTAGAACCCCCGCAATTTAAATGTTGTATTAGCATGGCAAAAGATAGCACCGGATTCGCTACACAAATTTAAATGAGGCCAATATAAGGCTAGATTTGCCCGCATATGGGCCCCATATTTAATTATTAGGTGAATCGGCATAAGGCCCCCAAACCACATGACAAGATGCATTCAAGTATGACAATTAATATGCAACAAGTTGTTAATTCATTTATAAAATAGGGCTCGGGAAAGGGGTTCACACATTGAGGGGTCTCGACGGACTTGGGGTTCCGGGGTTCGGGGTCGGTCTCAGGGTTCAGGGTTCGGCGAGGTCGTTTTCGGACTCAGGGGTAGGTCTTGGCGCATCCGGGGTCTTCGGGTCATGTTGTCGGTCGTGGCGTTCGGGACGAAGCACTTGTCGCATCGGGGTTCTCGGCGGACTCGGTGTCCGGGGTGAAACAGTTGGCGTCCTCGAGGAGTACTTGTCGTGCCGGGCTCTCGTCGAATCTTGGCGTCCGAGAAGAAGATCATGTCGGCCCGCAGGGTCCGGTCTTCGTGGTTCGACGGGTGTCTTGGCGCCCATGCCGGCATCCTCGGTGCTCCGTGTCGAAGGCTTCGGGGTACTCAAGTCCGCGTGGCGATCTCGTCGTTCCGGGGGTTCGGGGTCTCGGATGTCCATGAAGGAGGGCTTGGCGTTCCATGAAGGAGATCTTGCGTCTAGGGTCTCGGCGAACTTGGCGGTCCCGAGGGTTCGGTTCGTGAGGCGGTCTTGATGCTCCGTGATGGAGAACTTGTCGCATCCGTGGCGATCTTGCCGGCCTTCGGGTCATCAACTCCGTGAAGGGGATCTTGGAGCGGCGCCGGGTTCGGTAAGGTCGTTCTTCGGGGTTCATGTCTCCGCAAGCCTTCGGTAGACCGTGGTGGATCCAGAAGTAGAACTCGACGTCCTTCGGCCATCAGGGCGACGATCCGTACATCCTGGGTCTTCGGACGTGTGGGAAAAACAGCAGGGCGAGGCGGATTCGAGGGAGGGTCGGCGGACGAGGTGACGCCCAGGTCGTCGGCGGGACGCGCGGTGACGGGGGAGGTCGCGGTGGGGAGGGCCGGCGGACGGAGGTTGGGGCGGCGCACGGGGTCCGGGCGGGCTCGCCGGCGGCGAGTGAGCGCGTCGGGAGGGCGACGGGGAGAGGCGAGCTCGCAGATGGGTGGGGGCGGCGCGCCGGGGCGGTCGTCGCGGAGGGCGAGCGAGGAACGGAGGGGACGCGAGCGGCCGAGCGAGCTAGGCGGGGAGGGAGGGTGCACACGCGGGGAAGAGGATGAACAGGGGAGGCCGGGGACAGGGGGTCAGGGGTGGGCCCAGGGGGACAAGCGGCCAGGGGAGGCGGGTCCCGCGTGGGGCCTGGGGCCACGCAGGCGTGCGGTGGGAGTGTGGCGGGTGGTTGCTATGTGTTGTGTGGGTTTGGGTGGGGACAGCTGGGGGTTGGTGGGTGAGGAGAGGGAGTGGGTTAGGATTAGGTGGCAGGTTTTGATAGGCTAGAGGGGAGGGTAGAGGTGAGGTGTCAAACAGGGATTGGAGGGGGTGAGGTGGCCAGGGGGTGTGGGTAGATTAGTTGGTAGGTTTAGAAAAAGGGGTGGACCGATTAATTTCTGGGGCGGTCGTTCGGGTCGATACGGCCCGTTCGACTGCCCCTACTAAAATAATTAAAAGTTTATTTATTTCAAACAATACTTTTGCAAACCGATATCGGGCAAAACAAAATATTCCGGGGACCCGGTTTTCGGTGTTTGAAAAAGATGGGGCGTTTTAGAAAAACAAAACGGGCTTGCGAACATAGTTTTATGCAAACAATGCATGATGATGACGATGCAATGCACAAATTCAACGCGATTTTCTAGTAGTGGTTTTGCGGGATGCCACAACGCGCCCAAGTTCCTCCTTGAAATCTTGGCGTTTGACGCCGCCTCTGAAGGCGTCGATGGCCCTCTCCTCGGAGATATGTGCTGCAGAGTTCTTGGTGGTAGACCAACGTAATATGTACGAGCGAATAGATTCCCCCGTTCTCTGAGTGCAGGCTCGCAACTCTTCGATTGAGGCGGGCCTCTTGCTGGTGCCCTTGAAATTTTGGATGAAGCTGTAAGCTAGCTCCTCCCAACTTCGGATGGATCCTGATGATAGGCTGCTGAGCCAAACCCGCGCCGCGCCTGTCAGCTGCAGCTGGAGGCATTGCATGGCGGTTTCTTTGTTACCGCCGTGCAGCTTGACGGATGACAGATGGTCGCTGAGCCAAGATTTTGGATCTTGCGTGTCGTTGAACTTTGGAGTATCCGAAGGAAGCTTGAAATTGCGTGGCATCTGTGTTCGCCGAACAGATCTGCTGAAGCATCGAGCTCCACTGAGTTCTCCTTCGTCTTCATCCATCTCGGACTCGGACGAGCATGCGCGTTTGGCTCGTGCTTTGTCGATTTTGCGCTGTGTAAGCGCGTCTCTGGCGTCGTAGTCGCGTTTATGGCGATGCGAGCTCTTCTTCCTTCGAGGAAGGTCGTGCTCCTCCTCCTCTTCGGATGAAGGGGTGGGGCTCCGGTCGCGCCTGACTGGAGCTTTCTTCTTCGGCTCCACAGGAGCGTCTTCGTGGAGCGCAGCTCCGACGAGTCCGAGTCCGGTGAGTGCGGACTTATGCATGGCTCTTTTCGGGTCCCCTTCCAGAGGTTGGTGGGCCGCGAGATACGCAGTGGCTGCCATGATCGCAGCTTGCGGTGTCTTCGGGATGATGTTGCCGTCGGCATCCATATCCATGAACGATGTGTGGAGAGTTCAGGTTACATCACGACGTTCCTTGGGATCCATGTTCTCCACCCGCGAGCGGTGCTTGTTTCCCTGGTTTCCGTTCGTGCTAGAGCCAGGTGCCATGGCGGAGAGCGCAACTCGTCGCGCGCTGGATTCAGAGGCTGCTTGCTTGCGTTTGTCGAGCGTCTCCTGCATCTTGACTTGCTTCTTATGCTCCTCGATGAGGAGGTAGTGGTATGCCATCAGTAGGTCACGTGGGGAGTCCACAGGTAGGACTATGTCGCCTGCGACGGCACGGCGTGCCTGGACCCATCCTTCTTTGCTAAGTTGGATGACGTGGCCGTTGTTTTCCCCTTCGGGTGGGGGAGGGGGGCTGGCTTCTTCTGTTCCCGCCGTTTCTATCCTGCGGGTTGGGGTTCGTGTTGGGCGGCGGGTTAGGCGTTTGCTGCTCCTGGATGACTGCGGCGCATTGGTAGCGCTCATAGATCGGTTCGCTGCTGCCGCAACTTTCGAATCCGGAACCGTAGGTCCCTTCATTCGAAGGCGGATCGCACAGATCGGAGTTGCAGCTGCTGCTGTCGTAGAACTCATCTGTCGATGGTGATGTACGTAGCACGGGATGTGGAGCCCACGAGGCGGGCCTGATTGATGGCACGGGCACCCGCTCAGGAAGTCGGAGGCTGTCAGTTTGTCCCACCTGGAATCAGAAGCTCCCGAACAAAATTTCGAGTCTGTTGCCTACGGGCTCGAAATATTTCATGGTGGCCGGCAAGTGGGCGGTGAAGTCGAAAGTGCCGAAGAGGAGGTGATTCTCCGTCGCCGCGGAGTTGTAGATCGATCGGGTCGGGACCATCACGATCGCACAATCAGCAGCCCCGATCCCCACGGTCGGCGCCAATTGACGAGGTTTGATCTCGTCAATGCCCATTGTTATGGACTTGGGTTTTGGAGAAGATGGGGATGCTGGAGATCGTGGAACGGTTAACAGACAAGCAACCAGGGGACACGAGATTTACCCAGGTTCAGGCCCCCGGAGGGAAAACCCTACCCATGCTTGTCTGCTCTTGATTACGGCGGAACCGAAGGTTACAGGGTGCGCAGATTCGATCTGGCGTGGAGGTGTGTGCGAAAGTATGAGTCGAGAGATCTAGGACGTGCCCTCCTGGCCTTTATATAGACTTAGGCAGGTCCCCGGCATAGTCCTAGTCGGTTACAAGTTCTAGGGTTTTACCCCTTTGAATTTCCTATCTATGCTAGTCTTGCTCTCCAAGGATCCGAAGCGTCATGGGCCTTGGCCACCCGATAATTTTCATGGGCCAGCGTATATCTGTTGTGGACCTTCCTTGGGCTGGACCAGGTATGCCGAAGTCACGTACCCGTAGGGTATAACCATGTCAAGGCAGGTTCATCTTTGGCCAGGCGGGGCGCGGCCCTAGGGCGTTGTGGTAGTTGGAGCGGTGGCTCCGGTCTTTCGCCTCGCCTGTTGCATTGAGGTATGGTGTCGATCTGGTTGGTCGTCGACCCGTGTAGAGTGCAGACTCGGGGCTGTCGTGCGGTGCTGTGTTGTAATGGTTTTTTTGGCCAGTTTTTCTCCTAAACAGGTCAGCTCTTTTCTATTATGTCAATGAAAGACAAAGGTTTTGCCTTGTTTCAAAAAATATATAAAAAATGATTTAATGATTAATTTTTTTAAGTAATAAAGCGCCTTTTATCTTGGGAAAAAAAGGACTGAGTGCCCATACGCGAAGAATCGTACTGGATGGCAGGACGGGCCGGTGCAGGAACTGCGAGATGCACGCGTGCGTCGTGCTGTTATTCTGCTTTCACGTATGGGAATGTGCTTTTTCCATCACCGGAGTTTGCAAAGGTAAAAGGAGTAAAGTTCGTAGGTAACGTTGTGTCACCTCATACGGTGCGGTGGTACGGTGGGAGCCGGCCGAGCGCAGCACGTCACATGCGATGCGACCACCAAATAAGAAAGATGGACGTCCCCATCTCATGATCGCTATAGCCTCTCGAATCATTAGTTGATTGGATCTCTCTGAGGTAACTGTCGGCTGTTTGGAATAGGGGATGCAAAAGTAACTTTAGACGACTTGTACTCGATGTTGCAGAAATTGTGAAAATTCAAACGGAACCAAGAGGGGTTTAAAGCCGCCGGCAGATAGTAGGACTCTAGCCGATGATTAGCATGTCGTAGATCTTGTCCTATTTGTTTGTAACACCTAGTAGAGCACATAGATTTGCAACGCAATGACTCGACAACAGTCACGAGGCAACAAAACGTTGCATCCTCGCAATGTGCTCCAATCATCCCTCCAGGATCCAGCGATCACCGGGGATTTCTCAACCGCAGACAAGGCTGTTCCACCGACAAGTCCAACAAGAGACCGTGGCATTGCCTTGCATGCCCGAGCAACCGCACTGAAAGCTACTACTCGGCTCCGCCAGTCTACACGGACGAACGCCAGATTTCTCTTGCATTAGAGCATTTATAGCACATCGTCTCTTTTTCGACAAAATAAATATATATATATACCACTTAGGTCCAGCATCTGCAACAAATAAGCTAAAAATATTACGGATGCAAACAATCCTACAACTAAAAGAGAAAGAAAAAAAATCCTGATACAGTGATCAAAACCTTATAACTACAACCCAAACTCATGTCAATTCAACACCTGAAGTCCAAATTCTTCAAAAGCGACACCTCCAAGAAGAAAACAACACACAAACACCGTTGTCGTCCGATCATAGATCTTAAGTTTTCACTCTAGAGACAGTCCATGCTCTCCAACAAGATCCATTGTTAGGCATAACCATTTAAGGTCGGGCCTTTGATTTTCACCTCGAAAAATAAGACTATGTACTCCTCTTGTGCTGCCACCCCCGCTTGCCGATGTCACTGCTACAAGTCAAGAATCACCAAGCAAAAGTCCTCATCGCTTCGAAGACTCCGTCAACCATTACTAGACCTCAGCCGCCATGACATTCTCCACAACTTTCTTCGTCGTGAAAATCAAAACACCGAAAGGTTCCAAGATGACAACAGACAACGAAGATTCGGATGACACCCCCTGAAGTAGCACAACCAAAATAGGGGTGCAAACGACCAAATCCCATCTGATACAACAATCTATAGGCACGAAGCACCCAATAGAGATCTCCGACGGAGCCTTCCGAAACTCGTCACCGTCCAGATAAATGAGGCCAATCATCGAGAAGAACACCGTCTTGATGCGAGAAGACCCCTAGGATCACCTCTTTATTATCAGATCGATAGGACCCCATGCCACCGCCCACAGCTTCCACCAGCAAGCCGAAGATCTTAGCGGGCACTACCGCCACCACCCGCACCAAGCGGAGATGAGGGGCTGAGCGGCACCAAGCCACTTGAACCATCTGTCGTGTCGCACTTACAACCACGGCGGTCGCCAAGGCCGCCGAAGAATTCTAGGGATGTTGCCCTTGCGTCTATCTCTGTCGGAAGAGTCATGCCGTCGAGGGCTGTCGCTAGACTACGGCCGGAGATCCTGCCACACGAGGAGGATAGGGCCCCCCCGACGCCACCAGCCGTGCTAGGGGATGAGAGCCCTCCATAACCATCAGTCGCATGGCCTTTGACTATATGGTTCGTAGCATGGAAAAGAAAAAATTCTATCGCATGAACATAGAAAAAAATTCTATCACATGAACATACAAAACTAAGATCTAATCTATGGCAAAGCTAACATCTAATCTACGAGATCGGTGCAATGAGATTATAGAGAACTAACCCTCATAAATCCAAAGCTTTTATCGAGATCGGATTCTCATGGTTGATGTAGTCGATCACTTGCCGATCTCAAGATCGTGTAGACGATCCTTCCGGCGCCGCGTTCCGGTAGCGCTTCCGCAGTCGGTCACACGTACGGTAGTCGATGAAGACCTTTCTCTCCCTTGTTCTAGCAGGGCAGCGGAGGTTGTAGATCTCCTCGGAATCCCAACAACACGACAGTGTGGTGGTGGTGGTGGAGGAGAAGAGATTTCTGCAGGGTTTCGCCTAAGCCGGAGTAGGACGGTGGGCGAGAGATAAGAGAGGGGGCGGCTAGGGTTAGGCGTCAATGGACAAGGTGTGGGGGGTGCCCCCACCCCTCATTATATAGGTGGGGTGAAGCCGGCCAAGGGTTCCCATCCCAGGCCTCCTCCTCCCAACTCGGCCACCAAAGGAAGAGCTTGAAACCTTTTCCACCAAGTCTTCCTTCTTACCAAAAACTAGAGTTTGACTTTTCAAACTAGGATTTGACCATTCAAACTAGGGTTTGACCCTTTTACTAGACTTGGCCGAATTGGCCCTTCAGGTTTTGGTGCGACTGGCCCCTAGGGCATGCCACTGTCCAAGTGACTCCCTCCCGGGGTGGTGGAACCACTGGTGCTCGCTCTAGAACATTCTACAAGTATCCGACCAAAACACCAAAACTTTTCCTGAACCCCCCAAAACCACTTCCTTATATGAATCTTATTCTCCGGACCATTCTGGATCTCCTCGTGATGTACTGGATCCAATCCAAGACTCTGAACAACATTCGGTCTCCAACTCATATTCCATATCTACTTAAACAACATTGAATTCTTAAGTGTGTCTCCCTATGATTCGTGAACTATGCAGACATGATCGAGACACCTCTCCAATCAATAACCAATAGAGGGATCTAGAAATCCATATGGCTCCCATATATTTCTACGATGACTTTGTGATAGAATGAACCATTTACATACGGAACCAATTTCCCTTTGTATCGCGATATTTTACTTATCCGAGGTATGATTGTCGGTATCTCTGCATACCTAGTTCAACCTCGTTACCGATAATTATTCTTTTCTTGTTCCCGTGATATGTGAGCCATTCACATGCTTGGAAGCCAATTGGATGACATTCCACCGAGAGGGACCAGAGTATATCTATTCGTCATATGGATGGACAAATCCCACTCTTGATCCATGCGCTTTAACACATACTTTCACGATACCTAATGTCACCTTTATAACACCCAGTTACGGAAGTGGCGTTTGATGTTATCAAAGTACTCATCCGGTGACGATGATTAACATGATCTCATGGTCGAAGGATAAGGTTACTATGTATCTGTAAGCTTGTAGCAAACGAACTTAATGACTTGATCTTATGTTATGCTTACTATGGGTGTGTGTCCATCACATCATTCTCCTAATGATACGACCTTTTTATTAATAACATCCAATGTCCATGACTAGGAAACCATGATCATCTCAACAAGCTAGCTTAACAAGAGGCTTACTAGGGACTCTTTTATGTTTACAAAACACACAAGTATTAATGTTTCCTGTTAATACAATTATAGCATCGTATGCAAAAAATTATCATAAACACAAAGATATATTATTAACCACTTTATTATTGCCTCTTGGGCATATCTCCAATAGTCTCCCACTTGCACTAGAGTCAATAATATAGTTTGGAAAAACTTGTGCATTCAACACATATGGCTTTCTGATGTTGTATATACATGATTGCTAGTGGTAAACATAATCTTTGGATCTAAAACTTCTAGGTTTGTGTGTATTTGCATGTCTTTACGTCTCAACGCATCACTCATTCTCCAATGAGATGGCATTGTATAACTTTGGTCCTTTGGTGAGACCTTTAGTTCCTTGGGGTTAAACCAGGTCGATACAATTGTCGTACAATATATCTTCATAGTATTAGCCCGTTAAGAACCACACCTAGTGTGATAACAACCTACTTGACACAAATGTGCTCCATTCATCCCTCCAGGCTCCAGCGATAACCGGTTATTTCTCAACCGCAGACAAGACTGTTCCACCGACAAGTGCAACAAGAGACCGTGGCAAACAACCGCACTGAAAGCTACTACTCGTCCCGGGCAGTCTGCACGAACGAATGCCAAATTTCTCTTGCATTAGAGCATTTCTAGCACGTCACCCCTTTTTCGACAAAATGAATATATATACCACTTACATCCGGCTTTGCAACAACAAAATGACCCAAAAACATTACGGATGGAAACAACCCTACAACTAAAAGAAGAGAAAAACAAAAGATCCCGATATAGTGATCAAAACCTTATAACTACAACGCAAACCCCTGTCAAGACAATGCCCGAAGTCCAAATTATCCAAAAGCGACACCTCCAAGAAGAAAACAACGCACAAGCACCATTGTCGCCCGAACATAAATCTTAATTTTTCACTCTAAAGACAGTCCACGCTCTCAAAACAATGTCTCCAGCAAGATCCATTGTTAGGAACAACCATTTAAGGTCGGGCTTCGATTTTCACCTCGAAAAATAAGACTATGTAATCCTCTTGTCCTGCCACCCCCGCTTGTCGATGTCACTGCTACAAGCCAAAAACCACCAATCAAAAGTCCTCATCGCTTTGAAGACTCAGTCAACCATTACTAGACCTCAGCTGCCATGACATTATCCACAACTTCCTTCATCGTGAAAATCAAAACACCGAAAGGTTCCAAGATGACAACAGACAGCGAAGATTCGGGTGACACCCCATAAAGTCGCACGGCCAAAATAGGGGTGCAAACGACCAAATCCCATCTGATACAGCAATCTATAGGCACGAAGCACCCAATAGAGATCTTCGGCGGAGCCTTTTAGAACTCGTCATCAGCTAGATAAATGAGG
Organism: Avena atlantica; assembly: GCA_910589765.1. Lineage (NCBI taxonomy): Eukaryota > Viridiplantae > Streptophyta > Magnoliopsida > Poales > Poaceae > Avena > Avena atlantica. The sequence continues at coordinate 72,929,147 of OU342737.1, forward strand.
CCAGTCATCGAGAAGAACATTGTCTTAATGCGAGAAGACCCCTAGAATCACCTCTTTATTAGGCAGATCGACAAGACTCCATGCCACCGCCCGCGACTTCCACTAGCAGGCCGAAGATCTCAGCGGGCACTACCGCCACCACCCGCACTAAGCGGAGAAGAGGGGTTGAGCCGCACCAAGCCACCTAAACCAGCCATTGTGCCGCAGTTATAGCCACGGGGTCATCAAGGTCGCCGAAGAATTCTGGGGATGTTGACAATGCGTCCATCTCTATCAAAAGAGTCGTGTCGTCCAGGGCTGCCGCTAGACTACGGCCAGAGATCTTGCCACGCGTGGAGGATGCCCCCCCCCCCCCGACGCCACCAGTCGTGCTAGGGGATGAGAGCCCGCCACGGCCATCAGCCGCATGGCCTTTGACTGGTGGCATTCTTCGATAACGGTGGGGGAATCGGGGTAGGAGGAGAAGGGAAAGAGGATAGGGTTCCGCCCAAGCCGACTGATACGTCGGAAACGTATCTATAATTTTTGATGCTCCATGCTTGTTTAGTATCTACTTTGCTTTGCTTTGTCTACACTTTGAGGTGTTTTTATATCTTTTCTGGACTAACCTATTAACAAGATGCCACAGTGCGAGTTGCCTGTTTTCTTCTGTTTTTCGTTCTAGAAAGGCAGAAAATCAATATTCTCGGAATTGGATGGGACAAAAGCCAAAGTCAATATTTTACCGTGGGCGTCATGAAGTCCAGAGGGGAGACAGAGAGGCGAGCCAAGGCCACCACACACCCCTAGGCGCGGCTGGGCCCTTCCCCACGCCTGGGTAAGGTGTGGGCCCTCCGACTGCCTCCCAGCCTTGCCTCCTGCACCTATAAGAATCCCCCGATGATAAAACTCTAAGTCGTCAATCATACTTCTAGAAAAACCTCTGTAGCACCGCCGCCATCAAAAGGGAGATTCGGGGGACAGAAAGTCTCTGTTCCGGCACCCTGTTGGGATGGGGAAGTGCCCCCGAAGCCATCTCTGTCGATCTCCATCGCCATCTTCATCACCGTTGCTGATTCCCATGATGAGGAGGGAGTAGTTCTTCCTCGAGGCTAAGGGCTCTACCGGTAGCTATGTGTTTATCTCTCTCTATGCATGATCTTGTTGTGGCCATGAGCTTTGTAATCAAGTATATATACCTTGCCACTCAAGTGCTTTAATAGATCTCTGTTCTCCCCATGTGTGTGAAAATGATAGCGTGCACGCCATGGTGGCACTTAGGTTTGAGTCTACATAAATACTCTTTGTGCTTTAATAGATCTATGTTTTTCCCCACGTGTGTGAAAGTGACAGCGTGCATACCGTGTGTGGCACTTTGGCTAGATTGAATATTTGTTATGAGTTATATTTGGAGTTGGATGTCTCTATGAAATTGTGGTGTTTGTTGGAACCATCTAGCGCTCAAGGTGATAGTGTGGGGTTATCTAGATTGGGGAAGGCGGACTTTGAGGTGTGATGTTATAGCCCTACCATGGATTAGAGTCTCCAACCAAAGAGTAGTTAAGAGTAGTATCATGAAGAGAGGATGTTTATACGAGAGAGTGTTCACTAGTGAAAGTATGATCCCTAGGCCTTATTTCTAAGCATTGAAATACCGTTTGCTACTAGATCTGTTGCATGTTTGATTGCTCCCTTCCTTTTTCCTTTAGTCTTTACCTCACCGTCAAGCTATTTTCTGGCACCCACACACGTTACCCCACGTCAACAGCAAGTCAGAAGCTATTTTCTGGCATCGTTACTGCTTGTATTTCACCATCTCTTCAACGAACTAGTGCACCTATACACCTGACAAGTGTATTGGGTGTGTTGGGGACACAAGAGACTTCTTGTATCTTGATTGCAGGGTTGCTTGAGAGGGATACCTTTGACCACTTACTCCCTGAGTTCGATAAACCATGGGTAATCCACTTAAGGGAAACTTGTTGTTGTTCTACAAACCTCTGCACTTGGAGGCCCAACAACTTTCTACAAGAATAGAAGTGCGTAGACATCAAGCTCTTTTCTGGCGCCGTTGCCGGGGAGGTTTGGTCCTTTTACCTTCCTCCATGTCAAGCTCCATCAAATCTCTTTTCTGGCGCCGTTGCCGGGGAGGTAAGGTAAAAGGTACTCACACCCTCCGGTGTGAGTGCTCGAAGTTATTTCCTTTAGATTCTACAGTTTTGTCTTTTTGTTTCTTGTTTTCACTAGTTAGGCTTAATGGAAAACAACAAAAAAAATAGAGAGCTTTATAGTGTTTATCTTGAGTTAGGGCATGAAGTGTTTGAAGAGAAAATTAAAAAACATATGGAGCTTTATTTGCATGCTAATAGCAATGTTATTAGTATGAATTTTTTGAACACCATTGTTGCTAATGCTATGGAAACGTCTAAGCTTGGGGAAGCTAGTTTTTATGAAAATGATCTTTTTAGTCCCCCAGCTTTGGAAGATAGCTATTCTATTGCTTATGATGATACCAAACCTACAATATATGATGATTACAATGATGAGTATGATATTTTCAGCCCACCTACTATTGAGGAGGAAATTAGTTGTGATTACAATATACCTCCTATATTTGATGATTATGGTGATGAGAATGATAGTGATAGCTATTTTTTTGAATTTTCTCCCACTATAATTAATAAGAACGGCTATTATTATGTGGAGAGTAATAATCATTTTATGCATGTGGCTCATGATAAGAATGTTTTATGTGATAGTTATATTGTTAATTTTATTCATGATGCTACTGAAAGTTATTATGAGAGAGGGAAACATGGTCTTATGTATCTCAACAATATTAAGTTTCGCCTCTTTATGTTGAAAGTCTTGAAGTTGCACTTGTTTTGCTTTCCTATGCTTGTTGCTTTGTGCTTTAATGACTTGTTTCTTTACAAGATTCCTATGCATAGGAAGTGGGTTAGACTTAAATGTGTTTTGAATCTGCTTATTGATGCTCTGTTTTAATTCAATTCATATTTCTTATGTGAGCATCTTCTCAAACTATCAAGCCTAACTTAAAGGCGTTAAAGAAAAGGACTTATTTGGAGATAACCCAATAGTTTTCTTGAGTCTTGGAAGTTATTACTTCTGTAATGACATCTTCTTATCCTTTTTGATTGTTTTTTGTGCCAAGAATGACCTCTAATGAGAGGGAAGTCAGATTAGGGGAGTTGCTGTCCCGAAACAGATTTCTGTCCTCCACCATAAAAATTCGTGAGGAGTATCTCTAAGTCGGATTGAGCTGAAAATTTACGAATAAATCCCCAATATGTTAGCTAACTTTAGTTAGTGCAACACTTTTTTATTTTAGCAACAAAAGGTCTTCGAAAAAATCGTTTTCTACCTGCTGGTATGTTTTGACAGATTTCTGCCATTATTTGCATTTGCTTCTTATTGATTCCTTTTTGAGTTCTCTTTTGGGGAATTGAGATTTTTGAAGGAGTTACTACAGTATCTTGTGTTTTTAGTGAAAAGTTTTGTTGTTACAAAGCTTTGCCTAAGGTATAATATCTTTTGAATACACTAATGTTGCTAATGAAGATTGTGTGAAGTTTTGTATGAAGGAACATTTCACGTGTAGAGAGAGAATGATATAATGAGATCAAGAATGGACAAAATCTTAAGCTTGGGGATGCCACCCTGGTGTCACCCCAAGAAATATTCAAGAGGTACAAGCGTCAAAGCTTGGGGATGCCCAAGGCATCCCCTTCTTCATCAATAAAAATCCCAGGTCTTTCTAGACACTTCGTTTTTATTGTTTCATGCACGGTTGTGTTGTTCTTGGATAATCTTTGTTTTTGTTTTTAGTTTTCTTTTGTTTAGTTTGCTTGAATAAATTTGGTTGAACACATCACACTTCTTTTGGAGAGAGACACACTCTGTTTTCATTGCCTAGAACACTCTAGTTTTCACTCTGATTGTTTTGTGAGTGTTTTCTTTTGCTAGCACTATGTTTAGCCTTAGTCTTCTTGTGCATTCACCTTAGAACATTTTAGTTCTTGTTTGTGGATTTGTGAGACTTGCTCACTGATCTTTATTGATTATTATCTTTGTGAGTTGTTTCAAATAAGTTGTTTGGTGTTGGAAAATAGTAGAAAGTTTCATGCTTATAGTAATACAAGAGGAGATTGCTTTGACTATGACTTAGACTTTATCATGCCATGCTAGGTGTTTCTTTGACCTTATGCTTAGTGATTATTGCTGTAGCATGTCTTGTTTCCAAACAATTGGGATTGCTTAATGTGCCTTGAAGAAATCATGCGTTGTTTTAGCATACAAAAGCATAGTATTGTGGTATTGTCCTTTGATGCTTTGTTTGGGTTGACTTGGCACATACTCACACCATTTATGACTATGAACAAGTCACCATAGCCTCTATGATCATTTATTCCTTGACTTGTAGTACCACTCTATGCTTTGATTAGTAATGTTTTGTTGGTCTGCATGATTATGGCCATTATTGCTCTCTTAGTTTGTTGCTCACAGTCTTTTGCTAGCCTCCACTTGTATGAGTAATATCTATTCATGCTTCCAACTCCCAGGAAACTAATTTATTCCAAAGTGTCCACTATAAATTCCTATGCATGGTGTGTTACACCATTCCAAGTATATTCTTGTTTTCAGCTATCTTCCAATTAAAAAAAGTATTTTGTTATGTGAAAACTTAGTGATTAAAGCCCTCACAAACTTGATGGCACACTTTATATTATTTTCCCATAATAAACTTGAACCATTGTGTCATCTATGTTGTATATGCTTGCACTTATACGTTGGGATTAGTAGAACCGTGCTGTCACGGGGAATGTTTTCAACATTGCACTTGTACTTTGTACACAGTTGATATCATGCTATTTTGTCTATGGATGTCGCCGGTGTGAAATAAAGAGGAAGCTTGTAAGTCCATGGAGTTATGTATTTTGTGTTAGAGAAACGCCTGGGCCGCTAGCCTAAGCCATGCCTAATCATGGTGGAAACTTGCAACATCACCATAGTGAGCTATTTATGAAGCATCCTCAATAAAAAGTTATGCATATAGTAAATAAAAAGATCACTGAGATGCTCATTGTCTGCTTGCCTTGTCATTTTGGTTATGGGATAGCTCATGTACCATGTGCAAGGGGTACCCCGTTGGCGGTTCTCTATGATATGAAAATACTTATAGTGACAAGAACTTACAGGTGACTGAAGTTGAGTAGAATGAGGTGTGGCCCTCGTATTCAAGGGACTTGAGATTGCCAACTTATACTTTGTCAAACATATACTCCATAGTTTGTTCACTTTAACCTTAATCACTTCAAGATGCTTATGATAGGGGCAATGAGGGGTGAAAGCTAACGAGTACCATAATTTTTGGAAGCTCTTTTTTAAACTTGAAATCCCTGCTTCCTTTATGAAAGGCCTTTCTTCCACTATTATTGAGTCTCCACCTTCTATCTTTAGGCACCATTAAGAGAGCATAGTTTTCATTATGTGTGCAGTGTTCCAAAACTTATTGATTGATGCATATTGTGATATTACTTGTTCTTGTGCTACTTATTTCTAGTCACCCTTGTGAACTTTGAAGGTGTCCTATGCATCTATTTGCTACTCCATGAGGGAGAAGCTGAATGCCACTATGCCATTTTTTGTATGTGAAACAAACAAACAAAATTCAATGCATGTTATTCATGATCTTTGTTTGTAGCCGTTCATGTTGTATGCATAGTTACTATGTCCTATTGTTAGAACTCCATCTTTCATGCTCATGTTTAGAGTTATTTGATCCCAGCTTTCAATGCTTGCAAATGGTTTGATCTTGGTTTTGATGGTGCATGTCACCTCAAAAATTATTTTTTTATCACTTACCTACTTGAGCATGAGCAGGAGTTAAGCTTGGGGATGCTTGATACGTCGGAAACGTATCTATAATTTTTGATGCTCCATGCTTGTTTAGTATATACTTTGCTTTGCTTTTTCTACACTTTGAGGTGTTTTTTATATCTTTTCTGGACTAAACTATTAACAAGATGCCACAGTGTCAGTTTCTTGTTTTCTTCTGCTTTTGGTTCTAGAAAGGCAGAAAATCAATATTCTCGGAATTGGACGGGACAAAAGCCAAATTCAATATTTTACCGTGGGCGTCAAGAAGCCCAGAGGGGAGACGGAGAGGCGAGCCAGGGCCACTACACCCCCTAGGCGTGGGTGGGCCCTGCCCCACGCCTAGGTAGAGTGTGGGCCCTCCGTCCGCCTCCTAGCCTTGCCTCCTGCGCCTATAAGAAGCCCCCGATGAGAAAACCCTAAGTCATCAATCATACTTCCAAAAAAACCTCTATAGCGCCATCGCCACCGAAAGGGAGATTCGGGGGACAAAAAGTCTCTGTTTCGGCACCCTTCCGGGACAGGGAAGTGCCCCCGGAGACATCTCCATCGATCTCCATCGCCATCTTCATCACCGTTGCTGATTCCCATGAAGAGGAGGGAGTAGTTCTTCCTCGAGTCTAAGGGCTCTACCGGTAGCTATGTGTTCATCTCTCTCTATGCATGTTCTTGTTGTGATCATGAGCTTTGTAATCAAGTAGATCTACCTTGCTACTCAAGTGCTTTAATAGATCTCTGCTCTCCCCATGTGTGTGAAAGTGACAACATGCACGCCATGGTAGCACTTAGGTTTGAGTCTACATAAATACTCTTTGTGCTTTAATAGATCTATGCTTTTCCCCATGTGTGTGAAAGTGACAGTGTGCACGCCATGGTGGCACTTAGGTTTGAGTCTACATAAATACTCTTTGTGCTTTAATAGATCTATGCTTTTCCCCACGTGTGTGAAAGTGACAGCGTGCATACCATGTGTGGCACTTTGGCTAGATTGAATATTTGTTATGAGTTATATTTGGAGTTGGATGTCTCTATGAAATTGTGGTGTTTGTTGGAACCATCTAGCACTCAAGGTGACAGTGTGGGGTTATCTAGATTGGGGAAGGAGGACTTTGAGGTGTGATGTTATAGCCCTACCATGGATTAGAGTGTCCAACCGGAGAGTAGTTAAGAGTAGTATCATGAAGAGAGGATATTTATATGAGAGAGTGTTCACTAGTAAAAGTATGATCCCTAGGCCTTATTTCTAAGCATTGAAACACCGTTTGCTACTAGATCTGTTGCATGTTTGCTTCCTTCCTTCCTTTGCCTTTAGTCTTTACCTTACCGTCAAGCTATTTTCTAGCACCCACACACGTTACCCCATGTCAACAACAAGTCAGAAGCTATTATCTGGCACCGTTACCGCTTGTATTTCACTATCTCTTCACCGAACTAGTGCACCTATACACCTAACAAGTGTATTGGGTGTGTTGGGGACACAAGAGGCTTATTGTATCTTGATTGCAGGGTTGCTTGAGAGGGATACCTTTGACCACTCCCTCCCTGAGTTTGATAAACCTTGGGTAATCCACTTAAGGGAAACTTGCTGCTGTTCTACAAACCTCTGCACTTGGAGGCCCAACAACTGTCTATAAGAATAGAAGTGCATAGACATCAAGCTCTTTTCTAGCACCGTTGTCGGGGAGGTTTTGGTCCTTTTACCTTCCTCCACATCAAGCTCCATCAAAGCTCTTTTCTGGCACCGTTGCCGGAGAGGTAAGGTAAAAGGTACTCACACCCTCCGGTGTGAGTGCTCGAAGTTATTTCCTTTAGATTCTGAAGTTTTGTCTTTTTGTTTCTTGTTTTCACTAGTTAGGCTTAATGGAAAACAACAACAAAATTAGAGATCTTTATAGTGTTTATCTTGAGTTAGGACATGAAGTGTTTGAAGAGAAAATTTAAAAACCTATGGAGCTTTATTTGCATACTAATAGAAATGTTATTAGTATGATTTTTTGAACACCATTGTTGCTAATGATATGGAAACGTCTATGCACAATGGTCGTAGTGGAAACCACTCAGAGATGGATCAAGAATTTTCATACCTAGCACGCATTTCGATGAACACTTCATGGGCGTTGGCGGCGTTGGGGCCGGAGCATCCGTAGGAGGGACCGTCCTGTACGACATGGCCATAGGATGGACTGGCCTCTTTGGCACCATCAAATAAATCGGCGGTCCTCTCCCCGTAATCTTCGGTTTGTCTGCTTCTTCTTCCTTAATGACGCGGGGGCTATCGAGGTCCCCGTGGGCGTGGTTTTCGTTTGCTTAGTTTGCTTGAGTAAGTTGGTTGGTGAGGGACACACTCTGTTTCCATTTCCATTGCCTAGAACACTCTTGTTTTCACTCTAGTTGTCACTCTATGTGCAGTGTTCCAAAGCTTATTGATTGATGCATAGATATTACTTGTTCTTGTGCTATTTGTTTCTAGTCACCCTTGTGAACTTTCAAGGTGTCCTATGCATCTATTTGCTACTCTAGGAGGGACAAGCTGATTACCACTATGCTATGTTTCCTGTATGTGAAACAAACAAACGCTTTTCAATGCATGTTATTCATGATCTTTGTTTGTAGCCTTTCATGTTCCATGCATAGTTACTATGTCCTATTGTTAGAACTCCATCTTTCATGCAAATGTTTAGAATTCTTTGTTCCCAGCTTTCAATGCTTACAAATGGTTTGATCTTGGTTTTGATGGTGAATGTCACCTCAAAAATTATTCTTTTTATAACTTACCTACTCGAGGACGAGCAGGAGTTAAGCTTGGGGATGCTTGATACGTCGAAAACGTATCTATAATTTTTGATGCTCCATGCTTGTTTTATATCATTTGTCTTATGTTTTGTCTACACTTTGAGGTGTTTTTATATCTTTTCTGGAACTAACCTATTAACAAGTTGCCACAGTGCCAGTTGCATGTTTTCTTCTGTTTTTGGTTCTAGAAAGACAGAATATCAATATTCTCGGAATTGGACGGGACAAAAGCCAAAGTTATTATTTTCCCGGAGCAACACGGAACCACGAAGCAGAGCCGGAGGGGGACACATGGTGGCCGCAACCTCCTAGGCGCGGGCAATCCCTAGAGGCGCCTGGAGGGGGTGTGGGCCCCCTGGACCCCACCGACCTTGATTCCTGCGCCTATAAGAAGCCTCCGACCCAAAAACCCTAGGGCATCTAGAAGAAATCCATGAAAACCTCTGTAGTGCTGCCGCCACCAAAAGGGAGATTCGGGGGACAGAAAGTCTCTGTTCCGGCACCCTGCCGGGACGGGGAAGTGCCCCCGGAGCCATCTCCATCGATATCCATCGCCATCTTCGTCACCGTTGCTGATTCCCATGATGAGGAGGGAGTAGTTCTTCCTCTAGGATAAGGGCTCTACTGGTAGCTATGTGTTCATCTCTCTCTATGCATGGTCATATTGTGATCATGAGCTTTGTAATCAAGTAGATCTACCTTGCTACTTGATACGTTGGAAACGTATCTATAATTTTTGATGCTCCATGCTTGTTTTGTATCTACTTTGTTTTGCTTTGTCTATACTTTGAGGTGTTTTTTATATCTTTTCTGGAACTAACCTATTAACAAGTTTCCACAATGCTAGTTGCCTGTTTTCTTCTGTTTTTGGTTCCAGAAAGGCAGAAAATCAATATTCTCGGAATTGGACAGGACAAAAGCCAAAGTTATTATTTTCCCGGAGCAACACAAAACCATGAAGCAGAGCCGGAGGGGGGCCACAGGGTGGCCAAACCCACCTAGGCGCAGGCAAGCCCTGGAGGCGCCTGGAGGGGGTGTGGGCCCCAGGACCCCCACCGACCTTGATTCATGCGCCTATAAGAAGCCTCCGATGGGAAAACCCTAAGGAATCCAGAATAAATCCACGAAACCCTCCAAAGATCCGCCGCCATCGAAAGGGATATCTGGGGGACAGAAAGTCTCTGTTCCGGCACCTTGACGGGACGGGGAAGTGCCCCCGGAGCCATCCCCATCCATCTCCATCGCCATCTCCATCACCGTTGCTGATTCCCATGATGAGGAGGGAGTAGTTCTTCCTCGAGGCTAAGGGCTCTACCGGTAGCTATGTGTTCATCTGTCTCTCTCTATGCATGATCATGTGGTCACGAGCTTTGTAATCAAGTAGATCTACCTTGCTACTCAAGTGCTTCATTAGATCTCTGCTCTCCCCATGTGTGCGAAAGTGACAGCGTGCACGCCATGGTGGCACTTAGGTTTGAGTCTACATAAATACTCTTTGTGCTTTAATAGATCTATGCTTTTCCCCACGTGTGTGAAAGTGACAGCGTGCATACCGTGTGTGGTACTTTGGCTAGATTGAATATTTGTTATGAGTTATATTTGGAGTTGGATCTCTCTATGAAATTGTGGTGTTTGTTGGAACCATCTAGCGCTCAAGGTGACAGTGTGGGGTTATCTAGATTGGGGAAGGCGGACTTTGAGGAGTGTTTTTATAGCCCTACCATGGATTAGAGTGTCCAACCGGAGAGTAGTTAAGAGTAGTATCACGAAGAGAGGATATTTATATGAGAGAGTGTTCGCTAGTGAAAGTATGATCCCTAGGCCTTGTTTCTAAGCATTGAAACACCGTTGGCTACTAGATTTGTTGCATGTTGCTTGCATACTTCAGTTTCCCTTCAGTCTATTCCTCCACACCATCAGCTATTTTCTGGCACCGTTACCCCACGTCAACAAGTCAGAAGCTCTTTTCTGGCACCGTTACCACTTGTATTTCACTATCTCTTCGCCGAACTAGTGCACCTATACACCTGCCAAGTGTATTGGGTGTGTTGGGGACACAAGAGACTTCTTGTATCTCGATTGCAGGGTTGCTTGAGAGGGAATACCTTTGACCACTTCCTCCCTGAGTTCGATAAACCTTGGGTAATCCACTTAAGGGAAACTTGCTGCTGTTTTACAAACCTCTGCACTTGGAGGCCCAACAACTGTCTACAATAATAGAAGTGCGTAGACATCAAGATCTTTTATGGCGCCGTTGTCAGGGAGGTTTTGGGCTTTTACCTTCCCTCCATGCCAAAAGCTCTTTTCTGGCGCCGTTGCCGGGGAGGTAAGGTAAAAGATACTCACATCCTCCGGTGTGAGTGCTTGAAGTTATTTCCTTTAGATTCTGCAGTTTTGTCTGTTTGTTTCTTGTTTTCACTAGTTAGGATTAAACAATAACAAAATTAGAGAGCTTTATAGTATCTATCTTGAGTTAGGACATGAAGTGTTTGAAGAGAAAATTAAAAAACTTATGGAGCTTTATTTGCATGCTAATAGCAATGTTATTAGTATGAATTCTTTGGACACCATTATTGCTAATGCTATGGAAAAGGCTAAGCTTGGGGAAGCTAGTTTTGATGAAAATGATCTTTTTAGTCCCCCAGCTTCGGAAGATAGCTATTCTATTGCTTATGATGATACCAAACCACCAATATATGATGATTACAATGATTAGTATGATATTTTCAGTCCACCTACTATTGAGGAGAAAATTGATTGTGATTACAATATGCCTCCTATATTTGATGACTATGGTGAGGAGAATAGTAATGATAGCTATTTTGTTGAATTTGCTCCCACTACAATTAATAAGAATGACTATTCTTATGTGGAGAGTAATAATTATTTTATGCATGTGATAGTTATATTGTTCATGATAAGAATGTTTTATGTGATAGTTATATTGTTATTTGTTCATGTTGCTACTGAAAGTTATTATGAGAGAGGGAAACATGGTTTTATGTATCTCAACAATATTAAGTTTCCCCTCTTTATGTTGAAATTTTTGAAGTTGCACTTGTTTTACTTTCCTATGCTTGTTGCTTTGTGCTTTCATGACTTGTTTCTTTACAAGATTCCTATGCATAGGAAGTGGGTTAGACTTAAATGTGTTTTGAATTTTCTTCTTGATGCTCTCTTTTACTTCAATTCATATTTCTTATGTGAGCATCTTGTCAAGCTATCAAGCCTAACTTAAACACATTAAAGAGAAGTACTTGTTGGGAGATAACCCCAGAGTTTTCTTGAGTTTTGGAAGTTATTACTTCTTTAATGACCTCTCCTTATCCTTTTTGTTTGTTTTTTGTGCCAACAATAACCTCTAATGAGAGGGAAATAAGATTTGGGGAGTTGCTGTCCCGAAACAGATTTCTGTCCTCCACCATAAAAATTCGTGAGGAGTCTCTGTAAGTCGGATTGAGCTAAAAATTTACATAAGAATCCCCCAGTATGTTAGTTAACTTTCGTTAGTTCAACACTTGTTAATTTGAGCAACATAATATGTTCGAAAAAATCGGTTTCTACCTGATGGTCTGTTTTGCCAGATTTCTGTTATTCTTTGCATTTGCTTCTTATTGATTCCTTTTTGGATTCTTTTTGGGAAATTGAGCTTTTTGAAGGAGTTACTACAGTAGCTTGTGTATTTAGTGAAAAGTATTGCTGTTCCAAAGCTTTACCCAAAGTTCTAATATCTTTTGAATAAACTAATGTTGCTAATGAAGATTGTGTGAAATTTTGTATGAAGGAAAAATTTCAGGTGTAGAGAGAGAATGATGTAATGGGATAAAGAATGGACAAAAGCTCAAGCTTGGGGATTCCACCACGGTTTCACCCCAAGAAATATCCAAGAGGTACAAGCGTCAAAGCTTGGGGATGCCCAAGGCATCCCCTTCTTCATCAATAAAAATTTCAGGTCTTTCTAGATACTTCGTTTTTATTGTTTCATGCATTGTTGTGTTGTTATTGGAGCGTATTAGTTTCTGTTTTTGGTTTTCGTTTGCTTAGTTTGCTTGAGTAAGTTTTTTTGTTACACCACACTTCTTTTGGAGAGAGACACACTCTGTTTCCATTGCCTAGAACACTCTAGTTTTCACTCTTATTGTTTTGTGAGTGTTCACTTTTGCTAGCACTGCGTTCAGCCTTAGTTTTCGTGTGCTTTTAGCTTAGAAATTTTTAGTTCTTATTTGTGGATTTGTGAGACAAGCTCATTTGTATTTATTGATTATTATCTTTGTGAGTTGTTTCAAATAGGTTGATTGGTGTTGGAAAAAAGTAGTAAGTTCTTGCTTGTAAGTGCAAGAGGAGCTTGCATTGACTGTGACTTAGACTTTAGTGTGTCAAGATAGGTGTTGTTTTGACCTTATGCTTAGTGATTATTGTTGTAGCATGTCTTGTTTCAAACAATTGGGATTGCTTAGTGTGCCTTGAAGAAATTATGCATTGTTTTAGCATGCAAAAAGCATAGTATTGTGGTATTATCCTTTGATGCTTTGTTTGGGTTGACTTGGCACATGCTCACACCATGTTATTACTCTCACAAGTCACCATTAGCCTCTATGATCATTTAGTCCTTGACTTGTAGTACCACTCTTTGCTTTGATTAGTAATGCTTTGTTGCTCTGCATGATTATGGCCATTATTGCTCTCTTAGTTGGTTGCTCCCAGTCTTTTGCTAGCCTCCACTTGTATGAGTAAGCTCTACTCATGCTTCCAACTCCCAAGAAACCAAGTTATTCCAAAATGTCCACTATAAATTCCTATGCATGGTGTGTTACACCATTCCAAGTATATTCTTGTTTTCAGATATCTTCCAATTAAAAACTATTTTGTTATGTGAAAACTTAGTGATTAAAGTCCTCACAAACTTGATGGCACACTTTATATTCTTTGCCACTAATAAACTTGAACCATTGTGACAACTTTGTTGTATATGCTTGCACTTATAAGTTGGAATTAGCAGAACCGAGTTGTCACGGGGAACATTTTCAACATGGCACGTGTACCTTGTTGTACTCAGTTGATATCATGTTCTTTTGTCTATGGATGTCACCAGTGTGAAATAAAGAGGGAACTTGTAAGTCCATGAAGTTTGTATCATGTGTGAGAGAAACGCCCGGGCCGCTAGCCTAATCCATGGCTAATCACGGTGGAAACTTGCAGCGTCACCATAATGAGCGATCTATGAAGCATCCTCAATAAAACGCTATCATATGGTAAATAAAAAGATTGCTGAGATGCTCATTGTTTGCTTGCCTTGTCATTTTGGTTATGGGAAAGCTCCTGTACCATGTGCAAGGGGTACCCCGTTGGAGGTTCTCAATGATATGCAAATACTTACAGTGACAATAACTTACCTGGTCCCAAAATTGAGTATGCATGAGGTGTGGCCCTCGTATTCAAGGGACATGAGATTGCAACTTATACTCCGTCAAACATATACTCCAGCTTTGCCACTTTAACCTTAACCACTTCAAGATGCTTATGATAGGGGCAATGAGGGCTGAAAGCTAACAAGTACCATAATTTTTTAAAGCCCTTTTTGAAACTTGTAATCCCTAATTCCTTTACAAAAAGGCCTTTCTTCCACCATCATTGAGTCTCCACCTTCTACCTTTAGGCACCATTAAGAGAGCATAGTTGTCATTCTATGTGCAGTGTTCCAAAGCTTATTAATTGATGCATATTGTGATATTACTTGTTCATGTGCTATTTGTTTCTATTCACCCTTGTGAACTTTGAAGGTGTCCTATGCATATATATTGCTACTCTATGAGGGACAAGCTGAATGCCACTATGCTATGTTTTCTCTATGTGAAACAAACTAATGTTTTTTAATGCATGTTATTCATAATCTTTGTTTGTAGCCTTTCATGTTGCATGCAAAGTTACTATGTCCTATTGTTAGAACTCCATCTTTCGTGCACATGTTTAGTGTTCTTTGATCCCAGCTTTCAATGCTTGCAAATGGTTGGATATTTATTGTGAGGGTGCATGTCACCTAAAAAATTATTCTATTTATCACTTACCTACTCGGGGACGAGCAGGAGTTAAACTTGGGGATGTTGATACATTGGAAACGTATCTATAATTTTTGATGCTCCATGCTTGTTTTGTATCTACTTTGCTTTGTCTATACTTTGAGGTGTTTTTATATCTTTTCTGGAACTAACCTATTAACAAGTTGCCACAGTTTCAGTTGCCTATTTTGTTTTGTTTTTGGTTCCAGAAAGGCAGAAAATCAATATTCTCGGAATTGGATAGGACAAAAGCCAAAGTTATTATTTTTCCCGGAGCAACACGGAACCACGAAGCAGAGCTGGAGGGGGGCCATAGGGTGGCCAAACCCCCTAGGCGCGGGCAAGCCCTGGAGGCGCCTGGAGGTGGTGTGGGCCCCCTGGAACCCCACCGACCTTGATTCCTGTGCCTATAAGAAGCCTCCAATGGTAAAACCCTAAGGAATCCAGAAGAAATCCACGAAAACCTCCACAGAGCCGCCGCCATCGAAAGGGATATTCGAGGGACAGAAAGCCTCTCTTCCGGCACCCTGCCGGGACGGGGAAGTGCCCCCGGAGCCATCCCCATCCATCTCCATCGCCATCTCCATCACCGTTGCTGATTCCCATGATGAGGAGGGAGTAGTTCTTCCTCGAGGCTAAGGGGTCTACCGGTAGCTATGTGTTCATCTCTCTCTATGCATGATCTTGTGGTCATGAGCTTTGTAATCAAGTAGATCTACCTTGCTACTCAAGTGCTTCATTAGAGCTCTGCTCTCCCCATGTGTGTGAAAGTGACGGCGTGCACGCCATGGTGGCACTTAGGTTTGAGTCTACATAAATACTCTTTGTGCTTTAATAGATCTATGTTTTTCCCCACGTGTGTGAAAGTGACAGCGTGCATACCGTGTGTAGCACTTTGGCTAGATTGAATATTTGTTATGAGTTATATTTGGAGTTGGATGTCTCTATGAAATTGTGGTGTTTGTTGGAACCATCTAGCGCTCAAGGTGACAGTGTGGGGTTATCTAGATTGGGGAAGGCGGACTTTGAGGAGTGCTGTTATAGCCCTATCATGGATTAGAGTGTCCAACCGGAGAGTAGTTAAGAGTAGTATCATGAAGAGAGGATATTTATATGAGAGAGTGTTCACTAGTGAAAGTATGATCCCTAGGCCTTGTTTCTAAGCATTGAAACACCATTTTCTACTAGATCTGTTGCATGTTGCTTGCTTCCTTCAGTTTGCCTTTAGTCTGTTCCTCCATGCCATCAGCTATTTTATGGCACCGTTACCCCACGTCAACAACAAGTCAGAAGCTCTTTTCTGGCACCGTTACCACTTGTATTTCACTATCTCTTCGCCCAACTAGTGCACCTATACACCTGCCAAGTGTATTGGGTGTGTTGGGGACACAAGAGACTTCGTGTATCTTGATTGTAGGGTTGCTTGAGAGGGAATACCTTTGACCACTTCCTCCCTGAGTTTGATAAACCTTGGGTAATCCGCTTAAGGGAAACTTGCTGTTGTTCTACAAACCTCTGCACTTGGAGGCCCAACAACTGTCTACAAGAATAGAAGTGTGTAGACATCACTACTCAAGTGCTTCAATAGATCTCTGCTCTCCCCATGTGTGTGAAAGTGACAGCGTGCACGCCATGGTGACACTTAGGTTTGAGTCTACATAATTACTCTTTGTGCTTTAATAGATCTATGTTTTTCCCCACATGTGTGAAAGTGACAACGTGCATACCATGTGTGGCACTTTGGCTAGATTGAATATTTGTTATGAGTTATATTTGGAGTTGGATGTCTCTATGAAATTGTGGTGTTTGTTGGAACCATCTAGCGCTCAAGGTGACAGTGTGGGGTTATCTAGATTGGGGAAGGCCCTACCATGGATTAGAGTGTCCAACCGGAGAGTAGTTAAGAGTAGTATCATGAAGAGAGGTTATTTATATGAGAGAGTGTTCACTAGTGAAAGTATGATCCCTAGGCCTTCTTTCTAAACATTGAAACACCATTCACATCTAGATCGGTTGCATGTTTGCTTGCTTCCTTCTTGTTGCCTTTATTCTTTGTTCCACGCCATCAGCTCTTTTCTGGCACCATTACCACTTGTATTTCACTATCTCTTTGCCGAACTAGTGCACCTATACACCTGACAAGTGTATTGGGTGTGTTGGGGACACGAGAGACTTCTTGTGTCTTGATTGCAGGATTGCTTGAGAGGGAATACCTTTGACCACTTCCTCCCTGAGTTCGATAAACCTTGGGTAATCCACTTAAGGGAAACTTGTTGCTGTTCTACAAACCTCTGCACTTGGAGGCCCAACAACTTCCTACAAGAATAGAAGTGCGTAGACATCAATATGATGCTAGCACCTTGACCAAATGAGCAACAAAACACAAAAAACCATGGTCAACTCATAGTCGTGGTCAGCGAATAGTCAAATTGAACTAGTTGATCACTTACTTTATCGGCCATTTCCATGCCACTTTCAGTCTTGTGCAGATATTCACCGAGTGTTGTATAATAACTCACACGTTTGATATTGCCTTTTGACTCCTCTTCATGACAATCATGGAGTAATTGGGGTAGACAATCTTGCGTTCATCAAATTCGACTTTGATTCCACTCCAGTAAGCATCACTAGTTTGATTGGAACTGGTGATCGGGTCAAGAGACACGGCCAACTAGGTGTCAAAAAGTCATTTGTCCTCAAAGTCCTTCCACAAGGGGCCTCGGCCTCTAACCTTCCTCTTACTATTGCACTTGCATTTTTCATCGTCCTCTTCTCCCCTCCTCTCCGTCTTCCTATTCCTTCCCCTCCTCATTCCTTATCCTCTTTTTGTTCCTCTTCATCTTCAAATGCATGATGTGTGTTGTCGCCAACATTGATGATGTCATTCATGGAGGCGACATGACCCATATTGACACATAAACACATGGGCAATGTAAACCATGGTCATGTATTGCACACAAATAAACTTTGGTGTTTACATACCTCTTAGTGGGCTGACCCAGTATGTTGTATTCTGCCAAACATGTGGTAGGCATCCTACCGAGAATACCGAATAAGTTGCATCCGACAAACTAGTTGTGAGCATGGTATTCGAGCATCAATGGCCACCAGGGAATCATGTATGGATTTTTTTAGGTCGATGGTGTTGGCATACGCAATATGGCGTCTGAAAGAACATTTCCTATTCCTGAGATTTTGATGTTTGATGATAACACACCTATTGGTTTAATCGTGCGCTAAGTGCATCTCAGGTTTTCTAAATTGTGGCACAAATATTGAGTTTCCCATAGTTGCCCTTGCCAAAGTCTCCTGTGCTGACCGGTAGTATCGGAAGTTACAACCGGTACTACCGCTCCCTAGTACCGGTTGCATACGAGCAAGGTGGGAAGGCCTCGAATTTTCTCAGTACCACCCGGTACCACGGAGCGGCACTACCGCTCCAACCGGTAGTACCGCTTGTGGTAAGCGGTACTACCGCTTGGACACGGTAGTGCCGCTCGGCAGTACCGGGCAACGCTGAGGAAGGACTAGGCCTTTCATGTTCGCTCAGTACCAACCGGTAGTACTGACCGGTACTACCGCTTGGGGGTTGTACCGCAGGGCAGTACCAGGCATGACCGTGTCTGGCTCGACCAAGTGATGCTCCTCCGGTACTTGGTCTGGTACCTGACCGGTAGTACCGGTTGCGAGTGGTACTACCGCTTGAGTACCGGTAGTACCAGTGCATTTAATGCACCAACGGGCAGATTCCTCCAAGTGGTATAAATACCCATCCACCTACCTTGGGACAAGGTGCTCGTTGCATTGAAGACTACCACCTCCATTTGAGTCACCAAATCGCCAAGATCTCTTCACTCAACCATCCAAAGTCTTTGATCTTTGGAGAATCGAAGGAGGAGGCCTTGATCTACTACTTCACCAAAAGAGATCTTCATTTCCCCCTCATTCACTTGAGGGCCCCTTGCTCTAGTGTTTCTTTAGAAACTCTAGTTCTAGATTTGGTTCTTACAAGCTTGTCTTTGATTTTTTGACAACTTGCTTGTGTTTGGGAGCCTCCAATTAAGTTGTGGATGTGTGCCTCGAACTTGTTGTAAAGGTGTCGGCTTCCACCTTGAAGGTTGCCGATATAGTGGAAGAGGTGAATCAAACCCATCGGGGTGAGGTTCATAGGAGAACAAGGGAGGCCTTTCGTGGCATAGGTGGTTTGATACCACCCCCTCTCCAAACATAGACGTACTTCCCCTCAAAAGGAAGGAACTACGGGAAACAAATCCTTGTGTCTCCGCGTCCGCCACTTTGGTTACTTCTATCCTTTACCGCACCATTCTTTACTTGTTCGTGCTTAGTCTTGTGCTAGGTTGTACTTGTTTGACATATAGGTAAATTCACCTTAGTTGCATACTCTAGAGAATTTACCATTCTTGTTAAACCCTAACTTGAAAAAAGAAGAAAATTTGAAGTAGCACCTATTCACCCACCTATAGGTGCCCATACGATCCTTTCAATTGGTATCAGAGCCACGACTCTTTATTCGGGCTTTACCGCCTAAGAGAATATGGGTAGCAACGATGGGGAAGGTGGTGGTGAGCCTACCACGATGACCATGGAAGATCTCAAAAACTTGGAAACAAGATTGAGATCTTCCTTGGTCAACAAAGTTAAGAAAATGCTTGAGCAACTTCTTAAAGACAAAGATGGCTCATCATCCCCTTCTCCTCAAGAGGAGCATCCATCAGTATTACCTAAATAGAATGCTCCGGTATCTCCCGAGGGTGTGATGGTGGGGGAAAATCAAGACAACAGTAACTCCTGCACAAAAAGGGATGGTGGGAAGGGTGAGAACCATGAGTCTCATCCATGGTACTCTCCCGAACCTCCAATTCCTCACCCTCATATAAACAATAGAGGAGACCCGCCAAAACTAGAAGCATCTACTTTTTCTCAATGGTAATCTCTAATGAAAACTCATGTGCGCAGCTCTTGCATTGAACTATGGACCATCATCGAACAAGGACTCTATATTGGGGATCCAAACAAATTAACAAGAAGAGAAGTTGTCAATAGTCAACTCAATTCCACCGCCTTGCACATGATTCAACAAGGTGTGGGTACAAAGGACTACCCACACATTGAGCACCTCAACACCGCCAAGGAAGCTTGGGGATGCTCTCACAGTGTTGTTTATTGGGAATGAGAGCATGAAGAGGAACCGGTATGATGCACTAAGCAATGAAGCCAAAGGCTTCTATATGAAGAAAGATGAAAATCATGAAGACATGTATCGTAGGCTAAAATCCACTACCACCGCCTTTAGGAATGTAGGTGCCTCACATGTGGATGATGCTTGGATAAAAAGAAAATATGTGAGTGCACTTATGCCCTTTGAGCCCACTGACTTGAAGATCCTACAAGTAAGACACAACTACCACCTCATGACCTCCAATGAAGTTATGCAAGAGATGGCTTCTTTCAAGGTTGCCGCCAAGAATGCCAAATATGCCCATGCTAGGGCCCTTGGAATAAGCAATGTTGTCAACCTTGCATTGAAGGCCAATGTTCTGGAACATAGAGATGGAGATGATAGTGATGAAGGTCTATCCATGAGAAACCCCGATGATGTCAAGAAGTTTCATGGTCAATATATGGCCTTCTATGCAAACAACTTCTGGAATAACCCCGCCAAGGCTAAGATGGAAATGCTACAAAAAATCAACCCCAATGGACAAAGAGGCAATCCCCCAAGATTGAGAACTTGTTACAATTGTGGCGACCGAAATCACTTCTTGGCCAGTTGTCCCTATGAGAGAAGAGAAGATCATGGTGGCAAACTTGTGCCAAAGATAGCTTCCAAAGCACCCTACAAGAAGTCCTTCATCAAGAAGAATCCCAACAATAAGAAGAAGGGTGAGATTGTATTGATTACTCATGAAGAATTCTCCTCCGACAATGAATATGATGAAGATGAGGAAGAGGAAACATCAAGAGGTGTGGCTGCTCTAGCCACTACTTCTACTCCAACATACTCAGTCTTCGATTCTCCAAATGAGAATACCCCCAACAAGAATGTCACTTGCCTTATGGCAAGAGGAACGGAGGTACCCTCATCATCTCACTCCACTCCCTTAGCTAATGATGAAATTGATGATGAGATGTCTCTTGACGTAAAAAGGGAATTAATTGACTTTGATGAGTTTGTGACTAACTTACAAGGGGAGGCCAAGACACATTTTGGGAACATCTTAGATCAACTTTCCCACACACAAGAGCTTCTAGATGTAAGATGTAAACTTGGGGATGAACACATGATTGAGCTAGAAGCCCTAAATAATGCCTTAGAAGAAGAACAAGAGACTAGAATGTCTCTTGAACTAAAACTTGAAGGGCTTGATGAGGCCAATGATGTAATTGTTAATAGACTCATCAAGGAACATGATCATGCTATTGCTAAATATAAAAAGTCTAAAAAGGACAAGATTGAGTTTGGTGTGGTTCACGAAAAACTTGTCGAGGACTTTAGTTTGCTTGACAAGGCTCACAAGGCTTTGGAAAGTGAACTCTTGTCACTCACAAAGTCCCCTGAAACGCTTCAAACTCAATTGGCCAATATTCCTTCACCTAGTAACTTCATTCCATCTAGTAGCACAACTATTCTTGAATAAAATGCTAGGTTGAAGGGGGAGCTAGCCAAGGCCACATTTCCATAAGGCAACAAGTCCATTGATGATCTTTTGAGTAAGCAAAGGCCTAGTGGTGAGAAAGGGGGCATTGGTTTTGTCTCAAAGAACAAGAATAAGAACAACAAGAAGAAGGCCAAGACCGCACAAGAGAAAAACAAGGTCATTGTGGATAGTAAGACCACAAGTGGTAAAACTATGTCTCATGATGACTTTGCGGGAAGTGCTAACCCTCACTATGTTCTAATGCGTGATTATTATGGTGATGTGTATGCACAATATGTTGGCCCATATGATGGTTATATTTCTTGGTCTATTTGGGTCCCCAAGACCCTTGTCGCTAACAAAAGAGGACCCATTGAAAAATGGGTACCTAAAAATTAGCTTGATCTTTTGTAGACATATGCTTCCGGAGGGTCAAAGTGGGTGCTTGATAGTGGTTGCACAAGTCATATGACCGGAAGCTCGTCTATTGTCAAGGACTTAAAGCCAAATGATGATAAAATCACCATGACATATGCCGACAAGTCAAAGTCTAAGGTAATGGGTTTAGGCAAGGTAGTGGTTGCTCATGACATTACACTCGTGAACGTCATGCTTGTTGAGACTCTTGGATACAATTTACTTTCAGTCTGTGCTCTTGGAAAGATGGGCTTTGTAGTCTTTATTGATAATGATATTGTGGTCCTCATGTGGAGCAAGTCTCTCAAGGTCGCTTTTGTTGGGTACATCAAACATGACTTGTATGTGGTGGACTTTTCGGGGCAAACCACTACAAGTGCGATGTGCTTATTCAGAAAGGCCGATGTGGGTTGGTTATGGCATCACTGACTAGCCCATGTTAATATGAGAACTTTGCAAAGCTCCGCAAGGAGGGCCATATTGTTGGACTAAAAGAAAATGTTTCCTTTGCCAAAGATCGTGTGTGCAGGGAGTGTGTTCTAGGAAAAATGCATGATGCTACCCACAAGCCAAAGAACCGCATCAAGTCAACCTAGATCTTGGAGCTCCTTCATGTGGATCTCTTTGGTCCTCAATCTCATGCAAGTCTTGGTAGGAATAAATATTGTTTGGTGATTGTTGATGACTTTTCAAGATACTCCTGGGTATATTTCTTCAAGTTGAAGAGTGAGATCCAAAAGACCTTCATCGACTTCATCAACATGGTTCAACGTCAATACAAGCTTCCCGTGTTGATTATAAGAAGTGACAACGGCACCGAGTTCAAGAACTACATCCTGAATGATTTCCTTAGTGATAAGGGGATAAAACACCAATATTCCGCTGCATATACCCCTCAACAAAATGGTGTGGTCGATAGGAAGAACCGGACTCTTATTGAGATGGCTAGGACCATGTTGGCGGAGTTTAAATCTCCATACAACTTTGGGGCCGAAGCCATCTCCACCGCTTGACATGCATCAAAATGGCTCTACCTCCGCAAAGAAATCAACAAGACTCCATATGAAATACTTACCAGTAACAAGCCCAACATATCTTACTTCCGGGTGTTCGGTTGTAAGTGTTTCTATCTCATAAAAGGTGTTCATTTGTCCAAATTCGAGTCTAAAGCATTTGAGGGTATTTTTGTTGGCTACGGTCGAAATCTCACACTTATAGAATCTATGATAAGCTCTCTAGAGCATTCATAGAATCTTGTAGTGTGACCTTCGAAAAATATGATGGTCCCTAAGGGGGGCGTGTTGATGCTTGTGATGCAGATGATGAAATGCCTCAGGATGCCATAGGAAGAATGGATGTGGGATATATCGGCCCCGTTGAGGAAACCCTTATGGCGGATCGAGAAGAACTATGCTCTACTCAAGTGGATCCCTCATCTTCACAACATCAACAAGCTCCATCCACCGAGTAGGGCAATGACCCAAGCTAAAGACAAGTTGTCGACCCTCAACATGTTGATCAAAGTGACAACTCTAGTGAAGAGGAGCTTGATTCATTCTCCAGGATGTCAATTGGTGCCAAGTCAATTACTCAAGGAAGATCCATACAAACTGCCTTGAGACAAGCTCAAATCGATGCTAGAAGAGTGCTTGATCAAGACCAAGGTCAATCTTTGCCTCTTAATGAAGAGAACCGGTAATGATCAAGGACAAGTTAATGGTCAAGATGAGGACCAAAATGATGAAGAGGGTCCCCCAAGAAACAACGAGGAGATCCACGCTCGTCGTGAAGCTAGAAAGGAGAGAATTTTGGAATTAAGAGACCACTCTCTACAAAATGTGGTTGGTTACCTAAGGAAAGGCATTTCCACAAGAGCATAATTGAAGAGGTTCAGTGAACACCAAGCACACATCTCCATGATTGAACCAAAGAAAGTGTGGGAAGCTCTTGAAGATTCGGATTAATTGGAAGCTATGCACAAGGAGCTCAACAACTTTGAGAGAAAAAAGTATGGAAGTTAGTTGAGAAGCCAAAGGATTGCCGCAATGTTATAGGCACGAAGTGGATATTCAAGAACAAGCAAGATGAGCATGGAATTATAGTAAGAAACAAGGCAAGATTGGTTGCACAAGGGTTCTCTCAAATTGAAGGCATTGATTTTGGAGAGACATATGCACCCGTGGCTCGCCTTGAGTCCATCTGTATCCTTCTTGCTTATGCGGCACATCATAACTTTAAGTTGCAACAAATGGATGTAGAAAGTGCATTTCTTAATGGTCCATTAAATGAGTTGGTATATGTAAAGCAACCCCCGGGATTTGAGGATCCCAACTTCCCAAACCATGTCTACAAACTTGATAAGGCGCTCTATGGGCTCAAGCAAGCCCCATGCACGTGGTATGAGCACCTTAGAGAGTTGTTGTTTGACCGTGGATTTGAGGTTGGGAAAATCGATCCCACTCTTTTTACTAAGAAGGTCAATGGGGAGATTTTTGTATGCAAAATATATGTTGATGATATTATCTTTGGCTCATCAAACAAAGCTTTTGATGATGAATTCTCAAAGCTTATGACTAGTAGGTTCTGGATGTCTATGATGGGGGAGTTGAGAGTATTTCTTGGTTTTGATATCAAGCAAGTTAGACGAGGGACATTCTTCAACCAAGCCAAGTATACTCAAGATATGCTCAAGAGATTCAATATGCAAGATTTAAATGGAGCTCCTACTCCCATGGCTACAAAGACTCGTCTAGAACAAAATCCAAATGGTAAAGATGTGGATCAAAAGGTATACCGGTCCATGATTGGTTCTTTGCTTTACCTTTGTGCATCTAGACCCGATATTGTGTTAAGTGTAGGTGTGTGTGCAAGATATCAATCGGCTCCTAAATAAATCCATTTAATGGCGGTCAAGAGAATCTTTCGATATTTAGTTCATACCCCATTTTATGGTCTTTGGTATCCTCGAGGGTCAACATTTGCTCTTTGTGGATACACGGATTCGGATTGGGCGGGTGATAAGGATGATAGAAAATCAACATCCGGGGCTTGCCAATTCCTTGGTAGGTCCTTGGTATGTTGGTATTCTAAGAAGCAAAATTGTATATCTCTCTCCACCGCCGAAGCCGAGTATGTGGCAGCTGCTAGTGCTTGCACCCAATTGCTATGGATGAGGCAAAATTTAAAGGAATACGGTGTCCATTGTGACAAAGTGCCTCTTCTATGTGACAATGAAAGTGCTATAAAGATTGCCTACAACCTAGTGGATCACACAAGGACAAAGCATACTGAGATTCGCCATCACTTCATTAGAGATCATGTTGCTCGAGGTGATATTGATCTATCATATGTGTCAACCAAAGACCAACTTGCCGACATCTTCACGAAGCCACTTGATGAAGCAAGGTTTGCTATTTGAGGAATGAACTAAATATCATAGATTCAAGGAGCTTGACTTGATTATCTTGCATTCTCACCTATGACTTGACCCGTATTTGGTTTAGGTGTAGGCATGGATATAGGGGGAGTGAGGTCCTAATTGATTGGACTATCCCTCCCCCCATTATGCCCAAAGCGATAAAAATAATTCCTCTTAATATCATTTTGTGATATGTGAGCTTAAATGATGAGTTTCGGTAATGGACCCAAGATATATCTTCGTGGTGCCAAGCCGAGTATACTCAAACATGGTGGCCTAGGCCACCGCCCTCTCTCATTCGAGAGGTTGGCATTTACTCGTGTTTGTCATCTATTGATTCTTTGTTGATCTTAGTCTCATGCACTCTCCTTTGGTTTTTGATGTCTTTATCCCTATTTCAGAGTCCATGTGCTTCACACAGTGTGATTATATCAACCCAAGCCTTTCTACTTTCTCGAAAAACCCTCATCCAATCCGCACAAGAATCCATCTTTTAACCCTGTCTATGGAATCAGGTGGGACCGTTACTACCGGATTAGGAGCGGTACTACCGAACCTGGGTGGTTCCCAGGTCGTTGCCTGGAAACTACTCTAGGCGCGGTACTATCGCCCGTATGCCCGTTACTACCGGTCACCGGTACTACCGGTTGCTGAACCGGTACTACCGCTTGCGAGCGGTACTACCGCTACAGTAACCGGTACTACCGGTCGGCGTTTTCATGGTATATATTGGTCACGTGGAGAGAGGCACCCTTCAGTGTCTCATTATTCCCCCGCCCTCCACACATACCACCGCCGCCGCCGGAGCCTCGCCGCGTCCTCCTCTCCCCAGATCCTCCTTGGATTCGGACTCCTTGCAGGCTCCTACTCCTTCTCCACCGCCATGGATACCGGTACAACCGCCCCTCTCTCTCACTCTTAATTTCTTCATTGGATCTAGGTCTTTCTTAGATTTGTGAAGAAATTGACACGTCGTGAGGTTGTACTGCCATACATTCCTTGTTGCCTATAAGATTCGTCGATTTAGGTGGTATTGAGGACAATTTGGACCGTGCCCTACCTTGGCTAGGCGTGTCACCTCTCGACCGGTAGTACCGGAATTTTTTTCCTGTACTACCCGCTCACAAGCGGTACTATCGCTTCCAGCACCGGTAGTACTGGTCCCTACTGCCAACAATACTTCTTTAAATCCTGGATTCTTTGTGGTTTGCCTTGGGTTCTTGTGCCCTTACCCCCTTGCTGTTCCCCCTCTTGATTTCACAGGTGCAGGTGGTTTGAGGGGTGCCCATAAGCGCTCCAAGGCAACTCATGAGATTGAATAGGAAGAGACGGAGTCCGAGGAAGAAGTCATGCCTCAGACTAGCCGTCGTACGAAGATTCCTGCTTCTCGAGGAGGCCGTGGGGGTCGTGAGGGGGTCACCAAGCGGTCTGCTGGTCGTGGCAGTGCTCCCCCTCCTCGTCCCCCTTCCTCGGGGCGCACCAAGAGTTGCAGCTCAGGGCCATTAGGGCCAAAGAAACTGTCTGACATATCTGGGTCTGAGTTCCGCTCTCTAAGGGTTGATAATCCCTATGTCTGTGCCCGTGATGAGGACAGGGAACACATCTTGTTCTACAATGCCTTCCAAGAGCGTGTATACCATGAAGTCCTTATGACAAATATTCAGATGGTTGTGCTGCAGCTATGGATTGATATGGAACACATCAACAAGAACCATGACTATTTTGCTGAAGCTCAAGAAATCTGCTCTAACCTTGGATTGTTCCCCATCATGGAGTTTCAGCATGACTATGAGCCTCTTCTCATTGCCCAGTTTTATGCCACTGCTCACTTCTCAACTGGCCGCACTCAGAAAATCACTTGGATGACTCAAGGTGCAATTAAGGAGGCCACTCTTGCCGAATTTGCTGAAATGCTGGGGTATGAAGATCGTGGTCATGACATTCCTTGTGGTTTCCGCTGTCACTTGCACGAGCACCCCTCCAAGAAGGATGTTCTTGCACCTCTTTATATTCGGGGCCGTGGTGTTCCTGGCAAGATCAAGGATCTTCTCCCCACATATGACATTCTCCACCGCATCTTCCGCGAGACCGTTGCTCCTCGTGCGGGCAACAAAGATGAGATACATGGATATTATGTTCATTTGCTGCTCAACACCTTCCTCAACCGCGAGTCCGGCTCCGCTCTTTATGTCATGGACTATATATGGAATGAGATGGTTGCTGTAGCTCACTCCCGGAGGGTTCCCCTTTTGCTCCCTACATCGTGCCCCTCATTGTTGCCAAGTGCCCTCCCATTGTCAGGACCCTCTCCACTCGTCCTCTCATTGTGCACAGGTCCAAGGCACTCAAGCTCAAGAAACATTCCAAGCCTCGCAATGTGGAGGGTGATGAGGTGGATGAAGAAGGGAATGTGATTGAGGCTAATTCTGAGGATGCTGACAGTGGTCGCGATGCAGATTATGTTGTCTCCCGGCGCAAGAATGCCCAACCATCTTGGGCCAAGAGGATGGAGGCCAATCTCAAAAGGATCTTTTGCTTCCAAGTTGACAATCAAAAGCGCATGTATGAGGCTCATGTGTATGCCAAGAAGGCTTGTGCTCGGTAGAAGGACTTGATGGAAGCTCAAGGTTTGACCATCTCCGAGGGTTCTAAGACCAACATCACCCCTGAAGACCAATGGATCTCCAAGCACAGTCATTGGGATGACGATGTATCTTACTCGCACCGCACTCCACCCACCTATGAGGAGGAATTTGATGATGAGGAGGAGGATTGACCGTCGGGGCGTTAGTCTTGCGCTTGTTCCTTTTTGGCGTCTTGATGCCAAAGGGGGGGAAGTTGCACTTTAGGCATGCGGGTGTTGCATGGGAAGTCACAAGCTCGTTCTTACTTTGATCTTTTAATTGCTTGTGAACTTTAATTTCCTCCTATTATGTGTGAACTCTATATTTGGGAACTACTCGTGCTATGTACTAAGTATGGTGAAACTATGTGGGTATTTCATGGATCCATCTTGTGATGATATGCGTTATTTGTCAATATTTTTCTCATCACAAGTTATTGTGCAAAGGTATGAATTCAAATGATATTATCTCTATTTGTGCACTCGTGATGTGTTTGTAAAATAGAGGGGGAGGATTGATCCTACTCATCCAGGGGGAGCCCCGTCTCTATTTTTCAGACACCTTGTTTATCTCCCCAATATTATCTTGCAAAGGTGTGTTGTCATCAAACACCAAAAAGGGGGAGATTGAAAGAACATTTCCTATTCCCGAGATTTTGATGTTTGATGATAACACACCTATCGGTTTAATCGTGCGCTAAGTGCATCTCAGGTTTTCTAGGTTGTGGCACAAATATTGAGTTGCCCATAGTTGCCCTTGCAAAAGTCTCCTGTGCTGACCGGTAGTACCGGAAGTTACAACCGTTACTACCGCTTGGCACCGGTACTACCACTCCCTAGTACCGGTTGCATCCGAGCAAGGTGGGCAGGCCTCGAATTTTCTCAGTACCACCCGGTATCGCGGAGCGGCACTACCGCTCCAACCGGTAGTACCGCTTGTGGCAAGCGGTACTACCGCTTGGACACGGTAGTGCCGCTCGGCAGTACCGGGCAACGCTGAGGAAGGACTAGGCCTTCCCTGTTCGCTCAGTACCAACCGGTACTTGGTACTGGTACTACCGCCCTGACCGGTAGGACCGCGTCTACTGACCGGTACTACCGCTTGGGGGTTGTACCGCAGGGCAGTAACGATCATGACCATGGCTGTCTTGACCAAGTGATGCTCCTCTGGTACTTGGTCCGGTACTTGACCGGTAGTACCGGTTGCGAGCGGTACTGCCGCTTGAGTACCGGTAGTACCGGTGCATTTAATGCACCAACGGGCAGATTCCTCCAAGTGGTATAAATACCCCTCCACCTACCTTGGGACAAGGTGCTCGTTGCATTGAAGACTACCACCTCCATTTGAGCCACCAAATCGCCAAGATCTCTTCACTCAACCATCCAAAGTCTTTGATCTTTGGAGAATCTAAGGAGGAGGCCTTGATCTACTACTTCACCAAAAGAGATCTTAATTTCCCCCTCATTCACTTGAGGGCCCCTTGATCTAGTGTTTCTTTAGAAACTCTAGTTCTAGATTTGGTTCTTACAAGCTTGTCTTCGATTGTTTGACAGCTTGCTTGTATTCGGGAGCCTCCAATTAAGTTGTGGATGTGTGCCTTGAACTTGTTGTAAAGGTGCCGGCTTCCACCTTGAAGGTTGTCGATATAGTGGAAGAGGTGAATTGAACCCATCGGGGTGAGGTTCATTGGATAACAAGGGAGGCCTTTCGTGGCGTAGGTGGTTTGATACCACCCCCTCTCCAAACGTAGACGTACTTCCCCTCAAAAGGAAGGAACTACGGGAAACAAATCTTTGTGTCTCCGCGTCCGCCACTTTGGTTACTTCTATCCTTTACCACACCGTTCTTTACTTGTTCGTGCTTAGTATTGTGCTAGGTTGTACTTGTTTGACATATAGGTAAATTCACCTTAGTTACATACTCTAGAGAATTTACCTTTCTTGTTAAACCCTAACTTGAAAAAAGAAGAAAATTTTAAGTAGAACCTATTCACCACCCCCTCTAGGTGCCCATACGATCCTTTCAGCGTCGATTAGGGAGGATCGAGGAAAATATCTCTTTAGGGTTGAAGCCACCATGCTCACTCTCACTTTAAGGGAGGAGATAACCTTAACAACGGCGTCGCGCTTGCGCCTTCTTGGAAGTAGCCAAGGGTCGAGGAAAACCCACCCCTCAGAGGGACATCTTACAAAGTGCTTCCTTTGACTTCTTCCGAACACGGGGGCAACCATGGACGTGTTGATCCCTTGGATTACCATGAGGTCAACCACCACTATGGTCGCCTTCTTCTTTAGGGAATTGTGCCTCCTATTGCGTTCTTCCATGGCGTACCTCCGCCGAATTATGTTAGCCACCCACACCGATTATGTCATCCCTTTGGTTTGACCTTAGCGGCGGCTTCTACGGAGGCTTGATGAAGGTCCATTTGGAGCTTTCGATAGCATTGCGATGGCTGGGAGAAATCGGGGTGCTTTCCAACAATGGCGTGGGATGTGGCCAAAAACGGGAGCGGTGGGGGCGGCATAAACGAATTGCAAGGGGGAATGTGAAATCAAATAGCATTCGATTGTGCCACTGGAAGGTGTGAGAGGTCTTGTGTGTGGCTTCTGTCTGGCGCGCTGCAAGACTCCATGTGGACGGGGTAGGCTGGGAGTGCTAGACACACTATTAGGTCATGCTGGACATAACACCGCTTCAGGGAATCTCCACCGGGCCGACCAAAACGACAATTCCCTATCCAAACTTATCCGATTGGATAGGCGTACCGCGAAAGTCCGCCCAAGTGGCACGACTGAATTGATCACTGATTGCTGTAAAATACAGTCATGTATCTCCGCGTTAAAGCCGTATATTTTTCAAGAATTTGATAAAATATCTCTCTAGTATTGCCACTAATGACTAATTATTAAATAGATGTGCAAATCTTCTCCTTGATCTTTTTCCTTATAGAATTGGACACTTTTATGGCAAAATATAGAGCAATTAATGGACATTTATGAGTTTCCAATATTCCCAAGTCAATGGTGCTTCGAAGAAGACTTCAAACATTTTAATGAGCACCCATATGGGCAGGTCCCACCCGTACGACCCTAAGTAAGCTTACCCAAGTTAAACCAAGAAACTTTCTTCAAGGAGGCTATATAAGAATCGGCTCGTGTCGACCAGAAACCCTAACACCATTTTGTAGAACACATCTGACACCATTTGCATCTGAGAAGAGGAGATTACATATTCATCACCATATCCACAACTCCTCTCCCTCCTCTATCTCCACTCCATAGACATACTCATCTACTTGTAATCTTGATGTCATAAAGATTGGTGGCATTGTAAGACTATTTGTCATTTGGCTTAAGAATTTTCAATACAATGTTTATGATTGTTGATCTAATCATGTGTTAGCAGTCCTCATGGGATGAGGGCTGAGGCATAGCCTCGTAGCAATTATGTGCAAATTCTAACACCATGGAATATTGATTTGAGATTGAATATTACATCTATCCTTTTGTATTCTTGTCTTTTGCCTCGATTCAAGGAATTGTCAGGTACCTAAGACCCCGAGGATCGATCCAAGTATTAAGGTGAGATTAATGGTAATCATCTTCTACACATGAACCTAGTGAAACAAGGGAGTATAAT
Source organism: Avena atlantica (assembly GCA_910589765.1). Lineage (NCBI taxonomy): Eukaryota > Viridiplantae > Streptophyta > Magnoliopsida > Poales > Poaceae > Avena > Avena atlantica. The sequence goes on from OU342737.1 coordinate 72,960,630, forward strand.
AGCTGTTCATAGATCCATTTGGGAGTAATGGTAATGACATTTGTAACACCCCGTCCATTGGGCCCGAGGGGTGTCACTCTTGGTAGCCTAATAGGATATCTAGACTAGCCCCAGAGACCAACACTAGTCTTTCTACGCACTTTGTCCTCATTCATGCGCATCCAATTACCCACTTCCCGGTCGATCACCCATCCTAGAATTTCTCTAGGCCAAGCACACTTAACCTTAGAGTTCTTTTTGAATGAGCTTCCGGAAAAGAAGTTGCAACTTGTTGATATGATTATCCTATAAATCCTATTAAGCCATGTGTTGGATCTCACATACACCCACCCTTTAGAAGATCAATGCCCTCATCGATCAAGCACACCCCAGGAACATTCCCTCTTGGCACGCATATGTGCGTCTAGTGCCGGCACATGTGCCATGCCATGTCCACTCTGGGCCACACACATGTCATGCTCCACATGTCCCGCCACTGACCCGCACACACTCGGCACGCGTATGTGTGTCCAGTGCCGGCACATGTGCCATGCCGTGTCCACTCCGGGACACATGCGCCATGCTCCACATGTCCTGCCACTGACCCGCACACACTCGTTTAACCGCGAGGATTGGCTCTGATACCACTTTGTAACACCCCGTCCACTAGGCCCGGGGGGTGTCACTCCTGGTAGCTTAATAGGATATCTAGACTGGCCCCATAGACTAATACTAGTCTTTTTTTCTCACTTTGTCCTCACTCATGCGCATCCGGTTACTCACTTCCTAGTCGGTCACCCATCATATAATTGCTCTAGGCTAAGCACGCTTAACCTTAGAGTTCTTTCGAATGAGCTTCCGGAAAAGAAGTTGCAACTTGTTGGTATGAGTATCCTATCAATCCTATTAAGCCATGTGTTGGATCTCACAACAATGATCATAAATCTTTGGTCAATTTTATTTAATAATTGTGTAACCCCGAGCAACAATGGTGTAGCGGCTGGACAAAATTTTATAGTAAGCATTATTGACAATTACTATAGTAGTTATGGATATGCCGCCCATAATCTTTATCAATAGTAGATCATTATTGATGAACAAGATGATTAAGTTTATCTTTATCCTAACATGTATGCACAACTGCAGGTGAATCCTTAGTCTTGTCCTATTTCCATCCATTGATACAAAACCACAAAAGGTAAACGTGAAGGGTTCGGCTGACACCAAGCAAAGGCTTCCCAAGGATTCGATAAACCTAGTTCCACTAGGAAAAAAAGCTATACTGCAATATGTAATCCGGATCGAAGGTAGCAACCACACACGTTTAGGCCGACCCATTCTTAACCCAATTTTGGGCTAGAAATGCGTATGTCCAAACACGCCATGGACTGCGTGCACGTCCTCCTTGTCTCCCCTCACCCTCACCGGGGTCGCATGGTATCCACCCAACAGCAGCTTGCCTTCTACCCTGGCCATCAATGGAAGTTGGTTTACTCCCTAACGCTTGTGCCGTCATGAATGTTGTCTAATGGCCTTCTGTGCCACCATTATTGTCGGACTCTCGGCCTCTAATCCTCCATCCAATGTCATGGTTGCTTGGCCTTTTTAAGCAGGGCACCCACGACTATCTTCCCCACACCACCACTTCGAGCCACTTTTGCTTCCCCACACCACAATGTCGGTAGCCATGACTAGAGTCATAGGATCCAAGGGAGGGAGACTGAGACACCCCCAAGACGGGGGTGAGCCCAAGGTTGAAGCCGAGGATGTCGAGGGCAAGGCCGCCACACATCGTCATCCCTGTCTTCACTGCCACATTCATCATGGACTTCCTCGGCTTTGAGTTTGATGTGACCATCCTCATGGGCCGGTCATGGGAGCACCAACGACTCCCTAGCAAGTTCGCGCAGGTGATCGATAGACAAGAGCCAACGCGCGTGAAGTTGTGAGAGGCCAGCTGCGGACATCACATCTGGGATGTGGAGGTTATGTTTGATGGTGAAGGCCATATGTAGCTCCACCACGGCTAGGATCTGTCTGCCTGCTTGCACTCCCTAGAGGCCAGGAACTTCTTCATCTTCACCTTCGAAGGCCATGACATGCTGACCATCGTGGTCTTCGAAGGGACCTTGTGTTGCTGGCACTACCACATCGATGACACGGAAAAGCATGAGGACTAGGCGACAACAAAGGAAGATGCTAGGGTTTACCCTAGTTTATCTACTATGCATTTCTTCATGTATTCCTTCTTAATTTTAGCTCTAAAAATATGTATGGAAGTCATAAAATGTATGGGAAAATTAGGTCTTGCCACCGAGCATAACCCCTAACCCCAGCGACCATGGCCAAAAAACTTGTTCGCGAATCGATCCAAACAGACCAAATAAGACAAATTTCGTGTCTGAAATAAATCAACCCGTTGGAGATACCCTTAGGGCGTGTTTGGTAGCCTGTAGCCTAATCTCGGCCCAGCCCGGCAGTGCTTAGATGGGTAGTGCCAACCTGAAATAGCCTCTGGGTCAGGTTGTGTACCCCGTTTGGTAGCATGCATACCATTTTTCTGCATTAGTAGAGAACTGTGGCCCGTGTGTTTGTTTGCCTTCACGGGCTTAGTGAATACACAAACACATATGTTTGGTTGCTCGAAGTGGAAATGTGTGGTAACCTCTCATGTTGTAGTGGTGAGGATACCCAACACAAACCAATCATCACAAGAAGTTCATCGCAATTGTTCAATAGAAACAGTTCATCACAAACATATCAACAAAAGCAGTTCATTGTTGGAAGGGTTACTATATACCACCTTCGACAATAGTTTCATCGAAACTAGCTAATGGATGGGATGTTTCACCACCTCCCAAAATATACAGGTTCTTGTATGCTAACATTGTTGCATAGATAGTCCCTACTCTTAGACGTAATTCCTATGAAGCTAGCACCTCAGCCATTCTCTCATCTCATGTATAGGCATGGAAGTGTATAACCAACCTTGGATTTTGTTATTAGGGTGATCCATAGCAAGGATCAGCTAGCGGGTGGTGTATAGATTCTTCTCAACAAAAGACTTGGGTGTGAAGATGAGCTCCACCTGAGCATTGTTGTCCACGGGATTGTTAAAGAAATCGAGCGAAAATGTCTCATAAAAACAACTAGTATGTTAGTTAAGCATCCAAGCAAATTAGGAAGTAAGTAAGCATTCATTTAGTAGTTCATAAAAACCTTGGAGAGCTTCAATAGTTGTTAGAAACAATGGGCTAAATCATTAGACCCATGTGTGATTTCAGATTTTCTCTTAATCTCAAAGCCCATGTATGTGGAAGCCCATATGTGATTTGGCCCAAGTTGGTGGCAGCTCACATGTGTGTGGCAAGAGCTGTGGGAGCTAAAGTTTAGTCCCACATGGGAATTTCAAGGAGAGTTGCACCACCTTATAAGGTGGAGTGTTGCACCACTTTGTAAGTGAGTGACAATAAGAGAGCTACACGCACGATCCTCCTCCGACGACGCTGCCGCTCGCACGCACGCTCATCTCATCTCATCACGACGCGCACGTCGCGGGTTGCGAGAATCTCGCCAAGCCGAGCTTTATTTTGCTGCTCAAGAAAATATGTGCGGTTAGACATTCGTGCCAACGGTTAGCGGATTCAGGTCGCTCCCGGATCGTGGCCTATCTGTAACCGACCCGAACGTGCGCGACGTGGGTTTGGTCCACTTCGTGTCCTGTACGGGATTTCTGAACCGCTCTAAATAAATGCCTGTGCATCTTCCACAACGTACGACACCAAAGCCAATCTAGGGTTTTGACATCCTCTCTGCTTGCGCTGTCACCGTAGTCTACTCCATCCAGCTTGTCGGCGTGTACCGGCGGTCAGGAGAGCAGGTCTCCGGAACCACTCGCCTTTGTGATCATGTACGGGAGAGGGCGAATAAGGTTTTTGGGAAGCGCTCCGCACGACTGCTTAAGGTCATCACAGCGCGTCTTCCCTGTTGTCAAGCCGGATCTCGTGCACGTCGTCTTCAACGCCGACTTATACGATAGGCTACTGCACCAACAACGACTACATCGACAACCGATCATTACATACACCATCATCAGATCTGTTATTTTACTATGACTGTTAGTGCGTATAATCTGCTACTGTTCATGTTGATCAATACATCTAGTATGTTAGAGGTTCACGTGATTGTAGTTGTTGGTGTCATGATTTATATTCTGGAATTAATTGTGGAAATTATGCCTAATAATCCAACAATCCAAAAACCTTATTATAGGCAATTTCCTGAATTAAACATGGGACACTTGGTCGATGCTACGAAGCCGGAAAAGTTTACCGGTGTTCATTTTAAGAGGTGGCAGTATAAGACCACTTTGTGGTTGCAAGCTCTGAAAATATTTGAGGCTAGTGAGGGTTTACCTGAAGGAACTACACCTGACGAGGTTTAGAACAAGTTCAAGGAAACCAATCTTGCTTTTGTGGGATGAGTTCTGAGTGTTCTTGATAACAAGCTGTTTGATGTGTACATGCACATCAAATATGGAAAAGAGCTCTGGGAGGCACTGAACGCTAAGTTCGGTGTAGCAGATGCTGGCAGTGAGCTATACATCATGTAGAACTTTCATGATTACAAGATGGTTAACAACCGTTTTGTAGTTGAGCAAGCTCATGAGATACAGTGCTTCACCAAGGAGCTTGAAATCTTCAAGTGTATTTTACCCGACAAGTTTGTGGCTGGGTGCATTATTGCAAAGTTGCCTTCTTCATGGAGGAACTTCGCCACAACTCTCAAACACAAGAGACAGGAGATATCGGTTGAAAACCTGATAGTGTCTCTTGATGTAGAGGAGAAGGATCGGGCTAAGGACACTACTGAGAAAGGGGAGGGTCATGCCACTGCTAACTATGTGCAGAAAGGCAAATCCTTCGGCAAGAACAAAGGGAACTATAAGCCCTCGTTCAACAAGCCTGAAAAGACTACAACCTTCAAGAAGAAGAAGAAGCCGAACAAGGCCGAGCTATATTGTTATTCATGTGGAGAGCTCGGCCATTTTTCCAAGGACTGCCCAGAATGTGTAGATCGCAGAGGGAAAGGTGGGAAGACTGTCAACGTCGTGACTGCTAGCAACACTGATGGGTATGGTAATTTATTTACTGTTCTTTCAGTATTTCAATCACCATGTTGGTGGATTGATACGGGTGCTAATTTTCATGTGTGTGCTGACATCTCTATGTTCACGTCTTACAAGGTCGCTTGGGATTTATCTGTCCTAATGGGGAATGGATCACATGCTTATGTTCGTGGTGTTGACACGGTGGATCTGAAGTTTACTTCCGGAAAGATCGTGCAGCTAAGGAACGTGTAACATGTCCCTACTATGAACAAGAATCTCGTTAGTGGCTCCCTTCTATGCAGAGATGGGCTTAAGGTTGTGTTAGAGTCCAATAAAGTCGTTGTTTCGAAACATGGACAATTTATTGGTAAAGGTTATGAGTTTGGAGGCTTGTTCCGATTTTCACTTTCAGAGTTTTGTAATAAATCCGTGAATCATATTTGTGGTGATGTTAATGATGATACCAGTGTTTGGCATTCTCGTTTATGTCACATTAGTTTTAGTTTGATGTCTCGGATGTGCAGTGTGAGTTTAATTCCAAATTTCACTATTGCCAAAGGTTCTAAGTGCCATAGTTGTGTGCAATCAAAGCAACCTCGAAAGCCTCACAAGGCTGCCGAGGAGAGAAACTTGGCACCTCTAGAACTCATACATTCTGATCTATGCGAGATGAATGGTGTGTTGACAAAAGGTGAAAAGAGATATTTCATTACGTTGATAGATGATGCTACTAAATTCTGCTATGTTTACTTGTTGCAAACTAAATACGAGGCTTTAGACTACTTTAAAATTTATAAGGCCGAAGTTGAAAATCAACTAGAGAGAAAGATCAAGCGTCTTAGGTCGGATCATGGTGGTGAGTATTTTCCCAAAATATTTGACGAATTCTGTCAGGAACACAGAATTATTCATGAGAGGACGCCTCCCTACTCACCCTAATCAAACGGGGTTGCCGAGAGGAAAAACCGCACGCTGACTAACTTGGTGAATTCCATGTTAGCCAGTGTTGGTTTATCAAAGGCATGGTGGGGGAGGCTTTGTTGACTTCATGTCATGTCCTGAATAGGGTTCCTAACAAGAATAAAGGAAAGACCCCTTATGAGGAGTGGGTTGGGAGAAAACCATCACTTTCGTATCTGCGCACTTGGGGGTGTTTGGCGAAGGTCAACATACCGATCCCCAAGAAACGCAAGCTCGGACCAAAGACAGTGGATTGTATCTTTCTAGGATATGCTCCATGGAATGTAGGCTATAGATTTATAGTGGTTAAATCTGAGGTACCTAATATGCATGTTGATACTATAATGGAATCTCGTGATGCAACATTCTTTGAGAATATTTTTCCTATGAAAGATATGCATAGCATTGGTAGAATTTCTTCTGAAATACTTCCTGAATCTAGTGCATCTATTGAGAATTCTGAACAACCACATGAGAAAGTCCTTGAGAAGGATGACGATGAACCTCTCACGAGGAGTAAGAGATAGAGGATTGCAAAATCCTTTGGTAATGATTTCATCGTGTACCTTATGGACGATACTCCCAGATCCATTGCAGAGGCATATGCATCTCCTGATGCAGATGATTGGAAAGAAGCTGTCCAAAATGAGATGGAATCAATTCTTTCTAATGGAACTTGGGAATTATTAGAATGACCCTATGGTTGTAAACCTGTGGGTTGTAAATGGGTGTTCAAGAAGAAGCTAAGGCCTGATGGTACTATTGAGAAGTATAAGGCGCGGATTGTAGCTAAGGGATACACACAGAAAGAAGGCGAAGATTACTTTGACACATATTCACATGTCGCTAGACTAACCACCATTCGAGTACTACTGTCCCTGGCTGCCTCTTATGGTCTTCTCGTTCATCAAATGGACGTGAAGACAACTTTACTTAATGGAGAGTTGGAAGAGGAGATCTATATGGATCAGTCGGATGGGTTTGTGGTAAAAGGTGAAGATAAAAAGGTGTGTAAGTTATTAAAATCTTTATATGGCCTGAAACAAGCACCTAAGCAATGGCATGAGAAGTTTGATAGAACTCTACTTTCTGCTGGCTTTGTCATTAATGAGGCTGATAGGTGTTTTTACTATTGCCATGGTGGGGGCGATAGCGTTATATTATGTTTGTACGTGGATGACATTCTGATCTTTGGTGCAAACATGAAAATGATAAATGAAGTCAAGTCTTTCCTGTCAAAGAGTTTCGATATGAAAGATCTGGGAGAGGCTGATGTGATTCTGAACATCAAGCTTATTAAAAACGAGAATGGGATTACTTTAACGCAATCTCATTATGTTGAGAAGGTCTTGAGCCGATTTGGCTTTATTAATGACAGGACTTCTCCAACACCTTATGATCCCAGTCTGACATTACGAAAGAATAAGAAGGAACCAACAGATCAGCTAAAATATTCACAAGTTGTTGGTTCTCTCATGTATTTAGTAAGCGCTATAAGACCTGATATCTCTTTTTCCGTGAGCAAGTTGAGTAGGTTCATGTCTAACCCGGGTATTGATCATTGGCATGCACTTGAAAGGGTCATGCGCTATCTATGTGGTACAATGAGCTATGGGATTCACTATTTAGGGCACACTGCTGTGCTTGAAGGATATAGTGACTCAAACTGGATCTCTCACATTGATGAACTCTACGCCACGAGCGGGTATGTGTTTACCCTTGGAGGTGGTGCGGTGTCATGGAGATCCCGTAGACAGACCATATTGACGAGGTCAACTATGGAAGCAGAGCTTACTGCTTTAGACACAGCCACTGTTGAGTCGGAATGGTTGCGTGAGCTCTTGATGTACTTGCCTGTGGTTGAGAAACCTGTGCCGGCAATCCTTTTGAATTGTGATAACCAAACTGTTATTGTCAAAGTGAATAATTCTAAGGATAACGCTAAGTCATCAAGACACATGAAGAGACGTTTGAAATCTGTCACGAAATTGAGAAACTCCGGAGTAATAATTGTTACGTATATTCAAACAGACAAAAACCTGGCAGATCCCTTTACAGAGGGACTATCACGAAATGTGATAGAAAGTGCATCAAGCGAGATGGGGTTGATACCCATGGATGTCACACCTTAGTGGTAACCCAACCTATGTGATCGAAGATCCCGTGAATTAGGACCTGGGAAGAACAAGCTAGTGGTTCGACTAAGGAGAGTAGTTGGTAACCCTCTCTATGTGAAGATGCATAACTCTCATAATATATAAGGCATGTTGGAAACACGCCTTAATGTGTTTCTATTGGCTTTAACTACCAAAGATGTTGTCCTACATGGCATTCTTGAAAGAACACACCTATATGAGCTCGACTATCAACGTCGCGGTCTATGAGAATTGGGTGATCTCTAGTAAACTCATGAAGAGACCAGGGAGTATGACGCATATGCTCCAACCCGCGGGGTAGGCTACTGGCAGACAGGTACTAGTTATGATTTTGAGTGAAATCTATTGGCACCAAACTTTAAATTCAAGGTTCGTCCATTGTTCAAGTTGTTGATAGACGTAGTTCAAGATTCTAGGCGGAAGTTCAACTTAACAGTCTCTGCTGAAACACTGGTATATTAACAAGTAGCAAGGATTGGCAAATATTCAAATGGGTATTTGAGATCTGGTGGGGGATTGTTAAAAATAATGGGCTAAATCTTTAGACCCACGTGTGATTTCAGATTTTCCCTAAATCTCAAAGCCCATGAATGTGGAAGACCATACGTTATTTGGCCCAATTTGGTGGCAGCTCACATGTGTGTGGCAAGAGTTGTGGGAGCTAAAGTTTAGTCCCACATGGGAAGTTGAAGGAGAGTTGCACCATCTTATAAGGTGGAGTGTTGCATGATACGTCGGAAATGTATCTATAATTTTTGATGCTCCATGCTTGTTTTGTATCTATTTTGCTTTGCTTTGTCTATACTTTGAGGTGTTTTTATATCTTTTTTGGAACTAACCTATTAATAAGTTGCCACAGTGACTGTTGCATGTTTTCTTCTGTTTTTGGTTCCAGAAAGGCAAAAAATCAATATTCTCGGAATTGGACGGGACAAAAGCCAAAGTCATTATTTTTCCCGGAGCAACACGGAACCACGAAGCAGAGCCGGAGGGGGGGACACAGGGGTCTCTGTAAGTCGGATTGAGCTGAAAATTTAGAAATAAACCCCCCAGTATGTTATATAACTTTCGTTAGTTCAACACTTTTTGATTTGAGCAACAGAAGGTCTTCGAAAAGATCAGTTTCTACCTGCTGGTCTGTTTTTGACAGATTTCTGCCATTATTTGCATTTGCTTCTTATTGATTCCTTTGTGAGTTCTCTTTTGGTAATTGAGCTTTTTGAAGGAGTTGATATAGTAGCATGTGTTTTTATGGAAAAGTTTTGTTGTTCCAAAGATTTACCTAAAGGTCTATTATCTTTTGAATACACTAATGTTGCTAATGAAGATTGTGTGAAGTTTTGTATGAAGGAAAATTTTCAGGTGTAGAGAAAGAATGATGTAATAAGATGAAGAATGGAAAAAAGCTCAAGCTTGGGTATGCCACCCCGTGTCACCCCAATAAATATTCAAGAGGTACAAGCGTCAAAGATTGGGGATGCCTTGTGGATGCCCAAGGCATCCCCTTCTTCATCAATAAAAAGCTCAGGTCTATCTAGACACTTCGTTTTTTATTGTTTCATGCATTGTTGTGTTGTTCTTGGAGCGTCTTAGTTTTTGTTTTTTGTTTTCGTTTGCTTAGTTTGCTTGAGTAAGTTGGTTGGTTACACCACACTTCTTTTGGACAGAGACACACTCTGTTTCCATTGCCTAGAACAATCTAGTTTCCACTCTTATTGTCTTGTAAGTGTTCACTTTTGCTAGCACTGCGTTTAGCCTTAGTTTTCTTCTGCTTGTTGCTTATAACGTTTTAGTTCTTCTTTGTGGATTTGTGAGACAAGCTCACTGATCTTTATTGATTATTATCTTTGTGAGTTGTTTCAAATAAGTTGTTTGGTGTTGGAAAAGAGTAGGAAGTTTCATGCTTATAATAGTACAAGAGGAGCTTGTTTTGACTATAACTTAGACGTTAGCCTGTCATGCTAGATGTTGTTTTGACCTTATGCTTAGTGATTATTGCTGTAGCATGACTTGTTCCAAACAATTAGGATTTCTTAATGTGCCTTGAAAGAATTATGCGTTGTTTTAGCATGCAAAAACATAGTATTGTGGCATTCTCCTTTGATGCTTTGTTTGGGTTGACTTGGCACATGCTCACACCATGTTATGACTATGAACAAGTCACCATAGCCTCTATGATCATTTAGTCCTTGACTTGTAGTACCACATTATTCTTTGATTAGTAATGTTTTGTTGCTCTGCATGATTATGGCCATTATTGCTCTCTTAGTTGGTTGCTTCCAGTCTTTTGCTAGCCTCCACTTGTATGAGTAAGCTCTACTCATGCTTCCAACTCCCAAGAAACCAAGTTATTCCAAAGTGTCCACTATAAACTCCTATGCATGGTGTGTTACACCATTCCAAGTATATTCTTGTTTTCAGCTATCTTCCAATTAAAAAGTATTTTGTTATGTGAAAACTTAGTGATTAAAGCCCTCACAAACTTGATGGCACACTTTATATTATTTGCCCCTAATCAACTTGAACCATTGTGTCATCTATGTTGTATATGCTCGCACTTATACGTTGGAATTAGCAGAACCGTGCTGTCACGGGGAATGTTTTCAACATTGCACTTGTACTTTGTACTCAGTTGATATCATGCTCTTTTGTCTATGGATGTCACCGGTGTGAAAGAAAGAGGGAACTTGTAAGTCCATGGAGTTTGTGTTTTGTGTTAGAGAAACTCCTGGGCTGCTAGCCTAAGCCATGCCTAATCATGGTGGAAACTTGCAGCATCACCATAGTGAGCTATCTATGAAGCATCCTCAATAAAAATCTATGCATATAGTAAATAAAAAGATCGCTGAGATACTCATTATCTGCTTGCCTTGTCATTTTGGTTATGGGATAGCTCCTGTACCATGTGCAAGGGGTACCCCGTTGGATGTTCTCTATGATATGCATGTACTTACAATGACAAGAACTTACAGGTGACTGAAGTTGAGTAGCATGAAGTGTGGTCCTCGTATTCAAGGGACTTGAGATTGCCAACTTATACTTTGTCAAGCATATACTCCATCTTTGTTCACTTTAACCTTAATCACTTCAAGATGCTTATGATAGGGGCAATGAGGGCTGAAAGCTAACAAGTACCATAACTTTTGGAAGCTCTTTTTGAAACTTGAAATCCCTGCTTCCTTTATAAAAGGCCTTTCTTCCACCACTATTGAGTCTCCACCTTCTACCTTTAGGCACCATTAAGAGAGCATAGTTGTCATTCTGTGTGCGGTGTTCCAAAGCTTATTGATTGATGCATATTGTGATATTACTTGTTCTTGTGCTATCCGTTTCTAGTCACCCTTATGAACTTTGAAGGTGTCCTATGCATCTATATTTCTACTCTATGAGGGACAAGCTGATTGCCACTATGCTATGTTTTCTGTATGTGAAACAAACAAACGTTTTTCAATGCATGTTATTCATGATATTTGTTTGTAGCCTTTCATGTTGCATGTTACTATGTCCTATTGTTAGAACTCCATCTTTTATGCACATGTTTAGAGTTCTTTGATCCCAGCTTTAAATTCTTCCAAATGGTTTGATCTTGGTTTTGATGGTGCATGTCACCTCAAAAATTATTCTTTTTTATCACTTACCTACTCGAGGACGAGCAGGAGTTAAGCTTGGAGATGCTTGATACGTCGGAAACGTATCTATAATTTTTGATGCTCCATGCTTGTTTTGTATCTACTTTGCTTTGCTTTGTCTATACTTTGAGGTGTTTTTATATATTTTCTGGAAATAACCTATTAACAAGTTGTCACAGTGCATGTTGCCTGTTTTCTTCTATTTTTGGTTACAGAAAGGCAGAAAATCAATATTCTCGGAATTGGACGGGACAAAAGCCAAAGTCATTATTTTCCCGGAGCAACGCGGAACCATGAAGCAGAGCCGGAGGGGGGCCACAGGGTGGCAGCACCCCCCCTAGGCGCGGGCAAGCCCTGGAGGCACCCACATGGGGTGTGGGCCCCCTAGACCCCCATCGACCTTGACTCCTGCGCCTATAAGAAGCCTCCGACCCAAAAACCCTAGGGCATCCAGAAGAAATTCCAGAAAAACCTTCGTAGCACCGCTGCCACTGAAAGGGAGATTCGGGGGACAGAATGTCTCTGTTCCGGCACCCTGTCGGGACGGGGAAGTGCCCCCGGAGCCATCTCCATCGATCTCTATCGCCATCTTCATCACCATTGTTGATTCTCTTGATGAGGAGGGAGTAGTTCTTCCTCGAGGCTAAGGGCTCTACCGGTAGCTATGTGTTCATCTCTCTCTCTCTATGCATGATCTTGTTATGGTCATGAGCTTTGTAATCAAGTAGATCTACCTTGCTACTCAAGTGATTCATTAGATCTCTGCTCTCCCCATGTGTGTGAAAGTGACAGCGTGCACGCCATGGTGGCACTTAGGTTTGAGTCTACATTAAGGATGACAATTTTACCCATGGGTACGGGTACCCGCGGGTACCGCATCCGCATGTGTAGGGTATGGGCACACTTTTATACCCATGTGTAATATCCATACTCTACCCATTAAGTCACGGGTACGGGCACAGGTATAGATTTGTACCCATGGGTATACCCATACCCTTCCTGTTTAAACTGACATGTCAAACTTATCTATAGAGTTTGAACCTATGCGGCCGAGAAGCCTAGGGATGAGTATGAGATTGCGACTTCTAAACTTTAATTTGATACTTTCATGTACTCATCTACTATTAGTAAGTAGAGATTATTGTCTTTTTTCAAATATGCTATTGATGAAAATAAAATTTTGAATAACTTGTATACTATTGAATATACCCGCCAGGTACCCAATGGGTATGGGTACCCGTCGGGTATGGGTATGGGTAAAGTTTCATACACGTGGGTATGAGTATGGGTAAGTTTTTATACCCATTGGCTACACGGGTATAGGTATGGTATTGCTCTGCCCTGCCCATACCCTACCCATTGCTATCCTTAGTCTACATAAATACTCTTTGTGCTTTAATAGATCTATGTTTTTCCCCACATGTGTGAAAGTGACAGTGTGCATACCGTGTGTGGCATTTTGGCTAGATTGAATATTTTTTATGAGTTATATTTGGAGTTGGATGTCTCTATGTAATTGTGGTGTTTGTTGGAACCATCTAGCACTCAAGGTGAGAGTGTGGGGTTATCTAGATTGGGGAAGACGGACTTTGAGGAGTGCTTATATAGCCCTACCGATAATTAGAGTGTCAAATCGGAGAGTAGTTAAGAGTAGTATCATGAAGAGAGGATATTTATATGAGAGAGTGTTTACTAGTGAAAGTATGATCCCTGGGCCTTGTTTCTAAACATTGAAACACCGTTTGCATCTAGATTTATTGCATGTTTGCTTGCTTTAGTCTTTACCTCACCGTCAAGCTATTTTCTGGCACTGTTACCACTTGTATTTCATTATCTCTTCGCCGAACTAGTGAACCTATACATCTGACAAGTGTATTGGGTGTGTTGGGGACACAAGAGACTTCTTGTATCTTGATTGCAGGATTGCTTGAGAGGGAATACCTTTGACCACTTCCTCCCTGAGTTCGATAAACCTTGGGTAATCCACTTAAGAAAAACTTGTTGCTGTTCTACAAACCTCTGCACTTGGATGCCCAACAACTGTCTACAAGAATAGAAGTGCGTAGACATCATTGCACCACTTTGTAAGTGAGTGACAATAAGAGAGCTACACGCGCGCTCCTCCTCCGACGACGCCGCCGCTCGCACGCACGCTCGCCTCGCCACGACGCGCGCGCGCCACGGGTTGCGGGTTGGTGTGTTGCGGGAATCTCGCCGAGCCGAGCTTTATTTTGCCGCTGAGGAAAATGTGTGCGGTTAAACAGACGTGTCAACAGTTAGCAGATTCGGGTCGCTCTCGGATCATGGCCTATCTGTAACCGACCCGAACGTGCGCAACGTGGGTTGGTCCACTTCGTGTCCTGTACGGGATTTCCGAGCCGCTTTATATAAATGTTTGTGCGGCTTTCACAATGTACGACACCAAAGCCAATCTAGGGTTTTGCCATCCTCTCGGCTTGCGCCGTCACCGTAGTCTACTCCATCCCGCTTGCCGGCGTGCACCGGCGGTCGGGAGAGCAGGTCTTCAGAACCACTCGACTTTGTGATCCTGTACGGGAGAGGGCGAATAAGGTTTTTGGGAAGTGATCCGCGACCGCTCAAGTTCTTCATCACGGCGCGTCTTCTCTGTCGTCAAGCCGGATCTCGTGCACGTCGTCTTCAACACCGATTTCTTCGACAGGCTACTGCACCAACAGCGACTATATCGACAACCGATCAGTACGTACACCATCATCAGATCTGTTGTTTTACTATTGATATTAGTGCGTATAATCTACTATTATTCATGTTGATCAATACATCTAGTATGTTAGAGGTTCACGTGATTGTCGCTGTTGTTGTCATGATTTATATTTTAGAATTAATCGTGAAAATTATGCATAATAATCCAACAATAGCGTGGCATTCTTGGTCACTAAGGACGTGGTCTCTGAATACCATTGGACTCTGTCACGGTGCTGGAGGGAGTAGCCCGCAGGATCGCCTTCGACGTGCTCGAGGGCGAAGCCGCAAGTGCCCACCGACACCGTGCTAGTCGGCGTAGCCGGCAGCACCATCGTCTTCGTTCACCTGGGCGAAGTATTAAGTCTTGGTGACCTGCTGAGGCCCTTGTCCCCTTCAAGCGCAGAGCCCACATGGAGTAAAGAAGAAGATAACAGTGTGTGGCGCACGTAGTGCTACTGCTCCACCGAACACATGGCACCGCCACAGGTTGCCCCGTGGAAAACACACACGAGAGATGATGGTGACGATTAACTATATGCAAGGGGAGGGGATTAAACGGAGGAGAAGGAGGAGGAGGAGATGCAGCTGTCAGTGGACAGTTGGTATGCGGTATGCCGTTCGGTTAATCCTGTACCCAGCCAGAGCAAGAGGAGAAGCGCTGCGTCAAGGCTGAGAGTTTAAACCGCACGGATAGAAAAAGTAGAATCTATCCGCCAATTAATGGACATGGAGTCGTTAATGGTTCTCCTCTTCCTCTTTCTCGCGAGGGCGGAGGCGGCGAGCTACGGCATTGGCGGCGGGGGCGGCAGAGAAGGAAAGGCTGGGGGAGCGGTTCTCCTCCCACTCAGGGTGCAGGAGCTGGCGCCCCCTTCAGGAGCGCCGGCAAACCGTCTTCGGTTCCGCCACAATGTGAGCCTGACGGTGCCGGTGGCCGTCGGCACGCCGCCGCAGAACGTGACCATGGTGCTCGACACCGGCAGCGAGCTATCGTGGCTGCTCTGCAACGAGAGCAGCCTGCCGCCGCCGCCGCCGCCTGTGTCGTTCAACGCGTCGGCTTCTTTGACGTACGGCGCCGTCCCCTGCTGGTCGTCGGCGTGTATGTGGCAGGGACGAGACCTACCCGTCCGCCCGTTCTGTGACACGCCGCCGTCGAAAGCCTGCCGCGTCTCCATTTCCTACGCCGACGCCTCGTCTGCCGACGGCCTCCTCGCTGCCGACACCTTCATCCTCGGCGGCGCCGGCGCCCCACCTGTGACCGCCCTCTTCGGCTGCATCAATTCCTACTCCTCCAGCACCGCCACGAACAACAACAACGCCACTGATCCCTCGGAGGCGGCCACCGGACTCCTCGGCATGAACCGGGGCAGCCTCTCGTTTGTGACGCAGACGGGCACCCGCCGCTTCGCCTACTGCATCGCCTCCGGCGAAGGCCCCGGCATCCTCATTCTAGGCGGCGACGGCGGCGCGGCCCCGGTACTGAACTACACGTCGCTGATAGAGATCTCCCAGCCGCTGCCGTACTTCGACCGGGTGGCCTACACCGTGCAGCTGGAGGGCATCCGCGTTGGGAGCTCCCTGCTCCCCATCCCCAAGTCCGTGCTGACGCCGGACCACACGGGCGCCGGGCAGACCATGGTGGACTCCGGCACACAGTTTACCTTCCTCCTGGGCGACGCCTACACGGCGCTCAAGGGCGAGTTCATGCGCCAGACGCGGCCGCTGCTCGCCCCGCTCGGCGAGCCGGAGTTCGTGTTCCAGGGCGCGTTCGACGTGTGCTTCCTCGGCACGGAGGCCCGGGTGGCTGCGGCGATCAGGCTCCTCCCGGAGGTGGGCCTGGTGCTGCGCGGTGCCGAGGTGGCCGTGGCCGGTGAGAAGCTCCTGTACAGGGTGCCCGGCGAGCGGCGCGGGGAGGAGGCGGTCTGGTGCCTGACGTTCGGGAGCTCGGACATGGCGGGCATGTCGGCGTACGTGATCGGGCACCACCACCAGCAGGACGTGTGGGTGGAGTACGACCTCGAGAACGGCCGCGTCGGCTTCGCGCCCGCGCGCTGCGACCTCGCCACCCAGCGCCTCGGCGTCAAACTATAATCAGCGTGTAGTATGTAACTATGTAACGGTGTATGTAGAGTGAAGCAGCGGCCGCAGCAGCAGGGCGTGAATCGTTAGCAGAGGGCAAAGTATTTGAGATGGTCCCTCTCCGATCATCCTGCTGCGGGCCTGCTGTTGTGAACTGGTTATTTGTTCATCGCTGAATTAATTAAGGCTTTGTTTTGCACAGGAGGTTTAAATGGGAATATTGGGTATAACCCCACAGGGTTTGGGTGAAAACACCTCTAACACCCAATCCACTTGATTCCACTGTAATTCCCGTCCACCCCAATCCCCTACTTCACGTTGTATGTTTTGCATACAGGGATTACTTCAAAACGAAAAAACAATATTCACAGGAATGACAATGATGGTTGTCTATATAAATAATACAAACCGAATAATGGCACCATGAAATATCATGCGACAACGATATCAAATTACAGCGACTGAGCAATGGACAAAGTATTGCTTTTCAAATTACAACTAGACATGCATGAAACAATTTTAGTCTATTCGCCTCCGCATTTCTCTTTTGTCATGGTCCAGAACAACGTCATCATCATCCTGCCGAAATAAATTTTGATTTTACCATCAATGATAATGACCGTATCACAAAAAATATGGTAAAACTATGTGACACATGCAGGAATTTCTTATACACATGCAGGTTGCAACTATAGAAATCACCAAGGTGACAATCATGTGAGGTACTGCAGAATATAGTACTCAAAACTATAGAACATCAAGTTTCTTTGCAATGATGTGAACAGATTAAGCATACCTGGTCCAAATTCCCCAACAACTAATACTGCAACTAACTACCACTTGGTTATGCCGACAGAACAGATTAAGCATATAGAGAACAACTCGTGGAAGAAAGGTGACATTTGTTTTTACGCCAAATAGGACGATCTTGAGTCAATATGCCAGCTAACAATAACGTAGTACTCAGCAGTAGCAGCATTTGTTTGCAATGTGGGATGGATCATCTCTAAAGAAAAGTTTGATCTGATTCTAGCTAACAAGGTTTTGATGAGACCAGAAACTTACAGGAATATGATGAATCTGTAGAAGAATCAGCAAACAACAAGGGATGAGAGGTGGTGCCAAGAAAGCAGGTGTGTTTGAGAGTTTGAGGTGGGCATGAACGTCCTCTTATCAACACAACTTAATTTTCAAAGGAAAGATCCTTCCAGCCATCAGCTGTCCTGTTAGTACTCATATAATAATGTCCACCAAAATACTAGTATATTCTCTAGCGTAGTTCGGTTTGCAGTATAGTACTACATGTGAACAATAAACATTCTCCCCAAGAAACTAGCTGCTAGTGCAGAGTGGAGAAGATATTAGCACCAGGATATCAGAATATGGATATACTAATTCAAGTTGATCCTTTCTATGGCCACAGTTGGCTGTTGCAGACCTAATGTGGTTGGAGGTGAATGGGGAAATGAGGGACACACCTCATGATACTCAACTTTAGTCACCTGTAAGTTCTTGTCATTGTAAGTATTTGCATATCATTGAGAACCGCCAACGTGGTACCCCCTGCACATGGTACAGGAGCTTTCCCATAACCAAAATGACAAGGCAAGCAGACAATGAGCATCTCAACAATCTTCTTATTTACCATGGGAATATGGTGCTTGTTTCTCTCTTTTCCTGTTTTCTCATATGTCTCTTTTTCTCAATCTAGAAGAATGCTTCATAGATGTCAATATGGTGATGATGCAAGTTTCCACCATGATTCGGCATGGCTTAGGCTAGCGGCCCAGGTGACATGGTTATACCCCGCGGGTGCATGATCTCAGCATACCTAGTTTAGCCCAAGGAAGGCCCACGACAAATGTACGCTGGCCCATGAAGACTTTCGGGTGGCCCAGGCCCATGATGCCTTCGGATCCTTGGAGAGCAAGACTAGAGTAGATAGGAAATTCAAAGGGGTAAAACCCTAAAACCTATAACCGACTAGGTCTATGCCCGGGACCTGCCTAAGTCTATATAAAGGCCAGGAGGGCACGACCTAGATCTCTCGACTCATACTTTCGCATACACACCTCCATGCCAGATTGCATCTGCGCACCCCTGTAACCTTCGGTTCTGCCGTAATCAAGAGCAGACAAGCAGGAGTAGGGTTTTCCCTCCGGGGGCCTGAACCTGGGTAAACCTTGTGCCCGTGTTTCTTGTTTGCTAACCGTTCCACGATCTCCAGCATCCCCATCTTCTCCAAAACCCAAGTCCATAACAATGGGCATTGATGGGATCAAACCTCGTCAATTGGCGCCGTCTGTGGGAACTGGGGGTGCTGATTGTGCGATCGTGACGGTCCCAACCCGATCGATCTACAACTCTGCAGCAACGGAGAGTCATCTCCTCTTCGGCGCTTTTGACTTCACCGCCCACTCGCCGGCCACCATGAAGGACTTCGAGCCCGTAGGCGATGGACTCGAAATCCTGTTCGGGAGCTTCTGCTTCCAGGTGGGGCAAACTGGAACCC
Source organism: Avena atlantica (assembly GCA_910589765.1). Lineage (NCBI taxonomy): Eukaryota > Viridiplantae > Streptophyta > Magnoliopsida > Poales > Poaceae > Avena > Avena atlantica. The sequence goes on from OU342737.1 coordinate 72,979,776, forward strand.
TCCGCCTCCCTGAGCGGGTGCCCTACCATCAATCAGGCCCGCTTCATGGGCCCCACACCCCGTGCTACGCACAACATCATCAGCAGATGATTCCTACGACAGCAGCTGCTGCAACTCCGATCTGTTCGATCCGCCATCGGATGCAGGGACCTACGGTTCCGGATCTGAAAGTTGCGGCAGCAGCGGGCCAATCTACGAGCGCTACCAATGCGTCGCAGTCATCCAAAGCGACGTGGATCTGACAACTCGGAGGGTGTGTTTCTCTAACACAGAATACAAACTCCATGGACTTACAGGTTCCCTTTTTAGTTCACACCGGTGACATCCATAGACAAAAGAGCATTGAAAGGATACGGATGTCGCCTAGAGGGGGGGGGTGAATAGGCGATTAAAACTTTTCCTAGAGTGGCTCAACAAAGGCGGAATAAAACTAGTGTTTACTTTGTTAAGCACAACCTAGAACAACTAAGGTTCACCTATGTGCACCAACAACTTATGCTAAGCAATACAAGCAACAAAGTGATAGCAAGATATATATTACTTCAAGCACGAAGGCTATCACAATGTAAAGTGCATAAGTAAAGAGCTCGGGTATAGAGATAACCGAGGCACGCGGGGACACCGATATTTTACCGAGTTCCTCCCAACATGGAGTACATCTCGTTTGGAGAGGGGGTGGTATCAAACCACCAACGCCACAAAAGGCCTCCCTTATTCTCCGGTGAATCTCACCCCAATGGGATCGATCCACGCTTCCACTATCGGTGCACTTGTCGGTGGCAACCGGAACCTCTCACAAGGTTGGGGCACAACTCCACAACTTAATTGGAGGCTCCCAACAAATGCCACAAAAGGCCACAATGCCACCAAGGCCACAAAACCGTCTAGAGTTCCAAGAACCCAAGAGGGACAAGCTCCAATGAGCAATTCAAACCAAATCCTCCAAAGAGAACTCAAACCGATGCACCAAATGCAAATGGCAAGAACACCACAAAGATGCTCAAATCCCTCACTCTCAAGTTCCAACAAAGCTACTAAAGCTATTGGGGGAACAAGAGAGGAGGAATCAAAGAGAGACACAAAATCCCCCAAAATCTAGATCCCCAAAGATACACTCACAAAGAGATGTTTTGGTTTGGTCAAAACGTAGATCTGGATCTCCTCCAACTACCCCTCAAATATATGCAAGAATCAATGGAGGGATGAGTAGAAATCAAGCTCAAGGAGTAAGGCAAATAGGGGCAACGCTTTTGATCCAAAGAGGAGGAAGAAGTAACCCTAAAGGGCAAAGGGGCAAAGCTATTTATAGGGCAGGGCAAAATATGGCCGTTGGAGCCTGAATGAAGCGGTAGTACCGGTACTCAAGCGGTAGTACCGCTTGCAAGCGGTACTACCGGTCCAGTACCGGACCAGGTACCGGTGGTGACCTTGTTCTTCAGTGCTCTTCAGACTTTGGGCGGTACTACCCCCGAGCGGTAGTACCGGAGGTAGTAAGCGGTACTACCGGTTCAGGCGGTAGTACCGGTCCCAAGTACCGCTTGGGACTGACCAAAATGGAGAGGGGAGGGTGCTAGTCAGTATGCAGCGGTACCGACGAGCGGTACGACCGCCTCAAGTGGTAGTACCGCTTGTACCAAGCGGTACTACCGGTTGGGCCGGTAGTGCCGCTCCGTGGTACCGGTGGGTACTGACTAGTATTCACCCTTCTCCCTTTTGATCAGTGCCAACCGGTACTGGAACCGGTAGTACCGGTGTCAAGCGGTAGTACCGGTTGAAGATCCGGTACTACCGGTTGACACAGAAGATTTTGCAAGGGGAAAAGATAGGCCAATGTTCAAACGACAAATATTCAAACGGCGATAACTTTTGATTGGAAGCTCCGATTGACCCGATTCAAATTGCGTTGGATAGAGGGCAACAAGGGCTTCCCAATAAAAAGTGGAAATATTGATTATCACCAAGTGAGAGAGTATCAAGTAGAATAATGTGATATACCTCACTTGGTGAGAAACCGAAAAGCCGCATAAATCAAAATCGCAACAAGATATATATGGGAGATCCGATATTGATGAACAAGAGCTTGTTATGGAGATTACCACAAGCTTTATATCCTCACATGAATAAGACCAAATAACAACCAAATACGATGATGTAAGTATGCAAAGGTTTGAGCTCTCTTCGAACGATGTGACCGAATTACTCATACGAGAGCCCCTCTTGATAGTACGGTTATCTATCCTAAACCCAGTCTCACACACACAACGTGAGACCGGAAAAAGGGAAAACCTATCAAGATTATACCTTTGCCTTGAGCATTCCACTTGAGCTCGATGTAGACGATCTTGCCCTTCTCAAGATGGAACGCCTTTCTTGATTCCTCATCATCGATCCATGATAACTGAGGATGGCAAGCATCAAACATGAGATCTTCTATAGATGGCGCATTTTGAGCTTGCACAACACATCTTCTTCTCATTTCATCGACCTTGAAGCCAACACATGATCCAAGCGATGCCAATGAACAATTCCTACAAGTACAACTTAATACACACATTAGTCCATAAAGATTGTCATTAATTACCAAAACCACACATGGGGGCCCAACATGTTCTTTCAAGCATGATATCAACTGAGTACAAAGTACAAGTGCAATGTTGAAAACGTTCCCCGTGATAGCACAGTTCTGCTAATTTGAACGTATAAGTGCAAGCATATACAACATAGAAGACACAATGGTTCAAGTTTATTAGGGGGAAAGAATATAAAGTGTGTCATCAAGTTTGTGAGGGATTTAATCACTAAGTTTTCACATAACAAAATAGTTTTTAATTGGAAGATAGCTGAAAACAAGAATATACTTCGAATGGTGTAACACACCATGCATGGGAATTTATAGTGGACACTTTGGAATAACTTGGTTTCTTGGTAGTTGGAGGCATGAGTAGAACTTAATCATACAAGTGGAGGCTAGCAAAATACTGGGAGCAACCAAATAAGAGAGCAATAATGGCCATAATCATGCAGTGCAACAAAGCATTACTAATCAAAGCAAAGAGTGGTACTACAAGTCAAGGACTAAATGATCATAGAGGCTATGGTGACTTTTTCATAGTCATAACATGGTGTGAGCATGTGCCAATTCAACCCAAGCAAAACATCAGAGAATACCACTATACTATGCTTTTGCATGCTAAAACAACGCATAATTTCCTCAAGGCACACTAAGCAATCCCAATTTTTTGGAACAAGACATGCTACAACAATAATCACTAATCATAAAGTCAAAACAACACCTAGCATGTCATGCTAAAGTCTAAGTCATAGTCAATGCAAGCTCCTCTTGCACCTACAAGCAAGAACTTACTACTCTTTTCCAATACCAAACAACTTATTTGAAACAACTCACAAAGATAATAATCAATAAAGATCAGTGAGCTTGTCTCACAAATCCACAAAGAAGAACTAAAAAGTTCTAAGCTGAAAGCACAAGAAAACTAAGGTTGAACGCAGTGCTAGCAAAAGTGAACACTCACAAAACAATAAGAGTGAAAACTAGAGTGTTTTAGGCAATGGAAACGGAGTGTGTCTCTCTCCAAAAGAAGTGTGGTGTAACCAACCAACTTACTCAAACAAACTAATCAAACAAAAACCAAAAATGAAAACTAAGACGCTCCAAGAACAACACAATTGTGCATGAAACAATAAAAACGAAGTGTCTAGAAAGACCTGAGATTTTTATTGATGAAGAAGGGGATGCCTTGGGCATACCCAAGCTTTGACGCTTATACCTCTTGAATATTTCTTGGGGTGACACGGGGTGGCATCGCCAAGCTTGAGGTTTTGTCCATTCTTCATCTCATTACATCATTCTTTCTCTACACCTAAATTTTTTCCTTCATACAAAACTTCACACAATCTTCATTAGCAACATTAGTGTATTCGAAAGATAATAGACCTTTAGGAAAAGCTTTGGAACAGAAAAACTTTTCACTAAAAACACAAGCTACTATATCAATTCCCTCAAAAATCTCAATTTCCCAAAAAGAACCCAAAAAGGAATCAATAAGAAGCAAATGCAAATAATGGCAGAAATCTGTCAAAATAGACCAGCAGGTAGAAAACTTTTTTTAGAAGAACTTCTGTTGCTCAAATCAAAAAGTGTTGAACTAACTAAAGTTAGCTAACATACTAGGGGATTTATTCGTAAATTTTTAGCTCAATCCGACTTACAGAGACTCCTCACGAATTTTTATGGTGGAGGACATAAATCTGTTTCGAGACAGCAACTCCCCAAATCTTACTTCCCTCTCATTAGAGGTCATTGTTGGAACAAAAGGCAAACAAAAATGATAAGGAGAGGTCATTACTGAAGTAATGACTTCCAAGACTCAAGGAAACTCTTGGGTTATGTTCCAACAAGTACTTTTCTTTAATGCCTTTAAGTTAGGCTTTATAGCTTAAGAAGATGCTCACATAAGAAATATGAATTGATTTAAAAGAGAGCATCAAGAAGAAAATTCAAAGAACATTTAAGTCTAACCCACTTCCTATGCATAGGAATCTTGTAAAGAAACAAGTCATGAAAGCACAAAGCACCAAGCATAGGAAAGCAAAACAAGTGCAACTTCAAGAATTTCAACATAAAGACGGGAAACTTAATATTGTTCAAATACATAAAACCATGTTTCCCCCTCTCATAATAACTTTCAGTAGCATCATGAATAAAATTAACAATATAACTATCACATAAAATATTCTTATCATGAGACACATGCATATAATAATTATTACTCTCCACATAAGCATAGTCACTCTTATTAATTGTAGTGGGAGCAAATTCAACAACATAACTATCACTATTATTCTCATCACCATAATCATCAGATATAGGAGGCATATTGTAATCACAATTAACTTTCTCCTCAACAGTAGGTGGACTGAAAATATCATACTCATCAGTGTAATCATCATAGTTTGGAGGTTTGGTATCATCATAAGCAATATAATAGCTATCTTCCAAAGCTGGGGGACTAAAAAGATCATCTTCATAAAAACTAGCTTCCCCAAGCTTAGACGTTTCCATAGCATTAGCAACAATGGTGTCCAAAGAATTCATACTAATAACATTGCTATTAGCATGCAAATAAAGTTTCATAGGTTTTTTAATTTTCTCTTCAAACACTTCATGTCCTAACTCAAGATAAACACTATAAAGCTCTCTAATTTTTTTTGTTTTCCATTAAGCCTAACTAGTGAAAACAAGAAACAAAAATACAAAATTGCAGAATCTAAAGGAAATAACTTCGAGCACTCACACCGGAGGATGTGAGTACCTTTTACCTTACCTCCCGGCAACGACGCCGGAAAAGAGCTTGATGTCAACACACTTCTATTCTTGTAGACATTTGTTGGGCCTCCAAGTGCAGAGGTTTATAGAACAGAAGCAAGTTTCCCTTAAGTGGATTACCCAAGGTTTATCAAACTCAGGGAGGAAGTGGTCAAAGGTATTCCCTCTCAAGCAACCCTGCAATCAAGATACAAGAAGTCTCTTATGTCCCCAACACACCCAATACACTTGTCAGGTGTATAAGTGCACTAGTTCGATGAAGAGATAGTGAAATACAAGTGGTAACGATGCCAGAAAATTGCTTCTGACTTGTTGTTGACGTGGGAGAACGTGTGTGAGTGCCAGAAAAGAGCTTGACGGTGAGGTAAAGACTAAATCAAGCAAACATGCAACAGATCTAGTAGCAAACGGTGTTTCAATGTTTAGAAACAAGGCCTAGGGATCATACTTTCACCAGCGAATACTCTCTCATATAAATATCTTCTCTTAATGATACTACTCTTAACTACTCTCCGGTTGGACACTCTAATCCACGGTAGGGCTTCCCCAATCTAGATAACCCCACACTGTCACCTTGAGCGCTAGATGGTTCCAACAAACACCACAATTTCATAGATACACCCAACTCCAAATATAACTCATGAATATATATGTAACCTAGCTTAAGTGCCACACAGTGCATGCTGTCACTTTTACACACGTGGGGAAAAGCATAGATCTATTAAAGCACAAAGAGTATTTATGTAGACTCAAACCTAAGTGCCACCATGACGTGCACGCTGTCACTTTCACACACATGGGGAGAGCAGAGATCTATTGAAGCACTTGAGTAGCAAGGTAGATCTACTTGATTACAAAGCTCATGACCACAAGTTTATGCATAGGAAGAGAGATGAACACATAGCTACCGGTAGAGCCCTTAGCCTCGAGGAAGAACTACTCCCTCCTTATCATGGGAATCAGCAACGGTGATGAAGATGGTGGTGGAGATCGATGGAGATGGCTCCGGGGGCACTTCCCCGTCCAGGCAGGGTGCCGGAACAGAGACTTTTTGTCCCCCGAATCTCCCCTTTGGTGGCGGCGGCGCTATAGAGGTTTTCGTGGATTTCTTCTGGATTCCCTAGGGTTTTTGGGTCAGAGGCTTCTTATAGGCGCAGGAATCAAGGTCGGAGGGGGTCCAGGGGACCCACACCCCCTCCAGGTGCCTCCAGGGCTTGTCTGTGCCTAGGGGGGTTTGGCCACCCTGTGGCCCCCCTCCGGCTCTGCTTCGTGGTTTCGTGTTGCTCCGGAAAAAATAATAACTTTGGTTTTTGTCCCGTCCAATTTTGAGAATATTGATTTTCTGCCTTTCTGGAATCAAAAACAGAAGAAAACAGACAACTGGCACTGTGGCAACTTGTTAATAGGTTAGTTTCAGAAAAGATATAAAAACACCTCAAAGTGTAGACAAAGCAAAGTAAAGTAGATACAAAACAAGCATGTAGCATAAAAATTATAGATACGTTTCTGAGTATCAAATATTCTAGGCTATTAGATACATTTTTATTAGAATTTTATTACTTAAAGCATGCATTCTATTAGGCAAAGCTCCTTTTCCTCTTTGCGCCGGACGACCCTCTTTTCTCCTTTCTATTTTTTTTCAGATAGGATTCTTCTAAGAAAGAAGTCTAGATAACCCCCTATGTTCCAGGTTTAGGATGAAGAACCCCCCTATGTTTAAATCGGAACAGATAACCCCCCTATGTTTCCAATACCAGACAATGAGCCCCCTGGCGGTGGTTTTGGCTGTATGTCAGGTGGTTTTGATGACGTGGACATGCGGCAGCTATTCCAGCAATGGCCTTGCACCCAACAAATAACTCCTTGGACCGACCTGTTTGACCACGGCGTGGCATCCCTCCTCTACTCCTTTTCCTGGCATCGCATCGGCGCCGGTGAAGGCCGGCCACTTCCAGTCACGTCCCTACTCTGCTTCCTCGCCTTGTGTTGGCGGTCACGAACGTCAAGGCCCTAAAGGACATCAAGGAGTCTCCGGCTCTCCGCCCGCTCCGCGGACGCTGCCATGAAGATGCTCATGCCGCGCCACAGTCACCGGAGCGGCAGCAGGCCGTCATCGCAGGGCAGCATCAGAGATAGATGTAACGACGTAGTGGACCTCGCGCTGTAGGCGGTGCCAAAGGTGACACATCTCGGGTGGGGCTACTGGTACACGCTCAAGGAGCTGCAGGTAACTGAATCTTTTTCTCCTTCATCTCCATTGATTCCTCCTGGCAATCCTTCCCGATCTCGTTGGCGTGAGACTGCCTAGAAGGCTAGAAGTGGGGGTGGAGACTGCCGCGACAAGAGCCGCCGGTGCCAACATGCGGAAGTGCGGACGATGAGTGAGGTACTGGCCGAGCCGCTGAGGTGAAGGAGGACTGGAAGGGAGACACGAAAGTCTATATTTGTCCTGATCCTCAGGGAAGACAGATTGATTAATTAAGTCGAATTAGGATGGCATCATGCAAACAGTTGTGATGAATTCAGTTCATATGCCTGTATAGTTGTTGTCGCCATCTCATGAAGCAAGTCCCACCATCGCGCAGCTTGTATGACGTGACGCTACATATCTACTAGCTTCGTTGTTTCCCCAGCTTAGTTCTTTGTTTGGTGAACATGAATCCCTGAATAAGCTAAAGCTAACGCTGAATTTTTAGGGACAACCAAAACGATGACCCCATGTATTAGCTATCTTTATGGCCCTCCATGTCAGCAAAACCTCTCTCCAATACAGCTAACGGCCACACCAGGGGTAATTTACATGGTATTTGATAGTTAGGGGGTTATGTGCCCCACTTCAAACTTAGGGGTGGTCTCCGTCCAAAACCTAATACATAGAGGGGATATTTGGACTTCTTTCTTCTTCTAACATAACAAATATGCTATACCTAGCTGATTAGATCTTATTATACTTGTTCTTATACACGAGACTATAGATAATGTCTTTAGATGACATGGCAGCTTTATATAACCATTAATTGGATATACTAGTATTAAACATGCTCTAATGGAATGGCTGTTTTTTTACATACTACCTTGGTATGATAAGATTAAACGTTTTGGTAGTAAATTTGTTCGTAGAATGATCTACTAGGTCAATGCTATCATTTGCAGTTTGTAGCTTATTTAGGGCAACAAAGACCATAAGGTCATAATCAAATGGACGGTCTAGATGAAGCCACGAACCTTGCACAGCACAACACACACGATCTGAAACCGCCAGAAAAGAAAATGCCTTTCTCGCTCTCGAGCTCTTTCTCCTCTACTGCTCCCCCTTTCCCCCCTTCCAAGCCGCTACCGCGTCCGCGCGAGCAGAACGCTGGCTCGAGGTGCCTATTGTCTCCGATCAGGTGCGCGCTTCTCGAAATCTCGCTCCAATCCTCGAATCCACGCCCGTTTTCCCCGATTGGGCCCTGAATTCGCGCGCCGTCGCAGCGAAGCTTCCGGAAGCTTCAGGGTTATCGGGGCGTTTTCCGCGTCGGGACCGCCGGGATTCCAGAAATTACGGTTTCGGTTGGGGCGTCGCTTTCCGCCGCTTGTTTGATTTGCATTCTCGGTGCCCTCTTCGGCTTCAGTGGGCGCGTTGCTGCGTAGGCTTGTCAGAGTTTTTGTTGCCTTGCGGGGGAGGAAGGCGCCGCTTTGGAGCCCATCTTACATCTGGTGGTAGACTGGTAGTGGTGGTGGTGGCCGTTGGACACCATGAGCTTCGTATTCCGTGGTAGCAGAGCCGACATCGAGGCCGGTGGCTTCCCGGGGTTTGCCCCTGAGCGACGTGCCATGGTGAGTTCCTGTTGTGCATTTCTGCTGAAATATTTCTTTCGGCATTTCAACCTAGAATGGATTTGTTGTTCTATATGTCTGATTTCGTTCATGTGGGTGCTTGTGTGTAGCGGATTCATGCTGGAGGCCGACCGGTGAATCGCAATTCCTTAGCTTTTCTTGTAACTGGTAATGTGGGTCTGTCATGTGTACCACTGGTATTGCTAAGCTGTTAATGATTAGTGATTTTAGTTTTATACGGTGGTTGTTTCTTATTGGGCAGTTCTGGTTCTGTTCATGGTATTAAGCTCGCACCAGATGTCTCCGAATTTTTTGGTAAGTTGTTCATGCACAATGCAGTTATGTATATGCCATATGCTTGTGAAGCTTGATGATGTGTTTTCATAAATTTTGTCGGATTGCTCGTAACTTTCTGTTCTTGTAGCTTTGGCTGGTGTTGGGTGTGTTCCTAATGGCCACCAGCCTTAGGATGTACGCCACGTGCCAGCAGCTCCAAGCGCAGGCGCAAGCACATGCTGCAGCCGCCAACGGCTTCCTTGGACGCACTGAATTGCGGGTGCATGTCCCGCCAAGCATAGCCCTGGCTACGAGAGGCCGGTTGCAAAGTCTTAGGCTTCAACTTGCTCTGCTTGACCGCGAGTTTGATGATTTAGGTACATAAGTACACTGATATTTTCTGTCGCTCTAGCTAGTGTTTATATTGTTTTGTGCAAATATATCACCACTCTTGGATCTTCTGCTTGCAGATTATGATGCTCTTAGAGCTCTAGATGCTGACAATAGCCCACATGCTCATTCTATGAGTGAAGAAGAAATAAATACTCTTCCTGTTTTCAATTACAAATTTCAGGCTCAGCCAGGAAGTGTCCCTGCCCGAAAAAGGCAAGATAAATTATCCTTTTGGGTGCATTGTGTCCAGAGAAAACTGATTATAAGTGCCTTCTTTATTCAATATGGAACCAACCAATTGTAGCACAATAGGAGCCTACGTATTGAGTTCCTCGGTGAAAAAAGTAACTAAACCATGTATAAGTATAACTGCCTGCTTCTAGAGAATGAAGCTGATTGCTTAATATTTTTGTTGCAGTAGTGATGGACCATCTGAATCATTGGTTTCCTCTCCTGGATCTATCAAGGAGGTAATGAATAGATCATATTTCTTCTGTATAGCCTTGTTATACTAGCCTGAGCTTGACTACCTGTTCTTTTGAATTTCATTATAGTGAACCGTGTTAGTAAAAATCACACAGCGCTTGTGCTCTTTTTTCTGGTTAAGAATGTATCCTAGTGCATGCATGGTCTGGACTGTACTACCTCAGTGTGCAGTACTTCTTGTTTTGATTATGTCATATTTGCATTTGCTGTGCAGAAAAAGCAAGATGCAGATGGAAGCAGCAAATCCCCAGAGGATGAGTTGATGTGCAGTGTTTGCTTAGAGCAAGTTGTTGTTGGTGATCTATTGAGAAGCCTGCCATGCTTGCATCAGGTAATTATCATACTGATCGTCTTACAGTTGTTTTCTTCATATTGACAGCATAGGACTTCTATTTCTCCTGTGTTACGGTTATATGCAGGACATGCTAACCTTAGTACTATTTGACTGTAATAGAATAACTTAGTCGACATAATGTTGGCGACCTTCCTGCGAGCTGGCTAGGAAACAGAAACTGTGTTTGTTGGTAGCACATTTTGCACAATGCATGCATGATTAGTTGGTTACAATGAAGCAACGAACATGAAGTTTTTACCTCGTTTCTTTGAATGTTCCACACCTCCACCTGGTTGGACACTTCCTTTTGTACGCAATGCTGCAGACTACTCTGAATTGCTGATACTGTACAATCTGCTAGCCTCCCACAAATAAATTAGCGACTACCATAACAGTTGGTGTAATCGGTTTCGAAATCCATTAGCGTTTTAAACCAAATTCCAGTTTGAATGGCCAATTGCCACATTAATGATAAGTATAGCTCCGAATTACCTTATTGGCAGCACTTACATACCCGAATCATTATAACTAACATATGAGGTGAATCTGATAAGTAACTACCAATGATCACTGTGACCGCTTTATTTTGCGGTCCTCCACCCTGCTGCGTATTAACACCGTGCCATGAGGCTAGACTGCAAGGCTGATTCGATCTGCATCTTGTTTCGCAGTTTCACGTGGACTGCATCGACCCATGGCTGCGCCAACAAGGAACATGCCCGGTCTGCAAGCACCAGGTGAGCGATGGGTGGCGCGGCGCCGGCAACGTTGAAGTGGACGCTGCCTACATGGTGTGACATTACAATGAGCTTCAAGCTCTAACCTGATAGTACTAGGTATACTAACAAAAACCTTTGCACCGCGGACTAGCTTCCTTGTCCTGCTGAGAGAGTGTTCTGTACATGACAATACATGTTCTCGGCTCCTTCCTCTGTGATGTTTGTGCATCCGAAGGGGAACGACATGTTTTGGTTGAGTTTTTATTTACCCTGCCTGTCAAGCTGATCGATGAGCTAGCTTCTGTCTGAGTATCAGAGGATGATACTTTTTGGCTCTTCTTGGTCGATGCGGTGCTGATTTGCTCCAACGCTGACGATGTTGAGGCTTGGCATCGGTTGTCAGCTGATATTTTCGCTAACCAACTCCAGCGGGGAGATCCTCGCTGTTGGAGCTTTGGATCTGCGATGGGCCATCGTACTCCATCTGGACGAGCGCATGGGCTTCCCGTGCTCGTCAGGTGGACGTGGACACCAGGATCTTCTGCTAGAGGAACCTCGAGCTGGAGCTCTACTTGGAGTGAAAAAGCACGCACTTCCACGGTTACACCCACCCCCCCTTGCACAGAAGATCCTGGCCCTCGAGAGCCGATAGGAATCCTGTGGGCCCCTGGTGACATTGCGGAACAACGGCATATATGTGCGCCGTACCCGTACTCCCTCCCTTCCTCTCCATATCTTAATCACAACACCACTGAAGTCTGAAGAAGCTACAGCTGCCTCTCTTTCTCCCTCACTGTCTCAAATGGATCGCGCCGGAGCAGGTCGCGGGATGCCACGGTCGGAGGAGGAGGCGGCGGCGGGTTTCACCAACGATCTGCATCTTGTTTCGCAGTTTCACGTGGACTGCATCGACCCATGGTTGCGCCAACAAGGAACATGCCCGGTCTGCAAGCACCAGGTGAGCGACGGGTGGCGCGGCGCCGGCAACGTCGAAGTGGACGCTGCTTACATGGTGTGACATTACAATGAGCTTCAGGCTTTAACCTGATAGTACTAGGTATACTAACAAAAACCTTTGTATCGCGGACTAGCTTCCTTGTCCTGCTGAGAGTGTTCTGTACATGACAATACATGTTCCCGGCTCCTTCCTCTGTGATGTTTGTGCATCCGAAGGGGGACGATATGTTTTGGTTCAGTTTTTATTTACCGTGCCTGTTAAGCTGATCGATGAGCTAGCTTCCAACGCTGACGATGTTGAGGATTGGCATCGGTTGTCAGCTGATATTTTCGCTAACAAACTCTAACGGGGAGATCCTTGCCGCTGGAGCCTTTGGATATGCAATGGGCCGTCGTATTCCATGGGGACGAGCGCATGGGCTTCCTGTGCTCGTCACGTGGACGTGAACACCAGGATCTGCTGCTATAGGAACCTCGAGCTGGAGCTCTACTGGAGTACTGGAGTTAAAAAGCACGCACTTCCACGGTTCCACCTACCTCCCCGTGCACAGAAGATCCTGGCCCTCGAGCCTCGAGAGCCGATAGGAATCCGTGGGCCCCTGGTGACATTGCGGAACAACGGCATATATTTGCGCCGTGGCCCGTACTCCCTCCCTCCCTCCCTCTCCATATCTTAATCACAACACCACTGAAGTCTGAAGAAGCTACAGCTGCCTCTCTTTCTCCCTCGCTGTCTCAAATGGATCGCGCCGGAGCAGGTCGCGGGATGCCACGGTCGGAGGAGGAGGAGGAGGCGGCGGCGGGTTTCACCAACGAGAAGACCGAAAGCTTCGAAGGCTGGTGAGTGAGGCATCCTCTTCCTCTCCCCCATGTCGTACGCGTGCTGCTAGCTCTTCCTGCTAAATCGCTTGCCATTACTTGTTCATCCATTGAGCTAGCTCCGCCTTTTGTTCTTCTACTACTTTGGTGATTAAACGAGAGCTTAAGCTAGAGTAGTTCGATCGGCGCGGCCCAGGTGAGATCTCCGTGGGGGAAACGGGGAATCTCTTACGAGGTTTCGCTACTGTAGCTAACAGTAGCCGGCAGCCTTGGAGCAGGACCAAATTCAAGAGCAAACCTAAGTATTTCGTGTGCTTCTTATTGCGTTGTCGGCTTTCAAATTTTTCTTTAAGCTCACTACTGAGTGTGAGTGGATCGGCGAAATGTGGGTGAAGTTCGGGAAGAACGGCCGCAGGGGTGTGTGACCGGGTAGCTGCAGCAAGGTTAAGCAGGAATTTGTGTTGCGTTGGATTACTGAACACAACGCTAATAAGGTAGAGTTTAACCAGGGTGCACCCAAAGCAAGGGTTTCCTGTTGAGTGCTACTCCCTCCGTTCCAAAATATAAGACGTTTTAGGTTTGTGAAGAAAATGAATCTAGACTTTTTTTAGTGTGTAATTCATTCCAAAGTTGAATGAACTACATACTAAAATAAGTCTAAATTCGTTTTCTTCACAAACCTAAAACGTCTTATATTTTGGAACGGAGGGAGTACTAGTTAGTCTCTTTTTAGAGCCCCGGCCTCCGCATCAAGCGATTCAGAAGCCTTTATTTATTATTGAAACATCAAAATTTGTCAAAATCCATTACAAAGATCATACAAACGAAAGGCCGCCAAAACAACACCACCGAGCAATGACGATGGCAGTTTCCTGTTGGGTGCTACTAGTTAGTTTCTCTGTTCCTTTCATTTTGCTTCTTTGGGAAGAACGGCCGAAGGTGGAGTTAAGCCAGGGTGCACCCAAGGCAAGCTATTGGCTTTCCCTATTGAACGGTTAACAGATAACTGGATAAGGGTTTCCTGTTGGGTGCTACTAGTTAGTTTCTGTATTCCTTTCATTTTGCTTTTCTGGGAAGGGATGGCAGTTAACAGTAGACAGTACTCCCTCCATCCCATAATATAGGATGTTATTACAACCAGTAATAATAACATCTTGTATCATGGGACGGAGGGAGTACTTTATGATTTTATTTCTAAGCTGATGCGTGCATGTAATTAGGCCTATGCTTGGTTGGTGATACACAGTTATACCATAGAGTCATCGAGCATGACGATGGCAGTTTCCTGTTGGGCTGTTCCTTTCATTTTGCTCCTTTGGGAAGAACGGCCGAAGGTGGAGTTATGCCAGGGTACACCCAAGGCAAGCTGTTAGCTTTCCCTATTGAACGGTTAACAGATAACTGGATAAGGATTTCCTGTTGGGTGCTACTAGTTAGTTTCTCTATTCCTTTCATTTTGCTTCTCTGGGAAGGGATGGCAGTTAACAGTTTGTAGTAGACAGTACTCCCTCCATCCCATAATATAGGATGCTATTACAACCAATAATAATAACATCTTGTATCATGGGATGGAGGGAGTACTTCATGATTTTACTTCTAAGCTGATGCGTGCATGTAATTAGGCCTATGCTTGGTTGGTGATACACAGTTATACCATAGAGTCGATTTGATAACTACCATCAATCGTTCATGGTCTGGATGACATTTAGCCACATTGGTTCGGATGGTTGTGACAATGCAAGCAGTGTGATGTCCTAGGAGAGGTCCAGTCCTAAGCTTCTTGAGAAACCTCCCAAATCTTAACTGAACTGTCCCCTGTGGATCAGATGCTGGTACATCATATGTTGATAAGAAAATCATGTAACCAGACAAAATAGATGTAGATATTCTGAGGTGCATGAACATGATGTACAACAACATGAAAATTATTTTGGAATTGATAGTATAGGTATGTATTGTTATGCATGCAGGTGAAATTGGCAAGTTGTGTTTCCAATGCCTGCCATTTAGATTTTTGATATCTCAAACATATCCTAAGGTCTTAACGGTTCAAAGCATGGAGCAACATGAACTGCAAATTTGGCTAATTACAATGTGTAATGTTATTCTTTCACTTGATTGCATAGTTAGGACTGGCTTGGCTACTATATGTTCCATTTTGATATGTTAAATTCTGTTAATTTTACTTCAAAAAAAAGTTAAATTCTGTTAATTTGTTATTTATTGTAAGGCCTTGTTCATTTAGACTCAGTTTGCAATTGCTGAATTATGCCGTGATTAACTTATTTTATAATTTTCTGTTGAAAAGCAGCTGTGAAAGCATAAAAGTGTTGGTTAGCCTCATGGTAAAATAGGAAAAATAGTGGTTGAAAAGGCTGGATTGTCATAATCCAAATCCACCGTTATGCCGGACACATCCTTATATTAGTCAGAATTCTTGGACATGTTTGCAAAATGGAACATTGCCAGAAACTGAAAAGATAATGTGGTGGCCAAACGAAATAAGAAAATCGTTGCTCAAGTGTGAAATCACTGTAGTGCAGCTTGCATATTACCTCTGGGTCTCCACGTCATGGTCTAAAGTTTATATTTATATTCTGTAGAAGACTAGAAGTGTTTTCCAGTTGCTTGATGGGAATATTTATCTAAGCGTAAATGAATTACACACCATAATATCTCAAAAAAAAAGAATTACCCACCATAATGGGAGAGTGGAAATGATAACTTGGGATATTTTTCTTCTTGAAACTATTGAAAAATACTCTTCTTATGGCAAAATAGGGAATATTTTTGTTTGCCAGCTGGTTGGTTGATGCTTACTGTTATGTGCAAATAAAGTTCAGAATTGTAATAATATCTCATGCTATATTGCTATTGTCTAGTTCCAGCTCCAGTAGCGTGAAGAAAATTTACCCTATTGACAGTCCAATTAAGAAACGGAAACCACAGTATGATCTCAATGATACAAGAGTGTCATCGCTGAAATACAAGTTCCAGGACCGATTAGCTTGGCAGGAGAATGAGACTGCAAGAACAGAAAGCTTAGGAGGTGGTGGCATTTTCATCGACAAGAATTGTGGCACCAACATGGTCAATGGTGTTAAGGATTTGGACTCTTGTGAGAATACTCAAAGCCTTTTAGGTGGCTGCATCGAAGTCGACTCCATAAATGGAATCGAGAGCCAATCTATGAGAAAACGGGCATTTATGTCCAGCAGCTCAAGCAACAACATTTCACCTAGAAGAAAACGGACATGTTCTTTGAATAGCTGTGGCACCAAAGAGACTGACAGCTGGGTGAGACCACACCTGGAGCATGATCACTCGGGGTTGATGCTGCAACCATACGATGATGACATTGAGAGGATGTACAATGTGATGAATGAGCTAGCAAGTGGTGGCGTTGATGGTTCTGCAGACCATATCATGGATGAGAAGCTTTACTCGAATGGCGTCGAAGATTTCATGATTTTGCCAGCGGGCAAGGCTGCATGTCATGGTAAGCACTCAGGCATATATTTCTTGTACTTATGCTTGAATCTGTTTGCTGCCTGTATGAGTAAACTAAAACCTTGTGTGCCGCAATCAAATTCAGGTGAGAAGAACAAGCTAACAATTGATCAAGAATTCGAGCAGTACTTTTCAGAACTCATGCTTTAGCATGACAGTGAAGAAAAACTCAACCTTGGAACTTCCAAAGATGTTCTGCATCCTAACCAATCTTGAATTAGCAACTGCAAGTCTGATCTACTGTTGGAGTTAATTATGTATCCTCAACTTAAAATCTTGTCTTCGAATGTATATATGTTACCATTTTCAAACCGTACTTTGAATGGCCATCAAATATTGGCCTCCCGTGTATCATGTGTGTAGATGAGTAGATCTGTGCATAAAGGTACATCTGGGATTCTAAATAGCGTGTTACTCTCGTATGTTGGTGTTATGGAAGGACCTGTAAAGCCATATTCCCGACCTGGAGCTAGAAGTGAAAATTTGGATTTCCACTATACGTGTTGGTTGTCGTTCGGCTGCCGAAACTTTTGGTGAGTCATAGCAGTTTCCTGGGAATTATTTAGAAGGCTTGTGCCATTGTTTTTCGAAATGTGTCATTCTTGAATGCTTGATGGCATGTGCCACATTAGTAAACGGATGCTCAGTAGAGGGCGGAGGACCGTGTAAGGCTCAGCATGCAAATCAGAGGTGTTTTGTTTACCTCTGTTCCTATATATAAAATGTTTTGGCCAACCAAAACATCTACTCCCTCAGTCTCAAAATAAATGTCTTGGATTTGTTAAAATTTAGATGAACCTATATACTCAGATTTGTCAAAAATTGGATGGACCACCTATTTTTGAGACGGAAGGAGTAAAACATAGTATATTCTCTCCCTCCAAAAATAACTGACATTTGTCTAGATTCATACGATGAGTGATGAATGAATGCAAAAGAGATGTCTCATCGGATGCTTCCAAGGGCTAGTAAGTGCTCCCATCCCATAAAATTTGAAAACAAAACGAGTTTGTCTCCACTTCAGTTCGGTGTGTTGGGCCGCTCAATCTGTACCCCAATTGAAAAGGCGATAAGTGAACCGGACAGTATATCATACTCCCCTTTGATACATAGTAAGTGTCGACTGACTTGTACTAAATCAGTGACACTTATTACATCGGAGGGAGTAGTTTGTATGGATGTTAGACATATTTTTTGAGTTAATATAAAACATTATATGTCACTATGGATTAATATGGTTGCATATATTTTTATATGTTTGTCAAATTGTATTCCTTATAATCACTTATCAACAAACCACGTGCTAAATATAATTATTATTCTAAGCTAACACAAATCATAATCTGCTAAATCACGTAGATAAGTACTTAAGCATCATCTTCGTCATGGGGTATTTTTATACTTTCATCACAGATTCACAGGCTATTGTCCATCAGCCAGCCTAAATAGTTTTGGTTGTCAAACATTTTTTTTCCATATTTCACATGTTTGTTTACTTCCCTAATCGTACCATCTTAAGTTGCTTGTCGTCCAACCTAGCTCAAATAAACAATGCACCAACTTCCTATAGTGTAGTACATCTTCCCTTATAAAAGAGATGCCCTATAAATCGTAGTTCGTGCTAAACTTGTCTTGTTGGACTCTAGGTAGTTCTATAAATAGATAAGCTAATAGAGTACGACATACGTTATGTGATGAGCCTATAAAAGATATTTTGTAATCAATAAAATGATTCTAAAACTATCCATGGAGAAAATGTATATACCTGTGTTGGTAACATTGTGAAAAAAATGTTAAATCATGTAGACAAGTACTACTACCATTGTTTTAGCCTGCCTAAAATGTCTTATACTATGAAACGGAGGTATTACTTGAACATCATCTTTATCATGGGAAATTTCAGACTTTCATCACCAACTACATGTACACTAGTCATCCTAAAAGCAAAGCTGTAAAACGATATTTTATATTTCATCGGTTGTTTAGCTCCGGTTGCTTTTCACATCTTTACCAGCTCGAGTTGCTTCTCCTCCGGCCATAGCTTAAACAAACATGCAAATGTGCAATAAGTATCTCCCTATATGAGACATGTCTATTTCTAGACCCTCTTCTATGTCTGCCACATGTTCTTCTTTTTAGTTTTTTAGTTTTTTTTCATCTGTTAATTAGTGTTTTTTCTAACCATTATACAAGTAGATGGGTCTATCGTTCAGGAATATAGACCAGGTCTCATAGGATTTTTTCCCTTTAGCACCGCAAGTGCCAACTTCCTGTAGTGTAGTACTTCCTTTGTTTATAAAAATAAGACTTTCTGATAAGTTATATTGGCTTGCTAAGTGGGTACATTTTTAAAATGGGTGTCACGGACCGTAGTTCATGCTAAACTTGTCTTGTTGTTCTCCGTGTAGTTATATAAATAGATAAAATAAATAGAGTATGACACACGTTATGTGACGACTTTATAAAAGTTTTTTGTAACGAATAAAATGACTCGCAAATTGTTTGCAGAAAGTAGGTTATATGGTGCATAAAAGAGATGAATGATTAACTCGTACATATGCAACATTGGAAAAGGCAAACCAAGTACACCTGCAAATTTTTGAATATATGTGAAAAGGTACAAAGCATATATTTTCTTGAAAAAGGCAAAGTTTGTACGGCAGTTTGAACTTTGAACAGATCGTACTACTTTTTACGTGCCCACATGTAGATTTATTTTGTAATTATGAATCCGCAGTGTTGTCCCTGGCTGAAGTCTGGGGCTCTGGGCGCTAGTTGCCAAATTTAATTTAATTTAATTTTCAATTTTACGAATAGGACCCTCGCAGCGTATGTTAAGCCCTGGGCTAACTGCTAAGCCCTGGCTGCTAGTTTGCCTAGTTTGATTGGGTTCCTCGATTTTTGCCTCCCTCCCCGCCCCGCCGCCGCCACAGTTTCTCGGCGCCGTCCCAATTTCTCCTCCCCGCCCCACTGCTCATCCGTCTCTTTGTCTCCGCCAAATCCGGCGTGCCGCCTCTCCTCCCACGCCGCGCATCTCCATCAAACGCCACCGCAATAGTCCACCCCCTCCGCAACAGCGCCCGCCGCTCCTCGTCCCCCCTCCGTTCCTTCCCTTTTCTACCCCATCCCTGCAGCCTCCAAGCTCCGCCGCGAAACTGAGCGCAGCTTGCTAACCCCCCTTGCCGCCGCCGTTTCTCGCCGAGCTTCGTCTTCCTCGCTGCGCGCTACTAGTTTTTCTCGGGTCCCTGTATTAGGTTTGGATTTGTAGACATGGCGGAAGTGGAGGATAAGCTCAAGGACTACGAGATCAAGAAGGAGGGCGAGGCCGAGATCCTCATGCTTAAGAGTAACGCCGTCTTCTTCAATCCCGTGCAGGTATCTTAGCGTTAACTTTCTTCTGTGTGTTTCTACACGCTCTGGATTAGGGATTAAATCTGCGCTCCTTAAGTTGGTGTAAACCCGTAGGGCGTAGGCTATAATGATTGTGGGGCTTTGGTTCATTGTTTGCGCTGTATGTATTGCTACAGTCACGGCTGGCTTCTAGTTCATCGGTGTTTGCAGTTTCAGAGCTTTGAGTTACTTTTAAGGATCCCAAATATGGTTCTCTGGGCGTTTGATCCCATTGTACCATGTGGTGGTTTCTTGGAGTAGATAAAGTAGTTATTCTTATTCTGAATATGATGTATATGTAAGTGGTCTGCGGTAGACCGTTTTAACTTTTCAGTTTACTAATGACCAGAGAGATATCAAAGCCCTAACACTAACAGCTAATCGTCTTTGTCTGTAACGGTTTCAAAATTGCATACTTTGTTTTTGTTTTATAAATTACTTTTCTAGAAAAGGGTTTCAAGTTGCATTGTAAGCCCTTAACTGTTGCCATAGATAATCATGCTTATGGAATGTTGTGAAATAATTACTGTTAATAGTTAGTAATATTATCAGGTCAAATGTCGGTCATGTTGGCCAATATCGGCTATGGTGTCTGACATGTACCCCAAGATTTCAGAACGATATGTTTGTGGAATTGATCTGTGTAGGTAGGCGGCAAGAAAAACGTTATATAGACGCCTGGTTAAGATTTAAAAAATGGCTATATTAAAGGGAAACCACATACCATAAACTTAGGGATTATCCCCCAGTTAACCATCATGCATAGTGTAAGTTTGACTTTACTGCTTTGATTAGGTGCACAACAGAGATATGTCCATTGCTGTTTTAAGGACATTTGTTACCAAGCGCAAGGAAGAACATGAAGCACTGATGAGTAAAAGGAATAAGTCACACAAAAAAGATAATCAGATTGAAACATCTGTTGCAAATGGAGACGCTGCTTTAACTAGCCAGCATGATAAAATGGATGCTGTTAATGAAAAGGAGCCAAATCAGGCTACAAATGAAATCGAAGATGTGTCAAAAGAAGCAGTGAAGACACCTTCCTGGAAAGTAACCAGAGAGCTTAAGCCACCAGTTGTACTTGAGGTGAGGCATCTCTTACATATGAAAGATGTAGAATCTATTTCTGCATGAAGTTTGGACCATTACATTTATCAATTATTTATTCCCATATTAGCACTATCTGATATTGAATTTGCACTGAAAAAAAATGCAGGCTTTAGCTGCTTCTGGGTTGAGGTCTCTTCGATATGCTCGTGAAGTCGATGGATTAGAAAAGGTAGTTGCTCTGGACAATGATAAAGGTAATGCACAGGTTTCTCAAATTCGTTCATGCTAATGTTACGAATTCCCCTGTGCTTGCATTCAATGTGTTTTTCTTCTTTCAGCCTCTGTTGAAGCTTGCAAGAGGAACATAAAGTTCAACGGGTCTGCTGCTATTAATAAGGTGGAAGCTCACTTGGCTGATGCTCGAGTTTACATGCTCACGCATCCAAAAGAATTTGATGTGGTAAGGCTTCTAAATATTTCCAAATTGAACTTTGGTGTGGAGCACAAGGTGGTTACTTGTTCTATGCTCTGTCCACTAATTTGTGATAACTCTGGGCGATTCTTGGTCATCTTAAATTGTGGATTTGTTTCCTTCTTCGCCTGTTTCTTAATTGTATGTGCCCACTCAGGCAGACTATTGAGTATATTGACCAAATCCAGTGTTCTAATTTTGTAATGTTTGGAGTATCGGGAATTTATGTTGAAAGGCTTTTGGTTGACCCTTGTTTTCTGGAAGGGCTCAAAATACACCTGTAAATAGGACATTGGATTACCGCATTGATGTATACATGATTATTACAATAATTTTATGGATTAATGTTATATAAAATGCTTTACACTGCTTTTATCTTCTCTTTATTATTCTTGCCAGCTCATGTTTTTCGATTTTTTTAGGTTGATCTTGATCCATATGGGTCACCATCTGTATTCCTCGACTCAGCTGTACAGGCTGTTGCTGATGGCGGACTACTGATGTGCACAGCCACTGATTTGGCAGTTCTGTGTGGAACTAATGGAGAAGTTTGTTATTCCAAGTATGAGCAGTACTTAGCAAAAAAGTTTCAACTGGAGAGTATGTTTTTCTGTTGTTTTGTAAGTTGTAACAATCAATTCTTTTGTGTAGGTATGGTTCCTACCCAGTTAAAGGCAAGTATTGCCACGAAATGGCTTTGAGAATCCTCCTTGCCAGTATTGAGGTACTCAGCTACGAAGCAAATCCGAGTGATTATGCTCTGAACTTTTGTTATGCTTAACCATGATCAAAGATGAACTATCATAAACTGCTATCATATAAAACATATTTTACTTATCCAATCAAAGAATCCACAAATTTCAAAGCAGTTTCAGTTAAAAACTTTTGTTGAAGGACCCGTAAATTTAAGTCCAGTTCCCATGTTTCATCCTTTGTGTACGTGCTTACCATTTTCTCTTTGTACCAGAGTCATGCAAATCGGTACAAGAGATATATTGTGCCTGTTCTCTCTGTGTTTATGGACTTCTATGTCCGTGTTTTTGTTCGAGTATTCACGTGAGTTCCTATTACCTTCATTGAGTTTACCTTTCAGCGCAACTACTCTATTATGTTCATTATTTGGTTGTACCTGGTAATGTTTCTAATTCAGCATTATATATGGATTTCACTGCAGTTCTGCAAGTGAAATAAAGAATACTCCCCTTAAACTTTCATATGTATATCAATGTGCGGGTTGTGATTCTTTCCATCTTCAGTCCCTCGGGAGGACTGTTACCAAGGTATGTTCACCCCTTTAGTATAATTTTCCTCAATTCAACTCGACAATCTGAAGCTTCTTTTTCCTTGTTCTCTCTGTACGAACTGAAGAATAACAGTGTGAAGTATGCACCTGGTATTGGACCAGTTGTTCCTCAAGAGTGCGGCGACTGTGGGAAGAAATTTAATGTGGGTGGACCAATATGGTCTGCTCCTATTCACGATCAAGATTGGGTACTTTCTACGTTGACAGATGTTAGGCCAATGAAGGACAGATATCCTGCATACAACAAAATTACTTCAGTTCTAACTACCGTATCAGAGGTATTACCATAGCTATAATCTCTCTTTTCCCAAGTTGTGATTGGTGGTGCATATGTGATTATGCAAACTAGTCTTCCGATTCTTAGTGTTATTGGATCAACAGATTGTTGCTACTCGTGAGAATATTAAACCATGATGCAAAAGATACTCTAGGTGTGCTGTACTAAGCACCCACATCCACACCCCAGTTATGCATATTGTCATGGCTGCACAGATATATTAAAATTGGCTGCACAGATATATATTGCATATTGTCATACACCCCAGTTATGCTATTTTGGCAACAAAGAAGTTGTTTTGTATGGGTTTTCACAAGAATTGTATCTATGGTTGGGCACAGTTTGCCAAACATATTTTCATGAAAAAATAAACAAGATTCTTTTCTGAATAAAAAATATGTTATGGTTCAGACAAGTTCCATAAACATTTGAATATATTTTTGTTGGTTCCATTAAGTTTTCAGGAAAAACGTTTAAGTAAGTTTCACATCAATATTGTAAGTACTTGAGCATTTCCAAAAAATTGGTTAACTTGCATAGGTTTCGTGCCCATTTCTTCTTGGGCATGTGTTTCCAACAAGTTTGTCATGGCCATCTAAGTAAAAAATTTAACCACTCTAAACTTAAGTGTAACTCTATAAAAAGTTTGATGAAATCATGAAGCCTTACAGAAATCCTGAAACCTACATAAATAAAATAATAGTTTCATATATGTTACGTTTGAGTGTTATTAAGTAATGAAAACTTCAAATTTGAAAACATATTCAACATTGATCTTGTTTTGAAGAGCTCATCTAGACCAAGACGATTGTGAAAACGGATCCCGAATCAGACACCGTAGTCTTTTCTTAAAAAAGGGTGTACCCCAATGCTGAAAACTCCCACACATTGTGGGGTCTGAGGAAGGGAATTTTTAGGCCACCTTTCCCTTGCTTTTATGCAAATAGGCTGATTCGAACCCCTTGGTACATTCGAACACGTGATGCTCCCAGTAAAGATAAAGAAACAATGACACGTGTAGATCCCGGAAACAATTTTGCCGTCCAGTAAACTGGTTACTCCAGCTACAGGTAGTTGAACATTTCCTGGTCGGTTCTTCCTGTTTGCTTGATAAAAGGCGGAAGGTTGTAAACCAAAGCTTTGGTTGTAATGGGTGTTCGGGAGGATTTTGCAGAATTTAGGCTATCTAGCTGAGCATTTGATTGTTGTGTCCTGTTCATATTTACAGAGAAATGTACATTCTTAAACTTCATCCATGTTTTCTTGTTATGCAGGAATTGCATGACATTCCGTTGTTTTTTAGTCTCCACAGCATATCTGGCACTGTGAAGTGCACATCTCCATCTGCGGTTATGTTCAGGTCGGCAGTTATAAATGCGGGATATCAGATCTCAAGCAGTCACGTTAATCCGCTTGGGCTGAAGTCTGATGCCCCCTGGGATGTTATCTGGGACATCATGCGCTGCTGGGTAAGCATTGATTATTACTGCTTTTGATCATAACTTTCATTCAGTGTAGCCTGTGAACTTCTATATTAACCTTACAAAATTTTGGAAAAATTCTACGTAGGTGAAAAATCATCCCATCAAGGAACAACCGCATGACACTCCTGGCACAGCAATCCTTTCAAAATCGCCACAGATAGAAGTATGTCATCCGTTGAGATGCGATGTCCCTTATATACTTATCGCCGCATGTGAACAGAATTGTATTTTTACTCTTCAAAATTGTGTTTTCACAGGCGAATTTCTCTAGAGCAGTTGCTGCCCTCAGCAAGGCTCAGACGAAGAAGGTCAAGCGGTTCCTTCCGAACCCAGAAAGTCATTGGGGTCCGAAGGTCAGGGCAGGCCGGACAATTACTAGCAAGCATATCTCTCTGTTAGGCGCAGAGGCTATCAATGGAGCTATCGGCCACCAAGATGGCAATGGAGAGGTGACAGATAAACCAGTTTCTGATACCGGAGAGACTGCTACAGAGGAAGTGAACGAACCTTCAACGAAACGCCAAAAAACCAGCGATGGTGAACAGGCCAATGAACCTTGATTGACTTTTGTTTTTTAATCTTGATACCCCCCCCCCCCCCCCCCCCCCACCCCCCCCCCACTCGTTGTTTGTTACTTGTGAGCTGGCAGACTTGATATCAACTGTGTTGACATGTTTTTTGGCAATGAATTTTGATCGGCACAATTTCACTGGATGGTTTATCGTGTTTTTCTGTATGTATGATGCACCACTTGATGTTGATTTAGTGGTTGTGACGGATACAGCTACACCAGAGAAGGCTATGCTGCAGCATGTTGCCGTGTCATGTGAAAAAATGGAGTATTTCTGAAAGTCTAGGGGGTGTTTACTTGTTAGTACACTTTCTCCACGGTAACATTACTGTCGAGATCTACGACTGGAGCGGCGCACCACAATCTTAGCTCTGCCATGTTAAAAGTTCGTATAAAGTTTGTGTAAACCGCAGTGAAGTTTTATGACACGTTGAAAGGTTAGGAACGGTAAAACCTGGCCTTCTAGAATAGACGATTCAATGTTGCTTGACACCCGTTAGATTTCAACGGGAAGTTGGGAAATTGTGTTTACTGCTACACAGCCGAAGCATATAAAGGGGTGATCAACGTTGATTACAGAGATGTGATCTTAGGGAGATAGCATCTCACATATTTTATCGCTGGGTAAGCAGACTGCACATGAGACCCCAGTGTTTTGCTGCACATAAATAAATACACTAAACATGTTACCCGTCTAAACCCACAGTTTTCCTGTAAGCACGAGTACACACTTCCGCTGTGGGCAAACTTGTGGATACATGTGCAAAGTCCAAACTCCAACAAAGTCGACAGACAGCAAGTCTACAACGGGCACAGAGCAGCCTTCTCCTGGTCCAAGAAATTAGTATTACTTCGCCTCCAAGTACCAACACCTGCAGCGTGCGCGTGTGCGAGCACGACGTACGTAGAGTTGGTGGTGTGCCCGCTTGGCTTGGCTTGGCTTGGCTTGGGTCCGTGCGTACATGCAGCCATCGCAGATAGTCAAAACCACCGCGCTCCGTGCAGGCTCTTGTCGCCCCAAATGTAACGTTCTTTCACGTGCATATGCGTGTCCTGACTGTGCGCATGTGGTCTAATTTTCAGTCCTCCGGCAGATTTTCCAGGGGCCAGACGCCCAGATACGCGAGAGGTCAAGAAAATATATAGAGGCTTTCGTCGAATAATAAGTACTACTGCAGAGTCTGGTGTGTGAAACCAGTCGCCGTTCACAGTGTGAGCACGTCGTGCCGGGCTGCCGGCGCAATGTGCGTCCTCGGCGTGCGCGAGCGTGGCAGGGCAGAAGGTTGACGAGGGCCCCGCCGCACGTGGGCCGGCTCCCACCCCGGCGCGCCGCCGTGGATTCCACGCCGTGAAGCGCCTACGTCTACGTGAGTTAGTACGTGGCCGGCCACGGCGACGTGACGCGCCACCCACGGGCAGAGCCCGCGCGCGCGGTCCCGGCCGCAACCGCAACCGCGTAGCGGGGCTCCGGGGTCCGGGGCGTCGAAATCAGCGGGGTGGATCCAGGTCCGGTTGGTGGGGGAGCGTGGGCCCACCTTCCCCACGTGCGATGTTGAGGCTTGTCGTGGCTCGCCGGTTCCTCCTCGTCTGGACTCTGGACCGGCACCGGAATGCTAGTACAGTACCGCCGGAGTCCAGCCCAGCATCCGCCCGTGGGGCTCCGCGCACCGCTGTGGCGGGTCAACGGTCAGCGTCACGGCCCATGCACGCTCCTGTCGCGACCGCCCGTGCAGCAGCGTCGATCTTAAAGCACGCACGCACGCACGCGCGCGCACGTCGGTGCGCTGCACATGTGCTGGCTCGGGTCAGTTTCTTCCACCGGCACGACCAGCGTCAGCGAAACCTGCCGCGCGGGCCTCACTCATCACGCCTGGTACGCCGCCCGTGCGTGGAAGATCCGGCTGCACTGCACGAGTGCACGTGTGACGAAACGCGTGGTGCGCGGAGGAGTCCCGTCAGGTGACGTACGTGAGAGCGGTGCGTGAGGACGAGGAGTTGGATGGAACGCTCGTGGGAGCGAGCGCACGAGCGTGCGCCGTGTCTGCCGGCCGGTGTCATCTCCACTACGCACGCACAGCCCAGCCCAGCCAAAGCATGGCGAAGTCCGCGCCGACCGATCGGATAGCTTAATTTGGCAACGCCAGCGCGTTCGTGCGTCCCAGCGCGGCCGCGGCGCAGAATTCCCGCTCCGCGCCCATCTCCCGCGGCCGGACCGTCATCATCGGCCAGTGGAGAGTGGCGCTGAAACCAATTTTGTGATTGTGATGATGGCTCCGTCGGTCGGCTCCACCTGCCGGCCGCTCGCCGTGCGCGCGGCGGCAGCTCTCGAGTGCAGGGGAGGAAAGGTCTGGCTGGGCCTTGACCCGTCGCATCCGCGCGCACGGGTGGGTGGTTGGTTGCTGGCTGGCTCGGTACTTGAGTCGAAATGGGTGGAGGACCGTGCGTGCTGCGTTTGCCGGCCGGGCAATGTTTTCCCCGTCTCGTCTTGCCTTGCGCTGCATGGACTTGTCATTTCCGTCCAGATCGATCATGATCGGCCGGTACTATTGTCCTCGTGATCTATATTTTCCCTACACTTGTCATCTTCCATGTGATCGATTCAATGGCACCGAATAGTTACCTGACGATCCTGCTGCCGGCCGGTAAGAGTGGCCAGTCTCCGTCAAGTATGTTCAGCGGCACATCACTACTACAGATCTGAGCTATATATACAGTTACATTACAAATATTAATTAATTATATATATCTCCCCACCCTTTCTGTTGTAGCACATGCAGAGAGCGAGGCTGATGAAACAAATGAACGTTAACACGAAGAGCGCCAATCCGGACGAAGTCAAGCGCGCACGCGCGCTCTGACACGAAATTTATCGATGACGAGAAAGATTCTGTTGACAGGGGACAGACTTTCCCGTTACACGAAAGCGAAAAAAACATGGCGCCTTTCTCCAAATGCATCTAGGGCCGGCGAGCACTACGATCATGGACGCATATATCTAGGGAAACCCGAGTATCTAGCGCCCCACTTGAAGAATCCATCGGCAATCGGCGGCATGATAAAAAGCGTCAGACTCGTCATATATGTGCTCATTTGGTCATACTACGTGGTACCAGTGCCTGCCGTCGAATCGAACATGAACACCCCATTTTATTTCTCTTTCCTATATGAGCAGTAGGCACGAGTAGGCCCCGAAAGACTAGTACACGAGCGCGATAGATGGATAAGTAAAGTGCCGAAAAGAATAAATTCCCATATCGTCTTACGAAAATGGCCGCACGCTTTGCACGAGCAGACTCACCGGGGGGCAAAAGTGAAGTCCGAGTGAGTGAGCATCGTATCAGGGTGGGCAGGCAGGAATGATCGGCACAGTGCTCTCCTCCAGTGCCATATCGTATCGATGCTCTGGTAAATACTGATGCTGTGATGCAGATCCATTTCCAGAAAAATAATACTGATGCGGAGATGCCGTGGCGCGCATGGCATGGCGATCAAGCTGTGCTTATCCTTGCTACTACTACTGCTACTGCTGGAGTAGTAGTTGTTACGAGGCAGGGCATGACAAGATAGGGGGGCGTCACATCGGTGTTTGGTGCAGGCACATGGACTGTCTCGGCCAGGACAGGGAAGGAGGGGCCACGGAGACACAGTGTTCCTTGTTTGCTCTCCTCGCCGAACGGACGAGCACTTGGGCTCTTGTTGCTACCGCGCGCGCCCTCACTGCTTGTGGTTTCTACTACTCCTAGCTAGATACCTCAGGGATTATAAGGACCGAGAGTTTTTTAAAAATGTTAAAAATTGTAAGTTCTCTCTCATTATTAGTCTTTTTTCTTCAATGTATGTTTTTTTCTCTATCTTCTCTCATGCATGTGTAAATATTCGTGCATATAGTAATCAGGAGAATGAGTTATTGATTTTTTTCATCTTATCAAAGTGGTCCATAGGTCTTATAATTCCTAACAGAGAGAGTATGATGGATACTACTTGATTGCTGCTGGTGGTGTATAATCGTTGTCCCCCATGCAGTAATACTGCCGCTGAGTGCTATTACAAACTTTTCTTTCGAGAAAATGAAATCATGAAATCATTTTATTTCCTGCAGCGGGACAGTGATCCTGCGTGCCTTTTCCCCGTCTCTTTCTCTGGCTGCCAACATCGCCCAATCGCTCTATGCTGGCTGCCTCCTCAGGACCTTGTTGCCATCGCATCTTTGCTACGGGCTGCTTGGGTGCCAAGAGCCCATGCATCTCAATCGATCGATTTCCATTCTACCGGGGTCCGGACACACCCGATCGAGGGGACCCCATCGAGTCCATCTCACGGTTAATTCTGGTACGTATTAGTTTAGCAAGCAAGTTATAGTACAGAAAAAGAAAGAAAAAATCGCAGGGCTGAAAGCGCACGTCTTCTCTTTGACGACGACGACTTCGGTACATTCTGCGAGACGATTCAGTCTGTCTCTTGGGGAGCCGGGCAGGAGTAGCCGATACATGGGTCTCCGGCCGGCCGCGCGCGTTGAGAGAGATTAATTAGTAGCTTTCGCGTGATCCAAAGGAAGAGGAGGAGGGTACGGTGGTGGTGGACCGGAGTTCCCGATTCGGCACCAACCGGTAACAGCGGACTAATTGCTTCTTCGTCCTAATGCGTTTTGCTGGTCATGATTTGGGCCTACGTGTTCTGTTTGCTCGGTAGCCAGGTCCTTGTCACGTTTCCCACCCATTTCAGGGAAGAAGATTTTTCTTATAAACTGGGGCGATTCCTTGGAGCAGTAGTAGTACTACTACTGATTGCCGTGCAGATTTGCCTAAATCCCAGGTATAGTGTGTATGAATGATTGATTAATTGCTGGTGATTGATACTACTGCTCCGTAGAACGGCCGCCCGGATCACACAACACATTCTTTGACGGTTGTATATCATTGGTAAGCAGATAATACCGATCACAGCATAGCATAGCATAGCATGCATGGGCATGGTGGATTATTGTGCGGTTTGGCGCATCTGCGCAGGTGCTATGTAGCAAGATTCAGGTGCGACGCCAAACGCGCATCCTTCCTTGCTGCACACACTCTCTCTCTCTCCGACTGTGAGATCACGGGCCGTCGTCGTGCGGTAGCAGCGCATCGTCCGTACGCGCATGTACAGGAAGGGCGACCCGGCCCGGCCCTCCACACGAGCGCACAGCGCGACCGCAGTCCGAGCGAGCGAGGGTCCTCTCGCGCGCGCGCCGCGGCCGTGCGGCGCAGAGGGCAGAGAGGCCATGATGGCGAACACCAACGCTTTGCCCCGGCGATCCGTGGCGCGGTATTGATGATCGGCAGGCGTGGCCCGATTCACCTGCAGCGACGGACGGACGGACGGACGGACGTACTGGTACGCGCCGTGCGCGAGGAGGACTGACTACTGAGGCCGGGAGGGGGCCAAAGCCGAGAGCAGTGGCATGGCATGGGCGCGCACGCAGACACGCATGCAGTACTAGCAGCACATTGTTTGATGCTTTGATTTTGATTCCCTCTCTCTCTCTCTCGGCTGGGTTGATCGATCTACTCAGCCCCAGCGTTTCCTGCAATTAACAATGGGTTCCAAAGCGTCCTCGCACTGACGTAATCTGATTGACGCATGTATTTAACAACTCTGTCGACCTCAGATCAACGTCCTTGTCTCTACTATAAAATATACACTCGCACTCACGCTACAAGCGAAGTGAAATAATGAGGCCGTGCGTCGCTCTCTTTTGCATCTCTGTGTGTGCGCTACCTGTGCATGCATCGTTTCATGGTTGCTGTGTGTCCAAGCCGAGGAGGGAGGGGGAGGGGGAGGGGGAGCACCAAGACCAATAATGGAGTGGCGTCAGACGGCCACGCCGCAAATGGCAGTCCCAGAAGGGCGAGGACAAAGGAAAGGATGCCATCACCGTCACCATCCCCATTTACTGCCCCCCTTCCTTCCTCTTCCTCTTCCTAATCCCGACGCAGCCGCAGCTACCCCTCCTCCTCTTGCTCGGCTCGTCTTCGTCTTCGTCTTCCTCTTCCTTCCGTTTGATTCCTCTTATGTCGACCTGCGCCTCTCTCAATTTGGCATCCTCTCCTCGCGGCGACCCGGCACGGAGCAACGGCGAGATCGAGGAGGAAACAAAAAGCTGAGATGAATGGTGCGGCTGCGGCGGTGACATCACAATACTACCAGTACTAGTATACTATGTTGCTGCTGCGTCTTGCTCATTTCTTTACCTATACATAATCGGTGGTGACAACTTTCCAGCCTTGCACTGGCAGTACAATAGTAGCAGTAGAAGAAGATCCACTAGATTTCAGCTAGGACTAGCTAGCCCTGTCTGAGTTTTCTCCTAGCTACCTAGCTAGCTACCTAGCTTCTGCAGCTTCTGCTGTAACGACCAGATCCCCATCTCCTTGAGAAGGTGATCCCAAAACTTGCCCACAGTAGTACTACCACATCTACTAAGTACTCTACTAATCACTGGCTAATCAAGCGCTAGTAATTTTATCCGAGGAACATCCCGGGAATGGGACGAAAAAAAGAGGAGAAACAGAGGGGACTCCTAATTTAGGCTGCTGATCTGTACATACATCACCCAATCGGGTTCCGCCTCCTCGAAATCCCTCTTGCTTCTCTCCGTCCTCTGGCTAATCCGGAGGACAGACAGCGGCGGATGAGGGATCTTGAGCGCGGCGGCGGGGAGGCTGTGGCTACGAGCAGTCCTTCCAGCAGACCAGCATGGTGACGCAGCGGCGCATGATGTAGAAGCGCGCCCGCTGCTCCTTCACCAGCCCCGCGCACCGGCTCGAGAACGAGGGCGCCGCGCCGCACCCGCTCGCTGAGGAGGAGGCGGCGGAGGCGGAACCCGTCCGCCGGCCGATCGCCTGGTCCCTCGTGCTGGCCGACCTCTTGAGGTTGAGGAGCGGGTCGCCGCCGCCAGAGACGCGCCTGCAGCTGCCGTTGTTCCGGCTCTTCTTGGAGAACTTCCACTTCTCGTCCTCGTAGAACTCCATGGATCTGTGCGCTTCGCCTGGCCTGAGGTGAGCTGTGCTCGGAGGGAGTGGAGGGTGAAGTGGTGGAGAGAGAGAGAGAGAGAGAGAGAGAGAAGCGGGGTGTGGGGAGGGCGAGGACTGAGGAATCCACGTTATTTATAACGGCTGAGGCTGGAGAGGATGGGGATGGACTGGTGGACCAGCCCGTTGGATTGGGTTTACTGGTCTTTGTGAGTCTCTCTGTGTAGAAACTATGGTCGCACTTTGTTGATTTTGCATGGCCGTAAAATGGTTTTCCTCCAAAGATCCACGAAACAAGTGCGGCCCCAAGGAAAGAAAAACCAGAGAAAAACGCTGGGGCCGTAAAATGGTTTCTAGTGGTAGAGCCTTTTCTTCATCACAATTGCAGTTACAAAACTATAGAGAGAGCTACTCCCTCCGTTTTAAAATATAAGATGTTTTAGATTTGTGAAGAAAATGAATCTAGACTTTGTTTAATGTTAGACTCACCCCAAAGTTGAGTGAACCTACATACTAAAACAAGTCTAGATTCATTTTCTTCACAAACCTAAAACATCTTATATTTTAAAACGGAGGGAGTAGAAATTAAAAACACTTACTCTCGATAGTGATAAAATGTCCAACTACATCAAACTCTTGTCCTCGTGGATCTGTTTACAACAATACTAATAAGGATATAATTCAACAAGTTAGGTTCGCAAAGGGTAGTAGAGAGCTACATAGAAAATGGGAAAGGTTGGACGCCGGAATACTTGATGGAAAACAAAACCATGAAGATACAACACTACTACCTCACTTCAACCAATTTACCGACAAGTCTTCTATGCCCCATGAAATTGTGTAAAAAGCGTCAATACTTTGTTTGAACAACTAAATGGTTTTGTTCTTTTAGTTTCTCGCTCTCTAAGCAACCTATAATTATCGTGATTCCTATATGCTCATATACCATTCATCTTCCACCATACACCAACATAGCATTTGCCAACCTGCATAATCAACACGACATACAACAGCATAAAATAATGAATTATTGTTTCAATCACTAATCAACCATCATTGTGACTAAAAGCTTCATTGTTGAAGTTTTTCATTGAATTACCAAGATGCATAGGCAAACAACATGACACCTCACGACTATGTTGTCTTTTAGAAAATTTGTTGGGCATCTAAGCGCAATGGTTTAGGGCACAACAATATTGTGTGCATGTGTGTGACCCAAGAGCAACACTAGCCATACTTCATCCATAAAAGCTACAAAAAATGTGAAAATGACCACTCTAGCAAATCCCTTGTGGCATATCCTATGACTACAATTATTAGGGTCGATCCAGAAACACCCAACCCTCTCCTTATATGAACTATACTACCTCTTTCTCCTAAAATCTCCCTCAAAGAATTGAGAGGGTCGATTAGAGGAGGAACGGGGGTGAATAGGCCACTACATATTTTAATCATTTAAAAAAATATAGGAGCGAAAAGTATATAGGTTCTCTAGATATGTTGATGTATGCTAGTATACAACTAGTTTAAAAAGATAAAAAGGTAGATCTAGTGACAAGCAAGTAATGGGATAAGATATAATCACATAATGGATTTTTGGATGTATACAAAGTTCACACCTTCGAGGGGGTGCTAATCTTTGTTGGAGCGGTGTGGTGCCCATAGCCAACCTTTACATAATAAGAAGTATCTTATTACACTGAGTGGCACCCTCGAAGGCGCCACGCAAATCCTTATATACTTGATTGGGGGCTTCTCGACAACCTAATTGGACTCCCATGCTTGCCTTGAAGTCCTACACCACCTAGGCTAGGATCCAAGACAACTTGTTTTGTCCAAGGTGTCCAAACACATAGAAGAAACAAGATCCACATTGTTAGCAATGGTGAATCAAAAAATGATGAAAGTGTAGATCCCGATCTCCTCTATCCTTCATTAAAAAATTAGGGAGGGAGATTTGGAAGGTTTAAGTTGTTGCAACAATGGAGGGGAGGAAAAGTCGTCACCTTTTTTGCGGGGAAGAAGGTGGATTATATAATGGCTCAAAGATTATGTATCGTTTAATACAAGACCTCGAGGTTCCCTCAAAACTACCACCAGTATCGCCTGCCAGGGTGGAAGGGAGCATCGTCTCCATGCCATTGTTGCCATTAGCAGCTGGGTTGGGGAGGAGCCGAAAGGATATAGATGGTTAACCTAGAGGGGGTAAATAGGTTCTACAAAATTCTTTAATTTGTTTTGCAACTTTTAGGCATTGCAGAATATAAGTGTGGCTAAATGCAAACTAGGTGAGGCAACAATATATGATGATACAAGATACTTCAAGCGTGAAGGCTATCACAAAAGTAATCAACACAAGTAAAGAGACGAATGTGTATTCCCGTGTTCTCTTCCTTAGGGGGAAAGTATGTCATGCTGGAGAGGTGTGAGGTTCCACGAAGGATTACCCCATGCCATGAATTATCACCTTATTGTCCGAGCCAATCCCATGAAGTAATGGCTCACTTACTCATTATAGACTTTAAGGTAGTCTCCAATCCATCACAAACTTCCCACGGGAAAATCACTAACCAAAAGCCTCCGGGCAACCCTAGCCGCCTAGGATTTCCCAAAAAAACCAAGAGTAACAAGAAAGCATGATGAACCCATGGGCGAATGAAATATGGCTTAGTGGACACATAGATCGGGACCTCCTCTTGCTTTATACCAAAGGGATTTGATTTTGGTTGGGTAGAACGGAATATCCTCGAACTTTGTGTTTCACCAATGGAGGGAGAGAGAGCACAAGAATATAATAGATGAATGATTGATCTAACCTCCTTAGTGAGGAAGGAGTATTTATAGTCCTTGGAAAAAACTAGTCGTTGTGGATTCCGCAACATGATGATACGTCATAAATATCTATAATTTTTTATGTTTCATGCTTGTTTAGTATCCACTTTGCTTTGCTTTGTCTACACTTTAAGGTATTTTTATACATTTTCTCGGACTAACCTATTAACAAGATGCCGCGGTGCCAGTTGCCTGTTTTCTACTGTTTTTGGTTTCAGAAAAGCTATTAAGGAAATATTCTCGGAATTGGACGGAACAAAAGCCAAAGTCAATATTTCACCGAGGATAACGCTGAGTCCAGAGGAGAGGCGGAGGGTATCCACACACCCCCGCACAAGTGGGCCCACCCTGGGCCGCGCCTGGGTAGGGTGTGGGCCCCTGGCCGCCCTCCTGCCTCGCCTCTTCGCCTATATAATCCCCCCGATGCCAAAACCCTAAGTACCCGATCAGATCTTCACGAAACAGTCTGTAGCCGCCGCCACCATCGTCCCTAGATCGGGGGATCTGAAGCTCTTCCCGGCACCCTGCCGGAGGAGAGAGATAATCTCGGAGGCCTTCTTCATCACCATGCCAGCCTCCGGTATGATGCGTGAGTAGTTCCACCTTGGACTATGGGTCCATACACTAGCTAGATGGTTGTTTCTCCTCCCTTGTGCTATCATGTTTAGATCTTGTGAGCTCCGTTCATGATCAAGATCATCTATTTGTAATCATGCATGTTGTGTTTACGGGGATCCGATGGATATTGAGATTACTATGTTAGATTGATTATTGGTTCTATCAGGTCTTATGATTATTGATTCTATCATGTCTGTGTTGTTTGAGATCTTGCATGCTCTCCGTTTCTAGTAGCTATTTTGGCCAAGTAGATGCTAGTGACTCCAAGAGGGAGTATTTATGCTCGATAGTGGGTTCATGCCTCTATTGAATCTGGGGAAGTGACATAAATCTCTAAGGTTGTAGATGTGTTATTGACACTAGGGAGAAAATAACAATCTTTTGTTCATGGAACAATTGTATTGTTTACTTTACACACATTGCTTAATGCAGTTATCTGTTGCTTGCAACTTAATACTGGAGGGGGTTTGGATGATAACCTGAAGGTGGATTACTAGTCATAGATGCAGTTGGATGGCGGTCTATGTATATTGTTGTAATGCCCAATCAAATCTCAGATGATCATGAATGTCTAGTATTGCATTATTGTGCCTTGCTCAGTTCCTGTCAATTGCCCCGCTGTAATTTGTTTACCTAGCATGTTATGTTATTTATCTTAAGGAGAACACCTCTAGTGAATTATGGACCCTGGTCCAATCTTTACCATTTTTACATCATCTTTTGTTACTGTTTACTTTCTGCAAGCAACCTCTACCTTCCACACTATACGTCTAATCCTTTGTATTCAGCAAACTAGTGAGATTGACAACCTCACTGTAAGTTGGGGGCAAAGTCATGAGTTTGTGTTGTGCAGGATTCCAAGTTGTTAGAAACACCTTGGAGTTGTTTCCTTTCTCCTACTGGTTTGATAACCTTGGTTTCATAACTGAGGGAAAACTTACTGCCATGTTGATCATACCTTCCTCTTCGAGTCTCCCAACGAAGCTCTACTATTGAGCCACATCAAGGATTTTTCTAGCGCCATTGCCGGGGAGTTAAGGACAGCTTCACAAGGGGAGTCTTTCACAACCACTCTCTTTATTTGTTTTGCTTAGTTTCTTTCTATAAAAAATACTAAAAAATATAGTTTTGTTTGGTTTGCTTGTTTGTATTTTAAAAAAAAAAACACAAAAAATTAGTTCCTACTATAGTTGTATGTTTGTTATTGCCTTGCTTTGTCATGCTTTCTATCAATGGTTGATTTTTTTGAAACTAGTTCTTATTAGCAAGGTGGGTTCACGGAAGAACAAAAATATTATTATAAGGAACACCGCTAGTCACAAAAAGGGAAGCACTTATGGGAACAAATTGATAAATTGAATACTATTGCTAGAGACGTGTGCTCTACTTATAATGTTACTTATTTCTTTGATAAATCTTGTTACTGTAGGAGGTATAAACACCTCCCTTTTCAATGTGAGTATAATGATAATGTTACCATATCTTATTATGTTAAAGGAAATTACGACTTTTATGATGTGGAACAAATTGAAGAATTTATTGCTTGGAAGGGTGCATTTGAACTTGCTAGTTTGCTTGAAAATACTGATGATTCATCTTATAAATGTGAGGTTTATGATATACTTAAATTTTTCTTTGATAATTACAAGGAAGAAAATGGCTATATTCTTGAATATATTAATAGATACTTTCCACAAACAGAAGGGACTAATGCCTTGCAGTAGCTTATGGAAGAAGAAATTACTGAACCTGAAAGCTCATCAGATGAAAAAGAGGAGGAGAGTGATGATCAAGAGGAGGAAGAATGGATTAGCTACCCATGCCTACCTTCTAATGAGAGTAATTCTTTATCCCTTATATTATTTGATTGTTCCCCTTGCTTACCAAAGGAGGATGAATGTTATGTTCCTGTGGATCCTTTTGAAATATCTACTTTGGGTAAAACCTGTGATAATAATTGTGCTCATGTTATCTATGATAATCCTTTATTTGCACCTAATTTCGAAATGCATGGAACAAAAGAGTTTTGCTTAGAAAATGTTTATGATAAAGCTCTAGATGATGGTCCTATATTGGTTGATAATATTAATAGTACTACTATTTAAAATGAGATTGGAGAGGTCTTGACTTTTTTCTTGGAATACCGGACCTCTTGAGAATGATCAGTTATCTTGTTATAAAATTGTTAAAAGTGGGTTTGAAGGTTTTAATCCCACTATTTTTGAGCTTGATAAAAATTATGTTTTTGTAGATCATTAAAAACATACTTTATGTGATAGTTATATTGTTGACTTTATTCATGAGGCTACTGAAAATTATTATGAGAGAGGAAAATATGGTTGTACAAGTTTTCATGGTACTGAAACTCCTCTCTATGTGCTAAAAGTTTTGAAGTTGCTCTTGTTTTATCTACCCATTCTTGTTACTATGTGCTTCCTTGATTTATTTTCTTACAAGATTCCTATGCATAGTAAGTGGGTTAGACTTAAATGTGTTTTGAATTTTCTTCTTGATGCTCTCTTTTACTTCAAATTCATATTTCTTATCTGAGCATCATCAAAATTATCATGTCTAACTTAAAGGCATTAAAGAAAAGTACTTCTTGGGAGATAACCCAATAGTTTTATTGAGTCTTGGAAGTTATTCCTTTTGTAATAACCCCTCCTTATCCTTTTTGTGTGATTTTTGTGCCGAGAATAACCTCTAATGAGAGAGAAGTAAGATTTGGGGAAGTTGTTGTCTTGAAACAGATTTGTGTACTTTGTAAAAATCCGTGAAAAATCTCTGTATGTCAGATTGAGATGTAATTTTCTGACTAAATGCCCCAGGTTGTTATCTAACTTTAGTTAGTTCAAAACTTTTCGATTTGAGCAACAGAAGGTCTTCGAGAAAATTAGCTTTTACCCGTTGTTCTGTTTTGACAGATTTCTGCCATTATTTGCATTTGCCTCTTTATCAGTTTATTTTTGAGTTCTTCTTGATCACTTGAGCTTTTTAAAGGAATTGCTACAGTAGCTTGTGTTTTAATGAAGGTGTTGCGTGTGTTGAAACAGAAACCAAAGGTTTATTATTTTGAATACACTAATGTTGCTAATGAAGATTATGTGAAGTTTTGTATGAAGGAATTTTCAGGTGTAGGGGAAGAATGATATGATGAGATGAAGAATGGAAAAAAGCTCAAGCTTGGGGATGACACCCCATGCCACCCCAAGAAATATTCAAGAGGTACAAGCATCAAAGTTTGGGGATGCCCAAGGCATCCCCTTCTTCATCAATAAAAATCCCAGGTCTCTTTCTAAACACTTCGTTTTTATTCTTTCATGAATAGTTGTGTTGTTCTTGGAGTATCTTAGTTTTCGTTTTTTTTGCTTAGTTTGCTTGAATAAAGTAGTTGGACCCCCGCTTTCAATGTGTTGTTTCAAATAAGTTGATTGGTGTTGGAAAGTAGTAGTTTCATGCTTATAGTGGTACAAAGGGAGCTTGCTTTGACCGTGACTTAGACTTTATCATGTCATGCTAGATGTTGCTTTGACTTTATGCTTAGTGATTATTGCTGTAGCATGACTTGTTCCAAATAATTGGGATTGCTTAATGTGCCTTGAAAGAATCATGCATTGTTTTAGCATACAAAAGCATTATTGTGGTATTCTCCTTTGATGCTTTGTTTGGGTTGAATTGGCACATGCTCACACCATGTTATGACTATAAACCAGTCACCTTAGCCTTTATTATCATTTAGTTTTTGACTCGTGATACCACTTTATGCTTTGATTAGTAATGTTTTGTCGCTCTGCATGATTATGGCCATTATTGCTCTCTTAGTTGGTCGCTCCCAGTCTTTTGCTAGACCCCACTTGTATTGAGTAAGCTCTACTCATGCATCCAACTCCCAAGAAACCAAGTTATTCCAAAGTGTCCACTATAAATTCCTATGCACGGTGTTTTACACCATTCCAAGTATATTCTTGTTTTATATATATTCCAAATTAAACTTGTTATGTGCAAAATAGTGATTAAAGCTCTCACAAACTTGATGGCACACTTTATTTTTCTTGTCCCTAATAAACTTTAAGCATTGTGTCATCTATGTTGTATATGCTTGCACTTATAAGTTGGGAATTAGCAGAACCGAGTTATCACGGGAACGCTTTCAACACCTGTAAATATCTACCCAGTTGATATCATGCTCTTTTGTTTATGGATGTCGGCGGTGTGAAATAAAAGGGGAGCTTGTAAGTCCATGGAGTTATGTATATGTGTTAGAGAAACTCCTGTACCGCTAGCCTAATCCATGCCTAATCATGGTGGAAACTTGCAGCATCACCATAGTGAGCAATCTATGAAGCATTTTTCTTAGAGAGAGAGAGAAAGAAAGAGAACAAGAAAAAAAAGAGGAAATAAGAGAAAAAACATCATTTTCCCATGGTAAATAAAAAGATTGTTGAGATGCTCATTGTTTGTTGCCTTGTCATTTTGATATGGGTACCCCGTTGGCGGTTCTCTATGATACACATATACTTATTATGACAAGAACTTACCGGTAACTAAAGTTGAGGAGCATGAGGAACGACCCTCGTACTCAAGGGAAATGATATTGCCAACTTATAATTTGTCAAGCATATACTTCATATTTTGTTCACTTTAACCTTAATCACTTCAAGATGCTTATGATAGGGGCAATGAGAGATGAAAGGTAACAAGTACCATAATTTTTGGAAGCTCTTTATGAAACTTGAAATCCCTGCTTCCCTTTGAAGGGCCTTGCTTCCACTTCTATATTGAGTCTCCACCTTCTATCCTTAGGCACCAATTAAGAGAGCATAGTTGCCATCCTTAGTTCTTTGTGCATTGTCCCAAAACTTATTGATTGATTCATAATGTCGATATTGCTTGTTCTTAAACTATTTGTATCTAGTCACCCTTATAAACTTTGAAGTTGTCCTATGCAATTATGTTCTGCTACTCCATGAGGGACAAGCCGAATGTCACTATGTTATGTTTTCTATATGTGAAACAAACAAACGTCTTTCAATGCATTGTTATTAATGACCTTTGTTTGTATCCTTTCATGTTGCGGCATAGTTACTATGTCCTACAGTTAGAACTTCATCTTTCATGCTCATGTTTAGAGTACTTTGATCCTAGCTTTCAATGCTTGCAAATGGTTTGGTCATGATTGTGATGGTGCATGTCACCTAAAAAATTATTCTTTTTATCACTTACCTACTCGAGGACGAGCAGGAGTTAAGCTTGGGGATGCTTGATACGTCGTAAACGTATCTATATTTTTTTATGTTACATGCTTGTTTATGAAGGGAATATGCCCTGAGAGGCAATAATAAAGTGTTTATTATGTGTATTCCAAGTATATGATAGATGTTTATTTTGCATACTATAATTGTATTAATAGGGAAACGTTAATACATGTGTGTTTAATAAACAAACAGAAAGTTCCTAGTTATGCCTCTCTCATAAACTAGCTCGTTGATTAACAAGATGATCAAGGTTTCCTGATCATGGACATTGGATGTTGTTAATAACGGGATCACAACATTAGTGTAATGGTGTGATGAACATTCATCCAAAGTATAGCATTACGATCAAAGTCATTGAGTTTATATTGCTATAACAACTTACGAAGTGATCCTAATCCTTAGACCATGAGATCATGTCAATCACTAACACCGGAAGAGTTTCTTGATAACATCAAACGTCACACCGTAACAGGGTGATTATAAAGATGGATTCAGAACTAATAAAGTGTTATGTTGAGGCTCATGGATCGAGAGTGGAATTTGTTCATCCCGATGACGGATAGATATACTCTGGGCCCTCTCGGTGATATCACATTGATTAGCTTGCAAGCAAGTGATTTGATCACTAGAATGTTATATCACAGGAACGAGAAAAGAGTGCATGTCGGTAACGAGAACAAACTAGGTATGGAGATACCTATGATCGAATCTCGGACATGTAATATATCGTGAAACAAAGGGATTAAGATACTAGCGTAAAAGGTTCCGACGATCACAAGAAAGTCATCGTTGAATGTGTGGGAGTCAGTATGGGTCTCCAGATCCCGCTTCTGATTATTGATCCGAGAGGGGTCTCGATCATGTCCGCATTATTCACGAACCGTAGGGTGACACACTTAAGAGACACCGACATCCAATTGGAGCAAATGTTTCATGCCGAAAGAATGAACAAGCGCAGGAATTTATTTCACTAGATACCGAAACAGTTTTTCGGGTGAAATTGCATAAAGTGGTTATGCATGTGAAATAGAATTCTATCAAGGGGTTATTTGTGAATGTTTGTCATTAAAGTAATTGACAAAATTCTGAATAAAATAAAAGAGTTTTATTTAATGAGAGTTTGCATTCAATTTGGTGGAAATTTAATGGGAATTTGAGTGGAATTTTGAGTGGAGGGATTTTAATGGGCATTTTGTGAGTGGAGTGTCCACCCACGTGAATGAAGGAGGGGAGGGGGCAGCCCCCATGGCCGGCGGCCACCCCCTTGGGTGCCCCCCTCCTTCTATAAAAGGAGCCCCCCTCCTCACTTGTCTGTCACACCTCCTCGTGAAGGATCTCTCTCCCCCTCTAGAATTTATCCCCCATGGTCTCGGACTAGCGAGATACATGTTCCCGGTGGCTATTCGGCAAGAAAGAGTTGTGCTTCCGCTGCATCGCTGGAGCGAGGAGGCGGAGGTTGCTCGGTGCCTCGAACGTGTGTGCGAGCACGGATGCGCTGCTGATTTGCGGCGCTAGGACTTCCTATCGATCTTGAGATCGGCAAGAGATCGTCTACATCAACCACGAGTTGAACTCGTTAAGCTTTGTCGGTCTTCAAGGGTATGTTCTCTACAGATATACATCCGCCCGTTGTTTGTATCTAGTAGATAGATCTTGGTATATAGTTCACATCGTAGGAAATTTTTTGTTTTCTAGGCTGTGAATCCTACAGTGGTATCAGAGCCGGATCTATGCGTAGATACTTTACACGGGTAGTACACATATGAGTATGTGGGCGATGATGATCATGTTGTTGCTCCTTTGTTGTAATTTTGGATATTGGTGGCATAGTGGGATGAAGCGGCCCGGACAAACTTTACATGTCCTCGCACATGAGACCTGTTCCACGCTTGACATGCAACTAGTTTGCATAAGTGGCTAGCGGGTGTCTGTCTCTCCTACTATAGTCAATATCTATTTTGCAAGCGAGTTGTCAACAATTTGATTATCCTCGTTGTGGTTCATGTTCGTAGGTAAGAACGGTTCTATCTCGAAAGCCCTAAGCCACGTAAAACTTGCAATGGATAAATTAGAGGCGTCTAGTTTAGATTGTTGCTGGGCTAGTGTTATGATATGGTAGTGTTGTAAGTAGAAGTATGAGATGATACTCTTACAACACACATAGCGTGTAAAATCCATAGACCTTGGATTTACACATATAGGTATGATAGTGATCATACCACGATGCACATGATAGAGATCATCTGCGGGAACCATATCATTTCACTAATAAACATATGATGTTTGATAGAATCTTATATTGCTTGTTTAGCACTTTGTTAGCATAATAAGATGATCCCTCATTTAAATATCAAGATAAGAATGTGTTCTTCCTTTAGTATGCACCGATTATGTTTTCGTCGCTCCAAGACATCACGTGATGATCGGGTGTTTTTGGATCC
This sequence comes from Avena atlantica, assembly GCA_910589765.1. Taxonomy (NCBI): domain Eukaryota; kingdom Viridiplantae; phylum Streptophyta; class Magnoliopsida; order Poales; family Poaceae; genus Avena; species Avena atlantica. The sequence goes on from OU342737.1 coordinate 73,023,139, forward strand.
ACGACCATATTTCGGGTGTAAAACAGTTACACACGCGAATACTAAGGTTCTAACTTGGCGAGCCTAGCATATACAGACATGGCCTCGGAACATGGACCGAAAGGTTAAGCATGAGTCATATAGTTGATATGATGCCCATTTGATGCTCGCCTTTGAAGCTATACCGACTCACGTGATGATCGGACTTGGTGTAGTGGATTTGGTTCATGTAATCAGCAAAAAGGCACGAGGGATGTCGTTTTTGAGTGGGAGTTCATTCGTAATATAGATTAGTTGAACTCAATCTATCGTACACTTAGTCTAAACTTTACAAATTCTGTTGTAGATGGCACCACCTGCTTTTAATTTCAATGTGTTCATGGAGAAAGAGAAACTAGCAACGAACGGTAGCAACTATATCGAATGGGCCATGAATTTGAGGATTCTCCTCTCTGCTGCACAAAAGCAATATGTGCTAGAAGCGCCGTTAGGCCCCCGACCTTTTGATGATGCCCCTGACGAGGAGAAGAATGTCTATCAGACTCGTCAGGAGGACCACAACTTAGTTCATTGCGGCATATTGTATGGGCTAGAGCCGGAACTTCGAAAGCGTTTCGAAAACGGCAATGCATTTGATACAATGGGTGAGTTGAAAATGATTTTTGACACACATGCTGTTGTAGAGAGCTACAACGCTTCAGAAAAGTTCTTTAGCTGCATGATGGAAGAGCACAGCTCCGTTAGTGAGCATGTACTCAAGATGTCGGGTTACGCCGATAAGCTTGTGTCCTTGGGAATATCGATTCCCATTGACTTAGGCATCCATCGTGTTCTGCAGTCTCTGCCACCTAGCTATAAGAGCTTCGTGATGAACTATAATATGCAAGGCATGAAGAAGTCTCTCCCCGAGCTTCTGTCAATGCTTAAAACTGCAGAAGTGGAGATAAAAAAGGAACATCAAGTGTTGATGATCAATAGGAACACTGGTTTCAAGAAAGACAAGAAGGGAAAACGGAAGGGAAGTAAGGGCGGCAAGCCTGTTGCCGCGCCTGAAAAGAAACCCCGAGTTGGACCTAAGTCTGATTCCGAGTGCTACTATTGTAAGGGGACTGGCCACTGGAAGCGCAACTGCCCCAAGTATCTGGCAGACAAGAAGGCCAGCAAGGCAAACAAAGGTATATATGATATACATGTTATTGATGTGTACTTGACTAGTGCTCGCAGTAGCACCTGGGTATTTGATACCGGTTCAGTTGCTAATATTTGTAACTCGAATCAGGGGCTGCGGAACAAGCGACCGCTAGCAAGGGGTGAGGTCAAGATGCGTGTCGGCAATGGATCAAGCGTTGATGTGATCGCCGTCGGAACGCTGCCTCTCCACTTGCCATCGGGATTAGTTATAAACTTGAATAAATGTTATCTGGTGCCTGCACTGAGCATGAACATTGTATCTGGATCATGTTTGATGCGAAGTGGTTATTCATTTAAATCCGAGAACAATGGTTGTTCCATTTATATGAATGAAATCTTTTATGGTCATGCACCGATGATGAATGGTTTATTTCTATTAGATATCGATGATAATGTTACACATATTCATAATGTTGATGCTAAAAGGATTAAACTTAATGATGATATATCCGCATATATGTGGCACTGCCGTCTAGGTCATATTGGCGTTAAACGCATGAAGAAGCTCCATTCGGATGGACTTTTTGGAATCACTTGATTATGAATCATTTGATACATGTGAGCCATGCCTTATGGGCAAGATGACTAGAACGCCGTTTTCCGGTTCAATGGAACGGGCGACAGATTTATTGGAAATCATACATTCTGATGTATGTGGTCCAATGAGTGTGTCGGCGCGAGGTGGATATCGTTATTTTGCTACTTTCACGGATGATTTGAGTAGATACGGTTATATCTACTTGATGAAACACAAGTCTGAAACCTTTGAAAAGTTCAAGGAATTTCAGAATGAAGTGGAAATTCATCGTAATAGAAAGATCAAATTTCTACGGTCCGACCGTGGAGGTGAGTATCTAAGTTACGAGTTTAGCACTAACATGAAAGAGTGTGGAATTGTTTCACAACTCACACCTGTCGGAACACCACAGCGAAATGGTGTGTCGGAACGTCGTAATCGTACTTTATTAGATATGGTTAGATCTATGATGTCTCTGACGGACTTGCCGTTGTCATTTTGGGGTTATGCACTAGAAACTTCTGCATTCACTTTAAATCGGGCACCATCTAAATCCGTTGAAAAGACACCGTATGAATTGTGGTTTGGAAACAAACCTAAGCTGTCATTTCTTAAAGTTTGGGGATGCGATGTTTATGTGAAGAAACTTCAACCGGATAAACTCGAACCCAAAGCGGAAAAATGCGTCTTCATAGGATACCCTAAAGAAACTATTGGGTATTCCTTCTATCACAGATCCGAGGGCAAGGTTTTTGTTGCCAAGAATGGATCCTTTCTAGAGAAAGAGTTTCTCGCGAAAGGTGTGAGTAGTCGGAAGGTAGAACTCGAAGAGGTTGTGGAACCTTCTCTTCAAAGTATGGCGAGTAGCGCAGCGCCGGAAGTTGTTCCGGAGTTGGCTCCACCTGTTGAAGAGGGAACTAATGATAATGATCATGAAACTCCGAAAGAGAGTACTACCGAACCTCGCAGGTCAAACAGGACGCGTGCAGCTCCCGAGCTGTATGGAAATCCTGTCATGAATTTCATGGTTGATGAAAATGATGACCCTGTGACGTATGAAGAAGCGATGATGAGCCCGGATTTCAACAAATGGTTCGAGGCCATGAAATCCGAGATGGAATCCATGTATGAAAATCAAGTTTGGAACTTGGTGGAATTACCTCACGACCGAAAGGCCGTGGAGAACAAATGGATTTTCAAATGGAAAACTGATGTTGATGGTAATGTGACCGTCTATAAAGCTCGACTTGTCGCAAAGGGGTTTCGACAAATTCAAGGAGTTGACTACGATGAGACTTTCTCTCCCGTAGCGATGCTAAAGTCAGTTAGGATTATGTTAGCAATTGCTGCATATTTCGATTATGAGATATGGCAGATGGATGTCAAAACCGCGTTTCTCAATGGTAATATTGAAGAAGAGTTGTATATGATACAACCAAAGGGTTTTGTCGATCCTAAGGATGCTAACAAGGTGTGCAAGCTTCAGCGATCCATCTATGAATTGAAGCAAGCATCACGAAGTTGGAATCTCCGCTTTGATGAGGTGATCAAAGAGTTTGGATTTGTCCAAACTTATGGAGAAGCTTGTATTTACAAGAAAGTGAGTGGGAGCAATGTGGCATTTATGATATTATATGTGGATGACATATTATTGATCGGAAATGATATAGATCTTTTAAACAGTGTTAAAAGTTATCTAAACAACAAATTTTCAATGAAGGACCTAGGTGAAGCGTCATACATATTAGGCATAAAGATCTATAGAGATAGATCTAGGCGCCTAATAGGGCTATCACAAAGTACATACCTTGATAAGATTTTAAAGAAGTTTAAAATGGAAGGAAGTAAGAAGGGGTTCTTACCTATGTTACAAGGCAAGACATTGAGTAAGACTCAAAGTCCGGCTTCGGCGGAAGAAAGAGAGATAATGGACAAAGTCCCCTATGCTTCAGCCATAGGCTCTATAATGTACGCCATGCTATGTACAATACCGGATGTGGCACATGCTATTAGTTTGACTAGTAGGTACCAATCGGATCCAGGTTTGGAACACTGGATAGTGGTCAAGAATATCCTTAAGTACTTACGAAGAAATAAGGATATGTTTCTTGTATACGGAGGTGAAGAAGAGCTCGTCGCTAAGTGTTATGTCGATGCTAGCTTTGACACCGATCCGGATGACTCCAAGTCTCAATCCGGATACGTATTTCTCATGAATGGCGGAGCGGTTAGTTGGAGGAGCTCCAAACAACCTGTGGTAGCGGGATCAACAACGAAGGCCGAATATGTTGCTGCTTCAGAAGCGGCTCAGGAAGCAGTTTGGATGAAGGAGTTCATATCCGAACTAGGAGTGGTGGCAAACGCGTTGGACCCAATGGTGATCTATTGTGACAACAATGGTGCCATTGCCAATGCCAAAGAGCCAAGGTCTCACAAGCATTCCAAGCATATTAAGCGCCGGTTTCACTCCATCCGCGAGCATGTCAAGGATGGAGATATAAAGATTTGTAAATTACATACGGATCTCAATGTAGCAGATCCGTTGACTAAAACTCTCCCTAGAGCAAAACATGATCAACACCAGAACTCAATGGGTGTTAGATTTATCACTATGTAACTAGATTATTGTCTCTAGTGCAAGTGGGAGACTGAAGGGAATATGCCCTGAGAGGCAATAATAAAGTGTTTATTATGTGTATTCCAAGTATATGATAGATGTTTATTTTGCATGCTATAATTGTATTAATACGGAAACATTAATACATGTGTGTTTAATAAACAAACAGAAAGTTCCTAGTTATGCCTCTCTCATAAACTAGCTCGTTGATTAACAAGATGATCAAAGTTTCCTGATCATGGACATTGGATGTTGTTAATAACGGGATCACAACATTAGTGTAATGGTGTGATGAACATTCATACGAAGTATAGCATTACGATCAAAGTCATTGAGTTTATATTGCTATAACAACTTACGAAGTGATCCTAATCCTTAGACCATGAGATCATGTCAATCACGAACACCGGAAGAGTTTCTTGATAACATCAAACGTCACACCGTAACAGGGTGATTATAAAGATGGATTCAGAACTAATAAAGTGTTATGTTGAGGCTCATGGATCGAGAGTGGAATTTGTTCATCCCGATGACGGATAGATATACTCTGGGCCCTCTCGGTGATATCACATTGATTAGCTTGCAAGCAAGTGATTTGATCACTAGAATGTTATATCACAGGAACGAGAAAAGAGTGCATGTCGGTAACGAGAACAAACTAGGTATGGAGATACCGATAATCGAATCTCGGACATGTAATATATCGTGAAACAAAGGGATTAAGATACTAGCGTAAAAGGTTCCGACGATCACAAGAAAGTCATCGTTGAATGTGTGGGAGTCAGTATGGGTCTCCAGATCCCGCTTCTGATTATTGATCCGAGAGGGGTCTCGATCATGTCCGCATTATTCACGAACCGTAGGGTGACACACTTAAGAGACACCGACATCCAATTGGAGCAAATGTTTCATGCCGAAAGAATGAACAAGCGCAGGAATTTATTTCACTAGATACCGAAACAGTTTTTCGGGTGAAATTGCATAAAGTGGTTATGCATGTGAAATAGAATTCTAGCAAGGGGTTATTTGTGAATGTTTGTCATTAAAGTAATTGACAAAATTCTGAATAAAATAAAAGAGTTTTATTTAATGAGAGTTTGCATTCAATTTGGTGGAAATTTAATGGGAATTTGAGTGGACTTTTGAGTGGAGGGATTTTAAAGGGCATTTCGTGAGTGGAGTGTCCACCCACATGAATGAAGGAGGGGAGGGGCAGCCCCCATGGCCGGCGGACACCCCCTTGGGTGCCCCCCGCCTCCTATAAAAGGATCCCCCCTCCTCACTTGTCTCTCACACCTCCTCGTGAAGGATCTCTCTCCCCCTCTAGAATTTATCCCCCATGGTCTCGGACTAGAGAGATACATGTTCCCGGTGGCTATTCGGCAAGAAAGAGTTGTGCTTCCGCTGCATCGCTGGAGCGAGGAGGCGGAGGTTGCTCGGTGCCTCGAACGTGTGTGCGAGCACGGATGCGCTGCTGATTTGCGGCGCTAGGACTTCCTCTCGATCTTGAGATCGGCAAGAGATCGTCTACATCAACCACGAGTTGAACTCGTTAAGCTTTGTCGGTCTTCAAGGGTATGTTCTCTACGGATATACATCCGCCCGTTGTTTGTATCTAGTAGATAGATCTTGGTATATAGTTCACATCATAGGAAAATTTTTGTTTTCTATGCTGCGAACCCTACAGTTTAGTATCCACTTTGCTTTGCTTTGTCTACACTTTGAGGTATTTTATACATTTTCTGGGACTAACCTATTAACAAGATGCCGTAGTGCTAGTTGCCTGTTTTCTGTTATTTTTGGTTTCAGAAAAGCTAGTAAGGAAATATTCTCAGAATTGGATGGGACAAAAGCCAAAGTCAATATTTCACCGAGGAGAACACGGAGTCGAAAGGAGAGACGGAGGGGAGCCATAGGATGGCCACCCCCCACGCGCGGGCCCACCTTGGGCCGCACCTAGGAAGGGTGTGGGCCCCCTGGCCGCCCTACTGCCTCGCCTCTTCGCCTATATAAACCCCCTGATGCCAAAATGCTAAGTACCCGATCAGATCTCCACGAAACAGTCTGTAGCCACCGCCACCATCGTTCCTAGATTGGGAGGGATCTAAAGCTCTTCTCGGCACCCTGTCGGAGGGGAGAGATCATTCCGGAGGCCTTCTTCGTCACCATGCCAGCCTCCGATATGATGTGTGAGTAGTTCTACCTTGGACTATGGGTCCATACAGTAGCTATATGGTTGTTTCTCCTCCCTTGTGCTATCATGCTTAGATCTTGTGAGCTCCGTTCATGATCAAGATCATCTATTTGTAATCATGCATGTTGTGTTTGCGGGGATCCGATGGATATTGAGATTACTATGTCAGATTGATTATTGATTCTATCATGTGTTATGATTATTGATTATATCATGTCTGTGTTGTTTGAGATCTTGCATGCTCTCCGTTTCTAGTATCTATCTTGGCCAAGTAGATGCTAGTGACTCCAAGAGGGGGTATTTATGCTCGATAGTGGGTTCATGCCTCTATTGAATCTGGGGAAGTGATAGAAATCTCTAAGGTTGTAGATGTGTTGTTACCACTAGGGATAAAACAACAATCTTTTGTTCATGGAACAATTGTATTGTTTACTTTCCACACATTACTTAATGCAGTTATCCGTTGCTTACAACTTAATACTGGAGGGGGTTCGGATGATAAACTGAAGGTGGATTACTAGTCATAGATGCAGTTGGATGGCGGTCTATGTATATTGTTGTATGTCTAGTATTGCATTGTTGTGCCTTGCCCAGTTCCTGTCAATTGCTCCGTTGTAATTTATTTACCTATCATGTTATGTTATTTATCTTAAGGAGAACACCTCTAGTGAATTATGGACCCCGGTCCAATATTTACCATTGTTACATCATCTACTATTACTATTTACTTTCTGCAAGAAACCTCTACCTTCCACACCATATGTTTAATCCTTTGTATTCGGCAAACTAGTGAGATTGACAACCTCACTGTAAGTTGGGGGCAAAGTCATGAGTTTGTGTTGTGCAGGATTCCAAGTTGTTAGCAACACCTTGGAGTTATTTCCTTGCTCCCACTGGTTCGATAACCTTGGTTTCATAACTGAGGAAAAACTTACTGTCGTGCTCATCATACATTCCTCTTGGGGTCTCCCGACGAAGCTCTACTATTGAGCCACGTCACATGACTAGAGGTAAGTTTGGTGGCATGAGACCATGTGTGTCGGCCGAATCAGCGGCATCTCCGGTGCGCCGAAACTATATGCTGATTGAATTATTGGTGTAACATCCCAGCATTTAGGAACTAACGAAGGGTAGATTTAAGAATCTGAAATGTTGCATGCATTCATTCGTAAAAATGTGGGTAAAATTTTCGCCAAATAAAAACCTAAAGTGATCAAGGTTTCTTTCATGCTTTGAGGTTAGGTATAGACTTGAAGGATGATTGTTATAGACTTTGATATGATCTTGTGGATTAGAGTGTTTTGGGAAATGAGATTTGAATTTTTAAACTTGAGTGTTTAAATTATAATTCAAAAGAATTTTGAATCATGTTTGAGTATTTGATTTAATTAAGAGTTAACCAATAATAACTCAAACTTAATATAAAGAGAGCAATAAAGAATATGAATCTCCATTTCATAATTTTATTCAATAAATAAGTTACAAAAATGTAACTTATGAAAATCATCAACAATCTTTACAATAGCAAATAAATAAAGAATAATATTTCTTTATTGATAATAGTACAATCTTTATTACAAAAGAATAAAAATAAAGAGTACAAAATAATAAATTAAAGATTACAATTGAATATGATAGTTATTACAAGAGACTAATCTATAAAGAAAAATAAAAACCTAAACTAAAGTCTTGATCTTTAAATCTGGTTACTGCAAAATAAAAATAAACTTAAAAGAAAAAGAAGGTTTGGATTAGAATTATTTTTACTCTCAGAAGTTGACAGTGAAGTGCACTGTTCACTTTTTCATCATTGAGTATATAAGGGGAAAGTTTCACCAATATGAAAGAATGTATCTTTCATAATTTTAAGGCATAAGTCAAATAACAGCAAGGAGGGGCAAGTTTCACCAGCCAAGTAGAAGTAACCAGATGAAAGTAACTTCAAAATTCAGAACATATCCACAACTGAGTAGCAGGCACACAAGCAGCACACACACCAAACTGCATGGTGTGTGCTGTCAACACCACAGCAGCAGCACAACCAAACAAAACCATCAACATAGCCGTGGGAAACCAATCCCCACACCATTCCATTGCTCTTACACACCAAGCACAACAGCCAGCAGCTAAACCAAGCCAAAGCCAAGCTAGATCACACCAACCAAAGCCAGAATCATATCACCAAGATGGTGACATAAGGAGGGGGTAGATCAGGTGGATAGCAAGACCAAGGGCAAGCCATCAGGATCAGGAGATGATGGGCTAGATCAAGGAAAGCCAGGAACTGGAAATACTAGGGGAGCACCAGATCAAGCTACCACAAGATCAACCACTAGCAACCACAACATCAAGTGACAGTGGTGAGTAAATAGACCATCACATGATCTATCTGTCTAAGATTAGACAAGCATACATGATCTGAATTTTATTCAAACTCTCAGAAAGAACCCAAGTGGGGCGAATCCATCACTGAGGTTTTAAACTCTAAAAGCAAACAGAAAAGTATAATGATCCAACTAAATCTCAGAGCAACATCATTGATCTAGCTATCAAGCTATATTTCAATCCAGGAATGAACATAGCTAAGATTTAAACTTCTAGGAACATCTCTAAGACAAGAGTAGCACCTTAGAATTTAATCTTACGGATCTATATAAGTTATCAAGCTTACAAGCATTTTTTCCCAACTTTGATTCAAGCAATAGTAGCTGGTATCACTACCAGAACCAATCCATGTGAATCAATAAGATAGAGGTCTAAATCCCTAAACCTCAGACCAACATCATTGGTTCTAGGGATACAAGGAAAGAGGATTTTACTTATCTATCATGCCAAGCCAAATCTTAAGCTTGAATAAAACCACACCAAGTAAAAGAATCTAGTCTTGTGTGCCATACTAGGATGGTGTCACAAGAACAGTTCTAAACTAAGCAGGTTAAGCATCCAATCTTCACAGATACAAACAACCAATTATAAATCATTTTCCTGTGCTTAAACATAGGAATCATAAACAAGATATTCATATATATATATATATATATATATATATATATGTCTTCACTGTAAGAGACCATTTTGATCTCAATTTATACATGAATTCTCAAGCCAACAGTACTAAGACAATGACTTTATCACACCATACTCACTGTCATTAACCAAGTAATGACAGTGGTAAGTTATCAAAACCACTAGCTTTACCCAAGTATTGTTTTTAGAGAAACTGTATCATCTGAATCATATGAAATTTAACCATGGAATCATCAGCAGTAAGCCACAGCTAGTCACCGCTTAACAGGTTCAGGGATCATTAACCCATGATCCAATTCATCTATTAGTTAATAAACAGCAGGGTGTGAACCCTAAGCAGAACCAAGAAACCTAATTAGGACCAGACAATCACCAGGAAGGTCACTACCAACATCTAGCATAGGATGAACTAGCATAGAGTGCACGATGGGAGAGGAAAAAACTTACAATAGGTCCTCACTACAGGCTAGAAGAGGAAGCAAAGATGGCCGACGACCATGGCGGCACGGGGAGCACCCTAGGGGGGCGCTGCAACCCACACATCGCCACGGCGGCAACCTTAGCCACACCTAGAGGCGAGGAACATCACCACGACGCACTACGGCAGCGGCAGCGTCAGGATCAATGCCAACCCCAAACCCTAGGGTTCGGGACGGCATCGATCTGGACACAGGAGAGCTCCAAGTCAAAATCCAATTGGATAGAAGGGTAGAGCAGGGCCGACAACCTCTTCCTGCACCATGGCGGCGGCCAGGATGGTCCACGACGGCGGGAATCGCCGGCGGCGACACCACTGACCACCGGGTCGGGGAAGGAGAAGGAGAGGGGTGAGCTCGAGTGAGAGACAGGGAGTGATGGGCTGGGTTGGGCCAGGAACCCTTTGGGGTGGTTGTTTTGACTTTGCCTAATGGGCCATAAGGGCCCAATAAAAATAAGCCAACCCAAATCATTTAGAGCCTGTTTTAATAATTGGAAAAAGACCAAAATGCCCTTGAAATTAAATAAATTTTAGAAAATAAAATAAAAGTCCAAAAAATATAAATAAAATGTTTTTGGATTTACAATAATCTAAACTATCCAAAGAAATTAAGAAATAAAATTTTAAACATATAAATTTCATTAAGAATTTTGTAATCTAAATATTCCTTATGGAATTTTACAAAATTATTGAAAGATGATAAAAATAAATAAAAATCACTTTCATACATATTAATATTTTAGTATTTTAGAAAAATACTAAACAAATATGTAATATTTTTTTTTGATATTTAAGTGATAATTCTTAAATGAATTATTAAATCAATAAAATTCGAATAAAAAGGAAATAAAATAAAAGAATACAATATTCTGTTATAAATATTAAAATTAATATTTATAAATCCTTTATTATTAAAATGAATATTTATAATAATGGGGAGAATGCATATCAAGTTAAATCATGCATTACATTACTTTGCATAATCATTTTTTCTTCTTTAAATATTGTCCTTACCGGGCAATAATGATGTTTTTGTAGACATAGAAGCTCAAGGTACAGTGCAAGCATCAGACTTCAATACCTTGCAATCACAAGGCAAGTTCATCACCTGCTCATGTCCTTTGAAGAGTCTTTATCAAAGTATTTTCGAATTGTGTGTTATCATCTACCCTATAGAAAAAGAAAACAATATTTTCTCAAGATACTAAATCTTAGATATCATCCTAAGTGATGATATGATGGAGCAATAGAACTTAGGGTTCTAATTGCACTAATGATGAACAATTAGGAATTAATAACCCATGACATCAGTGATTCTAGCGCCGTATATTACGCGTTAACCATGAGATTTGGAATGGGACGGAGAAGTCAGTTGTATCCTTTTCCTCTTGTATGGAGGAAAGACGACCTTAACGTGACGTTGTGATTCCTTATGTGGATCCAGCATATAGGTGGGCACCCTTACGCCCCACACTTTTGGTTTCTAGATTATCTATGAATGGTGTTTAGGGAGATAGTCCATGTAAATGGTACTAATCCGGGCATCACTAGGTCATGGAGTCTTTGGGAACTCATCAGGGTTTTACCCTACCCGGAAGGGGGCTTAACGAAGGTGAGCTAGCCCGAAGGATCGTGCAGACATATGAGGTCACGGAGAGGGCAGTGATTGGCTTGGACCAACTACTAGGCCCCACATCATGGAATTGTGGACGGGAAAGTACGCCCGGTTGTGCAACAAGGAGTTGATATCTCATGGGAAAAGTAACGCACCTATGCAGAGTGTAAGAATTCTAACTTGTTACTCCCTGTTCCGGGAAGGAGCTACGAATGCGGCAGGAAAGGAACTCCATGAAAGTTCTAGTCAACCTGTGAAGGCTGGTGGTCATAGATTTTCATAATAAAATCAACCTTTGAAGAAAGATTTATGAAAATTGAATAGTGCCAACGACTGATAGTCTGAGGTGGTATATAGAGCATCAAACTTCCTACCTTGCATATAATGAATTTGCTGAGTAACGCTGTTACTCATCCTTCCCTTTGAATCCTTGCTTAGACTCTGAGAATCCCGAAGATACTCCAATGTATGCATCTGAGAGTAAAGAGGAGGTCTTCTATGAAGAACCCAACTTGTATGGAGCCGTAGAAGGGGATGAATATGACATCGTCTACGGAGGAGAGTTCCAGGAGTCCGAATAATTACTATAGTTCTAGTAACCACTTGAGCCGATCATCATGAACAATATATAGTAATAAGTTGCTGAGCTCAATTTGGAGTTTAAGTTTTAAGTTTGAAACTTCCGCTGAAACACTTATATTTTGGTTTGTAAGTTGAATAGTCTTGAACTTCCGGTATTGTAATAATAATAATGTGTGTATGTTTGTAATATGGACCCGCAATGTTTCTGGTGTACCACTCTGAGGGATGTAATATTTACGGAACGGTGTTATGTGGATGTCATGTCAACGACTATAGTGTACTACACATGCAGTGGTATGCTGGGTCACCGCAGTTGGCCCACCAAAACTGTCAGCTCCCCGCTTACCTGGACGTGATAATAGGTATATGGTAAAACCGGTCCATTCCTGTGGCAACCGGTTCAAACCGGTGGCAGACCCGAAGGCGCCGGATTGCCCACTGATTTCACTGAAACCTCAAAACATGCATATTTTCCTATGTTCTATGCTCACCTCCAGTGTGTGTAATGGTAGTTTGGTGTTAGGACATGTATAGATTATTTTTCATCCCTAAAGAGCTTATCGAGATCACCCCTCTTAATAGTGTAGTGTTTCCTATTTGACTCAAACATAGAACAAGAGAAATGTAACAAAAACATCGGCTCTTCTCTTGAGTAGCGAATGGGGGGGGGGTCTCTCATCACATTCCATCATCACTTGTGAACAAAAACATGTGTCAACACTAGTAGGTACCATTAGTCCACACTTTAGCTTCGGTGTCAACATTAGCTAAAATAATGCTTAAGGGTAAAATACCCTTACAATCTCCCCTTTTTGGTTAACGATGACAAATCGAGCTAGAATCACACAGAGATATTATGATGAGCTTATAAAAGTGTTTCCATGAAAGATATTAAGCAAGCCCCCCCCATAAAGTACTCACTTGGTTGAATTTTCCTGTGAATGCAAAGTGCAACAATAGGAATATGAGAAGCTGCCCCAATATCTTAAGGAAGCACGCATAACATAGACAAGTTTAAAGCATGAATATATAAACAATAATAAGAAACATAACATGGATATATTCAAGTTGAGCTTAAGCATAATACAAACTTGTCCATCACATAACATAAAAGCAAATGGTTCGATATAAAATATCAAATAATAGCACAATCCTTCGTTGAGGGAAGGTATGTCACATTGAAGAGGTGTGAGGTTCCACCAAGGATTCCCCAATGCCACTGAGGATCACCTTCTTCTCTGAGAATATGCCACAAATGAATAACTCACCTACTCGTGGTGGAATTTAAGATAGTCTCCAAACCCTCACAAACTTTTCATGGGGCAAACCACAAGCTGAAAGCCTCCAGGCGACCCTAGCCGCCTAGGGTTTCCCAACAAACCAATGAGTAACAAGAAAACCCGATGAAATCAAGGGGCAATGAAAAATGGCTTGGTGAAAACGTAGATCGGGACCTCGTCTTGCTTTTAATCAAATGGATTTGATTTTGGTTAGGTAGAATGGAAGATCATTGAGCTTTTGTGTTTAAACGATAGAGGGAGAAAGAGCTCAAGAATTTAACACGTGAATGATTGACAAAACGGATATTTATAGTCAATGGGAAAAACTAGCCGTTTTGAGGGTTCCACAATTGAATTGGAGGTAATTTTGGTGGCACCAGACCGTGCTCCAAACGAATTGGCGATTGGAGTGATTGTAGGAAATAATTATTTTCATGAAATAGAATGGTGGATGATCCTTTGTTTTCATGAAACAGATTGATGAAGTGATTGTAGGAAATACTTATTCACTAATAATGCCTGCGGAAGAACGCAAATGCATGCACCAACCTTTCTGTGCTCCGTAATTTATCTTTTTTGTCAAGGAGAAATGACCATATGAAATGATAGTAAAAATAAGGACGTTGATTTGCATGAATTTAATTTGTACTACTTCCAAGCATAGTTTTTCCTTTCTTGGATTTTCTTTATTGCATATTCTGTTGACCAGAGTGTTTGATATTGTTTTTAATAGCCATGTTGAGAGAAGAGATGTTAGTATGTTTAACTTATTTACATGCCAAATTTATTTTCCCAACTGTTGTTATATCACAGATTTTATGCATTTCCTTCTAAATTACATCTTCCATATTGTTTTAGCTATGTTTAGCGAGATACTCTCAGCTTTAAGCAAATGTAATAGTACATACCATCTAGAAATTGCTAGCTTAGCATGCACATGAATTTTTAGAAAACATAGTTTTTTTAATCATTTTTTTCATGCCCACCGGACCCTCCTGGAAATACAGATGAAATCCGCACTACCATCGATAAAAAAATCACCGAATTCAATGCACTTTAAATTATTTGATTTTTTATGAATTTTTAATTATGTTTAATGAGATATTCTTAGCTTAGGAAAATGAAAGAAGTAACTTAGTTCAGGAGGTTGGCATTTGTTGGTTTTTTAAATGCTTGAGATGTTGGTATGCTTCTGAGTTTAGTGATAGTTATTCAAACTGGGAAGTTGGCTCACAAATGATCAGTTGCTGCAGTTTTTATTAAAGTTGTTCTCCTAAGTATAAATTTTACCCAATTTGTTTGCTATTCTGCAATGCGCATATTTTGTCTTCTCTTTCTTCAATTTTTTTTATTTTGTTCAGATGGTCATACAAAATGTTTGGTTCTTTGATTAGTGTTTTAACTATGTAATACAATTATAAAATTGGTGTACGATCAACCACTTTCATTTATACTATGTCAGTGAGCTATAAATTGTTCTTAAAAAAATCCAAGATTCATCCATGCAAAACAGTTTGACAACCCGTTCCTCTTTAAGATCATAAAACATGTAGGTCATCTCCACCTTCAAGGCACCCCTACTTGCAGAAGATTCATGTTTGATTATTACTTTCAGGTTATTCAGCTATCACACAAAATGATTGGTCATGGCATAATTGCAAATCTAAGGCTAATTGTTTATTTGTAAGGTATAGTTAAGTTGAATTGTGGTAAGAAGGTAGCATAGATAAGATTTTTGCTTTGTTCTAAAGATAACCTTTTTTGGAAGCGATTGTCCTAGAGATAACCTGGTTTGGTATATGGTGCGAAGAGTTGAGGTAGATTTTTGTCAACTATGACCAAAAGGGCACTGAAGTTCAATGGTCAAGAAATGTTGGTTGAAAAGATTATTATGGAGTTGATTTAAGTTAGCCAGCTGTAGAGCTACATATGACCGTTTTAGATGTATGCATGGCAAACTATTAAGCATTTACACCCATCGATGTCACTGGTGATATTACGTAAATCTATCACGTTGGCCATTCTCTGCCCGCGTGAAATGCAGGCAGTGAGGCGAAGCTCGCTCGTTCATCTAGTTTCGTATGATTCCAAATAAGAGAGTGTTGAGAGTGTTTTATAAATGAGAGCAAATAGTATTTAAAGATAATAAGTTATAAACATAGACAATAAGTGGTGTAAAGGGATGAAACTTAAATAGGACTAAAGCGTTCTCAATAAGTTCCTGATATACCACTAGTATTTAGAATTCCTTCCGTCCAGAAATAACCGTAAGTTTGTCTAGATTTATATATATCTAGACGTATTTTAGTGTATAGATATATTTGATTCTAAACAAATCCAAGTCAGTTATTTTTGGACCGAGGGAGTACTAAATATGATTATAATGGTGATACATCCTAATCGGTCAATCCGAGTTCAATCTTAGGACTGAAGACGCTAAGAGCAAACGCTAGAATACTAATCCTGGCTGTTATGCTCGATTTTTCGGTCGATCCCAAGAAAAAGGATAGCGTCGACGCCAAACTTTACGTCGGGTGCTTCAAAATTTTCTCTCATATATGTCTGTTTAGATAAGCATTGGGCACTATAAATTAGCGTCCGTGATAAACGTCCCGCGTTGAGAAGTGGGGCGCTAGGATAATTTTTCAATTTAACAATCTTCATTTTTTTTCACCTAAGCGTCTTGATTAACGCCTAGCGTTAAACATGCTCTTACGGTGCTATCCTTGTCTGCCATGATGCTGAAGCTGAACATACTTGCGAAAGCGGTCAAAACCCTAATTTTGGCGGACCCAAGCCCATGTGAGTTTAATCAATGCAACGACGTACGGCATGAATCTTTCCGGAGACCAATCTCGACCATAACGTTAGTGCCGATACATGCATGCACGTAATCACTTTCTCTGCAAAGATTGCTCCGGAATCCGATCACTAATTTTGCCGTGAGAAAGCCCCTTTTTTCCTCATTACCGTACCGTACTGTTTGTTGGAGTCAAGCGCATGTTTCTTCAAACCTGCAACAGTGAGATTTGGTGGTGGTCTATGGAAAATTATGATCCCGCTTGCAGCTTGGTGGTTCCTTCTCTCTCGGAAATGAACGTGTGTTTTGCTTTTTGATATTTTTTCGAGTATAAGTAATGGATTCTCCGTCTAATCTGGGCTGAGTCAGATGGGCCTGGAAGCGGGGCCTGGCTGTGTTCCCTCGTGCTCGCAGGGGGCTAGCAGGGGATTTAATGCGCATGTCTCCTGGTGATGCAGCCCCACAACTACCGCCGTCTGCTCATTTCGTTCCTGTCCAATCGGTGTTTCGAAAAGTAAAGTCCTTTTCGGTCTGCATATATTCTGCCAAACTTTTACGCATGGCCATGGCGAGGCAAATTTTGCAGCTGGTTCCGTTGATTCACCGGCTCGTCGCCAGAAGTTCTTTTTTTTACGCGATCACCGGGAGTTCTACTTCTATTGTTATTTTTTTAAACCGGGTAACATATTTGTTCTAATCTATTTATTAAGAAGAGAATTGTTGTGTTAAAGAAAAAAGAGAAGAGAATTGTCTGTTAAATAACGAAAAACCAGAAAAATATCACTACAATAAACACCAAACCACGAGAGAGCACACTAAAAAACGCAATCTCCAGAACCAACAACTTACTATAGTTGCAAACTGACGACCTCTCAAGCACGACGCCACAAAAAAGACCTACCTAACGAACGACCCAAAAGAAGCTCCACTATATATTCTTTATCTCACTTTTTTTTCATCCTCATCATCTAGCCTCAGCAGCATCCCCGCGTCCATAGTCTTGAGCACCAGGTTCATTCTCCAGCATCCTTTGATCCCTTCTTCCTACTTGTCTTCAATTCCCCATAGCCATGTCAACAAGAGCATCAACACAACCTCTTACGCCTTTTTCTTCTTGCAAGCTATGAAGACCTGCCCAATATTTCATAAAGACAAAGGCTTAACAAATCAATTCAACGGGGGAACTTATTAACTCCTCTTCAAAGCAAGATCTGTTACGAATTTACCATATAGCCCGGCATATAGATGCCACTCTAGTGATCCACACATTTCTACTGACAGGAAGATGCTGCGGAATCCACTTGAAGTATTGCAAATAAATTTCATGTCTGTTTGGAGCACCAATAATCTTCCCAACAACACTCGATGCATATTTCCCCGCAGCACACTCAAGAAACATGTGCAAAATATTTTCATCTTTATCGCAGAACTGATATTTCACATTCCCCGCCTAATTTGGCTTCTTCATGTTATCTTTAGATGCTATTGCATTATGGAAAATTAGTCACAACCATATCTTAATATTTAGTGGAATCTTGGCTTTCCACAAGTGACAGGAGGATCTTTCAATTGCATTGCTACACAGATGCTTATACATTTATTTGATAGAGAAAATGCCACTTTTATTCCAATTCCACACCGGCCTATCAGTTTTGGAGTTCGGTGCCATCCTAGCCAACAAGTTATGAAGCTCTCTCAACTACCCTTGTTTCTCCTCTCACAACCATCTTCTTAAAGCTAATATCCACCTCAAATCTTCCACCTCTGCAACTGACGTTTTCTGTTCATTACAAATTGCAAAGAGATATGGGAATTTGTCTTTGAAAGGAGTGTGACCTAGCCAAGCATCCCCGCAGAAATGTGTCATGTAACCATTCCCCACTCTCATTCTCCTTCCACACAAGTACATATCTTTGATATGAAGCAGGTCAGACTAGAAGGCTCTGTTCAATTGTAAATGCATTTGTCCTTCAAATATTTTGTTATGATAAAATTCTCTAGAGGTCACTCTTCCGTCGTAATTTTCCATCGCCACCTACATATCGAACTTAGATTGAATTTTGTCAGATCCTTTAGACCCAACCCACCTTTTTTCTAGGTTTGCATATGAGTTTCCACTTCACTAAGTGATATCTTCTCTTAGTTGCACACCCAACCCAGAAGAAATATATGGTAGGATTTTCCATTTTCTCTAGTAGTTTTATGTCGAATCCTCAAGGACATCTGATAAACAACTATACTAGATATACATGTACAAATTTTAACCAATCTTCCTCACACTGTTCCTCCCATCCATCCTCCGATTTTTTCTTCAGTTTTTCTTTCACAAAACTCATCTCAGCCACTGTTGCTCTTCTTGCACAAACCGAAGTCCTCGGATATTTTATTGGCCACATTCCTTTCTCGCAATTAAACATATCACAATAACGCTACAATTTTTCATCTTTTACAATAACCATCATTACCTTACTTTTCTCAAAATTGATATTTTCCAAGAAATTGATTAAAAATATACATAAGTAATTTCAGGCTCCTATCCCCATCCAAGTCATATTTGATGAGAAAAATAAAGTCATCCGCATAATGTAAAATTGGCACTCCTCTATCCACCGCATGATCTGCTAAGTCTGTCAGCAGTCCAGCCCTTTGTGCATTTTTAATCATCTTAGCCAAACTATTAGATGCAACACTGAAAAGTGAAGGGGAGAAAAGATCTTTTTGCATGAATCCCTTGTGGGTGCCAAAATAAGTACCCATAGTGTCATTAATTTTCACACTCAGAGTCCCCTAAGAAACTACATTTTTAACCCATACCAACCATCTATCACTGAATCCCTTCTTCCTAAAGCAGTCAAAACGAAAATTCTAGTTGACTTCGTCATATGCTTTTTCAAAACGACCCCCTTGTATTTTCCTAACTTTCTCTTCTCTCAGAACCTCCTACAATAGAGTGACACCATCACCTAAGTATCTGCTTTTGATGAAAGCAGGCTCACACTTGTCAATCAATCTCTGCATAATTGGTTCAGTTCTCACGGTCATAACTTTTGTGAAATTTTGAACAATACCTATAGCAAATAGATAAGCCCAAAATTCTGGATTATATCTGCATCATCACTTTGGGGAATGAGAGTTATGATGCCATAATTAACCCTGCTTAGATCTAATTTGTGGTGATAGATATCATCAAACATTTTCGTCATATCTCCTTTGATCACTTCCCAACAATATTGATAAATTTGCAAACCAGCCTGCGGTTGGGTGGCTATGAGGGTGGTTGTACCTCCATCCCACCAGAGTTCAAACCCCAGGTTTGACTCTATGTGTTGCATAAAAAGCGGAATATTCTTTCAGTAGGAGGCGATGTTCTCGTCGACAGCGAGGCGCCGTGGTGACTTCGTCAATCTTAATACCCAATCCACCGGCTCAGTATCTTGGAGGTGCTCATAAAGGTAGGGTGTGCGTGTGTGCGTTTATAGGGGTGGGTGCATGTACATATTATGAGCGTCCATGATTATACTGCGTTTCTAAAAAAAATATTGATAAAATTAAAAAGGAAATCCATCGGGACTAGGGGCTTTATTTCTCTCCATATGATCAATCACATATTTGATATCTTCTTGAGTAAATTCTTTCTTCAGATCAGTTTCTCTTCATCAATTCGCTTTTCCTTACCAATCCACACATCACCTCTAAGCCTAACTCCTGTTAGCAATTCAAGGCCAAGCAAATGTTTGTACAGTTCAGTAGCATGAGATAACAGATCAAGAGTCCCTAGAATAATGTCATCATTATGTTGTAGAGAGACCATTTTCCTTTTCCTTTCAAACCTGTTGAGGAATTCAGTGTTGTTATCACCATGTAATAGCGAAGCTTCATTAGATCTCTACTGCTACTAGGACTCTTCTAAAACCCACACACTTCCAATAATTCTTGTTGTAACTGAATTTTTCTAAGAATCTGGTCATATGGCAACTAGCAGCTTTGTTCTAGCTCTTCAAGGTTATGTAGTTCCAAAGAAATTTATTTCTTTCTTTTTATATCTTGTTCTCTCAAATTAGCCCTCCAACCCCGCATTATTTTGTTTACTTTCTTCAGTTTCATCTGTAGCATCTCCGAGCTATTTTTGGCTCTGACAGGTTGATAGCAAATTGTTGCAACTCTTGTCATAAAATTCTTGCAAGCTATTTTTGCTACCCGAGGATCTTTATTTCCGTTCGGGTTCGGCCCGTTCGTGGTACTGACGATCTTGGTCGGGTGGGTGGGTTTGACTCGACGTGTGGACGGACGCGCGAGGCGGCACGTCCGGCCGTTGCCGTGCCCGTGATGCCCACGTGCTGCCGTGCCGCCCGTGCGCGGCGCGGCTCGGCGCATCCCGATGAGCCCGCCCGCCCGCGTCTGCCTGGCGTCTGGGCTCGGTAATTTCTTTTGCGTACTTTTCCGCACGCCCCAGCAAAAGGTCGGTGGCGGGGTCGCGGCGGGGCCGCCTTTTGGGCATGGGTCGGCAAATGAAACGGATGGGCTGAACACGACTAACATCCAATTGGGCCGGAGGAGCCGAAGAATGGTGGGCTCTCTCGCTGCGTCATCGGCATCGAACCTTATCTCCTCGCCCGACGTTCCCAAAAATGCAAGATCGCGCGCGGAAAAACCTTCATTCCCCTCGACGAGTCCTTGTCACGCCGGGATGGCGAGCCTGTGCGGCCATACCGTCTGCCTGCGAGCCTGTCACCCAACCGAACCTGCTCCCTCGTAGGTTCGCACGTCAGTGCCGTCTTATCCCGTCGTGCTCTTCGAGGAAGGAAAGCTCGAATCGCATGCTACCACCAGCTCACCCACCCACCTGCCTATGAAGCATGGAGTACGAGACATTCGTGCTCACCGACTGGGCCTATCAAGAGTCACGTACGTACACGACGCAAATGCTCTGGGCCTCGTCTCAGTCCGACGCTTTCCCTTTCTGAAGTTAGAAAAAAAAAATCCATACTCTGCCCCGACACTCCCGCCCGTGAAGCTTCGTCGCAATGAAGCAGCGTGTCGATGACAGGAACTTAACCCGGCTGCGGCCGCGACACTGTCGAGGCACAGACAGGCGCGCGGCTTGTCATCAACCGTGCGGCACCGTCGACCGAATGGACAGCCGAAAGCGATCTTGCCTTGCGAGCGAAACGGTGCAGCCCAGCCGCGCGCGATATGATCGGCGGGGACGTCGAACTCGGCCAACAGGAGCGCGCCAGCTCGGGGACAGCGGAAGAAGTCCGGCCACGAGTGGGCGCGCGCGATAGGGCGTGACGTGTACTCCTGTTCCGTCCCGATCACTTGGTCGGACGACCTAGCAGCTCGGGAGAGGGACGAGACGGTCGACCGCACCGATGCGATAGCGTACAGGATCCAGTATGTTACGCCATGGGCAGACCAGACTCGTATCGCCGATGTCGACTAATTCTCTCGACTGTTCTTATCAACCATTCGATTTTCTGATTTGCAAAAAAGGAGAGGAATCGTCCGGTTTTCGCCCCATCCTCACGTACCGTACGTACTAGCCGTTCGTTTCTCAAGCAAAAGCTTCCAAACAAGCATGAGGTAAATCAAGCTTCCCAACAACATGAGCCACTGGACCATATGGTTACCCCAATAGAATAGATCAGTCTCTTCTTTCCTTTGACATTGAATATATAGAATTGAAAAGCAAATATACTTGAAAAATTATACAGCTTCTTTCAAACCCTTGTGTGTGCTATATGTATGTACGGTACTTTCATCCACAATTGCATGCAAACAAAACAGAACAAACGAATCCCAATCTTGGCCAATGCCAACGAATCGCTCTCTAACACTTGGGGAGATCGGACGGTGGAGGCATCAGCTTCTGGTCAGGCAACGGGCCATCGTTCACCACCCATGCCATCTTCAGGCCCCAGCTCGTGTGCACCTCCAGGTGGCAATGCATGAACCATACACCTGCCAACACATTTTCAAGCAAGAATATGAATGAGTTAACCAACACCATTTTCTCTTAACGAATAAGCCTTTCTTACAAAAAAACTTAAATGGTTTAATAGCAATGATGAAAGAAGTTTGTAAGGTTTTGCACCCTAAAAACTCACCGGGGTTATCCGCGTAAAACCTGATGGCGACCCAACCTCCCGCCGGGACGCCGACGGTGTTCCTCTGCACGGGGTCGATCAAATTGAACTCGGCAGGATGCTTGGACGGGTCATAGTTGCCTACACCTTGCCCCACGACGAAGAAGTCAAACCCGTGCAGGTGGAGCGGGTGGCTCTCGGCGCCCTGGATGCTCGTGTCTTGGAGCACCACCTCCACGCTTGTGTTGTATGCCAAAACTACAACCTTGGTGCCGTTTGACACATTCGTGTTGTTGGGCGGCGTGCCCGTGTAGTTGAATGGCATCAATGGCATGGCGGGGAAGTCAGACGTGTACACGCCGGCAGTTTTTCTGTCGTAGTGCGCTTTCAGGAGCGCCGTGGTCGGCATGATGAAGGACACATTGTTCACGGATGCCGAGAACATTGTGTCGTTGGTGGGTCCATTGCAGCCTTGGTATGTTGGGCATGGGTTTGTACCGAGTCCCACTGTGAAAAAGAATGGCCGGTCCACTTGTCTTGGAACATTGGCAGGGTAGTCTGGGTTGGCTAGGCTTCGCAGCATAGCGCTGTAGTTGGCGGCGAACACCGTGTCATTGAACACGGGTAGCGTTGGTCGGAAGAGCGGGCGACTCTTGATGTGGCCTGCCGGCGCGTACTCGAGGATTGCTGCGATTGTGGTGTTGTCGTAGGTGCCAACACGTCCTGTGGCGAAGGGGCGCGCTAGCATGAGGTGCGTGGCGGGCGGGCATCCCTCGTCAGGCTTGGCGTGGAGGAGCACGTTGGTGGTCTGCCCTGGAGTGACGAGCACCACATCCGTGTCGAATGGCTTGACGTAGGCGGCGTCAACATCGACGACGGTCAGCGTGTGGTTGGCGATGGAGAAGAATAGCTCGTCGTTGAGCGCAGCGTTGATCAGCCGTAGCAGGTACCACTTGCCTGGCTGCACCTTCAGCTTGTACGTGTCTGCAGATGTTCGACACCTATCTTTTAGCAACTTAATTTATAGGCAAAACCTTTTTCTTTGATGGGCTAAATTTGTTTGGTACCTCTGCTCGAGCAGTTGTAGAGCGGGCCTGGAAGGCCGTTGATGGTGTACGCGTCCGAGACGTTTGGGCCTCCACCAGTCTTCAGCGCCTGCGCTATGATCGCCTCGGGATCCACGTTAAACCATTCGCCGAAGAGGACGGGGACTTCTCTGTAGGGTTTTGGGAAGGGGTAGGGCACGCCGGCCTTGGGGAGGATGACGATGGGGCCGTAGAGCGTGGCGCGCAGCCAGGATACGTGCGCGTGCCAGAACAGCGTGCCCCTCTGCCCCGTGATGGTGAAGTTGTACACGTAGCTCTGCCCCGTCTGGATCGGGCACTGCGTGATGTACGCCGGTCCGTCCGACCACCCCGTCCGCAGCTGCCTCACGCCGTGCCTATTCAAAATTGTTGATCACCATGAGTGAGCTATGAAGAGAGCACAGATCGAGTAGCGATCGAGCCGTCTTCAGAAAACGTGACTGCAGTCGCCAAACAACTAAGCTAGGAATGTTCAGATTTTTTTTTACTAGTACTAGCTGGCAATATGGTTATCGCCGATGGGATTAATTAAGTAAGAACGAACACGGTAGTACACAAGAATTACCAGTGGATGGTAACGTTCTGCTTGACATTGTTAAACACCTTGACGACGACGCGGTCTCCTTCCCTGGTGAGTATCCTCGGCCCTGGGAACTTGCCGTTCACCGTCGGGATGGCGCGGGTCTTGCACAGCCGTGTAACCTTCTTCATCGTCACCTGCAAAAACCGGGGAGAGAGAGACCAGAACAACTCATCAAACAGAATGTCTCAGCAGGTGCTGCATGACATGCATGTAGTGCAAGCTGAAGCTGACGAAAATGTTAGTATAGACGCATGGCATGCATTACGTACATTGAAGGTGTAGTATCTTGTCATGCTGGCGATCAGCAGGTGTGGCAGCACCAGCAACGTGCCGAGGAATACAAGCGGAGCGAGGCAACGTAGTGCTCCCATTGTCTCAAACTCTCCGATCGATCTTCAGTGCAGATGTATGTAATGGGTGAATGGCAGGAGATTTTATAACAGTTAGCACGGCCAATGCAACACGCTCGTACCAGGATCTGCGAGAGCAAGATATATAAAGCGGGAAGACGGCACCGCCAGTTGGTGCTACGCGCGATTTATTAGGTGAAGACATGATGTTTTCCTTTTCCCGAGGTCACGAAAAAGATGAGAAGATATTAGGTGGCGATGATCAGGCTTAAGCCGGCTGACACACACTAAAAAGGTTGCTAGCTAGCGCCAGTGCCTTTGCTGGTGATGTACAAGTACAAGAGTTGGGTCGTGCTGGGTTTTAGAGTGCAGGCAAAGGAATTGGTCTTTTCGACGGGGGCACTGTTCACGCAGCCAAATATTCTCTGGTTTTTCTTTTTCGAGTATTGCTAGCTGGTTTCTTAGTCGTCTAAGCTTTTTTGAGCGACTGATTGGCTCAGAGTACGCCTCAAGAATCGATCATGATGCGCGCGAGTATGCAGCCGCTCCGGACTGTATTTCTGAAATGGAATCTTCCAAATCTTCAGTTCCTCTAGAAGAAGGACACACACAGCCTAGTCTTGACAGCTCGCTAGCATTTGTTACGATCTCATTATCGTCTCGTCGGATCGGATCAGTGCGTCCCGACCTTAAAAACCCTGTAGACGATGATTGGTTCGCTCGGCGGTTGATTCATTTCAAGAGTTTCGTTACTGTGCATGGAGTGACTGACGGAACGGAGACTAGAACACTTCAACTTATAGGGCCCTGTTCGTGGGGTCGTCGTGCGACCAGTTAAACGTATGTACAGCCCCTCGTTTATGTTCCACGCAAGCTAGGTTCCTAAGTTCCTAAGTATTTCTTGCTTGCACATACCCCAAAGATGGTTAGAATTCGTGTCCGAATGACCTGCATATCCTGTCGAACATCAACTGCATTGGCCACTGGCCATGGTTGGACGTCGGTAAACTGCTTTGACCATTTGGTTTGCTTGCACCTGAGTGTATCCTATATTCCTATCACCTATGTAGCCGAAACTTCAGAGGCAGCTTACTCCACCAGACACATGCGCTTCGCCGCAATTTCCAAGAAACCATGAAGGAAAGATGAATTTGATATATATGCAATCCAACTAAAACCTTCCAACGCATCTGCACAGTGACATTATTCTGACGGACTGTACAAATTAAGACGCATGCTGGTTGTTCCCCTGTCCATTTACCCTCCACAATGATGAGTAAAATCGAGCAGGATAATCCTGACAATGCCATTCTCCCTGTAATTCCACCATGTGCCAATGTGTGGCTTAGCTAGAGGCGCGTGCGTGTCTTTTTTTAACCTGTACCCTCTTGTTCCTGTCTGAACATCCCTGGCCAGGGCATCTTTAGCCTGTCTTGGAGATCAAGGGAAACACTTTGAGTAAAACGATGATCTAGCACAGTGCAACCGGAAGCGCACACCCAAAAGGGAGGAGATGGTTTCTGGTGGGCGACAAGCGACGGGACGAGCGCGCATCTCATCTTGATTGGGTTTTATGTTGCTTCCGGGACAGTGACGCTGCATCCTACTCGGGAGTCTCTACGCGGCATGCACGAGCGGTAAACTACCTGTCCACGATCATCTCATCGGCTAGAGTCTAGAGCATGCTGGGAGGTAAATCATAATTTATTTCCCCTCAATAACCAACCTAAATAGCCCGGTTGACATTCTAGATGGCAGCATTGTTTTTCTCCCATTTCAGCAATTCAGAGAACTAGTACAACTCAAGTGCATGACAACCACCTGCAATGGGCAACCTGAAAGCTCTGTTTTCTTCTGTTCTGCGAGAGAAACGAAACTGAACTGAAGAAAGTCAGAAGGCACAGAGGAGATCTGCACACTATGATGTTTTCAGGTAATCTTCGTTTGAATGCTTGACACCTCAGGAAGTCCGGAGTTCAGTGTTTTCCGTTTCATGTAATTCGTGATTATATTTTTTTTAGATGAAAATGGATCACTTCCTCGATCCCATTTTATTGAAAAAACGAGACCACACCGAGTTCCAGCATACACCCAAAACACACACACCACAGCATCTAAAAACAAACCAGTCTGGAAGGAGGAACACTAAAATCTCTTACATCACGAACCGAAAAGATCAGGCTCAAAACACACCCAGAGAGGAGAGAGGGAGTAAACAGAAGAGCGATCAACCCAAAACCGTGTGAACCGAGTCTTCTTCTTCGGAGCGCGCCTTCAGATATTCCATCGTTGTTCTCCCAGCGTGTTTGGAGGAGGCACTACACTTCCAGGTGGAGAAAAGCCAGTGCACTTCAGTTCGCCGGTGTTAGCCATAAATAATCCTGTGCACATTTGTGTTTTGTTTAATTTCCTTTTTAGCTGAACTTGGCTGTCATGAGTTCTATTCGTGACGTGTCGTAGCTTGGTAGGACCAGTTCTCTTTCATTCCTAGTCGTAGGGGTAGCGGACGATGTGATCAAATCGTGCTCGTTAGTCGTGGGATGACACGGCCATATCGGATCGATCCCTGATCTCTCGCTCCTTTCTGTTAGCTCGATGATGAATAAAAGGAAAGCCGAAAGCCACACAGAAAAGCTGCAACGCTTTTAGCAGCGCAAACTCTTGTTTCTCCCTCTCTGTATGTGTGCACATCGCGAGGTAGACGAAGGAGTACAGGAGAACATTTGGTATCAGAGCCCTCGACCCCATGGTTGGGACTCCCCCTCCCCCGGCCACGCAGGCGGCAACCGCCAAGTCCCATACACCCGCGGCATCAGGTTCCTCGCGTCGCGTGCGCTCGCTGAGCCGCGGACGTAGCAGGAGCAGGGATGGCGGCGGCGGCGAGATCGTGGTGAGGAAGACGATCATGAGGGACGGCGGCGGCTCCGGGTCCTGGCGCACCCTCACGAAGACCAACTACACGGAGTGGGCAATCCTCATGCGCGTCAAGCTCCAGGGCGCGGGGCTGTGGTATGCCACCGAGACCGGCGACGCGCCGGAGCGGGAGGCGCTCGGCGCCATCCTGAGCTCGGTGCCTCCGGAGATGGTACAGCTCCTCGCTGCGAAGGACGACGCGAAGGTCACGTGGGACACGATCAAGACGATGCGTGTCGGCGTGGACCACGTCTACGAAGCACGCCGGCAGCGGCTTCAGAAGGACTTCGACAACCTCCAGTTCAAGAACAGCGAGAGCGCCGAGGACTTCTCGCTCCATGTCTCCAGCATCGTCAGCGAGCTAAAGTCTCTTGGAGACATCACGTCTGAGCTCGACGGCGTGCAGAAGATCTTGCGCGTCGTGACGCCCAGGTATGTGCAGATGGCCTGCTCGATTGAGACCTTACTTGACCTGAAGGATATGTCGATAGATGAGCTCAGCATGCGTCTCGTCGCGTCAGAGGGATGTTGTGAACCCGAAGCTGACACTGGAGGGGGCGTACTCCTCATGGAGGAGTAGTGGCGTGCCCGTAGCACCGGCCACCAGCCTGGATCGGGAGGATCCAGCTCTGGCAAGCAGCAGAAGAGTCGCCGCAGCGGTGGCAAGGACGACACTCGCGGCAGCGGCATCGGCCCATCGAAAGATGATAGGTGCCGTTACAGAAACAAGAAGGGACATTGGGCTCGTGAGTGCCGCAAGAAGAAGAGGGGTGAGGAGGTGAACCTTGTCCAGCAAGCTGACGAGGAGGAGCCCGCGTTCCTGATGGTGGAGCTGTGTGCTGTCGCCATCGACGCGAACCAGCCTCTGATGCCGATGAACGGCGTCCACCTCGTCGAGGAGCGCGCTCAGGTGCACCTAGGGCGGGTCAAGGAAACCGAGCCAGGATGGTACCTCGACTCCGGCGCAAGCAATCACATGTCGGGCTGGCGCGCTGCATTCGCCGAGCTCGACACGACGATGCATGACACTGCCAAGCTGGGCGATGACTCGAAGGTGGCCATCGAAGGATGCGGCACCATCCTCTTCAAGTGCAAGGCGGGGGTCACCGCGCTCTGGGTGGGGTGTACTACATCCCCAGATTGAGGAACAACATCATGAGCATGGGCCAACTGGACGAGTTTGGTTGCCAGGTTCTCATCGAGAACGGCTCCTGGATCGTGCGTGATCGCCGCTGCCGTCTCCTGGCCAAGGTGACGCGTGGCCGCAACCGCCTCTACACCGCTGACCTCAAGGTGGACCAGCTTGTGTCCCTACTGACACGCGGCGGCAAGGATTCGTGGCTGTGGCACGCTCGCTATGGCCACCTGAACTTCGACTCCCTTGGGAATCTTGGGAGGAACGAGATGGTACGTGGTATGTGATATCGGAAGTATATCTATAATTTTTGATGTTCCATACTTGTTTAGTATCCACTTTGCTATGCTTTGTCTATATTTTGAGGTGTTTTTATATGTTTTCTGGTACTAACCTATTAACAAGAAGCCATAGTGCCAGTTGCCTGTTTTCTTCTGTTTTTGGTTCCAGAAATGCAGAAAATCAATATTCTCGGAATTGGACGGGAAAAAAGCCAAAGTCAATATTTTACCGTGGGGAACACGAAGCCAGAGTACGAGATGGATGGGAGGCACCAAGGGGCCACACCCCCTGGCGGCGCGGGCTAGGGCTAGCCACGCCTGGGGGGGTGTGACCACCCTGGCCACCCCTGCCTTGCCTCTTCGCCTATAAAGACCCCCCCCGATGCCAAAACCCTAAGTACTCGATCAATATTCCACGAAACCGTCTGTAGCCGCCGCCACCATTGACCCTAGATGGGGGAGGGATCTAAATCTCTTCCCGGCACCCTGCCAGAGGGGAGATCATCCCGGAGGCCTTCTTCTTTATCATGCCAGCCTCTGGTATGAAGTGTGAGTAGTTCCACCTTGGACTACGGGTCCATGTAGTAGCTAGATGGTTGTATCTCCTCCTTTGTGCTACCATGTTTAGATCTTGTGAGCTCCGTTCATGATCAAGACATCTATTTGTAATCATGCATGTTGTGTTTGCGGGGATCCGATGGATATTGAGATTACTATGTCAGATTGATTAATGGTTTTGTCTTATTGATTCTATCATGTCTGTGTTGTTTGTGATCTTGCATGCTCTCCGTTTCTAGTAGCTATCTTCGCCAAGTAGATGCTAGTGACTCCAAGAGGGGGTATTCATGCTCGATAGTGGGTTCATGCCTCAATTTAATCTAAGGGAAGTGACAGAAATCTCTAAGGTTGTAGATGTGTTGTTTCCACTAGGGAGAAAACAATGGTCTCTTATTCATGGAACAATTGGATTGTTTACCTTAGACACTTCTTAAAGCAGTTATCAGTTGCTTGCAACTTAATACTAGAGGGGGTTCGGATGATAACCTGAAGGTGGATTTCTAGTCATAGATGTAGTTGGATGGCGGTCTATTTATCTTGTTGTATTGCCCAATCGAATCTCATAGGATCATGAATGTCTAGTATTGCATTATTATTGAAGGGTTTCGCAGCATAGTAAATCAAAATTTTCTACGGATGCGAACGGAAAAGCCAAGATCTAATCTAGGAGATGCAAACAACGAGGGGGGGGGGGGATATATGAGATCTTCATACCCTTGAAGATTCGCACAGCGGAACATTCAACGAACGTGGTTGATGTAGTCGTACTCGCTTCTCCTCCTCGCGATCCGATCCGATCCAACACCGCAAGTGGCGATGCCTCCGAGAGATGCACACGTGCGGCACCTCGACGTCTCCTCCTTCCTCGGTCCAGCAAGTGGGGTGGAGAGATGGGTTGGATCTACAGCACGACGGCGTGGTGCAAGCGGTTGAGAGTTTCTGCGGCAGGGCTTCGCCTACGCGCAGTCGGGAGGGAGAGAGAGAGGAGGGGCAGCAGGGCGGCTAGGGTTGAGGAGGAGGTGTGGGGAGGGTGCACCCCCAACCCTCTCTATATAGAGGGGTGGGCGCCTGGCCCTTGCCCCTCCCCCAAGCCCTAGGCCGGTGGCCAAGGAGGGAGGAGTGGGGGGCAAGTTTCCCCTCCCTTCTAGAAGCTCCCCTAGGGTTTCCCTAGGTGCTTGGCCGGCTAGGCCTATGGGGTCTTGTGCCCCTGGTGCAATGCGGCCAGGGCACTCCCTCGTAGGCCCACGCCCCCTCCCGATAAGTGGATCCACGTTGGTCCCACTTCGGAAGGTTCTAGAAGCTTCCGGTACAATACCGAATAACCTGAAACAATTTCGAACTCCAAAAACTGCATTGCCTTATATGAATCTTATTCTCCGGACCATTCTGGAACCTCTCGTGACGTCCTGGATCTCATCCGAGACTCCGAAAAAAAACTCATAAACCAATTATCCAATCTATCCTAGCGTCGAGACACGTTAAGTGTGTGACCCTTCGGGTTCGAGAATATGCAGACATGATCTTCTATCAATAATCAACAGCGGGGTCTGGAAACACATATTGACTCCCACACATTCATCGATGATCATATCGGATGAACCACGATGCCAGGATTCAATTAATCCCATATATATATTCCCTTCGTCACGCGATATTTTACTTGCCCGAGATTCGATCGTCGGTATCGACATACCTAGTTCAATCTTGTTCACAACAAGTACTTTACTCGTTCCGTAATCCGATATCACTTTGTGATTAACTCCTTAACCACATGCTTGCAAGCGGTGTTGATATCGATTACCGAGTGGGCCCGAAGTATATCTCTCCGACCTGGGAGGGACAAATCCCATCTCGATACATACAACCCAACAGGTACTTTCCGATCACCTGAGAGACACCTTTATGATCACCCTCTCATAGGATGACGTTTGATGACCTCAAAGCTTTCTTCCGATACCAGGGAGTTGTATTATCTCATGGTCTAAGGAATACAATATTTGACATAAGAAAAGCTTCACAAAGATGAACACGATGACACGATCTAATTGCTCCGCTTAGTTTGGTCCTGTCCATCATATCATTCTCCCAATGATATGATCTCATTATTAATCGATAACTCATGTCTATGGTTAGGAAACCTTAACCATCATTAATCAATGAGCTAGTCCATAGAGGCGTACTAGGGACACGGTGTTGTTCACAAACCACACAAGTATTAAAGTTTCCGCTTAATACAATTCTAGCATGGAATATAAACTTTATCATGAACAAGAATTATAATAATAACATCTTTATTATTGCCTCTAGGGAATAAATCCAACAATTATGCCTTGCTCAGTCCTGTCAATTGCCCTGCTGTAATTTGTTTACCCAGCATGCCATGTTTGTTTATCTTAAGGAGAACACCTCTAGTTAACTATGGATCCCGGTCCAATCCTTATCATTGATACATCTTCCAGTGTTACTATTTACTTTATGTAAACCACTATTACCTTCCGCACCATATAGTTAATCCTTTGTTACATCAACCGGTGATATTGACAACCTCACTGTTCGTTGGGGAAAATTCTTGAGTTTGTGTTGTGCGGGTCTCCAAGTTGCTAGCAACACCTTTGAGTCATTTCCTTCCTCCTACTGGTTCGATAATCTCGGTTTCTTACTGAGGGAAGATTTGCTGTTGTGCTCATCACACCTTGCTCTTGGGGTCTCCCAACAAAGCGCTACCACGCTACATCAACAAGTTTTCTGGCGCCGTTGCCCGGGAGGATAATGACGTCTTCACAAGGGGAGTCCTTCACAACCTTTTCGGTGACCGAGCATACCACTTCATGATGTAGTACACTATAGTCGTTTACATAACACCATTGAAACACCATTCACTAGTATTACATCCCTCAGAGTGGTACAACAGAAACATGGCAGGTCCAAGACATGACTATAGGTTACAACTCGACTCTTTACATAAGATCCAGAGAACACTCTAGGTTAAACAGAGAGAAAGAAACTTCAACTCATAACTAATATACCAATAGTCTAGGATATGAACTATGAAGACTTGTATTGTGGCCATTGAAATACTCTACGGAAGTAGGTTCTATGGGTAGATATATTATATTCTTATCTAGTCAACAACTTTGTCTTCACTTGAGTAGATGTATATGTTGACTTTCTTGACTTCATTGAAGAGATTTAGCTTTTGATGATGATTCCTGGAGCATAAGTTGATGTAGACATCATCTGTATTGGCTTCGGAATCTAGCAACGGTTAAGAAGATACGTTGAGTACGAGTGTACTCAGCAAGTTCACTAGAAAAGGAGTGTTTGATGCACTATATCTACAACCATAGACCATAGGTCGTAGGCAATGCAGGTTTTCATAAACATTTCTTCAAAGGTTGCTTTTATTCTGAAAAGCTATATCCGTCAGCCTTCACGGGTTTACCAGAACTTTCATGGAGTTCCTTTCCCGCCGCGTTCGTAGCTCCTTCCCAGAACAGGGAGTAACAAGTTACAGTTCTTACACTCTGCAGAGGTGCGTTACTTTTCCCATGAGAGATCAAATCCTTGTTGCACAACCGGGCAGCTTATTCCCGTCCACAATTCCGTGATGTGGGGCCTAGTAGATGATCCAAGCCAATCACTGCCCTCTCCGCTACCCCATATGTCTGCACGATCCTTCGGGGTTGGCTCACCTCCGTTAATCCCCCTTCCGGGCAGGCTAAAACCCTGATGATTTCCCGAAGACTATATGAGCTGGTGATGCCCAGGTAAGTACCTTATAGGTTCGGCTAAACCCCCGACAGCCACTCATAGATAATCTAGACATAACAATGCGGGGCCTAAGGGTGCCCACCCATATGTTGGATCCACTCAAGGAATCACAACGTCGCGTTAAGATAGTCTTGCCTCCATACGAAAGGAAAAGGATACAGTTGACTTCTCTGTCCCATTCCAAATCTCATGGTTAATGCGGGATATACAACACAAGAATCACTGGCAACATTGGTTGTTAAGTCCTAGATGATATATTCCTGAGTAGTGGTATTCCAACTACCAGGTTTAATAGATTAGCTGATCACCCTGGATCAGTAACCAATAGTTCATATTATTATCAAAAATAGTGTTTTTGGACCTTTTTGAAATGCAGGTGATGACAACACTAGATTTGCAAAATACTTTACATAAAATAATCGAAGGACATGAGCAAGTGTGAACTTACCTTTTGTGATTGCAAGATTATGCACTCACAGTATTCAAGACAATATAAGATCCAATATCTGAAATCATCATCATTGGTCCGGTAAGGACTAATGTTTAAAGAAACAAGATGCTAATATGTATAGTAATGTAATGCAAATTGATAAACTCGATTCCCGGGGATAACGTTGATCTAGGGTTGAACTAGAAATGGTTACTTTAGACTATGTTGTTCTTTTAGATAAGTTTTACACGTGTGCTTCTTATTGAGGCTTATGAGTGTGTGTAAAACATCATGTAAACATAAAGGTATACAACAATAAGATATACTATTGAGATATGCTACTCAAAGATTGCTTACATGAGAATTGCCTTATCTTCAAATTTTACTTTGCAAATAATGGCATTTATAAGGAACTTAAGTGTTAACAATCCTAAGTATACAAGTAAAGTATGAAGTGATGTGATTATTATTAATTGTCCTCTATTGTTGGAAGTGGCAAAAAGAATAACATTTGAAGAAAAGATTTCTTTACTAAGGTTTAAACAATCCTGATAACTTCTAGAATATGATTGATATTGCTTATGCTTGCTTGAATAGTCTGGACTTGAGATGCTTTAGGTCTTAATTAAAATAGACCAAAGTTAACTATAAAACACATAACAAGGTCATCAACCTTATATTTAAAGTCTTGTAGACTAAAGTTAACTTTAAGGATACAGATGGATTTAAGGTGTAATGCTTATGATATTTGTATATTGTTCACTTCATAATGTTTCCTTAAAACTTAACTAAGATTGGTACTACTTCTATTTGAATAGTGGTTTTGTAATATGGTAATGAAATAGAATCATATATCTCTTTATAAGGTGTGGTTATGGTTTGTGGATAAGTAGTTAATATTACTTAACTATAGATTAATTCACTATAGTGTTTTGGTATGTTTATAAATTTGTGATTGAAGTAAAGGAAAAGGTTTTATTAAGTCATAGTTTATCTTTTTGAAAATTTTATAGTTGATAAGGATTCTTTTAGAACTTAATTTACACTTTTGGTTGAATGATAATTCAATAAGATTGTATTTTGAAATGTGTTAAACCATTTTGTCTTTATATTATGAATATTTAAGACTAATACTATTTATTAGACCTTAATTGATTGATTTTAGAATTATTAGCAAATTTTATTTACTTTTATATGAATTATTAAGTAAGGAAATTAGATTTAAATTCAAGTTATTAGGATATTAAGTTTTTATTTACTTCAAAAGTGGAATGTTATATTTTTAACATATAAATATTATTTTTGTGTTCATTTTGGTATATTATATTTATTTTTGTGATTTATAAATCTTAAGATATGATTTTTACAAGATTAAATACTTAACAAATAATAAATACCTTATTAAGTGAAATAATAATATATGATTATAAGATTAATTTTAGTTTTTTTTTCTAGGAATTTTGGTTTATTATTTATATTTTTATCATTTATCATTATTAAAATATGAATTATCAAAGTTTTATTACTTATAAAATCTTGATTAAATAATAATTATTTAAATAACTATCATAATAATGTTTGATAATATTTTTAAGTTATAGAATTTATTTTTCTAAACATTTTCATATATTACACATATTTTTCTGAATTATAAAATAAAAGTTATTGATTTAATAAGATTTAATGATTTTATTTAATTTCTGGAATATTTAAATTTAGACTTATAACATTTTATTTGTTTTCTAAACAGAAATAACTTTTATACCACAGCCAGAGCTACCCTAGGTCACTGACTAGTGGGGTGAAGGCCACGTCAGTATGCCACCTAGGCATGGACTGGTCAACTAGTGGACTGGGTCAAGGATGACATGAGCATGGCGTTAGAATAACATTAGCGCGACCACCACCGCCAGTTGATGGTCGCCGACGATGATCTACGACACCCTAACAAACGAAACTAGTCTAGATTGAATCAGTGCGACATGCTGAACCATATAGCGGTGGCGTTGCTCGAATATGGTCATCAGAGCTATTGGAACGACGACGACTGACGGCGGCGTACGATGGTGCTACGGCGCGAGCATTCTAGAGAGCGCGATAGGAAGAGAGAATCGATGCTTGAGCATCAGGGACTCACCCTGACTGCAGTGGTGGTGCCGGCAAGGACTGGTGCGATCGGAGACGATCTCTCCGACGAGGATTCCGATGAATCTCCACAGAAAGGAACGACAAAATCATCCTTCCCAAGTGCTCCCCTTGATGCTGGACTCCACCCAGAGGATCTACGTATCACGGGGCGTCTCCATGGCTACTTGGAAAGGAGTGGGAAGGTGCGGCACGATGTCGAGGTTAGCTAGGGTTTCGGCTCTGAGGAAGAAATCGAGAGAGAGAGAGCTTCAAAGGGAGAGGGAGTGGATGAGGACGAGGCATAGCAGCGTCGTCGTGGCCTCATTATCCCCTCTCGTGGTCGGTGGCACGAATCTCCACACCGGCGAGCGGCGGCGCTGGCACTAGCGAGCTGCTTCAGCGGCTGCGCGAGGTAGACGATGACGATAGAACGGACAAAGGGGTATGCGGGCCTGGGCCGGTGTTGGGCTTCGATGAATCAAGCGGAAAGAGCTGGCTGCGGCATGTGAGCAACGAATAAGCAGAGGAAATGTTGGGCCAGCCTGCTGCTCGAGCCAGATCCTCTTTTTCATTCAATTTCTTTTTTCTTTTTTCTGTTTTGATTTCTGATTTGAATTTGCTCATTTAATTTGTATTTCCTTTATAACATTTATTTGCTGTATGGTTGCAGCAATAATATAGTGTAGTTAGGGTTCTTTTTCTAAGCCTTTTAATATAATGATATTTATTTCTTAATGTTTCTTTATATATAAGTATGTTTGTTATGAATCTTTATTTTCATAACATAACTTGAATTTATTATTAAAGCTATTTCAGAATTTCTTGTTTTAGGATTTGAATTTATTTAAAATTAAGCACATAAGAATGGGTATTTTAATAATAGAAAACATTTAATCCATTATTCTGAAGAAAATAATCAAGGGACTTATATAGATTCTTCATAGTTATCCTATATTTCTAGGATTTTTATCAAAGCATACTATTGGTAGAAATGGTTCATTCTAGGGTTTATATTCTTGTTTTACAGATCTGAATGAACATTATGGTTAAAACATATTGCCCTTATATTAGTAATAATAAATGATACCACCTTTTTAAAATAAAATTATTCTCTAGTATGATTTAGGAGAGGGAATTTCTCCAAATGGTTCCTAAGCACATGGGATTATGATAATTGTAAAGGACAAAGATATTCTTGAGTGAATTGTTATAGGAAAATATTACTATGAGCCATTGTGGAAAAATTATGATGGACCACTCATATGAAATGGATATTATTTTAGGTCATAGATTTAGGGTTTAGGGTTTTATACAGAATTCCTATCTTCCATACTTCATGATTCTGGACTTCTAATTAAGGAATTCCTTTCCTAGATATTCTACTTCTTCATATCCATCACCATGTGTTCACATGATGAGCTTTGCTTCACAAGAACTTTATTACCAACTCTTCCACCTACTAAATCCTTTTGTATTTCAATGAGCTTGACCCTAAGCTCAGCATGATCTCCCCATAAAGATCATCCTCTTCTCTAAAGTGTTTCTTTTGAATCTAATTCCACTTTAATGACCATCCTCTAATTCATTTAATATTTGTTTCTCATTACCATTATTTGCTTTCTTAACCCTTCATAACTAACATTACTACATTAGGTGTACCTACCAAAACCTACTTTCCTTAAGGTTTACTATCTTGTAAGGATAATAACACTACTTCAATAACTCCCTGCTGCACTAGCTTCAGCTTAGCCACATTATCTTATGTCTACTAGACTCCAATAACTTATATTCAAACTTCTCTTCATATTATGGTGGTATTGTAATTATCTTCTCAGTACATTTTTACTGAGTAGACGATTTTCATTCTTATAATCTTCTTTGTTACCATAAAAATATATAATCAAGATAAACCTTCTATCTATTTAGAAGTGAGTTAACTCCACCCACTATCATATTGATTTCACTTTCTCCAAACTCTCCCATCCTTTAGATGACCTCTAAGACTAGCATTATTATTAACCTAATCTTTTTTCTTTCTTGATAAGCTTTAGTGAATGATAAGAGAAGGACAGGGTTAATGGATCAAGAATTGATAGGTTAAGAATTGGGGAATCAATAGTTGATTATTCAACATTGATGAACAACAAATATTAGCATAAGATTCAATAGATATGATAAGGATTGTGGTGGAAAATTAATCCTATAATGAATGATATTGTCTTAGTTTCTTTCCTACTCAACCTCACCCAAAAGTTAAGGTTAGGTGTTACCATGATACTGTTATCGCCACATTTTGGCCAAAGGAGGAGATGTGCCGTAATCAAGATGGGCTTGGAGGATACATATATGCAACGTATTGCTGGATCAGCCTTGTGCGTGGATTTGGGCTAAATTGCCCGTGTATCTGTATATTATGGTAGGATACGTTTCGGTTTAAGTAAGAGATAGAGTTGTTAGGGTTATTCCAAAGATAGAAAGTCTCCGGACTATAAATATGTACCTAAGGTTATTGAGAAAGGAGGACGATCACGTTCACAACAAACACAATCTCGGCGCATCGCCACCCCTTGTTTCTAGGGTTTTTCTCGGGTAAGTATCATGCTGCCTAGATCGCATCTTGCGGTCTAGGCAGTATGTGCTTATGCGTTATTTAGTGTTACTCGTGCTAAAGCCTTGTTGATGGCGAGTAATACTGTTATCATAGATTTGTTTGGGCTAGCATCGGTACCTTTTGTTATGATTGCTTAGTTATGCTGCCTTTAGTTATCTCGCTGCCTTTGCACCTTTTTTGGGTGTAAGCGCAGCATCTTGCTTGATCTTTATTCAGTTGATTTGATCTGTTATGGTTATGCCTTGTTTTCCAAGGTTTAGTTTGATATCCACATGGTCAGGCCTTGCAAACGGGTTGAACGATCCAGTGGTATGTAAGGATATGGTTTGCCAATTCGAGAGAAGTTGTTCCGGGAATTGACTTTACGTCGGTTGTTAGGCCTTCTCTAGGGTTAGTTTTCTATCATCTTTTATATCTACCAGGCTCAATTACGTGTAGGATGTTCCAATTATGTGGTGAAAACGTTAAACTGTCGTAGGTCGATTTAACTTGTATTGATGAAGCAAAACCCCATGTTATCGTAGATCTAATGCAGAACCATGGGATAATCGGCTCCAGGAGCCGATTCACAGGGAAACCTGGGAGCCGGTCGCGGCTCTAATTTTACGTATACTTGTTTGCTATGCAGGAGACTAATCGAAGCAATCCATCACCTTCCTGACCAGGTATAGGTCAGGTGGCACGCCCTTGCATCAGCCAGGACGTGTGCCGGAGTTTTGCGGGCCGTTGCCCGAGGGACCAGGGCCCACCAGAAGTTCTGGGAGCCTCCCGGCTCTTCGTGTTGCTCGTCGCTGCTCGCCGGTGGGTTTTGACAGGCAACACATTCTGGCACGCCCGGTGGGACCTTCAACAACATCTGCATCAACATCCGACGCTGCGATGGAGGGCAGACCGGTCACGTACGACGATTTGCCTGATGAGCACAAGGCGAAGTATGATGATATCAAAGCTCTCTTCGAGGCCAATCTCATCGGCTCTTTTGAGAGGACCCGTAAGCATGGCATCAGGTGGAAAGGGTTCTCACCCGAAGGTGCTCTTGATGAGGTGGATCTGTCTGTTCCTTCAGAGGAGCGCACCAGAGCTCTGCGACAGGAAGTCAATTACATGGTGGCTCATTCTCTTCACCGCCATTCTGAGAGTCTAGTGAACGCTTTCGAGCGCGTCGCGGTTCGCGTAGTTCAGGAGATCATGAAACATCAGTACTCTCCGTCGGGGCCTACTCTAGGGACTCACCAGGGAGAAAGACTACTCCAGACCAGGCCACAGCTGCCATTCACGCTTGCAGCTCCGGAGCCACCAGGGGCACCGGCGTACGTCGTCTACAAGGTTGGAGGTGACCCTGGCCATTGCCAATTCCTGTTTGAACCACCTAAAGAAATCCCACATGGATATGTGTGCACCTACGTGCCGGACTGCAATAGCCTGACGCGCACGAACCAGATTGCAACCGCAGGGATTTCTGGGGCAGGAGTTTCTGGAGCAGGGGCTTCGGGAGCAGGTATTTCTGGAGCAGGGATATCTAGGATGGACGCTGATAAACAGGCATGGCTAGCCAAGTATGCCACCGGAACGAGTCATGAGAATTTAGCCCCTGCAGCTCAAACGGTGGAGCAAATCCGTACCATCTTGAGAGACCAGTTCGGCTTTGT
Source organism: Avena atlantica (assembly GCA_910589765.1). Classification (NCBI taxonomy): domain Eukaryota; kingdom Viridiplantae; phylum Streptophyta; class Magnoliopsida; order Poales; family Poaceae; genus Avena; species Avena atlantica. The sequence continues at coordinate 73,062,998 of OU342737.1, forward strand.
GCCGAAGAGAAGGACAATCGGCTATTCCAAGCCGTACCCCAACGAGTTTGATCTGATTCCACTGCCACCCAAGTATCGGCTCCCTGAGTTCTCAAGGTTTAGCGGATCAGAAGGGTCGAGCTCGATCGAGCATGTGAGCCGATACCTGGCACAGTTAGGCATGATTTCAGCATCGGATCAGTTACGCGTAAGGTTCTTTGTGCAATCTCTGACAGGACCAGCTTTTGGGTGGTACACCTCGTTGCCACCGGATTCGATCCAGACTTGGAAGCAACTGGAAGAGCAGTTCCACATTCAGTATCATTCAGGAGCTACCGAGGCTGGCATTGCAGATCTGGCGCAGGTGCGGCAAAAGCGGGGAGAAACGGTAGCCGAGTACATTCAGCGTTTCAGGACTGTCAAGAACCGATGTTATTCGGCTCGTTTAACTGAGAAAGAAGCAGTCGAGCTGGCAGTGTTGGGTCTCTCAGCACCTATCAAGGATCTGGATTTCCAAGTAGAATACAATTCATTGGCGCACATGGACCAGAAACTGACAATGTATGAACAACGCCACCCTGAGTTGTACCAAGACAAGTTCAAACGTCCGATAAGCCTGGTCGATACAGAAGAAGAGGATCCCGTACAAGACCAGGAGGTGGCCGTGGCTGAATGGGCTCGGGGGGCAGATCCTGTGTCCTGCAAATGGGTAAAACAGCAAGGGCCTGCAAAAGGGTTCGACTTCGATGTGAGCAAAGCTGAGCAGATATTCGATTTACTGCTGAAAGAAAAGCAGCTGAAGTTACCCGAAGGCCATAAAATCCCTACGGCTCAAGAAATGAACGGGAGACCATACTGCAAGTGGCATCACTCATTCACCCACACCACCAATGATTGCAAAGAGCTACGTCGCCAGATCCAGACGGCGATAGAACAGGGCCGTCTGATCCTTGGGCAATTCGCCATGAAAGTAGACACAAACCCGTTTCCCGGCGTCAACATGGTAGAACACAGCCACTCCACGAGACGTCAGTTAGATTTCTCGTTCGAGGTTAATATGACAGGGCCTGTGTACCACCATGGCACATATAAGGAGGAAGGCGGTCGCTCTCGGGGCAAAGAAAGAGAGGAGGCTGGTCCACATGACCGGCCCCGTTATGATGACAGGCGGTATTTAACCGAGGAGCAAGTGAGAAGCGTGCGATATCAGAAGCCACACTCCACGCATCTCCTTAACAAGTATGAGCGTCAGTATGACCGACGTCGCCGGCACGATAGAGATGATGAAGGATATGAGCACCTCGCTAGGGGAAAGTAAAAGGAAAAGGAAGGCATGGATAAACATTGGGATTGTCCTTTCTTCAAGTATTGCTGGGATGCGGGGATGAGCCGATTGCCTACAATCGACAACTGCCCGGAATGTGGACAGCAGAAGGATGACACAGGTCCAGTTTCAGTGTTCAAGCGTCTAGGGCCTCTCCCGCCTCAGAACAGGCAAGAGGAGTCATCTTGAGCAAAAGATCTCGAGGAGCCAAAGGGTAAAGAAGAAGAAGACAGATATCACCGGCCAAGGTGGTGTCCCGATGGACTCAGACACACCCAAAAGCGTAGAGTTCAGCGACTGCGTAGCTTGGAGGAAGCCGAAGCACAGTACCTCCACGCTTTAAGGAAAGCACGGCCCGATCTGGCCGTGAAAGTTCGGCAAACCTTGGAAACGGAGGCTCGTCCGAAAAGGAAAGAGTGGCGCCCCAAACCATTAAAAGCCGATGCGAAGACATCGGCTGGCACAAACATGGTGTTCATACTTCCGTCAGAGTTTTGCGCTCCAAGAACCGAAGAACTACCAGTGGCACAGTTTGACTGCGGCCCACGGCCGGTTATCTTTGAAAAGCCACGAGAGAAGGGCTACAAACATCTGAAAGCCCTGTACCTGCGAGGTTATATCAATGGGCAGCCTGTCCGCAAGATGTTGGTTGACACCGGAGCGGCAGTCAATATAATGCCATACTCCATGCTACGGCGTTTGGGACGCTCCACTGTAGATCTGATCAAAACCAACGTCACGTTAAGCGACTTCAACAGCCAAACTTCAGAAACGCAAGGCGTTCTGAACGTGGATCTGACCGTGGGCAAAAAAACCATCCCTACGTCATTCTTCATCGTTGACAGCAAAAGCACCTACGCTGTCTTGCTGGGGAGGGATTGGATTCACGCTAACTGCTGCATTCCATCCACGATGCACCAGTGCCTAATACAGTGGGATGGAGATGAAGTGGAGGTCATTCATGCAGATGATTCGATCAAGATCTCCATAGCTGGCATGAACATCTGGGAGGCAGAAGACCAAGAGCCGATCTTTGGAATCAGTCTAGACGGCTGTGAGCGCATTGAAGCTACAAAAAACGGGGTGAGGCTGGTCTTATCCACTGGCCTGACAGAGTAGCAAAGTCCACGATCGTACGTGGTATGGCCGATCCCTGCGATCGGCCGCAAAAAATAAAAAGCAGTGATCTTACGACAAACAGGTCATGCAGTCGTAGTAGGGAGATTCCCTGCCATTGTAGAGCACAAATAAGTTGTAAACCTTCCTTGACTAATGCAATAAAAAAGGGGGCCGATTCCGGCAATCGGCCCAAATTATCTTTGTTATCCTCACCAACTGTTTGCCCCGTGTTTAGCATCGATTTAGCAGGTGACGGAAAGCTAGGGTATGGGTTTACCTCCGCTGATGAGCTAGAGGAGATTGACATCGGTCCTGGGGATAAGCCGCGACCAACATTTATCAGCAAGAAGTTAGATCCGAATCTGCGGGGTCCGATGATAGCTTTGTTGAAAGAATATCCAGATTGCTTTGCCTGGGAATATACGGAGATGCCCGGGTTAGACAGGAGCATCATTGAGCATCGACTCCCGCTTAAAAAAGGGTTTCGGCCATTCCAGCAGCGAGCACGACAGATGAAGGCCGAAATTTTGGAAGAAGTCAAGAAAGAGATCGAGAAAATGTTGACAGCTAGGTTAATCAGGCCATGCAGGTATGCTGAGTGGATTTCTAGTATCGTACCTGTAGAGAAAAAAGATGGCCACTGGCGTGTTGCCATAGATTTTCGGGATCTCAATAAAGCCACTCCAAAGGATGAGTATCCGATGCCGGTAGCAGAGATATTAATCAACGCAGCTGCTGGTCATAAGGTCTTGAGCTTCATGGATGGCAATGCCGGTTACAACCAAATTTTTATGGCTCCGAAAGATATACACAAGACTGCATTCAGAGTCCCAGGTTCGGTGGGGTTGTTTGAATATGTAGTCATGACGTTTGGACTGAAGAATGCCGGCGCCACATACCAAAGAGCCATGAATTACATTTTCCATGATCTGATCGGCAAGCTGGTGGAAATTTATATCGATGACGTGGTGGTCAAGTCTGCTTCAGTACAAGGACACTTGGACGATCTGCAACGCGTCCTGGACCGAACAAGAAAATTCGGGCTACGGATGAATCCAAAGAAGTGTGCCTTCGGTGTAACGGCCGGTCAGTTCTTGGGTTTCTTGGTCCATGAACGCGGAATTGAGATCGGCCTGAAAAGTCAGGAGGCAGTGCGAACAATGAAGCCACCTACCACGAAGAAAGAACTGCAGTCTCTCATCGGCAAGATCAACTTCGTTAGAAGATTCATCTCCAATCTGTCAGGAATAATAGAGCCGTTCATGGGACTGGTGAAAATTAAATCTGATGAGGAGTTCCGCTGGGGGACAGAACAACAACGAGCCTTCGACGAGATCAAAGAATATCTAACGAAGCCGCCAGTGTTGGTTCCGCCCTAGCCGGATAGGCCGTTGTACATTTACTTGTCAGTAGCTAACACGTCCATCGCCTCGGTGGTGGTGCAGGTTTATGATGGTCTGGAGCGAGTTGTGTTTTACATCAGCAGAAGGATGCTGGATGCAGAGACAAGGTATCCTGAGATCGATAAGTTGTGCCTCTGCCTGTTTTTCACCTGCACCAAGCTGCGCCACATCTTGCTCTCAGCGGAGATTATCATTATATGCAAATCAGATGTCATAAAACATATGCTGTCGGCTCCTATGTTGAAAGGCCGACTCGGCAAATGGATGTTTGCATTATCGGAATTTGATATCCGATATCAACCCGCGAAAGCGGTTAAGGGTCAGGCGTTGGCCGACCTTATTGCTGAAAGAATCAACACTGATATAGCAGCGCTGTCTATACGAGCGTGGGCTATGTTTTTCGATGGATCGGTTTGTGATGATGGTTGCGGCATCGGCATTCTACTCGTGTCGCCCCGGGGGGCAACATATTCCTTCTCCATCAGGCTATCTACCCCTCGCACCAACAACGTCGCTGAGTATGAGGCGATACGCAAGGGAATGGAGTTGCTCATCGAAGCTAGAGCAGAAGCAGTGGAAATTTTTGGAGACTCCAAATTGGTGATTTCCCAACTCACGGAGGAATACAAGTGCGAGAGTGAGTCGCTCTTCCCATTATGGTTGCAATGCCGTGAGCTGATGGCACAGTTCTGGTACATAAACTTGAACTGGATCCCGCGATCGCAGAATACCGAGGCGAATGATCTCGCACAAATGGCTTCAGGCTACAAGGACGTAGCAGAGGGAGCTGATGTTCAGGTACAGTTCCTGGAGGCGGACGACTGGAGAGCCGATATCTTCAATTACTTGAAAGATTCGGCTCGGGGGGCACCTAAACGGATAAGGTACAAGGCCATGAAGTATGTGCTTATTGGGGACGACATGTTCTACAGGACTCTGGAAGGGTTACTGCTCAAATGTCTGGGGCCAACCAAGGCCAATCGGCTCCTACACGAGGTACACGAAGGCGCCTGTGGAACTCACCAATCGGCTCACAAGATGAAATGGTTGATCAGGCGATCAGGGTTTTATTGGCCCACCATGCTTGAGGACTGTTTTAAGTACTACAAAGGGTGTCAAGCATGTCAGAAATTTGGAAAAATTCAGACGGTACCCGCGTCAGCAATGAACCCCATCATCAAGCCTTGGCCATTCCGAGGTTGGGGCATGGATATGATTGGCAAGATCAATCCTCCATCAAGCAAAGGCCACATGTGGATTTTGGCCATTACGGATTATTTCACTAAATGGGTGGAAGCCGTCCCTATGAAGTCAGTGAACTCGAAGGATGTTATCGATTTTGTGAAAGAACATGTCATTCATAGATTCGGGATTCCCCAAACTATAACGACCGATGGAGGTTCGGTCTTCATTTCTCACGAATTTAGAAAGTTCTGTGAGGACACGGGAATTAAGCTGATCCGATCATCTCCATACTATGCTCAAGCAAATGGGCAAGCTGAAGCGTCCAACCAGAGCCTTATCAAGCTGATCAAGAGGAAAGTCGATGAGCACCCTAGGCGTTGGCACGAGGTTTTGTCAGAGGCTTTATGGGCTTATCGCATGTCATGTCATGGAGCGATAAAAACCTCGCCATACCATCTAGTCTATGGACAAGAAGCCGTATTGCCCTGGGATATTACGGCTGGATCGAGACGTGTCACTTTTCAGAACGATCTAACAACTGAAGAATATGCGGCCCTGATGAGTGACAGTGTTGAGGATTTAACTGAGCTTAGGCTGTGGTCGCTTGAGAAAATCAAAGAGAACAAGGCCAAGGTAGCTCGTGCATATAATAAGAAGGTGAGACCAAAGGAGTTCCACGTTGGCGATCTGGTATGGGAAGCTGTATTGCCATTAGGGACTAAGGATGCAGCATACGGTAAATGGTCTCCAAATTGGCACGGGCCATACAGGGTCGATCAAGTTTTAAGGGGGAACGCGTACATGCTTGAGGAGCTGGACGGCGTGAAATTCCCAGTGGCTGTCAACGGTCAGCATCTCAAGAAATATTTCCCAAGCATGTGGGATGACGGACAGTGAAATATGGGGGCCGATACATGAAATCGGCCAATAAAAAAAATATATAGCCGATGCACAGCCATCGACTCTAGAGGTTCAAACTGTTACGAGCAGGTGTCAGTTTACATGAATAAGCTACTGAACGAATGCCTCGAAGGCGTGGAGGGCGTCAGCGCGGACACGATCCACCTCAGCGATCTCGGTTTCGTCATCTTCGTCCTTGCCCATCACTAGCTGCTTGTTCAGGGCACGTATTTCCGCCAGATCAGTCTTCAGTTGAGCTTTGAGGCCTTCTGCTTCGTCTTGGGAGCGGGCGATGAATGCTTCCTTGTCACGAATGAGCTGTTTAGTCGCTCGGACCTTCTCTTCAAGATCTCCCAATTCCTTTTTCAAGGATGCAAGCTCGGCGGTGCTGACAGAGGTGTCAGTTTTGGCATCCAGAGACGCCTTTTTTTGGTTGAGCTGCTGACATTTGTCTGCAATATTGGCCTTCAGTGGGAGTTGGGCGCGGCGCAGACTAATCCTCTCACGAGCCAACTTCACCCTTGACCCGTAGAAAGACAGAGTTACAACTGGCCAAAGCTTCACCTGCAGTGCTACTGGGAGTTGGTCCTTGATTTCAGCAAGAACACTCTTCACCTCTTCAGAACCCTCGATCAACTTCTCGATCGGGGAGGACAGCAAGGCTTTGAGACGCTGGAATTGAGGTAGAACAGCCCTTGCTCGTGGTTCATCGTTGGCGACAGAGAGAGTTGGTTCGATGGATTCAGGGTCGAACGTTAGCAGGCCTGAGATATCGCAACCCTGGCAGGCCGAAATGGCGTCAGTATGCGTCCAACATGGAAGGATGAGCCGAACGAAGCGAACGTACCTCTCCTGAGATCAAGGGGATAGCAGATGACGAGACAATCAGCTTGTGTGTTGTTGCTGGGGGCTTGACCAAAGTGGTAACCGTTTCATCTACACCTTCAGGGATTACTAGGTCCAGCCTTGCGAAAGGCATCGGCACTTCCCCGGCTTTCCCACTAGAAGTGTCAGTCGTCTGCATGGAAGGTGCTTAGCCGATGTAAATAGTGATGAATCGGCAGATAAAAAACAATTGGTAAGAGCATCGAGGGTGATGACTTTTGAAACCTCCTGGCTCGACGAAGAAGTTTGCAGTCCCTTGCGAGCCCTCTTGGGGCTCACAGCTGGCCCCACCTCGACTGACGCTCGGGGGGCAGTAGGTGCAGGAACCGGCCATTTCCTGGGAGCCGATGGTGGCAAATCTGGCTGGCTCGGTGTGGTGGTCCTCTCAGAGTCTGTTGGGCCCGATTCTCCTCGATTGGATTGTGTGTCCCCGCTGGAGGTGTTTTCGATGGAAACCTGTAAGAAAAGGAGAGCTAGTAAGCACAAGCATGTTTGCAAGGATGAAAGAGATCAACCAAGGCATGGATCAGCGTACATGCGAACTTTCTGGAGAAGGGCTCCGGCGCCTCAAAGTCTTCCTGGCAGCTACCTTCCTCACCGCCGTTTTTGTTTTAGTTGGAACTCGAGAGGCGGCTGACCCAGAAGTTGCTTGGCTCTTGGAAGCCGATTGTGGTGATATCGGCTGGTTCTGCATCACGACCTTTTTCAAAGGTGGCGAGTTTTTGCAGAAAAGGACCACATGAGCTGGTGGGAAGAATTCGAAGGGGGAGCCATCACCGTGTGTAGGTTCAGGACCATCTTGTTGCTGCAAGGAGACAGAGCGGGTTATTAGAAGAATCATTTGTGAGCTGCATCAAGAAAATTTACAAGTAGTGGTACCTGTTCTACGGGGATATCATATTCAGCATCGAGCTGTTCCAGCAACGGTCCCAGAGCTCTCCTGAAGGCATGAGTCTTCCACATCGACCACCAGTTCTCAAAACCATCGGTTGATGAAGCGAAGGTGAGGTTGTTAGGAATTGGGATGGTCAGAGCATCGAAGAAGGAATAACACCTTTGACTGGTGAGAGGATCGGGCAGGTCAGCTCTGCTCTCTGTAAGATGGTGGAGAAAGAAATGGGGAGGTACTTGTCCAAGGCCAAATTGCCGAGCCACTGCGACCGGCTGGTAGAATTCGTATCCAGGCTTGATTATTCTGTTGGATGTGCTCATGCCAACTGGAAGGAAGCAGGGACGGATCACAGTGGAAAATAGCTGCCGAGTGCTGGTGTCATCGGCAAAGTTGTCTAGCCTGAAGGAGATTGGATTTTCAAAATGTTCCGATTCTTCCGTGTAAGGAAAGAAGATAGGATTGTCCAGGCCTTGGAAGAAAATGCTGAACCACTTGGATGCTTCCTGAGGGATCAGTTTGCTACCTGGCAGTCTATACAGAGCTTGGCCGTAGCTGGTGCATCGGATCTGCTTCCCTTTAGCATCTGGAAAGGTGCAACTCGCCAAAAGGGGGAAGTTTGGGACATGGTTTTGAAAATACAGCTGAGACCATAGCTGAATGAACCACCAAGGACCTCCTGTTTTGACTGCTACGCCGGAGAATAGTTTGACAGACATCAACTGGAGATATCGATAGACTTCTCCAAGGAACAGTTTGCCGATGCCAAGTTGAGTGCCTCTGGCAAGTTCGTAGGCCAAGGAGAGATAATTCTTGGTTGGAGCAAGGGAAGGGCCACAGAATATGAAATGTTCCAGCCAGAAGTTGAGGAAAGCCGTGTGTTCTTTCTCTGTGACAGGGCCTTTAGTTTTCATGTGGCTTTGAAGATAGGCACCCCAGTTCGTGCAGTCTGTCTTAGAAGAAAGCTTGTAGGGGACCTTTGTCAGCTTAAAAGCAGAAGGGCTGGGTGATGTAACGTCCAGACCAGTAATCATCACCACGTCTAACAGAGTTGGTGTCATGGGGCCATGACCGAACATGAAGCAGTTCAGAGCATCGGACCAGAAATAGCCGATGGTTTTTAGAAGATTTTCATGTTTCTCAAGGGGAGACAATGACAAATACAAGGCATCGGCTATTCCCGTGGTTTCCCATTGGGATTGGTAAGTTTTGGCTACCCTGCTATACCAAGAGACCCAATGTTCAGGAGGATTAGGCCAGGCTCGCAAGCAGTCGGCCCAAGAATTCAAATCTAGGTTTTGGCTTACGAAGGGGATTCTGTTTGCCTCGCAAGAGATCAGATGGGAAGGACTAGATTCTGTACGGGGGCCAAGACAGAGAGAATTTGGGAGAGAGGGATGCGGCAGCAGGATGTCTGAAACCTAAAAATTTAACGATGGAATAAAGCATTAATTCAGGTGTTTGCTATCAATTCTAGCACCGTGTTCAGACTGCGAGGAGCAGGCGTACCTTCAGACCAGAGACCGCCGTGTTGGTATTGGACGATTCCACCATCTAGTTTGCCGGCGGAGATGGATCTATGCGATTGGGGATCGAGGGTTCTTGTCGCTGTAAGTTCGATCTATTCGGTGAGGCAATTGGAGATCTGGGTTAGCCTTTTTGAAGAGGGTCGCAGGTTACCGTTTGAAATTGGAAAGTGGCCGCTCAGATTTATCTAAATATGGGACCAAATTTGACCTTGTCAACGTTTGTGGGGAAAGTCGATGTGTTACCATCGGCTCTTTGGGATTTGACTTGGTTGACCATATGAGCGTAGTATGGTGAAAGCCGATACATTACTATCGGCTTCTGGAACGTTGACGTATTTTGGCTATCGGCAAAATCGAATTGGGAAAGCAATCTTTGTTGATTCAAAAGACGGTTGTGTACAATGAAGCCGATTGCTTACGAATGGAAATCTACTACTAGTACTACTACTACTACTAGTTCCTAATCTAGAAGCCGGTGTCATCGCCGCTGTCTTCGCCGTCGTCGTATTCGCTATCATCGGCGCTGCTGCCGGCGTAGTCTTCGCCGCTGCTGCTGAAGTTGTCAGCGGGGGCCTCCTCGTCCTCGTAGTCGTCGTCGGTGTCCTCGCTGGACCCGGCGCGGAAGCGCTTCACCGGCGGGTATTCGTCGTCGGAGGTGTCCTCCTCCGCTTCCTCCTCCTCGTCGGAAGATTCGACGTCCTCGCCCCAGGACACGGCGTCGTCGGTGCTCTCCGCCTCCAGTTCCCCGTTGACAAGGAACTGGAGGCCCTCCTCGCCGTCGGTCAGGGACTCGTCGTCCTCTGACCAGGCGGCGAAGTCCGAGTCCCTCTCGTCCCACCATTGTGGGGCGAGAGCCTCGTACGCCGCCATTGGCGGGTGCTCCGGCGTCGGCTCCCGGTCGCTCATTGTGTTGGAGGATTGGAAGAAAAGGCCGGATGATTTGGAGGAAGAAGAGGAGGCCATGGCGGAGGAAGGGGGTTTTTGGGCTAATGGAAGAGGATGGGGATGCAAACTGCTCAGATGAATTTAAATAAGGGGAATAGTGGGAGGTGGTTCAATGCCATAGCGGTTTTCCAGAATGTGGTGCCAAAACTGTCAAATCATGCACTGCGGAGAAGTTGAGAAGACAAGGCATCATGATGAGGGGTGGCATGACGATTCTGCTCTGCAACGCGTAACCCGATAAAAAAAAAGAAAAAAAACAGAGTGGTTTTGGAATTATTATTGCCAAAACCAGGGGGCATGTGTTATCGCCACATTTTGGCCAAAGGAGGAGATGGGCCGTAATCAAGATGGGCTTGGAGGATACATATATGCAACGTATTGCTGGATCAGCCTTGTGCGTGGATTTGGGCTAAATTGCCCGTGTATCTGTATATTATGGTAGGATACGTTTCGGTTTAAGTAAGAGATAGAGTTGTTAGGGTTATTCCAAAGATAGAAAGTCTCCGGACTATAAATATGTACCTAAGGTTATTGAGAAAGGAGGACGATCACGTTCACAACAAACACAATCTCGGCGCATCGCCACCCCTTGTTTCTAGGGTTTTCTCGGGTAAGTATCATGCTGCCTAGATCGCATCTTGCGGTCTAGGCAGTATCTGCTTATGCGTTATTTAGTGTTACTCGTGCTGAAGCCTTGTTGATGGCGAGTAATACTGTTATCATAGATTTGTTTGGGCTAGCATCGGTACCTTTTGTTATGATTGCTTAGTTATGCTGCCTTTAGTTATCTCGCTGCCTTTGCACCTTTTTCGGGTGTAAGGGCAGCATCTTGCTTGATCTTTATTCAGATGATTTGATCTGTTATGGTTATGCCTTGTTTTCCAAGGTTTAGTTTGATATCCACATGGTCAGGCCTTGCAAACGGGTTGAACGATCCAGTGGTATGTAAGGATATGGTTTGCCAATTCGAGAGAAGTTGTTCCGGGAATTGACTTTACGTCGGTTGTTAGGCCTTCTCTAGGGTTAGTTTTCTATCATCTTTTATATCTACCAGGCTCAATTACGTGTAGGATGTTCCAATTATGTGGTGAAAACGTTAAACTGTCGTAGGTCGATTTAACTTGTATTGATGAAGCAAAACCCCATGTTATCGTAGATCTAATGCAGAACCATGGGATAATCGGCTCCAGGAGCCGATTCACAGGGAAACCTGGGAGCCGGTCGCGGCTCGAATTTTACGTATACTTGTTTGCTATGCAGGAGACTAATCGAAGCAATCCATCACCTTCCTGACCAGGTATAGGTCAGGTGGCACGCCCTTGCATCAGCCAGGACGTGTGCCGGAGTTTTGCGGGCCGTTGCCCGAGGGACCAGGGCCCACCAGCAGTTCTGGGAGCCTCCCGGCTCTTCGTGTTGCTCGTCGCTGCTCGCCGGTGGGTTTTGACAGGCAACAGATACTCATGGTATAAGTAGATGAGATTAAGATAGATCAAGATTTAGTTGTTACATTCCTATTACTTAAGTTATATTTATAACTTGGTATTCATGAGTTGTGTAATGAATACTAGGATATGATTTCTTAAGGATCAAATATTATCATTAAGTAATATGTTGTGGTTTAGTTTTATTATATTTGATCTACCCTTAGATCAAATCATGTTTACCCAAAAAATAAGGTTTTAGCAAGGTCATATTGAAACTTATCGCAGTCAACTTGATGATCTACTTCAATTCATCAAGTTGAGAGAAGCTTCAATCACTTTGGCAAGTTTTATTCAAAAGCACGGAAATTATTCAGATTTTCTATGCATGAATGCAATGCACACATCCGTGTTCAGCTTATTTCAAAGCTCTAATGCTGGGATGTTACAACCTTTCTCTTTACTTTGTTTTTGTTTTGCTTAGTTTCTTTTGCTTGGTTTTGTTTGCCTATTTTTATCAAAAAACACAAAAAATAGTTCCTGCTCTAGTTGCTGCTGCTGTTGGCTTGCTCCACTTTTGCCAAAATGAACTCTGCTGAGAACACCAAGTTGTGTGACTTCACTAGCACAAACAACAATGATTTCTTAAGTACTCCTATTGCTCCACCTGCTCCTGATGCTACCTTTTATGAAATCAAGCCTGCTTTGTTGAATCTTGTGATGAGAGAGCAAGTTTCTGGTGCTAGTTCTGATGATGTTGCTGCTCACCTAAATAACTTTGTTGAACTTTGTGAGATGCAAAAATATAAAGATGTAGATGGATATATTATTAAGCTCAAGCTGTTTCCTTTCTCCTTGAGAGGAAAATCTAAAGAATGGTTGCTATCCTTGCCTAGAAATAGTATTGATTCTTGGATTAAGTGCAAAGATGCTTTTACTGGAAAATACTATCATCCTGCTAAGATTATATCTATGAGAAGTGATATTATGAAATTTAAACAACTTGATAATGAACATGTTGCTCAATCTTGGGAAAGAATGAAATCTTTGGTTAAGAATTGTCCCACTCATGGACTTTTGCTTGGATGACTATCCAGACTTTTTATGCGGGTTTGAACTTGTCTTCAAGAAACCTATTGGATTCAGCTGCTGGAGGTACCTTTATGACCATCTCCTTGGGTGCTGCAACAAAACTCCTTGATAATATGATGGTTAATTATTCTGAATGGCACACTAAGAGAGCTCCACATGGTAAGAAGGTAAATTCTGTTGAAAAAACCTCCTCTTTGAGTGATAAGATTGATGTTACCATGGCTATGCTTGTTAATGGGAAAGCTCCTTTAGATCCTACTAATGTTCCCTTAACTTCTTTGGTTGCTCAAGTAGAGCAAGTTGATGTGAACTTCATTAGAAACAACAATATCAACAACAGTGCCTATAGGAATAATTTTGGTAGTAACAACAATTATAGGCCTTATCCTTCTAATAATGGCAATACCTATGGAAACTCTTACAACAATACTAGAAGTGCCCCCTTTGAACTTGAAGTCATGCTTAAAGACTTTATTATTAAACAAACCACTTTCAACAAGACTGTGGAGGAAAAGCTTTTGAATGTTGAGAAAAATATTTCCTCTTTGTCTGAAGCACAGTCCTCTTTGATTAATAAAATGGCTACTAAACCTGAAACTTTGGAAAGTACCTTTGCTGATACTCGTGCCATACAAGTTACTATTGATGAAAATGTAAGACTGTTAGCCCAACTACATTCTAAGTGGGAAAGAGAAGCTGAAATTGCTAGAAACAATAGTGTGTGCCACAATGGATGCCACTAAGCCACAAGAAGTCCCTATTCCTCCTACCACAATGCCTAAACCCAATAAGTCTACTACTAGTGATGCTAAGTTCGATTTTGATCTTGATGATTGCAATATTTATGAAGTGATTATGTTTCTACAAAAGCTTGCTAGAAGTCCTGATGCTAGTGATATGAATGTGGCTTTCACTAAACACATTATAAATGCTCTTATTAAAATTAAGGAAGAGAAGTTGAAACATAAAGCCTCTATTCCTAGGAAAGTAGAAGATAGTTGGGAATCCATTATTAATATGCAAGTGAACGACTTTGATCTCAAAGCTTCATGTGACCTTGGTTCTAGTGTCTCTATTATGCCTAGAAAGATTTATGAAATGCTTGATTTGCCACCTCTAGTAGATTGTTATTTGGATGTCCCACTTAATGATAATGCTAAAAAGAAAATCATGGGGAGTGTTAATGATGTTCTTATTATGGTTAACAATGCTTATGTCCCTGTTGATTTCTATGTTTTGGATGTTGAATACACTGCTTCTTGTTCTATTACTTTGGGAAGACATTTTCTTAGAACTGTTGGTGCCATTATTGATATGAAAGAAGGCACCATTAAATATCAATTTCCATTCAAGAAAGGTAGTGAACACTTCCATATGAGGAGAGAGAAGTTGCTTTTTGCTCCTCCTTTGGAAGCAAGGTTTGATGTTAATGCTTCTTCATTTGAAAATACTTGATTCTTGCTTCTTGTGCCTAACTTAAAGGCGTTAAAGAAAAGTACTTATTGGGAGATAACCCAAAAGTTTTCTTGAGTCTTGGAAGTTATTACTTCAGTAATGACCTCTCCTTATCCTTTTTATTGCTTTTTGTGCCAAGAATGACCTCTAATGAGAGGGAAATAAGATTTGGGGAGTTGTTGTCCCGAAACAGATTTTTGTGCTCCACCGTAAAACTTCGTGAGGAATCTCTGTAAGTCGGATTGATCTGATATTTTTCTAATAAATCCCCCAGTATGTTAGATAACTTCCATTAGTTCAATACTTTTTGATTTGAGCAACAGAAGGTCTATGAAAAAACCGGTTTATACCTGCTGGTCTGTTTTGACAGATTTTTGCCATTATTTACATTTGCTTCTTATTGATTCCTTTTTGGGTTCTTTTTGGGAAATTGAGCTTTTTGAGGGAATTTCTACATTAGCTTGTGTTTTTAGTGAAATTTTTGCTGTTCTAAAGCTAAACCCAAAGGTCTATTATCTTTTGAATACACTAATGTTGCTAATGAAGATTGTGTGAAGTTTTGTATGAAGGAAAATTTGCAGGTGTAGAAGAAGAATGATGTAATGATATGAAGAATGGACAAAAGCTCAAGCTTGGGGATGCCACCCCGTTTCACCCCAAGAAATATTCAATAGGTACAAGCGTCAAAGCTTGGGGATGCCCAAGGCATCCCCTTCTTCATCAATAAAAAGCTCAGGTCTTTCTAGACACTTCGTTTCTATTGTTTCATGCACTGTTGTGTTGTTCTTGGAGTGTTTAGTTTCCGTTTAGTTTGCTTGAATAAAGTAGTTTGGACCCCCGTTCTTGTTGTGTTGTTTCAAATAAGTTGATTGGTGTTGGAGAGGAGTAGAAAGTTCTTACTTGAGTAGTACAAGAGGAGCTTGCTTTGACTATGACTTAGACTTTATCATGTCATGCTAGGTGTTGTTTTGACCTTATGCTTAGTGATTATTTCTGTAGCATGACTTGTTCCAAAAAATTGGGATTGCTAAGTGTGCCTTGAAGGAATCATGCGTTGTTTTAGCATACAAAATCATAGTATTGTGGTATTCTCCTTTGATGCTTTATTTGGGTTGACTTGGCACATGCTCACACCATGTTATGACTATGAACAAGTCACAATAGCCTCTATGATCATTTATTCCTTGATTTGTAGTACACTTTATGCTTTGATTAGTAATGTTTTGTCGCTCTGCATGATTATGGCCATTATTGCTCTCTTAGTTGGTCGCTGCCAGTCTTTTGCTAGCCTCCACTTGTATGAGTAAGTTCTACTCATGCATCCAACTCCCAAGAAACCAAGTTATTCCAAAGTGTACACTATAAATTCCTATGCATGATGTGTTACACCATTCCAAGTATATTCTTGTTTTCATCTATCTTCCAATTAAAAAAGTATTTTGTTATGTGAAAACTTAGTGATTAAAGCTCTCACGAACTTGATGGCACACTTTATTTCTTGCCCTAATAAACTTGAACCATTGTGTCATCTATGTTGTATATGCTTACACTTATACGTTGGAATTAGCAGAACCGTGCTATCACGGGGAACGCTTTCAACATTGCACTTGTACTTTGTACCTAGTTGATAGCATGCTCTTTTGTATATGGATGTCGTCGGTGTGAAATGAAAGGGGATCTTGTAAGTCCATGGAGTTATGTATGTGTGTTAGAGAAACGCCTAGGACGCTAGCCTAAGCCATGCCTAATCATGGTGGAAACTTGCATCATCACCATAATGACATCTATGAAGCATTCTTATTATAAAAAAGAGATTGAGAAAAATAGGAAAGAGAGAAAAAAACCATTTTCCCATGGTAAATAAGAAGATTGCTATGATGCTCATTGTCTGCTTGCCTTGTCATTTTTATTATGGGATAGCTCCTATATCATGTGCAAGGGGTACCCCGTTGGCGGTTCTCTATGATACACATGTACTTACTATGACAAGAACTTGCAAGTAACTAAACTTGAGTAGCATGAGGAGCGGCCCTCGTATTCAAGGGATATGAGATTGCCAACTTATACTTTGTCAAGCATATACTCCATAGTTTGTTCACTTTAACCTTAATCACTTCAAGATGCTTATGATAGGGGCAATGAGAGCTGAAAGCTAACAAGTACCATAATTTTTGGAAGCTCTTTCTGAGACTTGAAATCCCTGCTTCCCTTATGAAGGGCCTTTCTTCCACTTTTATATTGAGTCTCCACCTTCTATCCTTAGGCACCAGTTAAGAGAGCATAGTTGCCATTCTTAGTTCTATGTGCATTGTCCCAAAACTTATTGATTGATGCATATTGTTGATATTACTTGTTCTTGTGCTATTTGTATATAGTCACTCTTATGAACTTTGAAGGTGTCATATGCATCTATTTGCTACTCCATGAGGGATAAGCTGAATGCCACTATGCTATGTTTTTTGTATGTGAAACAAATAAACGTTTTTCAATGCATGTTATTCATGATCTTTGTTTGTAACATTTCATGTTGCATGCATAGTTACTTTGTCTTACTATTAGAACTCCATCTTTCATGCTCATGTTTAGAGTTCTTTGATCCTAGCTTTCAATGCTTGCAAATGGTTTGACCTTGGTTTTGATGGTGCATGTCACCTCAAAAATTATTCTTTTTATCACTTACCTACTCGAGGACAAGCAGGAGTTAAGCTTGGGGATGCTTGATACGTTAGAAATGTATCTATAATTATTGATGTTCCATGCTTGTTTAGTATCCACTTTGCTATGATTTGTCTACAGTTTGAGGTGTTTTTATATGTTTTCTGGTACTAACCTATTAACAAGATGCCACAGTGCCAGTTGCCTGTTTTCTTCTGTTTTTGGTTCCAGAAAGGCAGAAAATCAATATTCTCGAAATTGGACGGGACAAAAGCCAAAGTCAATATTTTACCGTGGGAACATGGAGCCAGAGTACGAGAGGGAGGGGAGGCACCAGGGGGCCACACCCCCTGGCGGCACGGGCTAGGGCTAGCCGTGCCTGGGGGGGGGGGCGTGACCACCCTGGCCGGCCCCTGCCTCGCCTCTTCGCCTATAAAGACCCCCCGATGCCAAAACCCTAAGTACCGATCAATATTCCACCAAACCGTCTGTAGCCGCAGCCACCATCGTCCCTAGATCGGGGGGATCTGAAGCTCTTCCTGGCACCCTGCCGGAGGGGATATCATCCTGGAGGCCTTCTTCTTCATCATGCCAGCCTCCGGTATGAAGTGTGAGTAGTTCCACCTTGGACTACGGGTCCATGTAGTAACTAGATGGTTGTATCTCCTCCTTTGTGCTAGCATGTTTAGATCTTGTGAGCTCCATTCATGATCAAGATCATCTATTTGTAATCATGCATGTTGTGTTTGCGGGGATCCGATGGATATTGAGATTACTATGTCAGATTGATTAATGATTTTGTCTTATTGATTCTATCATGTATGTGTTGTTTTTGATCTTGCATGCTCTCCGTTTCTAGTAGCTAACTTGGCCAAGTAGATGCTAGTGACTCCAAGAGGGGGTATTTATGCTCGATAGTGGGTTCATGCCTCTATTTAATCTAAGGGAAGTGACAGAAATCTCTAACACTGTGTTTGGATGTAGGAATTTTAGCTTAGAATTGAACTGGACTGGAAATTCCAAATCCAAGATGGAAAGGAAATGACCTCCATTTTCAATTCCGTTGTTTGGATGTGTATGGAATTTATGGTTGGAGAAAAAGGGTAGCACCCAATTCCAAATCTTGTTTGGATCTCCTGACCATAGAATTGAATGTTTTGCTAAGTTTTGACAATATGAACTTGTCTACATGTATAGAAATAGTTGTGTGTATTTGATGTTTATATCATTATTTTTCATACATAATAAGATTAAGATATCACAACATGGATAATAATATTGTCTCTAACAAATAGCACAAGTGGATAAATTTTGTCTCTTACATATACTAGCACACATAACACAAGTCGCTTAACCACTCAGGTTTTGCAATTTATCCTCCTCAGGTTTTTCAATTAAAAAAACACAATACCACATGTAGGACACTGCAGTACACGAACTAGAAGAGAGCAGGGAGAGTCCGGCTTGGGGACAGGCCAGGGGCGTGGCCGCCGTTTTCCTCCGGCCTCCGTTCGCCTACCGCCGCCTTTCGCCTCCCGCTACTTCCCCGCCTGCCGCCGTTCGGCATAGCTCCATCTAGGGTTTGGGGCAGGGCAGGTGGAGGGTGCGGACGCCATGACCGCCGCCAGCTAGCTCCGAGAGCATGGGGGAAGAAAAGAGGGATGGAGGAGGAAGTCGGGGAAGAGGAGCTGTAGGGGAGACTTGCTACAACCGCCGTCGCCTTCCTATCGCACGGTGTGCTCCTCCTGTCGCGTGGGGAAGGAAAAGAAGGATGAAGGAGGACGAAGCGGTACGCGCGGGGCTGCGTTTCCGAGCCTTTTCGAGCTCCTCCGCTCGGAAACGAGCGTGGACAACTAACACGGGGCGCATGCCGGCTTGGAATTGGGTCTAAGTTTCCACTGTCCAATTCGTAGGCCACCTAAACACCTGAATTCGGCTGGGCCATTTCCAAAAGGACGATTCCAGGCCCCAATTACGACATCCAAACACAACGTAAGGTTGTAGATGTGTTGTTGCCACTAGGTAGAAAACAACGGTCTCTTGTTCATGGAACAAGTGGATTCTTTACCTTACACACTTTGCTTAAAGCAGTTATCCGTTGCTTGCAACTTAATACTAGAGGGGGTTCGGATGATAACCTGAAGGTAGATTTCTAGTCATAGATGCAGTTGGATGGCGGTCTATGTATCTTGTTGTATTGCCCAATTGAATCTCATAGGATCATGAATGTCTAGTATTGCATTGTTATGCCTTGCTCAGTCTTGTCAATGGCCCTGCTGTAATTTGTTTACCTAGCATGCCATGTTTGTTTATCTTAAGGAGAACACCTCTAGTGAACTATGGACCCCGGTCCAATCTTTACCATTGATACATCTTCCACTATTACTGTTTACTTTCTACAAACCACTATTACCTTCCCCACCATACAGTTAATCCTTTGTTACAGCAACCAGTGAGATTGACAACCTCATTGTTTGTTGGGGCAAAGTCTTGAGTTTGTGTTGTGCAGGTCTCCAAGTTGCTAGCAACACCTTTGAGTCATTTACTTCCTTCTACTGGTTCGATAACCTCGGTTTCTTACTGAGTAAAGACTTGCTGCTTGATGACACACAAGTATTGTAGGGTTTCGTAGCATGGAAAACAAAAAATTTCTACCGCATACAAACAAACAAGCCAAGATCTATCTACTAGATTGTAGCAACGAGTCGATGGAATAACTCACCCTCGAAGATTCCAAGTGTTTAACGAGAGCGGATTCTCGTGGGTGATGTAGTCGTACTCTTCCCGATCTCAAGATCGCGTAGACGATCCTTCCGGCGCTGCGTTCCGGCAGCGCTCCGCAGTCGGTCACACGTTCGGTACTCGATGAAGACCTTCCTCTCCCTTGTTCCAGCAGGCAGCGGAGGTTGTAGCACTCTCCTCGCAATTCCGGCAGCACAACAGCGTGGTACCGGAAGTAGAGGGGAGATCTCGCAGGGCTTCGCCTTAAGCCGGAGCGAGTATGGTGGGCTATGAGAAATCCCTCGACGATCTAGGGTTTAGACACGCCGAGGAAGAGGTACTAGAGCCGGCGACTAGGGCTTGGTGGTGCCCAAGTCGGCGGCAAGGAGATCCCTAGGCGGCGGCGGCTTGGAGGGCGGCGGCTAGGGTTAGGGTTTTCGGGGCAAGGGACTTGTGTGTCTCTAGGAGGGAGCCCTGCCCCTCCTTATATAGGTGGAGGGGCCGGCCGACCAAGGGGAGGGAGGGGAGTCCCTCCCCAACTCGGCTTGTGTGGTGCGCCGCCGGTTGGAGCAGGGAAACCCTCCCCAACTCGGTTTCCCACTCCTCCTCTTTCCAAAACTTGCCGTTTGACTTTCAAACTAGCCGTTTGACTTTTCAAACTAGGATTTGAATAAACCCTCTATTTTGAACAGCGATGACACCGAGTACATGATGCAATCATATCAACTTGATATAACACATTCATGTACCCTTCCCCCCGGAGTGCCGGACATTCCGGAACCTTCTAGAACATTCCCGATGAAAACACCGGAACCATTCTCCATCTCCGGAACAGGACTTTCCTTATATGAATCTTATTCTCCGGACCATTCCGGATCTCCTCGTGATATCCCGAATCCCATTCGAGACTCCGAACAACATTCGGTCTCTTTCTCATCATTCCATAACTACTCAAACAACGTCGAATCCTTAAGTGTGTCTCCCTATGGTTCGTGAATTATGCGGACATGATCGAGACACTTCTCCGAACAATAACCAATAGAGGAATCTGGAAATTCATATGGATCCCACATATTTCTACGATTACTTTGCGATCGAATGAACCACTTACATACGATATCAATTTCCCTTTGTCTCACGATAGTTTACTTATCCGAGGTTATGATCGTCGGTATCTCTGCATACCTAGTTCAACCTCGTTACCGATAAGTACTCTTTTCTCGTTCCCGTGATATGTGATCCCTTGTGAGCCAGTCACATGCTTGCAAGCTAATTGGATGACATTTCACCGAGAGGGCCCAGAGTATATCTATCTGTCATATGGATGGACAAATCCCACTCTTGATCCATGTGTTTCAACCAATACTTTCCGAATACTCAATGCCACCTTTATAGCCACCTAGTTACGGTGTGGTGTTTGATTTCATCAAAGCATCCATCCGGTAAAGGTGATATGCATGATCTCATGGTCGAAGGAATTAGATTACTATGTATCAGAAAGCATATAGCAATTGAACTATTAAAATGACTTGATCTTTATGCTACGCTTATCTATAGGAGTATGTCCACCATATCATTCTCCTAACGATATGATCTTGTTGTCGATAACATCTCAATGTCCATGATAGGGAAACCACAATCATTTATAAACCAACAAGCTAGTGATGTATAGAGGCTTATACTAGGGACTTCAATTTAGGTTTACAAATCATACAAGTATTAATGTTTCCTTGTTAATACTATTATAGCATGAATGTAAACATTCATCATAAACACAAAGATATAATAATAACTACATTTATTATTGCCTCTAGGGCATATCTCCAACAAGTATAGGGGACCGCAACAGTCTTCGCGGGTACTATTAACCAATTTATTGATTCGACATAAGGGGAGCCAAAGAATACTTGCAAGCCTTAACAACTGAGTTGTCAGTTCAACTGTACCTGGAAATAGTTCTTGCTCACAGAAGTTTATCAGTAGCAACAGTTTGGTAGTAGCAACAACAAAGCAACATCAACAACAATAGTGAAACATGAGCAATAGTAACAATAACGGTAATAGTAGGTCGAAAGGCAACTTATAGGCGCAGAGGGAGGCCGAGGAGCTTCCTGGGGTGGCCACACCCCCCTAGGCGTGAGGTCAGGTGGGCCCGCACCTGGGGTGGGTCTGGGCACCCAGGCCTCCTCGCCGTCTCTTCTTCTGGCTCCGTGGATATTCTGGTGAAATATAATTTTGGGAATATTTTCCGGGATTTTTCCTGATAGTTCATTTTCTGCACAAAAACAAGACACCAAGGCAATTCTGCTGAAAACAGCGTCAGTCCGTGTTAGTTGTATCCAAATCACACAAGTATAGAGGAAAAACAATAGCAAAGTGTTCGAGAAAGTAGATACGTTTGGACGTATCACTGCTGTGCTCATCACACCTTGCTCTTGGGGTCTCCCAACGAAGCGCTACCACGCCCCATCAGTATGCCCGTCCTAACTCACCCTAATGCTCTATGTGACAGCTTCTTGGCCAGGAAACACCGCCGCACGCCGTTTCCACACCTGGCCAAGTTTCATGCCGACAAGCTGCTCGAGCTGGTTCACGGCGATATCTACGGGCCGATCACGCCCTCGACTCCGAGCTTCAAGAAGTTGTTCCTTCTCCTCGTCGATGACAAGAGCCGCTACATGTGGATAGTGCTGCTGGAGAAGAAGAGTGACGCCGCCGAAGCGATCAAATGCTTCCGCAGCAGAGCTGAACCGGAGTCTGGCGAGTGCCTGCGCACGCTCCACACGAACAAGGGCAACGAGTTCACGTCGGCGCACTTCCTCGACTACTGCGCTGACAACGGCATCCAGCGGCACCTCATGCCCCTACTCTCCTCAACATAATGGGGTCATGGAACGCCGGAATCAGACAATCGTCCACATGGCATGGAGTCTCCTGAAGGCAAAGGACATGCTCGGTGAGTTCTGGGGTGAAGCGGTCACCACCGTTGTCTACCTGCTGAACCGGGCACCCACGCAGAGCATCACCGGCATGACCCCCTACGAGGCGTGGCACGGCGTGCACCCGGACATCATGAACCTGCGCACCTTTGGGAGCATAGCGCATGTCAAGGACGTGCGAACTCACCTGAAGAAACTGTAGGATCGAAGCCAACCCATGATCCTCATCGGGTACGAGCAAGGCAGCAAGGCGTACCGCTGCTACGACCCCGTCGAGAAGCGCGTGTGCGTTAGCTGCGACGTTGTCTTTGATGAGAAGGCCAAGTGGAGCTGGGATGATGAACCAGCAGCGGGCTCAGGTGACGCAAACGCGTTCACGGTGGACTACCTGATCATGTCTGAGCCGCTCGAGTCGCAGGGGAGTGCCGCAGCCGCACCTGACGAACCAGCCACGCCGTTCTCTGAAACTGTCACTCCAATAGTTGACGCGATGTCAGGATTTGCGTCGACTCCCGTCTCGACGTCACCTGCGGCACCTGCTACACCAGTGCCACCAACGCAGGTGGAGTTCGCGTCGCCTCCAACGAGCTTCGCGTCTGCACTGGATGCTGCAGATAGCGGAGGCGGACCCCGTCATTTCAGGACCCTGCATAATGGCCTCGACGCTAGGACTTCCCAAGACGGTGATCACGAGCCAGATGTAGAGGAACTCCACCTAGCTGCATCAGACGGTCCCAAGTTGTTCCGTGAGGCCGATGAGCATGCCTGCTAGAGGCAGGCATTTCGTGACGAGATGGACTCAATCAATGAGAACGACACCTGGGAGCTGGCTGTTCTTCCCGCTAGTCATCGCCCCATCGGACTCAAGTGGATCTTTAAGGAGAAACGCAATGAGAATGGAGCCGTGCAGAAGTATAAGGCACGCCTGGTGGCAAAGGGATTTGTGCAGCTCCATGTCTTGGACTACGACGAGGTGTACGTGCCCATCGCACGGCTCGAATCAGTGCACCTCCTCCTGGCACTCGCCGCACATGATGGCTGGCCGGTGCACCAATGGATGTGAAAACCGCCTTTCTCAATGGCGAGCTCGACGAAGAGATCTATGTGAATCAGCCTCCTGGTTTCGAGACAGCACACAACAGCTGCAAGGTTCTTCGTCTGCGGAAGGCTCTGTACGGGCTGAAACAGGCGCCACGCGCTTGGAACTCGAAGCTGGACAACGTACTACGGCGTCTTGGTTTCTCCCGATGCCCATCGGAGCACGCCCTGTACAAGCGTAGTGAAGGGAACGACCTCCTTATGTTGGGCATCTATGTAGATGACCCGATCATCACTGGCAGCAGCAAGCGCATAATCATTGCGTTCAAGGAAGAGATGAAGAAAACCTTCCGCATGTCTAATCTTGGCAAGTTGAGCTTCTACCTTGGGCTGGAGGTAGTGCAGAACAAAACTGGCATTATGGTGACTCAAACTGCATATGGTCAAAAGATTCTGGAAAAATGTGGAATGGGTGGATGCAATCCCTGCTCCACGCCTGCTGAGAACAGACTCAAGCTCACCAAGAACAGCACAGCTGCACCTGTGGATGTCACTGAATACATAAGCACAGTCGATAGTCTGAGGTACCTTGTGCACACGCGTCCAGACATCACATTTGCAGTCAGCTATGTGAGTTGCTTCATGGAGATGCCCACTGTGGAGCACCAGGCTGTTGTCAAGCACGTGCTCCGGTACATCGCCGGCACGCTGCGCCTTGGCTACTGGTTTCCCCGGGGAACTGAAGAAGCTCAGCTGGTAGGCTTCTCTGACAGTGATCATGCAGGAGATCAAGATGATCACAAAAGAACATCTGGGGCTTTCTTCTTCCTGGGGAGCAGTCCAATCAGCTGGCAATCACAGAAACATAAAATCGTCACTCTCTCTTCCTGTGAAGCTGAATACGTCGCTGGAACCGGCGTTGTTTGTCAGGGGGTCTGGCTGGCACGTGTAACATCCCAGCATTTAGGAACCAACGAAGGGTAGATTTAGGAATATGTGAAATTACATGCATTCATCTGTAAAAATGTGGGTAAATTTTTTGCCAAATAATAACCTAAAGTGATCAAAGTTCTTTCACTCTTTAAAGATTAGGAATAGTCCTGAAGAATGATCGTTATAAACTTTGATATGATCTTTGTGGATTAGTGTGTTTTGGGAAATGAAATTTGAATTTAAACTTGAGTGTTGGATTTATAATTTAAAAGATTTAGAATTATGTTTGAGTAATTTGATTTAGTTAAGAGTTAATAATTAGTAACTCAAACTTTAAATAAGATAACATAACCAATAAATTGAATATTCATTCCATATATTTATTCAATAGATAAGTTACAAAAGGTAATTTAATCAAGAATCTTTACAATAGTAAATGAAATAAAAGAACATTTATATATTGAGTAATATTACAATATTTATTAAAAAAGGATAAAATAAAGATTACAAAAGAATAAAATAAATATTACAAGGGACTATTCTATAAAGAAAAAGAAAAACCTAATCTAAATCTTGAATCTCCAAGTCGTGTACCTGCAAAATAAATCTGAAACTAAAAGAAAGAAAATCAAGGATTAAGATATGTTACTCTCAGTATTGATAGTGAGTTGCACTGTTCAACTTTACATCACTGAGTAATCTTTAAACGACAAGTTTCACCAATATGAAAGAACTAAATCTTTCATCATTTTTAAGCCACAAGTCAAATAATTCCAATCAGCAAGAGGGGAAAGTTTCACCAGACAGGTAAATGTAATTAGATAAAAAGAAGATCATTCCCTAAACATATCCACAAGAGGTGCAGCAGGCACACATGCAGCACACACACACCTAAATGCATGGTGTGTGTTGTCAACACAACAACAACAGCCCATACAAACAAAACTGCTAGGCACAACCGTGGGAAGCACCCCAACACCATTTCCTGGTTCATAAACATTAAGCACATCAGCCAAACCAAACAAAACCAGATCACACCAACCACACCCTTGATCATCTCACCAAGATGATGACATAAGGAGGACATAGATCAGGTGGATATCAAGAACAAGGTCAAGCCAACAGGACCAGGAGGTGGATAGCAAGCTCAAGGACAAGTCCAGGAGCTGGAAGTAGCAGGAGTAGCATCAGGAGAAGCACCAGATCAAGCTAGCCACACAACCAGGAAGATCAAGCCACAAGATCAACAAGTTGCAGCCCCAACAACTCCACTGTTGTGGTGAGTAGTAAAAGACCATCACATGATTTATCTGTCTAAGCTAGACAAGCATTCATGAGTTGTCTCATACTCAGCTTCTCAGAAAACACCCAAGGGGGGAGTCCATCATTGAAGTTTTTGAAACACCAAAAGCAATCAGAAACTATATAGATCCAACTAGGATCTCAGAACAACCTCATTGATCCTAGCTATCAGGCTATATCTTAAATTTCAAGAATGAATATAGCTAAGATCTAAACTTCTAGGCACATCTCTTAAATAGGAGTAGCACCTTAGAATTTCTACATCTTATGGATCTATATAACTTAATAGAATCAGTAGCTGGTATCACTACCAGAACAGATCCATGAGGAACAACAAGATAAGGACCTAGTCCCTAAACCTCAGACCAACATCATAGGCTTTAGGGATTCAAGGAAAGTAGTTTCCACTTATCTCTGATGCCAAGCTAATCTTAAGCTTAAACAAAATCAAGCCAAGTAATAGAACCTAGTCTTGTGTGCCATATTAGGATGGTGTCACAAGAACAACTTCTAAACCAAGCAGATTAGGCATCTAGCTTTCACAGATACACTCACAGCCAACTACAAATCATTTTCCTGATACTAATCACATGAATCATTTCAAGGAATATACATATACATAACATCACTGTAAGAGACAAATTACTCTCAAACTGTATATGAATCCAGAAGCTAACAACTACTGATACAGTGACTTCATCACTCAAACATCACTGTCAATAACCAAGTAATGACAGTGGTGAGCTCTCAAATCACTATCTCCAAGTAATGATTCTACAGTGACATTATCATCTAAACCATATAAAATTAACCAATGAAATCAATCTGGTAAGCCACTAGCCTCACCAAAGCCAACTATAAGCAGTAATCCACATCAAACAACCACTCATCATGCTTAGGGATCATCAATACATGATCCAAATCATCAGATATTTAATCAATAGGGGGATATGAACCCTAATTAGAACAAAAAATCCTTATGAGGATATGAACCCTAATCAGGACATGACCACTAGCCAGGAGTTGCCACTACAAACACATAGCATAGTGTGGCATAGAACAGAGGACACGAGGGGAAGAAAGGACAACTTACCGAAGGATGTTGTTGTGGGTGAGAAGAGGAAGTAGAAGGTATTGACGAGCACAGTGGCACGGGGAGCACCCCAAGGGGGCGCTGCGACCCGCACCACGCTAACGCGGCGACCACAGCCAACCTGAAGGCGAGGAACACCACCACATCACACATGAGCAGCGGTGGCAGAACCAGCATCACCCCAAACCCTAGGGTTCAGGATGGAGCCGGTCTGGCCACATGGGGCCCTAGGTCCATGTAGAGGTCCCAATCTTGGATAAGATAGAGCCTCCTGTGTTTACAATGCTAGTCCCTGGATCAATAGCTAGCATCCACAGTTTAGATGTAATATCAACAAAGGTCATAATATAACTTTATAACCAGGAATAACATAATTTTATTACATCATACATAGCTCATTTGGCTATTACATTACATTGCAGCGGAATAACTATAGTCATGGGGTCCTTCATCTTCAAAGTGCCACAGGCAGATGTTGGTTGTAGACTTTGTAATCCTAATCAAACAATCTTCACTAAACAATCAAACCTGCAACATACAAGTTACAGCCACAAAGGGTCAATACATTTGAATTGTATTGGCAAGTGATACTGTGGTAGTATAGTGGAATCTATCATCTATATGCATTTGGCTAAGTGGAGTTGAGGCTTGCATTGCTTAAAATAGATTTTTCTTATCATTTTGAAAATACTAAGTTTTTGCTTGACAAAATCATTTTCCTCAATCAAAGATATCAAGATCCTTGTACCAAGCCATCTCTCCATCAATGATTGAAGAATTCAAACAACCCTTGTTCAAACCACAAGATTTTATATTAGAAATTGGAATGATGAGATTCTTGATTGCTTCCATGTCTTGATGCTCAAATTGTCCTTTACCAGGGACATGGCTAAGTACTTAGGTTTTACACTCTGCAGAGGTGGTGCACTTTACCCACAAGACTTGGTTTCCCAAGACAAAATCTTTCAGAAGCCTTCCCTTAGACCAAAATGGACGCGCTCCAACCTATCAAACACTACTACCCACTGTCCATATGGCTAAGTTCTTGCAACCTATATGATCATGGCAGAGCCCATATTGCCAAGTGGTTGCACTTGAAGCTTCTCAACATTTGACATCTCAAATCCCTTTGTTTCCTGGGTGGCATTCCACAAGTGAGATACACAACCCAAGTCCATGGCCTTGTGTAACCACTCAACATATCCCAATCCTTCCATTCCACCCAGGAGGTTCATTAACTTAGTTGTTTTATTAGACAAAATCACAAGTCCTCAGACTTAGAATATTTTTCCATAGTGTGAATATATTTTCCACCCATATTTTCTATTAACTAGGCTAAGCTTGATAGTAGTAGGAATCTTTAACTTAGGATAATCCTACTAAGGATTCATTACTATGTTTTCCTATAGCAAGATCTATACTTAGCAAAATCCATGCAAGTTTACTTAGCAAAATCACTAAGGCATAGTGAAAATAATAGGACAAAAGTATGAAGCATCACTTGCCTTTTTGTAAGGGAATGGTGGTTCACTCCTTGATCTTGCTAGTCTCACACTTCACTACAAGTCAAACAAGCAACACTAATTCAATTTACATTCCAAACCAAATAATCACTCAAACAATTCCACACACACAAGACAAATGGAAACCAATTCATGCATGGGAGCATGCACAAGATAGTTTTATTTTGCAAAGGGGTCACTATGGGGTTTCTAAACTTTGTAAGATCCAAATTGGTCATTTACCAAGGTGGCAAAGTCATTTAGCAAGAGGGTTTTGTCCAAAAACTATCTTTAAATTCATTCATCATTTCATGTGGTGAAAAATGTTTTTATTAAGGCAAAACTCTTATGTTGTTCACCAAATGAGTTGCTAATTTGCAAAACTTGGTGTTTTTAGGTCAGTAGGTTTGGTCCAAAACATTTCCTTAAAGTTTTCTTTCCATAAACATTTTTATAACAAAAACCATTCTTTTTATTTGGCTAGAAAATGACTAAGTCAAGTAATCCAACCTAAATTTTACAAAAATCATTTTTAACACCAAAGGTTGGTTCCTAGGGTCAGTAAGGTCACAACAAACCAATTGGCAAAGGTTTGATCTCAAAAATCATTTTTAAATGATTTTTCTAATGTTAGCAAGCACACAAAAGAATCTGCAAAATCAAACAATCTATCAAATACTATTTGCTAAACTAAGGGTAGGGTTGGCTAGGGCTTGTTCTCCTGAATTCATTGATATAAAATTTGAAAAATTTGGACGTGTGGTTTGAAAGTTACAAAGGTTTGAAGTTTGCAAATAATTCTGTTTTAAAATCTGTTTTTAAACTGAATAAGTGACACGCGGCACACTCTGATTGGACGGTACCGGTTCGGCCGGATCGGGCGACGCTGGCCGTTGGATTTAATTGGCATCGCGTGGCTCAGATCGTTAGATACCCCTTCGCTTACTTTCTTTCTTAGACACTGGATCAAAATCGGACGGTTGTCTTTGCACGGACCAGACTTGGGCGGCGCAGCGACGGTTGCTGGCGGTGGCGAGGTCAGTCGGCGGCAAAGTCGATGCTACAGGAAGCGAGGAAGGAGGAGAGGGGGCTCACTGTGATCGTCGTGGCACGAGGATGCTCAACCTGCCACTGGTTGATGAAGGGGCGCACTATGCTGGCTTGAATCTCTCGCCGGAGTTCGTGTCCGCGTCGGGCTTCTCTGTTCTTCGTCGGAGGCGACGACACAAGCCACGGAAAAGCAAAATAACCGTTGCGTCAGATGCGTACGGGGTCGGTGATCATGTGTGGATCAACGAGACAGAATGGGGTGGTCAGATACTACCTGTGGGCTTCGCCGGAGTTAGAGCTGACGGCGGCGTTGTTCAGTCAAGGATGCAGTCATCGCTGCAAAGCACGCGCAAGCGAGAGGAAAGCATTGGCAGGTGCAGGAGATGATGGCGAGCAAGCCAGTGTGCTCTGGAAGCAGTGGGGCTGGCGGTGGTGGCCGGATTTTAAACGGGAGTTCGCCGGAGTCTGTGGTGGTTCGGGAAGAATTCCGAGCAGCCTGGTGGCCGAGGGAGCCGGGCGAGAGAGGGGAAGTGGAGAGGAGGGGAATACGCTTTATCTTGCGTGGTCGCAGGGCAGAATTATTGCGCCATTAAACGAGAATTAAACCCGCGAATTCAACACAGAAACGGGAGAGAGGGGGTGGAAGAACAGGTCGTGGGTTGAAGACGGTGAGCTGGAGGGGTGGGGTCTGCTTGGCAGTGAAAGAAAGGGAGTGGAGATGGGGGCCAGTAGTCAGTCGCTCAGTGGGTGAGTTGCTGGGTGAAAGAAAACGATTCGGGGTGGAAAGAGGAGTTGGGCCGCTGGGCTGGGGTAGTTGGGCTGCTGTTGTTTCTTTTTTTGTACATAAACATTTTCCTTTTTCTATTTCTATTTGCTGATTTGATTTTCAATCAATATTTCAAACATTCAAACAATTCAAACTTTTGTAATGAGTTTTTGGTTCTGTTTAGTAGCATAAACCAACTTCAAAAATAAAATAAAATTTTAAATCTTTTTAGGTTCCATTTATTAATTAAATAAAATGGACCATGGTTTATTAATAAAATAGGGTTTGGTTTATTTTAATAAAATCTCCATTTTAAATCCAAATATTTTCAAAACCAATCAGTAGATTTCTTTTGGAAATAAAGAATATTTGGAAAACTTGTTTAAAACAAAATAACCTTTTATTTTTAGGGTCCATTAATAATTGAATAAAATGGGCTTTAGTTATTAAATCAAATAGAGTTTGATTTTATTAATAAAATCTTTATTTGAAACCTAAATATTTTCAAAACCAAATCAGTAGGTTTTATTTGGGAAATATATAATACTTGGAAAGCCTATTTAAAACAATTTAATAAGTTTTGATGTTTTAATTAAAATGGTAAAACCTTTTATAATAAAATTTGATATTAATTCCTTATTATTTTATTTTAGATAAACCTTTGTTATTTTTATTCAAAACTAAATGTTTTAATTCCCAAAGTTTGGTCAAGGTTTATTTTGACTTTATTAAATAATCTTTATTTATATATCCACCTTTTCTTTTGAAAACCAATCTTTTATTAAAGATCCAAAGTAGTAATATTAAATATTCAAAATGTTTTCTTTATTAAATGTTTTATATTTTAAATTTCTTTAGGATTTTATTTAATTCAAATGGGTTTGAAGTTCCAATTGAATTCAAAAAGTTTCTTCTGGCTCTGAAAATCAAACAAAGTTTTATTTTATTCATTTATTTTCACATTACAAGATTTGGAAAATCTTGGGATGTGACAGTCCAAATCGAGTTGGACAGGAAGGTGGAGCAGGGTCAACAACCACCCCATGCATCATGGCGGCGACGGAAGAGGTCCATGGCGGCGTGAATCGCCGGCGGAGGCATCGCCGACCACGGGGTCGGGGGAGGAGAAGAAGAGAGATGAGAACGAGAGAGTGACAGAGAGAGTGTGGGCCGGTTGGGCCAAGACCCCTTCTATAACATCCCAGCATATAGGACCTAACGAAGGGTAGATTTAGGAATATGAATTTGTGCATGCATTCATTTGTGAAAATGTGGGTAAAATTTTCGCCAAATAAAACCTTGAGTGATCAATGTTTCTTTCTTACTTTGAGATTAGGTTTAGTCTTAAAGGAGGATTGCTATAAACTTTGATATGATCTTAAAGGAATTATGTGTGTTTTTAAATGAGTTTGGATTTTAAAACTTAAGTGTATTATAATTTAAATGATTTTGATATAAGATTTGAATCTTAAATTAATTAAGAGAAAAGTATTATAACTTAAATCTTATATAAAAACAATATTGAATATGAAATTCATTTCATATACATAAACAAGTTACAAAGAATGTAACCTACTAAAGTTATTCCAAACTTCACAATTTACAAAAGAGTAAAGAATAAGAATATTCTTTATTAATAAATATATAATCTTTATTATAAATGAACAAAATAAAGATTACAAGAATTATAAAAGAAAAATTACAAAATAATAATAAAATTACATTTGTATATCTACTAACTATCCTATATCTAAATCTACACTAAATCTTCATCTTTATCTTTGTACTTGCAAAACAAATATTAAATAGAAAATAAAATAAGATTAGTTTCAACACCCGGATTTTTAATCCCAGATGCCTGTTATGCCATACATCGCAATCCCAGGATTACCATTTTTGCGAGACATAACAGATTTGGATACCACAGTACATCATCCATTACAAACCATGCATAAGGTCTTACACAAATAAGGATCTCATGATCCAGTTCTTAATACAACTCAAGCAGTGGAAATACATAATAATAACGGTAGCATAGGCGAAGCTCCATCTTCGGGGTCACAGGCAATGCTGACGATGGGAGATGATCCTAGTTGTCGTAACCTTCCTGGTACTCCTCTTCATAGTCTGGCCACGGGAATAGCCAGGGACAAAGCCATGAGTACTCTTTAAGTACTCACAAACTAATACTAACACGTGAAGGGGTTTTTGTAGTAGGACACTAAGTTGTAGGGTTATTTTGCAAAAATCCAGATTTACCTCTACTAAGTTTAGAAACAAAGAAAGCTAGTTGAAGTTTTATAACACCTAAGTGGAAACTTGTATTTCATATCACAACTCTGTTGTGGTCAAGTCAAAGTCTCAATTCATTTTGAAAACATCTGACGGGAGAACAGTATGGCCACTCCAACTGTCCATAACCGCGGACGCGGCTATTCGAATAGTTTGACACTCTGCAGAGATTGTACACTTTCACCACAACATTCGATACATCCATCAGGAACAAATCCTGAATTCACCATACTCAGTATGCGGATAATCAATCCTAACCTTTCAATTACACGCCCTAGTATAAGCACCTCTCCTGTGAGTTTGGCCTCCCAACCATGACCAACTGTCATCTTGGGTACTGCACAGGTGGACAATCTTCACAAGGTAGCCTCAGCTTCAGACCTTGGCCGTGAGGGAACCAATACTAAGGTATATAAGTTTCCAGTCAAGCCCTACCAAATTCTCGGGTATTGTGGTTGTATGGTAAAATTGGAATGGTATCGCATCCAGACAACCATCAGTTTTATAAAGGGCTAAGGCTCATGCCTCAACATTTTCATCATCAAAATCATCTAGTGTTCGGAAACACATGTCAAAACATCTCAGTAGAATGACTCATCATTCTAAGGTTTTCTTAACCATTTTCACCAAGTATTCCCATCTGAAGTTGATCAAGTTTTATGCTTAGGACTAGCATCTACAAATGGGAGTGAGTACTAATGAGGGGTGGTAAACAAGTGGAGTTTCAACTAAGTACAATCTCATGCCTTAGGGTGACATCAAGATTATCTAGCTTAGGCCAAATTTTATGCTCTTTATGCAACCTTTAATTATCTTTCTAGTATCTACAATTTACTCAAGTAAACTCTAAGTAATAGCTTTGATAAAGAAATAAAGTAGAAAGCTTGCAAGTAAAACTAGGATTGGGGTTATCAAGTGGGTATGATCACATATGCTTAAGGCATATAGTTGGCATGGTAACAAGCAAGTATTTGCTTGCATATGTCAACTTGATTAGTAAGGCTTGCATCAGTATCAGTATAAGCTTGCTAAGTTGCAAGTGTTAGCTTGCTCAATCAACTAGTAGTATTAGGCTTGCCTTGTGCAGGGCAGTGGTTGAAGTTCTCCTCGACTTCTTCTTCGTAGTATCCTCCTTCCTCCTCGTATCCTTGGTCAGTACTAGCATCTATGAATAAATACGAGGTACACAATCACCAAACAATACTTAACTACTTGCAATAATCACACAAAGGGGTTCTATAGATGATCTAGCATCATCACTCATATCCCAAGAATAAAGCATTTGTCTTATTTTTTTATTTTTTTAGAAAAGTAATTTCTACTCATTGAAAAACTACTTAAGATTTAATATTCTCCAACTCAAACATGGGATCATGTTGACACATGTCATCACCACATATTTCAGTACATGGGAATGTGATTTAAAGTGGTGGTCACAATTTAATAAGATTTAACCTTTTATTTCCAATAAAAATAAATGACTAGAAATGCTTATGTGACATTCTTTTATTACTTGAACATGCTTTCTCTAAGTAAACCCATATGTTTTTATATATTCTAAAAGGTATGATCAAATGTGATTTTTGAGAGTTGGAATCAACTCAAAAGCTATTATGGTTGAAATTTGAAAAATGTTTGAATGCAGAAAAGCTTCTGACTTGTTATTTTTACCAAGGTTGATCTATAGATCCAAATGATTTAAATCCAACGGTCTTGGATTAATCTTTTCAATATCTTTATAACAAAATTGGTTTCATTCAATTTGGTTTACTGAATCGAGCTGGGTAGATTTTTGAAACTAGGTATAGAACTATGTTTGAATTAAAATGGAAAAAGTTAAATTCAAACGACTGGGCTGCGCGGGAACTGCTAATGGGCCGGCCCAGTGTCACTCAGCGGCACGGAGCGCGACTGACAGGGCGGGTCTACGGGTCAGTGACTCTTCACACGAGAAGCGGTACGGGGCGATATGGTGCGTTGGATTAGAATGAAGATCGACGGCTGAGGGTCGTCGTCGACGATGAACTAGTCACCAGCGAGTTTGAACCCTAGCGGCTCAATGGGGCTCGTCGGGGGATCACCGAGGCTTAGGCGAAGGTCGGCGATGCGGGCAAAAGACAAAGTCGACGACAGCGAACTCAGGGGTGGTCGCGGCAGCTCCTGGGGTGGTCGAAATTGATGGCGCCCTTCTTCTCTAGAGGCGGCCTGCTCCGGCGCAATTCCGGCGATGCGCTGCTCGCCTTGCTCCGGCTACGGGGTGGAACGATCAGTGAGGTGAGGGGAGTGAGATGGTGTGAAGAAATCGACTGGGGGTGGCCTCCTTTTATAGTCTCGACGGCGAGACCGAACGGGATGGGCAGGCGACGGTGGTGACACGGCTACGGGCGGCTAGAGGCATGGCTGCGGCTGGCGATCGACGAGCGGTCTCCTGGCGATGCTCTAAGGCTTTAATGCGCGTGTAGGGGCGGTGGCAAACGGTCGGGAACGCGCGGTGCTCTGCGCGGCAGAGTAGGCGTCTTCGACGGCGAGCGGTGGCTGTGAGGCATGGGGCGGCGAACGGGGGTGTCTGCGAGGTTGCTGGAGAGGTGGTGATCACGCATGCACGTGGTGAGGGATGCGCGTGGTCTGTGGGCGTGTGTCGAGGGTGGCGCTCTGGCGCGCTCTCGGCATGCGCTCAAATAAGCTTGGCATGGCGTGGGTGTGTGGTACAGTGGCCGGCAAGGTTCGAGCGCTGGACAGGGGGTGGCGGTGGACGGTGGGCTGCCTCCTGGACATGGTGGCTAGGCGCGGCGAACGCTCCTGCTAGCTTGCCATGGTCGGCTGACAAGGGGGTGCTCGGGTTGGCATGGTAGGGTGCAAAGGGTAGGGGATAGGGGTGGTCAAAGCACTGGTTGGCACTAGGGAGACAAGGGTGATCAATGGTGAACATTGCTTAGCCAAGTTACTACTCAAAACAGTGAAGTTTGGCCAGTTTGATTTTCTGTCTCCAAGTGTTTGATGAAATGGCCGCATGAACTCAAGTTTTGAATTTTGAAAAGATTTTTGGTGGGTGTTCTAGGCATGTGCTGGTGATACTGTGGATGCTTGGGTTTTGAAAATTGAGCTGGTTTGAGTGGTTTTTGAAAAAGTGGGATCTTCCCATATGAAATAGATTCAATTTTAAACTGTCATTTAAACTAAGCATTTGAATGTTTCTGGATGATCACAAAGTGGGACTTGATACCTTGTTATGGGTACTATCAAGGGGTGCAAAGATCCATACATGTTTCTGTTAAGTTCTGAAAGTTAGAGATAGCCAAAGTAGGCATGGGAGTTAAGTTGGCCAAAGTGACCATTCACTTAATTTGTTTGTTTTGATTTGTTTGTCTTTGGGAAAAGTTTGGGGATTTTTTAGATGATGTTTATTTCACCTAAGAATCATTTTACAATCAAAGAAACACATAATCATGGCAATTCAAAAGAATCCAAATTTCAATACACACACATATGAATGCTTTCATATTTTTAATTGGAAAAGTTTTTGTTAACCCTAATTTTGGTGATTAGAGTTTGATGATTCTAGTTTAATATTTTTGGGATGTTACAAACCTTCCCCCCTTAAACAAAATCTCGTCCCGAGATTTTAAAAAGCACGAAAAAGATTACTTAGGATTTGAAGAGATCGGGAAACTCCGTCCTGATGTGATCTTCGCGCTCCCAGGTAGCTTCCTCTTCCGTGTGGTTGCTACACTAAATCTTGAGAAACTTGATGCTTCAGGTTCTGATAGTTCTGAAAGCTTCCTCCAAAATACGGATGGGTACTTCGGGATAGGTCAGGTCATCATTGATTTCTATGGTCCGGTGATCAATATTCTTGAAAACTTCAGCCTTCTTTGGGACTTCGAGGCACTTGCGAAGTAATGAGATATGGAACACATTGTGCACGGCTGACATCTCTTCGGGTAGTTCCAGTTGATATGACACTTCTCCTCGACGGTTCAGAATCTTGAAGGGGCCGATATATCTGGGGGCTAACTTTCCCTTGAGTTAGAAACGCTGCATTCCTTTCAATGGCGACACTTTCAGGTATAAGAAATCTCCTATGTTGAAGGCGAGTTCTCGATGTCTCTTGTCGGCGAAACTCTTCTGTCTGGACTAGGCGGTCTTGAGGTGCTCATGGATCTTGTGAACCTTCTCTTCTACTTCTCTTAGGATATCTGGTCCAAAAATCTGACTCTCTCCTACTTCCGACCAGTTCAAAGGGGTGCGACACTTTCTTCCATACATGAATTCAAATGGGGCCATTTGCAAACTGGCTTGATAACTGTTGTTGTATGAAAATTCTGCGAACGGCAGACAGTCTTCCCATTTAGATCCATACTCTAGCACACATGCTCTCAGCATATCTTCTAGTATTTGATTTACTTGCTCCGTTTGTCCGTCGGTCTGAGGGTGATAAGCGGTGCTGAAATCTAGTCGGGTTCCTAACCCTTCTTGGACTTTCTTCCAGAATCTCGAGGTAAACTGAGTTCCTCAATCCGATACGATGTTCTTGGGGACTCCTTGCAAACTGACGATTCTAGCGATGTATAACTCCTCTAACTTAGAACTCTGATACGTGGTCTTGACTGGTAAGAAATGGGAGAATTTGGACAATCTGTCCACTATGACCCAGATAGAGTCATTTCCCCTACTAGAAGTAGGCAAGCCAGTGATAAAGTCCATTCCAACTGAATCCCATTTCCATTCCGGAATCTGCAATGGTTTCAACAATCTAGCGGGTCTTTGATCTCCTGCCTTGACTCGCTGACATATATCACACTTGGTGATATAGCTTCCGATTTGTCTCTTCATCTTATGCCACCAAAATTGCTCCTTCAAATCTTGATACATATTCGTTCCTCCGGGGTGGATAGAATAAAGAGTATCATGAGCTTCCTTCAGAATTACTTCTTTCAACCCGGAATCTGCTGGTACACATAGGCGTCCTTTGTACCACAGAACTCCTTCTTCATCTTCGGTGAATCCGAGTACTTTGCCTGTACCGATACGACGCTTGATTCCGTCGATACTAGCATTTCCTTTATGCGCCTCATTGATCTGGCTGATCAAAGTGGGTTGAAGTTCTATACTAGCCAAAAATCCTTCACTTACTAATTCCATTCGGAAATCTTCCATCTCTTTGTGTAAGCTTGGTTGCTCCTTCAAAATCATGGAGTTCAAGTGGCACGGCAATCTGCTAAGGGCATCTGCTACCACGTTGGCTTTACCGGGGTGATAGTGAATGTCCAGATCGTAATCCTTGATTAGATCAATCCATCTTCTTTGTCTCATATTCAGCTCCTTCTGAGTGAATATATACTTCAGGATCTTGTGATCCGAATAAATCTCACAACGATTTCCCATCAGGTAATGCCTCCATGTCTTCAGGGCTAGAACTACGACTGCGAGTTCGAGATCATGGGTTGGGTAATTTTGCTCATATTGTTTCAGTTGTCGAGATAGATAAGATATAACTTTGCCTTCTTGCATTAGCACACATCCGAGACTGATATTGGATGCGTCACAATACACGTCAAAGGGCTTCGTGATATCCGGCATGATTAAGATTGGGGCTGAAATCAATCTTCTCTTGAGTTCTTGAAAACTCGCTTCACATTTTTCCGTCCATTCAAACTTCTTGTCCTTCTTCAGCAATTGGGTCATGGGTCTGGCGATGCTCGAGAATCCTTCTACGAACTTGCGGTAGTATCCCGCCAATCCGAGAAATGCACGAACTTGGGTTTGGGTGGTTGGGGCTTGCCAATCTCCGACATCTTTCACTTTCGCAGGGTCAACGGCAATTCCTCCGGCTGAGATAATGTGGCCGAGAAATCCTACCTCCTGTAACCAGAATTCACATTTTCTAAACTTGGCATACAAATGATGCTCTCTAAGGGTTCCAAGAATGGTCCTTAGGTGTAGCTCATGTTCTTCTTCTGATTTGGAATATATCAGAATGTCGTCGATGGAAACAACGACAAACTTATCCAGGAAGTCCATAAAAATCTTATTCATGAGATTCATGAAATAAGCGGGGGCATTGGTTAATCCAAAAGACATGACAGTATACTCGTACAATCCATATCTAGTGGTAAAGGCAGTCTTTGGAATATCCTCTGCGCGAATCTTGAGTTGATGAGAGCCTGTTCTAAGATCAATCTTAGAAAACACTTTGGCACCGGTCAACTGATCAAACAAATCTTCTATCTTGGGCAATGGGTACTTGTTCTTGATAGTGACATCATTCAACTTACGATAATCCGTACACAGACGGTTACCTCCATCCTTCTTGTCCACAAATAAGACAGGGGATCTCCATGGTGACACACTTGGTTGAATCAATCCAATTTACAACATGGCATCCAGTTGCTTCTTCAGTTCTACTAGTTCAGACGGGTTCATGCTATATGGTCTCTGGGCTATGGGTCCTGTTCCGGGGATTAGTTCAATGATAAACTCGATATCCCGATCTGGGGGCATACCGGGCAAAACATCTGGAAATACATCGGGGTATTCACAGACTATCCGGACTTGGTCAATGGTAGGTTGGGCTATACTCTTGTTGCACTTGAATTGACGAGGTAAGGTTTCAGATATATGCTCGACTGATATTCCGGCTGTACTGGTCATGGTTATGGCTTTCTTGGCATAGTCAATTAATCCTTTATGTTTCGACATCCAATCCATTACTAGTACTACTTCCAAACCTTTAGTTCCAAGTACTATCAGATTAGCATAAAAATCTATGCCATGGATTCGGATAGGGACTGCTTTGCAAATTTGCCTAGCCTTGGTGGTTGAACCGGGGATTTGAACAATCATAACATGCTTCAATTTGGTTGGTTGAATCTTACCAGTGCAGGCAAATTCTTCAGTGACAAATGAATGCGATGCACCAGAATCAAACAACACTCTAGCAACTACTGAATTAACAGAAAACATACCCAGCACGACGTCTGGCGCTTCCTGAGCTTCTTCAGCATGCATGAGAAAAATACGGCCGTTGCGGTTGAGCAAGTTCCCTGGGGCAAACCTTCTTTTAGGCTGAACACGACGTTGCTGCTGAGCTGGGGCATTTGCATTGGGGTCTGCGACATTCTTCTTGTTGGGGCACTCGTTGGAGTAGTGTCCTCTATTTCCACAGTCACAACAAGTCACTTGCGACTTGTCCTTTGCTGCAACAGGCACAACATTGCTTCCAGTCCTCGTGGCAGTGTTGGTGTTGGTGGCAGCATTGTTGTTGTTGAAATTGGGTGGGGCACGGTTCAAATTGTTAGAGTTTCCGGGGTTGTTGTGATTTCCTCTGGGCCTTGGGTTTCCACGGTTGGGATAGGTCGGACGGTTCATCGGGGGTCTGTTGGTTCTCAGGGCAAATCCTGGAGATGGGTTGGGGCGATACTTTGGGGTCTGATGGGTTCCTGGCTGATGCATCATGCGACGCTTGCGGTTCTCGTTGGCTTGGTTGATCTTTCCTTCCATCTGGATGGCAGAGTCGACAAGGGCTTCAATATCAGCAAAAGGTGAAGGGAATATGTAAGGTTCCCAACCTTTAATAAGGTAGAGATCCCTGTGTTTACAATGCTAGTCCCTGGATCAATAGCTATCATCCATAGTTAAGATGTAATATCAAGAAACAAAGGTCATAATACAACTTTATAACCAGGAATAAAATAATTTATTACATCTTACATAGCTCATTTGGCTATCTCATCACAATGCAGCAGAATATAACAATAGCATGGGGTCCTTCATCTTCAAAGTGCCACAGGCAGACATGTTGGTTGTAGACTTGTAATCCTAAATCAATAACTTCTCTAACATCAAACAAACCTACAACATAAAAGTTACAGCCACAAGGGTCAATACATTTGAATTGTATTGGCAAGTGATACTATGGTAGTATAGTGGAGTCTATCCTCTATATGCTTTTGGCTAAGTGGAGCTTTAGGCTTGCATTGCTCAAAAATAGATTTTCCTTATCATTTGAAAACACTAAGTTTTTGCTTGAAAAAATCTTTCCCAAGGCATCTCCCAATAGAAATTGGTGATCCTCCAACCCTTGTTCAACCACATGATTTTAACTTAGAAATTGGGATGAGGATATTCTTGATAGCTTCCATGTCTTGATGCTCAAATTGTTCTTTGCCAGGTACATGGCTAAGTACTTAGATTTTTCACTCTGCTGAGGTGGTGCACTTTCCCCACAAGACTTGGTTTCACCAAGACAAGATCTTTCAGAAGCCTTCCCTTAGACCAAAATGGACGCGCTCCAACCTATCAATCCCCTACCACCAACTGTCCATTTGGCTAAGTTATTGCAACCTATATGATCCAGGCAGAGCCCATAATGCCAAGTGGCTGCACTTGAAGCTTCTCAACATTTGACATCTCAAATCTCTTTGTTCCTGGGTGGCCATCCACAAGTGAGATACACAAGGTAAACCATAGAAATGGGCCTTGTGTAACCACTCAACATAACCCATTCACAACCATTCCACCCAGGTGATTCATTCACTTAGTTGTTTTATTAAGCAAAACATAAGTCCTTGACTTAGAAATATTCTATAGCATGAATATAATCCACCCTTGTTTTCTACTAGCTAAGATAAGCATGATAGTAGTAGGAATCTTAACTTAGGAGAATTCTACTAAGGTTTCATCTACTAGGATTTCCCATGGCATAGTTTACACTTAGCAAAATTCCATGCAAGTCCTACTTAGAAATATCACTAATGCATAGTGAAAATAATGGGACAAAAGTATGAAGCATCACTTGCCTTTTTGGTAGAGAATATAAGTTCACTCCTTGTCTTTTCAATGATCACACTCTTCAAATCACTACAATTCAATCAAGCAAGGGCACAATTTCAATCTACCATTCAAGCAACATCACATAAATTAATAGAATCAAAACAATGTATGCAAGCATGCCAAACTTTGTTTTATTAACAAAAGTGGTTTGGTTATAAACATTATAAAACACTTATTGGTCATTTTATAAAGTGGCAAAACTATTTTCAAAAGATTTTACTTATAAATCAATTTTAAACCAAATCATTATTTTATGTGGTTGAAAATGCCTTTATCAAAGTAGTAATCTTTATAGGGTTCACCAAATACACTTTCAAACCATAAAACTTGGTGTTTTAGGGTCAGAGAGTTTAAATCAAAACATTTCTCAAAGGTTTTCCTCCAAAGTCATTTTTGAACCATAATCAACATTTTTATTTGACTAGAAACGATTTAAATCAAAGAATTATTCCTTTGCTTCACCAAATACATTTTTGAAACCACCAATTGATTTCTATGGTCAGTAGGTTCAAAACAAACCATTTGCCAAAGGTTTTATCTCAAAAATCATTTTAGAACAATTTTTATATTCTAAATATGCCTACATAAGTTTCTGCAAAAACAATCAATTTAACAGAAACATTTTACTAAACAAAGTGCATGGTCAGAAAGTACTTGTTTTGCTGAATCCATTGATATAAAATTGCAAAATTTGGACGTGTGGTTTGAAAGTTATGAATTTTTCAAATTGGCACATCTAATAGACATTTCTGTTTTTATTTCAAACAGTCTGGGCCACGTGTCGAGTTGCTATTCGCCGGTACCGGTTTGCATGGATCAAGCGATGTGGGGCGTTGGATCTAATGACGATCGTGCGGCACAGATCTGTCCTTACCCCTTTAGTTAAGTTTCTATCGCATCCCTTCGATCACGATCCTACGGTCCTAATCGCTTTGACCAATAAGCAGCGGCGCTGGCGGCGGCGTGTGGCGGCGCGGGCTCTGGCTACGACGTTGCTGGCGACGCAGGACGCGAGGGAGGAAGGGGAGTGTCTCACCAGGTTCGTGTGGTCGTGGTGATGCTCAAGGTGCTCGCGAGGAGGCAAGGGGAGCATGGGGTTGCTGATAATTGCTCGTCGGAGTTGCGTCTGACGATGGCTTCTCCGTTCGTCGTTGCTGGCGAGAGCTGCAGGTCACGAGAAGACGCGCGAAGAGTGTCATTAGATGCGGAAGAGTTTGGCGACCATGCGTGCGTCATCAGGAGAGGGAGGAGAGGACGGAACTCACAGGGAGAGGTCGACGGAGTTGGAGACAGACGGCGGCGTATTCAGTCGTGGTTGCTGCCGACGATGTAGGGCACGCGCGAGCGAGCTGAGGTCACTTGGTGGTTCAGGGAGCATTGGGGGTCATGCCTGCGTGGTCTAGAGAGTGGTGCGCGATGGCGACTGGCCTGAATTGGAAGTGGTGCTCGCCGGAGACAGTGGTGGTGTAGAGCGAAATTAAGCAGCCTTGGGGCACGCCAGGGTGAGGGACTAAGGGGGAAACAGAGAGGAGGGAGAGGCGATTAAGAAGGCGTGGTCGCAGGGGGAATTTACTGGGCCATTTACGCGCATTCATTCGAGCAAATCAACGGCAGAAACTGCCAGGCGAGTTCATTGTGGGGAGGAAGACGATGACATGGTCGAGTGGGGTCCATTTGTCAGTGAGAGAGGAAGAGAAGAGATGGGGTCCATGCGTCGGTGACTGAGCGGGTGAGTTCTCTGGTTCAAAACGTTTTCTGCGAAAGAAGAGAGGGAGTGGGCTGCTGGGCTGGGCTGCTTCTTTCAATATTTTTTGTTCTGATTGTTTTTTCCTTTTTCCATTTCTTTTATTCTGTTTTGCTTTTATTTAATTATTTCAAACATCCATTTGAATTCAAACCTCAACCAAAATTTGTGTAGGTTTAAATACTGATTAGTAATATAATCTGAAGTCAATTTTGGAATAAATTTTTATTCTTTTTGGGGTCTTTTAATTATTCAAAAAAGCCTTTACATTTAAATTTAATTAATATCAAATATATTTTAAACCCTTATTTAATTTCAATTCTCACAAAACCTTTTCAGTAGGTTTATTTATTTAATAGGGTGTTAAATAATTAATATGTTTTTTATTAATCATTTAAAATTGGATTTGCCTTTATTCAAATAGAATTTGGTTTATGCCATTTTATTTTATTTTGGGAAAATCTTTATCCTTTTATTTTATTTGGATTTGTATTGTATTCATTCCATTTGATTATGGACTAGGTCAAGATTGGATTTTGCCTTTAAATAATCCTCATTTAATATTCCTTTCTTCATCTTATAAAATCCATATCTTTTTATTTAGAGGTCCAAACTTGGTGATTCCAATTTGTAAAATCTTATTTGATATTTATTTATCCTTTTAAATATCTTTAGGATTATTTTCTCACCATTTGATATGGATTTATAGATAGATGCTTTATTAGCTTTGGGAATTAAATATCCTTATCTTATTAAATTCCTGAGATTTTATCTATGGTTCCAAATTGGATGAAATCAATTTATATGGTTTTATAATATTTACATTTGTCATTCTTGATCATTTTCAAATGTTTGGTTGACAAATTTCTATTTGGATCAAATCCATGGTCTTAGATATAGCTTGTAAATGATTTTCTTCTATTAGGGTTTTAGAGTTTTGGTTTATTTCTCAAGTGTTTAAATTTCAAGATGCATTTATGAAGAATGAAAAACACTTGATTTGAATTTTAGTTGGATTCAAACATTAACCAAAGTTTGTTCAAGATGGGATTTTAATTTCCATTTAAAAACAAAAGTTTCTTTTTACCCTAAATTTCAACAATTATTTATTTTGTTTATTTATTTATCACATAACAAGATTTGGAAATTCTTGGGATGTGACAGGCTACCACCCTTAAAATAAATCTCGTCCCGATATTTGGGGAGGCTAGGGGTTACAAGTTGGCTCAAGGCATCTAGGGTACTACCACCCTTAAAAATTTTCCAACTAGATTACATCTTGGCTTGCTTGGGATTTTGATGAAGCTTCTCTGGACACTTGTCTGCATAATGGCCTAGATCTTTGCATTTGAAACACATCACTTGGCTGATATCTTTATTTTCCTTTGGTATCATTGC
This sequence comes from Avena atlantica, assembly GCA_910589765.1. Taxonomy (NCBI): domain Eukaryota; kingdom Viridiplantae; phylum Streptophyta; class Magnoliopsida; order Poales; family Poaceae; genus Avena; species Avena atlantica. The sequence continues at coordinate 73,107,389 of OU342737.1, forward strand.
CTCTTGTTTGTTTTCTTGGTTCTTCTTCTTTTCTAGGCAATCACTGGCATAGTGTCCCATTTCTTTGCAATTATAACATTGCAACTGGCTTATGTCCTTCTTCTTCTTTTTGGGTCTCTCCAAAGCTAGGAGTTCTTCTAGTTCATGCTCTTCATACTTCACCACAAAGGTGGGAAATCTTTCTCTATTCTTGGGGCAGTTACTAGAGATATGACCTTCTTCTCCACAAGAGTAGCAACACTTTGTGGTCACTTTAGATTTGGCCTTATGATGCATAGTTTTGACTTTGCCTTCATCCTTCTTGGTAGAAGTTGTTCCTTCATGAGGGTTTACAAATTGTTGTTCACTCCACCTTGTTTCCTTTGTTGAACTATGGTATATATGGGGCATTGGATAGGTACATGATTATTTCTTTCACATAGGAAACAAGTAGCTTGAGATGTGGGGCATTGATTAGTTGGATGTTTCTCCTCACAATTGGGGCATTGTTCTTCATGCTCTTTGGAAGTATGATCCTTGTCTCCACAAACATTGCAAGCTTGAGTTCCTTCTAGAATATCATCCTTGACATCCTTGTTATCATAAACTCCTTGGGAAGAGTTGTCTCCCTTGTTGATCATTTGAGTGGTCATCCCTTGCAGCAATTGGGATTGGATTACCAAAAACTTTTGTATGGTTGGGTCTAATCCATTGTCGTTGGCTAAAAACTGAGTTGTCACTTGGTTCAACTTGGTTTGGTTTGCTAGTAGTTGTTCTCTCATGTGCATCTCTTGGTTGTTGATATCACCCTTCTTGATGTTGGAGTCTCTTGGAGAAGTCATGTGTTTGGGTTGGGTTGGGATTAGAATACGCAAAATATTACTAAGGAATCAATTCTAATCACACACATCACAATTCACTCAAGTAATGTGCAAGCTATCACAAACAAACATTCCACTCAAACAACAAGTTTCAAGCATATTTTTAGGCAACCAAAAATATTTTTGTTACACCACTTAAGTTGGTGGGTTTGACTTAAATTAAACATGGTGGTCCATCTATATGGTTCACTTGAGATCTTTCCATCCTTCTTGGTTGATTCTTCTTGAACAAGATCATGGTTTCCTTGGGAAAATTCTTGGTCACAAAAACTTCAAAGGTGATGATGATTCCCAAGTTGTGTTTCCTTAGTCTTCAAGTCTTGAGCAAGATTCCTTGTCTCACTTGTAGTCCTTAGTGATATCCAAGGTTGAAGTCCTTGTTGAGAATAAGGTTGAAATCACTTGAAGATGTTGAAGTCATTAGAGTTGATGAAGTCCTCTTCACATGGTGAAGTCTTTGGCCATGGGGGTAGGCTTTGTCCATCAAGTTTGAAATAGAAGAGATGTAGAATCAAAATCAGAAGGTTAAGGAAAGAGTTTACAAGATTGTTTGTAAATAAGTTTTTGGAACAAACACAACTCCTATTTTTCTAAGGGGTTTTATCCTATCCTAGGGTTACAATCCTACATGCAACACAATGCTCTGATACCATCTGTAAGGTTCCCAACCTTTAATAAGGTAGAGATCCCTGTGTTTACAATGCTAGTCCCTGGATCAATAGCTAGCATCCACAGTTAAGATGTAATATCAAGAAACAAAGGTCATAATACAACTTTATAACCAGGAATAAAATAATTTATTACATCTTACATAGCTCATTTGGCTATCTCATCACAATGCAGCAGAATATAACAATAGCATGGGGTCCTTCATCTTCAAAGTGCCACAGACAGACATGTTGGTTGTAGACTTGTAATCCTAAATCAATAACTTCTCTAACATCAAACAAACCTGCAACATAAAAGTTACAGCTACAAGGGTCAATACATTTGAATTGTATTGGCAAGTGATACTATGGTAGTATAGTGGAGTCTATCCTCTATATGCTTTTGGCTAAGTGGAGCTTTAGGCTTGGATTGCTCAAAATAGATTTTCCTTATCATTTGAAAACACTAAGTTTTTGCTTGACAAAATCTTTCCCAAGGCATCTCCCAATAGAAATTGGTGATCCTCCAACCCTTGTTCAACCACATGATTTTAACTTAGAAATTGGTATGAGGAGATTCTTGATAGCTTCCATGTCTTGATGCTCAAATTGTTCTTTGCCAGGGACATGGCTAAGTACTTAGATTTTTCACTCTGCTGAGGTGGTGCACTTTCCCCACAAGACTTGGTTTCACCAAGACAAGATCTTTCAGAAGCCTTCCCTTAGACCAAAATGGACGCGCTCCAACCTATCAATCCCCTACCACCAACTGTCCATTTGGCTAAGTTATTGCAACCTATATGATCCAGGCAGAGCCCATAATGCCAAGTGGCTGCACTTGAAGCTTCTCAACATTTGACATCTCAAATCTCTTTGTTCCTGGGTGGCCATCCACAAGTGAGATACACAAGGTAAACCATAGAAATGGGCCTTGTGTAACCACTCAACATAACCCATTCACAACCATTCCACTCAGGTGATTCATTCACTTAGTTGTTTTATTAAGCAAAACATAAGTCCTTGACTTAGAAATATTCTATAGCATGAATATAATCCACCCTTGTTTTCTACTAGCTAAGCTAAGCATGATAGTAGTAGGAATCTTAACTTCGGAGAATTCTACTAAGGTTTCATCTACTAGGATTTCCCATGGCATAGCTTACACTTAGCAAAATTCCATGCAAGTCCTACTTAGAAATATCACTAATGCATAGTGAAAATAATGGGACAAAAGTATGAAGAATCACTTGCCTTTTGGGTAGAGAATATAAGTTCACTCCTTGTCTTTGCAATGATCACACTCTTCAAATCACTACAATTCAATCAAGCAAGGGCACACTTTCAATCTACCATTCAAGCAACATCACATAAATTAATAGAATCAAAACAATGCATGCAAGCATGCCAAACTTTGTTTTATTTACAAAAGTGGTTTGGTTATAAACATTATAAAACACTTATTGGTCATTTTATAAAGTGGCAAAACTATTTGCAAAAGATTTTACTAATAAATCAATTTTAAACCAAATGATTATTTTATGTGGTTGAAAATGCCTTTATCAAAGGAGCATTCGGTAAGTGAGGGAACTGCAACTGCCACCGCTGGCTAGCTTCTAGCAGCGCGAGAAACCCACCGCCGCCCGCCACTCCGGCGGCAGCGTCCACAGCCTCACGCCGGACGCCACTCAGGCGCCGGCGGCCACCCTCTCGGCCCTAGGCGTCATGGCTTCTCCCACTGCCACCCCTTCCCCAGTCATCTCCACCCCCACCTCCTCCCAAGCCCGGCGTTGGGCCGACTACTCCGACGATGAAGGCGACGAGCGAAGCCCCCGCTCCTACTGCGAGGTACTCCATAGTGGCCCCCCTTTGCCGATGGCCCGCTCCGCCTCCCCGGTGTCTGCCCCGGCTCCGACACCGGCTCCCGTCTAGCGACCTGCTCCACCCCAGCGGACGACCCCGGCGGCGAACCGCGACGCTGCAGAGAGAGGCGGGCGTGGCGGCGAGCGTGGCCCCTGGCAGATCGCGGGAGGAAGGAAGAGGCGCCGAGGCAGTGGACCGGCCAAGCTCCCGGCGCTCGTCATCAGGGAAGACCTACCGCCGAACCTCGCGGGCTGCTGCTTCAACTGCCTCCAGCGTTGTCACATCTCCAAAGATTGTGAGTTCGAGACGGTGTGCCTCCGCTGCAGGCACGAAGGCCACCATGCCCGAGCCTGTCCGGAGCGCCGAGGTGACCGACAGCGGTGGCGTGGACCTAGCGAACAACAGCTGCAGCGCCCCAGCGCGCGTGGACCGGCAGGTGCGGACGGAGAAGACCAGAAGCGGCACGTGCGCAACCCCGTGGTGGATGGCCGCCGTGGAGATGTCCGCGACCGGCTGGGAAGCCACATCCAGCCGGCGCCCTCGCCAGCGGCACCGGCGTCGCCGCTCGAGCCTTCCCGTGAGGCAGGCGCCTACCGCGTTCCTGCAAGGCGGCAACTTGGCGCGTGTCAGGCCTCCCCGTTTCCCCAGCCTAGCTCTGTGGGCTCGCGCTGCGGTGGCCTGGAGGATGCTCCGGTTGGCGGTCAGCGTGGACGGGACGAACGCGATGGTCTTGACGCGCATGACAGTCGTCGTGGAGAGCACGAGGCGCATGTGCAGCACGGCGGCGGCGACCGCGGGGAGCATGAGAGGCATGGTGGGCGTAGGGAGTGGGGTGCTCAGGGCGGCCGTGATGGCCGCGACGGGCGTGGACATGATGGCAGGAACCATGGGAGGAGTCCACCTCCCCCCCGGCGTGGCGAGGATGCGGAGCGCGGCAGACGGCCTCCGTCCCGCGACCTATCCTCGACTTCCCGGCATGAGATGCCCCCCGACCCACCCATGGAAGCAGTCATCATCCCAAGGTCGGCGGAGATCGTTGCGGCAGAAGATGCGCTGCGCTGGGCCCTCGTGGCTTTCGTCTCGGGCCAGCGGTCCAACGTATCCTTGATCGAGGCCGGGGCAGCGGTGGCGGCGCAGGTGCCACGGGCGGAGGATAATTTCACGATGCACCGATCGTGGCCGGTGGATTTCCTGTTGGTGTGCAGTAGCAGGAGGGTCCGAGACGATGTGGTGGATGCTGGTGTGGTGGACGGACGGGGCTTTTCCATCCGCTTCTCGCCGTGGAACAGACAACTGCAGGCGGTGCGATGCCCTCTCCGTTTTCGAGCACACCTCGAGCTCACTGGCATACCGGCGCACGCATGGAACCGCAACACGGTGGTGGCGTTGCTCGGTTCGGCGGCTTGGGTCGAGCGTCTAGGTGCATCGACGGCGAGCCGGGAGGACCTAGGGCGTTTTAAGGTCGTCGCCTGGCTGGACAACATCAATCAACTCCCCCGAGATAAAGCTTTACTCATAGAAGAGCCGGATGACAGGATGGAGGAGGATGAGGGCCTCGTCCTCCCCGGCGACTCCCTTGTGCCCCTAGACAAGTTCATGCTGCGCTACATCGTGAAGATCCGGCTGGTCAGGGCTGAAGACATGATGCAGGACGAAGACAGGCCAGCTCCGGGAGGTGGAGGAAGTGACGGCGGGGCCGACGGTGACGGGCGTCGTGGCCGATGCGGTGGCATCGGCCACGATGACGGCCGGCCAGGCGCTGGCGGCTTCTTCAGAGGACCCCGGGACACGCGTGGAGGTGAGGCGCACCGCCGGCGGCCGGTCGGCGAGGACTGGGGCGGCAGCCTCCGCGTTGCCATCAACGCTCCGCTGGACACTGTTCCCTGGCCGGAGGTTGAAGATGAGGACCACGAATCAGAGGACGTGGAAAGTTTTTCTAGTGGGGCCAACCTAGAACGCCTGCCCGGTCAAAACGCGTCACGGCACCCCGTCACCGCCACCGCCACCGCTTTTTACCAAGGGGATGAGGCCGTTGGTTTGTCGCCTCGTGGGATTCTCAACGGCGTGGATGTGGAGCGGACTGGTCTTTTTTTCGGCCAGCGGGACCCACTGGTGTACCGTTCCCTCAACTACAGCTTTGCATGCATGAGAAGTGGGCACTGGATTCAAAACGCGCGCTGGTGGACCAGGATGGAGACGTGCCCATGCAACAAAAAAGGGGAGATATGCCCACATTCGAGGACCCTCGTTCGGTGGCACCAGCGCCTGCTGTAGACTGCGAGAACGGCCTGGTCGTGCCTGTAGGCAGCTGTTCGATGGGGCCTGCGCCGATCCCCAGAGAGACGCGCACTGAGTCTATGGACCGAAGTGGTTCGTTTCAAGTTGAATCAGTCTGTCAGTTGGCGTCGCCTGGCTTGATCTCTTCGCCCGACGATGCGTGTTGGATAGTGTCCTCTGTCCAGATGGATTCCCCTAGATCAGTGCTCGACTTGATGGATGTTTTTTCGGTCAATCTGTCCTCGGCGGACGTGGACTTTGATCAGCGAATTGGGCCCGAGGCCATGGCCGCTAGTGATAAACCAGTGGCGGTTTGTAGCCCCGTCGCCTTCCGTGGAGCCTGTAAGCAGCCCATCAACACTGTCCTGAGCAGGCCGGTAGCCAAGCGATGCCGCAATAAAAGGAAGTACTCAGGGCCGGTGAGAAGGAGTGGGCGTATCCGTGGACGCTTTGCTTCGGGCACCCCGATCAGAGAGCAGCAGAGCACCCTCATCACCGGGCTGGGGATTGCTAGGGAGGGCGAGGTGATTGGAGACGAGGCTCTCGACGCCTACCTGGACTTGTTCGCGAGGCCCCTACGACAGCAGCACATTGACGTGGTCCTTCGCCTATTCGGATGGATGCCTGATGCCCTGCCTCTGTTCGATGATGCACCAGTGGAGTGCCTAGTCTGAGTAGCAACTGATCCTTCCTCCTTTTTATCTTTGTTGTAATAATGGATGATCCCGACTTCTCCATCGGAACTTGGAACGCGCATGGTTTGAATTCCCCTACCCGTCGCTTAGCAATCTCGCGAGTTCTATCTCCAGCTCGGTCCGCGGTGGTGTGCCTGCAGGAGACCAAGATGGCGGTGATCCCCGACCGCGTGGTGAGGGAATGCCTTGGCCCCTCTTACGATAAGTTTTTCTTCTTGCCGGCGATAGGTACCCGTGGAGGAATCCTCCTTGCTTGGAAATCCTGCATGGTCTCCGTCACCCACCCCCACTACTCCGACAATGCAATCACTGCTCGCATCTCGACGGGAGTGGATCACAGCTGGTGGTTCACTGGTGTCTACGGGCCCCAAAACGACCCGGACAAGCTTGCTTTCCTTCAATAGTTGCAAGACATCAGGGACCTGCACGCCGGTCCATGGATCATTGCCGGAGATTTCAACCTCATCCTCAACCCGGAGGACAAGAACCAAGGAGGCCTCCATCGCCGCATGATGACCAAGTTCAGGCGGACTCTCGCATCTTTAGAGCTTAAGGATCTCTACCTCAATGGCCGCAGGTTCACCTGGACAAATGAGCGGGAACGACCTACTCTAGAGAGGCTAGACAGGGTTTTTGCAACTGTGGACTGGGAGGCACGCTACCCCGACGCGTTCCTCTCGGCTTTGTCCTCGGGCCCATCCGATCACTGCCCCCTGTTGTTATGCCTGGCCCCAGATCTTCATCGGGGACGTCGTTTCCAATTCCAATCCTTCTGGCCCAAAGTCGAGGGCTTCCTCGAAGTGGTGCAGGAAGCGTGGAACTCTCAACAGTGGGAGCCGAACCCCTTCAAGAGGCTCGATGCAAAATTACGAGCTGTGGCTAAGAGGATTTCCTGCTGGAGCTCCAAATTCATCGGGAATGTCAAGCTACAGATCCTTCTAGCCTCAGAGTTGATCCTCCGCTTTGATGTGGCCATGGAGAGTAGGCAGTTGTCACCCCAGGAGCGTGGATTACGTTGCCTCCTCAAGAAGAAGCTCCTGGGTCTAGCTTCCCTTGAAAGGATGCTAGCGCGGCAGAGATCGAGGATTCTCTGGCTGCGAGAGGGGGATGCATGCACGCATTTCTTTCACACGCATGCCAGCCATCGGAGGCGTAAGAACTTCATTAGTCACCTCCTAGTAGATAACATGCGGATATCGGACCACGTGGAGAAGGCAGAAGTCGTGGACTCTTTTTTCGAGAACCTGCTCGGTGTGGCAGGTGACCGACCGTTCTCGCTGGACTTGAATTTCTTGGGGTTCCAGTCGATGGACCTTCAACACATTGACGGAGCCTTCTCAGAGGAGGAGGTTTTGGCGGCCATCAAAGGCATGCCGTTGGACAAGTTCCCTGGGCCTGATGGTTTCTCTGCCCGCTTCTTCGTATCTTGCTGGAGCACCATCAAGGATGATGTTATGGATGCCTTCCACTCACTCTCTAGGCTAGACAGTCGTGGATTTGGATCGGTGAACAGTGCTTTGATTACTCCCTTGCCCAAGAGACCGGGCGCCGAGGAAGTGCGGGACTTCCGACCGATCAGCCTGATTCACGGGATCGCTAAATGGGTGGCAAAGGTGATCGCCAACCGAATAGCCCCGATCCTCCCACAATTGGCGGGGGTTCATCAAAGTGCTTTTGTGCGTGGACGGTGCTTGCACGACAACTTCATGATGGTGCAAGGGACAGCCCGTAAGCTAGACACCAGCAAGACTCCAGCTGTGCTTCTCAAGCTGGACATCACCAAAGCCTTTGACACTGTGGACTGGTCTTTCCTGCTGGAAGTGCTGAAGAAGCTAGGCTTTGGAGAGCGCCTCCTCGCGTGCATTTGTGCCCTACTCTCCACGGCCTCCACACGCGTCTTGTTAAACGGTTGCCCAGGGGCGAAGGTGGCCCATAGGCGTGGACTACGGCAAGGAGACCCACTCTCCCCGCAGCTTTTTATCTTGATCATGGAGGTTTTCCATCTTATGGTCGTGAAGGCAGAAGAACAGGGGTTACTCACTGGACTTGCAGCCACAGGCCTCCAGCACCGTACATCGATCTACGCAGATGATGTGGTCACTTTCCTGAGGCCATAAGTGGTGGATTTCCAAGTGATATCCGGGATCATCGAGGACTTTGGGGAGGCGTCCGACCTCCGTACCAACTTTGATAAATGCTCGGCAAACCTGATTAGGTGCTCAGCCGAGGACAGAGATCTGGTGGAACGGGAGTTGCACTCCCCTATCACGCAGTTCCCCCTTCGTTACCTAGGGTTGCCGCTCTCCCTACGGAAACCGTCAGTGGCGCAACTCCAGACACTAGTAGATCTGGTGGCCGCCAAGCTGCCATCGTGGAAAGCCTCCATGCTCAACAGAGGAGGGTGGCTCGAACTCGTCAAGACAACTTTATCCTCCATACCTATTTTCACCATGATGTCCCTCGACATTCCCATTGAAACCATCACCACCATCGAGAAAATTATTCGCGGCTTTCTTTGGAAGGGGAGGAAGGACGTGCATGGCGGGCACTGTCTGGTGGCATGGGACAGGGTGTGCATGCCCAAGGAGCTGGGGGGTCTTGGCATCCCCTACCTGCGCCTCATGAACATTGCGCTAAGGGCCAGATGGCTGTGGCTGAAGCGTGTGGAGGTGGACAAGCCATGGCACGGCCTCGACGTATGTGTCCCTGAGCTCTCAAGGCGGCTCTTCGATGCGGCGACTACCTCGGTGCTAGGGGACGGAGCAACTACCTTTTTCTGGACAGACAGGTGGCTACCATGCGGGCGGCTCTGCGACGTCGCTCCAAACCTCTTCGCAGCTGTCCCACCAAATGTAACCGCCATGCGCCGTGTGCGCGATGGTCTAGGAGGGGGCTGGCTGCATGATGTCCCCCCAGACCTCAACGCAGCAGCCATCAGAGAGCTCCTCGAGGTGGCGGATCGAGTCGAAGAAATCACCCTGACAGAGGGGACGCAGGACGTTTTCAAGTGGAACTGGGACCCGAGCAACTGCTACACAGCCCAATCTTGCTACCAGGCTCTTTTTGCTGGGCGGACTTCGATGGTCGGAGCTCTTCAGATCTGGCGATCCCGAGCCCCTGCCAGCTGTAAAGTAACGCTTTGGTTAGCCATGAGAAACAAATGCTGGACTGCTGACAGGCTGAGCCGGCGTGGCCTTCAGCATCCAGCGGCCTGCCCCTTCTGTGACCAATGTGGAGAAACCATCGACCATATTTTTATGGGTTGCGTCCTAGCCCGCGAGGTTTGGGTAGCCTACCTGGGTTGGTGGAACAAGAGGCATTGGATGCCAGAGCATGACTCCAAATTTGTTACGTGGCTCCAAGGTAGGCGAGGTGGCAAAGGCCACGAGCGCGACCTCTGTACAGGGATCTCTTTGGTTTGCTGGACGCTATGGCGTCATAGGAACGACGTAGTCTTCGAAGGGGCCCCTCCTTCTTCTGGCGAGGTCATCCGGAAGATTGCCACGGAGGCAGACTTCTGGAGGACTGCAAGGCTTTTTCGCGACTATCTAGGGTAGGTAGATAAGTGGAGATGCCGCGAGTAGTTGCTTAGGTTGTGTTTTCTGTCCCTGAAGCGGCGTGGAGTTGCATCTTTGGCACATGTGCCACGGTGCGTTGTAAATCTTGGCCGTCTAGCCTTTCTTCTATGAAAACAATACGTCTCCCAGGATGTATCCTTGAAAAAAAGTAGTAATCTTTATAGGGTTCACCAAATACACTTTCAAACCATAAAACTTGGTGTTTTAGGGTCAGAGAGTTTAAATCAAAACATTTCTCAAAGGTTTTCCTCCAAAATCATTTTTAAACCATAATCAACATTTTTATTTGACTAGAAATGGTTTAAATCAAAGAATTATTCCTTTGCTTCACCAAATACATTTTTGAAACCACCAATTGAATTTCTATGGTCAGTAGGTTCAAAACAAACCATTTGCCAAAGGTTTTATCTCAAAAATCATTTTAGAACAATTTTTATATTCTAAATATGCCTACATAAGTTTCTGCAAAAACAATCAATTTAACAGAAACATTTTACTAAACAAAGTGCATGGTCAGAAAGTACTTGTTTTGCTGAATCCATTGATATAAAATTTGCAAAATTTGGACATGTGGTTTGAAAGTTATGAATTTTTCAAATTGGCACATCTAATAGACATTTTTATTTTTATTTCAAACAGTCTGGGCCACGTGTCGAGTTGCTATTCGCTGGTACCGGTTCACATGGATCAAGCGATGTGGGGCATTGGATCTAATGACGATCGTGTGGCACAGATCTGTCCTTACCCCTTCAGTTAAGTTTCTATCGCATCCCTTCGATCACGATCCTACGGTCCTAATCGCTTTGACCATTAAGCAGCGGCGCTGGCGGCGGCGTGTGGCGGCGCGGGCTCTGGCTACGCCGTTGCTGGCGATGCAGGAAGTGAGGGAGGAAGGGGAGTGTCTCACCAGGTTCGTGTGGTCGTGGTGATGCTCAAGGTGCTCGCGAGGAGGCAAGGGGCGCAGGGGGTTGCTGATAATTGCTCGTCAGAGTTGCGTCTGACGACGGCTTCTCCGTTCGTCGTCGCTGGCGAGAGCTGCAGGTCACGAGAAGATGCGCGAAGAGTGTCATTCGATGCGGAAGAGTTTGGCGACCATGCATGCGTCATCAGGAGAGGGAGGGGAGGAAGGAACTCATGGGGAGAGGTCGACGGAGTTGGAGACAGACGGCGGCGTATTCATTCGTGGTTGCTGCCGACGATGTAGGGCACGCGCGAGCGAGTTGAGGTAACTAGAGGTTCAGGGAGCATTGGGGGTCATGCCTGCGTGGTCTAGATAGCGGTGCGCGACGGCGACTGGCCTGAATTGGAGGTGGTGCTCGCCGGAGACAGTGGCAGTGTAGAGCGAAATTAAGCAGCCTGGGGGCACGCCAGGGTGAGGGACTGAGGGGGAAACAGAGAGGAGGGAGAGGCGATTAAGAAGGCGTGGTCGCAGGGGGAATTTACTGGGACATTTATGCGCATTCATTCGAGCAAATCAACGAGAGAAACTTCCAGGCAAGTTCATCGCGGGGAGGAAGACGATGACATGGTCGAGTGGGGTCCATTTGACAGTGAGAGAGGAAGAGAAGAGATGGGGTTCACGCGTCAGTGACTGAGCGGGTGGGTTCTCTGGTTCGAAACTTTTTCTGCGGAAGAAGAGAGGGAGTGGGCTAGCTGGGCTGGGCTGCTTCTTTCAATATTTTTTTGTTCTGATTGTTTTTTTCCTTTTTCCATTTCTTTTATTATGTTTTGCTTTTGTTTAATTATTTCAAACATCCATTTGAATTCAAACCTCAACCAAAATTTGTGTAGGTTTAAATACTGATTAGTAATATAATCTGAAGTCAATTTTGGAATAAAATTTTATTCTTTTTGGGGTCTTTTAATTATTCAAAAATGCCTTTACATTTAAATTTAATTAATATCAAATATATTTTAAACCCTTATTTAATTTCAATTCTCACAAAACCTTGAATTATTTAATAGGGTGTTAAATATTTCACCTTGAATTATTTGGAATAATTTTTAATATGTTTTTTTATTAATCATTTAAAATTGGATTTGCCTTTATTCAAATAGAATTTGGTTTATGCCATTTTATTTTATTTTGGGAAAATATTTATCCTTTTATTTTATTTGGATTTGTGTTGTATTCATTCCATTTGATTATGGACTAGGTCAAGATTGGATTTGGCCTTTAAATAATCCTCATTTAATATTCCTTTCTTCATCTTATAAAATCCATATCTTTTTATTTAGAGGTCCAAACTTGGTGATTCCAATTTGTAAAATCTTATTTGTTGGGGAGATGACCTCGAGTAGGGTAAAGACGGGGAAAGATGAAAGGAAGTTGCCCGTCTAGTTTCCGAGTTATAGTATGAATCGGCCGAATCCTGTAGAGTTCGGCCGAGATAGGGAAGGGCAGGACCCTCATAATAATGGCAAGGCGTTGCCCGGCCGAGATATTGAATAAGTCGGCCGGGTTAGCCCGAGTAATCTTAATGCAGGTGAAGGACAAGCCGAGTTACGCGAGGCAGGGCCGAATGATACGAAGCTTGCAAGGGAAGGAGAAGCCTAAAGTCAAACTCTAGCCGCAGGCTAGGGAGAATCTGAGCGGAGCCAAGCATAAGGGACAAAGGCGCTGAGTGACAGAGGGGCAGAAGGAAGTCATGGAGGTGACAGTCCTGAAGCCCGAGGCACGCAGGAGGGGCCCTCTGGAGCCTTGCTGTCATTAGAAGGGCGATAGGGAAAGGAGGTCGCCGAACTGCTATTTTGGGACAAGCATATTCCTCGAATATGCTTGCCCCGTCAGCCCTAAAGGCACCCAAGGCTCTCCTTTATAAGGGGAGGCTTGGACCCTGAGGAGGGCATCGGCTCATTTTAGTACCGTTAGGCTGGTAAAGTTCATCTTTTCTCCCTGTATACAGCTCAAGGAGCACTTGTAGCCCAAGGGAGGATAAATAAAGATCTTTGCCTTAGTCTTTTTGTGTAGAATCAACTGCATCTTCCCTCCCCAGATCCCTCTAGCATCCATTGGCCCCATACTTTAGCCTACCCATGGCATCTGCCGTGCCACCACCACGACATTATTTGATATTTATTTATCCTTTTAAATATCTTTAGGATTATTTGCTCACCATTTGATATGGATTTATAGATAGATGCTTTATTAGATTTGGGAATTAAATATCCTTATCTTATAAAATTCCTGATATTTTATCCATGGTTCCAAATTGGATGAAATCAATTTATATGGTTTTATAATATTTCCATTTGTCATTCATGATCATTTTGAAATGTTTGTTTGACAAATTTCTATTTGGATCAAATCCATGGTCTTAGAGATAGCTTGGAAATGATTTTCTTCTATTAGGGTTTTAGAGTTTTGGTTTATTTCTCAAGTGTTTAAATTTCAAGATGCATTTATGAAGAATGAAATCCACTTGATTTGAATTTTAGTTGGATTCAAACATTAACCAAAGTTTGTTCAAGATGGTATTTTAATTTCCATTTTAAAACAAAAGTTTCTTTTTACCCTAAATTTCAACAATTATTTATTTATTTTATTTATTTTTCACATAACAAGATTTGGAAAATCTTGGGATGTGACAGAATATGCCCGAGAGGCAATAATAAAGTGGTTATTATCGTATTCCTTATTTATGATAAATGTTTATTTTGCATGCTATAGTTGTATTAATACGGAAACATTAATACATGTGTGTTTAATAAACAAAAAGGAAGTTTCTAGTTATGACTCTCTTATAAACTAGCTCGTTGATTAACAAGATGATCAAAGTTTCCTGATCATGGACATTGGATGTTGTTAATAACGCGGTCACAACATTAGTGTAATGGTGTGATGAACATTCATCCGAAGTATAGCATTACGATCAAAGTCATTGAGTTTATATTGCTATATCAACTTACGAAGTGATCCTAATCCTTAGACCATGAGATCATGTCAATTACTAACACCGGAAGAGTTTCTTGATAACATCAAACGTCACACCGTAACTGGGTGATTATAAAGATGGCTTCAAAGCTACTAAAGTGTTATGTTGAGAATCATGGATCAAGAGTGGAATTTGTTCATCCCGATGACGGATAGATATACTCTGGGCCCTCTCAGTGATATCACATTGGTTAGCTTGCAAGCAAGTGATTTGATCACTAGATTGTTATATCACGGGAACGAGAAAAGAGTGCATGTCAGTAACGAGATCAAACTAGGTATGGAGATACCGATGATTGAATATCGGACATGTAATATATCGTGAAACAAAGGGATTAAGATACTAGCGTAAAAGGTTCACACGATCACAGAAGTCATCGTTGAATGTGTGGGAGTCAGTACGGATCTCCAGGCCCCGCTGCTGATTATTGATCGGAGAGGGGTCTCAATCATGTATGCATTATTCGCAAACCATAGGGTGACACACTTAAGGGATACCGACACCATTTGGAGCAAATAATATGCCAGAGAAAGAAAAAAGAAAGCGCAGGAATTTATTTCACTAGACACCAAAACTGTTTCGGTTGAAATTGCTGAAACTGGTTCTGCATGTGAAATGGAATACTAGCAAGGAGTTTTATGTGAATGTTTGTTAATTAAAGTAATTAACAAAATTATTAATAAATAAAAGAGTTTTATTTAATGAGAGATTACATTAAATTTGGTGGAAATTTAATGGAGGTGAGTGGAATTTTGAGTGGGGTGGCTATTTATGTGAGTGGGAGCTCCACCCACATGAATGTGGAAGAGGTGGGGGCACCTCCATGGCTGCCACGCCATGGGAGGGGGCTGCCCCCCTCTCCCTATAAAAGGCACCCACTTCCTCCTCTCATCTCCCACCTCCTCGCGAAGGATCTCTCTCCCCCTTTAGAATTTCCCCATGGTCTCGGATCAGCGAGATACATGTTCCCGGTGGATTTTCTAGAAGGATTTGTTGCTTCCGCTGCTTCGCTGGAGCGAGGGCGCGAAGGTTGTCGGGGTACCCGTACGTGTGTGCGATCACGGATGCACCACTGCTTTGAGGTGCTGGACTTGATTGTGCTGGACCGGCTAGACCAGATGGACTTCATCACGATCTTGAGATCGGCAAGCGTTCGTCTACATCATCCACGAGTACAACATCGTTAACGCTATTCGGTCTTCGAGGGTATGTATTCTATGGATGTATATCCACCCGTTGCTTGTATCTAGTAGATAGATCTTGGTACATAGATGTTCCCATCGTAGGAAATTTTTTGTTTTCTATGTTGCGAACCCTACAAAAGGGATATTGAATAACACTGTCTACATCTCATCGTGCAGACCATTCAATAATCTCTCCTTCTTCTTGGC
Source organism: Avena atlantica (assembly GCA_910589765.1). Classification (NCBI taxonomy): domain Eukaryota; kingdom Viridiplantae; phylum Streptophyta; class Magnoliopsida; order Poales; family Poaceae; genus Avena; species Avena atlantica. Next base: position 73,122,632 of record OU342737.1, read on the forward strand.
TTCAGTTTCGATCTCATCCGGGGCATACCTAGCTAATGACAAGAATTTGTCACGGTATTCCACTACGGTCATACTTCCTTGCTTTAGTTCTCTGAACTCATCTCTCATTCTCTTGATCAAACCCAGTGGCACATGGGTTCTTCTGAACTTGACCTTGACTTCCTCCCAGGTCATCATTTGTCCTCTGGTCATTGCACAAACGCTGTTCCACCATGCTCTGTCGTCTCCGGCTAGATAGTGGGTGGCGAACAGAACTTTCTCGTTAGCTTCCACTCTGGCTACTTCCAGGTTGTTTTCCATGGTTTGCAACCAATCGTCGGCATCTAAGGGCTCCTCTGACTTAGTGAAAATAGGTGGGTTGGTGTTCTGGAAATTCTTGAGCTTAGATCCATGGTTGTCCTGGTTTCCTTGGTCTTGATTGTTGTTGGCCATCTGAGCTACGTGCTGAAGGGTGGCTAAGTTGGCTTGACGCTCTGCTCTTTCAGCTTTGCGGTCAGAAACTAACATTTGCAGGATCTGTAACATCGGGTCCGGGGATGAACCACTTCCTCCGCGTGGCATCTGAAGATTGAGATAGATCATGAGAAAAGAGGGAAATTTCTAAGGTTCAGGGACTTTGAAAAGTTTTTAAAGTTTGACTCAGATTTTTTTAGCAACTTGCTTTTCATTCATTCATTCATAGCACCCGATACAAACACACACCACAAAACAAGAAAAACAGATGGTTTTAAGAACCATTCTGGAAACTACGATACAGTGGGACCGAATACTACTCACTACGCTAGTGCTCAAGTGCTACTACTCCTCGGAGTCGGTGTAGTCGTCATCCTCATCGTCATCGATGAAGGAGAAATCATCCTCATCGGTGAAGAAGTCCATAGCCTGATCCTCCAGAAAATCATCGTCATCACTGAGATAGGAGTAGGGGTCTCCACGAAGATCCTCTTCGGCATTCTCCCTTTCCTCCAACTGCATGTCTATCTCGTGGATGGTCTCCTCCAAATCCGAGATATGGTGGCGAAGACGAGCAATGATGCGCTCCTTCTTGTCCAGCTGACGGCTGCGAGACTTGTGATCCTTCGCTAGCATGGCGATGGTCTGATCCTTGGTCTTGATGATGGCGTACTTGTGGTTGAAGTAGTCACGGCAATTATCCAATTCCTGCTGACGATCATACATCATGAAGCTGAGGTGGTCCAACTGAGTCTTCAGCTCGGGGTGGTATGGGGCTTCCAGTGGCTGTCCCATAGCATCACGCCTTGGAAAAAACTCAAAGCAGGTACCCTTGATCTGGTTGATACTCTGCCCACACAGACGGGCAAGAGCTTACTGGATGGCCCTGGCAAGTCCATCGAGCCAGTTGTTCTCTCTTAAGGTGAACTGAATTCCCTCAGCAGTGGGAGGTTCAATCTTTCCTCGGAGACTTGCAACAATTAGCCACTGCAGATCTTCTCCTCCTTGATCATTGAACTGAGCTCCGAAGAACTCGGGGTGCGGACGCTCTAGAAGTTCCGAAAGCTGGTCCAAATCCCGCTCAAAGATAAGGTCTCCTCCATTTCCCAACTGGTAAAACTTGCTGTACTTCACGTCCATCTATAAGAATATAGGATGAGTAAGTTAGTAGAGTGATCAAGTGTGTCAATTTTTATGTATTTTGCAAGAGTTGTTGAGGTACATGAATTTTTATGAAAGAAACAAGGTGATAAGAATGGGAATAAGTTTTTGTAAATATTTACTTCCTTTGGTTTTGAAACTAAGTTTTTGATTCAAACGGCCAGTCTAACTAGGATCTCCTATGGTCAGGATGGCTCTAATACCAACTTGTCAACACCCGGAATTTTAATCCCAGATGCCTGTTATGCCATACATCGCAATCCCAGGATTACCATTTTTGCGAGACATAACAGATTTGGATACCACAGTACATTATCCATTACAAACCATACATAAGGTCTTACACAAATAAGGATCTCATGATCCAGTTCTTAATACAACTCAAGCAGCGGAAATACGTAATAATAACAGTAGCGTAGGCGAAGCTCCATCTTCGGGGTCGCAAGCAATGCTGACGATGGGAGATGATCCTAGTGGTCGTAACCTTCCTGGGGTCCATCTTCCTGGTACTCCTCTTCATAGTCTGGCCACGGGAATAGCCAGGGAAAAAATCCATGAGTACTCTTTAAGTACTCGCAAACTAATACTAACAAGTGAAGGGGTTTTTGTAGTAGGACACTAAGCTCTAGGGTTGTTTTGCAAAAAGCCAGATTTACCTCTACTAAGTTTAGAAATGAAGAAAGCTAGTTGAAGTTTTATACACCTAAGTGGGAACTTGTATTTCATATCACAACTCTATTGTGGTCAAGTCAAAGTCTCAATTCATTTCACCAATCATTTTGAAAACATCTGACGGGGGAACAGTATGGCCACTCCAACTGTCCATAACCGCGGACGCGGCTATTCAAATAGTTTGACACTCTACAGAGATTTTACACTTTCACCATAACATTCGATACATCCTTCAGGAACAAATCCTGAATTCACCATACTCAGTATGCGGATAATCAATCCTAACCTTTCAATTACACGCCCTAGTATAAGCACCTCTCCTATGAGTTTGGCCTCCCAACCATGACCAACTGTCATCTTGGGTACTCCACAGGTGGACAATCTTCACAAGGTAGCCTCAGCTCAGACCTTGGCCATGAGGGAACCAATGCTAAGGTATATAAGTTTCCAGTCAAGCCCTACCCAATTCTCGGGTATTGTGGTTATACGGTAAAATTGGAATGGTATCGCATCCAGAAAACCATCAGTTTTATAAAGGGCTAAGGCTCATGCCTCAACATTTTCATCATCAAAATCATCTAGTGTTCGGAAACACATGTCAAAACATCTCAGTAGAATGACTCATCATTCTAAGGTTTTCTTAACCATTTTCACAAGTATTCCCATCTGAAGTTGATCAAGTTTTATGCTTAGCACTAGCATCTACAAATGGGAGTGAGTACTAATGAGGGGTGGTAAACAAGTGGAGTTTCAACTAAGTACAATCTCATGCCTTAGGGTGACATCAAGATTATCTAGCTTAGGCCAAATTTTATGCTCTTTATGCAACCTTCAATTATCTTTCTAGTATCTACAATTTACTCAAGTAAACTCTAAGTAATAGCTTTGATAAAGAAATAAAGTAGAAAGCGTGCAAGTAAAACTAGGATTGGGGTTATCAAGTGGGTATGATCACATATGCTTAAGGCATATAGTTGGCATGGTAACAAGCAAGTATTTGCTTGCATAGGTCAACTTGATTAGTAAGGCTTGCATCAGTATCAGTATAAGCTTGCTAAGTTGCAAGTGTTAGCTTGCTCAATCAACTAGTAGTATTAGGCTTGCCTTGTGCAGGGCAGTGGTTGAAGTTCTCATCGACTTCTTCTTCGTAGTATCCTTCTTCCTCCTCGTATCCTTGGTCGGTACTAGCGTCTATGAATAAATACGAGGTACACAATCACCAAACAATACTTAACTACTTGCAATCATCACACAAAGGGGTTCTATAGATGATCTAGCATCATCACTCATATCACAAGAATAAAGCATTTGTCTTATTTTTTTTATTTTTTTAGAAAAGTAATTTCTACTCATTGAAAAACTACTTAAGATTTAATATTCTCCAACTCAAACATGGGATCATGTTGACACATGTCATCAAAACATATTTCAGTACATGGGAATGTGATTTAAAGTGGTGGTCACAATTTAATAAGATTTAACCTTTTATTTCCAATAAAAATAAATGACTAGAAATGCTTATGTGACATTCTTTTATTACTTGAACATCCTTTCTGTAAGTAAACCCATATGTTTTTATATATTCTGAAAGGTATGATCAAATGTGATTTTTGAGAGTTGGAATCAACTCAAAAGCTATTATGGTTGAAATTTGAAAAATGTTTGAATGCAGAAAAGCTTCTGACTTGTTATTTTCACAAAGGTTGATCTATAGATCCAAATGATTTAAATCCAACGGGCTTGGATTACGCTTTTCAATATATTTCAAACAAAATTTGTTACATTCAATTTGGATTAATGAATCGAGTTGGGTAGATTTTTGAAACTAGGTATAGAACTTTGTTTGAATTAAAATGGAAAAAGTTAAATTCAAACGACTGGGCTGCGCGGGAACTGCTAATGGGCCGGCCCAGTGTCACTCCGCGGCGCGGGCGCGACTGAAAGGGTGGGTCTATGGGTCAGTGACTCTTAACACGCGAAGCGGTACGGGGCGATATGGTGCGTTGTATTAGAATGAAGATCGACAGCTAAGGGTCGTCGTCGACGATGAACTAGTCACCGGCGAGTTCGAACCCTAGCGGCTCAGTGGGGGTCGTCGGGGGCTCACCGGGGCTGAGGCGAAGGTCGGCGATGCGGGCGAAAGACGAAGTCGACGACGGCGAACTCAGGGGTGGTCGCGGCAGCTCCTGGGATGGACGAAATCGACAGCGCCCTTCTTCTCTAGAGGCGGCCTGCTCCGGCGATGCGCTGCTCGCGTTGCTCCGGCTACGAGGTGGAACGATCAGTGAGGTGAGGGGAGTGATATGGTGTGAAGAAATCGACTGGGGGTGGCCTCCTTTTATAGTCTCGACGGCGAGCCGAACGGGATGAGCAGGCGACGGTGGCGACACGGCTACGGGTGGCTAGAGGCATGGCTGCGGCTGGCGATCGACGGGCGGTCTCCTGGGGATGCTCATGTAAGGCTTTAATGCGCATGTAGGGGTTGTGGCAAATGGTCGGGAACGCGCGGTGCTCTGCGTGGCAGAGGCGGCGTCTTCGACGGCGAGCGGTGGCTGTGAGGCATGGGGCGGCAAACGGGGGTGTCTGCGAGGTTTCTGGGGCAGTGGTGATCACGTGTAACATCCCTAAAATCATGTTTTAAAACTCATGCATATCATTCATGCATCCATGATCATTTAGGGATTCCATTTCAAAAACAGGAGCATCTGATGCTCATTATTTTATGTGAGCAACTATCAAACCAATGCCACTCTCAATTGAAGAGTTTATTTGTTTTAAACCAAGCCTTGCTTGCTCTCTTGTTAATTGGTTTGATTATTGGAGTTTGGTGAAAATTTACAAAACAAATATGGATTTAAAACCATTTTCAAAAACTTATTCAAATCAAGTGCTTTGTCACTATTTATTTTGTTTAATCAAAAGGACCAAGCTAGAACAGAGAGACCACATGTTTTTATGTCCAAAAATATGAGTGTTACACTCTACAAAAACCCAGAAGAGATTTGAATTCAAATGTCTTTTAAAATCATTTGAAAATATTTCCTAGAAATTCAAACAGAAAAATAAAAAGAATAAAGAAATAAGAAAAGGCCGGCGCCAGACTTTTAGCCCATCAGCGAAACCAGCCCACTAAGCCCACCCGGGGTTTTCCCCTCGCTCTCTCACGCGCACCCACTCGACCCCGCTCTCACTGACCAGTGGCCCCATCGCCACGTCGTCATCATCCTCCCAGAAACAGCGCGATGAACACGTCGTCGCCCGTATCTTCCCCCGCCTCTGCCATGATTTTAAACCTCTTAATTGGCGATGAATGCGTGCGTGATCTCCGCCCCAGCTCCGGCTATAATATCCCCTCGTCTCTCCGCTCGTTTCCCCTCACTCAGCGTAGACACTACGCCACCAGGCTGCCCGTAATCGTGCCCACACCGCCGCAGCACCGACGACCTCCGGCGACCAATTCCGGTGAGCATCGTCCACCCCTTTGTCTCTGCTTCATGCGAGCATGCTCAACATGTCCTTGCGCATCTTCTCATACCCTTCTTTTTCTCTGTACCATCCTAGAACGTCGTCATCGTCCACCACTGGAAGCAACCGAAGCTCGGCTCAACTCCGGCGACCGTTCACCGTAAGCCCCAACTTCCCCTCTCCCTCTGTTTGATACGCGTGTGATCCCCAGTGTCCTACGCATCTAAGCGCACCCTTATCTCGTCTTAGCGTGGCCCAGAGCGTCGTCTTCGTCGCCAACCGAGAGCACCGTCGCCAGGGACTTCTTCGACGAGCAATCCACGACAACCCCGAGCGCCCCTTCGCCAACCGAGCAAACGTCGAGCATCTCCTTGTCACGGCGATTCTGGTGAGCATCCTCACACCTCCCCGCGCGACCTAGTTCGCCGGCTCCGCCCCTAACAGAACACGCCGCCGCCTGTCGCCGCCGCTAGCGCCGCCACTTGTTGGTCAGTTGCTGAGAATTGTGCGATGTAGATCGGACGTATGCGATAGAACATAGTCGAAGGGGTAAGTAGCGATCTGTGCCGCACGATTTAGTTAGATCTAACGGTGCGCAAGCACGATCCGGTGCGAAGCGGTACCAGCCAACCAGAGACTGCCGCGTGGCATGTTCTTTGTTTTAAATTTCTGAATTAGATCTATTAGATGTTTGAAGTTGTTTAATTCATAACTTTTGAATGCCACGTCCAAATTTGACAAATTTTATATCAATGGAATCAGGAGAGAAAATCCTTTCCATCTATGCAATGTGTTTAATGTTTTGCCTCTATTAAAATGGTTGTTTTTATAGAAACATGTGTAGGCCTATTTTGTGTATAATAATTATTTGGAAAATGTTTTAATATTCAAATAAAGTTCATTTAGCTTGTTTTGTACTTGTTTATGATTCAGTACCATGCACTTGTCTTGTTTGGTGTAGAAAATCATCACATGGCATTATGCATGCATCCATACATTTTTGCTTGTATTTATTTTGTATATGATTTTGGTGTTATTATTCTATGTGTAGATTTTGGTGCAAATAGTGATTGTGAGGATTGTAGCTACTCTCCAAACTACCAAGGCAAGTGGTGCTTCATGATTTTATTCCTATGTTTTTCAAATATGCATTAGAAATATTTTGCTAGTCTTGCATGGATACTTTTTGATCTATATGCTATTCTTGGGAAATCCTAGTAGTTGTAGAATTGATAGAAATATTTCTAAGTCTTATCAATGCCATGCTTAGCCTAGCTATTAGCAACCAAGGGTGGTTATATTCATGCTATGAATAAATATTTCTAATTCTTTGGACTATGTTTTTGCTTAATAAAACAACTAAGTGAATGAAACACCTGGGTGGAATGGAAAGAATGGGTTATGTTGAGTGGTTACACAAGGCTCATTTCTATGGTTTACCTTGTGTATCTCACTTGTGGAAAGCCACCCAGGCACAAAGGGATTTGAGAGGCCAAATGTTAAGAAGCTTCTAGTGCATCCACTTGGCAATATGGGCTCTGCCTGGATCATATAGGTTGCAATAACTTAGTCATTTGGACAGTTGGTGGTAGTGGGATGATAGGTTGGAGCGCGCCCATTTGGTCTAAGGGAAGACTTCTGAAAGGTCCTGTCTTGGTCAAAATCAAGTCTTGTGGGGAAAGTGCACAACCTCTGCAGATGGAAGAATCTAAGTACTTAGCCATGTCCCTGGTATTGGACAACTTGAGCATCAAGACATGGAAGCTATCAAGAATCTCCTCATCCTAATTTCTAAGTAAAAACTTGTGGTTGAACAAGGGTAAAGGTTCACCAATTTCTATTGGTGGTTCCTTGGGAAAGATTTTATCAAAGAAAAACTTAGTGTTTTCAACTAATAGGTAAAACCTATTTTGAGCAAAGCAAGCTTAAGCTACACTTAGCCAAAATTGCATATAGTATCTAGTCCACCAATATTCTACTAAGGTATCACTTGCCAATACTATTCCAATGTATTGACCCACTGTGGCTGTAACTTGTGATGTTGCAGGTTATTCTGATGATGATTAGGAGTCATGAGTCTACACTCAACATGCTTGCCTGTGGCACATGAAGATGAAGACTTATCTATCTTATTATATATTTTGAACTCTTGTATTAGGCCTGTGGCCATGGAGTTTGTAAAAGACTATGTTTGTCTCTGGAATGATATGTAATAATGACCTTTGTTTCTGTGTACTTCATCTTAAACTGTGGATGCTAGCATTGATCCAGGGACTAGCATTGCAATCACAGGGATCCTTTCCTTTACAAAGGAGGGATCTTACAGATGGTATCAGAGCACTGTGTTGCCTGTAGGATTATGACCCTAGGATTGGAAACCACTAAGGAAATTTTTTAAACAACTTCCACAATTGTCTTTTCTTCTCGTAAACTTTTCTAATCTTCTTTCTCATCTCTAGTTGTAGATGAACTCCATCAACGAAGCCGTGAGGAAGGTACCACTCATGACTATGACTTTGGAATGTGAGACAGAATTCCCCAAGGCTCTCAAGGACCTCATGGTTGCCATGGGAATACATGGTGCAGCTGTGTACAAAGGTTTTCCTGTGATGGATGAAGGAGTTGAGTACTGGTGGGTGCAACTTCACTTGTATAAAAACAAGGAAGACAACCACAAGGACTCAGGATTCTGCATGGTTACCAACTCAGTGATGCACACCACATTCTTTGATTCAGCAACGGATGCAGCTTGGAAAGCCATCAAAGAGCTTGGTGATAGAATCAAGTGCAGAATGCTTAACACCCAGAATGACCTTAGGGAAGAAAAGAAGCATACCCAAGAGTTAGAGGCTACCAACCAAAGTTTAAGGGAGGACATCATTTACTTAGCAATGGAGTCATGTGATCTAGATAGACAGATTGCCTCTAGGGATGCCCTGTTAGCCAACTTGGCAAGTGAGATGGGATTGTAACGTACTTCGTTAGTTGGACCACCACACCTATCATTTTATTTCCCAAATGTTGTTTAAAATAAGTTGAACCTTGGTTGTTTGTAATGAATCCATGTATGCCATGACTTGTGTGTTTTGATTTCCAAAGTTATGCATGTGATGCCTTGTCTTGTGATTTGTCTTAAATTGTGTTGATTCTAACTTTTTCTATCTTATTAAATAGATGCCTAATGTTACTATCAGCACGGCTGAAGAGTTCAAGGGAACTCGTTTTGGCCCTCGTATTATTGAGCTCACTAGTCTGCTCAATCTCCCTCTTCCTACTATCATGATGCTTCCCCTCACCAAGTTTGAGAGGAAAGACCTTTGGGGCTTCAAGGTTAATCAGCCAGGACGCCAGACTGAGCCAGCCACGGAGGTCATCATATTAAAGCTCATGCATGATGACAAGGAGAGAGGCCTAGAGGTAGTCATGCATGATTTGATTGGACGTTTACTAGGGAGACACTCTCGAGAGGTTAGAGGTACTCACTTCCACACCTTTGGTAGACGTGATGATGATGGTGAGGCCATTGACTTTGAGGATACTTCGAGAGAGACGGCAGAGCCGATTCGCCTATACCTCCAAGACTTAGAGGTTCTTCTTAGGCACATAGACACTGATAGGACCAGCGTCATGCTTAGCAATGACGAACTCCAGGTGCAGCTGCGTGAGAAGGACAAGCTCTTCGTGGAGCAAGATGAGATAGTCAAGGAGATGGAGGTTAAGTTTGAGAGTTAGGATAGAAAGTTCAAGAGTCAAGAGAAGCGAGTCCAAGATAGGAACAAGAGGATTCGAGACATGACTGTAGAACTAGAGGCCAAGGACTTCGAGCTCGAGCATCAGCAGACTGTGATTGAGAGGCTTCGATCATAGAAGAGGGCTCTCAAAGCCAACGTAGAGACCTTGACCACCAATGTAGAGGAATACAAGACCGCTATGGAGAATGCAGGTCTTACATTTGTTGATGAGGAGGTTGATGCGGATGAGTAGTGATGACTACTCATTTACCTTTATTTATCATGTCTTTGATTATTGAGTCGCAATGACCACCCAACATGTGGATGGCTTGATATTGGTGTGTTTACTATTCAGAACTTGTTGTCTATGTGGTTGAACTTTTATTACTATGATGCATGATTGTGGTTTGTTATGTGATGTATTGTGCATGTTAGCATCTATGGGTATCTCATTCTTATCCTTATTCAAAACCACAGATGCCTCCCCGACGTGCCAATCCCAACCCCAACAACAACATCACCCCTGAGATGCAGCAGATGATGACAGCGCAGACTCAGTTGATGCAAATGATGAGCACGCTCATCCAGAATCAGAACAGCAACAACAACAACAACAATAATAATAATAATAATAATAATAATAATAATAATAACAACAACAACAATCAGAACAACCCACCGGGTTTTGACATGCTTACCAGGTTCTTAAGACCGAGGCCAGAAAAGTTCTCACGAACTACTGATCCTATGGTGGCCAATGATTGGCTATGCTCTGTGAACAAGGACTTGGTAACTGTAGGTTGACCTGATGAAGATAAAGTCAGATTTGCAGCTCACTTGTTGGAAGGACCAGCAGCCACTTGGTGGGATAACTTCCAGATCACCACTCCCATTGAGGATGTGACATGGGCTATCTTTGAAGATGGTTTCCGTACTGCTCACATCTCATCCGGAGTGATGAGTTTGAAGAAGAAAGAGTTCCATAACTTGAAGCAGCGCCACCGCAGCGTGGCTGAATATATTGAGGAGTTCAACAATCTGGCGCGATATGCACCGGATGAAGTTGACACTGATGCTAAGAGGAAAGAAAAGTTCCTTGAAGGGTTGAATGATGAATTGAACCTGCAGTTAGTTGTGGCCTATGTCCCCACATATCAGTCTCTTTGTGACAAGGCTGCCATCTTGGAGAACAAGATGAAGCAAGTTGAAAGCAGGAAGAGAAAGCACTCTGACAAGCACAGCTCGGGATCGACTCACAAGCGTTCCCATTATGATGATAGTGGGAGTTCTGGATCCCACAAGCATGGGAAGTTCAACAAGCACCACAACCACAACCGTTATCATGACAACAAGCACAATCGTAGTCATGACAACGATAAGTACAAGAATCACAAGAGTGGATATAAGAGCCACCACAATGGAAGTGGAAGTGGCAGTGGAAGCCAGCCTGTCAAGAAGGATCTTAGTCAGGTTGAATGTTTCAAGTGCAAGAAGATGGGGCATTATGCAAATGAATGCCCAGAAAAGAAAGTTGAAGGACCCAACAAGCCCAACCCTTTTCAAAAGGGACAAGTGAACCACATTAATGTGGAGGAGATCTATGAGGAATTTGATGTTGTGGCTGGTAAGTTCAAACTCAATTCTATTCCAGCACTTGTTCTTTTTGATACTGGTGCATCACATTCATTCATATCAAAAGCATTTGTTGATAGAAATGGGTTTCCAACTGTAAACATTGGGTGTCCAATAAAATTAAGTTCTCCAGGTGGAGATATGATAGTAAGTCTTGGATGCCGGGATCTAGTGATAGAGTTTGGAAAACATAAGTTTCCAGTGAGTCTGATAATCCTAGATTCCCAAGGACTGGATGTAATTTTGGGAATGGATTGGATGACCAAGTATGAAGGAGTACTAGATTGTGCCAATCGTAATGTTGCACTCACAACCCCGGAAAAGAAACGGATTAGATTCAAGTCTAACTTTGAATCAAAAGGGAGTAAGCTAAATTCTCTTAAGGGGGTTAGCATAGACAGTGTGCCAATTGTGAGTGAATATCCGGACGTGCTTCCGGAAGAATTGCTGAGGATGCCACCAGATAGAGATGTGGAGTTTCTTATTGACTAGTTACCAGGATCTGGACCATTAGCAAAAAGACCGTACAAGATGTCAGTTGATGAGTTGAAGGAACTCAAGAAACAACTTGGAGAACAGTTGCAGAAAGGTTTTATCCAACCAAGTTCTTCATCTTGGGGAGCACCAGTTTTGTTTGTGGAAAAGAAAGATAGAAGTCAAAGGTTATGCATAGATTACCGTTCACTCAATGAGGTGACTATCAAGAACAAATACCCTTTGCCAAGAATCAATGACTTGTTTGATCAGTTAGAAGGAGCTTGTGTGTTCTCAAAGATTGATCTCCGGTCAGGTTATTTCCAGCTTAAGATAAGGGAACAAGACATGCCTAAGACAGCTTTCACCACAAGGTATGGATTGTATGAGTATACCGTGATGCCATTTGGTTTGACCAATGCACCAGCATACTTCATGAATATGATGAACAAGGTGTTCATGGAATTCCTTGATAAGTTTGTTGTCGTTTTCATCGATGACATTTTGATCTACTCCAAGAGCAAAGAAGAGCATGAAGGACATTTACGTTTGATACTTGAGAAGCTTAGAGAGCATAACTTGTATGCCAAATTCAGCAAGTGTGAGTTTTGGTTGAATGAAGTTGGATTTCTTGGACATGTTGTGTCAGGAGATGGTGTAGCAGTTGATACTGCTAAAGTTTCAGCGGTAACTGAATGGGAATATCCCAAGTCAGTGAAAGAGGTTCGTAGTTTCCTTGGCTTAGCAGGTTACTACAGAAGGTTCATTGAAAATTTCTCTAAAGTAGCTAAGCCCATGACAGAATTGCTAAAGAAAGACAAGAAATTTGCTTGGTCTGAAGGATGTGAACTCAGTTTTCAAGAATTGAAGAAGAGGCTAGTGACAGCACCAACCTTATGTTTGCCAGATTTGGAGAAAGATTTCCAAGTGTATTGTGATGCATCTCATCATGGATTAGGTGCAGTACTTATGCAAGAAGGGAAAGTTGTGGCTTATGCCTCGAGACAACTCAAAACTCATGAAGTAAACTACCCTACACATGATTTAGAGTTAGCCTCTGTTGTCCATGCACTCAAAGCATGGAGACACTATCTTTTGGAAAAGCGATGTGAAGTGTTCACAGATCACAAGAGTTTGAAATACATCTTCACCCAGAAAGAAATTAACATGAGACAAAGAAGTTGGCTAGAACTCATCAATGACTATGACTTGAGTTTGCAATACCATCCCGGTAAAGCAAATGTTGTAGCGGATGCTCTAAGCCGTAAAGTTTTTGTGAATGGCCTTACTAAGGGAGAATTGCCAGATGATCTGTGTGCCCAATTCAGAGATCTCGGATTGGAGATTGTGCCTGAGGGACATCTCATGTCTTTGGATGTTCAACCCACTTTGTTGGACAAGATCAAAGAAGCCCAGAAGACAGACAAGGAAATTGATGAGATTAAGGAAAAGATTGGCAAAGGGAAAGCCAAAGGATTCCATGAAGACGAACAGGGTACTTTATGGCATGGAAAACGTATCTGTGTTCCACAGGATCCGGAACTTCAGAACTGATATTACAAGAAGCACATAACTCACCATATTCCATTCATCCGGGTAACACCAAAATGTACATGGATATGAAGGGAAGATTTTGGTGGAATAATCTCAAGAAGGACATCGCCGAACATATTGCTTTGTGTGATGTATGTAGTAGAGTGAAAGCGGAACATCAGAAACCAGCGGGATTGTTACAACCACTACCTATTCCTGATTGGAAGTGGGACAAGATTGGTATGGATTTAATCACTGGATTGCTAAGGACCAGGTCAGGATATGATTCTATTTGGGTAGTAGTGGATCGCCTAACTAAAGTGGCTCATTTCATACCCGTGAAGACAACTTACACAAGTGCTAAGTTAGCCAAAATCTATATGAGTAGAATTGTATGTCTACATGGAGTACCCAAGAGTATTGTGTCTGATAGGGAACTCAATTCACTTCTCATTTTTGGAGGCAATTACATGAGTCATTAGGAACGAGGTTGGAATTCAGCACTGCTTTTCATCCTCAGACTGATGGACAAACAGAAAGGACTAATCAGATTCTTGAAGATATGTTGAGAGCATGTGCTCTAGACTATGGAGCTAGTTGGGATGAAAGTCTGCCTTACGCAGAATTCTCTTACAATAACAGCTATCAAGCCACTATTGAGATGGCACCATTTGAGTTTCTCTATGGGAGAAAGTGTACCACCCCATTGCTATGGAATGGTGTGGGAGAAAGAAGTTTGTTCGGACCAGAACTAATCAAAGAGGCTGAAGAGAAAGTCAAACTAGTTAAGGACAGACTAAAGATAGCACAATCCCGACAAAAGAGCTACACAGATCCTAAGCATAGAGAAGTCACCTATGAAGTAGGTGATAGAGCTTATCTTAGAGTGTCACCACTTCGTGGAGTGAAGAGATTTGGTGTCAAAGGAAAATTAGCCCCAAGGTATGTTGGACCATTCAAGATTCTGATTCTTAAAGGAGAAGTAGCTTATGAGATTGAATTGCCAGAGTCTTTGTCAGCTGTTCATAATGTGTTTCATGTGAGTCATCTTAAGAAATGTCATCCAGAAATGGAAGAGACTTCTTTGAAGGATACTATACCTTTGCAAGAGGTTCAATTGGAGAGTGACCTCACTTATGAAGAGAAGCCTATCAAGATTCTTGAGACTACAGAAAGAGTTACTCGGACTAAGACTATCAAATTTTGCAAAGTTCAATGGAACCATCATTCCGAAGAAGAAGCAACATGGGAAAGAGAAGATGATCTTAGGAAAGACCACCCTCACCTATTTACTAGCCAACCCGAATCTCGAGGGAGAGATTCACCTTAAGGGGGTTAGATTTGTAACATCCCTAAAATCATGTTTCAAAACTCATGCATATCATTCATGCATCCATGATCATTTAGGGATTCCATTTCAAAACCATTTCAAAAACAGGAGCATCTGATGCTCATTATTTTATGTGAGCAACTATCAAACCAATGCCACTCTCATTTGAAGAGTTTATTTGTTTTAAACCAAGCCTTGCTTGCTCTCTTGTTACTTTGTTTGATTATTGGAGTTTGGTGAAAATTTACAAAACAAATATGGATTTAAAACCATTTTCAAAAACTTATTCAAATCAAGTGCTTTGTCACTATTTATTTTGTTTAATCAAAAGGACCAAGTTAGAACAGAGAGACCACATGTTTTTATGTACAAAAGTATGAGTGTTGCACTCTACAGAAACCCAGAAGAGATTTGAATTCAAATGTCTTTTAAAATCATTTGAAAATGTTTCCTAGAAATTCAAACAGAAAAAGAAAAAGAATAAAGGAATAAGAAAAGGCCAGCGCCAGACTTTTAGCCCATCAGCGAAACCAGCCCACTAAGCCCAACCGGGGTTTTCCCCTCGATCTCTCACGCGCACCCACTCGAACCCGCGCTCACTGAACAGTGGCCCCATCGCCACGTCGTCATCGTCCTCCCAGAAACAGCGCGATGAACACGTCGCCGCCCGTTTCTTCCCCCGCCTCTACCGCGATTTTAAACCTCTTAATTGGCGATGAATGCGTGCGTGATCTCCGCCCCAGCTCTGGCTATAAGATCCCCTCCTCTCTCCGCTCGTTTCCCCTCACTCGGCGCAGACACCACGCCACCAGGCTGCCCGTAATCGTGCCCACACCACCGCAGCACCGACGACCTCCGGCGACCAATTCCGGTGAGCATCGTCCACCCCTTTGTCTCTGCTTCATGCGAGCATGCTCTACATGTCCTTGCGCATCTTCTTATACCCTTCTTTTTCTCTGTACCATCCTAGAACATCGTCACTGTCCACCACTGGAAGCAACCGAAGCTCGGCTCAACTCCGGCGACCGTTCACCGTAAGCCCCAACTTCCCCTCTCCATCTGTTTGATACACGTGTGATCCCCAGTGTCCTACGCATCTAACCGCACCCTTATCTCATCTTAGCGTGGCCCAGAGCGTCGTCTTCGTCGCCAACCGAGAGCATCGTCGCCAGGGACTTCTCCGACGAGCAATCCACGACAACCCCGAGCGCCCCTTTGCCAACCGAGCACACGTCGAGCATCTCCTTGTCACGGTGATTCTGGTGAGCATCCTCACACCTCCCCGCGTGACCTAGTTCGCCGGCTCCGCCGCTGATAGAACACGCCGCCGCCTGTCGCCGCCGCCAGCGCCGCCACTTGTTGGTCAGTTGCTGAGAACCGTGCGATGTAGATCGGACGTATGCGATAGAACATAGTCGAAGGGGTAAGTAGCGATCTGTGCCGCATGATTTAGTTAGATCTGACGGTGCGCAAGCACGATCCGGTGCGAAGCGGTACCAGCCAACCAGAGACTGTCGCGTGGCATGTTCTTTGTTTTAAATTTCTGAATTAGATCTATTAGATGTTTGAATTTGTTTAATTCATAACTTTTGAATGCCACGTCCAAATTTGACAAATTTATATCAATGGAATCAGGAGAGAAAATCCTTTCCATCTATGTAATGTGTTTAATGTTTTGCCTCTGTTAAAATGGTTGTTTTTACAGAAACATGTGTAGGCCTATTTTGTGTATAATAATTATTTGAAAAATGTTTTAATATTCAAATAAAGCTCATTTAGCTTGTTTTGTACTTGTTTATGATTCAGTGCCATGCACTTGTCTTTTTTGGTGTAGAAAATCATCACATGGCATTATGCATGCATCCATATATTTTTGCTTGTATTTATTTTGTATATGATTTTGGTGTTATTATTTTATGTGTAGATTTTGGTGCAAATAGTGATTGTGATTGTGAGGATTGTAGCTAATCTCCAAACTACCAAGGCAAGTGGTGCTTCATGATTTTATTCCTATGTTTTTCAAATATGCATTAGAAATATTTTGCTAGTCTTGTATGGATACTTTTTGATCTATATGCTATGCTTGGGAAATCCTAGTAGTTGTAGAATTGCTAGAAATATTTCTAAGTCTTATCAATGCAATGCTTAGCCTAGCTAGTAGCAACCAAGGGTGGTTATATTCATGCTTAGCCTAGCTAGTAGCACAAAGGGATTTGAGAGGCCAAATGTTAAGAAGCTTCTAGTGCATCCACTTGGCAATATGGGCTCTGCCTGGATCATATAGGTTGCAATAACTTAGCCATTTGGACAGTTGGTGGTAGTGGGATGATAGGTTGGAGCGCGTCCATTTGGTCTAAGGGAAGGCTTCTGAAAGGTCCTGTCTTGGTGAAAATCAAGTCTTGTGGGTAAAGTGCACAACCTCTGTAGATGGAAGAATCTAAGTACTTAGCCATGTCCCTGGTATTGGACAACTTGAGCATCAAGACATGGAAGCTATCAAGAATCTCATCATCCCAATTTGTAAGTAAAAACTTGTGGTTGAATAAGGGTAAAGGTTCACCAATGTCTATTGGTGGTTCCTTGGGAAAGATTTTATCAAAGAAAAACTTAGTGTTTTCAACTAATAGGTAAAACCTATTTTGAGCAAAGCAAGCCTAAGCTACACTTAGCCAAAATTGCATATAGTATCTAGTCCACCAATATTCTACTAAGGTATCACTTGCCAATACTATTCCAGTGTATTGACCCACTGTGGCTGTAACTTGGAATGTTGCAGGTTATTCTGATGATGATTAGGAGTCATGAGTCTACACTCAACATGCTTGCTTGTGGCACATGAAGATGAAGACTTATCTATCTTATTATATATTTTGAACTCTTGTATTAGGCATGTGGCCATGGAGTTTGTAAAAGACTATGTTTGTCTCTGGAATGATATGTAATAATGACCTTTGTTTCTGTGTACTTCATCTTAAACTGTGGAAGCTAGCATTGATCCAGGGACTAGCATTGCAATCACAGGGATCCTTTCCTTTACAAAGGAGGGATCTTACATCACGCGTGCACGCGGTGAGGGCGGCGCACGGTCTGTGGGCGTGTGTCGAGGGTGGCGCTCTGGCGTGCTCTCGGCATGCGCTCAGAGAAGCTTGTCATGGCGTGGGTGTGTGGTCTAGTGGCCGGCAAGGTTCGAGCGCTGGACAGGGGGTGGCGGTGGACGGTGGGCTGCCTCCTGGACATGGTGGCTAGGCGCGATGAACGCTCCTGCTAGCTTGCCATGGTCGGCTGACAAGGAGGTGCTCGGGTTGGAATGGTAGGGTGCAAAGGGTAGGGGCTAGGGGTGGTCAAAGCACTGTTTTGCACTGGGGGAGACAAGGGTGATCAATGGTGAACATTTAGCCAAGTTACTGCTCAAAACAGTGAAGTTTGGCCAGTTTAATTTTCTGTCTGCAAGTGTTTGATGAAATGGCCGCATGAACTCAAGTTTTCAATTTTGAAAAGATTTTTGGTGGGTGTGATAGGCATGTGCTGGTGATACTGTTGATGCTTGGGTTTTGAAAATTGAGCTGGTTTGAGTGGTTTTTGAAAAAAGTGGGATCTTCCCATATGAAATAGATTCAATTTTAAACTGTCATTTAAACTAAGCATTTGAATGTTTCTGGATGATCACAAAGTGGGCCTTGATACCTTGTTATGAGTACTATCAAGGGGCGCAAAGATCCATACATGTTTCTGTAAAGTTCTGAAAGTTAGAGATAGCCAAAGTAGGCATGGGAGTTAAATTGGCCAAAGTGACCATTCACTTAATTTGTTTGTTTTGATTTGTTTGTCTTTGGGAAAAGTTTGGGGATTGTTTAGATGATGTTTATTTCACCTAAGAATCATTTTACAAGCAAAGAAACACATAATCATGGCAATTCAAAAGAATCCAAATTTCAATACACACAGATATGAATGCTTTCATATTTTTAATTGGAAAAGTTTTTGTTAACCCTAATTTTGGTGATTAGAGTTTGATGATTCTAGTTTAATATTTTTGGGATGTTACAATTAGTGTTAGTATATTTCTCTCAGATATGTCAGTGAGGTGCACTTGACAAACTCATCATTGAGAAATGTTATAAAGGGGCAAGTTTCACCAATATGAAAGATTTCATCTTTCATCAATTCAAAGCCAGAAAGCAAATGACAGCCAAGAAGGACCAATTCACCAGCCTGGTGAAAGTAAGTTGGTAATGGTAAGTTCAAAAATTCTGAACCTATCCACAAGTGCATAGCAGGCACACAAGCTGGACACACACACCAGCATGCAAAGGGTGTGTTGTCGACCTCACAAGCACAACCAAATCGCACAAAACCACATCACAGCCATGGGGAAACCACTAGTGCATCACTCCACTATAAATCACACAGGAATAACAAGTGTAAACAACAGCCAAACCAAACCACCCAGATCAACCCAAACATCACCTGGATGGTGACATAAGGAGGGGGATGGATCTGGTGGACAACAAGGTCAAGCCCAGGAGCTAGGAGGAGCAGGCAAGCTCAAGAGCAAGCTCAGGATCCCAGCAAAAGTAGATCAAGATCAAGATCAAGATCAGATCATCATCAATCTACTACACCAACATCAAATTTTGTGGTGAGCCTCATGAAACCATCACATGATTTCATCATATTATCTAAACAAAAGCATGTGTTGCTTTATGAAATAATCTCTCAATAATCACCCAAGAGAGGTGAATCTATCCTAGAGATTTCAAGTATAAGGATAAGAAATCAAGATCAACCATAAGCAATGAACTCTCAAACCAACATCACTGAGTTCAGTGTTACTTTTGCAACTTAGATCATTCTTCATTTGATCTTATCAGACCAGGGCACATCTCTCAAAGAGAGTAGCACCTCTAATCCTATAAATTTCGAACAAACTATTGCCCAACTAACTAGGAATTAGATCTAGAGCCGCAAACCAACATCATAGGCAGGAAAGATAAGAAAATCTTTCATTTCATCTTGCCAGTTTTAATCATAAGCATTATCAAGCTAAGCCTAGAAATAAAAACCCAATCACTTGTGTGCCAGAATACAATGGTATCACAAGGACAAGTTTTTAATGAGTTAAAACCAATCTTTACTTAGTTCCCACAGATAAAAGGGACAAACCAATAAATATCATTTTCCTGAAGCCAAGTGCCAGGAATCAACCTTAAATTCATCTATACATCCATAGAAATCATTACATATAATGATTTGTTTTAGTATGTACAATCTCATACAAGCCTACCATTACAATTATAGTGAGCAACCACTGAGAGAAACCACTGTCAGTACAAGCATTCTGACAGTAGAGTAAATTCCTAGATCAACAACATAATCCAATCAAGTATTCCATTGAAACACTAGCATGGATCATAGTGGATTACCACTAGAATAAATCTGACAGGCAACTAGCATCATCAAAGCCACTACCAATCATTAATCACATCAAACAATCATTCTCCATCCTCAAGTATGATCACCACTAGATCTAAAGCATCATGGACATGATCAACAGGGGGTTAAGAACCCTAATCCAGAGATGAACCCTAATCATCACATAGTCACTTGGCATGAGAAGCCACTAGGCACACATCGAGTGATTCATGGTAATTGCATGAACAAGGACCACATAAGCAACTTACCTGAGGTCCTCGCTGACGAATCGAAGAGGAAGCAGAGTGGCCGACGAACCGTAGTGGCACAGGGAAAAACCAGGGGGCGCTGCAACCTGCACCAGCCACGGCGGCGACCGCAGCAGCACACGAGCCCAGCACACCACCGCAGGCGGGATCGCAGCGACGGCGACAGCACCTTTCCTTAGCCCTAGGGTTCGGGAACGAGGTAGACCTGACCACGGGGAATCCCCGGAGTCAAATCCAATTGGATAGAACGAACGAGCATCTTCGACAACCCCAACTCGCACCACGGCGGCGACCAGAAAGGCCGACGGTGGCGGGAATCAACGGTGGCGGCATCGCCGGCCACGGGGTCGAGTCTAGGAGAAGAGGATAGGGTCGAGGGAGAGAGGAGGCAGAGAGTGGGCTGGGTGGGCCAAAACCCCTCGGGGTGATAATTTGACCTTGCCCTATTGGGCCACACTGGCCCAATAAGCCCAAAAGGCCAGCCCAAGTTGCTTAATAGATTTTTGATCAATTGGAAAAGACCAAAATGCCCCTGACCTCAATAAAATTATAAAAAATAAAATAAAGTCCAAAAATTATAAATAAAATATTTTTGGATTCATAATAATACACTGTGTCCAAATAAAATAAAATAAAAAATCTTGGGCATTTAAATTTTTATAAGAATTTTGTAATTTATATATTTTTTATGGAATTTTACAAAATTATTGAAAGGTGATAAAAATAAATAAAAATCACTTTCATTATTCATTAATATTATAGTATTTATAAAAAATACTAAATAAATATTTAGTAATAAATTTAATGTATAATTAATAATTCCTAAAAGAATTATTAAATCAATAAAAGTCAAATAAAAAGGGAAATGATTCAACATGAGCAATAAATATAAAAATAATAATATTTATAAATGCTTTATTAAAATGCACCTTATACAGGGTATATGCATATAGAATTAAATAATGCATTAGATTACTTGCATAATCATTTTGCTTCTTTAAATATTGTTCTTACCGGGCAATAATGATGTTTTTGTAGAACTAGAAGCTCAAGGTTCAGTGCAAGCATCAGACTTCACTACCTTGCCATCACAAGGCAAGTTCATCACTTGCTCATGTCCTTTGAAGAGTCTTTATCAAAGTATTTGCAAATTGTGTGTTATCATATATGTTATAAAAGAAAGAAAATATTATTTTCATAAATAAAGAAATCATAGATATCATCCTAAGTGGTGATATAATGGAGCAATAGAACTTAGGGTTCTACTTGCAACAATGATGATCAAGTAGGGACTTAATAACCCCTGTCATCAGTGATTCTAGCGCCGTATATTACGCGTTAGCCATGAGATTTGGAATGGGACAGAGAAGTCAGCTGTATCTTCTTCCTCTCGCATGAAGCCGGATGTGCAGGTCGTGGCTGTTATCCTCGTAGCGTGCATATTAATTGGTAATTCGTAGAGGATATGCAGCATATGGGTGGGAACCCTCATCGTCCCACGATAGTTCTGGCATCTAACGGTTTGTACAAACCATTGCCGTAATTCATCATGTGGGCATGGTGTACACCAAGGAGGCATGCGGGGTCGCGAAGGGGGCAGTTATTGGCTTGGACCAACTACTAGGCCCCACATCATGGAATTGTGGATGGGAAAGTACGCCCGGTTGTGCAACAAGGAGTTGATCTCTCATGGGTAAAGTAACGCACCTCTACAGAGTGTAAGAACTGTAACTTGTTACTCCCTGTTTCGGGAAGCAGCTACGAACGCGGCAGGAAAGGAACTCCATGAAAGTTCTGGTCAACCTGTGAAGGCTGATTGTCATAGTTTTTCAGAATAAAATCAATCTTTGAAGAAAGATTTACAAAACTGCATAGTGCCAAGGATTTATAATCTGAGGTGGTAGTTAGAGCATCAAACTTCCCACCTTGCATATAATGAACTTGTTGGGTAACGCTGTTACTCATTCTTTACTTTGATCCCTTGCTTACACTCTGAGGATCCCGAAGACGTGCCAATATATGCAGCTGAATGCCAAGAAGATGTATTCTATGAGGAACCTGATCTATCTGGAGGAGTTGAAGGAGTGGATTACGAGATCCGCTACGGTGTCGATGAGGACGAGACCAACTAAGTACCTAGTTAGTAGTAACTAACGGAGCCGAGTAGCATGAACTCTATAGAATAAGCTTTTAAGCTCAACTCCTAGTCGGAGTTGCTACTTTTAAATTCCGCTGAACACTTTATATTTGGTTTGTAAGTTAGATCTTTTGGAAGTCTTGAACTTCCGTTATTGTAATAATAATAATTTGTGTACTTTTGTAATATGGACCAGCAATGTTTCTGTTGTACCACTCTAAGATATGTGATATTTACGGAACGGTGTTTTGTGGATGTCATGTCAACGACTATAGTGTACTACACATGCAGTGGTATGCTGGGTCACCGTAGTTGGTATCAGAGCAAATTGCTTTGACCTTAGGTTGGAAACCTAGTAAAGGGTATTACCTGTAGGAGAATTAGCAACGATAAAGAATTCTCTAGAAGTAATATAATGGGTATTCAAATGAGAATATTCCGTTATATGTTTTAGTACGATAATTATTTGGTATGATGCAATATGTCATTGGATACTAATCAAAATTATTTTTCTGATATACAGAGTTATGGCACCAAAGTTTCCAAAATAGACTTTGGTAAGGAAAGAGGAGACTCTTGATGATTATCAAGGATCATTTACAGATCAACTTCATCAACTTTTAAAGCTTTTTAATTATCCAACTAGAATTCCAGTGAACACTATCACTTACCTTGATGGCTGGATGTTATCCAAGTATCGTGTGAGTATCCAACTTCTAGAGAAGCTTGGATTATACCACGATCTACCCATAGGAGAAGGTAGGAGTCATTTAGCAGCCTATCATATTGCTGTTGTGGAGGCGATAGCTAATATCTGGGATCAGAAAACCAAGGAGCTAGAAGGTAGCACATTTTCTGTGATACCTCATGATTCTTTAGACTCGGAGCCTACACCGGATCATCTTACTTTGGTTAAGAAGCATCCTAAGTTAGCTTCCAAGTTTATGGATAGATATCGGACACTCGTTGCGTCTTTTTATAAGACTCATCAAGTGATTGTCGAAGACAAAAATGATATGCTAGAGGATCTAACTGATCCGGAAAGGAGGAAGAAGTTATCATTCCAGTTAGAGAAAGAAGCAAGTAGTAGTGCAACACCTATCTTTAAGGATATACCTATAGATCCGGAATCTTTTATACCATATCCTTACTCACCAAGACCTGAACCTACACGTGATCCTACTATAGATATGCGGTATGCAGTACCACAGGGCTCAGAGGATGGTTCTGACTCAGAACTTCCTATTAAGAATTCGGATGGTTGGAGGATGGGATCATACAATGAATCTCATGAACACCAGATGTCCACAGATGGTTATGACAGAAATGTTGGACAATCTAGTTGGATGGGTGCAAGGATGAACCCTAATAACAAAAGTAGAAATACCAATATAGTATATGTTGTAATGACTTTGTATCATTATGATATTATGTAAATATGTAAAATGCATATTTGGATTTTATTTGGATTTTATTTGGATCTTCATTGTGTGACTAGTTCTGTGCGTAAAGTCGAGCTCAGAACACATGTGCATGATGTAATTATGAGTATTCGCTTTATGATGCAGGACTAGGGGGTCATGGATACGGGTGTAGAAATGGAAACTGAGCAACAACGGATGGAGCGTGAGGCCAAGGAAAAGGTCGATGCCGATACAGCAAATCAAGGAGCATTACCACCACCACCACTAATGAGGTCGTTAATGGAGCAGAACTTTATGCAATGTATGCAAATGATGCAAGAGACCCAGAAAAAGTTCATGGAAGAGTTGCTGGGGCGAGCAAATCAGAGGGCACCCGAAGGTGGAGGAGTGAGTCTATCTGATTTCCAAAATGCAAGACCGTTACCTTTTGCATCAGCTCCTGAACCAATGGATGCAGAAGACTGGCTAGTGGATACAGAGAGGAAGCTGAAACTGTGGGTTGCAATGATGAGGAAAAATTGAGGTATGCAACTCATCTGCTGACTGGACCTGCAGCATCATGGTGGGAAAATCAATTAGCGATGAAACAACCAGGAAGGGAGTTTACCTGGGAGGAGTTCAAGCAGAGATTCCGTGAATATCATGTTCCGGAAAGCGTCATGGAGTTGAAGAGGAGAAAATTTGAGGAGCTTCAGCAAGGATATACTAGTGTCATGAAGTACATCCGGGAGTTTAGCCAACTGTCTCTTTATGTTGAGGAGGATGTTAACACTAATGAGAAGAGGAAGAAGCGTTTCTTGCATGGATTAAATCCATTTGTGAAGATGCAGCTAAGGTTAGCCAATAAGCAAACTTATCAGCAGTTGTTGGAGGCAGCCATTACTTTTGAAGATGACTACAAGAATGTCCAAGAGGATCGGAGGAAGAGAGCCAAGAAGGAAACCAAGAGAATTCAGGCAAGCAAACCTAAACCTAATCTAGAGTTCAAACCTCAGAATAGGAATTATGGCAACAACAACAACAATAACAATAACAAGGGCAGCGGTGGAAATCCACCCAATCCAAGAAGGAATGTTATCTGTAACAACTGTGGAATTCCAGGGCATTTACAGAGGGAGTGCAAAAATCATGTAGTGATCTGTTATGGTTATGGTCAGAAGGGGCATATCAAGCCAGATTGTCCGAGCAAGCCACCTGGTGGAAGGCCTACCAAGGGAGGAGGACAAGCCAGTGGAGGAAATGTACATCCCAATAAAGGAGGAAATAATGGCAAGAACAACAATGGCAAGAGGAACCGACCTACCGGAAAACTGAACTGTGCAACCCTCGAGGAGGTGGATAATTCGGAGCATGTAGTGGTAGGTACGCTCAATATCCTTACCAATCCCAGCAAAGTTCTATTTGATACTAGTGCAACTACTTCATTCATTTCTGAAGAATTTTGTGATAAGTTTGGGATTAGAACGTTAGAAAGTCCTATGACCGTAGTTACGGCAGGAGGGAATGTGATCGTACGCCACATAAAACAAGATCAGGTTATCTCGATCTGTGATTGTACATATTTCGCAGACCTTTATGTGATTCCTTTGAAGGGAATCGCAGTAGTGCTGGGGATGGATTGGATGATGGAACACGGAGCTCAGATTAATTGTGAGGAGAAAACTGTCTCAATCAAAACTCCAAGTGGAGCAAGGATAGTTTACCAAGCAGATAAACACGGTCATATCATGGTGGATCTGCAGTTGAATTCAATGAAGGAAGTTAAATTAGAAGAGATTCCAATAGTGAATGAATTCCAAGATGTTTTTCCAACAGAGTTACCGGGAATGCCACCAGACCGGGAGATAGAGTTCACCATTGACTTAATACCTGGTACAGCACCAATAGCTCAAGCACCATATAAAATGGGACCCAAAGAGTTGAAAGAACTCAAGGAGCAAATTGATGAGTTAGCGAGGAAAGGATTTATACAGGAAAGTGTATCTCCATGGGGAACACCAGTAATCTTTGTGGATAAGAGAGATGGTGGAAGACGGATGTGTGGTGATTATAGAAATCTGAACAACGTGACTATCAAGAATAAGTATACTTTACCAAGAATTCAAGATTTGTTTGATCAGGTGAAAGGAGCTGGAGTATTTTCAAAGATCGATTTAAGATCTGGATACCATCAAATAAAAATCAAGCCGGACGATGTTCCGAAAACAACATTTGTCTCAAGATATGGACACCATGAGTATCTGGTAGTACCATTTGGTTTGACCAATGCACCGGCAATATTCATGAATCTGATGAACAAGATCTTCATGCCATATTTGGACAAGTTTGTCATCGTATTTATTGATGATATTTTGATATATTCCAAGGATAAGGAAGAGCATGCTGACAATTTGAGAATAACATTGCAAACTTTAAGAGAACATAAGCTTTATGCTAAGTTCAGTAAGTGTGAGTTTTGGCTAGATGAGGTAGAATTCCTCGGTCATGTGATCAGTAAGGATGAGATTGCTGTGAATCCATCTAAAGTTCAGTCAGTACTAGAGTGGACTGCACCGACCAATGTGAAGCAAATTCGAGGTTTCTTAGGAATGGCTGGTTACTATCGAAGATTCATTGAAGGTTTCTCCAAAATAGACGGACCAATGAACAAATTATTAAGGAAGAATACACCATTTATGTGGGATGAGAAGTGTGAAGAAAGTTTCCAAGAGTTGAAGACTAGATTAACCACAGCTCCAATCTTAACAGTTCCTGAAATAGGGAAGGATTTCACCGTATATTGTGATGCATCTAAAGAAGGTTTGGGTTGTGTATTAATGCAATATCGGAAAGTAATTGCATCTGGTTCAAGGCAATTGAAACCACATGAAGTCAACTATCCAACTCATGATTTAGAGTTAGCAGCAGTAGTTTTTGCACTGAAAGGATGGAGGCATTTTCTTTATGGAACTAGATGTGAGTTATACACTGACCATAAAAGTCTCAAATATTTCTTCACTCAAAAGGAATTGAACATGAGACAGAAGCGTTGGTTGGAATTAAGGATTATGATTTAACAATCAATTACACCCCAGGTAAAGCAAATGTTGTAGCAGATTCTTTAAGCAGAAAGAGTGCAGATATACAACCAAGCAATAGAGAGTTACCAAAAGAGTTACAAATGGACTTGGAAAGATTAGAACTTCAATTCATCAGAACAGAGGTTCTTGGAGAATTAGCTACTGTGCAGGTAGTTGCAGAGCAGGACAGTGATCTTAGGCCAGAAATTTTTAGACATCAAGAAGAAGATCCTTTTATTGCTGAGGAAATTTAGAGGATATCTCAAGGGCAAAAATCAGTTTTTCGCCTTGGAGATTATGGATCTTTATGGTTCCAAGATCGTCTATGTGTTCCATATGTGACTAAGATCATAAATGTCATACTCAAAGAAGCACATGATACCCCATATTCTATACATCCAGGGAGTACTAAGATGTATATGGATTTGAAAGAACTATTCTGGTGGAATAACATGAAAAGGGATATTGCTAAATATGTATCTGAATGCCATACTTGTCAAAGGGTGAAAGCTGAACATCAAAGTCCAGCATGACCATTACGACCCTTAGAAATTCCTGAATGGAAGTGGGAGGAAATAGGTATGGACTTCATCACAGGATTACCTATGACACAAAAAAGGAAGGATATGATATGGGTAATTGTGGACAGACTCACTAAGAGTGCACATTTTATTCTAGTGAATCAAAAGGATAATGCCGAGAAGTTAGTTGAAGTATATGTCAAAGAGATAGTAAGTAAGCATGGAGTACCCAAAAAGATCGTAACTTATAGGGAATCAATGTTTACTTCAGCATTTTGGAAACAATTGCATGAAGCACTTGGTTCAAAGTTAGATTTCAGCACGGCATATCATCCTGAGACAGGAGGTCAAACTGAAAGAACAAATCAAATACTAGAAGACATGTTGAGAGATTGTGCACTAGATTTTGGAGGAACATGGGAAGATCACCTACCATTGGCAAAATTTTCTTATAACAATAGCTATCAGAGTAGTCTGAAGGCAGCCCCATATGAGATTCTGTATGGAAGGAAGTTTCGATCACCAATATGTTGGTATGAACCTGGAAGCGGCAAAGAATTTGCACCAGATTATATCAAGGAGAGACAAGACATCATTGATAAGATCAGGGATAGACTGAAAATAGCCTAGAGCAGGCAGAAAAGTTATGCGGACCAAAGCCGAAGATCATGGCATCCAGAAGTGGGAGATATGGTCTACTTGAAAGTAAGTCCAATGAAAGGAGTGAAAAGATTCAAAGTTAAAGGGAAATTGAGTCCAAGATATATTGGACCATTCAAGATACTGAGTCAAAACAGAACTATAGCTTATGCTTTAGAGTTGCCATCAAGATTGGCTCAAGTGCATAATGTTTTCCATGTGTCACAACTTTGCAAATGTTTGAAAGTTCTAGATGATGCAATAACACATCAAGAGATAGAACTACAAGCAGACCTGCCTTATATTGAAAAGCCCTGCAAGATTCTGGAAGAAAACTGGAAAAGATTGAGTAACAGATCAATCAAATATTGCAAGGTACAGTGGGAACATCACCCTGAGAGGGAAGCCACATGGGAGAAGGAATAGGATTTAAGAAAATCTTATCCAGAACTATTCAGGTACATCTCCACAAACTTCGGGACGAAGTTTATCTTAAGGGGGGAAGTCTGTAACATCCCAGCATATAGGACCTAACGAAGGGTAGATTTAGGAATATGAATTTTTGCATGCATTCATTTGTGAAAATGTGGGTAAATTTTTTGCCAAATAAAACCTTGAGTGATCAATGTTTCTTTCTTACTTTGAGATTAGGTTTAGTATTACAGGAGGATTGCTATAAACTTTGATATGATCTTAAAGGAATTATGTGTGTTTTGAAATGAGTTTGTATTTTAAAACTTAAGTGTTCTATAATTTAAATGATTTTGATATAAGATTTGAATCTTAAATTAATTAAGAGAAAAGTATTATAACTTAAATCTTATAAAAACAATATTGAATATGAAATTCATTTCATATACATAAACAAGTTACAGAGAATGTAACCTACTGAAGTTATTCCAAACTTCGCAATTTACAAAGGAGTAAAGAATAAGAATATTCTTTTTTAGTAAATATATAATCTTTATTATAAATGAACAAAATAAAGATTACAAGAATTATAAAAGAAAAATTACAAAAGAATAAGAAAATTACATTTGTATATCTACTAACTATCCTATATCTAAATCTACACTAAATCTTCATCTTTATCTTTGTACCTGCAAACAAAGATTAAATAGAAAATAAAATAAGATTAGTGTTAGTATATTTCTCTCAGATATGTCAGTGAGGTGCACTTGACAAACTCATCATTGAGAAATGTTATAAAGGGGCAAGTTTCACCAATATGAAAGATTTAAAATTTCATCAATTCAAAGCCAGAAAGCAAATGACAGCCAAGAGGGACCAATTCACCAGCCTGGTGAAAGTAAGTTGGTAATGGTAAGTTCAAAAATTCTGAACCTATCCACAAGTGCATAGCAGGCACACAAGCTGGACACACACCAGCATGCAAAGGGTGTGCAGTCGACCTCACAAGCACAACCAAATCACACAAAACCACAGCACGGCCGTGGGGAAAGCACTAGTGCATCACTCCACTATACATCACACAAGAACAGCTAGTGTAGACAGCAACCAAACCAGAACAGCAGCCAAACCAAACACCCAGGTCAACCCAAACATCACCTGTATGGTGACATAAGGAGGGGGGTGGATCTGGTGGACAGCAAGGTCAAGCCCAGGAGCTAGGAGGAGTAGGCAAGCTCAAGATCAAGCTCAGGAGCCCAGCAAAAGCAGATCAAGATCAAGATCATGATCATCATCAATCTACTACACCAACATCAAATTTTGTGGTGAACCTCATAAAACCATCACATGATTTCATCATATTATCTAAACAAAAGCATGTGTTGCTTTATGAAATAATCTCTCAATAATCACCCAAGAGAGGTGAATCTATCCTAGAGATTTCAAGTATAAGGATAAGAAATCAAGCTCAACCACAAGCAATGAACTCTCAGACCAACATCACTGAGTTCAGTGTTACTTTTGCAACTTAGATCATTCTTCATTTGATCTAATCAGATCAGGGCACATCTCTCAAAGAGAGTAGCACCTCTAATCCTATATATTTCAAACAAACTATTTCCCAACTAACTAGGAATTAGATCCTAGAGCCTCAGACCAACATCATAGGCAGGAAAGATAAGAAAAGCTTTCATTTCATCTTGCCAGTTTTAATCTTAAGCATTATCAAGCTAAGCCTAGAAATAAAAACCCAATCACTTGTGTGCCAGAATACAATGGTATCACAAGGACAAGTTTTTAATGAGTTAAAACCAATCTTTACTTAGTTCCCACAGATAAAAGCGACAAACCAATAAATATCATTTTCCTAAAACCAAGTGCCAGGAATCAACCTTAAATTCATCTATACATCCACAGAAATCATTACATGTAATGATTTGATTCAGTATGTACAATCTCATACAAGCCTACCATTATAACTACAGTGAGCAACCACTGAGAGAAACCACTGTCAGTACAAGCATTCTGACAGTAGAGTAAATTCCCAAATCAACAACATAATACAATCAAGGATTCCATTGAAACACTAGCGTGGATTATAGTGGATTACCACTAGAATAAATCTGACAGGCAACTAGCATCATCAAAGCCACTACCAATCATTAATCACAGCAAACAATCATTCTCCATGCTGAAGTATGATCACCACTAGATCTGAAGCATCATGGACATGATCAACAGGGGGTTAAGAACCCTAATCTAGAGATGAACCCTAATCAGCACATAGTCACTTGGCATGAGAATCCACTAGGCACACATCAAGTGATTCATGGTAATTGCATGAACAAGGACCACAGAAGCAACTTACCCGAGGTCCACGCTGACGAATCGAACAGGAAGTAGAGTGGCCGACGAACCGCGGTGGCACAGGTAGCAACCAGGGGGCGCTGCAACCTGCACCAGCCACGACGGCGACCGTAGCAGCACACGAGCCCAGCACACCACAGCAGGCGGGATCACGGCGACGGCGACATCACCTTTCCTTAACCCTAGGGTTCGGGAACGAGGTAGACCTGGCCACGGGGAAGCCCCGGAGTCAAATCCAATTGGATAGAATGAACAAGCATCATGCCAATTGGATAGAATGAACTCGCACCACGGCGGCGGCCAGAACGGCCGACAGCAACGGGAATCGACGGTGGCGGCATCGCCGGCCATGGGGTCGAGTCTGAGGAGGAGAGGATAAGGTCGAGGGAGAGAGGAGGCAGAGAGTGGGCTGGTTGGGCCAAAACCCCTCGGGGCGATAATTTGACCTTGCCCTATTGGGCCACACTGGCCCAATAAGCCCAAAAGGCCAGCCCAAGTTGCTTAATAGATTTTTGATCAATTGGAAAAGACCAAAATGCCCCTAACCTGAATAAAATTATAGAAAATAAAATAAAAGTCCAAAAATTATAAATTAAATATTGTTGGATTCACAATAATACACTGTGTCCAAATAAAATAAAATATAAAATCTTGGATATTTAAATTTTTATAAGAATTTTGTAATTTATATATTCTTTATGGAATTTTACAAAATTATTGAAAGGTGATAAAATAAATAAAAATCACTTTCATTATTTATTAATATTATAGTATTTATAAAAAATACTAAATAAATATTTAGTAATAAATTTAATGTATAATTAATAATTCCTAAAAGAATTATTAAATCAATAAAAGTCAAATAAAAAGGGAAATGATTCAACATGAGCAATAAATATTAAAAAAATTATTTATAAATGCTTTATTAAAAGGCACCTTATATAGGGTAAATGCATATAGAATTAAATAATGCATTAAATTACTTGCATAATCATTTTGCTTCTTTAAATATTCTCCTTACCGGGCAATAATGATGTTTTTGTAGAACTAGAAGCTCAAGGTTCAGTGCAAGCATCAGACTTCACTACCTTTCCATCACAAGGCAAGTTCATCACTTGCTCATGTCCTTTGAAGAGTCTTTATCAAAGTATTTGCAAATTGTGTGTTATCATATATGCTATAAAAGAAAGAAAATATTATTTTCATAAATAAAGAAATCATAGATATCATCCTAAGTGGTGATATAATGGACCAATAGAACTTAGGGTTCTACTTGCAACAATGATGATCAAGTAGGGACTTAATAACCCCTGACATTAGTGATTCTAGCGCCGTATATTATGCGTTAGCCATGAGATTTGGAATGGGACAGAGAAGTCAGTTGTATCTTCTTCCTCTCGCATGAAGCCGGATGTACAGGTCGTGGCTGTTAACCTCACAGCGTGCATATTAATTGGTAATTCATAGAGGATATGCAGCATATGGGTGGGAACCCTCATCGTCCCACGATAGTTCTGGCATCTAACGGTTTGTACAAACCATTGTCGTAATTCATTATGTGGGCATGGTGTACACCAAGGAGGCATGCAGGGTCGCGAAGGGGGCAGTGATTGTCTTAGACCAACTACTGGGCCCCACATCATGGAATTGTGGATGGGAAAGTACGCCCGGTTGTGCAACAAGGAGTTGATCTCTCATGGGTAAAGTAACGCACCTCTACAGAGTGTAAGAACTGTAACTTGTTACTCCCTGTTCCGGGAAGGAGCTACGAACGCGGCAGGAAAGGAACTCCATGAAAGTTCTGGTCAACCTGTGAAGGCTGATTGTCATAGTTTTTCAGAATAAAATCAATCTTTGAAGAAAGATTTACAAAAACTGCATAGTGCCAAGGATTTATAATCTGAGGTGGTAGTTAGAGCATCAAACTTCCCACCTTGCATATAATGAACTTTTTGGGTAACGATGTTACTCATTCTTTCCTTTGATCTCTTGCTTAGACTCTGAGGATCCCGAAGACGTGCCAATGTATGCAGCTGAATGCCAAGAAGATGTGTTCTATGAGGAACCTGATCTATCTGGAGGAGTTGAAGGAGTGAATTACGAGATCCGCTACGGTGTCGAGGAGGAAGAGACCAACTAAGTACCTAGTTAGTAGTAACTAACGGAGCCGAGCAGCATGAAATCTATAGAAAAAGCTGTTAAGCTCAACTCCTAGTCGAAGTTGCTACTTTTAAATTCCGCTGAACACTTTATATTTGGTTTGTAAGTTGGATATGTTGAAAGTCTTGAACTTCCGGTATTGTAATAATAATAATGTGTGTACTTTTGTAATATGGACCCGCAATGTTTCTGTTGTACCACTCTGAGGGATGTGATATGTACGGAACGGTGTTCTATGGATGTCATGTCAACGACTATAGTGTACTACACATGCAGTGGTATGCTGGGTCACCTCACCTTCGAGGAGTCATTTGGTTCTGCCCAATTAGGCCAAAACGTCCCAATAAACCCAACACAGTCAGCCCAATCATCTAAAGCCAGTTTTAATAATTAAGAAAAGACCAAAATGCCCTTGAATTTAAATAAATTCTAGAAAATCAAATAAAAATCCAAAAATTATAAATAAAATATTTTTGGATTCACAATAATCCAAGCTATCTAAATCAATTAAGAAATAAAATTTTAGGCATATAATTTTTATCAAGAATTTTATAATATATATATTCCTTATGGAATTTTATAAAATTAAAGAAAGATGATAAAACTAAATAAAAATCACTTTTATTATATACCAGTATTGTAGTATTTTAGAAAAATACTAAACAAATAATTTATATATTTTGTTAATAATAATTCTTAAATGAATTATTAAATAAGTAAAAGTTAAATAAAATAAAATAAAATAAAGAATACAACATTCAATAAATGTTACTCCCTCCGATCCTAAATAAGTGTCGCGGTTTTGAACTAGCTCTAGTTCAAAACCGCGACACTTATTTAGGATCGGAGGGAGTAATAATTTATAGTTATAAATTATTTACTTATGAAAAGAGTTTTATAATTTAAAATAATGGGGGAGAATACACACCAAACTAAATGATGCATTACATTACCTTGCATAAACATTTTGCTTCTTTAAAATATTGTCCTTACCGGGCAATAATGATGCTTTGTAGACATAGAAGCTCAAGGTCCAGTGCAATCATCCGACTTCACTACCTTGCAATCACAAGGCAAGTTCATCACTTGATCATGTCCTTTGAAGAGTCTTTATCAAGTATTTACAAATTGTGTGTTATCATCTATATTCCAGAAAAAGAAGATATTATTTTCTCAAAATAAATAAATCTTAGATATCGTCCTAAGTGATGATATGCTGGAGCAATAGAACTTAGGTTTCTATTTGCAATAATGAAGAACAATTAGGGATTAATAACCCCTTACATCAGTGATTCTAGCGCCGTATATTGCGCGTTAGCCATGAGATTTGGAATGGGACGGAGAAGTCAGTTGTATCCTTTTCCTCTCGTATGGAGGCAAGACGACCATAACGTGACATTGTGATTCCTTGTGTGGATCCAACATATGGGTGGGCACCCTTACGCCCCACACTTTTGGTATCTAGATTATCTATGAATGGTGTTTAGGGATATAGTCCATTTAAATGGTACTATTCCGGGCATCACCAGGTCATAGAGTCTTCGGGAACTCATCAGGGTTTTAGCCTGCCCGAAAGGGGGCTTAACGGAGGTGAGCTGGTCACCGTAGAACAATTACTGGGCGAACTAACAGGTGAATACGCACGCAAATTCGAGCTCTTCATCAACAACAAATCTATCATATCCTTAGCCCTAACCTCCTTAGCATTATCCTTGAAGATTGATAGCCAGTCCACATCTTTAAGAATCCCACAAGCAGAGACATATTGGTCAAGAGTGAAAGTGCAATGGACGTCGCCTAGAGGGGGTGAATATGCTTTTAAAATTATTACGGTTTAGGCTCAAATAAATGCGGAATAAAACTAACGTTCAATTTAATGAGCACAAAACCTAACCGCTAGGTTCACCTAAGTGCACCAACAACCTATGCTAACAATAAAAGCAAAAAGGTGATAACAAGATATAAGTACTTCAAGCATGATGGCTATCATAAAGTAAAGTGCATAAGTAAAGGGCTTGGTTGAAAGATTACCGATGGACGCGGAGACGAAGATTTTTATCCCGAAGTTCACTTCCAAAGAAGCTACGTCTCCATTGGAGAGGTGCAATGGAGCAATGCTCTCCGAACGCCACAAATGGCTCACCTCGAGGTGTGGTGGCTCGATGCTAACCCAACGCCACACAAGGCCTCACCCCAGATGCTAAGGCACACAAATCATCGGCGCCACAAAAGGCTCATGCTATTCTCCCGTGAGCTCGCCACAAAGGCCTACTCACGATACACTAAGGGACACTTGAGGGCGGTCACCAAAACCCGTACAAGATTGGGGCTATCTCCACAACTCAATTGGAGGCTCCCAACAACAAAGACACAAAGGCTACAACGCCACAAAGGGATACAAGACCACAAAAGGTCACAAGGCCACAAAAGGCCACAAGGAATCAACACACCAACCGTCTAGGGTTCCAAGAACGCAAGAGAAACAAACCCACAAGCTTGTACTCACCGAATCTCCGTGGAGAACTCAAACCTATGCAACAAATACAAGGACAAGTCCTTCACTCTCAAATTCCAACAAAGCTACAAAAGCTATTGGGGGAATAAGGGAGGAAGAACACAACAGGAGAACATAAAACTCTCCAAGATCTAGATCTCAAGTATTTATTCACAAAGAAGGGATTTGGTTTGGTGGGATTGTAGATCTAGATCTCCTCTCACTTTTTCCTCAAAAATATGCAAGAATCATGGGAGTGAGAGGGATTAAGAAATCTCAAATAGGTCAATAATGGTGGGCAAAAACAAGCTCAAAAGATGGGGAACCATTGGAAAGAAGACCCCCTTAAATAGAATAAGGAAAAATGACCGTTTGGGCCAGATTCGTGCACCACCGGAACTTCCGGTAAATAGAGACAGAAGATACAGAAGAAAACAGTACTTCATCGGAACTTGGGTCGGAATTTGGGCCGAAATTTCCGCTCAAGCAAAAACGCTGGACAACATTGCACGAAAACTTTAATAACTTTTGATTCTGGACTCTGTTTTTGATGATCTTGGGCTCGTTTTGAAGAGAAATAAAAGCTCTAAAATATTATGCAAAGAAACATCATAGTAAAGCATGGAAGGATAAAACTAAATTGATAAAGGTATAACCTCTCTAGAAGCGATGAACCGGTAAAACCTCCAAAACCCAAAACACAAGAAGTTGAGCTTGGAAATTTCGATTGGGATGAAACCAATTTTGTTGGAAAGATAAAACCAAGTAGAACCCAACAAAATGTGAAATATTGGATACCACCAAGGGAGAAAATATCAAGTATATATATGTGAGATATCTCCTAAGGTGTGGAGCCGGAAAAACCCGCACGATCAAGAATGCAATAAGATATGCAAGGAAAATCCTTATTTGATGAACTAGAGATTGTGGTTATCAACCAACTAACAACCAATAAAGATGATGCTATGTATGCAAAGGTGTGAGCTCTCCCCGAACGATGTGATCGAGACACCCGCTTGAGAACCCCTATTGATAGTACGGCTATCTATCCTAATCCTAGTCTCTCAACTAACAACACGAGACCGGCAAAAGAGAAACCCTATCAAGATCATACCTTTGACTGGAGCAATCCACTTGAGCTTGATGTAGACTGTCTTGACCTTCTCAAGATGGAACACCTTTCTTGATTGCTCTTTCTTGATGAAGACTTACAAATTGGTCCCCATACTCCAAGGGGAAACCTCTTCTTTGAACTTGTCTTCATCACTCCAAAATCACCGAGGATGGCAAGCTCCAAGCATGAGATATTTTAGAGAAGGCTGATGACCCACAAGTATAGGGGATCGCAACAGTCTTCAAGGGTAGTATTACCCAATTTATTGATTCAACACAAGGGGAACCAAAGAATACTTGCAAGCCTTAACAACCGAGTTGTCAATTCAGCTGCACCTGGAAATAGTTCTTGCTCACAAAAGTTTATCACTAGCAACAGTTTGTAGTAGCAATAGCAAAGCAACAGCAGCAGTAAAACAGGAGCAATGTAACGGTAACAGCAAACAGTAAGATATGAGCGTGGTAGGCATAGGGATGGATGGACGGGCGTTGCATGGACGAGTCTAAACATATTTTGTCCTGCCAGCCCGTTGCAGCGGGGCCTCAAGGAAACTACTGGAAATTAAGGTGCTCCGTTTAATCGAGCACCATAGCAAAGCATTAACACTCCGTGAACACATGTGATCCTCACATCACATCCATCCCCTCCGGTTGTCCCAATTTCTGTCACTTCGGGGCCTTTGGATCCGGACAATGATATGTGTACACAACTTGCAGATAAGATCACAAACAATACTATCATAATGATTCAATAGTAAGTTCAGATCTGAAATCATGGCACTCGGGCCCTAGTGACAAGCATTAAGCACAACAAGTTGCAAAAAATTCAAATAGCACTAATAGAGATACTGGCACCATGCCCTAACAATCTTATTCGATTACATGATAGAACTCATCCAATCCCTACCATCCCCATAGCCTACAATGAGGAATTACTCACTCATATATGAGGGAAACATTGATGGTTGATGGAGAGGCGTTGGTGATGATGATGGCGATGATCCTCCCCAAATTCCCCGTCCCGGCAGGGTGCCAGAACGGAGTCTCTGGTTCCGAATCGCGGCTTCTAGTGGTGGCGGCGCAGCGGAACTCTTTTTGGAAAAACATCAAACCCCCCTCAGTTTTTAGGTCAAGAGCTTCTTATAGGCGAAGAGGGAGGCCGAGGGGGTGCCTGAGGCGGCCGCACACCCC
Source organism: Avena atlantica (assembly GCA_910589765.1). Lineage (NCBI taxonomy): Eukaryota > Viridiplantae > Streptophyta > Magnoliopsida > Poales > Poaceae > Avena > Avena atlantica. The sequence goes on from OU342737.1 coordinate 73,160,280, forward strand.
CTCCCCAGGCGCAGGCTGGGCCCACCCACGCGGCAAGGGGGTGTGGGCCCCCAGGGGCTCCAGTCCATCTCGTATTCTGGCTCTGTGGATCTTCTGGTGAAATAGGATTTTTGTCATATTTTCCGGGATTTTTCCTGATAGTTGATTTTCTGCACAAAAACTAGACACCAAGGTAATTCTGCTGAAAACAGCGTTAGTCTGTGTTAGTTGTATCCAAATCACACAATTTTAGAGGAGAAACAATAGCAAAAGTATTCGGGAAAGTAGATATGTTTTGGACGTATCAACTCCGCCCAAGCTTAGCTTATTGCTTGTCCTCAAGTAATTCAGTTGAAAACTGAGTGCGATAAAAGAACTTTCACAAACACATTTGCTTCATATGATCTATATATTCTCAGCACAGGAGTAGATACTTAGACAATTCATAATAAGGAGTATGCAACTAAGTCTACTTAATAGTCATTGCAAGCTATGAAGAGAAACCAACTCAATAATAATAAGTAGCATGAAACATAAACATAAGCAGCATTGCAATGCTCATAATAAGGTATGATAGAGTGGTATCTCGCTTGCCTTTGTTTGTAGAGCATAATATAAATGCCAAGGCATCTCTGAAGTTCACATGACGACTAGAAGTAAAGATATCAGAGATACAAGCATCAAAGTCATGACATAATTAACCAAGTTTTGAGACAAGCACATTACACTAAGAATGACAACTATGCTCTCAAGAAGGTGCTCATAGAATAAGTGGTGACTCAACAAGGAAGTGAAAAGGTTTTGAAAAGTTTGAAGGGCTTACAAATGCTGAAAGTAAGGTACTCATTAGCTTTGAGCTCTCATTGCCTCCATCATAGGCATCTTTATATGGTTAAGGTGAAAGTGAGGTCCAATATGAGTTATATGCTTGACAGACCATAAACTGGAAATCCCATGTCCCTTGAGTACGAGGGCCGCTCTTCATGCTACTCAAATTTAGTTACCTGTAAGTTCTTGTCATCGTAAATACATGTGTATCATAGAGAACCGCCAACGGGATACCCCTTGCACATGATACATGAGCTGTCCCATAATCAAAATGACAAGGCAAGCATACAAGGAGTATCTCAGCGATCTATTTTTTTCTATTTGCATAGGTTTTTATTAAGGATGCTTCACAAATTGCTCATATGGCTATGCTGCAAGTTTCCACCATGATTAGGCATGGCTTAGGCTAGCGGCCCAGGATTTTGTCTAACACATATACATAACTCCATGAACTCACAAGCACCCCTTTTACTTCACACCGACGACATCCGCAAAAAAAATAGCATGATATCAACCGGATATGTATCCATAATTGTTGAAAGTGTTCCCTGTGACAACACGGTTCTGCTAACTTCCAGCCTATAATTTTCAAGCATATAACTTTCATGGACAGTCACAATCGTTCAGGTTTATTAAGTCCACGGAATAAAGTGTGTCATCAAGTTTGTGAGAGCTTTACTAACTAACTTTCTCAAAATAGTCAAACATTTTATTTGGAAGAAAACAAGGCATAATGAATATGCACTGAATAGAAAATAATGCTAATAGGTAGGTATGGTGGACACTGTTGGCAATATTGGTTTTGGGGAGTTGGATGCACAAGTAGAGCTCATACTCAGTGCAAGTGAAGTCTAGCAATAGAGAGGGAGGGACAGACGAGAGAGCAATAACTGCCATAATCATGCTTGCAATAAAACATGACTAATTATGGCATAAAAGTGATACAAGAACTCTGAGGCAAAATAAATCATCGAGGCTTACTGACTATTGTTTTAGTAATATGCATGCGTGAGCATGTGCCAAGTCGATTCACATGAAACATTCAGAGGAGGATACCACAATATCATACCAAGTTATGAATAAAACAATGCAAGCTGACAGGCTACAAACTATTAGCAAGTTGGATCTAATCACAAGAAAGCAAGAACTACTAAGCATCCATAAATAACATACACCTTACATGAACAGACTAATCATGCTCACCATGATGAGTATATGTACAAAAATGAAAACAAATAGAGTTCATTACCAGCCTCTTACCACACCTCAAGTTGTCTTAATCTTCATTATTTCCCTTCACTTGTGTGGCTATAATAATAAGATGAAATCAAACTACACTAAGGATGGATGAACCCTGCAAAGAACTCACAAAACCAAAGAACAACAAATATTTTTGGTGTATTTGATTTTTTTAAACGAGCAAACAAAGCAAAATCTTTTTGGATTTTTCTCTAAGGCAAACCAAAGCTAGAAAACAAAGAAACAAACCAAGAGAAACAACGAAAATATTTTTGGTATTTTTGTGTTTTGAGAAAACAGAAACAAAAACCAAAAAGAAAGCGAAACAATGGATATACAAAGAACCGACAAAACATGATATATAGATGAGTGTGATGTCGGCATACCTCCCCCAAGCTTAGGCTTTTGGCCTAAGTGGGGCTTAATAGCGCGGGTAGTAACCCCAAGCTGGTGGGTCATTGTAACACCCTCGGAATCGACCCTATGCAAGTTTCAGCGATTCCCGCCAAATCCGCATAGAAACGATTCAAAGGTGCCCACCAGGCACTTTCGTGCGGGTGGAAAACGAAGTAATACCATTACACCATAGTCCACGATGGAACCCACAGAACAGATATATACAACAATGACTCAAAGAGTCAAGGATACAGATATACAATACAAAGATCCAAATCACCTTTAAAACGATACAACGTCCGAGTACGGACAAGATGCAAATTGAGCTAAGAGCCCTGAAGAATAACCAATGGCGTTCATAACCCTGCCCAGGCCAAGCCGGAGGGTAACCCTTCTAACGACGTCGATCTCAAAACCTGCTTAAACAAAAGGGGTGCCGACAAAGGGCAAAGGAAAAAGAGAGCGGTCAGTACTGAGGCCAGTACACGGCGAGACTAGAATTCGGCGGTCCTCGCCTACATAGGTATGGTGGAATGAAGCGGCAAGCATGCACTGAACAACCTATAGAGACTCGATACAACTGTCGGCTATCAGAGAGGGATAAGAAAGACCTATTTGGACCCATCCTGATACTAACACCAAACATACCCATCCTGGTATTTCCCCCTCGAGACCAAACGAGGAAGTCAACCGAGGAACTCACACAGTTGGCAATTTTATTCATTCCATTATAGTTGCAGCACTTACTAGTCAGATATAGATATCATGAGTCATCCTAATATAAGAACCAGTGGGCATGTTTAGTGAACCATTCCGTTGTAGTTGTAGTACTTACTAGTCAGATACATATAGCATGAGGTGTCCCAAAACCCAGCAGTTGTTGGTACTTTTATTTAGCCATTCCGTTGTATTGAAGCTGATTACTAGTCATTATAAAGTCAATTTTATAGCACTACTTTAGTTATAGTTGTCCATGATCGAGATATTGTGCTCCAAGTCATCCATAACCGCAGACACGGCTGTCAGAAAGTTTCACCCTGCAGGGGGCACAAATAGCAACACACGCACAATCAACCTCGAGAAAAACCAAATGAAAACCCTGTAGGGTTCGCAGCATAGAAAACAAAAAATTCCTACGATGGGAACATCTATGTACCAAGATCTATCTACTAGATACAAGCAACGGGTGGATATACATCCATAGAATACATACCCTCGAAGACCGAATAGCGTTAACAAGGTTGTACTCGTGGATGATGTAGACGAACGCTTGCCGGTCTCAATATCATGATGAAGTCCATCTGGTCCATCCGGTCCAGCACAATCAAGTTCAGCACCTCAAAGCAGTGGTGCATCTGTGATCGCACACACGTATGGGTACCCCAACAACCTCCGCGCCCTCGCTCCAGCGAAGCAGCGGAAGCAACAAATCCTTCCAGAAAAAGCCACCGTGGAACATGTATCTCGCTGATCCGAGACCATAGGGAAATTCTAAAGGAGGGAGAGAGATCCTTCGCGAGGAGGTGTGATATGAGAGGAGGAAGTGGGTGCCTTTTATAGGGAGAGGGGGGCAGCCCCCTCCCATGGCGTGGCATCCATGGAGGTGCCCCCACCTCTTCCACATTCATATGGGTGGACCTCCCACTCACATAAATAGCCACCCCACTCAAAATTCCACTCACCTCCATTAAATTTACACCAAATTTAATGTAATCTCTCATTAAATAAAACTCTTTTATTTATTTATTCAGAATTTTGTTAATTACTTTAATTAACAAAAATTCACATAAAACCCCTTGCTAGTATTCCATTTCACATGCAGAACCAGTTTCAGCAATTTCAACCGAAACAGTTTCGGTGTCTAGTGAAATAAATTCCTGCGCTTTCCTTTTTCTTTCTCTAGCATATTATTTGCTCCAAATGGTGTCGGTATCCCTTAAGTGTGTCACCCTACGGTTCGCTAATAATGCAGACATGATCGAGACCCCTCTCCGATCAATAATCAGCAGCGGGACCTGGAGATCCGTACTGACTCCCACACATTCAACGATGACTTTTGTGATCATGTGAACCTTTTACGCTAGTATCTTAATCCCTTTGTTTCACGATATATTACATGTACGAGATTCGATCATCGGTATCTCCATACCTAGTTTGATCTCGTTACTGACATGCACTCTTTTCTCGTTCCCGTGATATAACATTCTAGTGATCAAATCACTTGCTTGCAAGCTAACCAATGTGATATCACTGAGAGGGCCTAGAGTATATCTATCCGTCATCGGGATGAACAAATTACACTCTTGATCCATGATTCTCAACATAACACTTTAGTAGCTTTGAATCCATCTTTATAATCACCCAGTTACGGTGTGACGTTTGATGTTATCAAGAATCTCTTCCGGTGTTAGTGATTGACATGATCTCATGGTCTAAGGATTAGGATCACTTCGTAAGTTGTTATAGCAATATAAACTCAATGAATTTGATCGTAATGCTATATTTAGGATGAATGTTCATCACACCATTACACTAATGTTGTGACCTCGTTATTAACAACATCCAATGTCCATGATCAGGAAACTTTGATCATCTTGTTAATCAACGAGCTAGTTTATAAGAGAGGCATAACTAGGAACTTCCTTTTTGTTTATTAAACACACATGTATTAACGTTTCCGTATTAATACAATTATAGCATGCAAAATAAACATTTATCATTAATAAGGAATACGCCAATAACCACTTTATTATTGCCTCTCGGTCATATTCCCTTCAGTCTCCCACTTGAACTAGAGACAATAATCTAGTTTGAAAACTTTGTGTATTGAACACCTATGGCTTTCTGGTGTTCCATATACGCAATTGCGAGTGGTTAACATAATCTACGGATCTGACACTTTAAGGTCCGTGTGTATTTGCATATCTTTGCGTCTCCACGCATCACTCATTCTCCAATGAGATGGCATTGTATAAATTGGGTCTTTCGGTGAGACCTTTAGTTCCTTGGGGTTAAAACACGTCGATACTATTGTCATACAATATATCTTTAGTGTTAGCCCGTTGCGAACCACACCTTAGTTTGATAACAAACTACTTGACACAAATTCCCTCCTTTGCTGCTACTATAGCAGTCATATACTTAGCCCTTTTTGTTGTAGTATCCGTCACAATGTCTTAACTTTGGAATTTATCCAAATCCATCATGGAAACTTTCTTTCCATTTCATTGTGCCACCCATAGTTTAAATTGAGATAAACTTAATTTGTATCTTGTGACAAAACTAGTATCAATGTAACGCTTTACAATGAACTATTTGTAATTGTTTGTCACCTCTACTCAAATATATTCTTAGTTATTCCAAATGATCATAAGAATATCCTTACTATAGTCCAATGATCATTTTATGATTCATTCTGATATATGCTCATAACACTTAGATCATAGGACATATCTGGATGTGTACATATCATGGTATGATTGATCAAAACATTCTCGTGATTTCACTCATCAAGTGTCAAAGCACTTGAATCTTGTTTCACTTATCAAGTGTCGATACACTTGAATCTTGATTCAATTCCTTTCCATGCAACAAGAACTATTTCTTGTCGTTTCTATATTGAACTCCTTCAATATCTCATATATGTACGTTTGGCACAACCATATTGGCGTCACAGTCTATCCACTATAGACATTCACGCTAAATATTCGGGTTTTGCCTAAGTATTACATCGAAATGAAATTCTTATCCTTTGTCAACAAAAATTACATCATTTCTAATTAACAAGATGTCCTCCACATAATGTATTAGAAATATGTCTCAGCGCTCCCACTTAATTTCTTGCAAATGCAAGCATCTTCATCGTCTCCTGATGAAAACTCCTTTTCATCATCGTGAAGATTCCAAATCCGCAATGCTTACTTCAACCATTGAAGTTTGCATGCCCTTTTTAGCATCCTTTGAATTAACAAAACCCTTTGGACCGTGTCATGTACACGTCCTAGGTAACCATTCTATTAGAAGAATTTCGTTTTGTTTATTCATCTACCATATACCAAATTATATGTAGTGGTTGCTACTTTAATCCGTCCAGACTAAATATCGCTATGAAAGATCAAAGCTTGTCATAGTCAACTCCATGAACATTGTCATAAAATACTTTACGACATGTCGACTATTTCATAGATGTGAAACATCCATATCTGTTTCTTTATAGATCCAAATACGACCGATAGGTTTTTACACCTTTCCGGAGGGTCTTCCAAGTTCAAAACTTGATTTCTCGTGTATGGAACTATCACGGATTTTATGGCTTCAAGCCATTTGACGAAGTCAGGGCCCATCATCGCTTCTTTTCATGTAGTCGGTTCATCATTGTCAAACAATAATGATTTACTCTCAAATCTTAGCATTTGATTGTTTAACCGACCAACTTGGTTCAATAAGAACTTAGATCTCTGTGACCACAACCTTTGAGGCACATAAGCTATGAGCATTATGGAAGCCTCCGGAACGATTTCTGGTGCTGCGCAACTCAGCACATTTAGCTAAGGTTCGTTAACCTTATCAAAGTTCTATTGTCCTCCCACTTAACTTTTATGAAAAATTCCTTCTTCAAGAAACTTCATGTTTCAAGCGACGAACCCTTTTGTCCTTGGTGTTATGGAGGAATAACCAATTGTTATTCAAAATAACCTACAAAGACATGCTCATCCGACTTCGGTTGTAAACATCTTACTTATGTTTAGCATACCAAAATCTAAGAAATGACAACTTGGGTTTTACCCCAAACCATAACTCATATGGTGTCATTTCAACGGATCAAGATGGAGCTCTTTTCAGTGTAAAAGCGGTAGTATCTAAAGCTTTAATCTTTTTAAAACATAATGGCAGTTTTACAAATAACACCTTTAATCCAACCATGTTAAACAAGGTTTCATTACAAATCTCAAACACTCCATACTCCTATGGTGTTTTGGGAGATGTAAATCTAGGTGTTTCGCTAAACTTGCAACTCAAATAAATCCCTTTATGATAAAATCATAATTCATTTAAATAAATCCCTTATGATAAAATCATAAACTATTTATTTTCTTGTCACAATGATTTTCACTTCATCTTGAAAGTCTTTGAACATTTTCAAATATTTCACACTTCTTTCTCATTAAGTGAATATTTACTCAAATTTCCGGAGAAAGTATATGAAGTTGAAACCCATCGCTTACGACTACACATAATGGACTACATACATCGATATGTATAAATTCCAATATTTTAGTCGTTCGTTCTTCTTTGGCCTTTGAACGAAGTTTTAATTATCCCGAGGAAAGTCTCACAAGCGTCACTTGATCAAATCAAAGACTCCAAAAATCCATGAAAATGGAGATTCTTCATTTTTCTTTCCAATATAATTTAAACGGCGATGTCACTTCGTAAGTGATCTTCCAATCATTTGTCTTGCTACATTTTAGCATTAGTTTTTATGGATGTGATTTCTCCAACTAGATTTGTAAATCATCCATCTTATATGGAATACGGTAATTATTTGAAAAACCTTTGTTCTCATAATACCCGATTTAAATAAAAATTATTAAAACAAATCTTGAAGTCAAGCTTTGATGTCAACGAGAAATACAAACAACGGTTTGTTTGTTTTTTATGAACATCATCACATATTCTTTTGCTAGTTACTTAGGCGATTGTGGTTCATGAATTGCGTCATTCCGTATGAAATTTCATACCAACCAATTTGGTATCCAATACCCAAGAACCACATTGTTTAACAAGCAAAGAATACAACCATAACATGCATATCATCCATATGCCTAAATTGGATATTTCCAATCTTTTCTTTTTGGCCAACTATATTTTATAGAATCTCTTTCAGCATTTCCTTTTCCTTTTTAAAAGAATCTATCAACATCAACAGTGGCACCATATACATGACACATAGTCCAAAGCGTGTATATTCAAATAATAATACCTTTGGACTTGCACTTTGAAGTAGATCACCATCATCAAAATGATCGGTATTCTTTCAAAATCCATTCTTTAGTAATCTTTTAGTGTAGTAAACACTTTACATACATCTTCTATTCATCCTTATCATGACGACTTTCATGATCAAGCTACTGTAGCTTATAAAGGCGAATCGTGAGTATAACATTACTTTCCAAAACCCTTTTTGGGTGATTAGGATGTCTAGCATCTCCAACCTTTGCAAATTCTCATCCAATATGAGAACATATATTATACTCTATCATATTGCAACCAAAACATTGTTTCAGATATCGTTATATCTTCCACACATGATGGTTTCTGAAACAATTCTTTCAGCTCCTAAATAAACTTGATATTAAATTAATCAAGAATCATGGAGGCAAACATGATACTTAAGATACTAACACTGGAATTCTTACTCTCGATTTAATACCAATTATTAAATCTCACGGAGTAAACAGAGTTTGCTGAAAGTTTGCAATAGGACTTTAAACTTTAGATTGACACTCAACACAATACGATACCAGTTCGTAAAGTATATATCCAGAATTCTATAGTTCTATTATCTCAATTACAACTATGCATAAGGTGGTGAACGAATGCCAATGACTACAGAAAATTATGCAAATTCACTTTGATTTAATTTATTATAAATTGAGTTCTACTAATCAAAATTAGAAATGAACTCCCACTCAAAAACGACATCCCTCGTGCCTTTTTGGTGATTACATGAACCAAATCCACTACACCAAGTCCGATCATCACGTGAGTCGGCGTAGCTTCAAAGGCGAGCATCCATATGGTCATCATATCAAAACATATGAATCATGCTTAACCTTTTGTTCCGTGTTCTGAGGCCATGTATGTACATGCTAGGCTCGCCAAGTCAGAACCTTAGTATTCGCGTGTGTAACTGTCTTACACCCGAGATATGCTCGTGGATTCAAGTACACCCGATCATCACGTGATGCCTTGAAGCAACGAAACATTGTCGGTGCATACTTAAGGAAGAACACATTCTTATCTTGATATCTTAAAAAGGGATCATCTTATTATGCTAATAAAATGCCAAACAAGCAATATAAGATGCAATCAAACATCACATGTTTGTAAGTGAAATGATATGGTTCCCGCATATGATCTCCATCATGTGCACCGTGGTATGATCACTATCGTACCTTTATGTGTAAGGCCAAGGTATATGGAACTTACACGCTATGTGTGTTGTAAGAGTATCATCTCATACTTCTACTTACAACATCACCATATCATAACACTAGCCCAGCAACAATCTAAACTAGACGCCTCTAATTTATCCATTGATAGTTTTACGTGGTTTAGGGCTTTCGAAGATAGAACCGTTCTTACCTATGAACATGAACCACAACTAGGATAAAAAAATTGTTGACAACTCGTTGCAAATTAGATATTGACTATAGTAGGAGAGACAGACACCCGCTAGCCACTTATGCAAACTAGTTGCATGTCAAGCGTGGAACAGGTCTCATGTGCGAGGACATGTAAAGTTTGTCCGGGCCGCTTCATCCCACTATTCCACCAATATCCAAAGTATAACTAAGAAGCAATAAAATGATCATCATCGCCCACATACTCATATGTATACTACCCGTGCAAAGCATCTACGCATAGATCCGGCTTTGATACCACTGTAGGGTTCACAGCATAGAAAACAAAAAAATTCCTACGATGGGAACATCTATGTACCAAGATCTATCTACTAGATACAAGCAACGGGTGGATATATATCCATAGAATACATACCCTCAAAGACCGAATAGCGTTAACGAGGTTGTACTCGTGGATGATGTAGACGAACGCTTGCCGATCTCAAGATGGTGATGAAGTCCATCTGGTCCAGCCGGTCCATCACAATCAAGTCCAGCACCTCAAAGAAGTGGTGCATCCGTGATCGCACACACGTAGGGTACCCCGACAACCTCCGCGCCCTCACTCTAGTGAAGCAGTGGAAGCAACAAATCTTCCAGAAAAAGCCACCGGGAACATGTATCTCGCTGATCCGAGACCATGGGGAAATTCTAAAGGGGGGAGAGAGATCCTTCGCGAGGAGGTGTGAGATGAGAGGAGGAAGTGGGTGCCTTTTATAGATAGAGGGGGCAGCCCGCTCCCATGGCGTGGCAGCCATGGAGGTGCCCCCACCTCTTCCACATTCATGTGGGTGGAGCTCCCACTCACATAAATAGCCACCCCACTCAAAATTTCACTCACCTCCATTAAATTTCCACGAAATTTAATGTAATATCTCATTAAATAAAACTCTTTTATTTATTTATTCATTATTTTGTTAATTACTTTAATTAACAAACATTCACATAAAACCCCTTGCTAGTATTCCATTTCACATGCAGAACCAGTTTTGGCAATTTCAACCGAAACAGTTTCGGTGTCTAGTGAAATAAATTCCTGCGCTTTCCTTTTTCTTTCTCTGGAATATTATTTGCTCCAAATGGTGTCGGTATACCTTAAGTGTGTCACCCTACGGTTCGCGAATAATGCATACATGATCGAGACCCCTCTCTGATCAATAATCAGCAGCGGGACCTAGAGATCCGTACTGACTCCCACACATTCAACGATGACTTCTGTGATTGTGTGAACCTTTTACGCAAGTATCTTAATCCCTTTGTTTCACGATATATTACATGTCCGAGATTAGATCATCGGTATCTCCATACCTAGTTTGATCTCGTTACTGACATGCACTCTTTTCTTGTTCCCGTGATATAACATTCTAGTGATCAAATCACTTGCTTGCAAGCTAACCAATGTGATATCACCGAGAGGGCCCAGAGTATATCTATCCATCATCGGGATGAACAAATTCCACTCTTGATCCATGATTCTCAACATAACACTTTAGTAGCTTTGAAGCCATCTTTATAATCACCCAGTTACGGTGTGACATTTGATGTTATCAAGAAACTCTTCCGGTGTTAGTGATTGACATGATCTCATGGTCTAAGGATTAGGATTACTTTGTAAGTTGTTATAGAAATTAAATTCAATGACTTTGATCGTAATGCTATACTTCGGATGAATGTTCATCACACCATTACACTAATGTTGTGACCTCGTTATTAACAACATCCAATGTCCATGATCAGGAAACTTTGATCATCTTGTTAATCAACGATCTAGTTTATAAGAGAGGCATAACTAGGAACTTCCTTTTTGTTTATTAAGCACACATGTATTAACGTTTCCGTATTAATACAATTATAGCATGCAAAATAAACATTTATCATAAATAAGGAATACGATAATAACCACTTTATTATTGCCTCTCGGGCATATTCCCTTCAAACCCAACGAGGCATCACGACAGAACATTCACAAGATTCATATTTGATTTCAGGGGCCACCCCACTAAGCTACCTGCGACGAAGTTGGCCGGCTCCGAGACGTACCCAAAGGTTTGTGAGAATGGATGTAAACGACTAGGAACCCGAAAGTGTGTCTGGGCTTGTCGATACCGCGAAAACATTCCACGTTGATTCCAAAACAGTACAGGCGCTCCACGCGCAATCGTAAATAAAGCAGTAAAGCATGGCATAAGTACAGGATAGTAATAAAGCCCCAAACTACTTTGTGCCCCCAAGGAATTAAATATGACTCAAGCTAGGGTTAGGGGTATTCATGGTCCCACATGCGGATAGTGCGAATATTCAAAGAACATGTATCAAGTACTCGGGGTCCTACAGGACACAAGTGGACAGTTAAAAACCAAATAACATCTATTGCCCACCTGTGCCTCTGCATTATTTACCTACTTCAATTTTAGTTATTAAATGGTAATTAAAGCCATGATCATCTCCAACATTAAACATGCGGCATTACATCAGGAACTGTGGTACTTGATGACACGCAACAACACTTGAGCAAGCGACTACGACACGCAATTCCAACTATCTACCAAACAACAGGTAATAGGATGTGTCCAAGGCAATATAAGGCTGCAAGGGATATCACGGGTACGAAAACTAGAGCATCGTAACACAGATAGCAATAGATCAACAGGAGTAAATAAATACTATAAAGTAAAATAGGTAGAAAGAGGGAGAATGCTCGCCTGAAAACATTGCCGAAGGTTCAACCGAAGATCGGTTCGTCACTCGCATCAACTCATCGGCCTAATCCGTGAAGAAGCAAAGCACTAGCAGAAACACCGGATGCACTATTTATTACTATGGCAGAAGATCAGGCATGATGCATATATGATGTATGACATGATAATGATGCGATGCAATTACTCAATATTAAGCGGAACCAGGTTCCCAACAATTAATTAGGTGGTTCATGTTGTCTAGATACCCCACAATTTAATATTGTATTATCAAGGCAAAATTATATCACCAGTTCGCTACACAAATTTAAATGGACCCAATATTAGACTAGATTCGCCCGCATATGGCATCCATATTTAATTATGAGGTGAATCGACATAAGGCCCCCAAACCACATAATATGTATGCAAGCATGTACAATGATATGCAACAGGTATATATGTCATATTAGAAAATAGGGGTCGGGACAGGGTCACACATCTCGGATCGATGAACTTGGGACTTGGAGGGGATCGGGTTCGGGCTTCGGACACTAGGATCGGTCTTCGGGGTTCCGTCTTGATGGCGGTCTCAAAGTTCAGGAGGGAGAACATGGAGGTCTCGGCGCCTTCGCGTCCGTGAAGAAGATCATGACGAGGCTTCTTGGAGTCCACCGGGTACTTCTTGAAGCGTCGATAACCATCGAGTGGCACCGTATTCGGTTTGGGTTCTCGCGCCGGTGAACATGGTCACACGTAGGCCGGGGAGGATGCTAATACAAGATTACGTGCTTACACGGGTACAGAAGCAAGGGAAACGAGGTGCTTTATGGGGCATAGATGACCAGGAGACAATGCAGAGCTTTTCAAGGAGAAGGCCTGCGAGGCCCTGCTGTCCAGAGGAGGTCGACGCAGGGATGCAGCTGAGCGACCGCTCGAAGACAACAGACACATGGCTGCGCAAGGCACCAGGACAAGGAGGATGCAGGGGCGGTGGCGTGAGGACCGGGCCGGGCTCCGGCGAGGCAGCACAGGCGAGGACAGGGTCACGGAAAGGGGGAAACGGAGGCCACGGCATCTGTCAGTGTTGCCGAGGGGGGCGCAGGGTCGGAGGCCTGCAGGGAGAGGGCGACGGAGGCCGACACGATGAGATGGCGGCCTGGAGGCGACGTTCTGCTGACGGGGCGAAGGAGATCCCCGGCGAGGCCGAGCTCGCAGCAGGCGGCGCTCGCGGAGGACGGCGGCGGGGACGCAGGCTCGGCGAGGCGATCCCCGGCGGAGGGCGGCAGACGGGCGGACGGCGGGGGTGAGGCCCGGAAGCAGGCGGCGCTCACAGGGAACAGCAGGGAAGGCGTGGCCGGAGGTGAGGAGAGGGAGGGAGGACCAACGACACGGCGTAGCGGCAGCCGACAAAGCTCGGTGAGGGAACTAGAGGGAGTCGGGGTAAGGAGAGAGAGGGCGACGGATCGAGGACCGCGTGGTGGTTGGTGGTTTCGTGGCAAGGGGGGTTTGCGACAAGGAAGGAGCAGGGCTGCCGGGCTGGTCGCATGTGTGGGAAGTGGGGTCAGGGTGGGGCCGACGGGCGTGGCGAGCGTGTGTGTTGCGTGTTGTGCGCCTGCGCGCATGAGTGGCATGTGTAGCATGCGCGTCGGGTGGATGGTGTGGAGTGGTGTGGTGGTGTCAAGGGACTGGCGGCGGCGGGGTGAGAGAGGTGGGGAGGGATCAGGTTAGGGTTAGGGTTTGTGGGTGGGGAGAAAGTTGGTTGGGCTAGGGTTTCAGCCGGCTGGGCCTTTTGGGCCTGGCCAGTTTAGGTCTAGGGTTTAGGTCTAGGTCTAATCGGGTAGTAGGTGGTCTGGTCGGTTGGACCTCTGGTCCGGCCGGCTGGACTGCCTCCCTGATAGCAAAATGTTTTTATATTTGATAAAATCTTTTATAAATAGTTTTTAGATAAATAAAAGATCTGGGCATACCGGACCTTATACTTTGAAATGAGAGGGGTAATGTAAAAAGTAAAAATAGGGCTTTTGGAAAATAGTTTTAGGCGAACAAATGCATGATGATGTCATGATGATGCAAAAATTAGAAATAACGTGCAATTTCTAGTAGTGGTTTTACCCGGGGTGTTACAATTCGACACCACTAACAATGGATCTCGCCCTGGAGATCCGCCTCATGGTAAGGAAGAAGGCCGACGATCTGAACCTTCGCGCTTCGTGTAGATCTTCGCGACACCACTAACAAGGATTCTTTCTCCATCTTGAAATCAGCGACACCACCAAAAAGGGGCGATGATCCCATTCGTCGAGAGAACACTCCGGAGAAACAAATATGAAGGTCGAGGTCTCAAAAGATAAGTCCACCTCTAACTTCCACAGAATGGGTATAATTGCATCGATCCACTGACTCAATGTACAAGAGCAAATGATAAGAGTAGTCGGATGGTGATCAGTCCATCGTGCACCCAAAGCATTACTCTACACATGAATATGAGAACTATGCAACCAACTCTCGGAATCAGACTGAATATCTCGACAAGCGAGGTTTGGAAACAAAGGAGGGATGGAGATTCTCATTAGATCTGATGTAGATGACTTCGTCGTATCGGAAAACACCGGAGGACAGAAAGAAAAAATTTAGTGAATCTTCGGTCCACTAAAAGGTACAACAGATGAAAGATCCATTAGATAGCATGAAGACAAGTTGTCGAAGCACCGTTAACAAAGGATGGAAGTGAAACCCTGAAGATATGACGGAAACCCAACCACGAGAATTACTGGACTCAAAGAAAAGATAAGAGAGCAGATTCAAAACACGCAGAGGCAAGAGGAGAAAGCAAAGGGTAAGGAGTAAAAGTAGACATAATCAGATCTATCCAACCGATTTTCCAAAATAGTTTTGACTCTCTAGAACGGCCGTTAGCTAGGTTATCCTACAGGCTGGACCAGTGGGGTAGCGTAACTGCTGAGCTCTGATACCACTCTATAACACCCTCGGAATTGACCCTATGCAAGTTTCAGCGATTCCCGCCAAACCCTCATAGAAACGATTCAAAGGTGCCCACCAGGCACTTTCGTGCGGATGGAAAACGAAGTAATACCATTACACCATAGTCCACGATGGAACCCACAGAACAGATATATACAACAATGACTCAAAGAGTCAAGGATACAGATATACAATACAAAGATCCAAATCACCTTTAAAACGATATAGCGTCCGAGTACGGACAAGATGCAAATTGAGCTAAGAGCCCTGAAGAATAACCAATGGCGTCCATAACCCTGCCCAGGCCAAGCCGGACAGGTAACCCTGCTAGCGACGTCGATCTCAAAACCTGCTTAAACAAAAGGGGTGCCGACAAAGGGCAAAGGAAAAAGAGAGCGGTCAGTACTGAGGCCAGTACACGGCGAGACTAGAATTCGGCGGTCCTTGCCTACATAGGTATGGTGGACTGAAGCGGCAAGTATGCACTGAACAGCCTATAGAGACTCGATACAACTGTCGTCTATCAGAGAGGGATAGGAAAGACCTATTCGGACCCATCCTGATAATAACACCAAACATACCCATCCTGGTATTTCCCCCTCGAGATCAAACGAGGAAGTCAACCGAGGAAATCACACAGTTGGCAATTTTATTCATTGCATTATAGTTGCAACACTTACTAGTCAGATATAGATATCATGAGTCATCCTGATATAAGAAGCAGTGGGCATGTTTAGTGAACCATTCCGTTGTAGTTGTAGTACTTACTAGTCAGATACATATAGCATGAGGCATCCCAAAACCCAGCAGTTGTTGGTACTTTTATTTAGCCATTCCGTTGTACTGAAGCTGATTACTAGTCATTATCAAGTCAAATTTATAGCACTACTTTAGTTATATTTTTCTATGATCGAGATACTGTGCTCCAAGTCGTCTATAACCTCGGGCATGGCTTTCAGAAAGTTTTACCCTGCAGGGGGTACAAATAGCAACACACGCACGATCAACCTCGAGAAAAACCAAATGAAAACCCAACAAGGCATCACGATAGAACATTCGCAAGATTCATATTTGATTTCAGGGGGCCACCCCGCTAAGCTACCCGCGACGAAGTTGGCCGGCTCCGAGACGGACCCAGAGATTTGTGACAATGGATGTAAACGACTGGGAACCCGAAAGTGTGACTAGGCTTGTCGATATCACGAAAACATTCCACGTTGGTTCCAAAATAGTACAGGCGCTCCACGCGCAATCGTAAATAAAGCAGTAAAGCATGGCATAAGTACATGATAGTAATAAATCCCCAAACTACTTTGTGGCCCCAAGGAATTAAATATGACTCAAGCTAGGGTTAGGGGGATTCATGGTCCCACATGCGGATAGTGAGAATATTCAAAGAACAGGTATCAAGTACTCGGGGTCCTACGGGACACAAGTGGACGGTTAAGAACCAAATAACATCTATTGCCCACCTGTGCCTCTGCATTATTTACCTACTTCAATTTTAGTTATTAAACGGTAATTAAAGCCATGATCATCTCCAACATTAAACATGCGGCATTACACCAAGAACTGTGGTACTTGACGACATGCAACAACACTTGAGCAAGCGACTACGACACGCAAGTCCAACTATCTACCAAACAACAGGTAATAGGATGTGTCCAAGGCAATATAAGGCTTCAAGGGATATCATGGGTACGAAAACTAGAGCATCGCAACACAGATAGCAATAGATCAACAGGAGGAAATAAAGACTATAAAGTAAAATAGGTAGAAAGAGGGAGAATGCTCGCCTGAAAACATTGCCGAAGGTTCAACCGAAGATCGGTTCGTCACTCGCATCAACTCATCGTCCTAATCCATGAAGAAGCAAATCACTAGCAGAAACACCGGATGCACTATTTATTACTATGGCAGAAGATCAGGCATGATGCATATATGATGTATGACATGATAATGATGCGATGCAATTACTCAATATTAAGCGGAACCAGGTTCCCAACAATTAATTAGGTGGTTCATGTTGTCTAGATACCCCACAATTTAATATTGTATTATCAAGGCAAAATTATATCACCAGTTCACTACACAAATTTAAATGGACCCAATATTAGACTAGATTCGCCCGCATATGGCCTCCATATTTAATTATGAGGTGAATCGACATAAGGCCCCCAAACCACATAATATGTATGCAAGCATGTACAATGATATGCAACAGGTATATATGTCATATTAGAAAATAGGGGTCGGGACAGGGTCACACATCTCGGATCGATGCACTTGGGACTTGGAGGGGATCGGGTTCGGGCTTCGGACACCAGGATCGGTCTTCGGGGTTCCGTCTTGATGGCGGTCTCGAAGTTCGGGAGGGAGAACATGGTGGTCTCGGCGCCTTCGCGTCCGTGAAGAAGAGCATGATGAGGCTTCTTGGAGTCCACCGGGTACTTCTTGAAGCGTCGATAACCGTCGAGTGGCACCATATTCGGTTTGGGTTTGCGCGCCGGTGAACATGGTCACACGTAGGCGGGGAGGATGCTAATCCAAGATTACGTGCTTACACGGGTACAGAAGCAAGGGAAACGAGGTGCTTTATGGGGCATAGATGACCAGGAGACGATGCAGAGCTTGTCAAGGAGAAGGCCTGCGAGGCCCTGCTGTCCAGAGGAGGTCGACGCGAGGATGCGGCTGAGCGACCGCTTGAAGACAGCAGACACATGGCTGCGCAAGGCACCAGGACGAGGTGGATGCAGGGGGCGGTGGCGTGAGGATCGGGCCGGGCTCCGGCGAGGCATCACAGACGAGCACATGGTCGCGGCGAGGGGGACACGGAGGCCAAGGCATCTGTCAGTGTTGCAGAGGGGGGCGCAGGGTCGGAGGCCTACAGGGAGAGGGCGACGGAGGCCGACACGATGATATGGCGGCCTGGAGGCGAGGTTCTGCTGACGGGGCGAAGGAGATCCCCGGCGAGGCCGAGCTCGCAGCAGGCGGCGCTCGCGGAGGACGGCGGCGGGGACGCAGGCTCGACGAGGCGATCCCCAGCGGAGGGCGGAGGGCGGAGGGCGGCAGACGGGTGGACAGCGGGGGTGAGGCCCGGTAGCAGGCGGAGCTCACGGGGAACAGTAGGGAAGGCGTGGCCGGAGGTAAGGAGAGGGAGGGAGGACCGACGAAACGACGGAGCAGCGGCCGACAAAGCTCGGTGGGGAAACCAGAGGGAGTCGAGGTAAGGAGAGAGAGGGCGACGGATCGAGGACCGCGTGGTGGTTGGCGGTTTCGTGGCAAGGGGGTTTGCGACAGGGAAGGAGCGGGGCTGTCGGGTTGGTCGCGTGCGTGGGAAGTGGGGTCGGGGTGGGGCCGACGGGCGTGGCGAGCGTGTGTGTTGCGTGTTGCGCGCCTGCGTGCGTGAGTGGCATGTGTGGCATGCGCATTGGGTGGATGGTGTGGAGTGGTGTGGTGGTGTCAAGGGACTGGCGGCGGCGGGGTGAGAGAGGTGGGGAGGGATCAGGTTAGGGTTAGGGTTTGTGGGTGGGAGGAAGGTTGGTTGGGCTAGGGTTTCAGCCGGCTGGGCCTTTTGGGCCTGGCCGGTTTAGGTCTAGGGTTTAGGTATAGGTCTAATCGGGTAGTAGGTGGTCTGGTCGGTTGGACCTCTGGTCCGACCGGCTGGACTGCCTCCCTGATAGCAAAATATTTTTATATTTTATAAAATCTTTTATAAATATTTTTTAGACAAATAAAAGATCTGGGCATACCGGACCTTATACTTTGAAATGAGAGGGGTAATGTAGAAAGTAAAAATAGGGCTTTTGGAAAATAGTTTTAGGCGAACAAATGCATGATGATGCACAAATTAGAAACAACATGCAATTTCTAGTAGTGGTTTTACCCGGGGTGTTACAGTCATCATAGGAATGATCATAGTCAGGCGCTTGCGGTGAATAAGAAGACACACCTCAATCATAAGAGGGCTGCTGGTATAAAGACTCTCCCAAGTTGGAGGGCTGAACCGGATCATCTTCGGCATCCTCCAACACTCTCCTATTGTTGGTAGAGCTCCGCCATGTATGTGTCAAACTCCTCCTCTGTGAGCGACCATCCTTGCATGTTATCAAAATTAAACAAATCAGGTGCAGGCAAATAAACTACTTTCTCAGTCCTACCCCCTCTCCAACTACACTTGACAAAGGATAACTCATACGGTAAAATTCTCATAGTAGCCCCTGAAGAAACAAAATTATGCTGAACCATGGAAGCAAGATCAAGCCTCTCTATGGGGAACCGATAATCTGAATGGTGAGGCTCTAAACCATGGAAAGCTAGCAACTTAGAGGCGTTGAGACCTCCACAAATTCCACCCTTCTCGCGGTTAGTGGTAAGATGGTAAGCTATCAAAGAACCCAGGTTATAAGATCTATCCCAATTCAAAGCAGCTGAGATAAAAGATAGATCAAAAGAAGATAACTTTCTAGCAAGAACACACTTGGTAATGAAATAGGCAAAATATCTAATGGATGGGAACTGAATGTTCCAAATTTTACCACTCTCCCTCGAGAAGTCGAAACCTTAGCAAATTTCAGCATATAAATCCATAAGTGACTTAGGCCTCTCCTTGATCTTCTCATAAGACCCCCAATGTGGTACTCGAATTGCTACATAGAAATCAGCAAAAGGCAGGTCGACAGCTATGTTGTATATTTTATAATGGACCATGGGATTAGATGAATACCAAGTAAACTATAAGTACTGCACCACAACCATGGTTAGATTAACATACTGAAAAGGTTCCCCTTCAACAAAGTGTTCTAACCCTGCATTAGTAATCATAGTCTGGAAATCCTGGAAAATTCCCGCGGCTCTCATAGATTTAGGGCATGGATAAATGGAAGGGAAGACTCCTTCCTCATGATGGACTTTCATTGGCTCAGGTACCATCAAATCATATTGATTCAGTGGGTATGCACTCATCTTTCTTTCTGAAATTTTTAGACAAACATCAAACCAAGTGATTTCCAAGTTGATAAATGATGAGAAACTACTATAAGAACTTGCTAGAGGGCTACATATGCATCAAAATGTAATCTCTAAGCATAGAACAAGCATGCAAGATCACACAACCTGACACCTATAGCAGTAAAATACTCAAGATACAATCTACCAATCACAAATCTAATTGGACAAGCAGAGGAGGCACATACCAAGGAGCAATTCCTCCAAAAATCAGCAGCAAAGATGGGCTGAATAAGGAGATCGAAAATTGGGAGCAAGAACAGCAGGAACTCGAGCTTGAGAAAGTTTTCTGGTGTTTTCGGGAGAGAGAAAGAAGATGGCTGGGAGGAGACACTTTGGAGGGTTGTGGGCCACACCCTGGCCAGGCGCCACCTAGGAGATGGCCGCGCCACCTAGGGGTGTGCTGGCCTGGGGGGGCCTGGGTCACTTCGGGTGTCCCTCTGCCCCTTTTTTTGGGATTTTTTAGGAAACTTTATTTTTGGCCAATTTTCAGGGTATGAAAATTGATTTTCTCGCAGAAAAGATTTTTTTTAGAAGAAGCAAAAGCAATGAAAAAACAAAACTACAGAAGTTCTAAGACACTCTAACAAGCAAACAACTAGCAAAACCAAAGCTAACAAGAGAAAAAGCAAAGACTAGGAAGGAGAAAAGTAAAAGTGAGCAAGTATATCCACAATGAAAGCATTATTTTGTTCATTAAAATCCTTTTGTTAACAAGGTTGATCAAGTCCTGTTACCAAAACAATATTATATGAAACAAAACTTTGCATTCCACAAGGTGATTATGTTACCTCAAACTTGGTAGCAATGGTCCCAATCATAATAGTTTCAAAACTTTCTTGTGGAATGGGATAATATATTTCTCCAACCTTGATGCTCTCAATATTTTCAATGGAATTCAGGCAATATCTCTTAGCAACCTTCTTGGGGAAATAGACAGTATGCTCTTTGTCATTAATATTAAATGTTACTTTTTCTTGATTGCAATTGATGACAGCACATGCAGTATTAAGAAAAGGTCTCCCAAGAATAATAGAAATATTATCATCTTCAGGCATTTCAAGCACAACAAAATCAGTTAAAACCAAGAAATTATGAGCCACTTGAACAGGAACATCCTCACATATACCAACAGGAATAGTATTTGACTTATCAGCCATTTGCAAAGATATATCAGTTGGTATCAACTTTTCTAGATAGAGTCTCTTATAGATAGAAAAAGGCATAACACTAACTCCAACTCCCAAATCACATAAAGCAGTTCTAACATAATTATTCTTAATAGCGCAAGGAATATTTGGTATACCTGGATCACCAAGTTTCTATGGAACCTTACCATTGAAGGAATAATTAGCAAGCAAAGTAGAAATCTCCTCGTTAGGAATCTTCCTTTTATTAGAGGCAATATCCTTCATATACTTTGAATAAGGAGGCAACTTAATAGCATCAGTCAAAGTAATTTGCAAAAATAAAGGTTTCATCCACTCATAAAACTTGTTGTAGTGTTCTTCCTCCTTTGACTTGTGTTTCTTATTTGGAAAAGGCATAGGTTTCTGCACCCAAGATTCTCTCTCACTACCATGTTTATTAACAATAAAATCTTCCTTAGTGTACCTAGTGTTATTAGTGTGCTTCTCAGGTTCTTCCTCAACTTCCTCCTTATCAAGAGCATCATTTTTATCGTTACCACTCTTAGTTTCAGCATCAAAGACAGATATACTATTAGGATCTACAACAGGATCAAGTGGTTCCTCAACTATTTTATGTTTCTTTTTATTTCTCTTACGAGGACTACCACTACTTTCACCTTGTTGAGAATCCCGCTCAATTCTTTTAGGGTGTCCTTCAGGATATAAAGGATCTTGAGTAGCTATACCCACTGTTCAAAAAATAGGCCGAATCAGCGATTAATAGGCCGATTAATCGCTACTAGGGACCTGACCGTGTCGATTACCACTAATCCTTTATGTTAATCGTTTAGCCTGATTAATAGGTTTGACACTCCAATTACTAGGTATGTTCCCGATTAACCACTACACTTGGTCAAAAAAGTTGCAAAATTATCAACACATATCGCCCATCAATCCGCTAGCCCGCCCCAGTGAAGTAGGTTTTGCGAAGCTCCCGTTCGATCCATTCCTCCAGGAGCTTGATTTCAGCCATCACCAACTAGTTCCTTGTCATTGTTGACCAGTTCCTCGTAGTTACCGACTAGACCTCAGATACAAGAGCTCGAGCGCCTTGAGGATCTCATCCGGGAGCTTAAGCCTAAGGATTCATACGTGTTTTAGGTGCTAATTTTTGTAGGTTGCACCGATTAATATCCGACCGATTAAATCAGTTAATCGTCCGAATTCCGATTAATCGCTACTCCCAAGCCAACCGAGCAGCTAACGATTACCGATTTCCTTAACATTGTCTATACCACTCCTAGTTCTAATTCCATAAGCATGTTTATCTCCTAAGGCATTAACTAGCATATCCTTTTGTACCTTAGCAAGTTGATCAATTTGGGTTTGAACCATTTGAAAGTGTTTGCAAAGCATTTTAATATCATTAGAAGTTCTTTCCACAATATCTTTCAACTCATTAATAGCTCTAGAGTTTTCCAATAAATGATTCTGAACTTGTTTATTAAAATTACCTTGTTTAACAATAAATGTGTCAAGTTCCTCTAAGCATTGATCAGGAGGCTTACCATAAGGAATATCACCTTCATCAAAGTGGAGAGAGTGTACCTCAATAGTAGATGAGTGGGGAATTGGCTTACATAATTCTTCTATAGGAGGTAGATTCTTCACATCTTCAGCTCTAATACCTTTCTCCTTAAGACATTCCTTAGCTTCTTTTATCACTTCATCATTTAATGCAATTACTCCCTCTTCTTTGGTGTTGGTGTTGGAACTGGTTCAGGCACAACTGGTTCATGAGTAATGGGCTCAAGTGTATTTAGCTCAGTTGACGTCCAATCATCATAATTCTTGCTTATTTTAGCCATTAATTCTTCAGCATCTGTAGGAGTTCTTTTCCTGAAAACACAATCAGCAAAGCTATCTAGGTATGTCCTAGAATCATCAGTTAGTCCATTATAATAAATACTACCTCCGTTTCAAGGCTTAAGGCGCACACGATTTCCAAATCAAAGTTTGACCAAAAGAATTGAGAAACAAAATCTTGATTATATTGTAAATAATTAGTGTCGTTGGATTCGTATTGAAAAATAATTTCCAGTGATACTAGTTTTATACCAAAACTCTTTACGTATTTAGAGTAAATCTTGGTCAAAGAAAAAACACGCAAAACGAGGACGCCTTAAGCCCTGAAACGGAGGGAGTATCAAGAAGCTCATTTTTAGGCAATGGACATCCAGGATGTGCATGAATCAAGGCACAGAACCTTGTCCATGACTCATGCAACTTCTCTTCTTCTCCCTGTTTAAAATCAAAAAGTCTTTGCAAAGCAGCATGTCTAGAACTGGGAGGAAAATATTTTTGGAAGAAAGAAGCAATCAAGCAATCAGGGCTATCAATGGAACCATGAGGTAATCTATTAAACCAAGCCTTAGCTTCTCCTTTTAGTGAAAAAGGCAAGATCTTAGTAACAAAGTACCTGCGCATCTTAAAATCATCAGAGAATAAAGCACTCATAGTGGAAAGCTCATTCATATGTGCCACAACACTCTCATTTTCAGTCCCATAGAAAGGTTCTTTCTCAACAATGTATAAATAGGATAAATAAAGAGATAAATCATAATCTTTATCTTTAATATCTATGGGAGAGGTGGAAAACTTAGGATCACATGACAGTTTAGGAATAATGGTACGTCTCTCAAGGAGACCCTTAATAGCACTAGCACCATGTGTGTTTTGGCACTCCTCAATAAATTCATTAGTAAATTCAGTGTAACCATCATTAATATCATATCTCTCTCTAGACTCAGGTGAGCTAACAGGTGTAACAGTGCCTTCACTAGGAGTTTTAGTATTTCCTATACTAGCCATAGTAGCATCTAGGAAAGGACCTAATGAACCACTCGCATCAAGCACAGTAGAAGTAACATCATGAGTATCAAAAGCAGTTCCAGATTCAGCAGTAGTAGCAGTGTGTGTAGCATGAGTATGTGGTGGTGGAGTAACAAGCTTACTTATAATAGATGGTGAATCAAGAGCAACAGAGGTGTTTAGGACTGTACCTCTTCTTGTAGTGGGTGGTAAAATAGGAAACTTTCCATCACGAGACTTCCCCATGATGAAAGGAGTAGCAGTGAACAATAATAGATCCAAGTAAACTTACAAATAAAGCTATGCTCCCCGGTAACAGTGCCAGAAAATAGTCTTGATGACCCACAAGTATAGGGGATCGCAACAGTCTTTGAGGGTAGTATTACCCAATTTATTGATTCGACACAAGGGGAGACAAAGAATACTTGCAAGCCTTAACAACTGAGTTGTCAATTCAGCTTCACCTGGAAATAGTTCTTGCTCACAAAAGTTTATCAGTAGCAATAGTTTATAGTAGCAATAGCAATAGCAAAGCAATAGCAGCAGTAAAACAGGAGCAATAGTAACGGTAACAGCAAACAGTAGGATATGAGCGCGGTAGGCATAGGGATGTATGGACGGGCGTTGCATGGACAAGTCTAAACATGTAACTTCAAGATCTAGGGCAATTGCAGATAAATAAGAATAATCATCCAAGTACTAAACAATCATATGCATCTGCTCCATATATAGTCATGCATGCTCGCAATGAGAACTTGCACAACATCTTTTGTCCTGCTAGCCCGTTGCAGCGGGGCCTCAAGGGAACTACTGGCAATTAAGGTGCTCCTTTTAAAAAAAGCATCGGAGCAAAGCATTAACACTCCATGAACACATGTGATCCTCACATCACAGCCATCCCCTCCGGTTTTCCCAACTTCTGTCACTTCGGGGCCTTTGGATCCGGACAATGATATGTGTACACAACTTGCAGATAAGATCACAAACAATACTATCATAATGATTCAATAATAAGTTTACATCTGAGATCATGGCACTCGGGCCCTAGTGACAAGCATTAGCATAACAAGTTGCAACAAATTCAAATAGCACTAATAGAGATACTAGGAACCATGCCCTAACAATCTTATTCGATTACATGATAGAACTCATCCAAGCCCTACCATCCCCATAGCCTACAGCGGGGGATTAATCACTCATGGATGAGGGAAACGTTGATGGTTGATGGAGAGGCATTGGTGATGATGATGGTGATGATCCTCCCCAAATTCCTCGTCCCGACAGGGTGCCAGAACGAAGTTTCTGGTTCCGAATTGCGGCTTCTGGTGGTGGCGGCGCAGCGGACCTCTTTTTGGAAAAACATCAAACCCCCCTCGGTTTTTAGGTCAAGAGGCTTCTTATAGGCGAAAAGGAAGGCCGAGGGGGTGCCTGAGGCGGCCGCACCCCCCCCCCCAGGCGTGGCCTGGGCCCACCCGCGTGGCAGGGGTGTGGGCCCCCCAGGGCTCCACTCCGTCTCGTATTATGGCTCCGTGGATCTTCTGGTGAAATAGGATTTTTGGCATATTTTTCGGGATTTTTCCTGATAGTTGATTTTCTGCACAAAAACTAGACACCAAGGTAATTCTGCTGAAAATAGCGTTAGTCCGTGTTAGTTGCATCCAAGTCACACAAGTTTAGAGGAGAAACAATAGCAAAAGTGTTCGGGAAAGTAGATATGTTTTGGACGTATCAAAGGTGCATATTGATCTTACACGTCTTCATCCCTTCTTGAGTGTTGATTCGTCGAGATTCAACTCTTTGCACTTATATTGATCAACCTTCAAGTTCATTCTTTCTTCATGATTCCAATGGGCAATATCCCTTAGACATATCTTCCCATCCTTCTTCATTTCTTCATATTCTAGACCAACACATGGTCCAAGCGATGCCAATGGACAAACCTTGATGAAGACTTCCAAATTGGTCCCCATACTCCAAGGGGAAACCTCTTCTTTGAACTTGTCTTCATCACTCAATGATCACCGATGATGGCAAGCTCCAAGCATGATATATTCTAGAGAAGGCGCATATTGATCTTGCACATGTTCATCCCTTCTCGAGTGTTGATCCGTCGAGATTCAACTCTTTGCACTTATCTTGATCAACCTTCAAGTTCTTTCTTTCTTCATGATTCCAATGGGCACATATCCCTTAGACATATCTTCCCATCCTTCTTCATTTCTTCATATTCTAGACCAACACATGGTCCAAGCGATGCCAATGGACAAACCTACAAGTGAAACTCAATTTACACATTAGTCCATAGAGATTTTCATTAATTATCAAAACCACACATGGGGACAAACATGCCCTTTCAAAGAGTGTTCCATTCACGCCATTTTGTTTATAGGCCAGCGATGATAATCCAAACTTTCTTGAGATATTCAACAGGATCTGGGTCATCATTCCAAGCCTCAACCTTAACCCAAACACCTGGCTTGGATACTCCAAACTTTGGGTATCCAATCACCTGCTCTACCATAATATGTGGAGGGAACTTAACTAGGAAAGTGTTATCTGCCCCTAACTCCCTAATCTGCCATGGCCAGTTGGTCTTCTAGATTTTTGAGAACTCCTCAGCAAGCTCAGTAGCTGTCATAGAACCCTCCTCAACCAACACCACCCCACAGTTTTTAGAAGAAGCAAAAGGATGAGCAACAATTTCAGGGACCTCAATATGGTAAAAGCCAATACCTGGTGCACCACTGCAAATGTATCTAGCCACTTGATGAAGAATTTTCCTAACAGGGCACTTATCCACCAAGTGACCAAAGCTCTTGCAAATGAAACACATGGGTTTCTTGTCATAGTTCACCTGCAAGTGACTAGGCTCCCCACAGCATAGACAAATAGCATCCACATAGGCCATCTGACCTCCTGGGTTAGCTAGAACCTGAACATGTCTAACAACTAGAACACTCTGCTTCTTCTTGAGTTTCTGAGCATTCTTCAACTTGTCCTCCTGATCCACCCCCTGGGTCTGTTGCTGCTGCAGTGGATTATTGTTTGGGGCCAACCATTGATTTGATCCACCTCCAAACTGTGGGTGATGCTGAAAAGGAGGAAAGGTACCATTGAAACCCCAAGGTGGAATCATACCTCCAGAAGAAAAACCATAGGGAGGTTGCCTAGCAAAAAATTGAGGAGTAAACTACCCAAACTCAAAGAAGCCTTGCTGGCTTCCCTGTTGTTGCAGCTACATCTGTTGCTGAGGCTGCAACTATTGATTCTGCCACTGATCTTGTCCACTTGAGTTACTCCTTCCTCTCCCCCTTCCTCCTCTCCCACGATCTCCCATCTCCTCTTCCTCTACACAGACAACAGAATCAAGAGGCAATTCTAACCCTAAGCACTAGAGACCTGCAGTTTGCTCACCCCGTGCCGCCGCCAGGATAATAGGAACACGAACCCTAGACTTCAGGGAACTAAGTTTTATACCAAAGGTCAGGAGCATATGAGATTTTTGTGGTGGAGATGGCCGCAGGTGGGAGAGTGGATCTCGAGGCATCCATAGCTGGGAGAAAAAGGCATTAGCACTTTCCTTCTCCCCCTCAACCACCACCGCCCCTTTTTCCTCTCTGACCACTAAACCCCTCAACAGCCTAAATCTCCTTCCATGTTGTTCTTTCCTCTGCGGACAAACTGCTCTGCGTTCCCGCCTGATGAACAACATTGCTGCAAGGAACCATGTCCTCTTTCAGAGCTTCGAGAATCGATTTGAACAAGGTTACCTGCAGATTCAGGTCGAGAAGTGCAAGTGCAACAGATCATTCCTTCCTCGAAAACCCTGGAACAACCACCACGGACTCCAGCCCTCTCAATATCTCCTGATGGCGATCCTGCAGGGTTAGGATGGTTCATGATTATATATTTCTAGGCCAAATGGCCAATGATTTCTTATCAGGCTGTGGAAACATTGGTGGTGAAAATATGTGCCCCGTGGCGGTAGAAACATGAGCAAAGTTGCATATTTCTAGGGCTTTTCAGATGGGACTTCAAAGGTCAAGAAGCTGATCACTTTGGAGGATTGCGTTAGATACAGATCTCTTTTTGTTTCGGAAACCGTAAATATCACGTTCAATATCCACAAGTCCTTCCATTTTCTTGTTTGGGCTGCCAATATCTAGGTATTCATTTCATTTATGTAGTAGAAATGAAATAAATACATGATTTATTTTATTTATATTATGATTCTAAAAAGACCTACATGTTTGGCTGCCATCAGAATTTGAAAATGACGGGTCTAAGATAAAAATCAAGTTTGCATATAAAAATATTTCAATAAATCTGTCAAATAAAATGACGGTTCAATTCTGTGTCAACCAAACATCATATACATCATATGAATAAAACTGCCAAATAAATTTCAGGATTGCACACACAAATAATAGATACGAAAACAAGTTTTTTCCCCGCTGGCGTAAGAAATGGAGAACCCGTCGAGATGCTTGTAGTAGGAGCTTGGGCTCAGCTTTGTGGACATCTAAGCGGGTTTGGTACTCACCTGCCGAGGCCTACTAAAAATCGAAAAAGAACAGGGCGAGGGCGAGACCATAATGTATTTAGGCCTGGAAAAGAGGGCACACTATCACGGGGCATCCGGCTGGGCTCTTGGACGGTGACTGCTCTGACCCATGAAGCACGACAGACACGGAACTAGGAAGAGCTCCTTTTTTATTTCAAAAAAAATGAAGAGGTCTTCTTTTTTTAACTTAGTGCAGGAGTGTTCCCTGTAATGCTTTATGAAAAAAAATTGGGGCATCTTCAGTGGGCCGCTATATATCACGCATCAAATATATATCCGTTTGGTCTGTTTTGGTCGGTCAGCAGACAGATTTCGTCCGTGTCTGTTTAGGTCGAGGATGCTCCGAGTGGCTGGATACAATTTTTTTCATAATATCTACGGTTCTTACATAAAAAAATAAGTAGATAATAACTGCTCCCTTCATTTCATAATATAAGATATTTTGGATTTATGAAATAAGTGTATTTAGACCTCTTTTAATGTGTAAAGAGATCCAAATACACTCATTTCATAAATCTAAAAATCTTATATTATGAAACGAAGGGAGTAGTCATCTCCCTAGCATACTTGTTCAGCTCCTTCTCGTCTGTGTGGTAGTACGCGCGACACATGGTTATGTCGAAGACCTTTGCAGTGAGGATCTCGTGGGCGTCCAAGTTAAAGATGAGGAAGTGGCCGACCCATATGTCATGGTTGGCACCGTTTCGAGAATATGTTAGGCAGATCTAGGCTCCTAGGCGGTTGGGTGTTTTCTGTTGGAGATATGCCCAAGAGGCAATAATAAAGTGGTTATTATCATATCTTCATACTTACGATAAATGTTTACATACCATGCTATAATTGTATTAACAGGAAACATTAATACTTGTGTGATTTGTAAACATAAAAGAGTCCCTAGTAAATCCTCTTGTTAAACTAGCTTGTTGGTTAATATATGATCATGGTTTCCTGATCATGAACATAGAGATGTTATTAATAACAGGGTCATATCATTAGGAGAATGATGTGATGGACATATTCCTATAGTTAAGCATAGCATAAAGATCAAGTCATTTAATATAGTTCATTTGCTATAAGCTTTCTGATACATAGTAACATAATTCCTTCGACCATGAGATCATGTTAATCACCACCACCAGAAGAATGCTTTGATGACATCAAACACCACACCGTAACTGGGTGGCTACAAAGGTGGCATTGAGTGTTCCGAAAGTATGGGTTGAGACACATGGATCAAGAGTGGGATTTGTCCATCCATATGACGGATAGACATACTCTGGGCCCTCTCGGTGGAATGTCATCCAATTAGCTTGCAAGCATGTGACTGGCTCACAAGGGATCACATGTCACGGGAACAAGAAAAGAGTACTTATCGGTAACGAGGTTGAACTAGGTATGCAGAGATACCGACGATCAAAACCTCGGATAAGTAAACTATCGTGATACAAAGGGAAATTGGTATCGTATGTAAGTGGTTCATTCGATCGCAAAGTAATCATAGAAATATGTGGGAGCCATATGAATTTCTAGATTCCTCTATTGGTTATTGATCGGAGAAGTGTCTCGATCATGTCCGCATAATTCACGAACCGTAGGGAAACACACTTAAGGATTCTATGTTATTGAGTAGTTATGGAATGATGAGTAAGAGACCGAATGTTGTTCGGAGTCTCGGATGGGGTCCGGGATATCACGAGGAGATCCGGAATGGTCCGGAGAATAAGATTCATATAAGGAAAGTCCTGTTTCGGGGTTGGAGAATGGTTCCGGTGTTTTTCATTGGGAATGTTCTAGAAGGTTCCGGAATGTCCGGTACTCCGGAGGGGAAGGGTACATGAATGTGTCATACCAAGTTGGAATGATTGCATCATGTACTAGGTGTCATCGCTGAACAAAATAAAGGGTTTAATCAAATCCTAGTTTGAAAAGTCAAACACCAATTTGAAAAGTCAAACGACTATTTTGGAAGGTGGAAGGGAAGTAGGAAACCAACTTGGGGAGGAGTTCCTCCCCTCCACCGCGGGCCCACTTGGGATCCGAGTTGGGGAGGGACTCCCCTCACCTGACGCGCCTCCCTCCACCTATATAAGGAGGGGCAGGGCTGCCCCTCCAAGTACACAACACCTCCACCCAAAACCCTAGCTCCTAGCCGCCGGCGCCGCCACCTCCTGCTGCCGCCGCCTAGGGAAACCCTAGCCGCCGACTTGGGCAGATCCAAGCCCTAGCTGTCGGCCCTAGACCCTCCTCCTTGGTGCGTCTAAACCCTAGATCGCCGAGGATCTCTCTCATAGTCCACCATACTTGCTCCGGCTTAAGGCGAAGCCCTGCGAGATCTCCCCTCTACTTCCGGTACCACGCCGTCATGCTGCCGGAATCACGAGGAGAGTGCTACAACCTCCGCTGCCTGCTGGAACAAGGGAGAGGAAGGTCTTCGCCGAGTACCGAACGTGTGACCGACTGCGGGAGCGCTGCCGGAACGCAGCGCCGGAAGGATCGTCTACGCGATCTTGAGATCGGGAAGAGTACGACTACATCACCCACGAGAATCCGCTTTCGTTAAACACTTTGGAATCTTCGAGGGTGAGTTATTCCATCGACTCGTTGCTACAATCTAGTAGATAGATCTTGGCTTGTTTGTTTGTATGCGGTAGAAATTTTTTGTCTTCCATGCTACGAAACCCTACAGTGGTATCAGAGCCGTGTCTATATGTAGATCTGTTGCACGAGTAGAACACAATGGTCATTGTGGGCGTTGATGCTTTTGTTGTCAATTGCTTCTTGTGTACTTTGCATCTTGCGGGATGGTGGGATGAAGCGGCCCGGGATAACCTTACATGACATCGTTAATGAGACTTGCTCCACGCTTGACATGCAACTTGTATTGCATAAGTGGCTTTGCAGGTGCTTGTTTCTCCCAACATAGTTAGAGCGACACTTATTGAAAGCCCCAAACCACGTAAAATATGCAAAGAAAATTAGAGGCGTCTAACTTTGTTTTGCAGTGGTGTGCTGTGATGTGATATGGCCATGATTGTGATTATATTTGATGTATGCAATGTTCCTTATTGTAAGTTGGCAACCGGCAGGAGCCATATGGTTGTCTTTAAATTCTTTTAAGACCCGCGTGTCTATTCAAAGTAGTTATAATAGTTGAAGTTGGTGGACGACAACCATGGAGCGGCGTCATTGACCTTGATGCAATGTCGGTGATGATGGAGATCATGTTCGTGCTTGAAGATGGAGATCGGAAGCACAAGTAGAAAGGCCATATCATATCACATATTATGAATTGCATGTGATGTTAATCCTTTTATGCATCTTGTATTGCTTAGTTCACGACGTTAGCATTATAAGATGATCCCTCAAGCACACAATTTCAAGTTTTAAAGTGTTCATCCTTAGTAAGCACCGTTGCTAAAGCTCGTTGTTTCGAAGCACCACGTGATGATCGGGTGTGTTAGATTCTGCGAGTGTATACAACGTGAGCAAGCCAGATTTGCTCATGCGGAAGCTAAGGTTTGATCTTGACGAGCCTAGCATGTACAGACATGTTCTCGGAACACGGATCACCGAAAGGTAAAGCATGAGTCATATAGTAGATATGATGAACATGTTGATTGTTCGCCATTGAAGCTACATCAACTCTCGTGATGATCGGTTTTGATGTGGTGGATTTGGTTCGTGTGATCACTAAAACAATGTGAGGTATATTGTTTTGAGTGGGAGTTCAACGGCAATATGATTAAAAGTTGAACACTATTTATCATAAATTAAATCAAAGTGAATTTGCATAATTGTTGTAGTCATTGGCATCCGTTTACCACCTTGCGCTTAGTTATAATTGAGATGATAGAACTATAGAATTCTGGTTAGTTACTTTACGAACTGGTATCGTATTGTTTTGAAGTGTTAATCTAAAGTTTAAAAGTCCTATTGCAAACTTTCAGTAAAGTTCCGGTTACTCCATGAAGTTTAATAATTGGTATTAAAACAAGAGTGACAATTCCAAGTATTAGTGTATAAGTATAATGTTTGTCTCCATGATTCTTGATATTCAAAGGATTGTCTTAATATCAAGGTTATCTAGGATCTGAAAGAGTTGTTTCAGAAACCATGATGTGTGGAAGATATTGTGATATCTGAAACGAAGTTTTGGTTGCAACATGACAGAGTATAATATGGCAAAAGTCATGTTCTCATATTTGATGAGAATTTGCAAAAGGTTGGAGACACTAGTTGTCCTAATCCTCCAAAAGGTTTTGGAGAGCAACATTATACTCGCGATTCATCTTTATAAGCTAAAAGTAGCTTGATCATGAATAATTCCATGATAAGGGTGAATATTTGATGTAGGTAAAATATTTACCACACCAAGAGATTACTAAAGAATGGAATTTGAAAGCACACCAAACATTTGATGATGGTGATCTACTTCAAAGTGCAAGTCCAAAGACATTGGTATTTAATTATACACGCTTTGGACTATGTGTCATATGTATGACTCCACTATTGATGTTGATAGATTCTTTCAAACAGAAAAGGAAATACTGAAAGAGAATCTCGTAAATATATGGAAGAAAAGAAAAGACTAGAATTGTTTAGTTTAATTATATAGATGATATACATGTTATGGCTATATTCTTTGCTTATTAAACAATGTGGTTCTTAAGTATTTGATACTGAATTTGTTGGTGTGAATCGTCATACGAAACAACACAATTTATGAACTACAATGGCCTAAGTAACTAGCAAAAGAATATGTGATGATGTTCATCGAGAACAAATAAAGGGTTATTGTGTTGCTCGTTAAACATCAAAGCTTGCCTTCAAGATTTGTTTTATCAGGTATTATGAGAACAAAAGGGTTGTTCAAATAATTGTCGTAATCCATAAAAGATGGATGATTCACAAATCTCGTTGGAGAAATCACATCCATAAAACTAGTGCTAAAAATGTCGAAAGACAAATTGATTGAAAGATCACTTAGGAAGTGACATCGCCGTTTAAATTATATTGGAAAGAAAACATGAAGAAACTCCATGTGGATGGAATTTTGGAGTCTTTTGATTTTTGATCACATGACGCTTGTGAAACTTTCCTAGAGATAATTAAAACTTTGTTCATAGGCCAAAAGGGAACGAATGACTAGCTTATTGGAACTTGTACATAATGTTGTACGAAGTCCATTATGTGTAGTCAAGAGCGATAGATTTCAACTTCATATGCTTTCTCCAAAAATTTGAGTGAATATATGAATATTTACTTAATAAGGATGAAGTATGAAACATTTGAAAAGTTCAAAGACTTTCAAGATGAAGTGCAAAATCATTGTAACAAGAATATAAATAGTTTATGATAAGATCATAAAGGAAGATATTTGAGTTACAAGTTTAGCATAATACCTAAGATTTAAGGAATCGTTCCGTGAATTTGCATGTCCCGAAGAACCATAAGAGTATGGAGCGTTCGAGATATGTAATTAAACCTTGTTTGACATGGTAAGATCGAAGGTGTAATTCATAAAACTTCCATTATATTTTAAAGATTAAAAGCTTTAGAGACTACCGTTTTTCCACTGGAAAGAGCTCCATCATAATCCGTTGAAATGACACCATATAAAGTTATGGTTTGGGATAAAACCCAAGTTGTCCTTTATTAAACATTGGTATGCTATGCATAAGAAAGATGTTTGCAACCAAAGTCGGATGAACCTGACTTTGTATGTTATTTCGAATAACTGTTAAGTAATCCTCCATAACATCGGAGACAAAAGTGTTTGTCACTTAGAACGTCAAGTTTCTTTGAGAAGGAATTTTTCGTGAAAAGATAAGTGGGAGGACAATAGAACTTTGATAAGGTTAAAAGAACCTTAGCTATATGTGCAAAGTTGCGCAGCGCCGAAAAGTGTCCCGGAGGCAGCAATAATGCTCATGGCTCACGTGTCTCAAAGGTTGTGGTTACGAAGGTCAAAGTTTCTATTGAACCAAGTAGGTCGTTGAATCATTATTTGAGAATAATGAACGTACTACATGCAAAGAAGCGATGATGAGCCCTGACTCCGTCAAATGGCATGAAGCCATAAAATCCGTGATAGTTCCATACACGAGAAATCAAGTTTTGAACTTGAAGGACCCTCGATAAAGGTGTAAGACCCTACAGTTGTGTTTGGATCTGTAAAATAGACATGGATGTTTCACATCTATGAAATAGTCGACATGTTGGGAAAGAGTTCACAACAATGTTCAAAGGTTAACTATGACAAGATTTGATCTTTCATAGCGATATTTAGTCTAGACGGATTAATGTAGCAACCACTACATATAAATTTGTTATGTGGTAGTTGAATAAACAAAACAAGTTCTTATAATAGAATTGTTACCTAGGACATGTGCATAACACGGTCCATAGGGTTTTGTTAATTCAAAGGATGCTAAAAGCATATGCAAACTTCAATGGTTGAAGTGAGCATCGCGGAGTTGGAATCTTCACTATGATGAAACTGTTAAAAGAGTTTAATTTCATTAGAGACAATGAAGATGCTTGCATTTGCAAGAAATTAAGTGGGAGCGCTAAGACATGTTTCTAATACATTATGTGGAAGACATATTGTTGATTAGAAATGATGTATCTTTCATTAACACATATTAAGAATTTCATCCCGATGAAAGACTTAGGCAAAACCCAAATATTTGACATCAATAGACGCTAATATGGTGTGCCGAAAGTACATAGATGATGTATTGAATGAGTTCAATATAGAAACTACAAGAAAGGTTCCTGTCGCACAGAAAGGATTGAATGAGTTCAATATTGATGATATATTCAAGGGTATTGACACTTGGTAAGTGAAACAAAGATTTAAGTATAGACTGATACTTGATGTATGAAATCACAAAGAGTATTTATATCAATCATACTGTGATATGTACAAATCCAGATATGTCCTATACTCTAAAGGTTATGAGCATATACCAGAATGATTCATAAGATGATCATTGGACAATAGTAAGGATATTCTTATGATCTTTTGGAAGAACTAAGAGTATATTATTTGTAGAAGTGACAAATAGATGGTTAGTTCATTGTAAAAGTACTACGTTGATACTAGTTTTGTCACAAAGTACAAATTAAGTTTATCTCAATCTAAACTAAGGGTGGCACAATATAATGGAAAGTAAGTTCCATAATGGATTTGGATGAGTTCCAAAGTTAAGATATTGTGACAGATACTACAACAAAAGGGCTAAGTATATAACTGCAATTATAGCAGCAAAAGAGGGCATTTGTGTCAAGTAGTTTGTTATCAAACTAGGTGTAGTTCACAACAGGAATAATGCTATGAAGATATATTGTATGACAATATTATCAACATGTTTTAAACCCAAAGAACTAAAGGTCACACCAAAGGACCAAATTTGTACAAAGCCATCTCATTAGAGAATGAGTGATGCGTAGAGACGCAAAGACATGCAATTGTAGGGGTTCGTAGCATGGAAAACAAAAATTTTCTATCGCATACAAACAAACAAGCCAAGATCTATCTACTAGATTGTAGCAACGAGTCGATGGTATAACTTACCCTCGAAGATTCCAAAGCGTTTAACGAGAGCGGATTCTCGTGGGTGATGTAGTCGTACTCTTTCCGATCTCAAGATCGTGTAGACGATCCTTCCGGCGCCACGTTCCGGCAGCGCTCCCGCAGTCGGTCACACGTTCGGTACTCGACGAAGACCTTCCTCTCCCTTGTTCCAGCAGGCAGCGGAGGTTGTAGCACTCTCCTCGCGATTCCGGCAGCACAACGGCGTGGTACCGGAAGTAGAGGGGAAATCCCGCAGGGCTTCGCCTTAAGCCGGTGCGAGTATGGTGGAGCTTATGAGAGAGGCTATTAGTGGTCTAGTAATTAGACACACCAATTAGAAGGCTCTAAACCAATTAGAAGGCTCTAAACCGTTGGCTAAAGCAATTAGAAGCTCTAATCCAAAACGGCTCTAAACCGGAGATCTAGAGGTGAAAGTTGTGTGTCTCTAGGAGGAGCCCTGCCCCTCCTTTTATGGGAGGGGGTCTTGGCGCGCCAGGGGAGGGAGGGAGTCCCTCCCCAACTCGGCCTTGGGCTGGGCGCCGGCCTGGAGGAGTCCTACTCCTCCTCCAGGTTGATTCCAACTCCTCTTGCTTGTTTCCCACAGTTTCTTGTTTTGGCAGTTTGACTTTCAAACTGGACATTTGACTTTTCTGTTTTAGGATTTAATTTAATCCTTTATTTGGGACAGCAAGAACACTTAGTACATGATGCAATCATTCCAATAAGTAATGACACATTCATGTACCCCTTCCCCCCCCCCCCGGAGTGCCGGACAATCCGGAACCTTCTAGAACATTCCCGATGAAAACACCGAAATCATTCCGCAACTCCGAAACGGGACTTTCCTTATATGAATCTTATTCTCCGGACCATTCCGGATCACCTCGTGATATCCCGGATCCCATCCGAGACTCCGAACAACATTCGGTCTCTTTCTCATAATACCATAACTACTCAAACAACGTCGAATCCTTAAGTGTGTCTCCCTACGGTTCGTGAATTATGCGGACATGATCGAGACACTTCTCCGACAATAACCAATAGAGGAATCTGGAAATTCATATGGCTCCCACATATTTCTACGATTACTTTGCGATCGAATGAACCACTTACATACGATACCAATTTCCCTTTGTCTCACGATATGTTACTTATCCGAGGTTATGATCGTCGGTATCTCTGCATACCTAGTTCAACCTCGTTACTGATAAGTACTCTTTTCTCGTTCCCGTGATATGTGATCCCTTGTGACCAAGTCACATGCTTGCAAGCTAATTGGATGACATTCCACCGAGAGGGCCCAGAGTATATCTATCCGTCATGTGGATGGACAAATCCCACTCTTGATCCATGTGTCTCAACCAAAACTTTCCGAACACTCAATGCCACCTTTATAACCACCCAGTTACGGTGTGGTGTTTGATGTCATCAAAGAATCCATCCGGTAAAGGTGATATGCATGATCTCATGGTCGAAGGAATTAGGTTACTATGTATCAGAAAGCATATAGCAATTGAACTAATGAAATGACTTGATCTTTATGCTACGCTTATCTATAGGAGTATGTCCACCATATCATTCTCCTAACGATATGATCTTGTTGTTGATAACATCTCAATGTTCATGATAGGGAAACCACAATCATCTATCAACCAACAAGCTAGTGAAGTATAGAGGCTATACTAGGGACTTCAAATTAAGTTTA
Organism: Avena atlantica; assembly: GCA_910589765.1. Lineage (NCBI taxonomy): Eukaryota > Viridiplantae > Streptophyta > Magnoliopsida > Poales > Poaceae > Avena > Avena atlantica. The sequence goes on from OU342737.1 coordinate 73,198,644, forward strand.
CAAATCACACAAGTATCAATGTTTCCTTGTTAATACTATTATAGCATGAATGTAAACATTATCATAAACACAAAGATATAATAATAACCACATTTATTATTGCCTCTAGGGCATATCTCCAACAGTCTCCCACTTGCACTAGAGTCATCTAATCTAGATTACATGGTAATATACCGAACACCCATGGCAGTTGGTGTTGGTCATGTTTTGCCCTCGGGAGAGGTTTAGTCAACGGATCCGCCACATTCAGATCTGTGTGTACTTTGCAAATCTTTATATCCCCATCCTGGATATGTTCTCGAATAGCGTGAAAACGTAGCTTGATATGCTTCAGCTTCTTGTGTGACCTTGGTTCTTGCGCATTGGCTATGGCGCCCATGTTATCACAGTAGATAGACATTGGTCCAGCGCACTAGGAACCACACCCAGCTCTGTAATGAACTCTTTCATCCATATCGCTTCTTGTGAAGCCTCCGAAGCAGCCATGTATTCCGATTCAGTTGAAGATCTCGCCACAACGCTTTGCTTTGCACTCCTCCAGCTAACTGCTGCACCATTCAAATAAATACGTATCCGGATTGCGATTTAGAATCATCCGGATCGGTGTTCCAACTAGCATCGGTGTAACCATTAACAACGAGTTGTTCATCACCTCCATAAGAAAGAACCATATCCTTAGTTCTTCTCAAGTACTTAAGGATGTTTTTGACCGCTGTCCAATGATCCACTCCTGGATCACTTTGATATCTGCTAGTTAAACTAACAGCATATGCAATGTCGGGTCTAGTACATAGCATGGCATACATTAGAGATCCTATGGCTGAGGCATAGGGAGTCTTACTCATCCTTTCTCTATCTTCTGCCGATGTCGGACTTTGAGTTTTACTCAAGGTCGTATTGGGCAACATGGGCAAGAACCCTTTCTTGCTTTCTTCCATTCCAAATCTCTTTAGAACTTTGTCCAAATATGTACTCTGTGACAATGATATTTGGCGTTTCGATCTATCTCTATAAATCTTTATGCCTAATATGTAAGCTGCTTCGCCAGATCCTTCATTGAAAAACTATTATTCAAATATTCCTTGACACTATTAAGAAGGTCTACATCATTCCCAATCAACAATATGTCATCCACATATAGTATTAAGAACGCTACAGAGCTCCCACTCACTTTCTTGTAAATACAAGCTTCTCCATAAGTTTGTATAAAACCAAAACTTTTGATTACCTTATCAAAACGTTGATTCCAACTTCGGGATGCTTGCTTCAATCCATAGATGGACCGTTGAAGTTTGCATACCTTGTTAGCATCTTTAGGATCGACAAAACCTTTGGGTTGCGTCTATACAACTCTTCATCAATGTCTCCATTGAGGAATGCTGTTTTGACATCCATCTGCCATATCTCATAATCATAATATGCAGCGATTGCTAACATAATCCTCACAGACTTTAGCTTCGCTACCGGTGAGAAAGTCTCATCGTAGTCAACTCCTTGAATTTGTCGAAACCCTTTTTGCGACAAGTCGAGCTTTATAGACAGTAACATTACCATCAGCATCTGTTTTCTTCTTGAAAATCCATTTGTTCTCGACAGCCTTTCGGCCATCCGGTAAGTCCACCAAAGTCCATACTTGGTTTTCGTACATGGATCCAATCTCGGATTTCATGGCTTCTTGCCATTTATTGGAATCTGGGCTCATCATCGCTTCCCTCATATGTCTCGGGGTCATCGGTGTTGTCCACCACCATGACATTCATACGGAATCATACCAATCTGGAGTGGTACGAGTTCTCGTTGACCTCCGAGGTTCTGTAGCAACTTCACCGAAGTTTCATGATCACCATCATTAGCTTCCTCTCTTATTGGTGCAGGCACCACAGGAACTTCTTCCGGTGCTGCGCTACTCGCAATTTCGAGAGAAGGTTCGACAACCTCGTCGAGTTCTACTTTCCTTCCAGTCAATTCTTCGAGAGAAATTCCTTCTCTATAAAGGATCCATTCTTGGCAACGAAGATTTTGCCTTCGGATCTATGATAGAAGGTATACCCAATAGTTTCCCCTCGGGTATCCTATGAAGACGCATTTTTCCCGCTTTGGGTTCAAGCTTGTCCGGCTGTAACTTCTTTACATAGGCTTCGCATCCCAAACTTTAAGGAACGACAATTTAGGTTTCTTCCCAAACATAATTCATACGGGTGTCGTTTCAAACGGATTTAGATGGTGCCCTATTTAAAGTGAATGCGGCTGTTTCTAATGCATAACCCCAAAATGATAGCGGTAAATCTGTAAGTGACATCATAGAACGACCATATCTAAGAGAGTTTCGATTTACGACGTTCGGACACACCATTACGCTGTGGTGTGTCCCGGCGGTGTCAATTGTGAAAGTATTCCGCATTTCTTCAAATGCTCGCCAAACTCGTAACTTAGATATTCACCTCCACGATCAGAACGAGAAATTTAATCTTCTTGTTACGTTGATTCTCTACCTCACTTTGAAACTCCTTAAACTTCTCGAAAGTTTCGGACTTATGTTTTCAAAATAATATACCACTATCTACTCAAGTCATCCGTGAAGGTAAGAACATAACGATAACACTGCGCGATGCTACACTCATGGACCACACACATCGGTATGTATGATTTCCAATAAGTCTGTAGCTCGCTCCATCATACCAGAAAATGAAGTCTTAGTCATTTTCCCATCAGACATGCTTCGCATCTTCTCAAGTGATTCAAAATCAAGTGATTCAAGAAGTCCATCGGAATGGAGTTTCCTTCATACGTTTCACTCCGATGTGACCAAGACGACAGTGCCACATATAGGTCGAATTATCGCTTGATTTCAATCGTTTAGCCTCAATGTTGTTGATATGTGTATTTTCCACTATCGAGATTCAATAAGAATAGACCATCTATCAAGGTGCATGTGCATAAAACATATTACTCATATAAATAGAACAACCATTATTCTCGGATTTAAACAAGTACCGTCATCGATAACAAGATCCGATATAATGTTCATGCTCAACGCAGGCACCAATAACAATTATTTAAGTATAAAACTAATCCGATGGTAGATGAAGGGGTAGCGGGCCGACGCGATCACATCAACCTTTGATCCGTTTCCCACGACGCATCGTCACCTCGTTCTTCGCTAGCTTCCGTTTATTCTACAGCACCTGTTTCGAGTTACAGATATGAGCAACCGAACCAGTATCAAATACCCAGACTACTACGAGTACTAGTGAGATACCATCAATAACAGTGTATATCAGATATACCTTCTTCTTGATGTTGCCGTTCTTCAAACCCGCCAAGTACTTTGGCAATTCCGCTTCCAGTGACCTTCTCTCCCTTGCAGTAAAAGCACTCAGTATCAGGCTTAGGTCCAGCCCTGGTCTTCTTCGTCGGCGTGGTAGCTTTCTTACTTAACACCCTTCTTGAAGTGTCCCTTTTGCTTAGACTTGCCTTTCTTGCCTTGAATTTGGTGGTCTTATTAACCAACAACACTTGTGCTCTTTCTTGATCTCCACTTCCTGCAGATTTCAACATGGCAAAG